>CM040118.1:240272046-241569546 GCA_022559845.1 Amorphophallus konjac
AGTGTAAATCAAATTCTGAAAGAACAAGTAAAATTCAGGAGCATTCACTTATGGTTCTTTTAAAGCTGTCATGGAAAGTAAACTAATTAAGATAGAAGTTGGTTGAACTAGAATCTTATATGAGCTTGTAGTTCCTTTTTTATTAAGTGTTGGTTCAGATATGAGTACAATTTCTTTTGAAAAAAAAAAATTTCAGTTTACATCATTCTTAAACCATATCTGACAATCAAGGATTCATAAGCTTTTATGATGGAGAAATCCAGAACTTAAGATTTTGATTTTATAAAGTTGGTATCTTGCTGAAAAGTTCATTATCTCAATTTTTCACACATCATTGAATCTGCTCATCCTATTGCCCTTTATCACTGTGATTTCATTCAGACTGGTTGTCATATATGAGAGTTGCTGTCTTTGACTAACCAGAGTTCATCCTTGTAGATTTCTCTTGCTTCATGGATCATAAGGGTAGAAATCTCTGGTATGTTTGAGAGACTATATGCATAAGGGAACAATGTGCTAGATTGTCTGATCATGTTATTTGTCTACATTAGCTCTATATCATCTACCATGTCAAAGGGGGAGTAGTGTTGCATATGCATGATTGCATAAGTTGTTTGACTCAGGGGGAGAATTGTTTTTAATTGCTACTGATATTGTGTTGCCATCTTCTGCCGAACTATCATGAGTGTCTCATATGACATCTCTGGTTTATTCGTTTTGCAAAAGTAAAAGGGGCAGCTTAGTCAAAGGGGGAGTATTGTGTTTTTAATTAACAATTGTTTTTAATTCACTCTTCAACTCATGACTTTTTGCTGAAGGCAAAGGGGGATAAGAATCTAATCTGAGATCTGAGTCAGTGTCACTCATAGTGTTGCCATCATCAAAAAGGGGGAGATTGTTGTGCCCCTATGTGGTTTTGATGATGACTGACACACCATGAGTCACACTGAGGTGTGCTAATTAATATAGATGACTGATTGACTGCTTGAATATCTGATTGCTTTATCTGATTGTCTACTTGAAAAGTTAATTCATGAATATGGCTAGATTGGGTTAACGTAGTGGCTAATTGTTTGTGCATGCATTACTCTATTTGCCAAGTGTATACATCAGTTAGCATTGTATTTTGTTCACGAAGTCTATACATTGCTGGATGTTCATGTCTGCACATTGGTGTTTTTCCCTACGTTCTGGCCTAGTCTATACAGCCTCATTCCTACCTTCGTTCCAAGCCAAAGTCTACACAACGCCCTTCACTGGAAGTCTATACATTCGCTGCAGAGTTCACGGTCAAGTGTGTACACTCTTTCACTGTAGCTTCCACATATTCAAGTCTTCACATTGAAAGCCTATACATTGCTGGATGTTCAAGTCTGTACATCCACAGTTAAACTTGAAGTCTGCACACTAGTCTTCACTGTCAAGTCTGCACATTGGTCTTCGATTTCAAAGTCTATACAATGGCTTTGGGTCTCCAAGTCTATACAGCCTTTTGCATTGGATTTCAAGTCTAGACATTGCACTGTTGCATACATCGTCTTCGTGCTGTTTTGTTTTCTCTTTAACTTCGTGTCAACTTCTATCTTCGTCTTCGTGTCGTTTTCACTACGTGTCAACTTCGTCTTCGTGTTGTTTTCACTTCGTGTCAACTTCATCTTCGTGTTGTTTTCACTTCGTATCATTTTCCTTGTTGTGTCTTCGTGTCGTGTTACTGAAGCAGCTCTAATAGTTCTGATGAACTTCGAGTCATTTTCCTGTAGACCTCGTGTCGTTCCTGTTTAGTAACCACACTTTGTGTCGGTTACTGCTGTTGTTGTGTCTTCGTGTCATTTTCCTTGTTGTGTCTTCGTGTCATTTTCCTTGTTGTGTATGTTTTTGTCACCACTACACTTCGTGTCGTTGTCCTTTACTACGTGATGTTTTCACTGTCTTCGTGTTGGTCTTTCTCATTAGACCTCGTGTCTTTCTCGCCTTGACCACACTTCGTGTTGCTTTACGTAGACCTCGTGTCTTGCTTGTTTGCAACCACTTCGTGTCGGTTTCTGTTGTTAGCCCGTGTTTGTCCTCGTGTTGTTTTTGCATCTCGTAACCTCGTGTTGGTCTAGTATTTGTGTTTTTGTTGTTTTTATTTTCGTGTCTTCGTGTTGCTTTTTCTAGACCTCGCGTCTCTTTGTGTTTTATAACCTCACTTCGTGTCGTTTCCTTCGTTGTGTCTGATCTGTTACAGTGTACTCGTGTCGTTCTTAGTTATTATGTCCGCGTGTTGTTTCCTTCTCACTTCGTGCTGTTCTCATCCTACCTCGTGTCGTTCTTGTCATAGTGCTTGTTTTGTTACAATGACTTCGTGTCGTTCTTGTCGTAGTGCTTGTTTTGTTACAGTGACTTCGTGTCGTTCTTGTCGTAGTGCTTGTTTTGTTACAGTGACTTCGTGTCGTTCTCCTTGTAATGTTTGTTTTTGTCACCACTGAATGTCATGTCTTTCTTAGTGCATCTAGAACTGCTATCACATACCTCGTGCAGCTTAGTTATTGTGGCCCTCAGTGTTAATGGTTTGTATCTCCTTGCAGGTTCGAGGAAGAACATTTCCAAGTGCCTGGGCAGCACGTGAATCCGAGGCTGGAATGAAGCCTGCTGAGAGACTGCCACGTGGTCCTAATATTTAGGGCTGAAAGTGTGGAGGTCACACAATGGAGCTGCCGCTGCTGCTGCTGCTCCTGCTATATATATGAACCTTCTTCCACAGAAGAAGGCAGATCGAATGGGCGAAAGGTGAAGTCAATACATAGAGCCACGATCCAGACGAAGAAGAAGAAAAGGAAAAGAAGAAGAGAAAGAGAGTGAGAAAGAGAGAGAAAGAGAGATTTGAGCGAGAGATAGAGATAGCAGAAGTGTGAAGAGTAGTAGAGGAAGGAGAACAGAGAAGAAGAGTGAGCTAGAGTGATATAAGCTTCAACTGAAGATTTGTTCCTGCTGGACCGTGGATCAAATCCAGGCCAGCCAGCTCCTGCGAGAGCCACATCTATTTTTATCTTTTCAGCTTTCTATTGCTGGTTTCGTTTTTCTTTTAAACTATCCATTTGCTGTTTTTCCGATTCTCTGTAGAGAGGTCGGGGTCCCTCTTGTTGGTTCAGGAGAAGGGAGATCGCTATCTCCGGTTGCAAGTAGCTGGGTGCTACTTGTGGGTTCCCTCTGGTTAGAGGAAGGGAGGCTCGTCCTCTGGTTCTGGGCTTGTAGATTTCAAGTCCAGGGGTCCCTCCGGGTGGGAGGAAGAGAGGTCCTAGACCTCTGGTTTACAGGTGACGTAGTGTCACTTGTGCTTCCCTCTGGTGTTCAGAGGAAGAGAGACTTGGGTCTCTAGGTTCCCCTCCGGTTTGGAGGAAGGGAGGATTGGTCCTCCGGTTCTAGTCTTGTGGGTTGCAAGACTAGGTGTTCCCTCCGGTCTGGAGGAAGAGAGACTTGCATCTCTGGTTTGCTAGTGACTGGTGTCACTAGTGGTTCCCTCTGGTTGGGAGGAAGAGGGGAGGTTGTTCCCCTGGTCAAGCTGTTTGGCAGCATTTGTTCCAGATTGAGTCTGCTGTGCTAGTGTGACTAGTGGAAGCCTCACTCCGATTGGGAGTGAGGGGTGGATGTAGGTCTGTTGGACCGAACCACCTAAAAACCCTTTATGCAGTGGTTTGTCTTCTTTGTGTGTTTGGCGCTAGATGAATGTGTAGGGTCGAGATAGGTTGATCTTCCATATGTGTTCATTTCATTGATGCGCATTCTATATGCTTGACAGTGGTTTTGCGTGTTTGCATGATCTGTTTAATTGCTGCCCACATTAGATGTTTGCTAAGAGCGCACTTCATATTTGTATACAGGTTCAGTAGATGACTGGATTAGTTTTTCTTCAGTTAGTCTTAGTGCTTTTATTCCGCAGTTCTGAGCACTAGTATTTTAATTGGAAGAAAGTTTTTAAAGGGTATTCATTCACCCCCCCTCTGAATACATTGCATCGAACACAACATGATTAACAGAGCATTCTAATAGATTTCATGATTTCTTATGCACTTAGAACTATTTTTACAATTATGATATTTTCATGACTGAAGAGGGGCGATCTCGCGCGATTCCTGAGCGGAGAAGAGGCTGACCACGTACACTTGAAGTATGAACTGCAAGGAGGGAAACAAGTCAGAGGTGCCCTGGGATGGATCCCCAGGGAAAACCGTCCGATGCTTAAGTTAGCAAGAGTAGTAGAGCACTGGTGCGAAGGGAGGAGTTAGGAGGAAGATGGAGGCGCGAGATCCCTCTCCACCGAAAGGTGAAATGGTTCCTGCTCAGGGTTTTTTTGCTTACCTCCTCGCAGTAGGGCTCTTCCAGCTTAAATAATCGCTCGTTGAGTGCATGATCCCTATAAGCTGAGGAGTTTCCAGGGGGGTTATGTCCTTCGTGCGGGCTCTTTATAGCACGTGGACTCTTGATCTCCCTTATCCTCTTGAGCTCCCAGCTTTTAAAGGGCTCGTAACGGCCGTACAGATAAGCTTCCATCAGTTGGCCCGAGCGTGAGGCCCAGAAGATGCCTCCCGAGCGATGAGTGCGTGGTTTGGGCAGAGAATACTGGGCTCCGAAGGAGCTTTCCCGATCGAACTGATGCTCAGACTTCCCAACCCGAAGGCCGCCTGGGAAGCGCTTTATCCGAGTGAGTTATTAGGCTTATTTTAAGTGGGCCCTAGAGCTACCATTTCAAGGAGCTGGGCCTCATTTGGTCAGGTTGGACCTCGTTTGGCCTCTCCGTTCGGGCGGTTAGATTTCCCCTCTTCACTTGTCCCCCTCCTACTCCCGACCCAAATTTGGGCTCGGACGAGTAGCATTTGGGTTGGACTTTTTATGGCTCTAGTTGGGTGGAGATCTCTCTCGACAGGGGCCACATGATGCAGCTTATCCTGAAAATACGCCCGTCTTGATGATAATTCTGGTGAATTTTTGCAAGAAGGCCCCTCTTCTGGAGATCGGGACGTCTCGCCGCTTCCGGCTAAGGGTTATAAGCATTACGTGTTGTTTGCGTCCCTTTATCTTCAGGGTTTAGGGTTTTGCCTTCTATTGCATTTATATTTGACGGGGGCTCATGCGCCGCGAGAATAGTTCGGAGGAGTGGAGAATCGTAGCTGCTTTCAGAGATTACTGCGGCGATGATCCGTCAACTTCCTTCTCCTCCGGAGTCCTCTAGTCCAGAGCTTTCCCCTTTTTCTTCTAGTTCTTCTGTCTGTTCTATGGCGGACCAAAATCATGAGGCAGAGGGGCGGGGGGAAGAACAGGCCCCAAGTTCTTTTTGTTAAGTACGGACTGAATAGATCTAGAGGGGGGGTGAATAGATCTAGCCCCTTTTTTCAATTAATAAACCAAGGATCAACTAGACCTTAAGCAAACGATGGATTGCAAAGATAAAACTGATAACTATAGCGATAGCAAACAGTAATAAGAGCACACACCACAAGCAAAACCACAAGACAGGATTTTTAGGTGGTTCAGTCTCTTCCCGAGACTTACGTCCACCCCTTGCTCAACTTGAGCAAGGCTTCACTAAATGAGAACTTCTGATCTCACACAAACACCGCTGTCACACAGCTTGTTCCTGCTGACACACAGCTTGTTCCTGCTGACACACAGCTTGACTCCGCTGTCTCACAGCTTGACTCCGCTGCCTCACAGCTTGACTCCGCTGCCTCACAGCTTGACTCTTGATGTAATGAAAAGATAAATAGAAAAAGGTGTAACAAAGCTGAACATAGACTTTTGAAGCAGAGTAATTAAAGAGTTCAGCTTGGGACTCAATCACATAGGTAACAGGGAAAGACTCCCTGTAGGACTTCCAGCAGGATGCCTTCAGCTGCCTTGCTGCTGGAACTTGCAACGCCTTGAGCCAGGTCTTCTTTCTGCAGCACCGAAGAACACTTCTGTCTTCTGCTGCTTATTGATTGCCGGAGAGCCACTCTTCCTTTTCTCTTTCAGAGTATCTTCGTGGGTGTCCTTTTCTTCTGCTCTATGTTCCACACCCCGCTCTCTGTCTCTTCTCCTTTTTGCACCAGTTCTTATTAAGCACGAAGCTGTTTCCCGCGCAAGTGCAAAACCTGTTGGATTACTCGCTAAAAACAGGGAGAAGATTAAATAGAATCTTAGAAAAGATTTGACCGGTTCTTAGCAAGATTCTCTCCTTGAATCCCGTGCGGAATCTTATCATCTGAACCGCCCAACAACCTGCAACAACAATCTGCAGGTTTTAAGGAACCAAACCAGAATTCGGTTAGAGTTCGGTTCTGGACGCTATAACACCCGTGGTCGACCATGAGCTTGTCACTGGTCGACAAAGAACAGTGTCCAGACGACTGGTTCTTCAGGCTGATGCTCGTATCGCTCATTGTTGACAATAGCCCTGTCGCTGGTCGACAAGGGGCAATGACCAGATGTATGGCAGTTATGTCTGATGCTCTGTCTGTTCCGTGGTCGACAACGAGCAGACCTTTGGTTGACCACAGAAGTCTGTACAGCGGAAAAGTAACTGGTCAACCACCGAAGTCTGTACAGAGGAGAGTCTGTACAGAGGAAAAGTCTGTACGGAGGAAAAGTCTGTACAGAGTTGGATTCGCTTGTATTGCTTCGTGGTCGACAACGGGCAGGGCTCTGGTCGACAACCAGAGCGCGTACAGAGAAAACATAGCTTGAACTGTGTTTGGTTGGATTCGTTGGTCGACAATGACTACTACTCTGGTCGACAAGAAACCTTGACAACGTCCTCTGATTTGTTGACTTCATTAGAACTTCAGTATACCTGAAATTACTTGAACTATCAGATTTGCATTGAATTAGTTAACCACATCTTTTGTCATCATCAAATTATCATGAGTCCATTACTTTATATTGAAGGAGCAATTAAACATATCCTTTGTCATCATCAAAACTAAAGGGATGCACAACATTCTCCCCCTTTTTGATGATGACAACCATGAGTCATTGTGACAAACCATGCAATTATTTAAGCAAGACAATTCATTTGATATGTTATTCAAAGATATGTTATTCAAAGACATCCATAGAGAAGGTAAGATGACAATAACATAACCATAAGTAGACTTGGCATTATTTGGCACAAGGACAACAAACTCTTTCTCCCCCTTTGTCAACAGCAAAAAGAGGGGAAATCAAAAAAATAATCACTCCGAACAGGATGTGAAAGGAGGTGGTGGAGCAGAATGAAATACGAAGACTCCTGGGTGTTTATCCTAGGGTAGAGAAACAGCTTGATGAAGAAAACGAAGGGTCAGGATTTAATCAGCCGAATTGAATTTTGGGGAAATTGATTGAAGTGTACGCCCTTTCCTTAATGAAGCATTTATTTAACCTATCCATTCTTAGCAGAGATCACCTTGTAAACAAGTAGAGTGGGCCTTGTGGTTCATTGAATTTGAAGGTATTGCACCAATAAACTTGCGCCCCATATCTAATTTTCCTCCATATGACTTCTCAAACTTATAATAGATTTCATGAGGCTGTTTGACTAACAGTGCGAGCTGAACAGTGTTTTTAGCTTTTCTTTGCATGCCATGCCTTCGGTCAACCATTTTCTTCTGTCGTTTGAGTAATTTTGAAATTTTCTTTTTGGAATCATTTTGAAGGCTGTGGTCAGGTTTATCACATGCTTTTCTACACGAGGAGACACGCTTTTTACACGCCAGAAACCTCGGCTACTTAGCATGTCTAACCATTCCACTTTTAACTGGGACACACCTTTTATCCGTGAGGATATACGTTTATCAGACGCCAATATCCCCAGTTACTCAGTATGCCCAATCTCAATAATTTTTGAGAGCAGCAGAGATAGATTGATTCTTCATGACACACATGCCTCTCACTTATTTTTCATCCAATTTTTTCTTTAACATGGGAGGCAGTAGTTTCTCAGAATCCAATCCATTGCTCTACCATGAAGACAGAATTATGGCGTATTCCACGTGCATTCATGCTATATTATTGGATTTATATTAACTGTTCAGAATTAGCACAGGTAGAGAAACCGACTCACTACTAAAAATCATAAGTCTTCAAAATCATGTGACAGAATCATAGTTATGGCTTGACTGTATTGAAGTAGTACAGTCCAAATCCTCATTACTACACTCAACCGCTACTCTTATTGATTACTTTGGTGATTTTAGTGGAAGATATGGTTAGGTTATTCAATGTTTCATCAAGGAATGAGTTTACACTTTTACTCCCCCTCAATTTGTGAATCCATGCTGAATCAAAAAAATGTTGGCCAGGATGAGATAGACAGACACAGGGAATGGAAAGTATGAATGATGATGAATGAGTGAATATGAATCTGAGTCCAAACAGTTTAACCAGTCCAGAAGATTCCCTACCAGAACTAGTGTCAACCAGGAACCTGTCTAAAGTGGACATTTGCTTCCGTACAGATCCATTGTCGACCATGGGACTGTCTGTTGTCGACATCTGCGCAGCCACAGAACCTGTCCAGTATCCTGTCCTGATGGCGTTGTCGACCACTGCCCGGTCGTTGGTCGACCACCAGAGCTAAATAGTAGCAGTACCAGGAGCTTGCAGGCTTGCTTCAGTAATCAGTTGAACTCCCAACCTTACCAGTAGCAGATACTTAGCTGACATAACTATTTGCAGAAATGATAGAGAGTCATAAACAACGACTGATTTTCTTTTCTTTCAAACAGATTTAGTTTTTCATGCATGGCACTTATCCATGATTCAACCTTTAAGGTTTTCACTACAGATTTGGGCTCTATTTGGGACACAAGAGCAAGTTGATCCAGTTCATTAATGGTCTTGAGCTGAGATCTAGTCTTCCTAGGATCATGACTACTACCAATAATGTTATCCAAGGGATGATCTCTAAGAAGTCTTGAGTTTTCAAGATTGTTACCTGAGTTGACCTCTCCTTCGGTTTGGTCATTAGAATTACCTTGATTTCTTTCTTGATTCAGTTCTTCTTCATTCTCCATCGGTTTTTCTTTGCCATCCTGAAATTCCCCATCTTCTTCTTCCTTGCTGACCTGTTCATTTTTCCCAAAATCATTAATTTCATCAAATGAAATATGAGGGGGTTCTTCAACCACTTGATCTCTGGTGTTAAATACCCTATAGGCTCTTGATCGATCAGAATAGCCCAAGAATATTCCTGAGTTACTCTTAGGTTCAGATTTGTCCAAGACTTTCTTATCATTGTTATGAATGTAACACCTTGCACCAAAGATTCTAAAATGAGCTAGGGATGGTTTCTTACCTTTGAATATTTTACATGGAGTTTTTGCACTAAACGGTCTTACCACTTGTTGTGCATGACTGCCTGACATTCCTGCATCACAAATTACACAGAAACTTTTGGACCCCAATGGTACCCGGGTCCAAGATAGCTTGTGAAATCATGAAACTGCTGTAACAACATCTTGGGAACCCAAACTTTGTTAGAACAGTTTGTCTTTTCGATTCTTAACTTGTTCAGGTTGTGTTCCTTTTGATTTAATGTTCCTCTATGTTGAGTCCATTTTCTTAAATTCCAATTTCCATTCTGTTTCAGCTGAGAGAAGTTGTGGGTTCTGTTTGTATGTCTGGTCGACATCTGGTATGTCTGTGGTCGACCAGGGTTTCTCCCGAACCCAGTACCTGTTCTGGCAGACCCTCTGGTCGACATAGGAGGAGTCTGTTGTCGACCAGCCTGTTTCCAGACACCTTGTTTTACAGGTCTGGGTTTATTAACATGATTTAATGCTCTGTTTGTCTGGTTACTTCTGTGAATTTGAACTTCTCGTCTGATATGGCTGTTGTTTTTAAGCTGATGTAGATTGACCATTTTCCCTTTAGAATTCCTCTCTTCCCAGGTGACATTAGTCTGTTTAGAGGAACTTTCAGCTATGTCCTTTTGTTTGTTTTGATATAGGTTTATCAGGGGGCCTTTTCCTTTTGTGTTAGCTTTTTCATTTAACGTTTTTAGTTGAAATTCCTTTTTAGCTGTTGGGTTGTATCCTAACCCCTCTTTCTGAAAATTTACTTTTATTCCTAACACCGCGTTCAAGTTTTCTTCACCCTTAGTCATTTTTTCCAATGTTTCCTGTTTGTTTTTTAGTTCACTTTGGATTCTTTCTATTTCTTTCAGAAGTTGATTGTTTTCTTCCTTGAGTGAGTTGTTTCTTTCTTGAGTTAACTTAGTTTGCTGTTCATATTCTTGAGTCTTTAGTTTTAACTCATCAATTGTGTTTTTTAGTATCTCATTTTCTTCCAATAGTTCTTTGACATTTTCTTCATCTGTCTTGTGTTGATTCAGCTTATTTTGCAAGGTGGTGATTTCCAATTCTAGTTTAGTTCTGTTAGCAATTAGGTTGCTGTCATCATTGAGCTGATTAACTTTCTTCTTCAACCTTTTATTTTCCTTTCTTGTTATTTCATATGTATCAAGTAAGTCTGAATAGGCTTCTTCCCAATCTGAACTAGAAAAATCTTGAAAAGGGGAGGTTACCTCAAGATCGTTGCTGTCTCCTTTGGCCATTAGACATGTGTTTCCTTCTTCTTCTTCGGAGGTTGTTTCCTCTTCGCTGCTTTCCTCCTCCTCGCTCCATGTGCTTATCATTGCCTTTGGTCTCTTGCCTTTCCACTTGAAGCTTGATTTCTTAGGAGCCTCTGGACATTCAGCCTTCATGTGTCCTGATTTTCTGCAGTTGTAGCAGGCAAGTTTGTTAGATGAGGCTTTAGTTTTGTCAGACTGAAACTGGGGTGACCTTCTTACCATGCCCTTCGGATTTTTAAATCCCTTACCTTCCTTCCGCAGAAACTTTCTGAACTTTCTTGTTAGCGTGGCAAGCTCACCAGTTTCCTCACCTGTGCTAGATGAGTCATCAGTGTCAGATGATTCCGAGGTGCCTATTTTAGTTTTCAGAGCTAGCTGTTTCTTTTTCTTGCCCTCTTCTTCCTTTCCTTTTAGATTGACCTCATAGGCCATTAGGGAACCTACTAGTTCATCCACAGTCATAGTAGTGAGGTTCTTTGAGTCCTCAATGACTGTGGCCTTGGTATGCCACATAGGAGTGAGGGACCTTAAAATTTTTCTCACTAGCTCTTGCTCCTTGTAGGTTTTCCCTAGACTCTTTAAGCTATTTGTTAGTTGCACTAGTCTAGCATACATATCAGAAATGTTTTCATCAGTTTTCATTCTAAACATTTCATATTCTGAGACTAACATATTTGCTTTTGTCTCCCTTACCTCTGACGTACCTTCATAGATGACCTTGAGTCGATCCCACATCTCCTTGGCTGTTGCACATTGTGAGACTCTTGAGAACTCCGTGGGATGAAGTGCGCATTGCATTACATTCATAGCTCCCCAGTTGATGGTTGATTTTCTGACCTGTTCTCTGGTCCAGGTATCCTCGTCTTCAGGCAGATCATAGGGTCCGTGTCTCACTACTCTCCACATCTCATGATCTTGTGCTCTCAAGAACACCTGCATACGATTTTTCCAGTATGAGTAATCATTTTCATCAAAGTATGGTGGTCTAGTCACTGAGTGTCCCTCAGCCATTAGACTTCTAGAGTTCAGTCCGCTAGGTCTCTCCTGGTTGTTAGACCACATTTTCGGAGAACCTAGCTCTGATACCACGTGTTAAGTACGGACTGAATAGATCTAGAGGGGGGGTGAATAGATCTAGCCCCTTTTTTCAATTAATAAACCAAGGATCAACTAGACCTTAAGCAAACGATGGATTGCAAAGATAAAACTGATAACTATAGCGATAGCAAACAGTAATAAGAGCACACACCACAAGCAAAACCACAAGACATGATTTTTAGGTGGTTCAGTCTCTTCCCGAGACTTACGTCCACCCCTTGCTTAACTTGAGCAAGGCTTCACTAAATGAGAACTTCTGATCTCACACAAACACCGCTGTCACACAGCTTGTTCCTGCTGACACACAGCTTGTTCCTGCTGACACACAGCTTGACTCCGCTGTCTCACAGCTTGACTCCGCTGCCTCATAGCTTGACTCCGCTGCCTCACAGCTTGACTCCGCTGCCTCACAGCTTGACTCTTGATGTAATGAAAAGATAAATAGAAAAAGGTGTAACAAAGCTGAACATAGACTTTTGAAGCAGAGTAATTAAAGAGTTCAGCTTGGGACTCAATCACATAGGTAACAAGGCAAGACTCCCTGTAGGACTTCCAGCAGGATGCCTTCAGCTGCCTTGCTGCTGGAACTTGCAACGCCTTGAGCCAGGTCTTCTTTCTGCAGCACCGAAGAACACTTCTGTCTTCTGCTGCTTCTTGATTGCCGGAGAGCCACTCTTCCTTTTCTCTTTCAGAGTATCTTCGTGGGTGTCCTTTTCTTCTGCTCTATGTTCCACACCCCGCTCTCTGTCTCTTCTCCTTTTTGCACCAGTTCTTATTAAGCACGAAGTTGTTTCCCGCGCAAGTGCAAAACCTGTTGGATTACTCGCTAAAAACAGGGAGAAGATTAAATAGAATCTTAGAAAAGATTTGACCGGTTCTTAGCAAGATTCTCTCCTTGAATCCCGTGCGGAATCTTATCATCTGAACCGCCCAACAACCTGCAACAACAATCTGCAGGTTTTAAGGAACCAAACTAGAATTCGGTTAGAGTTCGGTTCTGGACGCTATAACACCCGTGGTCGACCATGAGCTTGTCACTGGTCGACAAAGAACAGTGTCCAGACGACTGGTTCTTCAGGCTGATGCTCATATCGCTCATTGTTGACAATAGCCCTGTCGCTGGTCGACAAGGGGCAATGACCAGATGTATGGCAGTTCTGTCTGATGCTCTGTCTGTTCCGTGGTCGACAACGAGCAGACCTTTGGTTGACCACAGAAGTCTGTACAGTGGAAAAGTAACTGGTCAACCACCGAAGTCTATACAGAGGAGAGTCTGTACAGAGGAAAAGTCTGTACGGAGGAAAAGTCTGTACAGAGTTGGATTCGCTTGTATTGCTTCGTGGTCGACAACGGGCAGGGCTCTGGTCGACAACCAGAGCGCGTACAGAGAAAACATAGCTTGAACTGTGTTTGGTTGGATTCGTTGGTCGACAATGACTACTACTCTGGTCGACAAGAAACCTTGACAACTTCCTCTGATTTGTTGACTTCATTAGAACTTCAGTATACCTGAAATTACTTGAACTATCAGATTTGCATTGAATTAGTTAACCACATCTTTTGTCATCATCAAATTATCATGAGTCCATTACTTTATATTGAAGGAGCAATTAAACATATCCTTTGTCATCATCAAAACTAAAGGGATGCACAACACTTTTTTGGTGCCGTCGGAGCCTCTCCGCAGTGAACTGGGTGAGGTTGATGAGAAGCATTGGACAACCAATATGGGCTACCTTGGCGGTTTTAGTTCTTCGCACCTGAACCTCATGAGTCTAGCCTGGCATCTCGTTCCGGCATCTTTTGCTCTTTTCTTCTGGCGTGGAAATGCGGCTTTCGCCTCCCTCTCCATTCTTTTGTGGCCGATTTACTTCGGTTCTACCGGCTGGCTCCTGTTCAGCTGGTCTCCAACTCCTATACCCTTATCTTCTCCTTCATTTTCCTCTATGGCCAGAGTGGGGTGAACACCTCATTGGACGTCTTCCATCATTTTTTTGAGTTGAAGGAGAACCTTTATGCAGGGAAGGGCTTCTTCTTCATCTAGGCTGTCACGCCCCGACGTGGAATATCAGGACTGGCAGTAGAATCAATTAATGAAAATATGTTGATTTACAGACATGCTATGCTAAGCTAAAGATCAACACAATATCATAAACAGAAATGACTCCATAACTAAAATTTCATTTAAAGATCCATGTTACAATCACATAAACTCTCTTAAACAAACTTCCAACATAACATCCACTTGACAACATTACAATTTCTAATCTCAAAATTACAACTCTTTCAAACACATACAATCTAAACATAACTAGACACAACAACTATGACTGGCTTCACACGGCTTCTAACAGGTTCGCTCTGTGGCCATCACTCTTGCCCGTCCCCATCAGTCTGCGAATCCTCACCTGAGCTACCTGAAAGATGGGAACAACTGGGTGAGTGAACGCTCAGTAGGTAATAACAGGCAAGTTTAAATAATTAACCAATGAATTGTATTTTTATGTGCGAAAATAAAGAGCGAAATGAAATGACAAAGTAATAGAATAAAGAGAAGGCGATACCATGATGTAACTGGAAATTGGCCAACAAGAAAGAACTAACCAAGTCAAGAAAAATTCAAGTAATAGATTATTGTGGTAGACATCACGCTAGTCATGCACTCGGTGCAATGCCTCACCATGTCATTCAAACTCCCCGGGGCACAAGTACTTTTCGGGCGCTCCTCCCAGGGCCAGACCGGGCCCTTATGATGCGTTGGCATTAGTTTAATGGATCCAAGATCCCAAGTATGTCTAGACTTTAATCAAGTTAAATGGCCAATATGACAAGGTATAGAACTTATCTCGGAGAATTCCAACGGTAAGTCGAAGAGATATTTTGACCAGAAAGTTTAAATTATCAAGAGTCGACAGGTCCTTGGATTCAAACATGAACAACCACGGAAATCATTTTCTGGAAGATACACGGTCCATATCGGGCTGTTCAAATAAATGGACGGTCAATAATGGGCGGCTCAATAAATGGACAGTCGATAATGGGCCGCTCATGGCCAGAAGGGCTGGAAGCCCAAGAACAAGGTAAACGGGCCTTATAGGGCCCCTCAATGGATGAATGGTCCACTAAGATCCGTTCGAGTACATGGACGGTCCAAATTAGTCCGTTGAAAATTGGGCCTAACTAGAAGACTAGACATCAACCCAAAAATGGGCTCCGGGCTACCATAAGTGGGGCAGAACTGAACCAGGGTCCAACCCACTCTCCACTGGTCAGCCTAGAGATTACTGGGTCGATCAAATCATGATTTGGTCGAAGGTAGAACAAGGTTAATCGACCAATGTAAGTGGCACTTGGCAAGGGATGCACTGTTCATACCAGTCCGCCCAATAAGATAAGCGGTCCCTTTTGGGCCGTTCAAGCCTCAGGGGGTCCAAGTTGAGCCGTGACTCGGAACATGATAATCCAAGCGGTTCGATCATGTAAACAGGTTCAGGTCTTGGTGGTACAACCTGCCCGACGTCCTAGTGGGAATCCCAGGCTCGCGGGGGCTTACGGAGGTCCCGTAATGAAGGTCCTAGTCCGACGGAAGGAGTATCCGGTGGAGAGTCCCCACCATTACAAGGAAATGAGACTGTCAAATCATCAGAAACCAAGTATAGCGGTCAGCCAATCCTACCGGAGTAGAACGACTGTCAATCAATCTTAATAGCATGGTTTAAGAAATCATGTTGAACTTAATATATTGAAATAGGTTAAGGCCATGATGAATCAAGTGAAGACAACTAGCAAAAATTCACAATTGTTTACTTCCATGAGTTCCAGTTATCATGTGGGTTGTTAACCTACCATTAGCCACTAACCTACTAAGATAAATCATGCTTAAGTGAAGAAATAAGCAGTTTTGTGTAGTTGGGCGGTTCGTGCAGAGCCGCTCACACACCTCGGTGGTCGCCCGATAGGCCGTTCACACCCCTTTAGGTCCGAAGGCCTGCTAGGGTTGAGCAGTCTGTAGGGTGCCGCTGAGGAAGATGAGCGGTCCGAGACTGGCCGCTTGAAGAAAAGGGATGTTAGGGTTCTACCGTGAAATATACAAAGGCGATCGAAGATAAACATATGAACGGTCAAGAATCGGCCGCCTACAGAGTATGGGTGGTCTATCGAGAGGCCGCACAAGTCAGATCAGTCTGCCGCCCCTTCGCCTTGCCCGTCTCCGGCGGGGTTGGCTAGGGTTAGCAATAATAACTAAATACACACAATGTACATCATGAAAATTAGGGCTTTTATAGTCAATAGAACGAGCATGAAAAGTTATATAAGATAGCATGATCAATTGGACGTTTAGTGCCTGAAATCCCTACTTAAATCGAGATGGAACATAGTTAACCCTAGTTCTAGCATGCTTCTACTAAAACCCAAAATCCTAGCAGGATACTAGATAAAATTTAGGGCTTTCTATACTAATGGAAAGAGGACAAGACGACGCTTCTATCCATATATAATAGTTAGGGTTTGGCTTTCTATCACCTACCTTAATCGAAGGATGAAGGAAGAAGAGGGAAGCCGATCGCGCTTGGTACACACCGCCGGTAATCGTCGAAATTCTCCCTCAATCGAGCTTCTCTCCGGCCGCCACAGCAACTAAACGATTCTAGGGTGGCTAAGGGTTATTTTTATAGGTCCAATTGCATTCTAGAGGGTTCCGTTGTGGAGATAAGAGTCCACAAACTCGGTTGCACGCGAATCACGCGAATTAGGGCGCCACCGCCGTTCTCATCCGAAATACGTTCTCTAGGGTTAGGGTTTTGAAGATCAATCAGAGGGGAAATGATGAGATGATCCTAGCCATTCTTTTGAATCTGGTTTGAGCTTAAATGATCGGGTATTGGGCTCGAATTTCATGATTTAAGGTCTTATTAGGCTAAGTGTGGTTTTGGGCCTTAATCTGCTAATTCGGCTTGTTTACAAATTTCATTTGGGCTGGTCATAGAAGACAATTTTACTTATCCTATTTCTTAAGGAATTTCTTATTAATTTTCTCAAAATTTTATTCCTTAATAAATCGAGGTGCTATACAAGTGAAGCAAAAAGGATTTGCATATCCCTTTCCATGAAGGACTCCTCTCAGAAGGGGTCGAAGACCCAATATTTTTGGGTTGGCGGGTCTGCGGTCGGTGTGGTCTGGGATTTCCCGACGGTGCCCAACTTTCACCCGAATGTTCCTCCGAAGTAAACAAAGATCTCCCCGGAGGTGGAGAGAGATGTTGCTATCCTTCTGTAGAATTGTTGAACGACGGTCGAGTTGGTGACCCCGTCCAACATAGAGGAGTATGTTTCTCGAGCCCTATTGTCGACAGGTGAGGGTCTTAGGGGCTTGTTCTCTTTCTTGTTAGGTAAGTGCCTTCATTCTCTCAATTTGCTCTCCGTCGTTTAGACTTGAGGTGAGCGGCTGAGGAGGAGGCACCACCAGCCGAGCTGGAGGTCATCGACGTGGATGATATGCTAGCTCTGAGTGATTTTCAAGCTTTGGGGGGCCCATCCCGCGCCCGGGATAAGGGCAAGCGGGTTGTCCGGGACGACACTTCCGAACGTCGGGGGGTCAAGCGTAAGGATCCCGTGGCAAAGTTGCTGAGGTCTTCGATGCAGGACCTGTATGCCGAGAAGAAGTGGGCGAGGAAGGTGGAGGTCGCCTGCCCGGTCGATAAGGTTCCTCTGCTGCCTTCTCTCTCTATGGAGCAAGAGCGAGCAAATGACGAAGGGGCCGTGGCCGATGTCGGAGCGTCGAGCGAGGCAGATGGGGCGCAAGACGGAGGGGTCCAGTCCGAGCCGGTCGAGGCTGGAAGGTCACAGGATGAAGCGACTCAGTCATAGCCGACCGAGGCCATGGAGGTACGCAGCGAGGCAGCCCAGCCCGAGCCAATCGGTGGGGCCGAAGATGCACGGACCAAGGCCGAGAGGAGGCTGTCCGAGTCAGAACAGGGGATAGCCGAGCTTGAGAGGAAGGCGAAGCTGGCTAGGTGGAAACGCTCGAGCAATATAAATGCTCAGAGGCTTACCATGCAGCTCTTCATACGACTGCCTTCCCCTACTATGAGTCGGGCTACCGTCGGGGCCTTCGGAAGGGCTTCTCCCAGGGCTTCCATCAGGCCATCATAGAGGCGGAGGCCCAAGCGTCTGGGCTCGTCTTCCGTATTGGGCAACGCTATGACTCGGACTGGGGTTCTACCTCCTCCCACTATGCGTCGACCGAAGAGGAGAGTCGGGCGGCCTCGACCTCGTCCGAGCGATCGCCAACTCCAGCAGCCTCGGGAGGGCACGCGACCGAGATAGTTCCCACACAGGTGGGGTCAGTGCCTAGGTCGGTCGTCACCGAGAGTACCGGGGCAGATCGTCTGGTGCTGAGGGGCCCTCGTCTACCGAGCCTCGAGATGGGTTTGAGGCCTGATGTACAAGCTCTTTTCTTTCTTTCTCTTTTCCCTTATGTAGTTGTGAGAAAACCTTTTTTGGAAAGTATAGTAGTGGCAATATTAAGTGCTGAATTGACTGTTTCTTATCACCTTTGGTGTGATTTGACTACCGTATCCGTAGTTGTTGGGGAAGGCACCGATTTCCCCTACAGATATCGCACGTGCTGATCTGTCAGATAACTGACATTGTATTGGCACCTTCCCGCTTTTTCATGCCACCCTAAATGACTTGCCGCTTCGCGTGTCACGCTGGCGGGGGATGTTGGGAAATGAGGCAACCGTCTCAGGGAATGATCCTTTAGCGTGTTTTTAAGGGGAGAGTCATTTAAGGCAATTAACTCTCCCTTCGGTCTATAAAAGGTCCGAGAGGCGTCTCCCCTTCCTTCCATCGCTTAAGGCCATCCCTGACGGTTTCTTCTTCCCTTTCCGCGAAAGCATTGTGCTATCGATCTCAGCAGAGCATGAAAAGCGCTTCAGAAGATGATGATGCGGACAACAGTATGAGGGAAGCTCCTGCTACTCCAGTTTGGAAGAGGGTTCGACAGTCGGAGGATGGTTTGGGAGAGGGTTCAACATGTTGGAGCATGTCGCCTTCATGCCCCTGACCCGCCGACGCTATCCCGAGGGGAGGGGAAGCTCTTCAAGCTTCCTTCTTTCACTGCTCACCTAGCCCCTCCTTTCTTTCCACCGTCGATCCCATTGCTTAGAGGGGGCGCTCTTCAAGCTTCCTCTTCATTTGTCTTGGGTCGACTTCTTCCTTTTTTCTTTTGTTGTTTCCTCTCTTTTCCTCTTTCTTTCTTTATCCTTGCTCGCACCACTTGAGGGTGCTTGCTTTCTATTCGGCTTCCATCCTCCTTCTGGAGAGTTGGCAGGGGAGGCCTTCTCTTGTTTTCCTTCTTCTTCTTCCAATCCCTCTGGCACCTTTCTTCCGAGCTTCTCAAATCAATGGGGTCTGATATCCCTTGTCCGAGCCAGTTTCTGCGCTAGGCAGAGTCAGTGGCTGGACGTAGGAGTGCCTACTGAGTTAGCCGAGTGCTCTGCTCATGTCATAGTACCAGTGGATGTAATTTTTTGTTTGCTGATATGTATATTGTATTGGCTGCGGCCTACTTTATGTACACCAGAGTTTAATGAAAAGAGAGGAATGGTGTTTATTCCACATTGCTTACATGTGCGTGCTTGCAAGATGATCAAAAGTAGAACTTGTGAGGTGTTGTCGCGTTCCATGTCCGAGGGATGGGTGCTCCTTCCATGGTGGAAAGTCGATATGCCCCTTTCCCGAGCATCTCGACTACTCGGTAGGGTCCTTCCCAGTTAGGGGCTAGCTTCCTCGCCACTTCCAATGGTCGAGAGGCTTCGGCCTTTCTCAAGATAAAGTCCCCTGGTTGGAAATGTCTGTCTCAGACTCTGGAGTTGTAGTATCGAGTGATGCATCGTTGGTATTCCATTGCTCGGATATTTGCAATCTCTCGGATCTCGTCTGCTAGGTCGAGGTTTTCTAGCAGTTTCTACTCGTTCACCTCAGGTTTGAAGTTGATGACTCGGAGAGAAGGATTGCCGACCTCCAATGGTATCACGGCTTCCGTGCCATATACCAGCTGAAAAGGTGTTTCACCGATGGCCATTCTTGGAGTAGTTCGATGTGACCATAGTACGCTCGGTAATTCCTCGAGCCAGCTTCCCTTGGCCTTGCCGAGCTTGGTTTTAATGCCTTTTAAGGTAGTTTTGTTGGCATTCTCGACCAGTCTGTTAGCCTGAGGGTGGGCTACCGAAGTGAAGTGATTGCGAATGTTTAGGTCGGCACATCTTTCTCTGAAGTAATGAGAATCAAATTGCCGACCATTATCGCTCACGATCACTCGGAGGACACTGTAACGACAAATGATCGACTTCCAAATGAAACTCCATACGACTGATTCGGTGATCCTGGTGGTGGCCTCGGCCTTGATCCATTTGGTGAAGTAGTCGATGGCGATGATGACGTATTTCTTCTGAGCCTGAGCCGTGGGGAATGGCCCCAAAATATCGATCCCCTTCCGAGCAAAGGGGTATGGCTCGACAAGGGTGATGAGCTCCGCGGCGGGTTGGTGGATCAGATGGTCGAAGCGCTGACATCGGTCGCACTTCTGTACATAGGTCGTGCAGTCGCGCTGGAGAGTGGGCCACCAGTAACCTTACCGAAGCAAGATCTGGGCGAGTGATCTTCCTCCTTGGTGCACACCGTAAATGCCTTCGTGTACTTCCTGAACCGCTTGACTGGCTTCATCGGCGCCGATGCACTTTAGGAGTGTTCCAGAGAATGATCTGCGGTACAAGGCATCGTCCAACATGATGAAATGTTGAGCTTGGTACTTAAGTTTCTGTGCCTCCCGAGGGTTGGGGGGCTCTTGAGAATCCCGGAGCCAGGATTTGTAGGGGGTCCGCCAGTCGGTCGAGGGTGCTGGGTCAACGGTCATGAGCTCAGATTCAATGCCCAGTCACTCGAGCTCTTCGAGGAAGACTGACCGAGTACCTTCAGGGTCGAGAGAGGAGGCCAGGCATGAGAGGGCGTCCGCTCAGGAGTTTTCCTCCCGGGCTATCCGAACTACCTCAAAGCTCTCGAAGAGTCAGGCCATCCTCTTGACCACCTGGAGGTACTTGATCATTTGTCCTTCCTGAGCTTTGTAATCACCGTTAACCTGGCTAGCGGCTAATTGGGAGTCGGTGTGGATCCTGACTCACTCGGCGCCCAGTCGTCGAGCCATCTTGGCCCCCGAGATAACGGCTTCGTACTCTGAGGCATTGTGGGATGCCTGGAAGTTGAATTTCAAGGCGTACCGCAACTCTGCTCCTTTAGGGGACTTGAGAACGACACTGGCGACGCTTCCGACCAAGTTGGAGTACCCGTCCATGAATAGGTCCCAAGTGGGCCCGGGCATAGGTGGAAGTACCTCTTCAATCGGGACTGTGCTTTCGACGATGAAATCTGCGAGGGCCTGTCCCTTGATGGCCGAGCAGGGGTGATACGAAATGTCGTAGGCCCCGAGCATGATGGCCCACTTGACGAGGCATCTCGAGGCTTCAGGGTGGAAGAGAATCTTCTTCAGGGGTTCGCCGGTCAATACGACAATGGAGTGCCCTTGAAAATAAGGTCGGAGGGGCTTGGCTGAGGTAACCAACGCGAGCACGAATTTCTCGGTTGGCTGAGGGGCTTGGCTGAGGTACCTTCTTTCAGCCTCATTAAGCACCTTGCTGGTATACTAAATCGGTCTCTCGACCCCCACGTCGTTCCTGACTAGGACCGAGCTCACTGTGGAAGGGGTCGCCGAGAGCTAAAGGTGTAGAGCTTCGCCCGGGGTTGGCTTGGATAGCACCGGGGGCGAGGCCAAGAATTCCTTGAGTTCGACAAATGCCTTCTGACATTCCTCATCCCAGGTGAATGTAGCAGATGCCATTTTGGGTCCCCTCAATAATTTAAAGATGGGTAGGCATCGTTCGGCCGCTCGGGATAGGAAGCGATTGAGAGCAGCGATGCACCCCGTTAGGCGTTGGACGTCCTTGATGTAGGTGGGCGGCCGCATGTTTAGGATGGCCTGAACCTTGTTGGGATTGGCCTCGATCCCACGCTGAGTTATCAGGAAGCCTAGGAACTTCCCAGATCTGACTCCGAAGGCACATTTAGCGGGATTGAGCTTCATATTGCACCTCAGGAGGGTGTCGAAGGTCTCGACTAAATCAAAAAGATGGTCTTCGGCCTTCGGCATTTTGACGAGCATATCATCAATGTAGGCCCCGACGTTCGGACTGAGTTGTCTCTCAAATATGTGGTTGATAAGTCTCTGTTATGTTGCTCCAGCGTTCTTCAACCCGAACGGCATTCGGGTGTAGCAGTGTACGCCGAAGTCAATGATGAAGGCGGTCTTCTCGATGCCCTCCGGGTCCATCCGGATCTGATGGTAACCGGAATAGGCATCTAGGAAGCTGAGCAACTCGTTGCCAGAGGTTGACTCGACTAGTTGATCGATGCTTGGCAGTAGGTAGCAATCCTTCGGGGTAGCCTTGTTGAGGTCGGTGAAGTCTACGTACATTCGCCATTTCCCCGAAGCCTTCGGTACCATGACAACGTTGGCGAGACACGTAGGGTACAGGACTGGATGAAAGAGGCCAATCTTTTGCCCCTTGATGACTTGCTCTTTGATGACTACTTGCTTCTCCGGGGAGTGCTTTCTCCTACGTTGCTGGACAGGTTTCACCGTTGGGTCGAGGTTGAACTTGTGCATCACCATGTCTCCCGGGATCCCAGGGAGGTGCTCGTCAGACCATGCAAAGACTTGGATGTACTGGGCAAGGAAATCCTTATATTTTTCTTGTTCCTAAGGTGGTAGATCGGCTCTGATCTTGGCTCCTAGAGTCGGGTCACCGTTGAGGAAGACCGTTAGCAACTCGCTGCCAGGCTCAGATGTTGTTGGTCCCTCCTCGGCTCCCTTTACTCCTTTGTTTTTCCCTTCCAGCCTCGTGGCTTCCACCGAGATTATATAGCACCATCTAGCCAATGCCTGGTTACCCCAGACCTCCCCCACGCCATGCTTGGTGGGGAACTTCATTTTTTTGTGAAAGGTACAGGGCACCGCTTTCGTTCGGTTGAGGATACCTCGGCCGAAGATGGCGTTATAGGGCATCATTCCCTTAATCACGATGAAGTCCACCATAACCGTAATGGTTCTTGGGCAGGGTGCCGATAGTAACTGGTAGGCTTCGGTCTCCCTCGGGATAAGTTGCCTAGCCGTTGAACCCATAGAGGGGTAAATGGATTCTCTCCCATCTTGAGGAAACATTCGTTGGATAATACATTGGGGGCACTACCATTGTCAACTAAGATCCTATCTACGTTACAATGGTTTATTGTAGTCGATACAACAAGACCGTCATCATGCGGGGTGGTTAACCCTTCCAGGTATTTGTCGGAGAATACTAGGGCCTGCGGTTCGCTCTCCTGCGGGGCCTTAGGGAGCTCAGCAGAGGCTCGGCTCGCCCACTCGACGTGAAGCTTTCTTCCTCGGCTACTATCTCCTCCTGATGTTGTGCCGCCAATGATGACGTTGATGTGGACTCCACGGGGGGCATTGTCAATTTCTTCGGGTGCGCCTTGGTCTTCCTTCTGCCCGGACACGTATTGGGATAGGTGTCCCTGGCGGATGTGGCGCTCGATCTCATCTTGGAGTTGATGGCAATCGCTGGTGTGATGCCCGTGATCGCTGTGGAATAGGCAATGCTTGCGATGATTGCTTTTCTTGGCCTTCATAGGCTCGGGCTAGTGGAGGAGACCCGAGCCTTTGAAGTCTTCATAGATTTCATAGACGGGAGCGGTAAGGGGGGTATACCACTCATACTTTCGGGACGGCTCCTTGCGGTCTCCATCCTGGTTCCGCCTTTTTCCTTGGCCTGTCCCTTGATCGGACGGTCACTTTTTGTCCCCCTCCCGACCCGAGCCTGTCGTGCCTCAGCAGGCATTGAGGACTTCCTCGCACTCTGCGTGGCGCAGGGCCAGGGTCACTAGCTCGACGAGGGAGGTAGGGGGATGAAGCACTAGCTCGCGCCGTAGATTCTCATCACGGGTATCCCCGGTCACTGCGGTGATGACCGAGGCAACATCCAGGCGGGGGATGCGCAAGGCTTCTGATTTGAATCGATTGATATAAGCCCACAGCTTCTCCCCTTGTTCCTGCTTGAGGGCCAGTAATCCTGCCACTGACCGGGGAGGACCACTGCCGGCGAAGCTTTCCGTCAACACTCGCCCGAACTGCTTGAAGTTGTGGACGCTGCTGGGGTCGAGGGCCCTGAACCATGCCTAAGCACCCTGAACCAGAGTGGTCACAAACGCCCCATGAAAGGTCATTAGGGCGTCAAAACTATCGTAATGGTCGGCCGGGTCTCCCTGACCATCATACGATTTGAAGGTCGAAAGTGAGATCCTGGGAGAAATCTTGACCTTCAAGATATAATCAGAGAACATGGATCGCTCCTCGTCCTCCACAGGAGAGGTCTTCTATAAGGCGTGGTGGGCACGCTCTTGCTCTGTGAAATGACTCTCAAAGTCTCGCAGCCGGAGGGACAGCTCTGGCTATCGTTGACCCGAGTGACTAGGGGGGCGTACATGCATGTTGTCCCAGCGCTCCTCGGGGGCCTTGGTTTCTGGGAACGGTCAGCGTGCTCCGGACTTCTCCCTCCTTGGGGTGGAGGAGGCTTCCTGCTCCGGGGCAGGGGCATGCGATGGTCCTCCCGGCAAGTTGCGGATGAGCCGCCGCCCCCGGAGGGTAAAACGGCCTCCAGCGGTTTACTGGGAGGCATCTCGGCGGGGGGGGGGGGGGGGCTCTTCTGGGGGAGATGCAACTTCTCCTCCCTGCCTGCCTGGGCCCTCATGAGATCTACGAGGACATCTAGTTTTACGTTGAGGGTTTGGAGAGCATCGGTACTCCCGTCGGGAAGTTGTTCCCCTGCCACCGACGGAGGTATTTCATTGGCGTGGTTGCATGACGTGGCATTCTCTATGGGGAGGGAAGGTGCACCTTCTTCCGTCGCCAGGGCCTTTCCCTTGTCCCCGATAGTTCTCCTACCAGAACTTCATTGCACCATGATGGCTCTTTGTACGTTTCACACAGACGGCGCCAGATAAAGAGGGGCGATCTCGCGTGGTTCTTGAGCAGGGAAGAGGATGACCACGTACACTTGAAGTATGAACTGCAGGGAGGGAAATAAGTTAGTGGTGCCCAGGGATGGATCCCCGGGGAAAACCCTCCGATGCTTAAGTCAGCAAGAGTAGTAGAGCACTAGTGCGAAGGGAGGATTTAGGAGGAAGATGGGGGCGCGAGATCTCTCTCCACTGAAAGGTGAAGTGGTTCCTGCTCAGGGTTTTTTGGCTTACCTCCTCGCAGTAGGGCTCTTCAAGCTTAAATAATGGCTCGTTGAGTGCATGATCCATGTAAGTTGAGGAGTTTTAGGGGGGTTACGTCCTTCGTGCGGGCTCTTTAGAGCACGTGGACTCTTGATCTCTCTTATCCTCTTGAGCTCCCAGCTTTTAAAGGGCTCGTAATGGCCGCACAAATAAGCTTCCATCAGTTGGCCCGAGCGTGAGGCACTGGCCCAGAAGATGCCTCCCGAGCGATGAGTGCGTGGTTTGGGCAGGGAATACTGGGCTCCGAAGGAGCTTTCCTCATCGAACTGATGCTCGGACTTCCCAACCCGAAGGCCGCCTAGGAAGCGCTTGATCCGAGTGAGTTATTAAGGTTATTTTAAGTGGGCCCTGGGGCTACCACTTCAAGGAGCTGGGCCTCGTTGGGTCAGGTTGGACCTTGTTTGGCCTCTCCGTTCGGGCGGTTAGATTTCCCCTCTCCAATGACCAAATCATATACTTTTGTAATTAACTTGAATTTATATGATTTATGGACTAGTCATTGTTTAATCGTTGTTTTACCATGGTATCTCTCTTTTAAGAGTCATTTTCTTGAGTATATGGCACATATCCTGATATGTTGTCATTAGTTACACATTTGCATATTAAGTACACAATCTTGGACTTGATAACCTCTCTATTGGATATTCCTTCCAACGGACTAGGAAATCTTGTTTCAAGGCCTCCGTAAGACTCCCCGAGCTGGGGATTCCCACTAGGATGCCGAGCTGGTTGTACCGTTAAAACCCATTGTCTAGAAAAGTACTTACCGGTGTTTTGTGTATTCTTGATCTTAGCGGCCCTCTGGTCGACCGCCTGATTTCTGTAAGTGGCCCTTCACTAGACTGCTAAGGGATACTAAACGGCCATCTGCTAGACAGCTAAAGCTCGAGATGGTTTTACTACATCGATGTCTTTATTTTATGAAATGGTCTATGAATAGACCGACATGCGTGCTAAACGGTCCAGTAATAGACCGCTTGGTTCCTGAGTTAGTCTAACCCAAGGTTTGACCTTTGGGGTTGGTTTTCTTGAGTTCCTAGATGATCTTAGGATTATCTAGAGTCTCAACCTACGTTAAATAAGTCAATATTAAAGGTATGGAACGTAATGAATGTATTATTATGCTGTCGAATTTCTTCCGTAGCATGATGTCCATTTAAGTCATCCTTGAAATCTCTTGTTTATAATTGAAGCATTCTTGCCTTGGTTACTTTATCATGGAATTATTGTTGAAGTTGTACATTATTGGCCACATTATTGTTATTATCGTGGAAGTAGCTTGACTTATACTTGAAGATGCAGTTTGAGCACTGATTGTGTTCAAGGGCTCTATGTTAGTCCCCTCGACTGATTGTCGTAAACATACTGTAAACCATGGGGTATGATGTTACTGGCGTTGCATTGCGCTAGGAGTACTTTCTTTATAAATAAGTGAAAATTCAAGGACATGAGTAAAGATCCACGTAAATTCACGAAGTACTTGCTACTAAGTGTAGAGTACTTTCTTGCTTGTTACATGACTTTCTAGTGCATTCTTGTTACATTCTTGTTCATGAAAAGGCCAAAATTACATTCTTGTTATATACTTGATCAATCATATTCTCATATCTCGTACTTGGTCATATCTTGTTACTTTGGTTTTGTCCTCATGTTTTATCATATTTGCATGATTTATCTTATTCTCTAGAGTTAAAATGCTAATCACTTAAATTTGCCTTCATGTTGATATAAAGATACCTACTGGGCAAGTGTGCTCATTATCTACTTTCTCAATGTTTCAGGAGGTACAAGTGAATCGGATTCGGAGTATACAAGTAACGGGTCCGAGAGTGATTGAAGGACATATGAACGAGAGAAGCCTTAGTTATCAAGTGTTTAGTCAAGTCATGATGTAATCTTTTGTTTTATTGAGTCTAGTGAAAAGAGTCAAAGATCTTATGTACTTTAAGATTATTTAATAAAGAAATCAAATAAAAGGTTTGAATGAATTATTGGGGCAATTACTTTTATGTGATTGTCTTGCGCTCTGATTATGTTACTGCTCGAGACGTACTAGCCGACTGTTCATGTTCCCGATTATTTCCGCTGCATAATCTCGGGGCGTGACAAAAGCTCTAAGGTAAACTCCGATTCTGATGAAGAAGATGAGCTTAGTTTTGATGAATTGGTGAATGCCTATGATGAATTGTTTGACAGATATAAAATAATGAAATCTAGAAATCGAAAATTGAAAAAGGCAATTGAAATACTTCACATGTTGCCTCCTCATGTGAGAAATGTTTTGAACTTAGGAACTTGAATGAAAACTTATTGCATGATGTTTATGTGCACAACGAAACAATTTCATGCTTGAGATATGAAAATGAAACCTTAATGGCTAAAATTTCAGAACTTCAACAAATAGATAAAGATAATGAGATTCTGAGGGAGTTGAATACTGCTATATCTAAAAAACTGCTCCTTTTTGGAAAAGGGAAAGCTACTCTGAATGTTGACAAATCTAAAAGGCTAAAGGAGTTAAGACATGAGATAGAAAGTTTTAAGAACATGAATGATAAAACTGTTGAATTGGAAGAGAAGTTGAGAAATCTTAAGAATGTTTTGTCTATGTCTGTCGACTCCAATGAAACAATGAATGCAATGCCTGATGAAAAAGTTAGTTTTCAAAAGAACGAACTTGAACACACTTCCATGAACGGAAATTCATTTGAAAAACTCCAAAATAAAAATAGTGCTTTGTTAATTCAAATTTCCTTACTTGAAAGTAGATTGAAAAGTCTTGAAAATTTTGAAAAAGGAAAATGTGTGATTGATGATGATTGTGATAAATTGTATATTCTTGAACAAGAAATTGAAAGTTACAAAACTGTTAATTCTTTGTTGAATGAGAAAATTACATCATGTGATGAAGAATTAATTAGTACTGAATTGCACATTTTATTTTTGGAAAATGAAATCATGTGTTTGAATGAGTCCTTGCATTCGTGTGATAAAGAAAATCAGAAATAGAAAAATGTCAATGATCAATCTTGTATGTATGCAGAACCCTCAATAGTTAAACATGTTCATGCGTCTAGAAAAAGAATGAATGTTTCATACTTTTATTGTGGGAAATTTGGCCATGAAATGTATGATTGTTGTTTGATGAAGTTTGATGATGATGAAGCATTGAAATCAAGAGTAAATACAGTTGATGGCTCTAAAAATTGTAAGAAACCCACAAAGGAAAATCTCAACACTCATTGCTTCTACTGTGGATTACATGGTCATGTCTTTGAAAATTATCTTACAAAGAAAAGTGATGATGAGTGGTCCATCAATAAAAACCTTTCTTGTCATTACTGCGGTAGTGTTGGACATGTAATGAATGATTATGGTGTAATGAAAAATGATGACAATTGGTGTATGAAAAGAAAATTCTTTCACTGCTTTTATTGTGGCCAGGATGGTCATTTGATGGATGACTGTGCCACAATGAGATATGATGATGATTGGTGTTCTAGAAGATATAAGAATATATTTTCTCATGCTAGAACTAACCCCTCGAGACCCAAGATGGCTTGGGTACCCAAATCTTCAAAATGAGAATTTATTTTGCAGGGGTGCCTTGAGGAGGAAGATTTTGTTGATAAATAAACAACCTTCAAGGCATGAAAAATGATGAGCTTGTCTGGTAATGAATTTGGTACTTCGTTTGCTGTTGAATTATTCAACTCAGGTAAGAGTTTGAATCTTGAGAAAAACACGGTGCTTCTAATTGCAAATCTACTATTATATTGACTGTCCATGCTTGTTAGTTTGCATATTTGTAAATAAAGTCAAATATGACATTTGTCTGAATTCAACATTACCCTCCATTGACTCTCAAGGCGATAAAGAAAAATGGTTTGGTTGTGAAATTAATTCTGCTTAGGCTCTCCTTGAAAAGTCTAAAAAAGTAAAATTTGAGTTTCATAGTCTTCGTTTCACATCTTGTGAATAAATTTGGTTTTTGAAAACTGTAGACTACACATTAAGTCTTTCACACTTTCACTCACATTTTGTGAATACCAAATCAATTTTGAATACACAGTTTACATACTTAACTTCTGGTTCATATCATACACATCATTGCATGTTTGTAAATAAGGATAATCCTCGATCATTTTCATTTACATGCATATACTTGACATATTTGTGTGCTTGAATGCCATGATTATCCAGTACATCAAATGGTGATAGTGGAAGGTTTGACTTTGTCCAACTGGAAGCCTTCCCCATGCTTGATGGTGGTCTTCGGACCTACATTCTCAGCCACGTACCGGTAATCTACTCGTGTGAATATTTTACCTTGATGGATGTACGAGTGTATATATCATATCACCCTTCCTTGAATACATCCTATGGCCTTTTTCCCTTGCCAGATAAAATTGCTTTGATCTAAACATGTTTGCTTCATGGCACATATTAAGGGGGAGGCTTTGCTCATAACTATGCATACACTTAGGGGGAGACATAACTGTAATTAGACTAATTCACGTCTTACATTCAATACAAGCACCCACACACTTTGCACCTTTTTGATATAAATGATTCAATCTAATAAAGATTATAGTTATTCTACTCAACTCTTTAAATAACTCTTGAATCTTTACATAGAAATCACATGTCTCATGTGGAAAAAGTTGTTTGCCCTACCAAAAATCTGTATAAGTGGAACATGGATCCGAGTAGCTGGGAATCTTCCCTGAAATAAAGAAGGAAACTCGCGACGAAAAGTGAAGCAATCCACTAATAAAATAAGTGGGAATTGGCACCGAGTAGTCGAGAAGTGCCCCTGAGACAAAGGGTACAACTCGTGTCAAAAAGTGACAAAATCCGCAATTAAGATAAGTGATGAAACTGAGTAACCGGGAAATGCCCCTGAAACAAAGGGTATAACTCGCGTCAAAAGGTTAGTCACCTTCATGTGTTTAATATATATATATATTTGGGGTTATACGTAGCTGCCAATACTCGAGCATTGTGTATGGAAGTGTATGGAGGAACGGCTCTTTTTAGTGTTCCTTAGAAAATCTGATGATTTATATTGCTTCGGAATTCATTGCTCAATTGTCACATATTCACTTTGGGTTTGATTGAGTGAATGTACTTCTTGAATCAGTCATCTTTCATTGTTTATACAGTACCATCTTTCTGTAAGCACGACCTTCTTAGTATTGTTCATGCATATCATGCTCCAGAATTAATAGTGTAGCGGCAGAAAAATGGTTCCTAGGCAACGTACCACCTTCTCTATTTATTTGTTGGGGAAGCCATCTCGCGCCCGTGGATGCCTGCAGACACCAAGAAACTAGAAGGGCGTCAGAAGGAGTCCCGGGTGTTACCCCAGGGGACAACCCTCCGATGCTTAAGTCAGCAAGGGATTCAATAAGCAACAGAGATGAGTATAGCAAAAGAGAAGTAGGGGCCGTGGTAGTCGATCCAGGAGGCATGTACTTCCTCTGCACGCATGCTCGTCGCTGCCAGTGGGCTCTCGGAGAGTGCTCGCTGGGTGGTAAGGCCGTACAGGAGGAGGAGGCTCTCTGGACGTAGTAGATGGCCTCTCTGTCGTAGTTGCGGGGCGAGTTGCTCTCTTCTCTATAGGGAGCTCTGGTGGCAGAAGTATCTGTCGTATCTCCTCTTGCGTAGTAGTATAGGGTCTAGTAGAAGAATCTATCGTGCTCTTCTCTTCTGTCGATGTCCCTTTTATATGGGTTGTCCTAGCGTGAGCGCCTCATCCCTTGATAGGGAAGGGTCCGTTTAGTTGGAGTAACGTTCCCCGCTATGTTGGTGGGAGTCACCCGTTGGAGGGTGATAGCCCCGGTGTCGGCCGTTTCCTAGGCGAGTCTTAGGGCACTCATAGAGCGTGCTCACCCGTTATGGGGTCAAGGCCGACGTCGTGGGGGCAACGGTCAGTCGTCGGAGTGTCCTCCGATGAGAACTGCGCTTGGGCCAGCTTTATCGGCGTCGTGGAATCCGATGCCTCGTTGGGCCGGTCATCTCCTTATCGGGCCGAACATGTATGTCTGCTCCTTGCTTGGGCCTAGCGTGTCCAAACCTCGATGGGCCGCATGTTCGTGGGCCGTTGTAGGTCAAACCAAATTTACCCTCCTCACTTCCCCCCTACTCTTAGTTGCCGAGCACTCACAGGGAACTGAGAGTAGCTCAAGAGAGGGTTCTTCAAGAGGGTGTGATCTGAAGATGATTTCCTTGTACGGCGGGGGTTGATGGCTTCGAGAGCCTGCTTAGCGTGCAACGCGCCTCTAGAGATGGCAGAAGCCATGCTGGCAATGATGACTTCGGGTCTTGTCCTATTCTGGGGATGTGTTGGCGGAGATGGACAGTCACCGTCGATCGAGGAAGAGGGGGAGGGACTCAACCCCAGGCAGGAGCCGGGCTCCCCCCTTGTCTGGGGCACCTCTCCCCAGTGTTCGCCTACCGTCGTAGCCTATGGTGCTGGCAGCTGCTGCCCCGACGTCCGTTCCCGACGGATGAGGGCGTGAAGGGGGCAAGGCCCCTGCCGTTAAAGTTGACCCTTTCCCCCCAAAGGGGGTTCCTCCGCGTGGTCAGTCCTCGTAGCTCGAGGACTCACTGGCGGGGGCACCTGGTGTCCCAGGCATCGTCGACCTCATGATGCGGAGTGCTCACTGGCACGAGCACGTTGGGGAGCTGGGTCCTGGCGTCATGGACGAGTTGATAGTTGTCACCGCGAGGAGCGTGTGCCTGGTCGTTAGTGCTTTCGGGCTATGGAGGCACCGTTTCCTCGATGCTGCGCGTGAGCTGGAGATCAGCCGAGCCCTGCAGGCGGGGGTCGAAGGGCGTTGGAAGGAGTCCGAGGCTGCAAACGTCGAACTTCAGGAGTAGATGTCCTAGCTGGAGTTGGCGCTGACTGGGATGGAGCGCGACCGAGATACTTTCCGGGCACGGGCTGATGCGGCCAGCCAGCGTGCGGCCAAGCTGGAGGCGGAGTTACGAGCCATGGGGGCCCACGGCCAGAAGATCGAGGCGGAGCTCGCCAAGATGCGCATGTCTCTGTCTTCGGACAGCGAGGAGGCTGTGGAGGCCTTTCGCTCTTCCTCGTCTTACAGGGCTGAGCTGACGGAGACGGCCCTGGAGTACTACGGGCCGGCACGCGACCGCAGCTTCCAGGAGGGCTGGAGTGCTACCGTGAGGGCCACATCTGAGCACTTTGCACTCGAGGTCCTGGTCCTACCTCCTCCTTGAAATCCATACGGCTCGGAGGTAGATGACGAGGAAGAGGGGCCTGACCCCGTAGAGGCGGGCGCCGAGCGGCCGATGTCGATCGCTGGCGAACAAGCACCCGCGGAGGTTGCTGTGGTGGACTTGAGCGACGAGCCACCTCCTCCTAGTGATGCTGCTGTGCGTGCGCCTGCTGAGTTCAAGGCACGTCATGATGTAACCGGGGGAGGTCCTTGAGAGGATGTCCCCAGTTGTCTTTTCCTTACTCTCTGCACTTTTCGAGGCAGTATCCTCTTTTTTTGTAATTTCTCCTTTTTGGAAATGAAAACCTTCCTTTTATCTACAAATCTTGAGATTTCATCAGTGTATTTCCTTCCTTCCGAATCGTCGTGAGATCCTATGGGGATATGAAATGGCGCCCTCGATGGGGGCTTCTGAAGGAGCGTGACTTTCGGGATCCGTCGCTTCGATTTCCACGGATTTGATTGAGGCGGTAGGAGTCCTCATGCTTCTGGAGACTCTGCTTCCTCTATAAATGATGGCTCTCGCAGCGTTCCGACGATCATCTTTGCGCTAACGAATTATCATAGGTGACTTCCCCAGAGAATGTCCTTAGGAGTGTCTGGTACCTCGTCGGATGATGAATCGCTTAAGGGTTCCCTAGAGGCGAGCACCGCTCCCCTTGAAAATGAGAAGGTAACCTAAGGGTTCCCTAGAGGCAAGCACCGCTCCACTTGAAAATAAAGAACGTAGCCTAAGGGTTCCGTAGAGGCGAGCACCGCTCCCCTTGGAAATGAGAAGGTAACCTAAGGGTTCCCTAAAGGCGAGCATAACTCCCCCTTGAAAATGAGAAGGGAACCTAAGGGTTCCCTAGAGGCGAGCACCGCTCCCCTCAAAAATGAGAAGATAACCTAAGGGTTCCCACAGACGGCCCCAAGAAGTGTAGCGACAGGAAAATGATTCCTAGGCCACGTACCACCTTCTCTATTTATTTGTTGGGGAAGTCGTCTCACACCCGTGGATGCCTGCAGACACCAAGAAACCAGAAGGGCGTTAGAAGGAGTCCCGGGTGTTACCCCATGGGACAACTCTCCGATGCTTAAGTCAGCAAGGGATTTAATGAGCAACAGAGATGAGCAAATAAAAGAGAAGTAGGGGCCGTGGTAGTCGATCTAGGAGGCGTGTAGATCCTCTGCACGCATGCTCGCCGCTCCCAGGGGCTCTCGGAGAGTGCTCGCTGGGTGGTAAGGCCTTATAGGAGGAGGAGGCTCTCTAGATGCAGTAGATGGCCTCTCTGTCGTAGTTGCGGGGAGAGTTGCTCTCTTCTGTTGATCTCCTCTTGCGTAGTAGTATGGGGTCTAGTAGAAGAATCTACCGTGCTCTTCTCTTCTGTCGATGTCCCTTTTATATGTTGTCCTGGTGCGAGGGCCTCATCCCTTGACAGGGAAGGGTCCGTTTAGTTAGAGTAACTTTTCCCGCTATGTTGGCGGGAGTCGCCCGTTGGAGGGCGATAGCCCCAGCGTCGGCCGTTCCCTGGGTGAGTCTTACGGAACTCATGGCGCGTGCTCGCCCATTACGAGGTCAAGGCTGGCGTCGGGGGGCAACGGTCAGTCGTCGGAGTGTCCTCCGGCGAGAACTGCGCTTCGGCCAGCCTCATCGGCGTCGTGGAATCCAATGCTCCTTTGGGCCGGTGATCCTCTTACTGGATTGAGCGTGTATGTTCTCCCCTTGCTTGGGCTCAACGCTTCCGAACCTTAATGGGCCGCTCGCGCCTGGGCCATTTCTGGGTCAAACCAGATTTACCCTCCTCACTTCCCCCCTACTCTTAGTTGTCGAGCACTCGCAGGAGACTGAGAGTAGCCCAAGAGAGGGTTCTTCTGGAGGGTGTGATTCGAAGACGAATTCCATGGATTTGAATGAGGCGGTAAGAGTCCTCACACTCCTTGGGACTTCGCTTTCCCTATAAAATGGTGGCTTCCGCTGCATTCCAGCGATCAGCTTCTGCAATAGAGAGCCTTTGTAGGTAGCCTTCTTAGAGAATATCCTTAGGAGAGTCTGGTACTTAGTCAGATGATAAATTTATGCAGGTTCATCGCTGACCTTTGGTCCATAGAGAAAACCCAGCACCGGTACCGTGGCGGCCATGGCCTGCGCCCGAAGAAGGCAGCCCGACATCTGAGCAATACAGGCTCGGGTACTTGGATGGTTGGCAGGAGGCCTTGGAGAAGGTTGACCGCTTGTACGCTGGCTGGGGAGTCCTGCTTCTTGAGCCGGATAGGATCCATCCTTGATGGGACGAGAGGTGTCATGGTAGCATTACTTTCTATACTCCAACCAGCTTCTTTTGCTTGTCTTTGCGGTGTATAACCATTGTTTGCTCCTTGTAGGTGCTCGGTGAGATGCTCCTCGTTGCTAGAACATCTTCCTACTTTTCAGTAGGAAGGATCGTAAGGAAGTGTGGAATCCATTTTCCATTCTTCCGCTCGGTAGGCACGGTCGTGCGTCTTGGACGACAACTGTGGGCTCCTCGGTTTGGAGGCTTGGCCAGTAGGCCTCTCCACCGCTGCTACCATACACTATACGTGGCGAGGCACAAGACCACCTCTCCATTCAAGAGAGGTGCTGATGGTAGCCGGGGCAGCGGGGCCTTGTTTGCCAGTTTGGAAACATGGCTAGTTCACCGGGGGTGGCCTTCCTAATGAGTTGGCCTCGTAGTACCGTCGCCGCCTATTGGCTTGTGTCGGCCTGTTGGTTCCCTGTAACGGGTGGACCTTGCTGGCCTTCTTCCGAGCACGGGTGGCCGATACTACTGGCCTAGTTTTCCTCATGCAGGACTTCTACCAGTGAAGCCCTTTGTTGGCCTGAGGGCTTTGTCCCTCTTCTCTGGCATAGGAGGCTTCTCCGTAGGTACCCTACCACAGAACAAAAAATGGGTACCTACGCTTGTTTGAAGATTCGCATCATTGGCGACCGAGGATGGTATCCGGGAAGCGAGTCGTTGGAGTCGTACGTCGCCATTGTCGAGCACGTTTTATCTCTCCATGTACTTATATTCAGCCCGTGTGAGGGTACTTTGCCAATTTTCTGGCAACTTGTACTTTGACTAAAGAAATATAAATTCTTTGATTCTGAGCCAATATTGATGTGTACCTTTGCTGGAGTTCTTCTGCGTGCTTTCCTAGGTGATCCTCCGTGCTTGTCCTCCATAGTGCTTGTGTCCTCTGCGGGGACCCTCGGGTCGCCTTCTTGTTCTCAAGGGGAGCGGTGCTCGCCTCTAGGGAACCCTTAGGTTACCTCTTTATTTTCAAGGGGAGCTGTGCTCACCTCTAGGAGACCCTTAGGCTACCTCTTTATTTTCAAGGGGAGTGGTGCTCGCCTCTATGAAACCCTTAGGCTACCTCTTCGTCTTCAAGGGGAGCGATGCTCGCCTCTAAGAAACCCTTAGGCTACCTCTTTGTTTTCAAGGGGAGCGATGCTCGCCTCTAGGAAACCCTTAGGCTACCTCTTTGTTTTCAAGGGGAGCGGTGCTCGCCTCTAGGAAACCCTTAGGCTACCTCTTTGTTTTCAAGGGGAGCGATGCTCGCCTCTAGGAAACCCTTAGGCTACCTCTTTGTTTTCAAGGGGAGCGGTGCTCGCCTCTAGGAAACCCTTAGGCTACCTCTTCTTCTTCAAGGGGAGCGGTGCTCGCCTCTAGGAAACCCTTGGGCTATCTCCTTATTTTCAAGGGGAGCGGTGCTCGCCTCTAGGGAACCCTTAAGTTACCTTCTCGTTTTCAAGGGGAGCAGTGCTCGCCTCTAGGGAACCCTTAGGTTACCTTCTCATTTTCGAGGGGAGCAGTGCTCACCTCTAAGGAACCCTTAGGTTACCTTCTTGTTTTCAACGGGAGCGGTGCTCGCCTCTAGGGAACCCTTAGGCTACCTCTTTGTTTTCAAGGGGAGCGGTGCTCGCCTCATGGAAACCCTTAGGCTACCTCTTCATCTTCAAGGGGAGTGGTGCTCGCCGTTAGGAAACCCTTAGGCTACCTCTTTATTTTCAAGGGGAGCGGTGCTCGCCTCTAGGAAACCCTTAGGTTACCTTCTCATTTTCAAGGGGAGTGGTGCTCGCCTCTAGGCAACCCTTAGGTTACCTTCTTGTTTTCGAGGGGAGTAGTGCTCACCTCTAGGGAACCCTTAGGTTACCTTCTCATTTTCAAGGGGAGTGGTGCTCGCCTCTAGGGAACCCTTAGGCTACCTTCTTTGTTTTCAAGGGGAGCGGTGCTCGCCTCTAGGGAACCCTTAGGTTACCTTCTCGTTTTCAACGGGAGTGGTGCTCGCCTCTAGGGATCAAGGGGAGCGGTGCTCGCCTCTAGGGAACCCTTAGGCTACCTTCTTTATTGCTGGCAACTTGTCTTAGTGGGGTACGGCTGGTGATGTTTTACTGGAAGTACTTCTTGAGGTTAACGGAGTTCCACGTCCTGGGTACCTCTCTCCCCCCAAGCGTAACTAGCCTGTACGCTCCTTTGCCGAGGGCTTCTTTTACCCGGTACGGGCCTTCCCAGTTAGGTGCGAGCTTCCATGCGGTTCCTCGCGGGTCAGCCACGCTTGCTCGCCGTAGAACCAGATCTCCGGGGAAGAAGTGTTGCTGCTTAACCCGGGTGTTGTAGTACTGCGCCAGCTTCTACTGATATCCAACAAGCTTTACCTGGGCGTTGGTTCTTCATTCTTCGAGCAAGTCTAGGTTCTCTCGCATTGCCTGGTTGTTCCTAGCATCAACAAAGTGTCCCACTCGTAACAAGGGGTTTGATATCTCCACCAGCACTATTGCCTCAGCTCCGTAAGCGAGATGAAAAGGCGTCCCCCGGGTGGCAGCTCTGGCGGTGATCTGGTGAGCCCATAGGATGCTGGGGATTGAATCAATCCATGCATCGCCTGCTTGGTCCAAGCGTGTCTTGATGCCGTGGAGTAGAGTTTGGTTGGCGTTTTCCACAAACCCGTTGGCTTGGGGATGTCCCACTGAGGTGTAGTGGTTCCAGATGCCCAACTCGGAGCACTTTTCCTGAAAGGCGGTGCTCGCGAACTATCTTCCGTTGTCGGTAGTGAGAACCCTCAGGATCCCAAACTGGCAAATGATGTTCCGCAGCATGAATTTTCAAGCTACTTTGCTTGTTATTTTTCCCAATGGCTCGGCTTCGACCCATTTGGTGAAGTAGTCTATGGCGACGATGAGGAATTTCTTCCTCCCCTATGCTTCAGGGAAGGGCCCCAAGATGTCGATTCCCCGCCGAGCGAACGGACGAGGCTCCGTCAAGCGGTGGAGTAGCATCTCCGGCTGGTGGGGAAGGTGGGAATACTTTTGGCATTGAGAGCACCTTCGAACATAGCTAAGATAGTCCTGCTGCAAAGTGGGCCACCAATACCATTGTCGGATCAGCGTCCTCACGAGTGCTCGTCCTCCCACATGACTTCTGTAGAGTCCTTCGTGGACTTCCTGAATGGCCTGGTTGGCTTCCGTGGGGAAGAGGCATTTGAGTAGAGGGGCTGAGAGGGACCGGCAATACAGTCGGCCGTCCACCATAGTGAAGTGGGCCGCTCTCGCCTGCATACACCGTGCTTTGATGTGATCGCTGAGGAGCTACTGTTGAAGGAGGAAATCAAGTAGAGGGTCCATCCAGGATGGCTCGTAGTCGATGGCATTTACCTGGAGTGCTGGATCGTCAATGATTGGTGCCGACAGCTCCTTTATCATGACTTACCTCGAGCTGGAGACTGTAGTGGCTGACGCTAGGTGGGAGAGGGTGTCTGCTCGGATGTTCTCCTCGCGTGGGATGTGAACCACTTCAAAGTGGGTGAACTCCCCCACTGCAGCCTTGGCCTTCTATAAATATTTCATCATGGAGGGGTCTTTGGCCTCGAACTCCCCCCTGACTTGGTTGGCGATGAGCATGGAGTCGATGTATGCTAGCATGCTCGATGCCCCCAGGTGTTTCGCCATGCGCAACCCGGAGAGGAGTGCCTCGTATTTCGCCACATTGTTCGTTGTCAGGAAGTTGAAGCGCAGGGCGTATTGTAGCTCCACTCCTTCCGGAGAGAGTAAGACCAGCCCCGCGACGCTGCCCGTGGCGCAGGATGATCTGTCGACGTATAGTTCCCATGTGGGCTCCGAGGTCTTCTCGGGCGAGAATCTCGGCAGGGAGGGTGTGACCCAGTCCATGCGGGGGAAAGCCCTATGATGACGGTGGCGACGCTCATCTGTTGGAGAGAAATGCGGCGTCTGGATCCTGTATGTGCAGTAATTTCACATGTGGGCTCACGATCCTTTGCAGGCTATACAGAAGTGGGCTTTGCTGGACTGGCAATATTGGGCTATGTTGGGCCTGGCGAATTTTACCCTCCTCACAAGCCCCCCACTCCCGAGTGTCGAGTGTGCTCAACACTTGGGAGGAATCATACGAGGCCCGATGAGGGAGAAACTTTGGTAAAACCATCGTGAACCCTCTTGTCGCTTGCTGCCTTTCTTGGTGCCCAAGGCAGCCCCCCTGCACATGTAGAATGATGTCCCCGGCACGACAGTAGCTCCAAGCCACCTTTTGTATTTTGGAGGTGAGCGTACATCTGTCTCCTGAAGAGGAGGAGATTATTGCTCCCTCTTGGAAGCTGAAAAGCCACCCTTTGTATTTTGGAGGTGAGTGTACGTCTGTCTCCGTAAGAGGAGAAGACTATTACTCCTTCTTGGAAAAGTCACCCTTCATATTTTGGAGGTGAGTGTACGTCTGTCTCCTTAAGAGGAGAAGATTATTACTCCCTCTTGGAAGCTAAAAAAGCCACCCTTTGTCTTTTGGAGGTGAGCGTACATCTGTCTCCTGAAGAGGAGAAGATTATTGCTCCCTCTTGGAAGCTGAAAAGCCACCCTTTGTTTCTGAGGGAAGTGGAGTTTGCCTCTAGGAAACCCATAGGCTACCTTATTTTCAAGGAGAGCGGTGCTCGCCTCTAGGGAGCTCGTAAGCTACCTGGATTTTCAAGGGGAGCGGTGCTCGCCTCTAGGGAGCCCGTGGGCTACCTTCATTTTCAAGGGGAGCGGTGCTCGCCTCTAGGGAGCTTGTAGGCTACCTTTGTTTTCAAGGGGAGCGGCGCTCACCTCTAGGAAGCCCGTAGGCTACCTAAATTTCAAGGGGAGCGGTGCTCACCTCTAGGAAGCTCGTAGGCTACCTTCATTTTCAAGGGGAGTGATGCTCGCCTCTAGAGAGCCTGTAGGCTACCTTCATTTTCACGGGGACCGCTGCCAGCCTCTAGGGAGCTCATAAGCTACCTGGGTTTTCAAGGGGAGCAGTGCTCGCCTCTAGGGAGCTTGTAAGCTACCTGGGTTTTCAAGGGGAGTGGTGCTCGCCTCTAGAGAGCTCGTAAGCTACCTGGGTCTTGAAGGGGAGCGGTGCTCACCTCTAGTAAGCCCGTAGGCTACCTTCATTTTCAAGGGGAGCGGTGCTCGCCTCTACGGAGCTCGAAAGCTACCTGGGGTTTCAAGGGGAGCGATGCTCGCCTCTACGGAGCCCGTAGCTACCTTCATTTTCAAGGGGAGCGGTGCTCGCCTCTAGGAAGCTCGTAAGCTTCCTTAGCTTCTGAGAGAGCGGTGCTTACCTCTTGGGGGCTCGTTGGTGGCAACCGCTGGTGGTAAACGGGGGGAGGATGAAGCCTCCTGAGATCCTCGCCGAGAATCAGGGGCCTGTTGAGAACTGCGCCCACGGTTGTTGGCGTTGCGAAGGCTTCCACGGGGTGCCATAGCCTTTTGCTCTGTTTCCCACAGACGGCGCCAAGAAGTGTATCGGCAAGAAAATGGTTCCTAGGCCATGTACCACCTTCACTATTTATTTGTTGGGGAAGTCATCTCGCGCCCGTGGATGCCTGCAGACACCAAGAAACCAGAAGGGCGTCAGAAGGAGTCCCGAGTGTTACCCTAGGGGATAACCCTCCGATGCTTAAGTCCGCAAGGGATTCAATGAGCAACAGAGATGAGCAAACAAAAAGAGAAGTAGGGGCCATGGTAGTCGATCCAGGAGGCGTGTAGATCCTCTACACGCGTGCTCTCCGCTCCCAGTGGGCTCTCGGAGAGTGCTCGCTGGGTGGTAAGGCCGTACAGGAGGAGGAGGCTCTCTTGACGCAGTAGATGGCCTCTCTGTACTAGTTGCGGGGTGAGTTTCTCTCTTCTCTGTAGGGAGCTCTGGTTGCAGAAGTATCTGCCGTATCTCCTCTTGCGTAGTACTATGGGGTCTAGTAGAAGAATCTACCGTGCTCTTCTCTTCTGTCGATGTCCCTTTTATATGGGTTGTCCTAGCGCGAGGGCCTCATCCCTTGATAGGGAAGGGTCCGTTTAGTTGGAGTAACGTTCCCCACTATGTTGGCAGGAGTCGCCCGTTGGAGGGCAATAGCCCCGGCGTCGGCCGTTCCCTGGGCGAGTCTTACGGCACTCATAGAGCGTGCTCGCCCGTTATGGGGTCAAGGCCGACGTCGTGGGGGCAACGGTTGGTCGTCGGAGTGTCCTCCGACGAGAACTGCGCTTGGGCCGACTTTATCGACGTCGTGGAATCCGATGCCTCGTTGGGCCGGTCATCTCCTTATCGGGCCGAACATGTATGTCTGCTCCTTGCTTGGGCCTAGCGCATCCAAACCTCGATGGGCCACCCCATTCGTGGGCCGTTTCTGGGTCAAACCAGATTTACCCTCCTCAAATAGCATTGTTCTTAAACCTGTCCCCAAGGGACTTGCTTGCTTTTATATCTAATTATCCATGCTTGAGTGCTTGCTTGCCTTATCCTCTTTCATACACGTCAAGCTTCATTTCACTGAGATGCATCGTTAGATCATACATGTAAATAACAGGTTACATAATCCCATTGTCAGTCAGCTTTTGTTTATGAAAATAGAGGGAGAATAATGTGCTCTTTAGCATAACATTTACATCTAGTTCAGTTTTGGTTATACATGCATTTTACATATTTCAGTCATACTTGGGAATATCACAATTCTCTGCATATATCATATGTTGCTTGGTATCAGTCATGGCATTTAGAAGACATACATGCAATCTTTGCATTTTAAGGTTTACACTTGCACATCCTTCTAGGTTCTTGAAATCTAGTGACTCATCTAAGGTTTGATGAATGATATGATTCTTTTGGTTAAACTGTATATTGATCATACAATTCACATTGCTGGGTTCTTGTGCCACTGCATTCCAAATGCTATCCTATCGAATTTCATATTTGATTGTTCCTCATCCCCCACTTTTTGATAATGTCAAAGGGGGAGAGAGTTTTGGTGGCCACAATATATTGTCATCATCAAAAAGGGGGAGATTCTTGTGTTCGTTACGCTCCCTCTTTGTCCTTGATAATGGTTTTGATTATTACAATATATTATGTGTTAGTGGTGTGGAAAATGTCTGTTGTTGCTTCATGAACTCATATGTTGCTATCTTACTTTGCAGGTTGCTTTACTGGGTTGAGAAGCAATGGCACTTCATGAATATATTTTTGATGGTGTCTCATGCATTATCTATTCATGAGATTTTGGAGCATTTATCTGAATACTGTGTTTTTCATGATGAACTGTCTAATGGTCTACTGGTTGTCTTGTGCTAAGATCTGGACAAGATAAACTGGGCCATGGCTGCTTCATGTCATTTTGGCCAGTTTTGCTTGGTTACTTTTGTAGTTCATTAATATCAAGATGGTCTAGGTTTGCTAGAACTATAATTGAAACTGGGTTTTCCTTGCTTTGGACTGAATTGTTTGAACTAGTGTTCATGAAAGTTTGATTAAGAAAGATTGAGTTTTCAAGTGTTTTTTAATGGGGTTTAAGGACCCTTTATTGGTTGGTTCTGAATTGGACTAAATGTGCATTGCATATCTCTTGATGAAGATGAGTAAAGATGTTTAGTCTTATGAATGGTTTTCAAGGAATGAGTAAAAATTCGTCAAAGTTGAATTTTACTGTGAATGGATTGTTTGAGTTTCAATTAGCATGGATTGCATTTGTAATATCTGTGTGAACAGACAGAGTTTAGCTTTCATTGACTGAACTTGGTTTAATTGGACTGAATCTATGTTTTGTTTAATTTGAATTGACTCAAAATTCTTGGAAGGTACTTTGAATTTTGGACTGACTTGGAATTCTTAAATGAAATGCTTGAATCTAATTGATATGTAAGGGTTGTGAAGGTTCAGTTTTGTTTTGGACTGAATCAATGCTTTGGTATGGTTTGAATTGCAAATGGTATTACAGGGATGAAGCAATATTCATAAAGCATTTGCTTAAGATTATATTGACTGAATTAGTTGTGGTTAGTGCAGGCTTCATTTGCAAATTGCTTTCAATCAGTTGGATCCATGGTATGAATGTACTTCTGAATTTGATTATCTACTGCCTTGAATGGATTTGAAGTGGTTTTCAAGCATTGGGTTTACAAGTGTTTCCATGCATATTCTTAAGGAGTTTTGTTTTGGGCTTGCAAGTGTTTAACCCATTCATATTACCATCTGGTAGAATGTGGTTCTTATGTGCCACTATCTTGATTCAATGCATGGTAATTTGCTTTTCATGTTTGGATGAGGAAAATTGGGGTTTCAATTGAGATCAATTGAGTTTTCATTCATGTCAGTAAAGGTGTCGACCCTAAGAGTCGACACTCATTTCGATATGTGTTGTTTGCGCTATTTTATCAGACCAGACTGAAAGTGTCAACTCCAAGAGTCGACACTTACAGGCCTGGGGGTTGATTTCATGGCTGGCAGAACCCCTGACAAAAAGTGTCGACTCTGAGAGTCGACACTTGTGTCCTGCATGTGTTTTTTTTCATCGCCGACAGAACCTTGTGAAGAAAGTGTCGACTCTAAGAGTCGACACTTATTCTGGTTCATCTGGATCGGGTTTCCGATTTTGGTTTCGAACTGCCCATTTCTTCAGCCATTTGCCTTGGGCTTTTACACCCTTACCCTTAGGGTTTCTCCTATGGTTTGGGTGTTGTTTTGAAGGGTTCACCCTTAGGCTTTAATTTCTTTTATGCTTCCTTTTCATAGAGTATATAGTGGCTGCGATTTCCATTGAAAGGAATGAATTCTTGAGGGCTAATATCTCTATTCTTGTAGGAGGAGGAGGAAGGGCGTCACACCCTGGTGGAGGAGGATGTAGAAGCCGTTGTAAAGGCCATCCACGAGCCCCAGCTACAATCTGAAGGTTGCTCCTACTGCAGCTTCATGATTTGCTGTCTTGGGCGTCTCATTCTACAAGGCTGAGTTCTTCCCACTCCGTGAATCAATTTCCCAGCACACCCTACCTTCCGATCTAAGTATTTCGTTGAAGATCCGAGGGTGTTATCTTGATCTTTCACTTCCATGCTTTTGTTTGAGCTTGCCTAAAGTTTCAAATGGTTATCTAAGAGTTGCAATATATATATATATATATATATGTGTGTGTGTGTGTGTGTGTGTGTGTGTGTGTGTGTGTGTGTGTGTGTGTGTGTGTGTGTGTGTGTGTGTGTGTTCATTTGTTCATCTATTTGCTGCCCTTTTATTAGTGCTATGATTTTCATCCTAAGCAACAAGATGAGCTAATGTTTTCTATTCTCTTACAGAAGAAGAAGGAGAAGTGCGGCCACAAGGTGGAGAGGAAAGGGCTTTGAAGGACTCATCTGTTCTTGGTGTTTGTAGGAGCGATTGGAGCGTGGATTTGAAGGAACACATCTTGGATTTTGAAGGAGGATAAACGGTTGCTCCGACATCCTGCGGATTCGACTCCCTCCGACCTGAACTTCAAGGAAGATCTTCATACGGCCATTGGAAAATGAAGGGGAAATACTCTATATCTTTTACCTATTTTATTGTGATGGTTTTCTTGATCTAAATCATGCTTGATCATATATTGTATATCTTTCTTGTTTTTCTAAACATCGGAATATTCGTGTGTGGTGTACGGAGTTGCGTCTCCATGTGGGATTTTAGTGCGGGGTGAGTTCCCCGATTGTGTGTGAGTGTGTGCTGCGTTGGCAGCGTCTTGGGGCTAGGCATCGTGTGTGCTAATTACTACGGAAGCAGCGTGTGTCGTGTTGGGGCTCCTCCCCGTGATTGCTACTTTTGTAGCGTGGCAGTGAAGTCTCACTAGGTTCGGTCAGGGGTGGGTGTAGGGAGGCCGTCGTGGTCCCGAACCACCTAAAAATCTCCGTGTTCTTCGTGGAATGCCTATGTGATTGTCCATTTCTCCTATCTCCGTTCACAAGTGATTTTATAGATTGTTATTCATTGCACCACTACACTCTACTACATCTGCTATCCGTGTTTGGCGTAGGTTCAATCATTTAGTGCATAGATTATTCGAGTGAGATCAGAAAGACTGAGAGAACATTAATCTCACTTTAGTTTTTAGTTTAATTAACGCAGTTAAGTTTGTTTCTGCTGTAATTAGTATAGTGTGTTATCAAAATCCACCATCTCAACTGGGGGACAATTCAACCCCCCTTCTTATCCACCATCTAATTTGGGCCAACACTTGTATTAAAGTTAAAATTCACATGCTTTAAATCAATTTGTTACATTGATGATTTGATCATTGTTTTTACACGATTCCCTCTCTTCTTAAGTCTTTCATAAGTACATGGCATGTATCTCGGTACGATGTTATTAGTTACACTTTACACTTATAGAAACACTCTCTTAGACTTGTGATCCTCTCTGTTAGATATTCCTTCCACCGGACTAGGTGATCTTGATTCAAGGCCTCCGTAAGTCTCCGCAAGCCTGGGATTCTCACTAGGACGCTGAGCTGGTTGTACCCTCTGTGGACGTCATAAAAAAAAGAAGAGAAGAAAAAGAATGTTCCTATGGCACAGACGTCTCGACATCTTAAGAGCAAGTTGAAGATGGGAAGGCCGAATAAACTTTGTACCTCCCCCAAGCAAGATGAATATATACCCGGTGCTCTGCCACCAAACAAAGAAGCCCCTCGGGCAGAAGAGACAACCCCGGCTCTCCAGTCGGCATGGCCGAAGGCAAAATCAGAAGAAGCTTGGAAACTCAGACGCGGGTTTGGCTTGTGTCGGAAATCACTCAAAGTCCCAAATCGGGATTCAAAAACTCCGAGCTAAACACCTCGGAGCAGGAGCATTACAACTGAAGTTCTTCAGGAGCACAACTGATCGCCTGAATTGCCGCGAAGCGGAGACGAGGTCTAAACCGGCGCGGCCTTGCTTAGGCCTTAAACTGGCGCGCTCCTTCCAACAACCTTAAACCAGCGTGCCCCCCTTCTCATTCCAAACCGGCGCACCCCTTGTGTGCTGCTAATCCGGCGTGCACAACTCCACGCCGTTTTAACCAAATGGCCATCCCATCAGCCAGCGGATACCCTATTTTTACATCAGTCTGGTGCCGAGAGGGCATTCAATGCTCTGAAGCCCTGCCCTCATGGGCATTCAATGCTCGAAGCTCTGTCTCCACATCCGTTCGACAGCACAGCGGCGAAGGCATGCATCGATGGTGGAAGCAGCAGAAGATCTCCCGGCAAACCCATGAACGTCCCGTCCTTGGACGAATGCCAGCGTACTACGCAAATCAACGGACGACACCGCGTCATGTCAATCCTGTTCGTCCGGCAAACAAAAGAAAGTGGCGGGAGTTTCTTCCATTCGAGCGAAGAAAGGGCAACCCGTTCCATATATACTCTGCCTGTTCCACAAAGAAACGGGTTGTGTCACGCCCCGAGCGCGGAAGATACCCGGAGATGCGCGACGTGTCTATATCAATCATGTCAATCAGAGTGGTCGTGTATTCGACTCAAAGACAGTGATGCGCAAAATAGCAAGATAACCCAATCCTTTATTTCATAATGGATAGACTATTACAAATCTAATACTCTGTTTAACAAAAAGGAAAAAAATACATATTTGACTCAAGAAACTATGGAAAAGACTAGACGACACTTGTAGAAGCTCTATCACTTTCACTCTTGACCATTCCCATCCGATTGACTTCCATCGTCGTCGGACTTACCTGAAAAGTAGAAAGGGACAAACGGAATGAGCGAACGCTCAGTAGGAAATTATATCTCAAGTACTAGCAAGGGGTTTAAGTAATTACATTTTCATGAATGCAATAAGGCTATGCATGCTCGCATGAAACGACAAGATAGAGAGAATGTAATATCAAGGAAATAAGATGAACTTATCATGAACTTTCAACAAGATACAAGTTATTCAAGATATTCAAGCAAGTACCATTATCGAGTCATGTCAAGAACTTTGGCTATCATGTATCAAGCAAATAAAGTACCCTCTTTCGGGCCACGCATTTCATGTAAAGTCAAGTACGATTCAAGTACAAGATGTGTGTGGAATGTCCAATCAAGCAAGTCAAGTACTCGGTATAATGCCAGATACCTTATCATTTTAACTCCCATGGGCACAAGTACTTTCGGGTGCTCCTCCCAAGACCAGATCGGGCCCTATATGCGTAGGCATTTATCATGTGTTTTGACATCCACTCTTGTTTATATAGCCAATATAGAATTTCAATAATCAAGCTTGTAGACACGTATGACAACTTTGATAGAAAAGAGTCCAAAATATGACAAAGGACATAGAATGACGATAATAACGGTATAATCACGGTGTCGATAAAACTAGGTAGAATATGGTTCCTTTAACTTAGGTACCATGACAAATCAATATGGACATTCTTTATATAGAATTGAGGTCCACATGAACAGTATATCAAAGGTAAGATACCCTCATTCTTATCATAGAATTGAGGTTTACAAGAACGACATGATATGGCATGATATCATCATCCCATTAAGAATTTCTTATGATATACTCTTTGTATAATCATAAGGGCCGGTATACCATGTTTCTTTAGAGTGACATGGCATCAATGGTGTAATGGGTTTTTAGGGTACAACCAGCTCAGTCGGCCTTGAGGGAATCCAAGGCTACGAGGAGTCTTACGGAGGTCTCTATGACTAACTCGCTAGTCCAAAGGAACGGAATGTCCAAAGGAGAGCTTGTATGTCAATGAGAATTGAGTGTGATCGATAAATCAACGTAAAAAGTGGGACTATACTCACGGAATGGAGAATAGTGCCGATATATATATATATATATGTATAATATATAAACCATCGGTTAGCAAATCAGAGAAAAAAAATCAGCTTACAGTAAAATAACGACTTAGGTCAAGTCGTTTCTCAAGTAATTAACGCCTAACAGAAGGGCGTTTACCTATGGTCCGTTTTGCAGAATTTTCAATAATTCAATAATTTATCTAAGACGCGCCTTCGGAAGGGGCGTTTCTTCAAAAGTTGACGACTACTGTAGCAGGCGTCTTTTTATTTACAATATTTTTCAGAACATATTCATTTTCAGAAATTATCAAAAACGCGCCCTTGGCAGGGGCGTTAATCATTTAATTCTTATTTTCACAGAATATATATTCCAGGATTTTAACAGATACGCGCCTTAGTAAGGGGCGTTTATTTTTAATTCACGCCCTGTGATGGGGCGTTACCACATGGAAAACGACCTAGTCTAGGTCGTGAATTCAAGAGATACTAGGAAAGCAAGATTTGCACGATAATCAATGATAACAATCATATAGTCATGACAGGTAATTGGCAGGAAATCAGATGCAGTATTTTAGATTTGATGTTTCATGCTTATTGACTTTTAACCGTTAACAATTATTGATTGATTTCATGTAATTGCATGGATAATCCGTTCTGAAGATTTACATGAAATTAACGCCTGTGTACAGGGCGTCAAATATTAAATTGACGACCTGGACATGGTCGTGTCTTGTAAATTAGCGCCCTTGACAGGGGCGTCTCTTTCAAAATATTTCAGAAAACGCATGGAAACTATAATAACCATATGCATGACATGCTTATATATATATATATATATATCTTGCATTAATTTCATTTGGGCTACCGTAACTTGAGAAAACCTACCTTAAGAGTTGATTTGGAGATGACCGTGAGGGATTTGTAAGAATCAATGATGCTGCAGACGTTGGATGAATCCTACAGAGGATAGATTGAAGATATTAGTTTCCTTGAAATCCATGGACAATAGGTAGAGGAAGGGGTACTTACACACGGATGAAGAACTCTTGTTCCTCAAACGCCCGAGCCTCTTAACCTGCTAATAAGAGAAGAAGAATAATCAATATTCTTCATGCGACTGTAAACAGAAGAAGAAAAGGAAAAAAAAAATAGAAGAACATATGTTCTTCACGTACCTGCAGCAGTAGTTCGTCCAAATAGTTTTAGGGTTGGCCGAACGAAAGTTTTTATAGGATTTTGGGTGTCCTATTAGGGTTAGTGATTGTGTGGAAGCAATACTTCTATGATAGAGTCATTACCACGTTTGAACTCCTTCTAATGCTTATCACTTACCCTGGATAAGTTCTGGGTTCGAACGGTTCACGAACTGAATTAACGCCTTAGGTAAGCGCGTCGATTCTTTAATTAACGACCTTGTTCAGGTCGTTTCTTAAGAAACGTCTTGGATAAGGGCGTTCCTTGTTTTTGAAACACGCCCCATATATGGGCGTTTCTCTTGCTTGCCTATTTGGTCGTGAGAGTTGACGACCGCACGTGTGGGCGTCCTTTCTTTAGTCACGCCTTTGATAGAGGCGTTTCTTTTTGAATTAACGCCCTAATAAGAGGCGTTATTTTAATTTTGTTTTACTTCATCCAATTAACCCTATTCTTATTATCTGTATTACTACTGTAATATATATATGTTTTAATTTATTTCTAATATTCATTTATCAGGGTTGCTACCCCCTCCCCCACTTAAAAAGAATTTGGTCCCCAAATTCAATATATATATAATTATACACGCGGAGAGTGTAGGACATATACCTCTTAGAATATCTCGGGAAATCGTTTCTTCATAGATTCCTCGGTCTCCCATGTCACTTCGCGTTCAGGATTCTTATTCCATTGCACCTTGAGCATGGGAATAACCTTATTCCTTAGAGCTCGTATTTCTCGATCTAATATCTTTAAAGGCCTCTGTTCATATGTGAGATCTTTCTGGATCACCAGATCTCCATGCTCAACAATATGTGACGGATCGTGCACATACTTCTTCAACATAGATATGTGAAATACATTGTGTACCTCGGACAACTGAGGAGGCAACGCGATGCGATAAGCAACCTCGCCAACTCTTTCGAGTACCTCAAATGGTTCGATGAATCTTGGCGTAAGCTTGCCCTTAACACCAAATCTTCGTATGCCACGTCCAGGCGATATTTTGAGAAATACATGATCTCCGATTTGGAATTCAAGATCTCTCCTTCTTGTATCAGCATAAGCTTTTTGTCTCGTCTGAGCAACTTGCAATCTTTCTCTGATTACTTGTATCTTCTCAGTTGTATCCCTTACCATGTCTGGACCTAATAGTTGTTTCTCTCCAACTTCGTTCCAACATATGGGAGATCGGCAACTCCTTCCGTATAAGGCTTCGAAAGGTGCCATTTGGATACTAGCTTGGTAGCTATTATTATATGCAAATTCAACTAAAGGTAAGTGGTCATGCCAGCTTCCTCCAAAGTCAATAATGCATGCTCTCAGCATATCTTCAACAACTTGATTAGTTCGCTCGGTCTGACCATCCGTTTGTGGGTGAAAAGCAGTACTAAAGTTGAGCCTTGTCCCCAACGAATGTTGTAATCCCTTCCAAAAATGAGAAGTAAAACGGGGATCTCTATCAGACACGATTGAGACAGGAATTCCATGTATCCTGACTATTTCTTTAATGTATAGTGCAGCTAGCACATCAATTGACCATCGGCTTTTGATTGGCAAGAAATGTGCCGATTTAGTCAATCGGTCAATGATAACCCAGATTCCATCATGTCCTCCTTTAGATTTAGACAAACCCATGATGAAGTCCATACCAATATCCTCCCATTTCCACTTAGGAATATCTAGAGGATGTAGTTTTCCCGCAGGCTTTTGGTGTTCCGCCTTGACCTGTTGGCATGTGAGACAGCGTGATACATAGTCCGCTATTTCTCTTTTCATATTGGGCCACCAAAAGTTCCTCTTTACATCTTGGTACATTTTAGTTGATCCAGGATGAATAGTGTATCTTGATCTGTGAGCTTCATCTAAGATCTTCTTCTTTAATTCCGGACAATCGGGTATACAAGTTCTATCTTTGAACGATAATCTTCCATCAGAAGTTAGTTGAAAATCAGATTGTCCTTCTAATCTGCCTTTGATTTCTACTAACATAGGATCATCATCCTGAAGTGTTTGTATCTCAGATAACAAATCTGACTGTATGCTTACATGAGATAGTGTGACAAATTTGGATTCCGTGTCCAAGCTTATATTGAGCTCGGAGAATTGTTCAAGTAACCTCCATTCTTGTATCATACAATTTGCTATCATTGCTCTCAGCTTTCGACTAAGGGCGTCAGCAACATAATTACCCTTTCCGGGATGGTATTGTATATTGAAGTCGAAGTCCTTGAGATATTCTAGCCAGCGTCTTTGTCTCATGTTTAGCTCTTTTTGTGAAAATAGATATTTGAGACTTTTGTGATCGGAGTATACAGTAAACTGTGCTCCATATAAGTAGTGTCTCCATATCTTTAGGGCAAATACTACCGCGGCCAGTTCTAAGTCATGGACGGGGTAATTCTTCTCATGCTTCTTCAGCTGACGTGAAGAGTATGCTATGACCTTTCCTTGTTGCATTAGGACACATCCGAGGCCAATGCCAGAAGCATCAGTGTAGACCTCGAATTTCTCTCCTTCTATCGGTAGAGCTAAGACCGGAGCTGTGGTGAGATGATCCTTGAGAGTTTGAAAACTTCTTTCACATTCCTCACTCCATTCGTATCGGGTCTCCTTGCGAGTTAACCTTGTAAGGGGCACGGCGATCTTAGAGAAATCTTTGATGAATCGCCGATAATAGCCTGCAAGACCTAAGAAACTTCTGATCTCGCTTGCATTAGTGGGTCCTTCCCAGTTTCTCACAGCTTCAACTTTTGACGGATCTACAGATAATCCGTCCTTTGATATGACATGCCCGAGAAAAGCCACTTCTTCAAGCCAGAACTCGCATTTGCTGAGTTTAGCATATAATTGATTTGTCCTCAAGACTTGCAATGCAATCCTCAAATGTTCTTCATGTTCTTTCTTAGTCTTGGAATATATCAATATATCATCAATGAAGACTACTACGAATTGATCCAAGTAAGGCCTGAATATGCTATTCATTAACTGCATAAAGGCAGCAGGGGCATTTGTTAGTCCAAAAGGCATAACAACAAATTCGTAATGGCCATACCTGATTCTGAATGCAGTCTTGTGAATGTCATCGTCCTTGATTCTTAATTGATGGTATCCCGACCTGAGATCAATCTTGGAAAAATATTTGGATCCTGAAATCTGATCAAATAATTCATCGATTCTCGGCAGTGGATACTTGTTCTTGATAGTAAGATGATTCAATTGTCGATAGTCGATACACAATCTCATGGATCCATCCTTCTTCTTTACAAATAAGACTGGTGCTCCCCACGGGGAAGTACTTGGTCTAATAAACCCTTTTCGGATTAGTTCCAGCAACTGCTCCTTCAACTCCTTGAGTTCAGCAGGGGACATTCTATATGGTGCCTTTGAAACGGGACCAGCACCAGGGACTAAGTCGATGGTAAAGGCCACATCTCTTTGCGGGGGTAATCCCGGCAATTCTTCCGGAAATACGTCTGGGAATTCTCGTACTACTTGAACGTCTTCTATCTTGGTTTCCTTAGCTTCTTTATTAGTGACAAAAGCAAGGAAGGATACACATCCTTTCCTGACGAGCTTGCTTGCTCGAAGAGCCGAAATAAGAGGGGATTTGCTTCGACTCTTAGGACTAGTATAAGTCAGTTCCGGAAATTCCTTGAAAACAATCTTGCTATCACGGCAATCAACCGTTGCCTGGTATTTGGATAACCAATCTGCTCCTAGTATAACATCATATTCTTTTAGATCTAAGCAGATAAGATCAATAGGAAAATTCTTTCCTCGAACCAATACCTCACAATTTTGGTAATGATGTGTGATATCCGTCTCGTTTCCGAGAGGAGTAGACAACATTATCTTCATCCATTCTGGTTCTAGAGGTAATGGGTCAGCAAACTTCTTGGAAATAATGGAATGCGATGCACCCGTATCAAATAAGACATGTGCATATTTGGAACAAATTTTTAATGTACCTTCCACCAATCCGCCTTCTTCTTCTGGTTCGGTCTCTTGGATTGCATGAAGACGCGCGTTCCTTGTCACTGGGCGTTTACCCTCACCGTCTTGGTCATTCATTAATGGACAATCGGGAATCCGATGTTCACGACTCCCACAACGAAGACATGCTCCTAGTTTCCTCCAGCATTCTTCTGTTTTGTGACCAGCCTTGTCACAATGCTTGCATACTACGTTTGAAGGGGTAGTGGTGATAGAGAAAGGCTTGGATTTCTTGACCTTCTGATCTTGAGAGGAAGAACCTCCATTATTGGGCCTCTTCTTAAAGTTGGGTTTAAAAGAACCCGAACTTGTGACTTGCTCCTTTTTGTCTTTCCCACGGATCCTATCAGATAGTTCCGTGGCATCTTCAAGCAACTGAGCTCGGCGCACTATTTCAGTATAAACTTGAATATCCATAGGCGCCAGTTGAGTAATGTAGTGGGGCCTAAGCCCATTAAGAAATCTACGGGCTTTCATCTTTTCCGTGCTAATTAAATGCTTAGCATATCTAGACAGTCTAGAAAACTGTGCTTCATAATCAGCCACCGATAAAGATCTTTGCTTTAATGCGGCAAATTCGGCGGCCTTCTTTTCCTGGACCCTATCAGAGAAATATTTGGCGTTGAAATATTCAACGAATTCACCCCATGTAACTTGAGTTGGGTCAATAGTAGCTTCAATCGACTCCCACCAGCATCTAGCATCCTTTTCTAACTGGAAAGTAGCTAATAAGACTTTGTCCTGATCCGTGCATTGCATAAAACTGAATATACGTTCAATCTCCCGAACCCAATGCTCGGCATCGTCTGAATCGGTCGATCCCATGAACTTCGGGGGATTCATATTCTTGAATGCTTGGTGTAAGCTTCCAGCTCGTGGAGCACCACCTTGTGCTACCTGTTGTAGCACTTGGGTCATCCCTTGGAGGGTACGCTGCATGTTGCGCCATTGAGCACGTTCGGCAGCCATTATCCTACAATTACAATAGCTATGTTAGTATTATATCACTATGATCTTATAAAGGACTCATTGATCATTTAACCCTTGGTTCTACCCACTCTCACTTGGTTAAAGGTTTTGAAACCTATCCTTGGACTTGGGTTTCCTAGGAATTGAATACCTTATGCTCTGATACCACAAAGACTGTCACGCCCCGAGCGCGGAAGATACCCGGAGATGCGCGACGTGTCTATATCAATCATGTCAATCAGAGTGGTCGTGTATTCGACTCAAAGACAGAGATGCGCAAAATAGCAAGATAACCCAATCCTTTATTTCATAATGGATAGACTATTACAAATCCAATACTCTGTTTAACAAAAAGGAAAAAAATACATATTTGACTCAAGAAACTATGGAAAAGACTAGACGACACTTGTAGAAGCTCTATCACTTTCACTCTTGACCATTCCCATCCGATTGACTTCCATCGTCGTCGGACTTACCTGAAAAGTAGAAAGGGACAAACGGAATGAGCGAACGCTCAGTAGGAAATTATATCTCAAGTACTAGCAAGGGGTTTAAGTAATTACATTTTCATGAATGCAATAAGGCTATGCATGCTCGCATGAAACGACAAGATAGAGAGAATGTAATATCAAGGAAATAAGATGAACTTATCATGAACTTTCAACAAGATACAAGTTATTCAAGATATTCAAGCAAGTACCATTATCGAGTCATGTCAAGAACTTTGGCTATCATGTATCAAGCAAATAAAGTACCCTCTTTCGGGCCACGCATTTCATGTAAAGTCAAGTACGATTCAAGTACAAGATGTGTGTGGAATGTCCAATCAAGCAAGTCAAGTACTCGGTATAATGCCAGATACCTTATCATTTTAACTCCCATGGGCACAAGTACTTTCGGGTGCTCCTCCCAGGACCAGATCGGGCCCTATATGCGCAGGCATTTATCATGTGTTTTGACATCCACTCTTGTTTATATAGCCAATATAGAATTTCAATAATCAAGCTTGTAGACACGTATGACAACTTTGATAGAAAAGAGTCCAAAATATGACAAAGGACATAGAATGGCGATAATAACGGTATAATCACGGTGTCGATAAAACTAGGTAGAATATGGTTCCTTTAACTTAGGTACCATGACAAATCAATATGGACATTCTTTATATAGAATTGAGGTCCACATGAACAGTATATCAAAGGTAAGATACCCTCATTCTTATCATAGAATTGAGGTTTACAAGAACGATATGATATGGCATGATATCATCATCCCATTAAGAATTTCTTATGATATACTCTTTGTATAATCATAAGGGCCGGTATACCATGTTTCTTTAGAGTGACATGGCATCAATGGTGTAATGGGTTTTTAGGGTACAACCAGCTCAGTCGGCCTTGAGGGAATCCAAGGCTACGAGGAGTCTTACGGAGGTCTCTATGACTAACTCGCTAGTCCAAAGGAACGGAATGTCCAAAGGAGAGCTTGTATGTCAATGAGAATTGAGTGTGATCGATAAATCAACGTAAAAAGTGGGACTATACTCACGGAATGGAGAATAGTGCCGATATATATATATATGTATAATATATAAACCATCGGTTAGCAAATCAAAGAAAAAAAATCAGCTTACAGTAAAATAACGACTTAGGTCAAGTCGTTTCTCAAGTAATTAACGCCTAACAGAAGGGCGTTTACCTATGGTCCGTTTTGCAGAATTTTCAATAATTCAATAATTTATCTAAGACGCGCCTTCGGAAGGGGCGTTTCTTCAAAAGTTGACGACTACTGTAGCAGGCGTCTTTTTATTTACAATATTTTTCAGAACATATTCATTTTCAGAAATTATCAAAAACGCGCCCTTGGCAGGGGCGTTAATCATTTAATTCTTATTTTCACAGAATATATATTCCAGGATTTTAACAGATACGCGCCTTAGTAAGGGGCGTTTATTTTTAATTCACGCCCTGTGATGGGGCGTTACCACATGGAAAACGACCTAGTCTAGGTCGTGAATTCAAGAGATACTAGGAAAGCAAGATTTGCACGATAATCAATGATAACAATCATATAGTCATGACAGGTAATTGGCAGGAAATCAGATGCAGTATTTTAGATTTGATGTTTCATGCTTATTGACTTTTAACCGTTAACAATTATTGATTGATTTCATGTAATTGCATGGATAATCCGTTCTGAAGATTTACATGAAATTAACGCCTGTGTACAGGGCGTCAAATATTAAATTGACGACCTGGACATGGTCGTGTCTTGTAAATTAGCGCCCTTGACAGGGGCGTCTCTTTCAAAATATTTCAGAAAACGCATGGAAACTATAATAACCATATGCATGACATGCTTATATATATATATATCTTGCATTAATTTCATTTGGGCTACCGTAACTTGAGAAAACCTACCTTAAGAGTTGATTTGGAGATGACCGTGAGGGATTTGTAAGAATCAATGATGCTGCAGACGTTGGATGAATCCTACAGAGGATAGATTGAAGATATTAGTTTCCTTGAAATCCATGGACTGTAGGTAGAGGAAGGGGTACTTACACACGGATGAAGAACTCTTGTTCCTCAAACGCCCGAGCCTCTTAACCTGCTAATAAGAGAAGAAGAATAATCAATATTCTTCATGCGACTGTAAACAGAAGAAGAAAAGGAAAAAAAAAAATAGAAGAACATATGTTCTTCACGTACCTGCAGCAGTAGTTCGTCCAAATAGTTTTAGGGTTGGCCGAACGAAAGTTTTTATAGGATTTTGGGTGTCCTATTAGGGTTAGTGATTGTGTGGAAGCAATACTTCTATGATAGAGTCATTACCACGTTTGAACTCCTTCTAATGCTTATCACTTACCCTGGATAAGTTCTGGGTTCGAACGGTTCACGAACTGAATTAACGCCTTAGGTAAGCGCGTCGATTCTTTAATTAACGACCTTGTTCAGGTCGTTTCTTAAGAAACGTCTTGGATAAGGGCGTTCCTTGTTTTTGAAACACGCCCCATATATGGGCGTTTCTCTTGCTTGCCTATTTGGTCGTGAGAGTTGACGACCGCACGTGTGGGCGTCCTTTCTTTAGTCACGCCTTTGATAGAGGCGTTTCTTTTTGAATTAACGCCCTAATAAGAGGCGTTATTTTAATTTTGTTTTACTTCATCCAATTAACCCTATTCTTATTATCTGTATTACTACTGTAATATATATATGTTTTAATTTATTTCTAATATTCATTTATCAGGGTTGCTACAGGTTGGCTGGCCATTAGGAAAGGAAGCCGGCACCCGAAGAGAAGAAGAAACTCAGTGAGAAGAAAAGGCCACCCGAAGAGAAGAAGCCCCGTCCCTGCGCCTGCTAGGTAAAAAAAATATAGAAAGATTGAGCGTGAGAGAACAGAGGTGAGCTCGTCCGTTCCCCCTTCCCCGTCAATGTATTTCTTCCCTTCTCTTTGATGTATTTCCCCCTTTTTTTTCTTTGGGGTAGATTCCCCATTGTCTTTCCCCTTGCAGATGAATAAAAAGAAAAGTCCTTTTGTAATATATGGTGTTCTGCTTTGACCTCCTCCCCTTTCTCTTGGTTTTCTTATCATCCAGGGACCTCAGAGACCTGCCTCTTTGTGGCACGGCCTTCAGAGGAACCCATCGAAGGTATGAACATCTAAAACCTCTCGTGGCACACATTTGCCCCGCTTGAACGTTAATGAAATCATCACCCGTGATGTCATGCCCCGAGCGCGGAAGATACCCGGAGACGCGTGACGAGTTTATATCGATCATGTCAATCAGAGTATTAGTGTATTCAACACCAAATCAGAGATACGCAAGAGTAAAGATAACCCAATCCTTTTATTCCTTCACAAAAGTATTTCTATTACAATCCCTTGAAAATGCTAAACTTAATAAAAAGAAAAGTACAAAATTGACTCAAGAAAATATAGAAAAGATAAGACTAGATGACGCTTTGAGAAGCACTAATCTCTTTCACTCTTGACCTTCCCTGTCCGATTGAGTCTCGTCGTCGGACTTACCTGAAAAATAGGGAAACACTGAGTGAGCGAACGCTCAGTAGGAAATTATATCTCAAGAACTAGTAATGGGTTTATGTAATTACATTTTCCATGAATGCACTATGGTTATGCGTGCTTGCGTAAAACGACAAGATAGAGAGTATAAAATGAACTATTCATGAACTTTCAAGAATTGGTATCAAATAGATGTCAAGACGTTCAAGCAATCATGTCATGTTGACAGTTTGGCTATCACGTTTCAAGTAAGCAAGTATATAAATACCCTTTTTCAGGTCACGCAAGTCATGTCATGTCAAGTATGAGTCAAGTAAAGAATTGTGGAATGTCCAATCAAGCTAGTCATGCACTTCGGTACAATGCCATTCCGTGATCATTACAACTCCCATGGGCACTAGTACTTTCGGGTGCTCCTCCCAGGACCAGATCGGGCCCTATATGCACAGGCATTGATCATGTATTTTGACATCCACTTTATGTATAGCCAATATAGAATTTTCAAGGAAAAGCTTGAGAAATTCAAGATAGAGTAGAGTTCAAAAATTGAACTTGATGTATAAGGACGATAATAAAGATACAAACACGAGTATCGATAAAACTGGGTGGAGTTGGTTCCCTAATTGGGTACCATGATAATTAAGTGTCCATATATAGATGGTCTTGTCATTTGATATAGAATTGAGGTCCACAGGAACATCATAATAATGGCATGATTTTCACATCCCATTAATAATATTCTCATGATATCCACATAGCATATCATGACGGCCGGTATACCATATTTCTATAGAGTGACATGGTAAAATAGTGTAAAGGCTTTTTATGGTACAACCCGCTCGGTCGGTCTTGAGGGAATCCAAGGCTACGAGGAGACTTACGGAGGTCCCAATGACTAACTCGCCAGTCCAAAGGAACGGAGTGTCCAATGGAGGGCTTGTATGTCACCGAGAGTTGAGGGGTAATCGATAAAACATCGTAAAACATGGGACTATATTCACGGAATGGAATATAGTGCCGATATATATATATATATATACATAAATAAAACCCTCAGTTCACATAAACACAGTGGAAAAATAATTTATACAGGAAATTAGCGACTTAACCTAAGTCACTATTTAATCAATTAATGCCCTTCACTGGGTCGTTTATTTTCAGTTTGACGACTTCAGGCGCAGTCGTCCATTATAATTTTCTATTTTCTAACATTTTCTTAATTCTGTATTTTTGATAAAACGCGCCTTATCCAGGGACGTCACTTTCATAAAAGATGACCTACTGGAGGTGATGTGACACGACCTTGGACTTAAGCAAGCAAGCACATTCGCAATCTAAATGAGCCAATTTGGGCCGTCGCTCTCTCGTCGCTCACCCAAGCCCGGGGTAACTTGGCAATGCCAAGGTGAGGTTGAGGGGTTGGGCCCTTGCTGGTAGAGGGCCAGCAAGGCCAAGACTTGATTCCCAATGGATGTGGAAGCCCAAGACAATGGGCCGACCAAGGGCCAAAGGCACCGGTTTCTCTCTTTTCCCACAGTGATCACTTATAGCACAAGAGCTTAAGGATCGGGCTCTCATTCACGGCCAGCGGAGTTTATGAACTAATATTGAAAGAACAAGCACAAATTAGAGCAAAGTTTGGAGCACTTACTCGATCGGTTTGAAGAAACCGGTCCCGCTCGGAGATGAGGGCGAGCGGGGAAGCGTGGGTTCCCCACACGCCGCGCCGGGGTAGCTTGACCTGTTTAAGCTATTACAACACTACACCCCATGCAAGGGGGGGATCGTGGGGAAGGGAAGATGATAGTTACAATCAAAACTACCTCCACGCAGGGAGGGGCCTTCAGCCGGCCAAGCGGGGTGGGGAAAACTAGGGCTAAAACGATGATGAAGTGAATATGCTGAATCTGCCTTCTCTCGGCAATTGTGGACAGACAGTCGGTACTGTGGCTGCAGAACGTGATCAGGAATTTTTCCGAGGGCGAGACCAGTGGGAAAATATTTGTTACTGGAGCTGGAGTGCCTCTGAATTTTTCCGAATTCTTCTGGGGTTGCTGCTGGCCTGGGCAGAAGCTTGAACAAGGACGCTGATTCTCGGACTGACAGCAACTGGTTACTAATAGTAGGAAGAAGAGGTTGCCTCGGCCGCTCCCGAACTCCGAATCAGGTGCCGCCAGAGCCGCTGGAACCATGGACAAGTCTTCTTTGCAACAGAACTGACGGGGAAGCTGAAAGATGCCAGATAAGATCAGGGGACCCAGAACAGTGAGTGGGGGTCGGTGCAGACTGTGGGAAGCAGAGTCGCACACTTGAGGAAGCAAATTCGTAACTTCTGCTGTCGGATGCCGAACGGAGTTCCGCTTCTTGATTCTGAAAGTAGACAGGAAGGGAAAGAACTTTTTAGAAGAGCTCGTGACCTGATTCCTCCGGGGTTTGTCTTGGTGAAGCTTTCTCTCCGGATCAGGATCTCTGCAGAGCTAGCCCCTGGTTTCTATCCGCTGGTTGCAGAGGATGCCCTGACAGCTCCTGAACTCGGAATCGAGCACCGTCAGAGTTGTTTGAATCGTGGACGAGTCCTCTTCGCAGCAAAACTGATGGGGAAGCTAACCGAAGTCAGAGAAGATCAGGGTACGCAGAACAATGGCGACTGGTTGAAGCAGACTATGGGCAGCAGGGCCGCATAGCTGAGGGAGAAAAAGGATAACTCCTGCCATAGGATGCCGAACGGAACTCTGCCTCATGATTATGAAAGTAGACAGGAGGAAGAAGAACTTTTCAGAAGATCTCTTGGGCTGACTCCTCTGAGGTTCGTCGTGGCAGAGCTTCTAATCCGGTTCTGGTACTCAGCCGGGGCAGCTCTGCGCAGTTGTGGGAGAACGGAGCTCCCGGGCAGTACATAGCTCGGATGAGGATGAAACCACCTCCGTTGCGAAGAAGACTGGGAGACGCTTCCAATGATGGCTCTTGATCTTTCAGAAACATCCGGAGGAAGCCTTGGTTGCCTCTGCAAGCTGCTGCTCTTATGTAGATCTTCGGTTGAGAGCTGTAGGTTGAAGATGATGGGGGGAATGGGGTATATAGGAGGGGAAATGGGGGTGGATGAGTGTGGGGAAAGCCCGGGCTGTGAGGGGGTCTAGGAGGGGGTGTTCTAAGGTGGGGGAAGGGGAGAATGGGGTCTAGAAGAGGGTCTAATAGGTGGTGGGGGGAGGAGCTATGAATTTGGGAGGGTGGGGGAGAGGAGAAGGTGAGGGGGGCACTAGTGAGTGGAGGGAAGGTGAGTTTGAATTTTGCTTAATGAAGGGTATTCAATGGTGGTCTTGGGGATGGGAGGGGTTGTGTTGGGGAAGGGAATGGGTGCTTGGGGTAGTGGGAAGGGTGCTTGGGAAAGTGGGTGGGGTAGTTGGGGGTTGGGGGTGGAGCTAGGATTGGTGGAAGCTCTCTTGGGACTTGGGGGTGGAGTAATGGGATGTGTGGGGAAGGGGAGTGGCCTTTAATGGGGTAGGTGGGAGAGTGGAGGTGGTTGGGAGGGGAGGAGAGAGAAGAATTTTGAAATTTGGTATGGAGGAGAGAGAAAGGGGAGTGAAAGAGAGAAATTAAGAGAGGGATAGGTGGGGAATCTCTCCCCTAGGATTTCTCGCCCAAATAATGGAATCTCTCCACTAGATAAGAAGCTTGAACTCTCAAAATGGCAAGTTTTTCATTCATTGATTCATTAAGTTGAAATGGGGGGGAATGGGGTCCTATATATAGGAAACTCACATTTCTACAAAAGTCCCTGACAATTGACTCAATGATAAATAACCGAGGGGGTAGGGGAGAGCCCTTGGGCCAAGTCCAATGAATTGGGCCAAATAGCTAACTAGACAACCTAATGACACTCAAACTTAGGGAAATGAACACAAGACCTAGGAACATGACTCAAATAAAAGGGAAAATACATCAAATGACTCAAATAAAAATTACATAGGACTCAAAATTAAATGACTAGACCATGCCGGATGCAACCGGGGCGTGGAGACGAGCTGTGAACGTGGGCATGGGAGGTGATGTCCCCATCAGGAGGTCGTTAATTCCTTTTGGTTTCCAGGAATATGAACAGTAAAGGTTTTTCATGATAAATAATTTGCAGGAACCACATATATGAACTGGGCAAGAAAAATAGAAGGATTTAGGGTATATGATCATGCATTAGATTTAACTACAGGTTTCATAGATATTAAATTTTAAACGTGCATATTTATCAATTTCTTAAAATTGACGACTCTTAGTTCGGGCATCAGTTCATGAATTAGCACCCTGACTTGGGTCGCCTCTTGCCAAAATTTCACAGAAAACCTCTAAAACGCAGTAAAACTATATGCATGAATTACAGATGATATTATCACAAATTTTTATGCTAGTTTGGGCTACAATTCTTGAGAAAACCTACCTGATGATGATCTGGGTGTATTTACGTGAAGAAAGTTGAAGAGAGAACGATACTCTGTTCAAAATAGAGCCTCCTGAAGCTTATGAAAACAGCAACCCCCGAACACAATCAATAGTAGCAGTACACAGGGGGTGCAGTGAGGGTGAGTAATAGATGAGAGAGTTTCTACTTGCTGCAGGCGACCTATAGAAGAAGATGAAGAACGATTAAAAATCTTCATATTCTCTGACTGAAGGCAGAGGAAGAAGAACAAACCTGTTCTTCACGCACGAGACAGCAACAGAACGCCTTTGACCAAAATAGCTAATAGGTTCGACTGAAAGGGGTATTTATAGGGTTTCAGGAATCCCTTAGGGTTAGAATTTGATTAGAACTCTAGTTTCCTTGATAGAGTCCTTACCATAATCAATCGAACACGTACTAATCCTAAAAACTTACCCTGGATAGTCTCCTGGTTCGAATGGAACACAAATGCAATTAACGCCTTAGGTTAGGGCGTGCATTTTAATTGACGTCTTGACCTGTACCGTTTCTTTTTTAATTCGCGCCCAAGAAGAGGGTGTTTCTTTCTCTTTCCTTTTATTCATTTTCGCCGTTTTGAAATTTGACGACCTTTGGTCTAGGCGTCACTTTTTGAATTAACGCCTCAGGTGAAGGCGTTTCTTATTTAAATCGCGCCTTGTTGAGAGGTGTTATTTACATTTGACTTATTATTTATTCATTTTGGTCCTTATCATTTACTTACTTAATTTTTCTTGAAATCTTCCTTTTATTTTACCAGGGTTGCTACACGTGAACTGTGAGAGCTCTTGAAGGCTAGTCCTCGAGCTCTTCCACACTCACATCTGGGTTATTGGACCACCGTGAGGTCTGCATTTCGAGGTCCACCCAAGAGCAATCCGTTTGGTGTTCCTCTATTTTCTCTAGCAAGCCTCAGTCCGGGGTAGATGATGCCCGATTTTTGCAAGAATCAAGAGAAGAACAACAAGAACAAGCAAATAAACTAAACTCCCCGAGGGCCAGAGCTGCATATGCTTGAAGCCCCTGATCACAACTGAATCTCTGAGTTCCTGCACAAACCCTCCTAATAAAACATTCAATCTTCATGCCCGTTCACCTTAATAAATGATTAAAACGCTTTAACCTCCCTCTCTATCAACTTAATCCATCAATTAAGGGAATAAACAAATGAAAAGCTCAATCTGCATGTTGAAGGAACAAGAACAAAAGCAAAAAAAAGAAACAAAGCATAAAAGAATGAAAGAAAACCCTCACCGAAGCTATCCCGGCGCGCTCCTTAATCCGGTGCGAGCTAATCTGGCGCGCTACCGCCCCCCCCCCCCACGCCGGAATAGCATTACACTCAAAACAACTTTCAAATCCTTGGAATGAATAGTGCCCCCCTTACTGTTCACCCTACAAAACCGGCGCACCCTCCTTCTTTGGGCCTTAATCCGGCGCGCTCCCCACTTTGAGCCTCAATCTGGCATGCCTTCTTCTTGCTTGGCCCTTAAACCGGCGCGCCCCCCTTGGGTGTATCTAACCGGCGCATTCCCTACTCACCCTTAATCCGATGCGCCCTTTCTCCTCTTGCCTTGTTAACCGGCGTGCCTAAAAGAAAAGAAGTGATTAACAAAAATAAAAGAAAATAATTGAAACTAATGAATAGAAAAAATGAAACACCCGTAAGTGAATAAGTAATATTGCCCCTGCCATAATCAAAATTTTCTTCTCGGGGCTCCGCCCCCGGAGACCCTCGCAAGGGGTGCTGCCCCCTTGACCCCCGCGACCTGACCACGCAGGTCGATCCGCGTGCGAGGGCCGCATGAAGGCGAGCTTGGGCTTCACATCTCGGGCTTCACACTTAACAATTCGCTTCCCCGGACTGTGCATGAAGAGAAAAGTAATGACGCCCCATGGCATCGGACGTGGACCTCGGGAACCCCGGTATGGCCATAATCTGAAACCATCTCGGGTCAATAGTTCATCCAGCTTGACCCACCTCTGTCGGGATCGGATCCCGCACCCACATTAAACTTGCCGTACCCACGGCAGACATCCGTGCGATTTTATCGTCGTCTTTTATGCTGAAAACACGGACTTTTGTCCGGAGATGAAATAGTCCATGAGTGACCAACATATATGTATCTATGAACATTTGCACCCCAATGCGGGTTTGTTTAAACGTGATATGAGACCTTTGCTCTCGCTTAGTTACCATGAATTTCAGGCCGTAGGGCCCTTATTCCCGACAATTAATCAAGGGTGTTCCCCCGTATGGGGGATGTAAATAACGCCGTGGCCTTTATGGCACGGCGGGTTTTGGTCCCGACCCGAACTACACAATCGTCTGATTAGTCAGATCGCGCGCACCATGGGCTTCCATGAAGTCTGAATAAATCGTCACCTAGGTGACTGGCACGCCCTCGCACTAAATTAACCCCGATCAATAAACGAACTGATTCTTTTCGAATTTTAGTGCGTCCACAAGTCTGGCATGCCCGGTGGGACCAAGCCAGCCTTCATCTCTTTGCCGGGATTAAGGGCTCTGTGGCCCCCTTCTTGTAATACTGATTGCGCTACTTTTGCGAATGTAGGAAAATCACACATTGGCACCAATAATGGCGATCACCTTTGGCCCTCAGGTCGTCGAGAGCCACATCCAGGGCGGCTACCTCGTGGTCCCCCACAACTTCGGGAGCTTCCCTCCCGTGGTAGGCTTCCCCAACTTCCTTGGGGTGGCCTTCGTCAACCTACTAGACGTGGAAGCATCCGATGAGCCCCGGACCAACACTCCCACCCAAGGGGCCATTGAAGCTGCCCATGGCCGAGCTTCGGCCAAGAACAACAACGACGTCTCTACCGAGGCGCTAAGCTGCAACGTGCACCATATGCACCAGATCGCCGGCCCACCTCACCAGGGATCGACGTCTCACCGAAGGAGGCTTTGGAGGTACAACACCGATGCTGTCCCGGGGCACCGCATATCCAGCTCCGGAAAATCCATGGCTGTCGGGACCATCCGAGTCCATCTGGACGGACAGAGGTCTGAGGTCATTCTGGGCCGTGCTGTCCTGACCATTCCAGTCCGCAACACTTTCTGAGGGCTGTAGAAGATGAAGGACAAGGTGACGTCCGCCGTCCCGGCCGCGCCATCGAAGAATATCCCAACTCAAAAGCCGCCCAAGCTGAAGCAAGTATGGATCCCCAAAGAAGCCTAGACCATTACGCCCACCCAGGTAGGGCCTAGCTGCACCCGCCCGAGGAGGGCCCGAAGGGATGAAAGGGTCGAGATGGTGACCCCGATCCACCAACCCGCAGTTGCTGCACCAGCCCTGCCAGAGAATGCCCGTCGCCAGCACCACAGGCGCCGACACCAAGCTGCCCACCCAGAGCCGACAGTGTACACCCCTACTGCGGCTACCGGCGCGCAATCACCGGCTGCTCTCCCTGACCAGAAGTGGGAAGGGATCGATCAAGCCATGAGAGACTACCTCTGAGGCCAGGGGAGCACTCTTATGGGCCATCAGAGACTACTGGGGGCAGTCTCCTCCACCTTTCAAGAAGAAGAAGAGACTCGAATTGTGCCCAGCGCAGAGTCGAGGAACCGTTCAGAGGTACTGCGCCAGTCCCCTCTGCGGGAGGAAATGCCACCCGACGATCGGTCTTTGATAGGCTGGTATTTTCAAATAGGCCGTCAAGGAGGATGGCAAAGAGAAACAGGAATTGGAAAGTTTTCACTTGTAACATGACAGGAGTCTTTGGTCGGTATGGGGCTCTACCCACCGACCCCGAAGAGGTGGCCAGACTTGCTGCCAGACCCGGTCCTCTAACCAGAAGAGGAAGAGCGGCAGGCAAAATAGCGCAGGCGGGCGTCGAAGAGATCTCCCATGAAGAACCTTCTATGGTCTTGACTGCCAATGTTATCACCACTGGAGGCACTAGTGGCGGGCCCTCCACATCATCTGAGAGCATGCCGCCCGAAGAAGCAGGGGGCATTGCTAACCTCCCCACTAATGACACCGCGATGCTACACATGATACATCAATACCAGCAGGAGATCGAGCTGCTGAAGAGACAACTGAACGAGAGGAATTCACAACCCTCGATGTTTGGGCAGACCAAGGTTTTGCTCGAAGCGCCCGGGGGCAACGGGCAGTCTTCAGAAGCACCTCTGCAAGGAGCATCACCTTCATCGGTACCCAGCTACACCGGGGGCATGCCCCTGCAACAAGGACATTATACAGCGCTAACCCTACTGCCGATTTTGTCTCCCCAAGGGTCTCCCATGGCCCCGCAGGTGACGATACTGACTACTCCAACGGCACAGCCTGCCCACTATCACCCGAGCCCGGTCGACCCAGCGACAATCGATCGGTTGATGCTCGAACGAATGATTGATGTGAAGCTGGCCGAGAGAGGCAACGGTGATCAGACGCTGCATAGTGTCTATCATGTACCCTACCCAGCTCATTACGCCGCCAATAAACTGCCCGTTGGCATCATTAAGCCACCGAAGTTTGAGAAATTCAACGAGCAAGGGTCTCCCAAGGAGCACATTGCCTATTACGTGAACGTCATGGGGGATTTGGCTGCTGACGAAGCTTATCTCCTGAAATTCTTCGGCTCGACACTTAATGGACTTGTCTTCGAGTGGTACTCGAGCTTGCCACTCGGGTCTATTGCTGACTGGCCCGACATGCAGAAGAAGTTCAAAGATAGATTTTATATCGTTGAAAGGGAGATTTCTATAGTCGACCTATACACCTCTAAGCAGGAGATGGGTGAAACTGCATTGGAATATATCAACAGATGGCGGCGCCTCAACATGAGATGTAAACGACCGCTGCACCAAGAAGATGCAGTGCAGATCTGTAAACAAAAATTGGAGCGGGAGATCCTCGAGAGGATGATTGGGATTGAAATGAAGTACTTTGACCAGCTAATCAATATAGTGGCAGAAGTCGAGGCTTTTCTCTCCTCTGCCCCAGTCGCCGCCAGTCAGAAGGCCGCGGCAATAGGTCATAGGTCCTCGCTTAAAGAGGTTCACACAGTTGGCCCCGAGGCATCCGAGCGGCAAAAGGATAAAAGGGAAGGCCCCACTTTGCAAGCTAAGATGAGCAAACCCTACTCCTTCTCCAAGGAGAAAACCCGGACCCTTTTTGAATGGGCCTCCCAACACAACAAAGTCACTCTTCCGGAGCCGAAGAGACCCGGTGATTTCCGAGGAAGTTGTTGCATCCCTACGGTTTTGATGATGTCTCACACTATAAATCAATCTGTTTCTATCTCTAGATTAATTCATGCTTCATCACTTAGGACAGTACAGTTCATGTGGTTGTCATATAGACATGCATTACTTGATCAACTCTATACACTGCCCGCATACTCGTTCAAAGTCTCTGCATTGTAGTCTGTACATTGGCCATGTCTGTACAGAGTCGTTTGCATCAAGTCTACACATCCTGTTTGGTCGCACTTCAAAGTCTGCACATTGCACAGCTACAGGCTCTTCAAAGTCTGTACACTGCACAGCACGCAAGACTTCAGAGTCTATACATCGCACAGCATGCAGTCCTCGAAGTCTATACATTCCTACAGGGAAAGTTTGCACATTGGCAAAGTCTGAACATGCACTGTCTCATTCAGCGTCTTTCAGAGTCTATACATTGCATCATGTCTAAAGTCCATACATTGTCTCAGCGTCTCATACTTCGTCTACACTGTCTAGCACACACACTGCATATAGGCAAAGCCTGCACATTGGTAGAGTCTATACATCGGCCTGGCGCTCGCTAAGTCAATTCATCGCTCAAAGTTTGTACAGCCCAAGACTGTACATCCATCATCTCACTCAGCGTCTCATTCAAGTCTATACATCGCAGAGTCTGTACAGAGTTTGCACAAGTCTGCATGCTTCTAAGTCTATACATCGTTTATGAAGTCTGTACAGCAGTGCATTTCTTGAAAGCAAGTCTATACATTGCGTTGGTGGCAAGTCTATACATTGGGCTATAGCTTGCACGAAGTGAAGTCTATACATTGTCCTTCGTCTCATGCATCATCTTCCAAAGTCCATTCAGCCATTTCCAAGTATGTACATTGGATCATCTTCCAAAGTCTATACATTGTGAACCTTCAAGTCTGTACAGACTTTGCTTCGCTCAGTCTGTACATCGTCCACTTGTCTTTGGCAAGTCTTCACATCATGAAGTCTATACATTCAACTGCTTTGCTGTGCTCAAGTCTGTACAGCCTTTCCCTTGCAAGTCTTTACATCAGATTCGCATGTCTATACATCTCGTAAGTAGTTCAGATGGCGTCAACCCATTGAGTCCATGAGGTTGACGCAGCCTTGATATGCCTCAGATGGCTTTGAAGATAAGGCTGGAGGCGTTGACGCATGGGGTCATTGCGTCGACCCACTGAACTGACCCAGATCTAACTTCACATCAGGGTAAACTACTGCGTTGACGCTGTCACACTGTAGCGTCTATATGCATTTCTAAAGTCTACACATTCGATTGCTTCATGCTTTGCACAGAAGTCTACACATTCCACTCTGTTATGTTAATGCATCATTCTGCAAGTCTGTACACTGAGGTCGCTTGAAGGGCTTCAAGTATACACACTCTCACATTGTACATACTTGCTTATTTGCTGCTTCTAAAGTCTATACACGCTGTGTTAAGAGCCTGAACTAACTAATTACATTTCTTTGTCTCTGCTTGCAGATGAGTCAGGTTGATGATTGGACACGTGATCCGAGGATGATGCTTGGCACGTGATCCGAGGTTGCTCTGGAAAAGGAGGGAACGAGCCCCACTCGTGTGAAGCCCTGGAATTCAGGTCGGATGCCATATAAAAGGAAGTCTTCTGCGAACAGGAGAAAAAAAAGAATTGGAGGAAAAAGCTGAGCAGAAGAATCCCTAAGCAAAAGAACAAAGGAGAGAGCCTCCACGTTCCAGAGAGAAGATAGAGAGAAAAGATTTGAGAGTATTGTTCTGAGAGAAAAGTCTGAGTGAGAGAGTAGTGTTTAATTTGCTTCTTCGGAAGCTACATTGTTTTGGTTTTTCAGAAACGATTGTCTTCACCGATTGTCTTGTTTTCTGTTTCTTTCTTCATATTTCTGATTTCGAATTGTTACCCTCCAGTGTTTGGAGGAAGGGAGAGTTACTCCGGTTTCCCTCTGGGCTGCAGAGGAAGAGAGATTTGTGATCTCTGGTTTTGCCAGTGACGGGTTGTCGCTAGTAGGTTCCCTCCGGGTTGGAGGAAGGGAGATCCATCTCCGATTCTGGTCTTGCGGGTAGCAGGTCCAGGTGTCAAGCTCTGTGGGTAGCAGAGTTTGGGTTGAGGGATTTGTTTCCCTTGGTTGGTCAAGCTTTGTGACAGCATTTTGTTTGCAGACTGAGTCTACTATTTCTAGCCGTGGCTAGTGGAATCCTCACTCTGGTTTGGAGTGAGGGGTGGATGTAGATTGTGGACTACAATCGAACCACCTTAAAATTTCTTGTCTCTTCTGTGGTTTGCTTGCTATTGTTGTGTTGCATTTCCTCTGCTCGTCAAATTACTTCTCTGTGAACAGACCTTTCAATCGCACACTTATTCTGTCCCGGTTATTGATTGCTTTAGCTATACTCTTTCGCTGCATCTAAAGGGTTGTAAAACTGTAGAACTGATTTTCCACTGAAGTTTTAAAATCGGGAGTGATCTATTCATCCCCCCCCTTCTATATCACTCTACGCTACGCATATCAATTGGTATCAGAGCAGGTTTGCATCATGTGGGCAAACAGTCAAGGAAATGCTAATGGTCCTCGAAGTTTCATGCCTGAAGGTCAATCCATTAGTCGCCCTCCATACTTTGATGGTAATAACTATCTCTTTTGGAAAAACAGGATGGAGGTGTTCATCAGGGCACAGAGTCACAAGCTGTGGAGGGTAATCACTATTGGGCCGTATGATCTGCCACCGAACGAGGACGCGTGGACAGATGAGCATGTCAAGCTATCCTCACTCAACTGGACGGCGTTGAACATCATCCAGTGTGCTGTTCACCCAGATGAATACGCCCGCATATCTACCTACAAGACTGCCAAGCGAATGTGGGACGAGCTGCAACTAATCTACGAAGGTACAGTTCAAGTGAGAGCCTCGAAGGTAAATCTCTACACCTCTGAATATGAATTGTTTAAGATGAAACCAGAGAAGAACATCACTGAAATGTATGCCAGATTGTCTTTGATCACGAATACTCTTAAGGAGCTAGGGAAAGAGATGGCTGAAGCAGATATAGTCAGGAAGATTCTTAGATCTTTATCCCCAGCATGGCACACTAAGGCCATCGTGATAGAGGAGTCAAAGGATCTGACGACTTTGACAGTAAATGAACTCATAGGATCCCTCATGACCTATGAGATGAATTTCAAAGGAGGTGGTGAAGGAAGTGATAGGAAGGGTAAGAATGTAGCTCTCAAGGCATCCCGCAACAAGAGTAGCAGTAGCAGCAGCAGCAGCAGCAGCAGTAGCGGCGAGTCCGATGGTTTTTCTGATCTCGACCAGAAGGAGCAGGCAATGCTCACTCGACAGTTCAGTAAATTTTTAAGGAAAAAGGGGAAGACCTTTAGGAGGAAGAAGCCATACTCCTTTAGTAAGAATGTTGAATCTAGCAATCATAAGGACAGAAATAATAAGAGACTGACTTGTTTTCATTGTAACAAACAGGGACACATGAAAGGGGAATGCCCAGATCTCCAGAAGAAGGGTCCCTACTTTCAGAAGAAGAGCTCAAAGGTGCAGAAAAAGAAGAAGTCACAGGCAATGGTCTGCACGTGGAGCGATGAGGAAGAAGATCTGGAAAGCACTTCCTCATAGGAGTATGAAGAAGGAATTTGCCTAATGGCAAACAGCAAAGAGGAGGTAACAAATGTTTTTGAAAACTTTTCTATTGATGACTGGGAAGATGCCTATGCTGAATTATTAGATAAGTTCAATTCACTTAGTAAAGAGCATAGGGTTCTGAAAAGAAAATTCAATACCACTGTTGAAGAACAAACCCAAATATGTGTAGAAAATCAGAAACTAAAAGAAGAATTGGAAGAAGTAGCTTCCCTAAGAAAAGAAAATGAAAAGCTAAAGGGAGAAAACTAGGACAGTCAAAACCAGCTCAATGAACTCAAAATCAAAATTGAAGAAAGCCTGAATGAAAGTAGAGTGAACTCAGAAAAATATGAAGCTGTTAAGAAAGTCAATGCTGAACTTCTAAAAAACTCTGAGTCTCTTCAAAAAGAGCTGGAAGACAAACAGAAAGTTTTGGAAAAATTTGTCCAAGGAAAAACTAGTCTGGATGCTATACTAGGGACTAGGGTTAATGATGTGACACGACTAGGGTGGATGCAGCAATGGGACACGGACCCTTGGACCTATTACGCAAGCACAATCACAAAGCAATAAAGTACTAGATTGGGGCCGATTCGCCGTCGCACACATACGAGCCCGGGTGACTTGATGATGCCAAGTGGAGATGATGGATCAAGGCCCTTACTGGTAGAGTGCCAGCAGGGCTTGGGTTGCCCTACCGAAGGTACGAGGCCCACACTTAAGGGGCTGGCCGGGTGCCAATTGGGGCACTAGGTCCCTCTCTCACGCAGCCCACGGTGACCGCTCGTAAGTGGATCACACGGGGTTGGGCGCTCACGCTCTTGCTCAACGGAGCAATACCACGAATATTAGCTGAACAAGTACTAATGATGGAGCAAAGTTTAGAGCTTACCCTGGTTCGTTTGAAGAAACCAACCCCGTTCGGAGACGAGGGCGAGCGGGGAAGTGTGGGTTCCCCGCACACTGCCCCGATGAAGCTTGATCCTATTTATTAGTTACAAGCACTACGCCTCACACAGGAGGGTGGACTTGGGGTGGAGATTTCAGTATTACAAATCAAACACTACCTCCGCACAGGGAGGGGCATTAAGCTAGCCAGGCGGGGAGGGGAGAGTCACTGAAACCCAAGAGAAGGAACCGATACCGAGTCTGCCTGCTCGCTATGATAGGTGACAGACAGTCATTGTTGAGGCCGTAGATCTCAGTCTGTAATTTTGTTGATGACGAGAACAGCGGGGAACTCTCCATAACTGGAGCCAGAATGCCTCAGAATTGTGTTGAATTCTTCTGATGCTGAGGCTGGTCTTGGTGGAGGCTCGAACAGAGTGACAGAATCTGGGACTGGCAGCTTCAGATCTCCAACAGTAGGTGGCAGAGAGCGCCCCGACAGTTTCCAGACTCTGAATCACGAACCGCTAGAGTTTCTGGAACCGTGGATGAGTCCTCTTCGCAACAAAACTGACGGGGAAGCCGAATGATGCCGGAGAAGACTGGGGGACTCTGAATGGTGGTGACAGGTCGATGCAGACTGTGGGAAGCAGATCCGTGTAGATGTGGGAGAAAAATGATAACTTTGGCTCACGGATGTCGATTGAAGTTCTGCTTCTTGATTCTGAAAATAGACTAGATGAGGAAGGACTTTATAGAAGAACGCTTGGCCTGATTCTTCCGTGGTTCGTCGTGGTACAGCTCCTATTATGATTCAGGTACTCTGCGCAGTCGGGGGAGATCGGACCTGCCGGGCAGCACAGAGCTCGGAAGGGGATGAGACCACCGCCGTTGCGAAGCTGACTGGAAGACCTTTCCGACGATGTATGGTGCACCTCTAGATAACGTCGGACAGTACCGGGGCAGTCTCTGTAAGTCAGGCTCCAACTGCTGCCTGCGAACTGAGATGGATAGGGTAATGAAAGGTGATGGGAGACGGAGTAGATGGGGTGGGAAATGGGGTGGATGGGTGTGGGGGTGACACCTGACTATGTGGGGGTCTGTTAGGGGGTGATTCAAGGTGTGGGAAGGGCAGAAAGGGGGCTAGGAGGTGGTCTAGCAAGTGGAGGGAGGGGGAGATGCGAATTTGGGTTGGGAAGGAGAGAGGGAGGAGAGATCTCTCCTTTGTTTTGAATGGTGGGTCAATGGAGGGGTTAATGGGGGTCTAGGGAATGGGAAGGGTTACCTTGGGGAGGGGAAGGGGTGCTTGGGAGAAGGGATTCTCCCTTGGGAAAATGAAAGGTTGTATGGGGAAGGGGAAAGGTTGCTTGGGAGGAGGGAGAGGTGCCTAGGAGAAGGGGATTCCACCTAGGGTTGGAGGGGACTTAAATGGGAGGTATGGGGAAGGGGGAGGGATCTTAATTAGAGGTGAATAGGGAGAAGAGAGAGTGAATTTCATATTTGGGGGTGGGGAGGAGAGAGAATGGGGTTTGCCCCCTTTAGAGAGAGAGAGGGAGAGAAATAGAGAGATAGAGCTAGAGAGAGAGGCATAAATTCTTGTGGTAATTTTATCAATACTTCATTACCTTCTCCAACTGGGGATTGGGGTCCTATTTATAGAAATCCCAACTTTTACAAAAAGTCCCTGAGAAAAGTACTAATAACAGATAACCGAAGGAGCTGGGGAAGGGAAAGGGTGCCCCTTGGCCAGGCCCATCTAAATGGGCCCAGAAGCCACTCAATCCCAACACGATGAACATGAAATTAGACACATAACATAATAACCTAGGGACCTGACTCAAAATAAAGGGGAAATTACATCTAAATGACTCAAGAAAGATATGAAAATTACATAGCTACACTCAGAAAATCAAGATGAACATAATGGCGAGCATCATGACCCTTGGAGAAATGGGAAGTGGTAAGCGATGTCCCCATCATACTCCCGGGGTGCAGAGAGCTCGACTCTGTCGAGTAAAGATCCATCGTATGCAGAGGAAGCCATGGCAGGGTTGCCCTCAAGTCCACCAAAGGTAGCTGGTCCTTTCACCAAGCGAGGTAGTGCCCATACCCTTTGCTCCAGATGACAGTGACCTGTTCAATCCGCTCCAATTGCTCACGTTGGCCCCTCTAGGCTGGTGGAACTCTCTCATGGGTGGTGGCTCTCTCAAGGGGTGGAGCAAGCTCAATTTCCTCACTAGGTGTCACCGTGGGACCCCTATATGGCACCAAGTCAGCCACGTTGAATGTGAGACTTACTTCGTACTCCTCGAGGAGGTCCAACACGTAAGCATTTGTGCCAATCTGCCTCGGAACCTGGAAGGGACCTGATCCATGCGACCTCAGTTTGGAGACATTCCCAGGGAAAAGTCTCTCAATTCTCACCATCACAAAGTTACCTATACGAAATTCCTGGTGGCGTCGGTGGGATTCAGCCGATTTCTTATACACCTCATTGCTTTTGTTGATGTGTTTGTGGATGGTGCCATGCAGTGTCATGAATGATGATCCCCTAGAGATGAAGGGAGGGCCCGGACAACCAAATGCAGTCCTATCAAGTGTTAGATTGGTTTTGATGGTCTTAGGAGGACCAGGGCATCCATGAATTGACCTATCATGCTTAGAAGCCATGTGGACCTTGATGCACTTAGGTGGACCGGGGCAGCCACAAGTGGCCCTATCATGCATGAGATAGATGAAGAGTGGGGGAGGACCAGCTTGTCCAAATGTAAACCTGTCGTGCACTAGACCTAGTGTGTATGTGACACAAATGACGTGACTAGCCTTACCACATGATGCAAAATGTTGTGACACATGCATTCCTATCACGATGGTCCCATCTTTAGGTGGGGGTTGATTTGGGGGTTTCCACTCATGGGGGTCAAAGGGGTCCAAGAAAGTGGACATCTTAGGATGGGTCAATTCCTCATTTCCAAGGTGGATGTCACCCATGGTCATGGCTCTCAAAGGGTGGGCTAAGTTTTGGAATGGGTGGGTTAGGTTCGACATGGTGGGTGAGGGTAGGAGGGAGTGGGTGGTGAGTGATGAGTACTCGGAAGCCCATAGGAAGTGGCCAAAAGGTTCAAGTTGGGTTAAGGGGTGGGTGATGTGGAGGTGGGCTTTAATCCAAGCGAATGTCCTAGGGTCCCTAGTACACATAGGGAAGTGGGAATCATTAACCTGGTGGGACCTATCGTAATGCTCCTTGCAAAGGGACGAGGGGTAGGGAAAGATGTAGGAGGGAAAGGAGGTGGGTTGGTAAAGAAGGGCTAGTGGGAAGGGATCATGTGGATCTAGGGGGACTTGGGTTGAGGAGATTGAGGCTTCTTCCCATCCTAGACCTGGAGCACTCCAAAGCATACACTCCCTAGTGTGGGCTAGGCACTTGTCTCCTAATGGGGTAAGTACCAAAGCGGATTCCCTAGGTTGAGTGCCCTTTTCTTGTGGTAGGGGGGTGGTGTAAAACTCATCGGGCTCGGGTAGAAACAATACGAGCTCACTCATGCCAGGACCCTTGGTGTAAATGGAGATGATGGACCTGATAGAGGGGTGTGAGAAACTAAGGTACCCTGTATCACTCACTCCTAAGGCCAGCATGTTTATCACCTCTATTTGCCTTAGTATGCCTTTAATCAAGTCCCTCATGGCTCCTACAAAGTAAAACAAATGATAGGTTGTGTGGAATGATAGGGTGGGCTCGATTGGGTTATGGTTATCCATGGAGGGGCGCATGATGTGGAGGAGGAGGTCTTGCTTAAGCCACTCAATGAGGGGTTCCCCATGAATCACAATTCTCATGGAGGGAGGGGTGGGGGAACTTGGTTGGTCATCATGTAACTCATGAGGGAGGGTGTACCCAGTTAGGCTCGCTGTGGTCTCTTTGGATAAAGATGAGCCTTCTTGACCCAACCCTTGGCATTGGGCTTCATATTCTTCCTCCCAATCTGGGGGAGCCTCATATTCTTCGGTCACCTCCTTAAGTTCCTTTTGGAAAGGGGTGGGAGGATGATTTGTGGAGGCTTGTGGGGTGTGGGTTTGATGGAGAACTTTGGGTTGGGGAATGGTGGCTGTCACGGGCCTCGGTGGAGGCGTGGACATGGGGTCCACGTGGGTTTGAATGGTGAGGGTGGAGTGAGCCATGATACTTCTTCCACATGGGATGGGCACTTCTCAGCCTAACCCATGACATTGTGACTCGTATTCTTTTTCACAATCGGGGGAGGCCTCATGTACTTCAATTACAATCTTATCCCTTTGGGGTGTGGGGGTCTTACTCTCTAAGGGAATGGGAAGGTCTTTTGGGGATGGGGTGATGAAGGTTGGGGCATGGTGCACCCGGGGTGGTGAAGTTTGGACCCTAAGGGAGGTCTTGGGTTGACTAGGAGGGAAAGGGGGAGTGCTCCTCGGGTTATGGTTCTCAAGGTAGGAGTGGGAAGGTCGGGGAGCGTAGATCTTCCTAAGCTCGATCTTCATCTCTTCCCATGATCCTACGAGTTCTTGCCTCCAAATCCTTCTTAAGCCCACTATGCGTTCCCACTCCTTCTTGACTTGTCCCCGAAGCCACCCTGTGGCCCTGCGGACTCTAGCGTGTCCATAGACCCTAGTCCTATCAAAGTGTTTATCCATGGTAGCCTCCCACTTTAGGTAGGCATTAGGACTAGATCCGTCAAAACTAAGGTCCCCTTCTAGGATGATGTCCACGAGGAGGGGGTCAATCGGGCTCTTGGGGAAGGCCGTGTTGAGGGGACTTAACCAATGTGGAGTGTACGTGATGATGCACTGGGTGGCCCGATAAAGGCTCTAAATGGGAATGCGCCCTAGGACCAACTTGTAGAGAGACAAGTTGTGAACTTGCTCTGATACCACTTGATGTGACACGACTAGGGTGGATGCAGCAATGGGACACGGACCCTTGGACCTATTCCGCAAGCACAATCACAAAGTAATAAAGTACTAGATTGGGGCCGATTCGCCGTCGCACACATACGAGCCCGGGTGACTTGATGATGCCAAGTGGAGATGATGGATCAAGGCCCTTGCTGGTAGAGTGCCAGCAGGGCTTGGGTTGCCCTCCCAAAGGTACGAGGCCCAAACTTAAGGGGCTGCCTGGGTGCCAATTGGGGCACTAGGCCCCTCTCTCATGCAGCCCACGGTGATCGCTCGTAAGTGGATCACACGGGGTCGGGCGCTCACGCTCTCGCTCAACGGAGCAATACCACAGATATTAGATGAACAAGTACTAATGATGGAGCAAAGTTTATAGCTTACCCTGGTTGGTTTGAAGAAACCAACCCCGTTCGGAGACGAGGGCGAGCGGGGAAGTGTGGGTTCCCCGCACACTGCGTCGATGAAGCTTGATCCTGTTTATTAGTTACAATCACTACGCCTCACACAGGAGGGTGGACTTGGGGTGGGGATTTCAGTATTACAAATCAAACACTACCTCCGCACAGGGAGGGGCATTAAGCCAGCCAGGCGGGGAGGGGAGAGTCACTGAAACCCAAGAGAAGGAACCGATACCGAGTCTGCCTGCTCGCTGTGATAGGTGACAGACAGTCAGTGTTGAGGCCGTAGATCTCAGTCTGGAATTTTGCTGATGACGAAACCAGAGGGGAACTCTTCATAACTGGAGCCAGAATGCCTCAGAATTTTGTTGAATTCTTCTGATGCTGAGGCTGGTCTTGGTGGAGGCTCGAACAGAGTGATAGAATCTGGGACTGGCAGCTTCAGATCTCCAACAGCAGGTGGCAGAGAGCGCCTCGATAGTTTCCAGACTCCGAATCACGAACCGCAGGAGTTTCTGGAACCGTGGATGAGTCCTCTTCGCAACAAAATTGACAGGGAAGCCGAATGATGCCGGAGAAGATTGGGGGACTCTGAATGGTGGTGACAGGTCGATGCAGACTGTGGGAAGCAGATCCGTGTAGCCGTGGGAGAAAAATGATAACTTTGGCTCACGGACGCCGATTGAAGTTCTTCTTCTTGATTCTGAAAATAGACTGGACGAGGAAGAACTTTTCATAAGAACTCTTGGCCTGATTCTTCCGTGGTTCATCGTGGTACAGCTCCTATTCTGGTTTAGGTACTCTGGAGGGGCAGCTCTGCACAGTCGGCGGAGATCGGACCTGTCGGGTAGCATGGTGCTCGGAAGGGGATGAGACTACCGCCGTTGCGAAGCTGACTGGAAGACCTTTCCGGCGATGTATGGCACACCTCCAGATGACGTCGGACAACACCGAGGCAGTCTATGTAAGTCGGACTCCAACTACTGCCTGCGAACTGAGATGGATAGGGTGATGAAAGGTGATGGGAGACGGAGTAGATGGGGTGGGAAATGGGGTGGATGGGTGTGGGGGTGACACCTGACTATGTGGGGGTCTGTTAGGGGGTGATTCAAGGTGTGGGAAGGGCAGAAAAGGGGCTGGGAGGTGGTCTAGTAAGTGGACGGAGGGGGAGATGCGAATTTGGGTTGGGAAGGAGAGAGGGAGGAGAGATCTCTCCTTTGTTTTGAATGGTGGGTTAATGGAGGGGTTAATGGGGGCCTAGGGAATGGGAAGGGTTGCCTTGGGGAGGGGAAGGGGTGCTTGGGAGAAGGGATTCTCCCTTGGGAAAATGAAAGGTTGTATGAGGAAGGGGAAAGGTTGCTTGGGAGGAGGGAGAGGTGCCTAGGAGAAGGGGATTCCACCTAGGGGTTGGAGGGGACTTAAATGGGAGGTATGGGGAAGGGGGAGGGGTCTTAATTAGAGGTGAATAGGGAGGAGAGAGAGTGATTTCGAATTTGGGGGTGGGGAGGGGAGAGAATGGGGTTCGCCCCCTTTAGAGAGAGAGAGGGAGAGAAATAGAGAGAGAGAGCTAGAGAGAGAGGCACAAATTCTTGTGGTAATTTTATCAAAACATCATTACCTTCTCCAAGTGGGGATTGGGGTCCTATTTATAGGAATCTCAACTTTTACAAAAAGTCCCTGAGAAAAGTACTAATAACAGATAACCGAAGGAGCTGGGGAAGGGAAAGGGTGCCCCTGGGCCAGGCCCATCTAAATGGGCCCAGAAGCCACTCAATCCCAACATGATGAACATGAAATTAGACACATAACATAATAACTTATGGACCTGACTCAAAATAAAGGGGAAATTACATCAAAATGACTCAAGAAAGATATGACAATTACATAGCTAGACTCAGAAAATCAAGATGAACATAATGGCGAGCATCAGGACCCATGGAGAAATGGGAAGTGGTAAGCGATGCCCCCATCAGTTAACTTCAATAAGGAGGGTCTAGGCTATGACCCAACTAACAAGAGACCCTTACAATTCAAAACCATTACCTTCTGCCCAGAGAAGGGAAAAGAGAAGCTGGACACACCATCCAGCTCAAATTATAGTCAAGGAGCTCAATGTCAGAAGGAACGTTCTAAAAATAGTGCTGGTCAACCATTTAAAATGGGAATGAGTTTTGTGAAGAACTTCACTAAGCCCACTCATCAGAACATAAATGGTAGATGGACCAAGCAAGTTGATCAGAAGAAAAGCTGGAATTACTACAATCAGATGGGTCCAAACAGGACCTACTGGAGAAATAACTATCATCTTCAAAAATCTATTAATGAACAAGCTTATAGGAGATATCCTAGGAATGGGAAGCCTAATGAATGGAATAGAACATACTTCTCCAGACCAGCTGGACATAACCCCGGCTATAATTTCAATAAACCGGGAGTAAAGGTGCCAGAGAAAACCATGTTGAAGCAAATCGGGATTCCTAAACATTTGATCACAGATTTGAACAATGTCTTTGGACCCAACTCATCTTGGGTTCCAAATCACTTTGCTTGATGTTATTTGTGTATGTCGGCCTGGCAGCTGAAGACAACAAGTGGTACCTCGACAGTGGCTGCTCCAGGCAGATGACAGGAGACCGATCCAAGTTCAGCAAGATAGAGATGAAGGTAGGGGGTCTGGTCAAGTTTGGAGGAAAGAACAGAGGTAGGATAATTGGAGTTGGCACAGTAGGTAAGTCTTCCACAAACTCCATTGAAAAAGTTCTACTTGTGGAAGGTCTTCAACACAACCTGATCAGCATTAGTCAGTTATGTGACAAGGGTCACAGGGTTGTGTTTGATGATAATTCATGTAAAATCTTTGAAATAAATTCTGATGTGGTTAAATTTGTAGCCTACAAGATTAATAATGTCTATATGGTAGACTTAGATGCAGAATCTGAATCAAATCTTTGTTTATCTGCTAATTCTAAAAATGATGCTTTTGAATGGCATAGACGTCTAGGTCATGCTAGCTTCTCTACCTTAAATAAATTGGTCAAGCATGATTTAGTTAGAGGCATGCCTAGAATTAAATTCAATTCTATTTCAAAATCATGTGATGCCTGTGCTCTAGACAAATAGACCAGGAATTCTTTCAAGCTAAGATCTGAGCCATTATCCACTAGACCAATGGAACTTCTCCATATGGACCTCTTTGGTCCTACTAGAACTCAGAGTCTTAATGGGAATAGGTTTGGCTATGTGATTATTGATGACCATTCTAGATATTCATGGATCTTTTCTTAGCTAATAAAAGTGATGCTTTTCAAAAGTTTAATCAGTTTTTCAATAAGGTCAAACAAGAAGGAAAACATAAAATTTGCTCTATTCAATCTGACCATGGAGGTGAGTTTGAAAACTCCATGTTTTCTTATCTTTGTGAAAGAGAGGGACTAACACACAGGTTTTCTTCTCCCAGGACACCTGAACAGAATGGAGATGTGGAGAGAAGAAATAGAACTATTGTGGAGATGGCCCGAACCATGCTGATTGAAAGTCAATTACCAAGGAGGTTTTGGGCAGAGGCGGCCAATACATCAACTTACATAATCAACAGGGCCATGGTAAGACCTATTCACAAGAAAACACCCTATGAGCTACTAAAAGGTAAGAAATCAAACTTGTTTCATTTCAGAATTTTTGGAGCTAAATACTTTATTCATAACAATGACAAGAAAGATTTAGATAAGTTTGAAGCTAAAAGCTCCCCTGGAATATTTTTAGGATACTCTGAAGTGTCTAGGGCATATAGGGTCTTTAATAAAACAGACCAGAAAGTTGAAGAGTCTCCACACATCATTTTTAGTGAAAAGAAAGGTGTTTCTAACATTGAAAATTTTAACAGGGATTCCAAGCATGATGGGGAATTCCTAGAAGACCAAGAAGAAGAAAAGACTCAGCCGAGTGGAACATCAAATTCTCCCAACCAGGAAGAGCCAAGAGAAACAGGTGAGTCTTCAGTAAATGTTAGATTTCTTAAAGATGATCCGATAGATAATGTCATAGGCAATCCTGAAGATCCTCTTCGGACTAGGTCTCATTTTAGGAATGTGAATAATGTAGACTTAATTGCTTTAGTCTCACAAATTGAACCCAAATCTGTAGAAGAGGCCTTGGCTGATCAAGCTTGGGTCAATGCTATGTGTGAGGAATTAGGCCAGTTCGAAAGAAATAATGTCTGGGAGCTTGTTCCAAAACCAGATAATGTTAATATCATAGGAACTAAGTGGGTGTTCAAAAATAAAATGAATGAAGATGGAATCATATCTATGAATAAGGCCAGACTAGTAGCCAAGGGCTACTGTCAGGAATTTGGCGTGGATTTCGATGAATCCTATGCACCTGTTGCTAGGATGGAAGCAATAAGAATGTTGCTTGCTTTTACATGTTCAAAGAATATAAAACTCCAACAAATGGATGTTAAAAGTGCCTTTTTAAATGGAGTCATTAAGGAAGATGTTTTTGTTGAACAACCCCCCGGATTTCAATTCTCTCCTCAACCTAACCAAGTTTTCAGGTTAATCAAAGCCCTGTATGGTCTAAAGTAGGCTCCTCGAGCATGGTATGAAAGATTGACTGAATTTCTGATCAGCAAGGGCTACAAAAGAGGTAAAGTTGATCAAACCTTATTTACCAAGGGTAAAAATAAAGATCTCATCATAGTTTAGGTATATGTAGATGACATTGTGTTTGGATCAACTAAGTATGAACTATGTGATGAATTCTCTAAAATGATGTCTGCTGAATTTGAGATGAGTTTGGTCGGTGAACTAAAGTATTTTCTTGGCTTGCAGGTACAACAGTCAGAGGATGGATGCTTCATCAACCAGACCAAATACACAATGGAACTATTCAAGAGGTTTGGTATGGAAAACCTGAAGCACATTACAACACCCATGGGTACCAATACCTCACTAGATGTAGATGAGACAGGTAAAGAAGTAAATGTCGAGCTCTATCGAGGTATGATTGGATATCTTCTTTACTTGACAGCTTCTCGACCTGATATACAGTTCAGTGTAGGAATGTGTGCAAGGTATCAATCTAGACCCACTGAATTACACTTAGCTGCAGTGAAAAGAATTTTCAGATATTTGTCAGCTACTCATTCTCTTGGTTTGTGGTTTCCTGCATCACACACACTTAACTTAGTTGCATACACAGATGCTGATTATGCAGGATGTAAACTAGACAGGAAAAGCACTAGTGGTCACTGTGAATTTTTAGGTGGGTGTTTAGTGTCTTGGGGTTCCAAGAAACAACATTATGTGGCCCTCTCCACTGCAGAAGTTGAATATGTGGCTGCAGGGAGTTGTGGTACACAAGTCATTTGGATTAAACACCAGCTTCAGGACTACCAAGTAGACCTGGGGTGCACACCTATCTATTGTGATAATACCAGTGCCATTAATCTTGCCAAGAATCCTGTTTTGCATTCACGCACCAAACACATAGAAATAAGGCATCATTTCATAAGAGATGAGGTTTCTAAGAATAATTTTGAACTGATTCATGTAGGCACTGAAAATCAGATTGCTGACATCTTCACTAAACCTCTGGATAATGAAAAATTCACTACACTGAGAAGAGAATTAGGCTTATATAAATTGTCTTAAATGTGAAGTCTGTTCTTTTTGTGAGGGGGAGTTCTGTAAGTCTGATGGTTAGCTTTTTTTAATGCTATGTTTGAGGGGGAGCTGGTTGAGCTATGAGAGGGAGAGTTCTTTGACAGATTCAAAAAGATTGACCAGATGTGTGTCATTGCTGGTTTTCATGACTGATCTAGTGTGGTTCTCTTAGACAGTAGAATCTCACTCATCTCTTAAGGCTATAAGTCTGTGATACTAAAGTCCAGCAAGAATCTTCCCTCTGGTAGTCTATCAGAGATCTGAGTTAATTGTTAAAGTTTATCTTCCTACATTGTCAGTGATTTCAGTTCAGGCCAAAACTTGTATGTCTTGATATCTGACCAAAACAACTTGAAATCTAGACTTCAAGATTCACTTCAAGAAATAGACATTCTGGTATTGTTTTCAATCATTCCATCTCCTCAACACAAGGGCTTAACAGAATAAACATGTTTTGTTTTGGTCACTGAGAAACTGGGAGCTTCATCAATGAAATGAAGTTTTATCCTATGTCATGAGGTATCAAATGCTTAAAATGAATGAAAAGACATGACAGAGCAATGGTGGCTAGCTGGTGAGTGACTGGAGACTCTGGCCTCTAATCAAGGTGTTTCCTCATGTCAAAAATCACAGTTACTAACTCTGTTCCTTTAAAAAAAAAGGGGAGGAGGTAATGAGGTACTCACACTGAGTAACTGGGGATTCAAGCCTCTAATCAAGGTGTCTCCCTAATGTCAAAAGAGTGAATTACCAACTTACTCATTGGTCTTCTTGAAAATCATCTCAAAACTCCCTTGTTGTTATGCACTAATGGATTGCTTGTCCTCAATACCTTGAGAACACCTTCTCTGACTTTGTCTCTTGTTGTCTTTTGGGATAGTTGCCAGTTCAGCTAAATCATGCCATACTTGTTAACTCCTGCTCTAAATCATACACTATGTATGTTGATAAACTTGTCTATCATTCTGTTTCTCTATTGTTTACTGGAGTTCAAGAATCTTCACTTGAGTTTAGCACCTCACTTATTCTCTTAAGACGTGCTCGTGCCTTTCTGCACTAAGAAGTTACTGTACTTCTTCTTCATGTCTCCAGCACTTTCATATATTCTGCATTTACTTTTGCTGATGTCAAAGGGAGAGAGAGGCTCTGCAATATCAATAGATCATGAGTTGTGGGGGAGAGAATAGTTTGCTGTCATGAGCTGTGGGGGAGAATAACTTGTCATGGAAATACCTGAGAGTGTGTTGTGGGGGAGTGGTTTTGGAGAAAGAAGTGTTTCAACAGTAGTGTTTAATTTGGCTCTGCATGACCTGCTTTGAATTTGCCTTGATTATTAAAGCTACTGTTAATTTCTTATGAAGCCTTGATATTGCTTGATTCATAGTGTTTCCATCATCAAAAAAGGGGAGATTGTTACATCCCTACGGTTTTGATGATGTCTCACACTATAAATCAATATGTTTCTATCTCTAGATTAATTCATGCTTCATCACTTAGGACAGTACAGTTCATGTGGTTGTCATATAGACATGCATTACTTGATCAACTCTATACACTTCCAGCATACTCGTTCAAAGTCTCTGCATTGTAGTCTGTACATTGGCCATGTCTGTACAGAGTCGTTTGCATCAAGTCTACACATCCTGTTTGGTCGCACTTCAAAGTCTGCACATTGCACAGCTGCAGGCTCTTCAAAGTCTGTACACTGCACATCACGCAAGACTTCAGAGTCTATACATCGCACAGCATGCAGTCCTTGAAGTCTATACATTCCTGTAGGGAAAGTTTACACATTGGCAAAGTCTGAACATCCACTGTCTCATTCAGCGTCTTTCAGAGTCTATACATTGCATCATGTCTAAAGTCCATACATTGTCTCAGCGTCTCATACTTCATCCACATTGTCTAGCACACACACTGCATATAGGCAAAGCCTGCACATTGGTAGAGTCTATACATCGGCCTGGCGCTCGCTAAGTCAATTCATCGCTCAAAGTCTGTACAGCCCAAGACTATACATCCATCGTCTCACTCAGCGTCTCATTCAAGTCTATACATCGCAGAGTCTGTACAGAGTTTGCACAAGTCTGCATGCTTCTAAGTCTATACATTGTTTATGAAGTCTGTACAGCAGTGCATTTCTTGAAAGCAAGTCTATACATTTCGTTGGTGGCAAGTCTATACATTGGGCTGTAGCTTGCACGGAGTGAAGTCTATACATTGTCATCCATCTCATGCATCATCTTCCAAAGTCCATTCAGCCATTTCCAAGTCTGTACATTGGATCATCTTCCAAAGTCTATACATTGTGAACCTTCAAGTCTGTACAGACTTTGCTTCACTCAAGTCTGTACATCGTCCACTTGTCTTTGACAAGTCTTCACATCATGAAGTCTATACATTCAACTGCTTTACTGTGCCCAAGTCTGTATAGCCTTTCCCTTGCAAGTCTTTACATCAGATTCGCATGTCTATACATCTCGTAAGTAGTTCAGATGGCGTCAACCCATTGAGTCCACGAGGTTGACGCAGCCTTAATATGCCTCAGATGGCTTTGAAGATAAGGCTGGAGGCGTTGACGCATGGGGTCATTGCGTCGACCCACTGAACTGACCCAGATCTAACTTCACATCAGGGTAAACTGCTGCGTTGACGCTGTCACGCTGTAGCGTCTCTATGCATTTCTAAAGTCTACACATTCGATTGCTTCATGCTTTACACAGAAGTCTACACATTCCACTCTGTTATGTTAATGCATCATTCTGCAAGTCTGTACACTGAGGTCGCTTGAAGGGCTTCAAGTATACACACTCTCACATTGTACATACTTGCTTATTTGCTGCTTCTGAAGTCTATACACGATGTGTTAAGAGCCTGAACTAACTAATTACATTTCTTTGTCTCTGCCTGCAGATGAGTCAGGTTGATGATTGGACACGTGATCTGAGGATGATGCTTGGCACGTGATCCGAGGTTACTCTGGAAAAGGAGGGAACGAGCCCCACTTGTGTGAAGTTCTGGAATTCAGGTCGGATGCCATATAAAAGGAAGTCTTCTGCGAATAGGAGAAAAAAAAAGAATTGGAGGAAAAAGCTGAGCAGAAGAATCCCTGAGCAGAAGAAGAAAAGAGAGAGCCTCCACGTTCCAGAGAGAAGATAGAGAGAAAAGATTTGAGAGTATTGTTCTGAGAGAAAAGTCTGAGTGAGAGAGTAGTGTTTAATTTGCTTCTTCGGAAGCTACATTGTTTTGGTTTTTCAGATACGATTGTCTTCACCGATTGTCTTGTTTTCTGTTTCTTTCTTCATATTTCTGATTTCGAATTGTTACCCTCCAGTGTTTGGAGGAAGGGAGAGTTACTCCGATTTCACTCTGGGCTGCAGAGGAAGAGAGATATGTGATCTCTGGTTTTTCCAGTGACGGGTTGTCACTAGCAGGTTCCCTCCGGGTTGGAGGAAGGGAGATCCATCTCCGGTTCTGGTCTTGCGGGTAGCAGGTCCAGGTGTCAAGCTCTGTGGGTAGCAGAGTTTGGGTTGAGGGATTTGTTTCCCTTGGTTGGTCAAGCTTTGTGGCAGCATTTTGTTCGCAGACTGAGTCTGCTATTTCTAGCCGTGGCTAGTGGAATCTTCACTCTAGTTTGGAGTGAGGGGTGGATGTAAATTGTGGACTACAATCGAACCACCTTAAAATTTCTTGTCTATTCTATGGTTTGCTTGCTATTGCTGTGTTGCATTTCCTCTGCTCGTCAAATTACTTCTCTGTGAATAGACCTTTCAATCGCACACTTATTCTGTCCTGGTTATTGATTGCTTTAGCTATACTCTTTCGCTGCATCTGAAGGGTTGTGAAACTGTAGAATTGATTTTCCGCTGAAGTTTTAAAATCGGGAGTGATCTATTCATCCCCCCCTTCTATATCACTCTACGCTGCGCATATCAGAAGTAGTGACCCCCGATTTTGCCCATATCATCAAGCACTCGGGCACCCCAATGAAGACTGATATGTGTTCAAAGATGTTGTTGAGCGCCTGATCACGAAGGGGGAACTCCAATTGGGCGAACATAAAGTGGACCCTCAACGTCCGCATGAGATGCTTGATCTGAAGAGAATAGTCAATATGGTATTGTTGGCACTCAAAATAGCACTCGCGGCGACCAAGCCTCGAAGACGAATGACACAGCCCACTGAAGCACAGAAGCCGATAAATATCAATATATTGAAGACTTCTCAAGCTGCCAGAGCCTCGAGTCACCCTGTATGAACATGGGGACTTCACCTCGGGAGAACCAAGATGAACTCACAACCAACCGGCAGTGCGACCACGCTTGCCCAATGAACCGGCATCGACTCTGTCGTGTCGCATACACTACACCCGTTGTCCGACCAAGGATGACGATCTACCCGGTGGCCACCCACCTCATGAAAGACTCTCCTGAGATGAGAGAATGCCCTTGGCTCTTCAAAACGGAGGACCGAAGGCTCTGTCGGTAGAAGATCCTGGCTACCCGGCACAGGTACGGCTTCTCGCCAAGTGGGGCCCATTAGCGGCCGAATGATCTCTCGAAATGGGCGGAACTATCCCAGGTGCTATCCCACTCTCTAAGAAGCTGCGAGCACAAAACAGACTGAGCCAGCAGCACATATCATAGTGCCAAGAGCCATGTCAGCGGAAAACCCGCGTGATCAAACCAAAGTCATCTGAAGTTCCAAGAATGGCCGTACGTCGGCCTGGGAGCTACGACAAGGCATCTCATCGAGGTTTCAAAGAGCGGTGGCGAGATAAATGTTCACGGTGACCCCCGGAACCATCCCCGGACTCATCAGCTGACTCGCGACGTGCGAAGGGCGCTAATACGCCGCGCCCTAAACCGGCGCACCCCCATTAGCCGACGCCCTGCTATTCCGGCGTGCAAAAGGCAACAGAGCTCCTTCCCCGGTGCGCCATTCCTCACGCCGGATGAGGCTTCGAGCTTGCTTCTATTTATAGGTGGCTGCTCGAAAACAAAGAAAAGGAGAAGAGAAAAAAAGAAAAAATAAGAAGAGAAAAAAAGAGAGAAGGAGAAAGAGGGGGATAACAGAATAGAAAGGGTTCGGAGAGGCGAATTAGAGAGAGTCAATCGCTTTCAAGGAGGAGAGGGTTTTTCCTTGCGAAAGAAGCAGGGTCTCACCGAGGGTTCCTCCGGCCGCCATCTTCCACCCCCGTCTGAAGCCCTCCGGAGTCGGAGAAGAAAGAGGCATCCCGATACTCTGTTCTGAGGGTAGGTGGGTCGTTTGCTTTCTTCCCGCTGTCTGCCGATTTGTTTCTCTTTGACCGAATGTAAATGAGAAAGCGGGGGGGATGGCGATGATATGAGCCAATCTCTCTTCCCCCCCCCTCATCATCGTCTCTTCGCCTCGCTCTCCCTCTGTAAATGTTTATTTGCAAACAGTGAACGACGTTCGTGCCACAACGCCGGCGTCAGGTTTGTAATGAATATATCGGCTCCCTCCCATCTATGGGGTAGTGGTATGCATATATGAATCTTTTGGTGGACTGAATGTTTGACCCTCTGTCTCCTTCCCCCACTGCTATCTCAGTCGGTGTACACGTCAGTGTCCTTCTGTGTATGGTTTCCGATTCTGATTTCTCCGACTCCGAATATGCCCTGAGATATCATGGGCTATAGAGATGACCCCTCCCCGGGTCCTTCCCATCGACGCAGCATCTGTGTCTCATTCGATGGTCTTTGCATCCTCTAGGGATAGAGATGTGCCTTTGCATACGCCTCTTCCCACTTTGATATGAGGGCCGACCTCCATTCCCTCTCCTCTTTGCATTGCTCTATTGCTCAGGAGAGTTGGAAGCCACCTCCAGAACGGCAAGACTCGTCTGGTGATTACTGTGTTCTAGTCATTCGAGCATATGCGTATGTAGTTAGATTATCTCATCTACGTACCAACTATCCCTCTGTGTGACTGCTAATCGTCTATAACTCTGGGAATGCTAGCCTAATCTCACGAGCTCCAACACCTTGACCCTGTGGCTGGTAATCCATCTATGCCGAATATACTCATTCCTCCTGTTTGTGGTTTGCAACCGTTTGAGTTCCGTTGGTTTTATCCCAGTCATCCGGGGAGGGGGACATTCCCCATTGTCTCACGGAGCTGCTAATTGGTCGAGGGGCTCTACCTCTCAGTGGTAGATGCTCCCCAAAGGCCACAGAGCGGATAATGACAAGGGATTTAGCCCAACAATCCTAAACTCAGTAATTTGGGATCCGATGGTGACCAAGGGATGTGTGCTGCTAGCAGGCTAGCCCTCGGAGCTTCTCTCCCTAACGGTCTATCCCTCTAAGGGATGCAGTGCAAGCTGTGGGTGACCCACCCCTCGTAGGCTAGTCCTCGGGGTGTTGCTCCTGCTATCAGCTGCCTCATCTCTGTGTCTTCACCCACAGAGCTTTGGTGCCCTTCGCAGGCTTGTCCTTCGGGTATCCTATCTGGTTGGGGATTGGCTGGTTGCTACCATGCAGACCGGTAGTTTAGGGGCTTACTCCACAAGTGGGTATGACCCCGTTCCTCTACTGCAACCTTTCAGGGACAGGGGAGATGCTGCCCAATTTTTGGCAGGTTTTAAACAGATAATTCGTTTCTGTGGACTGGCCATAATAAAACATTCATTCTGAGTCAAGAAACCTCTGTGCTTGAGTATGAACCTCGCACTGGCTCATGACTCTACTCCCAGACTTCAATTTAACAGGCAATAAACCCAATTAAACCTTTAAACCTTCAAAACATCTTAATAAGTTTAAATGGTTTCAAAATTCTCAAGAAAATCAGCTAAATCGACACGGTCTTAATCCGACACGCCCTAATCCGGCGCGATACCCCCCCGCGCCGTATTAACATTAGACTCATGTTTTTTTATGAATCGAATGGCTCTTTCCCGACGCGCCTTAAACCGGCGCGCCCCATGCCTGCCGCGCCGTTTTATCCTTGGCCATGGGAACGCCAGGTTAACCCCTTCTACCTACGTTTGGCCGCGCCGGGAAACCTATCCATATGCGCGATCGCGCCGGTTTCGAATGGTTGCACTATTCTGATCACTTGCTCGCCTCCGGAGCGATCCTTGTCTCCCGTGGTCAAGACTAATAAACCCTAATTAGTAATAAACCGAATAAGGAAGGGGTTGCTCAAGCCCCAGACAATCTTATTATCATGCTTTCACTACCATGTCCGTCAGCGCTTCGCTTACGTTATCATGCTTGTGTTACCATTCTCGCCTCCCGTGGTCGAGATCAGCCACCCTAATCAATAATAAACCAAGTAAGGAAGAACTTCCTCAAGCCCCGGAGGAGCTTATTATCATGCTTTTAATACCATGTGTGTTAGCATTTGGCTTTTGTCATCATGCGTATGTTGCCACCTTCGTCACTTTAGCGTTGTCTATTAAACTTGATTGGTCATTGTTCATTTTCATAACTCTATTGCCATGCTTAACGTTGTCATAAGTATCGTGCGTGCATGCCTGCATAGGCCCTCAGGTATATCAAGTGGCACTGACGGAAGACCGAGTTACGCCCGATCGGAAGTCTCCGCTATGCGCGATGGTGGTCTTCGGACCTACGTCCTCCGCCTTGTACCGAGGGTCTCCAATTTAATAAACCACGCCTCTCTTGCATGATGGATAGACGCATCTCATGTGATCTTGTCATGTTCATAACATCGCATCTTTATTCCGGCCTCGACAGCCCACTATCTCGGCAATTAATTAAAGGTTTTCCTTCCTCGTGGGGGATGTAATTAACGCCATAGCCTTTATGGTATGGCGGACTGCCGGTCCCGACCGAATCTCTCTCTCGTCCGACACGGGTTAGAATGAGCGCATAATAAACTCATCACTCACGTGATTGGCATGCCCGCGTAGTCAATCAGTCAGTTAAACTACTAGTTAGTTAATTGGTTAATCGACACGTGAAATAAACCAAATAAACCTAAATAAATAAATAAAAAAAATAAGAGCAAGATTTCCCATCGCAAACAGTCTGGCACGCCCGGTGGGAGTGGATTCACCTTTCATCTCTTTGCCGAGATACTTGGGCTTCTAGGCCCTCCCAAAGGTTGCTGATCGTTGATTTGTTTATTTTTACAGGCGAACTATGACGACAACTGGGTTGACTGGCATCGGCTTTGGCCCATCAATTGTTGATGATCATGCGCAAGGGTACCTGGCGGTGCCCACGGTGTTCGGCAGCTTCCCTGCCGCCGTTGGCTTCCCCAACTTCTTGGGCTTAGCCTTTGTGGACATGCTGGAGGTGGAACCCTCGAAGCCTGTCGAGGGAGCTACAAAGAACATGGAGCCTCTGAAGACCCGATACTGCCACGACTCGCTCAAGAGTCCAGCCTTGGTCGCCAGCTGCCTGGTGCACCATGTTGTCCGTGGGGTCCGCCCCGATGATGTGAAAAGGAGCTCCGGAGGACGTCAGCGCAGGCAAATCCAGAAGAGTACTACTGTGGTTATCGGAACCCTCTCTCAATCTGGTAAATCTATGACGGTTGGTGGCATGCGCCTCTTCCTCAACGGAAGCGACGATCGGATAGTCCCGGATCGGGTTGTCCCTTCCATCCCCGTTCGCAACTCATATCAAGCCCTCGCTGGAAGGAGGGTAGAAAGAGAAGAAGTTGGCCATTACGGCGAAGAGAAGTTGGCCCCCAGGCCAAGGAAATTTAAACAAGCATGGGTCCCAAAGAGGGACCAACCTGTTCACCAAGCTACACCCGTCTGCCATCGCCCTGCTCACGATGGAGCGGAAGGGAGGAGAGAAAGGGGCCTGGTCCCGACAGAAGAAGAAGTGGCCGCGGACCCTCCGCGACGCGAAAGTTTCCGGGCCTGCGCCCGCCAAGCCAACGTCCCAGCTGTGGGATGAAGGTTCCAACAACCTGCCGACAGAGCTCGGCTAGCTTATAACCTTCATGTGGGAGGTCGGCAACTGTCCCTCGTGCTGCATCAAGAGCGGGGTCGAGAAGAGATGACCAACTTGGTCAGGAACTATTTTCGAGGGCTAGGCAACCCCTCGCTTGGGCAGCAGCAGTTGATGCAAGCAGTCGCCGCCAATGAAGACTACTGCCCATCAATGGCAGTTGAAGGAAATGAAAGAGAAGGGATGATGCTGTCGTCAGTTGATGACAACGGCTATGATGACGGCTTCGAGATCGAAGCCGATGAAGCCGCCCCTAGGCGGGAAAGAACAAGAAGAACTTCTGTGTTCGAGAGGCTGACCTTCCCAGATCGAGCTAAGAGAAGGGTCCATCGACAGAGAAGAAGGATGCAGGTCTTCGCCTGCAACATGGCCGACATATTCAACCGATACGAGGGACTTCCTGAAGATCCCCACGAGTTGGCTAAATTGGCCGCACGGCGAGGGCTGAATACTCGAAGAGCAGAAGCCGCAAGGCAGCTCCTGGCGAAGACTAAAGGGGAACAACCCGGGCCTACCACCAGTGGGATGACAAGGCTCCTGTCTTGACCGCCAATGTGGTAACGGCAGAGGAAGAAGATGACGTTCTCCTAGACATCCTGCCCGAGGGTGTGTCCGGGGAAACAACGGAAGCTATCCCCACCACAGCAACTATGGACCCGTCGGTCTTAGTGCTACTTCAAAAATATCGGCAAGAGATAGAGTTGCTGAAGAAGCAGCTGATGGAGAAAACTGAACAGTCATCAGCTTCCAAACTGCCCGAAGTCCAGGGTGAATCATCTCGGGGAGCGGGTCGTTATGTCGACCCTCCACCGCTCTACACCTTGCCTCAGTCGTCAGAACCAAGCCCGGCGACAGCACAACAATGGCCACCATAGTCGCAGCCGCTGATGCCACCGGTGCTCCCCCAGGTGCACCAGACACCCCCGCTGCTGCGTCCTCCACAGGCGACCACTCTGGTCACCCCGTACCTACTGCCGGCACACTTCTACCCGGAGCCAGTTGACCCCGCAGTCATGAACCGGATGATGGTAGAAAGAATGATCGAGATGAAGCTCGCAGAAAGGAGTGATGGCGACTACGTCACATTTGATGCCTACCGGGTGCCATACCCGCAACACCATGCTGCTAAGCGGCTTCCCCCGGGAATCAACAAGCCGCCCAAGTTCGAGAAGTTCAACGGGAAGGGATCCCCGAAAGAACATATTGCCTATTATATGACTGTCATGGGTGACCTGGCCACCGATGAGTCATACTTGTTGAAGTTTTTTGGGTCCTCGCTGACGGGGCTCGCATTTGAATGGTACTCTAGCCTCCCGGCCGGGTCAATCAGCTACTGGCCAGATATGCAGAGGAAGTTCAGAGAAAGATTCCATGTTACAGAGAGGGAGGTCACAGTGGCTGAACTCTACTCAACAAAGCAGAGGGCCGATGAGACAGCCTTCGATTATATCAAGAGGTGGAGGAACCTTGGAATGAGGTGCAAGCGGCCACCGCATCAGGAAGATGATGTACAAATATGTAAACAGAACCTCAAGAGGGAGGTTCTGGAAAAGATGATCGGAATGGAAATACGATCGTTTGATCGATTGAACAATGTCATGGCCGAGGTGGAAGCTTTTCTGGCCAGACTTGTCCCTACATCTGCTGCCAGCACGACCCAGAAGGGCAAGGCGGTGGAGCGGCGCTCGTCGCCTAAAGAAGCGAACGCTCTTGACATAAAGGCGTTCGAACAACAGAAAGGTGAAGGTAAGAAGGCAGTCACTCCACAGCCTATAGAATCCCTAGACGGCAAAGAAGGTCCCTCGCTGAGGGACAAGATGAAGAAGGCCTACTCATTTCCGAAGGACAAGACCCGGGTTCTGTTCGACTGGGTAACGAAATATGGCATGGTCACCCTGCCAGAGCCAAAGACGCCGGAGGACCTAAAGAGAAAAGACAGCCCAAGATTCTACCCCTACCACCAGATGTTGGGGCATCCAATTGAAGACTGCTATGTTTTCAAGGACATCGTTGAAGGGATGGTGAAGAAAAATGAAATCAAGTTGGGAGAGTACAAAGTGGACCCTCCTCAACCGCATGAAGCCCCACGGAGGAGGGCAGCTGTCAACATGATCTCCCTATACCAGGCACTGCCCGAAGAGATCTCTGAAGCAAGTACGCGGAGCACTTATGAAACTCATTTCTTGGAGCCCGCAAAGGAACAGTAGGGGTGGCAGCAGATCCCTGCGAAGCACAAGAGGATGAAAGCACCCTGCCCGAAAGTGTTGGCATATATCCGTGGTGTTACACCCCGACCCGCTCCGCCGATGGCAGTACCCGTGTGGATCACTCCACCTACAACTATCAGGATACCTACACACAATCAGAGGAGACAGACTCCGCTGCCGGTGGTCAAGGAAATTAATCCTGGGGTCCACCGACTGCAAAATCTCATTGAAGGGATAGACGAGTACGTGCAGTCTGAATTGAAGCCTCTGCTGGTGCGGGACCATGTCCCATGGCAAGAACTGGAGCAGCTCTCACTCGAGCGAAAGGAGGAAGCTGAAGCAGCATCCGATAAGGAGGGCCGTCTGTTCTGGGGGCAGGCGCCTGCTGAAGAAAAGAAGAAGAAGAAACAAAAGCAGAAGAGAAGGGCCGCTCAGGCCGATAAAGCATAGGTTGTCTCCTACAATACTCTATCAGCGCTCTTCAACCTGCCCGGAGAAGAGGAAGAAGAGGAAATTTGCTTCACACCCCTTGCTAGGGGAGGCAAGGCCGAGGCCGCGACTGCCGCGCATGCCACCCGGTCAGGCCGGAAATGGGGGCGCCAGCCGCCACCCAACCATAACATCATATTCAGGGGAGAACAGCCCTACAAAACACCTCCGACGGAGATCAACGGAGTCCAGATCCCTCCTCCGCCAGGATTATATAACAAGATTGGGGGCAAGGCAGTCCCTTCATTTCTTGAATTTATGAAGATGTCTAAGGGAAAGCAGCCTTGTCAGGAGGCTGACCCTGCATCCGGGGATGTTCACCTGCAGCCAGCACAGTCTGTCGAAGATCCAAATACTGATGGAGCCTACCCTGCAGCAGCTAATGAAGAGCGTCGAGGATCTGGTACCAGCCAGAAGGGCACCGAATCTGAGGCAGATGAAGCAGGTCCGTCGAGGCCCGCAACCCAAGACTACCCCAAGCCCAGGTGGGCTGAAGAGATGAAGCTCTCCAATGTCCGAGCTGGGAGCCGAATAATGAAGCTACTCAAGATGCTCCCTGCTCGATTTACAATCTGGGAGATCCTTTCCTTGAGTGAAGAGACTCGACAGGTGATCATTACGGCTTTGCAGACGCCTGCCGATTTTGAGACATGTTTGGCTGAAGCAATGCCGGAGGCTAGCATGACCTTCACTCAAGAACATATGATGCTACCTACCATCAACCACAACAGGCCGCTATATATGAAGGGGCACCTGAATGGAAGGGAGCTGAACAGGATTCTGGTTGATCCCGGTGTAGCGGTCAACATCCTGCCTTATAGAATCTACAAGAGGCACCACTTCAACGTGCATCTTGAGAAAGTCGGGGATATGCGTATCGCCGGCTTCAATCAAAAATGTGAAGTGTCAATGGGGGTGGCAGAGTTCACCCTTACCCTAGCGGATTTCACTACGACGGTGCAGCTCCATGTCATTGACTCCTGCACCCCGTACAAAGCACTGCTCGGCCACCCATGGCTGCATGAGAATATGGTGGTGCCATCTATGCTCCACCAATGTATCAAATACAGTCTTCAAGGGAAGAAGGAGAGGATCTTTACAGACCTCCACCCGTTCAAGGTATTTGAATGTCATTTGGCGGACGCCAACCAATATACAGGGCCTTCCCGGAAGACCTCTGAAGCTAAGCACCCTGCGGGGGCATCGAGAAGCGCATCCGGCGGCAATTGGTATCCACCACCACCGCACGGATATGTCAAGCCCAAGGTGGTCTCCCATATCACAACATCCGGAGACGTGGGCAGAATAACACCCCCAACATTATACCCTGAAGCTAATGAAGTGCGGGTCGCTCGGCGGCACAATCATATTGAAATCCCGGACGGTCTCACCAAGCCAACTCCCGGCCTTGATAACCCTACTGTCAAGCCTTTCAAAACTTGGGAGGTGTCACAGGAAGATGGGCCTAACAGCTTGTTCTATAAGGCAGAAGAGCACCCTACTCGAGAAGACACAGACTGCAGCCTCCCCGAAGACATAAGCAACCCGTCAGTTCCCGTCAAGGGTATGGCATTCACAACTAATCGGATGGCCAGGTTGTTTCAGAAGCAACACATCCCCTCCGGTCAGTCTCAAAAGCGCAAGGAAGCTTTCTAGAAAATGTGGTATCCCGCAAATCTGGATAAGAAAATGTGATGCATCTCTCAGCACCCGGGGTTGGGCTTCACCCTGGAAGAATATTATCACAGTGGCCGATATGAGGTGGACACCCTCTCCGCCTTCTACCCTGCTGAAGACAGCTCGCTGGGAGCAACCTTCGATGAATACCCAGCGGAAGCTGGACATACTGACCCGGGCCAACCCGAAAATCAAGAAGCGGAGACCGTGATTCCTTGCCGATGTTGGGGGCAGGTCTATCCCGAAGAGGCGGCCATGCAAGCCGAATTTGATACGGCTAGCAGCAGCGAAGCCGAAAGTGTTGAAGAAGCAGGGACCTCCCCCTCCTGTGGAGTCCTTCCAATAATGACCCCCACACCCCTTGTGCCAATCGGGGAAGCCTTGGCCAGCCCCGACCAGGATATGTGCTGCCGACGATAGGACTGTCACTCCTATTGAAGATGCAACTGCCCCAGAAGGCGAGATCTCCTCCCCTTCTGCTACGAGACTGGGTTGCTGTTCCAACCCAACAACAAGCAGTCGCCAGTCGGTCATGACTACGACCCCATCTGCAAGGACTGAAGCTGCTCTCTTACCCTGGGAGACTGCGATGGCAGCGGATTTGTTGAAAGAGCAATACACGCGGCCACTATCAAATGAAACAGAGGACTTATGAGAAGCTCTGATGGTGTCAGATGAGGAAGTCGAAGTACTCGACCCTCAAGATGGTATTCCAGACCTCGTTGACCTCCAACCGGCACCTCCCGAGATACAAGACGGAGGCCAAGCCACAGTCGACGAACTAATAGAAGTCAACTTGGGAAGTGAGGAGGACCCTAGGCCTACCTTCCTCAGTGCCCAACTATCCCCATAAGAACGGGAGCTGTACACCCAGCTGCTGCAAGAATATCGGGATTACTTCGCCTGGACTTACAAAGAGATGCCAGGTCTTAATCCTGCAGTTTCATAGCATGAGTTGGCAATCAGCCCTGAAGCCGAGCCGGTGAAGCAACCACCGCGACGCATGAGACAAGAACTCATCACTCAAATTTGTGCTGAAGTCAACAAGCTTATTGATGTGGGATTTGTCGAAGAAAATCAGTACACCACATGGTTGGCGAATATCATCCCCGTGAAAAAGAAAAATGGACAGATCCGGATATGTGTTGACTTCCGAGATCTAAATAAAGCCTATCCCAAGGATGACTTTCCGATGCCAATAACGAAAGTCATGATTGATGCTACAATCGGTCATGAGGCCCTGTCATTCATGGACGGGTCATCCGGCTACAACCAGATTTGGATCACGGAGCATGACCGGGTTCACACTGCCTTCCGAACCCCTAAAGGCATCAATCACTATAAGAGGATGCCGTTCGGACTGAAGAATGCTGGCGTAACTTATCAGCGCGCGATGACTAGAATCTTTGATGAGTTGCTCTACCATAAGGTTGAGTGCTACATAGATGATCTGGTGGTCAAGACCAGAAGAAAACAAGATCATCTGCAGGACCTCTAGATTATCTTCAGAGCCTGAGGCAGCATGAGCTAAAGATGAACCCTATGAAATGTGCGTTCGGAGTGTCGAGCGGAAAGTTCTTGGGCTTCATTGTCCGATATCGGGGAATCGAGATAGACCCCGTAAAGATCAAAGCAATTAAGGAGTTACCTGCACCAAGAAATCTCTCCGAGCTAAGATCACTACAGGGCCGCTTGGCCTATATCCGGCAGTTCATTTCCAATTTGTCAGGGCGATGTCAGCCTTTCCACAAATTGATGATGAAGGATGTTCCCTTTTATTGGGATGAAGATTGCCAGACAACCTTTGACAAGTTGAAAGACTATATGAAGACTCCTCCAGTGCTGGGGGCACCGGTGAAAGGACAGCCGTTGATATTATATATAGCAGCCACACATAATTCCCTGGGGGCAATGCTGGCCCAGAATAATGAAGAAGGGAAAGAGCAAGCCCTCTATTACCACAGTCAGAGACTAGTCAGAACTGAGGAGAAGTATACCTATATTGAGAAAATCTGTCTAGCGCTGGTCTTCACAGTTAAGAAGCTTCGACACTACATGTTGTCGCATGAAATCAGCTTGGTATCCAAAGGGACCCGCTAAAATATATTATGTCCCAGCCGGCACACAAAGGTCACCTGGGCAAATGGGCAGTAATCCTTATGGAGTTTGACATCTCCTATGTGCCGCGCAAGGCCGTCAAGGGCCAAGCTATTGCATACTTCTTCGCTGAGCACCCAATACCGGGGGACTGCCCGCTGGAACCAGAGCTTCCTGAAGATGAAACCCTGGAAGCTGCTCAGGTGCGGCCCTCCTTATGGCAGCTATATTTCGATGGCGCTTCCAGAATTGACACCTCTGCCACTGGATCAGCCAGGGTCAGGGCAGGAGCAGGCATAGTCCTGAAATCTCCAGAAGGGGAAGTGATGCACACATCTTGCTCGATAAACAAGCATTGCACAAATAACAAAGCAGAGTATGAAGTCCTGATAATCGGGTTGCAAATTGCTCTATCCATGGGAATTCAGATGCTGGAAGCATTCGGAGATTCCATGCTGTTATAAAACAACTGGAAGGAGAGTTTGATGTGCGAAAGCAAGAGCTTCTCCCCTACCATCAGCTGGTAACCCGCCTGATGTCAAGATTCTACTTCATCAGCATCAAGCATATCAACAGAGGCCAGAATGCTCAGGCAGACGCCTTCGCTAAGCTGGCTAGTTCATTGGCGGTCCCGCTAGATACAAGCCTGAATATAACAGTGATCAACCGTCGGTAAGTCCCCAGTGTAACAGAGGTCTTAGCCAACGAGCAAGAAGTTGAGGTGGTAGCCGTCGCAGAGGTTCAGCAGCCCGATTGGCGAGAACATCTCCTGCGGTGGTTCCAACACCAGCAGCTCCCAAAAGAAAAAGAACAGAGAATGAAACTCCTGAGGGTCAAAGACTCTTACGAGATGAGGAACAGAACCTTGTTCTGAATAATGGTAGATGCTCGAAGAAAAGTCCTACTTCGTTGCTTGTCCTCAGCAGAAGTGGGGCAGGTGATGCACGAAATCCATGCAGGATCAGCTGGAGCGCATCAGGCCGGCCCAAAGATGAAAATTGAGATAAAGAAATTGGGTTACTATTGGCCCACTATGTTTGATGACTGATGCAAGTTCCCCAAGGCTTGTCAGAGGTGTCAAGAATGCGCCAACGTGGCAAGGAGACCTCCAGTGCCACTACATCCAACCCTACCAAGCTGGCCGTTTGCTCAATGGGGCACAGACGTAGTAGGGCCACTACCAGCATCGTCATCAGGGTGCAAATACATCTTAGCAGTTATAGATTACTTCTCCAGATGGGCAGAAGCAGTTGCATTAAGAGATGTCACGGGAGAACTGGTTGCAAGATTCTTCCGGCAGAACATAATATTCCGGTTCGGGATTCCCAGCCGAATTATCTCTGACAATGGTAGCCACTTCAGAAATTAGAAGGTTTACCGGCTAGCAGACAAATACAAGATTGACTGGAGGACATCGTCCCCCTACAACCCTCAAGCCAATGGACTTGCAGAAGCCTTCAACAAGACACTATGCACGTTGCTGGCAAAGACTGTTAAGTCTAATAAAAAGGACTGGGAAGAAAGGATGTACGAGGCGCTCTGGGCCTATCGTACCGTCTATAAAACCCCAACCGGATATTTGCCATTCTCCCTCGTGTATGGGTCAGAGGCTGTGGTGCCGATTGAATTAGAAGTTCCTTCACTGCAAGTCGCCATCCAGCATGGACTAGTCAGCGGTGAACAAACCAATGCAGAAAGAAGATTGGAAGAGCTCGCCGAGCTCGAAGGAAAGCGCCTCCGGGCGCAACAAAACATCCAACTCTACCAAGCTCGCATGGCCCGTGCTTTCGATAAGCTGGTCAAAGGTCAAGAATTCAAGAAAGGAGACCTAGTGATGGTCAAGAGAAGAGAAGTGATGGCCTCCAATCCCAAAGGGAAGTTGGTCGAAAACTGGGTCAGACCGTACATCGTCCACCGAGTATATGAGGGAGGTGCTTACATCCTGGTGGATCACAAAGGAGTCATCTAGTGCTCCCCACTCAATGGGAAGCATATGAAGCTGTATGATACGACACAACCCACATTCCCCTAGCGATCGGAATACCTTTCCTTGGTCTAATGGCACTCCGCCCTGACCGAGCTACCCTCACCTTGGTCTAGTGGCACTCCGCCCTGACCGAGCTACCCCCACCTTGGTTCAGTGGCATTCCGCCCTAACCGAGCTACCCTCACCTTGGCTCAGTGGCATTCTGCCCTGACCGAGCTACCCTTACCTTGGTCTAGTGGCTCTCCGCCCTGACCGAGCTACCTTCACCTTGTTCTAGTGACACTTCACCCTGACCGAGCTACCCTCACCATGGTTCAGTGGCATTCTGCCCTAACCGAGCCACCCTCACCTTGGTTCTGTGGCGCTCTACCCTAACTGAACTACCTGCATCTCGGTCCAGTGATGGTCGGCCCCGACCAGACTCGCATAGTGTCTACGATATTGCCATTGCGGGCCTTACGCCCGAATCGGCACAAATCTACCCCTTTGCGTCAACATTACCTTCTTGCTGACGAATAAACCATTTTCTCGGCGCAAGACTTCATGTCCTAGCCGACCTTTATACAACGTTGCCATTGTGTGCCTTACGCTCGGATCGGCCCAAATCTAGCCTTTGCGTCAGCATTACCTTCTTGCTGACGAATAAACCCTTTTCTCGGCGCAAGACTTCATGTCCTAGCCGACCTTTATACAACGTTGCCACTGCGGGCCTTACGCTCGGATCGGCCCAAATCTAGCCTTTGCGTCAGCATTGCCTTCGTGTTGACGAGTAAACCCTCTTCCTCGGTGCAAGACTTCGTGTCCTAGTCGGCTCTCTCGACATCCTTCTGTTACGTGAGAAAAAAAGAGAAGACAAAATGGGGTTAAAAATAGAGATACCCCGCCAGTCTTGTTCCTAAATCGGGACAAGGGCAAAAATGGCTATAACCCGGCTGTAGCGAAAACCCAAAAGGGCGTTACGGGTAAAATCGGGAACCCCATCACATGAAAACCCAAAAGGGCGTGTGGGCAAAAGCAAGAGGGGGCTGGCCTCGGTGAAAACCCGAAAGCTCACTTAGGTCAGTAAAGTGGTAATCCAAAAAAGGTCCTCTTTATTCTCGTCCTAACGAGACTCCCAAAGGACGATCATCAAGAGTCCCGTCGGAGATCTACTAACAAACCTATGTTCGACCCTCGTCATCATTGGTGAGATCGGTCGATCTCTACCTTTAACTTGGACCTTCCGTCCCTGTTAATGAGTCTATCCTTGCTTCGACATGTGACCCATGCCGATGAATAAACCTATGTTCGACCCTCGTCATCATCGGCGAGATCGGTCGATCTCTACCCTTAACTTGGACCTTCCGTCCCTGTTAATGAGTCTATCCTTGCTTCGACATGTGACCCATGCCGATGAATAAACCTATGTTCGACCCTCGTCATCATCAGCGAGATCGGTCGATCTCTACCCTTAACTTGGACCTTCCGTCCCTGTTAATGAATCTATCCTTACTTCGACATGTGACATATGCCGATGAATAAACCTATGTTCGACCCTCGTCATCATCGGTGGGATCGGTCAGCCTCTATCCCTTAACCTAGACCTTCCGTCCCTGTTAAGAACTGTACCCTTTGCTTCGGCATTTAACCAATGTCGACGAATTAAACCAGGATCCGACCCCTGTCATCATCGACAAGGCCGATCGGCATGCTAGCGGGCAGGCTTTCCTGTGTCCCGGCTTCTTCCTTAAAAAAAAAAGAGAGAAAAAAGATGGGGTTAAAAATCGAGATACCCCGCCGGCCTTGTTCCTACATTAGGGCAGGGGCAAAAATGGCCATAACCCGACTGTAGCGAAAACCCGAAAGGGCGTTATAGGCAAAATGGGGTACCCCGCCACGTGAAAACCCGAAAGGGCGCGTGGGCAAAAGTAAGAGGGGGCTGGCTTCGGCAAAAACCCGAAAGGGCGCTTGAGTCAGTAATGTGATAAAAAAAAAGAGAAAGAATGAATGATGAGATGATGATGTAGTAGCGAGGTCAGCCTCGTTCACCATTCCACTTCCTGCTACCTTTTTCGGCCCTTATCACCATTGGCAAGATCGGTCGCTACCCTTTTCGGCCCTTGTCACCATCGGCAAGACCGGTCATCTTTTTGACCCTTGTCACCATCGGCAAGATCGATCGCTACCCTTTCTGACCCTTATTACCATCGGCAAGATCGGTCGCTACCTTTTCGACCCTTGTCACCATCGGCAAGATCGGTCGCCACCTTTTTCGGCCCTCGTCACCATCAGCAAGACCGTCTACCATTCCGACCCTTGTCACCATCGGCAAGATCGGTCGCTACCTCTTTCGGCCCTTGTCGCCATCGACAAGATCGGTTGCTACCTTTTTTAGTCCTTGTCACCATCGGTAAGACCATCTATCATTCCGACCCTTGTCACCATCGGCAAGATCGGTCGCTACCTCTTTCGACCCTTATCGCCATCGACAAGATCGGTCACTACCTTTATCGGCCCTTGTCACCATCGGCAAGACCGTCTACCATTCCGACCCTTGTCACCATCGGCAAGATCGGCCGCTACCTCTTCCGACCCTTGTCACCATCGGCAAGATCGGTCGCTACCTTTTTTCGGCCCTTGTCACCATCGGCAAGACCGTCTACCATTCCGACCCTTGTCACCATCGGCAAGATCGGTCGCTACCTCTTTCGACCCTTGTCACCATCGGTAAGATCGGTCGCTACCTTTTTCGGTTTTCATCTCCTAGACTGACTGACTTTCTATCGACCCTTGTCACCATCGACAGGACCGGTCAACTTTCCCCCCTAACCTGGACCCCTCGTCCTCATTAAGCAGTAGACTGCTTTTGCTCCATATAAACTCTGTTGATGAATAAACCCTAACCTCAATTTCGTCAGCTTCAATGGATTCGGCTGACAGGCCATCTGTCCTTATTTCCTAGCCCTGAAGGGGCCTCTATACCCTTTTGGTCCTTCGAACTCTTGGCCTGCACTAGCCGTTGCTTGGTTCCGAGAATGGTCACGGCGCGGTGGAGCGAACACCTCACCCCTTTGCTGAAGGCGTGAGCGCTCTCCTGCCCTAGTGACTCACATACTCGGGCTAGAATTAACTGGCGAATGGAAAAAAGAAAAAGAAAAAAAAATAATGAAAGAATGGAGTCGTCATTTAATAGCAAAATGAAGCTTTTTCATTCCTATGAAACAAAAGGTACATGTTACGTGGGGCATTCCCCGGAATACATGAAGTCCAGCAAAAGGGGCAAATAGAAAAGACTATGGTAGAGGGCGTCGGAAGATGTCCTCCAACTCTGGAATGCCCAAGGAAGGATGGCGGGTTAGTTCTTGTAGTCTGAACTCAGTGGCCTCCAGCTGAGATAGTTTCTCCCCTAGGGAAGCAGCTTGTCCCTCGGCCATCTCTGCCTCCTCCATCCTCTGGACTTCCAAACGCTCTACTTCTTGAAGCTTAGCCTCTGCCCTTGAAAGTTCGGCATGTAGCTCTACTATCCAGGCCGTGAGGAAGCTTCGGCGCTACAAAGAGGCATTGGCATCATTCCTCATCCTTGCCGCAGTCCCTTTCAAAGAGATGAGAGCTGCTCGGCATTCAGCTCGCTCCAGTGTTATGGTCGCCAGCTGGTCAGCTACCTCCCGGCCTAAGAATTCCCTTCTATTCACATATTTCAAAAGCAAAACCACCCATGGAGTCCAGTCGTCCATGGGGCAACCAAAAGCCAACAGCGAGCGGGATAAGTGCTCTATCAAGCCCCTCAGCTGAACATAAGTCAAATCTCTGCTGGCCGTTATGGTCTGCTGAAGGGTCCCTAAGAACTGCCACACAAGGTCACTCGATGACTGGAGACCGAGCGGCGACATCTCGGGTAGTTCGAACTCCACTCTGCTGTCCATAGTGGCCTAGATATCGTCACCCGTCCCAGAAGATGACGACGGCATGATCTGCAGCGCATTGGTGTGGGGAACAACCGCGGTGGCCGATATGGTAGCTGGAGTCTCAATGACGACGACTTCCCTGCCAGCCCCTTGGGATGAAGCTGCAACAGGAACATCAAGAGCCAAGGACATATGTTCCTCGCCTCCAACTCGACTGACCCCCATGTGGCCAGTTTCAGCAGTGAGAGCCAAGGCCCCAGTAGTCCCGGCTTCCTCTTTGACAATCTCTCCCGCCTCTACCTCGGAGGGGCCATCTTTCTCCGAAGCTGACCGTTGTGCAACTTCCAATGGCTGAGAGTCCTCGACTGCTACCAACTCATCAACCCTCACAAGTGCTCCGGGTCCCGCTGGAGCCACTGCCGCTGCATAGTCCTTGGGATATCGCAGTGCGATAGGCCGCAAGACGGGCGGGAAAGTTGCGTGACCCGCGCCTAGAGCCGGGAGGGGTATCTGCACCGTCATGGTTGGCCGCACCACCTCAGTCTGCACCAGAAATATGTACATCAAAAAGCTAAAAAGAAAAGAAAGGAAGGGCAGCAGGCACCGACCACGGGAAAATCCTCACCTCAGCCGGTACTAGGCTCAAATCTCCAAGGGCAACCACTGCGGCCCCAGCCCCTTCGCTCACAAGTGAGCTGGACGGCCCAGGACCACTCCATGACAACCGGGGCGGGCTGAAAGTCAGGTGATCGCTTTCATAGGCCAAAGATGCCCCGGCATCCTCAGTCTCTGTGTCGACATGTGGGAACTCCTCATCACTGGAGCCGCTACCATAATCGACCTGCTCAGAGGAAGAGGATTCCTCTGCTCTTTCAGGACGCTCCACCATCGGAGAAGGAACCTCGCCAGGAGGTGCATCACCCGCAGCAGGGACTTCCTCCATGCACTCCACACCAGGGGCAACGATTGATGGGATCTCAAGGGAAAATTCACCCTGCCCCCGGGCAATCGCTTCCTCTGCACCCTCTGTGCCCGGGAGTAATGGTGGTTGCATATCGACGGAAATTTACAGCAAGGAATAGTCAAGTCGACTGAAGGCATGAAGACTCGCGGTGGCATCGTGACTAAACTACAAATTACCTTCCATTTCCTGCCTAGGCATTGGAGAAGGCAGATCTCTCTCTACGGGAGCAGCAAGGATTTCCTCTGCCCCTTCCCTAGCCACGGCGCCTACCGTCGCCTCCAGCCCGACGACCGCAGCGACTGTGTTGGCAACTGTCAGCATGGATTAGCCAAGGCAGTCAAAGTAAGCCAATGAATTCTGGAGAGATGAAGAGCCTACCTTTAGCTTCTGGCCTTTGCGTGCGGGAAGCCTCGAACTCTTCGAAGGATACAACCGGAGGAAGAACTGTTGCTGATTCCTTTTCTGCGGCCTTCCTTCGGCGCGCCCGTGTCACACGGGTCACCGCCGCTTTGGCCTTCCCGACGGCCTCCCTCAGCTGGGATCAGGTCCACTTTCTCGAATCGCCAGGAGGAAGTGGTGTCGTGGTCGGGGCCGGCTCGGGAACCTCGAAGTATGCTGGCTTCTGAGCTTTTATTATCAGCTCCCTAAAGTGCCGGGTCTCCTCCGAAGTTGGTCAGACTGCACATGCACGAAGGTGAGAATAATACACTACAATGAAGAAAGGAGTCTAGCTGAAGGGCCTATATGAGGGAATAGAACATACTTGCTGGCCCCGTGTAGAAGGGGAAGAGAGGCCAAAAATATAGCGAGGGCACTTTGTCTCTCGAAGCTGCCTCGCGAATAAGCCAACATAAATCTTTTATCTTTTCACTCGGCTCGGCCAGCAGCGCCAGGTCCTCATGGCCACGAGAAGATAGGTGATAATATAAGCTCAGGTGGTCCAGCCCCCATCTGTTGGCATATTTGAATGAGAACTGAAGGGGCCGGTCCAGAATGGCTTCACTGGGAACACCCACTGAAAGACCATGAGAGCGAAGGAGCGTAAATAGCTAGGGGGTGTTGTCATATAAATCATCACGCCTGTCTTCCCTACGGATGAAAGTCCGATAGGGGTACAACCTATCCACCTCGGGACGCCAGTCGGCCACTACCGAGATGGGTTCCTTCACCGTCAGAGGGAGTTGCTGAAGGACCACCCTCTCGCTGCTCACCCGGCATAAACCCCGAAGGGTTTTCACATAGTCATCCTTGCTGATTATGGGCAGCTTCGTGTCGACTTTGGTCCTGTGACTTTTCACGACCTTTCGGGCCTCCAGATAGGCCCTCACTTCCGTATTTTTCCAGGATTTTAGCTTCTTCAAATTGGAGGGCTCAATATCAAAGACTGGCTCTGGCTGAGATTCCAGAAACCTATGCTCTGCTACGGCCCAACACTCCCGTCGGGAGCTCTGGTAGAACCCCGTCCGCGTGTTCCACCACTTGATATACTCAGGAGTGACGCGGGGGAAACGGGCAGGGGTTGGCACCGGGAAAGACTTACCAGCGGTGGAAGAAGTCCCACCATATCCGGGCATCATCATTTGAAACTCGTCTGGCCCTGTGCCTGCTAGGCAACGTAAATTGTGAAGAAGAATGTGGAATGTGCTGGTCATAGCCAAAGTTCCGGCTGAAGCGGAATGGGTAATACGGCTCCAACAACAAGATGCCGCTCTTGCGGAATACAAGGACACTAGGCCTGATAGCCAGCACCCAGTCAACCAATTCCGGCTCAAGAATGGACCTGGTACACTTGGCCCCGAAAATCAGATGGACATACTCCTCGGTCTCAAAAAGCTTGCACTGCCTCTTCCTGTTCACCAGCGGGATGGAGTGGGTAGCTAAGCTCCAAAAGTGAAGAACCCCGGGTGAATATGTGGGAATCCGGGCCAACTTGCCCCGAATGGTGAAGAGTTACTCCGGTAATGAGGACGGCTCGACACTCGCGAACTCTATCATCCGCGGAAGAAGAGGAGCCGACTGTAACGCCCGAGGAGCCGCCTCCGGGAACAGGGTACAGACCCAAGCATTGAAAAAGTGTAGCGGACAAACTGTCCACAGATTCCTGGGAAGACACGTCTTGTGCAGGTCTCCCAGCATCTTGTAAGTAAGGCACAGAGCCACCAGGCAGAGGGACAGCTTAGTACCCCAAGCCATGAGACAGGTGGGGTAAATGGCCTCTGCCCTAATCACGCTCTCGTCACCTTGCGGAAGAGTGAAGGAACAGATCCAGTAAACCAGATACGCAGCACCGTGGGTGACTGTGCCGACACCAGTAGGGTTTGGGTCCTCCCTGATGTGACACACCCTTGGACCAAAATGAACAAGCACAATTTGCAATCAAACGGACCGATATTGGCGACCGCTCACTCAATGCTCACCAAGACCCGGGGTAACTTGGCAATGCCAAGTGGAGGTTGTGTGGGCTGGGCCCTTGCTGGTAGAGGGCCAGCAAGGCCAAGGTTTGTCTCCCCAAGGGTATGGCTGCCCAATTCAAGGGAGCCGACGAGGTGCCAAGGCACGGGTTCCACTCTTTTCCCACAGTGATCACTTATAGCAAAGGAGCTTAAGCATCGGGCTCTCATTCACGGCCAGCGGAGTTTATGAACTAATATTAGAAAGAACAAGCACTGAATGGAGCTAAGAGTGGAGCACTTACTCGACCGGTTTGAAGAAACCGGTCCCGCTCGGAGACGTGGGCGAGCGGGGAAGCGTGGGTTCCCCACACGCCGCGCCGGGGTAGCTTGACCTGCTCAAATTGTTACAACACTACACCCCATGCAAGGGGGGGGATCTAGGGGTGGGGGTTAATTGATATTACATCCAAAAATACCTCCACACAGGGAGGGGCCTTCATCCAGCCAAGCGGGGAGGGGTGACACCGAACTAGCGATCAACAAAGAAGCCGACGTCGGTTCTGTCCGCTGTCTGTGCTTCAGGACTGATTGATGGTCATCACGATGCTATGGTCAGTCCAGAATTTTGCCAAAGACGAGACCACTTGGAGATTCTTCATAGCTGGATCGGGATGATGCTTGAATTTTTTTGAATTCTTTTGGAACCGCTTCTGGTCGGGGTTGGGGCTTGAACAGGGTGGCAGACCCTCGGTTCTGACAGCTTTATGTTTCCAACAGCAGGAAGAAGAGGATACCACGACTGCTCCCGAACTCAGAATCAGGTGCCGCCAGAGCCGTTGGAACCGTTGATGGGTCCTCTTCGAAGAAAAACTAGCAGGGAAGTGAAACGTTGTCAGAGAGGACAGGTGGGCCCTAAACTCTGATGAGAGGTCATGGGGAAGTAGAACCGCACACCCGGGGGATAAAATTGATAACTCCTGGTTCCGGATGGCAAATTGAGCTCTTCTTTTTGGATACGATAGAAGACTCGTAGTAGAAGCTTTTTTAAGAAGAACTCTCGCTCAGATTCCAAGCAGGATCGCTGTAGTCGTGCTTCCACTCCGGCTCTGGTCTCCTGCCAGGGAGGCTTTGCGCAGTCGGGGAAGAATGACTCCCCTGGGCGATCACAAACTCAGAACAGGATGGGACCACCGCCGTTGCGAAGAGGACTGGGAGACGCTTCCAACTATGGCTCTTGATCCTTCAGAAACATCCGGAGGAAACTGTGGTCTTCTCTGCAAATTTCTACTCTTCTGTAGATCTGCAACTGGGAACTGTAGGTTGAAGATGATGGGGGGGGAATGGGGTATATGGGAGGGGAAATGGGGGTGGATGAGTGTGGGGAAAGCCCGGGCTATGAGGGGGTGTTCCAAGGTGGGGGAAGGGAAGAATGGGGTCTAGAAGGGGGTCTAACAGGTGGTGGTAGGAGGAGCTACGAATTTGGGAAGGTGGGTGAAAGGGAAAGGGTATGTGAAAATGGGTTTAAGGGTGGGATTAAATTTTGGTATTGGGGAATGGGAAGAGGTGTGTGGGGAAGGTAAAAGGGGGCTTGGGGAGTGGGAATTCTCCCTTGGGAGATGAGAGGGTGCTTGGGGAAGGGGAGTGGGTGGTTGGTGGTTGGAGGGTGGAGTGGGGAGTGGTGGAATCTCCCTTGGGGTTGGGGTGGAGTTAAGGTGGGTTGGTGGGGAGTTGGGGATGAGTTATTGGAGGGGGGGAAGAGAGAGAAAGGTGGTTGGGAGGGGAGGAGAGAGAAAGGGGCACAGGGTTTAGAGAGAGAAAGTGGAGGAGAGAGAAAATGACTTATTAGAGAGAGAGAGGTAGAGAGAGAGAGGGGGGCTAGGGGGAATCACTCCCAAGAGTTTCTCACCCAACTAATAGAATCTCTCCAATAGGAAATTTGAACTCTCAAATGGCAATTTTCATTCATTGATTCATTAAGTTAAAATGGGGGGAATGGGGTCCTATATATAGGCAACCCACATTTCTAAAAAAGTCCCTGACTCTTATTACAATGACCAAAGACCAAGGGGGTTGGGGCGTCCCTGGGCCTAGCCCAAAGAATTGGGCCCAATAACCATTCTAAACAATCTAATGACACTTAACCTAGGTATATGACTGATTAACCTAGGTACAAGACTCAAATAAAAGTGAAAATACATCAAATGACTCAAATAAAAATTACATAGGACTCAAATTAAATAACTAGACCATGCCGGATGCAACCGGGGCGAGGAGACGAGCTGTGAACGTGGGCATGGGAGGTGATGTCCCCATCATACTCCCGGGGTGCGGAGAACTCGACTCCGTCGAGTAAGTGTCCTTCCCTCCTCGGAGGGTGTAGAAGTGGTACTGCCCACAAGTCTTCCGAACGAGACCGATCCATCCACCTGCCGAGATAGCGCTCGTATACCTTGCTCCTGGTGGTAGTGACCTGTTCATCTAATATTCGTTCAATGTGCTCACGCTGGGCTCTCTTGACTGGTGGTCTCTCCTCATGGGTGGGTGCTCTCTCAACGGAGGGAATATGCTCAATATCCTCACTAGGTACCACCGTGGGTCCCTTATATGGCACTAGGTCGGCTACATTGAATGTGGGACTCACTCCATACTCCTCGGGGAGATCTAACTCATAGGCATTAGAGCCAATGCGCCTCAGGACCTGGAAGGGACCAGCCCCACGTGGCCTCAATTTGGAGATGACTCCCGGGGAGAGCCTCTCCTTCCTCACCATCACAAAGTCACCCACGTGGAATTCTTGGTGACACCGAAGGGAGTCAGACTACCTTTTATAGATCTCATTTTCCTTGCTAATGTGCTTGCGAAGTTTTTCATGCAATTTTGTGAATGTTGACATTCTAGGGGTGATAGGTGGACCTGGGTAACCAAAAGTAGACCTATCATGTAATGATGCAGTGTAGACTTTGGTCAGCCTAGGTGGGCCGGGGCACCCGTAGGTGGCCCTATCATGCAAAGTGGTGATAAATATCGGGGGACCCGGACATCCGTAGATGCCTTTGACATGCTTAAGACCCATGATGAATGAAGGTGGACCATTACATCCGAACATGGACCACTCATACTTTCTACTTGACATGTGGGTGATATGAATGAATGGACCCAACATAGTGTTCATGCCAAGTGGTGTGGTAAGCCTAGACACATGCATGTTTTTCCCAAGGGTGACTTCCATGTGTATAGGTGTGGGACAACCTTTGAACTCCCATTGGAAAGGATCGAAGGGATCTAAGAAGGTGGTCATCATGGGGTGGAGCACAACCTTATTACCTAGGGATATGTGGCCCAAGGTCATGGCTCCCAAGGTGTAACCCGGGTCTAGGATGGGGTGGATTGGGTCAAACATGGTGGGTTGGGTTAGGGAAAGGTGGGTGGTGGATAAGGTGGTTGGGTCCCATGGGTTCTTTGACCCCCATTGGAAGGGATCAAAGGGATCATAAAAAGGGTTATCGAGGGGGAGGGGCCCTATGTCCTCAAGATCCTCAAGTGGTGGTGGGTCATCCTCCTCTAATGAGACAATTGGGCCGAAGTTCTTGGTGAGTGGGTTGGCCATGAGGGGAGGGCTTGGCTTCCTACCTGATATAAGAAGCTCCAAATTGAGGAGAAGGTCGGGCTCATCGGGTGTGGGGATGAATAGAAGGAGGTCGCTAGTGTAGCAACCAATGGTGTAAATCGAGGTGATGGACCCGATGCATAGGTGTAGGAGCCCAAGGCTCCTAGGTTGTTCGGCCATAGGGGTCAACATGCTAGTGAACTCAATTTGCCATGCTAAGCCCTTGAGAAGGTCTTCTAAGGTTTCCACTTGGTAGGATGATTGGATTTTGGTGTGATAGGATGAGAAGGGTATAATGGGAAGGTTTTGCTCTATAGGAGGGCAAACATAGGACATGATGGGGTGAATTGGTCTCTCCTTTAGCCATCTAGCTAGGGGCCCTTCTATGATTATAGTGCCTTTTGTGAAGGTTTGTGGCTCTTGAAGATCGAGATTATTTGAAGTGGTGAAGGGTTGAGGCTCTTCCTCATCATTGGTGTGAACTCGGGCTTCCTTATGGGCGGGGAGAGGGTCTGGGCTAGCAACTATTCCTATGTGAGTGGGTGTGGCCTCCTTTCTCAAAGGAATGGGAAGATCTTTTAGAGATGGGGTGATGATGGTTGGGGCATGGTGCACCCGGGGTGGTGAGGAAGGTCGAACTTGGGTGGGGAGTGGAAGTAGTGGTGGCCTAGGTTGGGGTAGGGTTGGGGTTGGAAGTGGAAGGTGGGTTGGTTCAGTTTGGGTTGATTGGGGGGGTGTACCCTTTTTAGGGGACGATGGAGGGATAGTGGTGGGGACCAAGGGGAATTGTGTGGTGTGGGTTGTGAGATGGGATTTTGGTTGGGTTATGGGGAATTGAGGAATTGGAGCCTTGGGTTGGCCGGGTGGGGATGGTGGAGTTGAAATGCTCCTTGGGCTTTGGTGATCCGGGTAGGAGGGGAAAATATATCTAGCCCTAAGTTGATCCTTCATGTCCTCCCATGTGGTGAGGGGAGCTTCCCTTCTAATTATCCTTAAGCTTTCAATTTTTAACCAATGAGTTTGAGCCCTTTTGGTTAGTTGCATTTTGGCACATCGAACCTTCCTATCCTCGGACATGGGATTCCTCTCAAAGTAATGGTCCATTGATGCCTCCCAAACTAAATAGTCATTAAGATGAGTTCCGTCAAAAGTGGGAGGTGGGGGACATGTCCTTCTATCATCCGTCCTAGGGGCGGGCCCATTTTCTCCAAGTTGGTTGAGTCGACCCGATATGTTATCAAGCCGCTCATTGGCATAGGTCAAGGCCTTCATGAGGTAGTTGACATGGCCAGGGAGGTTATGTGTGTTAGTGGTAGGCATCCCTTGGTGGTTTGGACTTATGGAGAGGGCCGATTGGTAAGGTCGGTATGAGGTGGCTATACTAGTGGACAAGAGCGATGCACTAGAAGACTTGAAATGCATATGCGCGTCCTAGGACCAACTTGATAGAGACAAGTTGTGAACTTGCTCTGATACCAATTTGATGTGACACACCCTTGGACCAAAATGAACAAGCATAATTTGCAATCAAACGGACCGATATTGGCGACCGCTCACCCGATGCTCACCAAGACCCGGGGTAACTTGGCAATGCCAAGTGGAGGTTGTGTGGGCTGGGCCCTTGCTGGTAGAGGGCCAGCAAGGCCAAGGTTTGTCTCCCCAAGGGTATGGCTGCCCAATTCAAGGGAGCCGACGAGGTGCCAAGGCACAGGTTCCACTCTTTTCCCACTGTGATCACTTATAGCAAAGGAGCTTAAGGATCGGGCTCTCATTCACGGCCAGTGGAGTTTATGAACTAATATTAGAAAGAACAAGCACTGAATGGAGCTAAGAGTGGAGCACTTACTCGACCAGTTTGAAGAAACCGGTCCCGCTCGGAGACGTGGGCGAGCGGGGAAGCGTGGGTTCCCCACACGTCGCGCCGGGGTAGCTTGACCTACTCAAATTGTTACAACACTACACCCCATGCAAGGGGGGGGATCTATGGGTGGGGGTTAATTGATATTACATCCAAAACTACCTCCACACAGGGAGGGGCCTTCAGCCGGCCAAGCGGGGAGGGGTGACACCGAACTAGCGTTCAACAAAGAAGCCGACGTCGGTTCTGTCTGCTGTCTGTGCTTCAGGACTGACTGATGGTTATCACGATGCTGTGGCCACTCCAGAATTTTTCCGAAGATGAGACCACTTGGAGATTCTTCGTAGCTGGATCGGGATGATGCTTGCATTTTTTTGAATTCTTTGGGAACCGCTGCTGGTCGGGGTTGGGGCTTGAACAGGGTGGCAGACCCTCGGTTCTGACAGCTTCAGGTTTCCAACAGCACGAAGAAGAGGATGCCACAACGGCTCCCGAACTCAGAATCAGGTGCCGCCAGAGCCGTTGGAACCGTTGACGGGTCCTCTTCGAAGCAAAACTGGCGGGGAAGCGAAACGTTGTCGGAGAAGACCGGTGGGCCCTAAACTCTGATGAGAGGTCGGTGTTGACTGTGGGGAAGCAGACCGCACACCCGGGGGAGAAAATTGATAACTCCTAATTCCATACGCCAAATTGAGCTCTTATTTTTGGATAAGATAGAAGACTCGTAGTAGAAGCTTTTTTAAGCAGAACTCTCGATCAGATTACAAGCAAGATCGTCGTAGTCGGGCTTCCACTCCGTCTCTGGTCTCCTGCCAGGGAGGCTTTGCGCAGTCGGGGAAGAATGACTCCCCTGGGCGATCACGAACTCAGAACAGGAATGGACCACCGCCGTTGCGAAGAGGACTGGGAGACGCTTCCAACAATGGCTCTTGATCCTTCAGAAATGTCCGGAGGAAATCATGGTCTCCTCTGTAAGCTGCTACTCTTCTACAGATCTGCAACTGGGAACTGTAGGTTGAAGATGACGGGGGGAATGGGGTATATGGGAGGAAAAATGGGGGTGGATGAGTGTGGGGAAAGCCCGGATTGTGAGGGGTTCTAGGAGGGGGTGTTCCAAGGTGGGGGAAGGGAAGAATGGGGTCTGAAAGGGGGTCTAACAGGTGGTGAGAGGAGGAGCTATGAATTTGGGAAGGTGGGTGAGAGGGAAAGGGTATGTGAAAATGGGTTTAAGGGTGGGATTAAATTTTGGTCTTGGGGAATGGGAAGAGGTGTGTGGGGAAGGTAAAAGGGGGCTTGGGGAGTGGGAATTCTCCCTTGGGAGATGAGAGGGTGCTTGGGGAAGGGGAGTGGGTGGTTGGTGGTTGGAGGGTGGAGTGGGGAGTGGTGGAATCTCTCTTGGGGCTGGGGTGGAGTTAAGGTGGGTTGGTGGGGAGTTGGGGATGAGTTATTGGAGGGGGGGAAGAGAGAGAAAGGTGGTTGGGAGGGGAGGAGAGAGAAAGGGGCGCAGGTTTTAGAGAGAGAAAGTGGAGGAGAGAGAAAATAACTTATTAGAGAGAGATAGGTAGAGAGAGAGAGGGGGGCTAGGGGGAATCACTCCTAAGGGTTTCTCACCCAACTAATGGAATCTCTCCAATAGGAAATTTGAACTCTCAAATGGTAATTTTCATTCATTGATTCAATAAGTTAAAATTGGGGGAATGGGGTCCTATATATAGGCAACCCACATTTCCACAAAAGTCCCTGACTCTTACTACAATGATCAAAGACCAAGGGGGTAGGGGCGCCCCTAGGCCTAGCCCAAAGAATTGGGCCCAATAACCATTCTAAACAGTCTAATGACACTTAACCTAGGTAAATGACTCATTAACCTAGGTACAAGACTCAAATAAAAGGGAAAATACATCAAATGACTCAAATAAAAATTACATAGGACTCAAATTAAATAACTAGACCATGCCGGATGCAACCGGGGCGAGGAGACGAGCTGTGAACGTGGGCATGGGAGGTGATGTCCCCATCACTCCCTCTGCCCTCCTCTTGAAGACGATGATGATGATGCGGCCTGGCGTCAGACTCTCTTCTTCCGCTTCAGAGCCATTGGCGCTATCGGGGGAAAGTCTTCATACTTCTTCTTCCCGCCGAAGAAATATTGGAGCCAGGTGCCCATCCGCACCGTCCGCTTCTCGCCCGGCTTCCGAGCTTCCCTCGTGTCGTGCGACGAATGATAGAGGGTGCGGTACGCCTTCATCAGATAGCGATAGGCGTAACCCGCCAAGTACCGACCCTCACCGTCGGTCTGATCCTTCAGCCAGTCAGGCCAGCAGACTTCCTCGTACGGTTCTCCATCAATGGGTAGGCCGCTAAGCTGTGAGAGGCTCCATAAATTCAGAGAAGTCTCTCCATCTGAGGTATAGAAAGTGTTGTACTCGGGGCAGAATACTTCAATCATGCTGCATCATAAGCCTCGGGAGATGGGGTAGTGGTATCTTGAGGCGTATACACTGTGATAGACACCAGCCCTGGTCAGGATGGGAGCGTAATGATGCAGCACATAATCTATGAACTCCACTGCTCCAGGTCTGAATGCGTGAGCGTCGGTGGCCCTTAGCTCGGCGAACCACCGCACGGATATCTGGTGCTTAAAGCGGATCGCCACGCAGTCCAGCAGAAATGATTCTTCTCTGTACCCCCATCTCAACGGGGCAAGAAACAAGCTAAAGATCGGCTTCTCCCGATCTACCCAGCCTGCGGAATCATTCCACCGAGCGGGCATAAATTCAGGGGCCCTGGTCAGCAGCCGATGTTCTGGAGCCAGGTCTTGCAATCCAAGCACGACGCTCCATTTCTTGACTTCTCCAGGAAGATAAATTGGCCTGCCCTGCACCACACAGTCTGTTAGACTATCCCTCTCCACTAACAAGGCCTGCTCGGCTTTGCGGACGAGGAACAGGTCTCTCTTCCTTTGAAGGTTGAAGCGCCGAAGGAAGGACATCAAATGTTTGTCCTTGGGGTAATCCCGCCTGACAGCACCTTCCCAGTCATAGTGAAAAGAATCTCCTCCAAGGATGACGAGACAGCCAGTGTCCACAGTATCGGTCTCCGAATCCAAGGACTCTGCAACTACGGCAAGTTGATCGTGCCCCCGATCAAGGGAATGAACATTCCCCCACGTCACCACGGTGCGGGAGGCAGAAGAAGAAGAACCAGATGCCATGTTGGCTGCAAAGAAACACATCAAACAATAAACAAAGTCAGAAAATAGTTGATCAAGATAAATTTCTAACAATTTTTCGGCAGAACCTCCCTAGCACGGGAGATTGCCAAAGAGAAGCGGGAACACGTCCACTAAGGGAATGACCCCTAAAAGCAGCCATCGGCATTACACCGAGGCCAAATAGAACACCCGGGGAAATAGCTCCGGGGGCAAGCCCTACTAGGATCCTCCCGGGGCCCAAAGAACGGGTTCGAAACCCAAAGGAGCGACACTTCACTCACCCCTAAGAAGCCGACCACACCCTCAGCTCACTCGGTGTCGCAGGAGGAGAAGAAAGTGAAGAGAGAGAAAGCCGCTGTGCAAATGAGGAAGAATGAGGAAAAAACCAAAAGGGAGATAAACATATAGGGAAGCCTCCCCTTTGGTTAATCCGGCGCGCTATTTAGCACGCCGAATTAACATTCTTCAACAAAAAGGCGCGCCAAAATTGGCCGCGCCGGGTTAACGGTCGAAGGTTCGGGGCTGTGCCGTATTAAAATACGCAAAGCCCCAGGGCGCGTCGAATTAACACTTCTTCTAAACAAAGAAGGCGTGCCGGATTAACCCGCGCCGTATTAACATTCAAACGGCGCCGGATTAACATCCGTGCCAGATCAAGGGCCGTCCCGAGCTTCCGTCAATTGAAGAGAAGATCATTCTGGGCGAAGTTCATCCGTCGGCCTTGCTGCACTCGTGCCTCGCTCGCAACACCCACGGCTGGGGGGCATTTGTTGGCACTCAAAATATCAATCGCCGCGACCAAGCCTCGAAGATGAATGGCACGGCCCACTGAAGCATAGAAGCCGATAAATATCAACATATTGAAGACTTCTCAAGCTGCCATAGCCTCGAGTCACCCTGTATGAACATGGGGACTTCACCTCAGGAGAACCGAGATGAACTCACAACCAATCGACAGTGCGACCAAGCCTGCCCAATGAACCGGCATCGACTCCATCGTGCCACATACACTACACCCGTTGTCCGACCAAGGATGACGGTCTACCCGGTGGCCACCCACATCATGAAAGACTCTCCTGAGATGAAAGAATGCCCTTGGCTCTTCAAAACGGAGGACCGAAGGCTCTGTTGGCAGAAGATCCTGGCTACCCGGCACGGGTATGGCTTCTCGCCAAGTGGGACCCGTTAGCGGCCGAATGATCACTCGAAATGGGCGGAACTATCCCGGGTGCTATCCCACCCTCCAAGAAGCCGCGAGCATAAACCAGACTGATCCGGCAGCACATATCATAGTGCCAAGAGCCATGTCAGTGGAAAACCCGCGTGATCAAACCAAAGTCATCTGAAGTTCCGAGAATGGCCGTACGTCGGCCTGAGAGCTGCGACAAGGCATCTCGTCGAGGTTTCAAAGAGCGGTGGTGAGATAAATGTTCACAGTGACCCCCAGAACCATCCTCGGACTCATCGGCTGACTCGCGACGTGCAAAGGGCGCTAATACAGCGTGCCTTAAACTGGCGCGCCCCCATTAGCCGGCGCCCTGCTATTCTGGCGCGCACAAGGCAATAGAGCTCCTTCCCTGGCGCGCCATTCCTCACGCCAGATGAGGCTTCGAGCTTGCTTCTATTTATAGGTGGCTGCCCGAAAACAAAGAAAAGGAGAAGAGAAAAAAAGAAAAATAAAAGAAGAGAAAAAAAAAGAGAAGGAGAAAGAAGGGATAACAGAATAGAAAGGGTTCGGAGAGGCGAATTAGAGAGAGTCAATCGCCTTCAAGGAGGAGAGGGTTTTTCCTTGCGAAAGAAGCAGGGTCTCACCGAGGGTTCCTCCGGCCGCCGTCTTCCACCCCCATCTGAAGCCCTCCGGAGTCGGAGAAGAAAGAGGCATCCCGATACTCTATTCTGAGGGTAGGTTGGTCATTTGCTTTCTTCCCGCTGTCTGCCGATTTGTTTCCCTTTGACCTAATGTAAATGAGAAAGGGGGGATGGCGATGATATGAGCCAATCTCCCTTCCCCCCCTCCTTGTCGTCTCTTCGCCTCGCTCTCCCTCTGTGAATGTTTATCTGCAAACAGTGAACGACGTCCGTGCCACAATGCCGGCGTCAGATTTTTAATGAATATATCGGCTCCCTACCATCTATGGGGTAGTGGTATGCGTATATGAATCTTTTGGTGGACTGAATGTTCGACGCCCTGTCTCCTTCCCCCACTGCTATCTCAGTCGGTGTACACGTCGGTGTCCTTCTGCGTATGGTTTTCGATTCTGATTTCTCTGACTCCGAATATGCCCTGAGATATCATGGGCTATAGAGATGACCCCTCCCCGGGTCCTTCCCATCGATGCAGCGTCTGTGTCTCATTCGATGGTCTTTGCGTCCTCTGGGGATAGAGATATGCCTGTGCATACGCCTCTTCCCGCTTTGATACGAGGGCCAACCTCCATTCCATCTCCTCTTCACATTGCTCTATTGCTCAGGAGAGTTGGAAGCCACCTCCAGAACGGCAAGACCCGTCTGGTGATTACTACGTTCTAGTCATTCGAGCATATGCGTATGTAGTTAGATTATCTCATCTACGTACCAACTATCCCTATGTGTGACTGCTAATCATCTATTCCTCTGGGAATGCTAGCCCAATCTCGCGAGCATCAACACCTTGACCCTGTGGCTGGTAATCCATCTATGCCGAATATACTCATTCCTCTCGTTTGTGGTTTGCAGCCGTTTGAGTTCCGTTCGTTTTATCCCAGTGATCCGGGGAGGGGGACATTCCCCATTGTCTCACGGAGCTGCTAATTAGTCGAGGGGCTCTACCTCTCAGTGGTAGATGCTCCCCAAAGGCCACAGAGCGGATAGTGACAGGGGCTTTAGCCCAACAATCCTAAACTCAGTAATTTGGGATCCGATGGTGACCAAGGGATGCGTGCTCCTAGCAGGCTAGCCCTCAGAGCTTCTCTCCCTAACGGTATGTCCCTCTAAGGGATGTAGTGCAAGCTGTGGGTGGCCCACCCCTCGTAGGCCAGTCCTCGGGGTGTTGCTCCTGCTATCAGCTGCCTCATCTCTGTGTCTTCACCCACAGAGCTTTGGTGCCCTTCGCAGGCTTGTCCTCGGGGTATCCTCTCTGGTTGGGGATTGGCTGGTTGCTACCATGTAGATCGGCAGTTTAGGGGCTTACTCCACAAGTGGGTATGACCCCGTTCCTCTCCTGCAACCTTTCAGGGATAGGGGAGATGCTGCCCAATTTTTGGCAGGTTTTAAACAGATAAGTCGTTTCTGTGGACTGGCCATAATAAAACATTCATTCTGAGTCAAGGAACCTCCGTGCTCGAGTATGAACCTCCAACTGGCTCATGACTCTACTCCTGGAGAGCCCCAGACTTCAATTCAACAGGCAATAAACCCAATTAAACCTTTAAACCTTCAAAACATCTTAATAAGTTTAAATGGTTTCAAAAATCTCAAGAAAATCAGCTAAACCGGCACGGTCTTAATCCGGCGCGCCCTAATCCGGCGCGATACCCCCCCCGCGCCGTATTAACATTAGACTCAGGTTTTTTATGAATCGAATGGCTCTTTCCCGGGGCGCCTTAAACCTGCACGCCCCATGCCTGCCGCGCCGTTTTAACCATGGCCATGGGCGCGCCAGGTTAAGCCCTTCTACCTACGTTTGGTCGCGCCGAGAAACCTATCCCTACGCGCGATCGCGCCGATTTTGAATGGTTGCACTGTTCTGATCACTTGCTCGCCTCCGGAGCTATCCTCGTCTCCCGTGGTCGAGACTAAGAAACCCTAATTAGTAATAAACCGAATAAGGAAGGGGTTGCTCAAGCCCCGGACAATCTTATTATCATGCTTTCACTACCATGTCCGTCAGCGCTTCGCTTACGTTATCATGCTTGTGTTACCATTCTCGCCTCCCGTGGTCGAGATCAGCCACCCTAATCAATAATAAACCAAGTAAGGAAGAAGTTCCTCAAGCCCCGGATGAGCTTATTATCATGCTTTTAATACCATGTGTGTTAGCATTTTGCTTTCGTCATCATGCGTATGTTGCCACCTTCGTCACTTTAGCGGAGTCTATTAAACTTGATTAGTCATTGTTCATTTTCATAACTCTATTGCCATGCTTAACGTCGTCATAAGTATCGTGTGTGCATGCCTGCATAGGCCCTCGGGTATATCAAGTGGCACTGACGGAAGACCGGGTTACGCCCGATCGAAAGTCTCCGCTATGCGCGATGGTGGTCTTCGGACCTACGTCCTCCGCCTTGTACCAAGGGTCTCCAATTTAATAAACCATGCCTCTCTTGCATGATAGATAGACGCATCTCATGTGATCTTGTCATGTTCATAACATCGCATCTTTATTCCGGCCTCGACAGCCCACTATCTCAGCAATTAATCAAAGGTTTTCCTTCCTCGTGGGGGATGTAATTAACGCCATAGCCTTTATGCTATGGCGGACTGTCGGTCCTGACCGAATCTCTCTCTCGTCTGACACGGGTAAGAATGAGCGCATAATAAACTCGTCACTCACGTGACTGGCATGCCCGCACAGTCAATCAATCAGTTAAACTACTAGTTAGTTAATTGGTTGATCGACACGTGAAATAAACCAAATAAACCTAAATAAATAAATAAATAAAAAATAAGAGCAACATTTCCCATCGCAAATAGGTATCTCTGTACCACCTATCACCCAAAGAAGCACTCTAGGCTCCCTCAGCATGCGCCGATGAATGTGTCCTGTGCGGGCATTCAGAGCCCCTGGGCCTAGAGCAAGAAGCCTTAGGGAAATCTGAGGCGCCGCATGCACTAGATGATTTATCGCAGGAGCATACACCAAGCACAGAGGGGAAGGAAAGGGAGACTTCAAAGAATAGGAGGAGTGGCGTTGTCCTCTCTTGCTACACACTCTCGACCAGGCACGGCTGAGGCCAAACCGGTGAAAGAGAAAATGAAGAGACGTACTTCCCACCGTCTAGTGAGGAGGCCCCTCATCATGACCCTCCTCCATATGGGGGCCTGGGGGAAGCGATGTCGACTCTTCAAGGACAAGGCATTGCCGGCCATGACAACATGATCTCACCGGCCCGATTTGAAGCCAGGGCGGGAGGCAGCACCTCCAACTTCCATCAACCCACCCTCGCCATGACGGCAAGATTATTTGAAGAATTGCACGAAGTCGGGGCGTCAAGAAGGAAATCAACCAAGACATGTTTATTCCTAGTAGTGCCCGGGCAGGCAGGGCCCTCTTCTGGGACCTTCTGGGGTGGCTGTGAGCCATCCGAGGTCCCACCACCATCGCTAGCAATGTCCCGAATGATACATGATTACACTCGGGGCACCCCCTTCCAGCGGCTGCAGCATGCACCCTCGATACCTCGCATGACGCCAGGAATAAACCTTCTTCGTCGATCGTCCGACTCGTACCTGAGCTTGATAGCGCCAACAGGGATGAATAAGCCGAGGGCCGAACGAAGGGCAAAAATGAGGCGGCTCGAGAGCAAAGTCGTCGAGGCCGAATCACAAGCAGCTGACTGAAGAGGTGATGGGTCGGCCTTGGACTATGCGAGGAGAGGGGGAAACCCCCGTGAAGAATGTGGAAACCCTCCAAATTGCAGGGGCGCCGTCCAAAGACTCCTAAGAAGCCTGAAGGGCGAAGTAATACAAAGGGCCATGAATATTGAGGTCAAAACTCTTGAAGAGCTGAGTGGCCTAGCATCTGATGCCGAGGTATTCCTGGCAAAATATTACCCGAACACTACTACCCAGAGTGAGGAAAAGCGATCAGCCGACGAGCAGTTGGCACGAAAAAAATTTTGCACCCCAGACTTCGAAGCCTTCGAGCGACAACAGGGGAGAACAAAGGTCGCGGCCAGAGCTTCCTCCACAAGGCCCGTTGACCAGAGACTTTGATTAAGGGATAGAATGAAGAAGCCCTACTCCTTCCTGAGAGATAAGAATCGGATCCTCTTCGAATGGGTTCAAGAATATGGCAAAGTTGTGCTTCCGGAACCGAAGAGACCGAACGACCTCGAAAGAAGGGACGACCCCCAATTCTGCCTATATCATCAGATGATCGGGCATTCCATTGAGGACTGTTGTGTATTTAAAGATGTTGTCGAAGACCTGATCAAGAAGGGTGAATTAAGGATGCGCAAGTACACGGTAGACCCACCACGCCCTCACCAAATGCCCAACTTGAAGGCGACCGGTGTAACCACACCACACCGGTCAAAGAACAGTGTGCCCTGAAGGACATGCCAAGTCCCTTTCAAGCAATGCCAGGAAGTCTAAAAAAAAATTGTTACCAGACGTTGGTGATGCCTCATCCTGTCGGCATCCATCCAAACTGACACTAGCTGCATGATCGGCTGTTGCCGGATGCACCCCCCCTTTTTTAGGGGTGATAGTCACCTGTAACCGTGATGCATATCTATGGAATAGTGAATGATCATCTAGGCTTATTAAAGGCCCTTCTTTTATGAGTTTTCTCATTTACACCGTGGCTACTGATTTCAAGGGCCACCTAGACGATGAAGCCTCTAGATAGCAAAAAGAAAAAAGAAAAAAAGGGTAGAAAAGAAAGAAACAAAAGGATAAAGAGAATGAATTGACGAGAGAGGGTTATACGGCCATACCCGCCAAGACCCGTGCTGAACAAAGATTACCACTACGGGATTGATGCGGTGGAGCGGACCACTCATCCCCTCCCTGAGGGGGTGAGCGCTCTCCTACGCACCCACCCTGGTCCATTGCACAAAAAGGAAGAAGGGAAGAAAAGAAAGAAAAAAGGGGGGGCTGGCAAGCATTGACAACCAGGAGAGCAAGGACCCCGGTATTCCACCTTCCTGCTTCCCCTATCCGGCATAAGACGGCCCCTCGAATGGCTGTGCGAAGATCCAACAAGCCGCAACTCTAGCTTGATGAATTACTGCCCGCTGCGAGGAAGGCTTCATAGCAATGAGGCCAAGTACGGCCACCACTCCCATAGAGAGCATGCATATACCCTGCCATGGGGGATAATAAGAAGGAATATACCTCACCACGGGGGCATAAGAAGCATGAGACACACCCTGGCTTAGGGGCATAGGAAGAGAAATATACCCCACTCTGGGGCATAAGAAGCAGAATAATCTACCTCGACCTGGGGGCACAACAAGCAACAGAGTTACACCCTGATCTAGGGGCGCATGAAGAGAAATATATCCCGCCATAGGGACGTATAAAAGAAAAGAGAGCGAGCATACACCCCGACCTGGGAGCATATGAAGAAAGGTATGCCCCGCCCAAGGGGCATTTGAAGAAGCAACATACCCCGCCACAGAGGGGGTGGAAGCCATGAAGAAATCACCCTGACCTAGGGGCATTTGAAGAAGAAACATATACCCCGATATGGGGGCATGGAAGCCATGGAGAACTCACCCCGGCTTGGGGGTATTCAAAAAAAATCTGCCCCGGTTCATGGGCATTTGAGGAAGAACTACACCCCCGCGATGGGGGCATGACAAGCAAAGACTATACCCTGCCTAGGGGCACACAAAGAAAGAAACATACCCCACTCCGGGGCATAAGAAGCAGAAGTTACACTCCATCTGGGAGCCTAGAAGCCATGAAAGATACAGCCCACTTGGGGGAACAGAAGAGAAGTTACACCCCAACCTGGGGGCATGTTGAGAGGAATACACCCCAGTCTGGGGGCATTAATGAGAAAAGAAGAGCAGAACAAAAAGAAAGGAGATATGAGGCAGACGTGGTCTTCGAACCAGCCTCTTCACATAAAAGAAAGATAAAAGAAGAAAGAAAAGTCATCAGGCAGATGTGGTCTTCGCACCCGTCTCTCCACAAAAAGGAAGAAGATAAGAAAGGAAAGAAGGTCTCGAGGCAAACATGGTCTTTTATCTTCGACCTTTGGCCATCCACCCAATAAACCTTTCACATGGTCGGCGTCACGACATTTCATCCGGACCGATAGATGTTCAGCCATCGGGGCTTTAATCCGATAGATGCTCAGCCAATCGGGGCTTTAATCCGATAGATGCTTAGCCAATCGGGGCTTTAATCCGATAGATGTTCAGCCATCGGGGCTTTAATCCGATAGATGCTCAGCCGATCGGGGCTTTAATCTGATAGATGCTCAGCCCATCGGGGCTTTAATCTGATAGATGCTCAACCATCGGGGCTTTAATCCGATAGATGTTTAGCCAATCGGGGCTTTAATCTGATAGATGCTCAGCCGATCGGGGCTTTAATCCGATAGATGCTCAACCGATCAGGGCCTTAATCTGATAGATGCTCAGCCGATCGGGGCCGTAATCCAATAGATGCTCAATCGATCGGGGCCTTAATCCGATAGATGCCAACCAATCGGGGCTTTAATCCGATAGATGCTCAGCCAATCGGGGCTTTAATCCGATAGATGTACAACCATCGGGGCATTAATCCGATAGATGTCCAGCCATCTGGGCTTCAATTCGACAGATGTTCAGCCGTCGGGGCTTCGATCCGACTGATGTCGACAGCCGGTGACTGGGCCAACAGATGATCAGCTGTCGACACGCAGGCCGACAGATGCACAGCCACTGGCAGCCACGCCGACAGATGACCAATCCCTATGTGTAAAACTTCCCCCTCCCCTACTACAACATTGATTTTGTACCTAAAAAGAAGAAGAAAAAAAGAAAAGAGGAAGAAAAAAAGGGGGAGAGAAAAAAAACAAAAAAAGAGAAGAAAAAAAAGAGAGTGGAAAAAAAGGAGAAGAGAAAGAAAGGAAAGAGAGAGCAAGAAAAGAGCGGGAGACCGTCCCCCATTTCCAAATCATCACACCCTTTGTTAAAATATATATATATATCTCAAGAGACAAGCAGACTTCGTCGGTCTCTGCCACCCTCGTGGCACCGACGAATAAACACCATACCCGAACCTTACGTTCGGACTAAAGAACAGATCTTCTTCATGCATAGGCACCATCCCAGTGCCGACGAACATCTCAAGAGACACATAAGGCACGTTGGATTCGGCCCCTTTGGTGGCGCTGACATACAAACTCTTCTCCCCATCCCTTGGGGTGGTGGCTATTCTCTTTGATTTGGACTTCGCGTCCGGATCATTTACTAAACAAACTCTTCTCTCCATCCCTTCGGGTGGTGGAGTATCCAGCTTTTGATCAAGGCTTTCCGTCCGAGACTCTCTCGCATTTTTGGACACCCGGATGAGGTCGGTCGGTAGCCCGCTTGTTTCATGCGGTGGAGTGGTCCCCTCGTCCTTCTTCTGGGAGGACGGGCACTCTCCCGTGCACTAACGTGGATCCCTACCTAGTTCTCCCTGAGTGGACTACCGCGAAGACTTGCACTTTGCCGACATGTTCTGGCACTACAAAAAAAAAAGAAGAAAAGATATAGAAGAAAAGGAAAAAAAAGAAAAAAGAAAAAAATATACATATATAGAAAGAAAAAAAACAAAGAAAAAAGAAGAGAAGAAAAGAGATCCCTTGGGGTGAATGCCAGGCACACTAAAAGACACGTGAAACAGTAGTGTACTATTCCATTCAAAGGAGATTAAATTACATGTGCTTCGGGGCAAACCTTTGTGTTACATTTCAAAAAAAAGAGAGAAGAAAAGAAAGAAAAAAGAAGAGAAAAAATCATCATCGAAGCCTCCGAGAAATGTCGACTCGTCAAGTCCCACCGAAGATCAAGATATTTTCAGTCCCACCGACGAATAAACCCTTGGCTTGGACCTTCCGTCCAAGTCGATGAATAAAAAGAATGCCTTTGCTTGGCTCGGACCTTCCGTCCAAGTCAATGAAAAAAAAAAGAAACCTCCTTTGCTTGGTTCAGACCTTCCGTCTAAGTAAATGAATAAAAAAAAAGAGAAGAGAGAGCCTCCTTGCTTGGCTCGGACCTTCCGTCCAAGTCAATGAATAAAAAAAAGAACTTTCTTGCTTGGCTCGGACCTTCCGTCCAAGTCGATGAACAAAAAGAACCTCTTTTGCTTGGCTCGAACCTTCCATCCAAGTCGATGAACAAAAAGAACCCCTTTGCTTGGCTCGGACCTTCCGTCCAAGTCAATGAATGAAAGACCCCTTTGGCTTGGCACTCACCCCGTGCCAATGAATAGACCACATCAGCTCTCGACACCCTGTCGACACCTGCAAATAAACCCTTCGCTTTGAACCTTCCACCCGAATGCATAAAATCCATCTCACTCCGTCGGAGCCCTCTCAAAAGCATTCGGCTTGGACCTCCCATCCGAGTCGATGAATGAACTCTCCTAAACCCAGCACGAGTCACCAAATCCCCCTTGGGATTGGCCTCATCTAGGTCGTTGTAGGCCTCTTGCCTAAGACAACGCATAGACCCTTCGTTCTTGCTTCAGTATTTACCCCATGCCGATGACTAAACCCCCACTCTGACATCTCAGTCCGCATGCGTATGCGGTGAAGCTGTCACCTCATCCCTTCACTGAAGGAGTGAGCAGTTTCCCGGGAATTCGCACTGGGCCAGCATCCACTGTGTAGCACCCCAGAAATTTAAAGTGTAGAATAGATAAAATAACTATAAGTATTCATCATGGGAAATAAATTTCGATAAAATGAAAAGTGATAATTAGCTAAAAAAGGGAAAATTAGCCAAAATTTCGATAAATGTTTATAAAGACATAAATAAATAAATGAGGAATAGAAATTAAATATTCCCTTTTGTCTATGAGAAATATCATTCAAGTATTTAGAAGGAATATCATTGCAAAATATAATTATATGTATAAAGATTTCATAAGATCAAACCCGACTTCGATACTCGAGACTACAATGGTAGCTAACCAGGAAAATAATTAAATATAGAAAATAAGGACTATATGTGTATAGTTCTACCAATTAATTTATAGTAAAACTATTTATAATTCTAATGAATATAATTAATGGGCCTTGAAGATAATGATTTGGGTTTTTAAAAGAGTATATACATACCTAAAATGGGCTAAGAAATATATACATATATACATATATATATATATACATATATATATATAAATATAAAGGTATGTATATTATACCAAGGCAAATGAATAACACACACACACATATATATATATATCTAATGGGCCAAGCCCTTATACATGTATATAGATATAAAGATATATATTATATCATGTAAATGAATAAATCCATATATATAAATATACATATATATATACAAATGGGCCAAGCCAATATATATATATATATATAGACATAAAAAGGCCAAATACCTTCAGATAACCGAACCTTTATAGATATATATACACTTAATAGACCTTAAAACATAAGTTATATTTTATTTTTCCATTAATACCATTTTATAGAAACCTAAAATAAAAGCATTATACTCAAAGGCTTTCACCCACAGACCAAACCATATATATATTAAAGCCCACTTCTTCTATAAACCAACTACCCATGCTTCCCACATAAACCCACTCACAAGCCCAAACAATACAACCCCATATGTATATGCTACCCATGATCACCTATATATATATATACTTAAACCCAAACCCACGTGAACCTCCTCACAAGGCCAACCCAACCCATATATATACGTAAAATATATGTTTAGGGGCTTTCACCCAAGGCCCACATGCAGCCACCATGTAAACCATAACCCAAAAACCCACTAACTATTTCCCCCTTCAAAACCCCTGAACTATATGTACAGGGAGGCCAACATAAAATAATCACCTTAACACCCATATATATATAATACACGAATGGGCCAACTCCACAAAACCAACCCAATAAACACACGTACACCACAGCAGAAGACCCAACACCCTTTCTACGTGAAGCCCATGAGAGATAGCCAAATCTCATGCATTAGGGTTTCACCATAAAACACAGCAAGCGGCTGTTATTATAGCAAGCGGCTGTTATTATAGCAAGAGAATTGGCATGCTTGGAAGGCCATTAAACCTTCCCTAGCATGGCTCCTAGAAACCCCACCTCTATTTAACCATCCCCTCGTCGGACGTGTATGCACTATTTGCCATCACGATCGGGGAAGAGAGAGCTCGACGTCGTCTTCTCATCTCTGCTCCTCCAACACAAGTGAAGGCGTGGAGCTTCTTCCTGCTGCTTCTTTCTTCTCCCGACGGCGCTAGCAGTTGCTGCTTGGGATGTGAAGAAGCGTGGGTTCTTATTCTTCCACCTGCCATCTTCCACCTGCTGCCGTCCAAGTCTTCTTCCTACCAAAACGAGAAGCCTTTTCCTCCTTCTACCTCCATACACCTTGATCTTCACGCCAAAGGTAGGTTTTCTCAAGTTTCGTAGCCCAAACAAAAAAATTAATGCATCATTATAGGTGTTCTCTCTTCATGCCAAAGATTACAATTAAATTAAACCTCACATAATATTTCTGCATGATTTTTATTACATGTTTTCTTATGTTTTATTTCATGTTTTAGTTTAATACGATAGAAGTTAGTTATAGAGTTTTCGCCTTAATAACTTGTACGTGGGTATCGGAGTCTCCTTTGGCCATGAAATTTTATGGGTGTGTTATTGGGGAGGTGACCGAGGTAGCGAGTGTGGTTGCACCATTTTTCGTGGCCCCTATCTCAAGATCTCCGTCTCTCAATGAAAAGTTATTTTGAACGTCCGGTTAAGTAGAGTTTTTCGAGCCCGTCATTTTGATATATGGAAAGCGTGATTCCGACATGTGTACGTCGAGAAACGGAAGTTGGAAGATTGACAAAATGTTGAAATGATGACATATTCTATGTCGTCAAACTTGTTTTGACGCCACCGTATAAAGGCGTCAAATGGTTATTATATATATATATATATATATATATATATATAACTTCTAATTATATCTTTGAAAATCCATATCTACTAAACTATGCAACATAAAATTATAAAAAATATATTTTTGGAATCCTTGAATTTTTCTCCTAATTATCATATATTATATTTTTCTAAAATAATTTATATAAATTAATGTCTCTTTGAATATATGTTTTTGAAATTATTCAATTAAATAGATATAAATGTGAATTCTTGTTAAATAAATTGAGTTAAAAATCATAAAAATAACGTCCCTCCAAGAGGACGCTAATTAATAAATGACGCCACCCACGGGCGTCAAATAATGTAAGTTTATTTAATTATAGTTAATTATAGAATTGGATGGACATGAATTCTATAATTAACGCATTCATGTTCTTACTGTTTTCTCCCGATTTTGACCCATACCGTGGGTTTTCGGGCACTCTCATCTCACGTCCGTAGATGGAGTCCCTGTTTCACGATTGGTTCACGTACACACCTCAACTCTCGGTGACATACAAGCCCTCCATTGGACATTCCATTCCTTTGGACTGGCAAGTTAGTCATTGGGACTTCCGTAAGTCTCCTCGTAGCCTTGGATTCCTTCAAGGCCGACTGAGCTGGTTGTACCTTAAACACCTTGTGCCTTTGATTGTCACGTCTTATGGTAAACCGGCCCTCTCATGGTACCATCTTGGTCCATGAGAGAATAATCCTAGCCGGTGGAATGATGATATTCCACTAGGCGGTGTCTTGGATTGAGTCCCTTATAGATGGGGTCAATCTCTCATCTTGATTCATGTCCCTTGATTGGTGACAAGTTTAGTCATCCACTCAAGTTATCACCGCTACCTAGTTAAGGTACCGATTCTACCCAGGTTATTGACATGTCATGGTTCTCGTTGGTTTTATCATTGTCCATCTAATGTTCTTCCTTGAATTCTGTGGAATCTATCCACGAATCTACCTTGATATCCTACATGAGTTTGTTCTTGGAATTCCATGGCTATCACTAAAGTGGTTGTCTAGATATTACATGTAACAATGTCCGCGCATATAGGGCCCGATCTGGTCCTAAGAGGAGCACCCGAAAGTACTTGTGCCCATGGGAGTTATATTGATCACGGTGTGGCATTGCACCGAAGTGCTTGCTTGAATCTACGACACTCCACTATCTCTCTCTCTCGCGTGCTTGACTTGATTGACTTGACACGACTTGCGTGGCCCGGAATGGGCAAAGTACTTGCTTGTTAATAGCCATTATCTCATGACATGAAAAACTTTATTGATATACTCGGTACTTGTTCAAATACTTGAAATCTTGAATACTTGAAATTCCCTATCTTGGATCGACAGTACGTGTTATTTCCTATCGTTATCATGTTCAATTCCATAGCATTCTATTTTACATGATTGACATGCTAGACTTGCATTTTCATTTGGAAGAGGTAATTACATAAACCAATTGCTAGTTCTTGAGATATAATTCCTACTGAGTTTTCACTCACTCAGTTTGTGCCAATATTTTTCAGGTAATCAGGTGACTAGCGAGACCGAGACTCACATGGGAGGGACAAGTGTGCAAGCGAGCTTCGAAAACTAGTGAACCTGTGTCTTTTATCTTTCTTGAGTCTAGCATGGTGTCACTTATTTAGTTATCTTGTCTAAGTCTGTTAGAGCGTCGTCTCCTTTTCTTATCATTGTGACATAGTTGAGTCTTCAAGTTTTGAAGTTTGAAATTGTAAGAGACTTATATCTGAAATAAGATTTTTATTGTTACTCCAAAGTATTTGGTCTCATGCCATTGCTCTTGATCGTTCACGACTGTTTAACTGCCACGTTCCGAGCAAACGACACGTTCCGCTGCTATCGGTTCGGGGCATGACACACTGGCTCAGAAGAACATATATCCTATCGGAGAACTCTACACTCGCAGGCCCCGCGCACTCTTCCCTCGCTTGCGCCGCCCACGAGTAGGGGGCATTTGTGGACGTCATAAAAAAAAAGAAAAGAAGAAAAAGAATGTTTTTGTGGCACAGACGTCTCGACATCTCAAGAGCAAGTTGAAGATGGGAAGGCCGAATAAACTATGTACCTCCCCCAAGCAAGATGAATATATACCCGGTGCTCCGCCACCCAACAAAGAACCCCCTCGGGTAGAAGAGACAACCCCGGCTCTCCAGTTGGCATGGCAGAAGGCTGAATTAGAAGAAGCTCGGAAACTCGGACGCGAGTTTGGCTTGTGCCGAAAATCACTCAAAGTCCCGAATCGGGATTCAAAAACTCCGATCTAAACACCTCAGAGCAGGAGCATTACAGCTGAAGTTCTTCAGGAGCACAACTGATCTCCTGAATGGCCGCGAAGCGGAGACGAGGTCTAAACCGACGCGGCCTGCACTTAAACCAGCGTGCCCTTGCTTAGGCCTTAAACTGGCGCGCTCCTTCCAACAGCCTTAAACTGGCGCCCCCCCTTCTCATTCCAAATCGGCGCGCCCCTTGTGTGCTGCTAATCCGGCGCGCACAACTCTATGCAATTTTAACCGAATGGCCATCCCATCCGCCAGCCGATACCCTATTTTTGCATCAGTCTGGTGCCGAGAGGGCATTCAATGCTCTGAAGCCCTGCCTCCACGGGCATTGAATGCTCGAAGCTCTGTCTCCACATCCGTTCGACAGCGCAGCGGCGAAGGCATGCATCGACGGTGGAAGCAACAGAAGATCTCCTGGCAAACCCGCAAACGTCCCGTCCTCGGACGAATGCCAGCGTACTGCACAAATCAACAGATGACACCGCGGCATGTCAATCCCGTTCGTCCGGCAAACAAAAGCAAGTGGTGGGAGTTTCTCCATTCGAGCAAAGAAAGGGCAACCCGTTCAATATATACTCTACCTGTTCCACAAAGAAATGGGCTGGCTAGCCATTAGGAAAGGAAGCCGGCACCCGAAGAGAAGAAGAAACTTAGTGAGAATAAAAGGCCACCCGAAGAGAAGAAGCTCCGTCCCTGTGCCTGCTAGGTAAAAAAAATAGAGAAAGATTGAGCGTGAGAGAAGAGAGGTGAGCTCGGAGGGGGAGGAGCTTGTGCTCCATTCCCCCTTCCCCGTCGATGTATTTCTTCCCTTCTCTTTGATGTATTTCCCCCTTTTTTGCTTTGGGGTAGATTCCCCGTTGTCTTTCCCCTTGCAGATGAATAAAAAGAAAAGCCCTTTTGCAATATATGGTGTTTTGCTTTGACCTCCTCCCCTTTCTCTTGGTTTTCTTATCATCTAGGGACCTCGAAGAACTGCCTCTTTGTGGCACGGCCTTCAGAGGAACCCATCGAAGGGATGAACATCTAAAGCCTCTCGTGGCACACATTTACCCCGCTTGAACGTTAATGAAATCATCACCCGTGAGCTCTGAGAGCTCTTGAAGGCTAGTCCTCGAGCTCTTCCACACTCACATCTGGGTTATCGGACCGCCGTGAGGTCTGCATTTTAAGGTCCACCCCGGAGCAATCCGTTTGTTGTTCCTCTATTTTCTCTGGCAAGCCTCAGTCCGGGGGAGATGCTGCCCGATTTTTGCCAGAATTAAGAGCAGAACAACAAGAACAAGCAAATAAACTAAACTCCCCGAGGGCCAGAGCTACATATGCTTGAAGTCCCTGATCACAACTGAATCTATGAGTTCCTGCACAAACCCTCCTAATAAAACATTCAATCTTCATGCTCGTTCACCTTAATAAATGATTAAAAGGCTTTAACCTCCCTCTCTATCAACTTAATCCATCAATTAAGAGAATAAACTAATGAAAAAGTCAATCTGCAGGTTGAAGAAAGAAGAACAAAAGCAAAAAGAAGAAACAGAGCATAAAAGAATGAAAGAAAACCCTCACGGAAGCTATCCCGGCGCACTCCTTAATCTGGCGCGGGCTAATATGGCGCGCTACCCCCCCCCCCCCCCGCGTCGGAATAGCATTACACTCAAAACAACTTTCAAATCCTTGGAATGAATAGTGCCCCCCTACTGTTCACCCTACAAAACTGGCGCGCCCTCCTTTTTTGGGCCTTAATCCGGCGCGCTCCCAACTTTGAGCCTCAATCCGGGGCGCCTTCTTCTTGCTTGGCCCTTAAACTGGCGCGCCCCCCATGGGTGTATCTAACCGGCGCGCTCCCTGCTCACCCTTAATCTGGCACGCCCTTTCTCCTCTTGCCTTGTTAACCGGCGTGCCTAAAAGAAAAGAAGTGATTAAAAAAAATAAAAGAAATTACTTGAAACTAATGAATAGAAAAAATGAAACACCCGTCGATCCGCGTGCGAGGGCCGCACGAAGGCGAGCTCGGGCTTCACACTTAACAATTCGCTTCTCCAAACTGTCCATGAAGAGAAAAGCAATGACGCCCCATGGCATCGGACGTGGACCTTGGGAACCCCGTTATGGCCATAATCTGAAACCATCTCGGGTCAATAGTTCGTCCAGCTTGACCCACCGCTGCCGGGATCTGATCCCGCACCCGCATTAAACTTGCCGTACCCACGGCAGACATCTGTGCGGTTTTATCGTCGTCTTTTATGCTGCAAACATGGACTTCTGTCCGGAGATGAAACGGTCCATGAGTGACCAACATATATGTATCTATGAACATTTGCGCCCCAATGCGAGTTTGTTTAAACGTGATTTGATACCTTTGCTCTCTCTTTGTTACCATGAATTTCAGGCCGTAGGGCCCTTATTCCCGATAATTAATCAAGGGTGTTCCCCCGTATGGGGGATATAAATAACGCCATGCCCAATGGCACGGCGGGTTTTGGTCCCGACCCGAACTACACAATCGTTTGATTAGTCAGATCGCGCGCACCATGGGCTTCCATGAAGCCCGAATAAATCGTCACCTAGGTGACAGGCACGCCCTCGCACTAAATTAACCCCGATCAATAAATGAACTGATTCTTTTCGAATTTTAGTGCGTCCACACCCTCAAAATCCAATTGTATAGAAAGCACTCACATGACTGGTGTTTTTATGAGTCTTGGGTATTAGCGGCCATCAAGGAGACCGCAACTGTCAAGTAGCGGCCTTCCCATGACCGCTATCTCCCAGAGGTTTCACTGTGTCGACTCTTCTTTCTTCATGCGTCAACTCTGTCTAATTTACGGCCATCCCAGGACCGCCACTTTCAAGTTGCGGCCAGGCTGTGACCGCTATTTCAAGAAAATGACCTAGACATCACCGTTTCTGTCTCAACTGTGCTTAACCTGAGGTTTTGACCCAAGGGCTAATTTCCCTATGTTCCTAGGTTATCTATTGATTATCTATACCCTAAACCCCTAATCAATAAATTACTAATGAACTATGGAAATTATTGAACGTACCGTTAGGCTGTCGAATTCTTTCCGTGGCATAACCTTGTTCTTAATTCATCTTTGAACTCTCATGATTCATCTTTGTTGCATTCTTACCTTGATATTGTTATTATGAACTATAGTTGGACTTTGCATTATTGGCCTACTTTATTTATATCTCATGGAAGTAGCTTGATTTATAACTTGAAGATGCGGATCAGGCACTGATTGTGTCCAAGGGCTCGACACTAGCTCTCTCGGCTGATTGCCGAAAACATGCTATAAACCATGGGGTATGATGAACACTGGCGTCGCATTGTACCGGGAGTATTTTTTATAGACGAGTGAAAACCAGGAGGATCTACTTGAAATTATTACATTCTTGTTACATGACTTTCTAGTGCATAACCTTCATCATTATGAAAAGTACATTTCGTTACATGCAGGTACATTCTTGTTACATGAAAGGCCACCTATCAATCTTGCTTGATCATGTTCTCACTCTACTTGAAATCTCATATCTTTATAGTCTTGTTACCTGTGGGATTACTTTGGTTTTATTCACCTGTTTCATCGTATGCATTTATCTTCCTTTCTTAAGCAATAATGTTAATTACTTAAACATTGCCTTCATGTTGATATGAAGATACCTACTGGGCAAGTGTGCTCATTCCCTACTTTTTCAATCTTGTTAGGAAATTCTAGTGGGGATTCGGACTACTCAAGTGACGAGTTCGAGAGTGATTAAAGGTCGAGAGAAGACATAGTCATGAGTCATTACTAATAAAGTTCCTTCACGGTGATAGGTGGTGAAGTTAATCATGTCATGCAATTTTCTCTTTTTATTGAGTCTAGAAATTTATATAGTCAAGAGTCATCATTTTGTAAACTTGTCATTATTATTCAATAAAAGCAAAGGTTTTGTCCAATTATTGTGCATTCATTCTTATGTGTGGATGTGTTAGCACTCTGATTATATTGCTTGCTTGCGGCGTACTAGCCGGCTATTTACGTTCCCGAATATCTTCCACTGTACTTATATCTCGAGGTGTGACAGTTAAAGTGGTATCAAGGCCAGGTTTCAATCCTGGGACCTATGGTATGGGCCCACATCTATGAACTCGGAAAGAAATTTCCAACTGATGTGAGAATTGGGTAGAGACTAGGATAAGATAGTAAATTATAGATTATCTCTAGGTTAACTTCTATCGATTCCATAAAAACTAATTACTTGTTTATTTCTTCAGACACTTCACTCTTACAATGGCCACTAAACGTGCCACAAATCATGCTAATTGGGAAGCGATGCAACAAACAGTTGCGAGTCTTACCTAGGCCCTACAAACTGTGGCCCAAGCTGGCACGGGTAACTTGCACGAGAATTTCCGGAGTATGAACCCTCCAAGATTCTCTGGATCCTCCAACCCCGACGAGGCGAAGAATTGGATCGATGAAATGAACAGGATATTCGATGTCATGCAATGCACCGACCAAGAGAAGGTCCGTCTCACCACCATTCAACTAAATGAAGATGCACGCACATGGTCGAAGGCCACTTCGGTGCAGCCACAGAATGCTCAACCTACATGGGAGGAATTCCTTACACTCTTTGGTGAAAAGTACTACTCTGAGCATGTCAAAGAAAGAAAGGCCGCTGAATTCACCTCTCTTCACCAAGGCATAATGTCCGTGGCGGAGTATGAACTTCAATTTTCTCGTCTAGCCCCTTATGCCCCACACCACGTGGGCACAGATATCATAAAGGCTAACCGATTCATGGACGACCTAAGGCCCGACTTTATTCAACAACTTGAACCTCAAAATATTCGTAGTTATATGAAAATGGTCCAATGGGCACATCTCTGCGAAAGGACCATAGAGAAGGTAAAAAGTACAAAGGCAAGAGCGAGGAGTCCAAGGAAATCATCCTAGAGGATATTCCCATTGTAAATGAGTCCCCCGATGTTTTTCCATTTGACTTACCCGGTTTACCGCCCAAAAGAGAAGTAAACTTCTCTATTGAACTCATTCTTGGAGCAGCACGTATTTCAATAGCTCCCTACAGGATGTCCCCTACGGAACTCAAAGAATTGAAGAAGTAACTTCAGGAGTTACTAGATAAGGGTTTCATTCGACCTAACATATGCTCTTGGGGTGCGCTGGTCTTATTCATTAGAAAGAAAGATGGATCTCTCAGGCTATGTATCGATTACCAGCGACTTAATCAATTCACTATTAAGAATAAATATCTATTGCCGCGTATCGATGAGTTGTTCGACCAGATCTCTGGTGCAAAATATTTCTCCAAGATTGACCTCAGGTCTGGCTACCATCAATTGAAAATCAAAGAAGAGGACATCTACAAGTTTGCTTTTCGGAGTAGATATGTACATTACGAGTTTGTGGTGATGTTGTTCGGGTTAACCAATGCCCCGACAGCATTCATGCAACTTATGAACAATGTCTTCAACCCTATCTTTACCGATTTGTGGTCGTATGCATTGATGACATTATGATTTACTCCAAGACCAAGGAGGAACATGAAGGGCATTTAAAAATAGCTTTGCAAACCTTAAGAGAGCACCAACTCTACACAAAGCTCAGCAAGTGTGAGTTCTGGCAAAAGGAGGTTTCATTCCTTGGCCACATTATCTCTAAAGAAGGTATCGTTGTGGATCCGTCGAAGGTGGAAGCTATCAAGAACTGGAGCCGACCAAACATAGTGTCTGAAGTTCGGAGCTTCATTGGTCTGGCTGGTTATTATCGACGGTTCATCAAAGATTTCTCCAAGATCATCGTCCCTCTAACAAAACTTACTAGAAAAGAAAATCCTTTTGTATGGACAAAGGAGTGCGATGAGAGTTTCTTGACTTTCAAGGAACATCTCACCACTGCACCTGTTCTGGCACTGCCTGTTGAAGGTGGTGGATTTAAAGTCTATAGGGATGCATATGGCATTGGCATTGGATGTGTCCCTATGCAACATGGTAAGGTGATTTGTTATGCTTCAAGGTAATTGAAACGTCATGAAGAAACTATCCCGTCCATAATCTGGAAGTGGCTGTTGTTATCTTCGCCTTGCAAATATGGCCACGTTACCGTTATGGGGAGAAGTTCACTATATTTTCGGACCACAAAAGTCTGAAATGCCTTTTTACCCAAAAGAAACTTAACATGAGACAAAGAAGAAGGCATGAGTACCTTAAGGACTTCGACTTCTCTATTCAGTACCATCCAGGCAAAGTAAATGCTATAGCTGATGCTCTTAGCAGAAGACCAATGGCAACTCTATAAAGCCTCAAGAAAGGTATGACTTATCTTATAGAGAATTTTACTCATTTGAATCTAGATGTGGATGTAGAAGAAGAAAATGGTATTATTGCCAATATCCGGTCACAACCTACACTGATCGAAGATCTAATCAAATTACAAAAAAATGACCTCACATTAATGGAGATCAAGACTAATATTTATCAAAGGCCGGAGTTCTCTATCTCAACCGATGGAAGGTTATTATTCAAAGATCGGATCTACATGTCGGATCATGTCGACACTAAGAAGCTGATCATGGAAGAAGCTCATAAGATAAAATATGCTATTCACCCCAGTGCTACTATGATGTACCATGATCTAAAAAGGAATTTTTGGTGGCCCAACATGAAGAGAAAGATAGCAGATTTTGTATCACGCTATCTCACTTGTCAGCAAGTTAAGGCGGAACACCAAAAGTCCGTTGAAAAGCTACGTCCCTTAGAGATTCCTGAATGGAAGTGGGAAAGTATAGGGATGGATTTCATCATGGATTTACCTAAGACAAGAGGTGGACATGATGGTATATGGGTGATCATAGACCGATTGACTAAATCGGCACACTTTCTACCGATTAAAAGTTGATGGTCAATTGATATTCTAGCAATTTTATACATGAAGGAGATTGTCAAGTTACATGGTGTCCCTGTCACTATTATTTCATATCAAGACCCTCGTTTCACATCTCTATTCTGGAAGGGTCTACAACATTCATTAGGGACCCGACTCAAACTGATGGTCAAACTGAAAGGGTAAATCAGGTGGTGGAAGATATGCTCAGGACATGTGTCATTGATTTCGGTGGGAGTTGGCACGATCACCTGCCTCTAGTGGAATTCACCTACAATAATAGCTACCAAGCTAACATTCAAATGGCACCATTCGAGGAACTATATGGGAGAAGCTGTCGCTCACTTATCTGTTCGAGTGAAGTTGGAGAAAGATAACTTCTAGACCCAAAAATAATAAGAGATACTATCGAGAAGGTCAAGCTCATTCCCGAGAGACTCCATATGGCTCAAGATAGACAAAAGTCTTATGCTGATAATCGAAGGCGTGACCTGGAATTTCAAGAAGGGGACCATGTATTCCTCAATGTTTCTCCGGGTTGAGGTATTAGAAGGTTCGGCATCAAATGCAAGCTCACTCCGAGATTCATCGGCCCCTTTGAAATTCTTGAAAGGGTTGGCGAGGTCGCATATCAGATTGCATTGCCTCCGCATCTAGCTGGAGTCCACGATGTATTTCATGTCTCAATGCTCAAAAGGTACGTCCCTAATCCATTCCATGTTATAAGTTATGACAACTTGGCGGTTCAAAAGGATTTGACATACGAGCAAAAGTGAATCAAAATAATTGAGCGAGGAGTACGTCAACTTCGGAATAAAACTATTCCCATGGTCAAAGTCCAATGGAACAAATCTTGGCCACATGAGGCGACATGGGAAACGGAAGAAGCTATGCGCAAAAGATTTCCAGAGATATTTGAATGTAAGTACACTCTCCTTAGAGAACCCATGCAATGAATTTGGGGACAAAATTCCTTTTAAGTGGGGGAGGGTGTAGCACCCCGGAATTTTCTAGGAATTCTCTGGAGTTAAATATGAATTATTGAGCATTTAATAAGCTCAATTGGCTAATAAAATAAATTATGGGTTAATTAAATGAATCCCTAGGCCCTACCTATGAACCAAACAAATAAGCCCACTTGAATTAGGCCCAAAGATCCAATTCTATGGCCTTTTGACCCAAGCCCATTACTAGAAACGTAATTTGGGCAAATTACGGATTTAAAATAGGATAGATAGGCCAATTAATGAGATTTTTTTATTCCAAAAATAAGGGATATTAATAAAATTAAAAATTTGGAATAAATGTCAAATCACGGTCTATCGCGAGATCGCCACCTCATGAAAGCGGTCCAGACATGACCGTCACTTCCTTCTGATTCCGTGAGTGGAAGAAACGTGGAAAGCTTGTATCTTTGACATCCTAATCCCCATGGATCGAAGTGTGTAAACATGTAAACATGTCTAGGACTCTTGGGGATTGATCCTACCCTTAATTAAGATTCCAAGATCGATCTAATCCCTCAAACCCTAGCAAACTCTATAAATGGAGCTCAGATTCAACCTGCGCGAACTTTACTTTTGGTTAGCATTGTTCGACGGTAAGGAGTTGGTATTTCAGGTTGGTTCTTTAGAACTTTTTATTTACCTTCTCTTTATCTAACTCTGCTCCAAATTTCATGCTAGGAGGTCAAGCATCCAGAGAGTTAGGAGCCCCCGAAGTTGCTATTCCTCTGCAAGGTGCCTAGGAACCAGTGTGTCGGTCCAAGGAAGATCTAGAGATTGGAAGCCCTAATTGAGGTATTTAGAAGTTCATCCTTTAGAATAATTTGTTAACATTTATATCTGCTACCTACCCTCAAAATTTCATGGATTTAGGTCAAGAGGTTAATGAGAACGGGGGACGAGAAGTTGCTAGTTTGGCACAGGACGTGTAGAAACTAGGTTGAAGACGTACAAATTTGGGGTGTCTCCTTTGAGGTATTGTCCCCTCTGCGCCTGGAGGCTACTGGGGTTTTTTTCATTTTTTACTTGTAAAAGGCCCCTCAAATGAGAAGACTTGGGTCTTGCTTATAAGCACATGCCCATCTTTATAATTTCCAATATGGGATCTTTTGAGTCCCCTTCTCAGGCCTCTACACTAGCCCCCCCAGCAAAGGTGGCTTTGTGCTTACTGGGCCGTAGTTCCCACAGACGGCGTCAATGAAGATGTACAAATTGGGGGTGTCTCCTTTGAGGTAATGTCCCCTCTACGCCCGGAGGCTATTGGGGGTTTGTCCTTTTTACTTGTAAAAGGGCCCTCAAAGGAGAAGACTTGGGACTTGCTTAGAAGCACATGCCCATCTTTGTAGTTTCCAATATGGAATCTTTTGAGTCACCTTTGTTGGCGGGGTAGTGTAGAGACCTACGAAGGGGGCTCAAAAGATCCCATATTGGAAACTACAAAGATGGGCATGTGCTTATAAGCAAGACCCAAGTCTTCTCCTTTGAGGGACCTTTTACCAGCAAAAAAGGATAAAACCCTAGCCGCCCTCGAGCGTAGCGGGGACAATACCTCAAAGGAGACACCCCAAATTTGTACTTCTTCATAGGTCGTTCCCCCAGTCCAAAATTTGAAGTCTAAAGCCTGTAACAAAGGTAGGTTATCTCATGAAAAGTCTGAAACATCAAGTTAGGAGTAAAAACCCTCTAATTTTACGTGATTTCATGTTTTGTACACGTCGAATTTTACGTTTTATCCACACTGCGCAATTTAGCTTATCTCCGCATGCATATCCTTACACCTTAAGAAGAAAAGATGAAATTTTGGCTTAATTCATGCCAAGTCACGCATCATTATTATCCTAAACATGTTAGCATGCTTAAACCTTCTATTCTTTATAATTTCATGCACTACATTCCCTAGTTTTGGCCCTGTACCTCGGTTTTACCTCTATCTGATTTCATACATAAAACGGTCCATCAGAGACTGCTAACCTCATATAGCGGCCCCTCGATAGACGGCAACTTACCAATAAGCGGCCTTCACAGGACCACAACCTAGGTTCTGTAACCCGATTAAACATGCATTATTCCCCTTATGGATCTATTGTTGTACATGCCATAGTCTAAGTATTATACTCCCTAACGATGGTACGTGTTATATTACATGTTTTAAATTCCAAGTAAGCGTTCGCATGCATTAAAAACTTATTTTTCCATGTATATTATTTTCATGCCAAAACCATATATTCTTGTATTAAAGTTAAACTTAACATGCTTTAAATGAATTTGTTACATTGATGATTTGATCGTCATTTTTACACGATTCCCTCTCTTCTGAAATCTTTCATAAGTACATGGCACATATCCCGATACGATATCATTAGTTACACTTTGCACTTATAGAAACACTCTCTTGGACTTGTGATCCTCTCCGTTGGATATTTCTTCTACAGGACTAGATGATCTTATTTCAAGGCCTCCGTAAGTCTCCACGAGCCTAGGATTCCCACGAGGACGCCGAGCTCGTTGTACCCTCAAAGCCCAATTATATAGAAAGCACTCACATGACTAGTATTTTTCTGAGTCCTGGCTATTAGCGGCCATCAAGGAGACCGCAACTGTCAAGTAGTGGCCTTCCCATGACCGCTATCTCCCAGAGGTTTCACTACATCGACTCTATCTAATTTGCGGCCATCCCAGGACCACCACTTTCAAGTTGCGGCAAGGCTATGACCGCTATTTCAAGAAAACGGTCCAGACATGACCATTTCTATCTCAACTGTGCTTAACCCGAGGTTTTGACCCAAGGGCTGATTTCCATATATTCATAGGTGATCTATTGATTATCTAGACCCTAAACCCTTAATCAATAAATTACTAATGAACTATGGAAATTATTGAACGTACCGTTATGCTGCCGAATTCTTTCCGTGGCATAACCTTGTTCTTAATTCATCTTTGAACTATCATGATTCATCTTTGGTGCATCCTTACCTTGATATTATTATAGTGAACTGTAGTTGGACCTTGCATTATTCACCTACTTTATTTATATCTCGTAGAAGTAACTTGATTTATAACATGAAGATGCGGATCGGACACTGATTGTGTCCAAGGGCTCGACACTAGCTCTCTCGAATGATTGCCGAAAACGTGCTATAAACCATGGGGTATGATGAACACTGACGTCGCATTGCGTTGAGAGTATTTTTTTTATAGACGAGTGAAAACCACGAGGGTCTACCTTAAATTATTACATCTTGTTACATGACTTTCTAGTGCATAGCCTTCATGGTTATGAAAAGTATATTTTCGTTACTTGCAAGTACATTCTTGTTGCATCAAAGGCCACTTTTCAATCTTGCTTGATCATGTTCTCACTCTACTTGAAATCTCATATCTTTATAGTCTTGTTACCTGTGGGATTAGTTTGGTTTTATTCGCATGTTTCATCGTATGCATTTATCTTTCTTTCTAGAGCAAAAGTGTTAATTACTTAAACATTGCCTTCATGTTAATACGAAGATACCTACTTGGTAAGTGTGCTCGTTCCCTACTTTTTCAATCTTTTCAGGAAATTCTAGCGAGGATTCAGACTACTCAAGTGACGAGTCCGAGAGTGATTAAAGGTCGAGAGAAGACATAGTCATGAGTCATTAGTAATAAAGTTCCTTCACGGTGATAGGCGGTGAAGTTGATTATGTCATGCAATTTTCTCTTTTTATTGAGTCTAAAAATGTAAAGAGTCTAGAGTCATCACTTTGTAAACTTGTCATTATTATTCAAAAAAAGCAAATGTTTTGTCCAATTATTGTGCATTCATTCTTATGTGTGGATGTGTTAGCGTTCTGATTATATTGCTTGCTTGCGGCGTACTAGCCGGCTATTCACGTTCCTGAATATCTTCCATTGTACTTATATCTCGCTACATGACATATGATCCTTACTGACATACTCATATGATTAACTTCCTTCCAATGTCATTCTCTAATGACTCATTACCTCAAATTGTTGAAAGACCTTGGAATAATCTTATTTCCAACTCTTGAGTTTCCTTGATTACATGAGCACATTTTTGGAATTCTTTTGCCATTATTAATATGTCTCAAAAATTATATTATTAGGACTTTGGGTCCAACATGACACTCAATGCTAGGCAATATTTACAAGGGCTCAGATCTAGTCCTAGGGGTGAGACAAAGCTCAAAAATATGCCAGTATTATGAATGATCAGGTATGACATTGCACCAACTATACGTAGAATTGGTTCTAGACAAATTTACATACTTGGCATGATTTGTATATGTTATTGACATGTTCTTGACATTGAGGCCCGAAATGGGTAAGTGTTATTATTGAAACTCTTCTATTAGTGATCTCTTGTACCTGTTATTGACTTATCATTCCTTATCTTGTATTTGTAAATGTCTCCTTGTCTACCTTGGATATTCATTGATGTTACCAATGTCTTGATTGTATTTGAGTTTTCCGCCATGCGACATATAACATTCTCTATATATTGATTAAATGGTTAATCACTTATATCTTGCCTGATGATAGAGATGTAATTCCTACTTAGTATTTTACTCACTCAGTTTCTCTTAATATTTTTCAGGTAATAATGAAGATAGTCCATCAGATGGGGAGGGGCAAGAGTGAAAAGAGCTCCTAGATTGGAAGACCCTGTCTTTTTATTTTCTTAAGTCTAGTCCTGTAATTTTTGAGTCTTTTCTTTTATGTTGATGTAAGTGAGTCAAATAAAGTTGTAATCTTGAGTTTTGATATCAATAAAATTATTTATTTTTAATTATTCCTGGTCTCGTCGTGTCTATTGTGGTTCGCTCTATTTGTCATGACTGTCTCGCTACCACGTTCCGAGCAAGTTTTCGTTGCTATCGGTTCAGGCATGACACATCCAATATAGTCAGCATCAGAGTATCTCATTAAATATGAAGAACAAGATTTGGGATACCACAAACCGAGATTATATGTTTTAGCATGATATCTAAAAATTCTTTTAACATTAATGACATGCGATTCTTTAGGATTTGCTTGATAATTGGCATACATGCATACACTAAACAAGATATCAGGCCTACTTGTTGTTAAATATAGGCAGGAGCCAATCATACCTCTAAATTTTCTTTGATCTGTTGGCGTACCTAATTCATCTTTATCTAATTTTGTTGAAGACCTCATGGGAGTATGTTAGGTATATTTGGAGTAAATCTAATTATTGTCATTATCAGTTTTGGTGATAACAAAATTACTACTGTGTACAATTCTGTTCATTCAATGATGATAATAAAGAGAAGAAATGGCTAAAGAATGAAAGAGCTAAAAAAATAAAAAAGTAAAACTTAGGCAATTATAGAAAAACTTTGAAAAAAATAACTAAACATAAGATAGTCGAAAAATAGAGAACATAGGCAATAAACTAATACATAGGCAAACTTACTCAGCGAAGACACTAAAAACTTCACCTATCTCACAAATGAAACATAGGAGCTTAGGCGTCACTTCACCTATCGACATAGGCGTTGCTTCGCCTATCCTTCTGCCTATCTCAACTTAGGCGAAAGGCAATCACCTATCCTATTGATCCAGTGACTAAAACTCACTTTGCCTATCTTTCTGCTTCGCCTATCCTAAAAACTTCGCCTATCTAATAAAGAAAATTTTCAGACGCTTGCATTTCACTTATCTTGTTAACATAGGCACTATCACTCAACTTAGGCGATATAAACACAGAAACTTTGCCCATCCTAATAAATGCATTTCACTTATCTTAATCTAGCTTTTTATGATAAACTTTCATGTTGCGAAGCTATCTATTTTATCTCCACTATTTTCTGATATCTTTAATTAAAGCATATATTGAATGAGTTGTCTCATGCGTACTGGCTCATCTTTAGACAATCTCAAACAAAAAAAAAAATTTATCTTAAAATGTAGCTTTATGTCTTCTGAATTACTAGCTATTAATAAAATTGTTTATCCCATAAAAATATTTTTGTCCAAGCTAAAATCACTTCGAGGGAAACCTCCAAAATTCAAAATGCATCAAATGTAGCCGAATAATGTATTAAATGTTGTCAATATCAAAGGCATATATGCACGTAAACCTTGCAAGTACATCTGACTAACAGAAAAGGAAAGACATCTTCTTCAGCACATTTCAAGAAGGGATAAGATGACAGAAGGACTGGCATGTATCAGCCTATAAGAACAACAGAGAGAAATGTAATACTTTGACTGCTTATATAAAAGAAAAACAAGTATCTCTGTGCATGACAACTATGGAATGACAGAGATACTTGATCACATATAAAGAAAGATAGAAATATATTTTAGAGATATTTCTTGAAACTTGAAAAAGCAGTAGATCTTCTCTGGCAGATTTGATACTACAAGACAAGAGTAGATTTAGACTTAGTCTAACAATCTATATTTTGTGTCTAACATATTATTTTTCAAATCTAATGAATAGCTTATTCTGATTAACGATTATTTGGTTCTGTCTAACTTGCATTGCTTTATATCTAACATAACAATAACCTGGAAAGAGCTATAAATTTGCAAGACATACATGAAGTAGACAAGCACAGAAAGCACAATACAAATCAACATTCTTGTGAAATTCCCTACTATCATCAAACAAGCTTCCATTGTAATGTGTTGAGAGGTTCTAGATATACAATCTTTCTCAACCAAATCCTCTACAAGAAAGAGCTCAGGAAGAGAAAGCCCTGTGCAATCATTTTGCTTCAACATTGAAAGCCTTTGCAACACTCTAATCTTCCTTTTAGGCTTTTAGTGTTATCGTTAAAGATTGTTGCATTGTCATTTTTTATTTTCTTCATCTTGAACGCTCTATGTTTAATTATACACACTCTACCTATAGATGCTTTATCTATGTAACCTCATTTTAAGAGGTGTTCTTCTCTTTGAGGGGAGAAGTCCTTGCTTGAGAGCAAGAGTACCTATAGGAGGTTGATATCCTGTAGGTTTGGCAAGCCTGGAAATAGGCTGAGTTTAGTTAAACTCAAAATTTAACTGGGATCCTAGTGAAGGGATGCCCGTGGTGAGGTGAACACCTGAGCAAAAATAACAATTGTATTAATTCCCAGTTGGGACAGTTAGTGGAAATCTCAGTTGTTACTGGGTACTGGATGTTGGGCTGATAAGAGATCAGTATCAAACCAGTATAAAATCTTTGTGTCCCATTGTGTAATTGCTCTTGCATTTTACTTTCTGTATTACTAGCATTTGAAGTACACATAATCTCTACTAATATTCATAACTCTACTTAGTCTATTGTTATTGCTAAAGTTTCAAGCTTATCTTATTGCGATTTATTTTTAAAAGCCATTCACCCCCCTCTAGGCTTATAGCCAGATCTGGGCAATAGAGCAGACATGGGTTTTGCATTTTCAAATCTAAATTTCTTTAGTAGTTCCTTGGAGTACTTGGTTGGACAGATGTAGATTCCTTCTTTCATCTATTTGATCTGTAGACCTAGGAAATACCTCAGCTCTCCCATCATGCTCATTTTGAACTCTCCCTACATTAGCTTTTCAATGTTCTTGCACATTTTTTCATTAGTTGCTCCAAAAATAATGTCATCTACATATATCTGAACAATTAAGGTTCATAGTTTTTTATACAAAATAAATAATATAGTGTCCACTTTACCTGTTTGGAACCCATGGTTTACTAAAAATGAGCTTAGTCTCTCATACCATGCTCGGGGAGCTTGCTTTAATCCATAGAGAGCTTTGTGGAGTTTGTAGACATGTTCTACCTTGTTTAGGTCCTCAAATTCTAGTGGTTGTTGGACATACCTCTTCTTTATTGAATTCATTTAAGAATGCACTCTTAACGTCCATTTGGTATAGTCTGAGTTCATGAGCTACTACGTATGCTAGAAGAATTCTTATTGCTTCAAGTATGGCCATGGGTGCAAAGGTTTCATCATAATCAATTCCTTCTTCCTAGGAGTATCCCTATGCCACTAGTCTGGCTGTGTCACTGGTAATCATCCCTGACTCATCCAATTTATTTCTAAATACCTACTTAGTTCCAATGATTGGATGATTGGTTGGTCTCTCTACTAGACTCCAGACTTGATTTCTAGTGAATTGATTTCACTCTTCTAACATTGCTAGAACCCATGCTTTATCATTTAGAGCTTCATCAACATTCTTTGGTTCTACCTACGAGATAAAAGCCAAGTAATCATAGGTAAACAAAATTATTCTAGTTTTTACCCAAACCTGTGGATCTCCAATAATGTTGTCCTTCAGGTGGATTTTGGGTTATCTCCACTCCTTAGGTAGCCCTTGATCCATTTCTTCATCTTCTTGTTGGAGCTCTTCTAGTGGTGGATCTTGTTGCTCTTTGTTTTCGATTGAGAGATCCTCCACTTGTTTGATCAGCTTATCTACATCATCATCACACAAAGGCTTTTGTCTTCTTTTGGAGAAAGGGTTAGTTTGATCAAATTTGATGTGTGCAGACTGTTCTACAAGAAGTGTTCACTTATTAAATACTCTAAAGAGTTAAGTTTATAGATATGCCCAAGAGAAAAACCTTCATCACTTTTGGGGTCCAACTTCCCTAGATTATCTTTGCCATTATTGAGTATATAGTATTTGCATCCAAATGGCTTTAGGGTACTGAGATTTGGCTTCCTTCCTTTGAACAGTTCATATGAACTTTTCTTGACTATTGGTCTGGTCATAGCTCAGTTGATCATATAACAAGCTGTATTTATTGCTTTAGTCCAAAAATATCTTGAAAGTTTATAATCAGCCAACATTGTTCTGGTCACATCTAGTAAGGTTCAGTTCTTCCTATCTACCACTCCATTCTATTGTGGTGTTCTGAGGGCTGAGAAGTTGTGCTCTATTCCATGTTGATCACAATACTTCAAAAATTCTAAATTTTGAAACTCTCCCCATGGTCAATTTTAGTGCTATAATAGAATATTTCTAATCCTTCTGAATTTTTCTGTTGAACTTGATGAAGGATTCAAAGGTGTCAGCTTTTTGTTCTAAGAAGGAGACCCATGTAAATGTGGAGTAATCATCCACTATTACTAGGTCGTAATTCTTTCCTCCCAGAGTAGTAGTCGTCATTGGTCCAAATAAGTCCATATGGAGTAGCTCCAGGGGCTTACTAGTTGTAACTATATTTTTGATTTGGAAGAAGTTCCTAACTTGCTTCCCTTACGTGCAGGCTTCACAGATTGGTAGATTTATAATCCTTTTTGTGGGAAGTCTTTCAACTAAGTCATACTTAATTAAATTTTCTATGATTCCTTGATTAGCATGACCTAGCCTCTTGTGCCATAGTTCTGTGTCTTATCCTTCTTTGGCTGCCAGGCACACTTATTGTTGTTTCAATTCATTCAGGTATATAACATACATGTTCTTTTCCCTATGGGCCTTAAATGTGATTCTATCATTGTTTACCTTGAGGATAATGCAGTGTTCAGTCTCAAACTTCACACGAAGCCCTTTATCACATAACTGTCTGATGCCTAATAGATTGTGTTTCAACCCTTCCACATAAAGAACTTTTTCTATGCATTGGGCAGTCTTGTATCCGATCATTCCTATCTCTTTGACTTGCCCTTTACCATTGTCTCTATAGGTCACTGTCCCTTTAGTTTTATCCATGATTTCTATAAACAATAACCTATTTCTAGTCATGTGCGTTGGGCAGCCACTACTAAGATACCATCTTGTACCCTTGGCTTCAAGGCAGACCTACAACAAAAACATTATTTCTGACTTTTTGGTACCCAAATTGTTTTGGGTCCTTAAGGGTTAACCGTGGTATGCATTGATGTTCTAGATTTCCATGGTAGGTTTCCATTATACTTAATCTATTTTGTAGGTACATGTGTTTTAGATGTAATGGTTAAATAATTATCACTTATATTTACTCTCACAAATTTTGGTAAAGGGTATTTATTATATGGATTAGGTGGAGGTTTATTTTTTGGTTTCTTATATCCAAGTCCTTCACTTCTAAAGTTCTTTCTTTGATATCTTAATACCTCGTTTAGTCCTTTTACTCCTTTAGTAAATGTTTCTATGATTTTCTTAAGGTAAGTTTCACTTTCCTTTATTTTAATAAGTTCAGCCCTTTTTATTGGCAACTCATTATCTTTACTCTGTATTAGGTATGTGGTTTCAGAAAATAAGGCAATGCTAGCCATTAATTCTTCACAACTATCTTTTAGCTCTTTATCTAGTTTCTTATTTTCTTTAATCTATGCAGCAATCGACGAATCATGGCGCAAACATTTTTCTCTTTTAATTTCTAGTGTTCCTATTTAAGAAATTTTAGTTCTTTGCTTACTATCTTAAACGTCTCATATAATTCTTTTAATGCATCTTCTAAAGAGTATTCTGAAGTAGAATCTGAGCTAGAATTAGAGTTGCTTACCTAATTGCATTCCTTGTCATTGTTGGCAATCAAGGTCAAATTAGCCTCTTCTTCTTACTCTAAGGCTGATGGGCTAGAGGTGAGGCCTTCATCGTCCAAAGTTGCTGCCATTGCCTTTTTCTTGATGGGCCTTTTGTATTTTCTATGATATCTATTCTTGATTATTTCAGCTTGGTTCTTGAGCTTAGGACAGTCTTGCCTCAGATGTCCAGCTCGGTTGCATTCGTAGCAAACTACTTCTTCTTTCTTGTGATTTTTGTTTTTGAATTGCTTCTCCTTTCTCTAAACTTTTGAGGCATGTCCTGACCTCTGCAGCTTCTTTCTCCTCATTATATTTTGTAGTCTTCTTGACAGCATCGCTGCTTCTTCATCAGAAACTGCAAAGGTTTCTTCATTGTCTGGTTCTGATTTTGACTTCTCAACTTTGAGAGCATTTATTTTTCTATTAGTTGAGGTCTCTCCCAAACGTTGCATATTGATTTCAAGAGCCATAAGTGACCCTATAAGCTTCTCGAGAGACATCTGGGTGTGGTAGTTTACTTCTTCGATGGCGGTCACTTTGGGTGTCTAGCTACTTGGTAATGATTTGAGTATCTTCCTTACCATCTCACCAGAACTGTACTCCGTACCAAGTGCAATCAGTCCATTTGTGATGTCTATGAATCTATTGTACATCTGTGAAAAAGTTTATACGGGCACCACCCTAAACTGCTCATACTAGGACACAAGAATGCCTATTCTTATTTTCTCTACATTGTCTATCTGTTCGTAAGTGATCCCTAGCTTATTCTAGACTTCTTGAGCGGTCATGCATGCTGAGATTCTGTTGAATTTTGTTTTGGACAGCACACAACATAGATACTATTTGACCTTGGCATTTAAAGAGAGATTATCTTTGTCAATTGTTGTTAATTCTTCCCTAGGTCTTGTGATAATAAGGTCACCCTCTTCAACTATTATCCATAGATCATTGTTCTGACCCTTAAGGAAGAACTCCATTCGAGTTTTCCAATAAGAATAGTCAATACCATCAAACATTGGAAGATAGTTGACAAATTGACCTTCTGCCATCTCAGCCATGTAATATCTTTTGCTCTCAGATCGTTGGATATTTAGAGTATAGAGAGCATGGGCTCTAATACCACTTATTGCTCAGTAGATGGCTTAACCCAGAGGGGGTGAATAGGTAAATAAAATTTACTTGCAATAAAACAATGTTTTAGAATAAGGTATTGGAGAGGGGGATTTCTATAGCCCAACTAAGAGCAGCCGAACTAGGCCCATCAGGACCAAACGAGGCTCAGCTCATCCAAGTGATAGCCCCCTAGGGCTCACTTAGGCAAAAAGCCCAATAAAGATCACTCGGGAACCCACCCTTCCTCGGCGGCCCTCAGGCTCGGAAGGACCAAGTATCAGAACGGAAGAAGACCCACGCCCGAGTTATCCCTCCATCGGGATAGAGGCGAGCGCTCTGTACCCACTCCGACCTGACAGCATCCGAGCTATGCCGATCGCCCGGACAGGGCTGGCACCTCTTATGCTCGGACCGACTGACAAGTGTTTATCCATGCAGCCGTTGAGAGCCCTTTATGAGCAGGAGTTTAGGGGGATAAAGGAGCCATGATCCCTCAAGGCCATGAAAATCCCACAATGAGGACATAACGATCCCACGATGAGGACATAACTCCCGCCTGAAACTCCTCAGCTTACGGGACTCATCAGGTGAGCCCGCTATATAAACCAGGGACTCCCTCTGACGACAGGTAAGGCGAATACAGGCCTAAAACACCCTGAGTAGGAACCACTTCACCATCTTGGTATTGGGGGATCTCGTGCACCTCTTTCTACCTGACTCAATACCTTCCACCATTGCTCTACTGACTTAAGCATCGGAGGGTTTTCCCCAGGGAACCATCACTGGGCCTCTTGATTCGTTTCCCTTTCTCTGCAGTTCACTATTCGGTGATCACCCTCCCAGCTCAGGACAAGCGCGAGATCACGCCCCTTCAAGTATGATAGTACATAAGTAGATGCAGAATAGAATTCAAGCACATAAAGTAATCACACAGATGGACACAAAGATTTTAGATTGGTTCAGCCCTGACCTTCAGTTAGTCCTATGTCTAGTACCCAGCAAGCACTGAGATTTCCATTATCTCCCCGTAAGGAATAGTTACATGGCTATTTTTGGTCAAGTGTTCAGCCACACCACAAGCACCCTTATCCTTAAGAGACCTAGCTATTTTTGCTTAGGTGTTCAGCCACACCATAGGCACTCACTCACTAGAGCCCCAACTGATTTTATTAGCACACCCAAACCGAGGATATCAGCCTCTTGTAGGAACTCTTGCCCTCAAGTAAGGACTTCTCTCCATAGGAGAAGTAAACCACTTCACAAATGGGTTTACACAGACTTTGCATCTTTGTTAGGCAGATTGTGTAGAAGGAAATATAGATCATTTAAGATGAAAAATATTTGAATTAAAGTGAAATTATCTTGAACTACTTAGAAAAGTATTTTGAAGAAAAAAACTCAGAATTACGTGAAAGGCTATTTCTGAGGAAGTAGAGAAGAATGTAGCGGGTGGCATGATTTGCTTCTTCTTTACTTGAACTTGCGGTAGAGGATTTATTGAGAAATATTTGGCTTTGATCTCTCAACACTTGAAAATGTAGACTTACACTAGAAATTGAATTTCTCACTTGGTTAAGCTCGTGTGTAGTATCTGTGTCGTCTTCTTCTGTACATCACTTATGTATATCTCTCTGGTGCTGGTTCCATTAGGTAGAGCGTGGGAACGTAAGACTCATCTTTGTAGTCATTAGACCCAGTTTGGTATCCGTTTATACTCATCTTTGTAAACGTTAGAGAGCTTCATAATTTGTCTTGAGTGAGTAACTGTCTATCAGAGAAGATATTTCTGTCTTTGATACGTGTGGTCCTTTTTCATTGCGAAAAGATAGAAGCAGATTCTTCCGAGGGAAGCTCCTACGACATCGCATGTTTCTTAAGAAGCAAGAAGATCTTCTTAAAGTAAACACATTTTCCTAGGATGTCGTTTCTTCATAAGCCTATCATTCTTACAGAAGACATTTTGTTTACTCCATGATAATATAAAGTCAGGAAGTGCTGTATAGAGTATTCCTTCTTTTTTGCTTGCCTTGATCTGTATCTGTACTCCTATTCTTGTCATTGTCTCTATCTTCATAAAAATAGACTAAGAATATTGACCTTACCAGGCCATTAGACAAGTATATATCATGGAAAATGAAACAGAGCTCTCGAGTTCATTTTCATATTGTATGAACACCAATAAATGTCTACACGACAGCATTAAATGCATTTGAAATTTGAATTTTGTTGAGATAGTCACCAGATCATTTGTGATTGTCGATTAGAAGTGAATTTTAATATGAATAATCAACTAAGCTATTTGGACATAGGCAGCTATCACAAATATTATGATAACATTGGCGATGGCCTCTGATATACCCAATAGTTTAAGGTATATCCAGATAGTCGAAGGCAAGGTAAATAGTTGCCGCTATAGTTCGACTATATTCATATTAGCAATCATTTAGTTTATCCTTGTGATAGCTAATATCCCATCGACTATGTTAACAGATAGGCGTTTGAAGGTTGAGATAGTCGATTACAGGGGTGCCTATGTTCGTGAGATAGGCGATGGGATGCACCTATGTTAAGTGCTTCCACTAGATAGGTGATGGAAGTGCGCCTATGTGATTCTTAACTGTGCCTAAGTTAGTGACTATGTCACTTTTAGCTGCTATTCCAGTAACTATCTGAGCTGTGCGATAGGGGATGGAAGTGCACCTATGTCACTAAAGATAGGAGGCTGTGTGAAGATAGGTGGCTAAGTTCAGCGACTAAGTCACCTTAACTTTCAAGTTCATCAACTATGTTAACTTCATTTCCTACGCTTATGTTAAGCCTTAGTGCACCAATGTGAGTTCCAACGCCTATGTTAACTTGTTCACCTAAGTGAGCGCTTATTGGGGCACGATTAGTTTTACATCACGACACACACTCGCCTTTCGGATGGCCGAGATAGGTCGATCTGGCACGCTGTATCTAGGGGTGTTGGCAGGGGGGCGTAAAGAATAATAGAAATGCACGGGGATGAATAGAGTATGGTTAATCATTCTAGGAGCACATGACACACGCAAGATGGCTCAACCAGATGAAAGTGACGTGCAAGAATAACTCGATCAGAGATAGCCAGATGTAGTGCAGGTGTGCCAATCGATTTCTCGACGATCACTTATGGAACCAAGGTTTTAATACGGGAAGTGTCACTAGGGCACGGCACATAGGCACGGAATGTCAGGCAACACATGGATAGGATGAGGTTCAGCTGGTACGAATGAAGCGATTGTCGGGGCTCGTGTACTGGACGTCTTTACCTAGCAACCGCAATCAATCGATGTATGTTTTACATCGGATTGAATAAGAACACCTTTGTTTCTTCTTCTGAAAGAGGATCAGGATACCCTGGAAGCCGTGACGATGAGAGGGCATAGCTCACACTATCATTGGATTGCAACCATTGAGCCCAACAAACTAGGTTGGAGACACTACTTTTTGGATCAGCTGGGCGAGACATGGGCTCAAAAGGAGGGATGCCGACACTAGCTCAGCAAGGAGCAGCCAGGTACTGGCCTGAAAGAATGAGTGGCTGATACTGTCTCAATTAGGAGAAAGTAGGTAATGGCTCAAGTGCTAGGCGACACGGGGAGTTGGCAGGCGAGGTGTAACGACCCAAGATCTAGATACCGAGTCAAACACGATACCATTGAGATCCTACACCGCTACCCACAAGCTGGAGAGCTCAGAAGGGTTATTAGGGGTGTTGTGGCTATGCATTGAAATTCTAAACAATTAGCAGGAAATAATTTACATGATTAATATAGAACTAGCATAAATAAAATTAGCATTTTACAATAATTAATATAAGTACAAAGTCTAGTCCATAAGTACAATCAACGAAAAGAGAAATGTATTCTGCTATGGGGCACACCTCGACACTGGCAAGCTGGCATACTACTGGTCCTCCGACCGGAAAGCTCCATGTAGCAACCCTAATAAATGAATAATTGAAATGAATTAAAACATATATATTACAGAAGTAATATATATAAAAGGAATAGGGTTAATTGGACGAAATAAAACAAATTAAAAATAACGCCTCTTATTAGGGCGTTAATTCAAAAAGAAACGCCTCTATCAAAGGCGTGACTAAAGAAAGGACGCCCACACGTGCGGTCGTCAGTTCTCACGCGACCAAATGGGTAAGTAAAAGAAACGCCTCTATCTTGGGCGTGTTTTAAAACAAGAAACGCCCTTTTTCAAGGCGCTTTTTAAGAAACGCCCTTATGCAAGGCGTCAATTAAAGAATACACGCCCTGACCTAAGGCGTTAATTCAGTTCGTGAACCGTTCGAACCCAGAGCTTATCCAAGGAAAGATTAACCTAATCTAGTAAGTGTCTATTAGAGTAAGGACTCTATTAGGGATATACTACCCTCACACAATCACTAACTCTAATAGGACTTCCAAAGTCTTATAAATAAACCTGTTCGGCCAACCCTAAATCTATTTGGACGAACTACTGCTGCTAGGTACGTGAAGAACAAACAGTTCTTCTTCCTTTCCTTGCTTTTGATAAACACGTGAGGAGGTTTTAACCATCCTTCATCGTCTTTGCTATAGGTGGCTGCTTCTAGTGTTTGAAGACAAAGGGTCTTCATCATCATCGTCTTCATCACCATCGTTGCCGAAGAATAGGTAAAGTTCTTCTTTTTCCCTTGCCTTCAGGTTACGTAGGTAAAGAAGATTGATATCTTCTCTTCCTTTACAGGTAGCTGTGGCAATATCTTCCTGAAGAACGAAGGTTCTTCATCCACGAAGGTTCCAAACAGTGTATCAGTATTATCAAACCATAAGGTAGGTTTTCTCAAGCTACTGTAGCCCAAATGAAATTAATGCAAGATATATATATATATAAGCATGTCATGCATATGATTATTATAGTTTTCATGCGTTTTCTGAAATATTTTGAAAGAAACGCCCTTGATTAGGGCGCTAATTTAAAAGAAACGACCATGCTAGTGGTCGTCAATTTAATATTTGACGCCCTCTACGCAGGCGTTAATTTCATAAGAATCGCATGTGGTTAATAATTGATCCTGTTTAAAAAATTACAATACATATGAAATATTGATTTTTAATATCTTGCATGACTCTGTGAATTCCTGTTAAAATTTTACTGCCATGACATGTCTCCTGTCTCTCGAAATATTATTTATTAAAATATCGTAAATCCCTTGAAATTCACGACTTGGACAAAGTCGTTTTCCATATTCTAACGCCCCAGTACAAGGCGTGAATCTGAAAAGAAACGCCCCTTCCTAGGGCGTGTATCTGTTAAAATCCTGAAATTCACATATTCTGTAAAATGGAATTAGAAAGTAACGCCCCTTCCAAGGGCGCGTTTTTGATAAATTTCTGAGAATAATTATATCCTGTCGAATATGTAAATGATGAGACGCCTGCCCCTGCAGTCGTCAACTTTTAAGAAACGCCCCCAGTAAAGGCGTGTTTTTGATAAATTAATGAAATAATGGAAATTCTGCAAATTGGCAATATATGTAAACGCCCTTCAGTTAGGCGTTAATTACTTGAGACACGACTTGACCTAAGTCGTTATTTTACTGTAAACTGATTTTTCCTCTGATTTGCTAAACCGATGGTTTATATATTATACATATATATATATATCGGCACTATTCTCCACTCCGTGAGTATAGTCCCACGTTTCATGTTGATTTATCGATCACACTCAACTCTCATTGACATACAAGCTCTCCATTGGACATTCCGTTCCTTTGGACTAGCGAGTTAGTCATAGAGACCTCCGTAAGACTCCTCGTAGCCTTGGATTCCCTCAAGGCCGACTGAGCTGGTTGTACCCTAAAAACCCATTACACAGTTTTTGCCATGTCAATCTAAAGAAACATGGTATACCGGCCCTTATGATTATACAAAGAGTATATCATAAGAAATTCTTAATGGGATGATGATATCATGCCATATCATGTCATTCTTGTAAACCTCAATTCTATGATAAGAATGAGGGTATCTTACCTTTGATATACTGTTCATGTGGACCTCAATTCTATATAAAGAATGTCCATATTGATTTGTCATGGTACCTAAGTTAAAGGAACCATAATCTACCTAGTTTTACCGACATCGTGATTATACCGTTATTATCGCCATTCTATGTCCTTTGTCATATTTTGGACTCTATTCTATCAAAGTTGTCATACGTATCTACAAGCTTGATTATTGAAATTCTATATTGGCTATATAAACAAGAGTGGATGTCAAAACACATGATAAATGCCTGCGCATATAGGGCCCGATCTGGTCCTGGGAGGAGCACCCGAAAGTACTTGTGCCCATGGGAGTTAAAATGATAAGGTATCTGGCATTATACCGAGTACTTGACTTGCTTGATTGGACATTCCACACACATCTTGTACTTGAATCGTACTTGACTTTACATGAAATGCGTGGCCCGAAAGAGGGTAATTTACTTGCTTGATACATGATAGCCAAAGTTCTTGACATGACTTGTTAAACGTGCTTGTTTGAATACCTTGAATATACTTGTCATCTTGTTGGAAGTTCATGATTAAGTTCATCTTATTTCTTTGATATTACATTCTCTCTTTCTTGTCGTTTTATGCGAGCATGCATAGCTTTATTGCATCCATGAAAATGTAATTACTTAAACCACTTGCTAGTACTTGAGATATAATTTCCTACTGAGCGTTCGCTCATTCCGTTTGTCCCTTTGTACTTTTCAGGTAAGTCCGACGACGATGGAAGTCAATCGGATGGGAATTGTCAAGAGTGAAGAGATAGAGATTCTCCAAGTGTCATCTAGTCTTTTCTATAGTTTCTTGAGTCAACTATGTATTCTTTTCCTTTTTATTAAACAGAGTATTGGATTTGTAATAGTCTATCCATTATGAAATAAAGGATTGGGTTATCTTGCTATTTTTGCGCATCTCTGTCTTTGTGTCGAATACACGACCACTCTGATTGACATGATTGATATAGACACGTCGCGCATCTCCGGGTATCTTCCGCGCTCGGGGCGTGACACTCCACCTATAGGGGAAGTGCCACAGCTAAAAAAGCAGGGAGTTAGCCTCATCTCATTGGCTCAGTAGGGGTCCCGCAGATCCCCACCACAACAAAACTGTAAGCAGTAAACACAATAGTAATAGCAGTAACGGTAATAACAACAATAATAAAATAACGACAGCGGTCGGGACAACAAATATAGTAAACGGAGGAAACACGAAGCCTCTATGCTAGCCTGATTCTTAATAAGGGAACCATGACATCTAGTCGGGATCACCGACCAATGGTGAAACCGTAGTCCAACTACCGGGAGAAAACCAAACCAAACACGGTCGTAACAATCTGTCCTTACTGATGGAACCACTGACAAGGCCACGTAGCCACACACACACACAACCTCCACCCTCAAGAGGACAACCAACCACTGGCAAACCTCGGTATCAAGCTAGGACCAGTGAAAAGACCAAGCCCCACACACAGGGCGACACTAGCCCGTCTACCGGAAGGGCCACAACAATGCTGTTAGTAACTCAACCTTCACTAGCATAGGGTCCTCTACTCAAGTATTCACAACAAGGCTAGATGCATCCACTGATGTCTTATACTGCGCCAAGGTCTCATATGCGTGCACACTACCCACACCCGGTCTCGGGAGGAGTAGAGGAGAGACACACACACACCATACCTTGGGATTGGCTAGGATCTGTACCTCTGTGCCTGTCGGTATGGCCGTGTCCAACAACCTGACACGGGGAACACACCACTGCGTCCACTAGCAACGTACTCTTGTCCCAGCCAAGGTACATATGCTCAGGCGGTCTCACCTTTGAACAAGGAGCGTCGTACACACTAGGCAGTCTCACCTGGTCTAACCATTGTCGGCCACTGTGATCTTCCGCGGTGTCATAGAATCCGGCCGAACTATATCATCCACGATCTCGCGGAAATCTCAAGAAAGGCGTACACGCATACGCAAACTACGCAAACTATGGTATAACAATACGGGTGCTAGGAAAACCACTTACAACCGGATGACAGAAGCTAGTGGGTACCGGCCCACTAGACTCACAAGAACCACTTACCGTGATCACAGAGCTCATGCAGATATGGCCCTCCACGGTCACAAGGCTCACTTGGTATACAACTAGCCACGGGCATGCAAGCCACGTGGAAACTAGGCTTAGTGAATACGACCAAACCCATCGTGGGAATTTATAAACCTCGTATTACGTGAATCCATTCTCGGGCGACCACCACCCTCACAGGACCGAAATGGCCCAAATTTCATGGGTTTATATGAATAAATCACTAGTTTCAATGATCCGGGGCAAAAACCTATTGGGCATGTGTATAACATGTGTAACTCTATTGTTTTGATGATGTCTGACTATGTATGTTGGGCTTGTGTATAACATACTTTTGTTTCGATGATGTCTGACTATGATTCATTAATATAGTTTGACCTGCATTTGATAGCAACAAACACTCATGCATTTCAGGACAAGCCCACACCGGCAACAAAGTGTGTCTGTAAAGATAGAAAGAAACCAAGTAAGGCACAAAGATTGAGGCATTAGGCTACACAAGAATCAAGGCTGAATCATGTCAGGTCAGGTCAGTGCAGCTGCTGAAGTTGGTGCACATACTGAAGAAGGAAGGTATTTCAAGAGAAGTGTCGACACCACAGCCATTCCTCAGCAAAGGAAAGTTGATACTACATTGCTGACAAGGTCGAATGAAACAAATGGTCAACACAGGTCAACACAGTAAAGTCTGTGCATGTTCATGAATTAGTCATCACCAGTGCAACACCACGGTCGATGCAACTTTTGGCTAAGCAACGCACATAGCTTGTGTACGTTACTATAAGGTCAGTGCACATATGAAGACAAAGTCTAAAGCACGTTGATAAGGGTCTGTGCCATGCTTCCTTACAAAAAATACAAAATAAATTCTCTTGTGTTGTCTCGACACCGCCTTGTGATGTCCTGACACATCTAGAAGAGATTGTGTTGAATTTCGAACGGTGAAGCACCGACATAAAAGCATGTGTCGACACATCTGACAAATGTCTCGACATGTCACGCCCCGAGCCTTTATTATAGCGGAAGACTCACTCGGGGAGCGCGAACACCCGGCATGGTAAGCCTCTTACAAGCAAGAATCAATCAGAGCGTAAGATAATCACAGAAGTAAATGTAATTGTACAAGATTTAATCAACTTCAACTTTTTTTCATAATGCTCAATATTCAAGATACAATCACTAATTTGATTTCCATTCTACTAGACTCAAGAAATAGGAAAATTACATTGACTCAATCTTGACACTTTAACTTCCTAAGTCTTCACTCTCATCTTTATAACACTTTCACTCACTTCCGAACCCGCTACTAGTATAGCCCGAATCCGAATCCGAACTATTTCCATCTCCTAAAAAACATTAGAAAATAGGTCATGAGCACACTTGCCCAATAGGTATCTTCGCATCAACATGAAGGCACTATTTAAGTAATTATCATTTTAGCTCTAAAGAAATAAGGTAAAATCATGCGAATGCGAATCAATCATGCAATAAAATCAATAGAAACAAGATAACCATGTAAGATAGAATGAGCAAGAATGAACCATCAAGAATATAACAAGAACATGATATTGGCCTTCCATGAATAAGAATGTAACGAGATTGTACTAGCAAGCCACATATTCCTCACTTTAGCATCTTATGCTTAAGAGCAAGTGCTTCGTGAATTTCTGTGGAATATCAAGCAAGAATGTCATGTTGTGCCGTGGATCTTCACTTATTTATAGAAATAGTACTCCCAGAGCAATTCGACGCCAGTAGCATCATACCCCATGGTTTATAAAATAGTATGTTTCTGGCAATCAGCCGAGGGGACTAGCATAGAGCCCTTGAACACAATCAGTGCTCGATCGCATCTTCAGTTATAAATTAAGCTACTTCAACGCAGTATAACAGTAAAGTATGGCCAAGAATATAGCACTTCCAATAATTCCATGATAACTAAAATCAATGAATGAATGCTTCAATTTTGAATATATGAGATCAAGAATGATATTTAAACTAAGTTATGCTTATATAATAAATTGATAGCATAACGGTATTTTCCTTAACTTCCATTTCTTTTAGATTAATTTAAGCAATATGACAAGTTCTAGATCATCAAGGTTTGTCTAGAATCAATGGAATATCAACCCTTGGTCAAACCTTGGGTTAACATAAACAAGCTATGTAACGGTCATATGCTGGGCCGTTACATTATGTAACGCGCCAGTAATGGGCCATTACAGTGATCCGAGTCCAGAAGGATAAAAATAAACCCAGAGGAATGTGACGGTCTGGCATTGGGCTGTTACGTGAGCCTGACAGTCCAGTTCAAGGCCGTTACATTTCAAAAATCAAAACCACGATAGAGTGTTCTAATTAATGGGCTTTCATTGGCACAACCAACTCGGCGTCCTAGTGGAAATCACAGGCTCGCGGAGAATTACGGAGGCCTTGAAACAATGATTTCCTAGTCCATTGGAAGGATTATCCAATAGAGAGGTCCTCATGTCCAAGATTGTGTTCCTATAGTGCAAAATGTAAACTAATGATAACATACCGGAATATGTGCTATGTACTTATAGAATTGACTCTATTGACAGAGAGGGATATGTATAATCAATGTGAAAATCATTATAAAAACTCCGTCAATACAATGTTAAAAAGTCATGCTTTATAGTACAAAACTATAGAGTTTGGTTTAACATAACTTAAGTAGAAGTGATGATAAAACATGCAATACCTATCATGAATAATCAAATATCCTTAAAATCACATGATTAGGTTTAAAACTTAGGTAACTAGGTTTTAACCATAATAAGATTGGCAGGTTGTATTCAGTCATATGGTTGACAGAACACAGGATATAACGGTCTGGTGATGGGGCGTCACAGTGAAAGTGACGGTCAGGACCCAGCCGTTGCATGATTGTAACGCGTCTGTCCAAGCGCGTTAGAAACATTAGTGCAATTTAAATACTACCGAGCTTGTAACGGTCTGTCGTAGGGCCGTTACTTGAAAGTGACGGTCCTATGCTAGTGCGTTACGATATCTGCTAACAGAAAATAATCATAGAAACTAAGAGATCAACTCACATCATGTCTTTTATCAAAACATGATGAGCTTCTAATCATGTTATCGAAGTAAGGCCATCTACATGCATAGGTAATCATGAATAGATGAATAGTCATGTTTTAATTTCTTAATTTGGCTAAGAGGTGCATGATGTGCATAGAATAAATAAAACATGAAATCAATGCTCTATAATGCATGGAATTCAATCGAACCAGAGGGCTTTTAGTCCTATCATGCTGTTTTTGCCGTTCATGAGATAACCTACCTCTTACTTAGACTGTAGTTTCTGAATTTGGTTGAGAACCGTGCCCTAGATCCCTTCCTTCTCTTGTGACTTTTTCAGCAACTTCTTTAGGCCTTTATAAATTCTTAAAAATTATTTAAAATTTCTGGGGCACTACACCCTCCCCCACTTAGAAAGAATTTGGTCCCCAAATTCAAAACATGTATTGAGGAGAGTGTTCTTACAATTAAATAATTCTGGGAATCTTTTCTTCATAGCTGATTCGATTTCCCATGTTGCTTCATAAGGCTATGCGTTCTTCCATTGAATCTTAACCATAGGAATGACATTATTTCTGAGTTGACGCACTTCCTGATCCAGAATCTTTATCGGTGTTTGTTCGTATGTCAAGTATTTCTGAATCTCCAGATTGTCATAAGTGATAATGTGATCTGATCATACACATACTTCTTCAGCATCGAGACGTGAAATACGTCATGAACTCCTGCTAACTGTGGTGGCAAAGCCAATTTATAGGTCACTTCACCGATCCTTTCGAGGATTTCAAATGGACCGATAAATCTTGGAGTTAGCTTTCCTTTAATGCCAAATCTTCGAATACCACGATCCAGAGAAACCTTTAGATATACATGTTCTCCTACTTGAAATTCCAAGTCGCGCCTTCGATTGTCATCATCAGATTTCTGCCTATCTTGTGCCATTTTCATCCTTTCCTGAATGAGCTTGATTTTCTTTGTAGAATCCCTAATTAAATCGGGGCCTAGAAATTGCCTTTCCCCTATTTCATTCCAACATATTGGTGATCGACAACTTTTCCCATATAGAGCTTCAAAAGGTGCCATTTGTATGCTTGCTTGATAGCTGTTGTTATATGCAAATTCTACCAAAGGCAAGTGATCATGACAACTTCCTCCAAAATCAATGACACAAGCCCTGAGCATATCTTCTACCACTACCTTACAATCAGGATAATAGTTGGTAAGCTTAGTTCCAGATCCTAAAGGTGTAGTAATAGCGAGATCTGAAGGTAGGGGAATTGATGCAGTTGGTAAGGTTTTTGCAAAAGTGGTAGAGATAAAAGAATGAGAAGCACCAGTATCAAATAGCACGAATGCAGGACGAGAACAGATTTGAAGAGTACCTTCCATGAGCCCATCATTTTGATCCATGGGCGCTTCTTCTTCATCTATAACTGCATTGAGGCGAGCCTGCCTCCTACGTCCTCCATTATTTGGTTGGTCTTTCATAAGGGGGCAATCTGGCACATGATGCTCCCTACTCCCACAATGCAAACAAGCACCTAGGTGCTTCTAGCATTCTTCAGCCGAGTGGCCGAATTTCTCACAAAAGGTGCACGCCGAGGCGACTTGCTCCTTTTCTTCCTTCACCTTTTTACTACTCTTTTGAGAACTTCCACTGTTCCCGTTCCTTGATCTTTTCTTATTATCACGGCTTTTGTATGGTTCCGTGAAGCTGAACTTCTCCTTCTTATAATGTCGATCAGAGCGCCGGTTAGATTCTTCTCTCTTTCCTTTCAACCTTTCGACCTTCTCTAAGGTCCTCTCGCATAAATATGCCCTTTGAACCATCTCCGCATAAGTGCGGATATTCTGTGTCCCCAGTTGTTGAATGAAACCGGGCCGTAACCCGTCCATAAATTGGTTTGCTTTCAATAAGTCTGTACTAATCAAATGTGGTGCATATGGTGCTAGTCTTGAAAACTGCAACTCGTACTCTGCTACTGACATCATCCCTTGACGAAGGGAGGCAAACTCCATAGCCTTCCTTTCCTTCACATGTTCGGAGAAATACTTGGCATGAAATAAAGTGAGAAAAGCATTCCATGTATGTGGCGCATTGGCCGGAGGTGCCGGAACGGACTTCCACCAAGTACGGGCATCCTTATTCAATTGGAATGTTGCTAGATGGACTTTCTCCTGATCAGTGCATTGTATGACATCAAATATACGATTCATCTCATCGGTCCAATTTTCTGCTTCGTCTGGATTAGAAGATCCATAGAGGCGCGGATGATTTAGACTCCGGAAGTTACGATGAAGATCTCCTGCCCTTGCCCCTGCACCACCTTGTGCTATAGTCTGCAGTGTATGAGTGAGGCCGGCAACAGTTTGTTGCATACCGTCCCAATCTACGCGATGAACCATGATAAGAATAATAAGGTACCTGAGAGAAAATAACAACTTGTTATTTCTCATGAATATTGGAATAAGCAAAATAATTCTTAAACTAATTAGCTATCTTATCCCGGGTTCTACCCAATCCTCACATGGGTGTGGAATTTTTCCTTAGTTCATAGGTAGGGATCCTTAACCTTGGACTTATCCTATGACATGACTCTTTTCCTTAAGTCCTGAGACTTAGGCTCTGATACCAACTTAACTGTCACGCCCCGAGCCTTTATTACAGCGGAAGACTCGCTCGGGGAGCGCGAACAGCCGGCATGGTAAGCCTCTTGCAAGCAAGAATCAATCAGAGCGCAAGACAATCACACAAGTAAATGCAATTGCACAAGATTTAATCAACTTCAACTTTATTTCATAATGCTCAATATTCAAGATACAATCACTAATTTGATTTCCATTCTATTAGACTCAAGAAATAGGAAAATTACATTGACTCAATCTAGACACTTTAACTTCCTAAGTCTTCACTCTCATCTTTATAACACTTTCACTCGCTTCCGGACCCGCTACTAGTATAGCCTGAATCCGAATCCGAACTATTTCCATCTCTTGAAAAACATTAGAAAATAGGTCATGAGCACGCTTGCCCAGTACGTATCTTTGCATCAACATGAAGGCACTATTTAAGTAATTATCATTATAGCTCTAAAGAAATAAGGTAAAATCATGCGAATGCGAATCAATCATGCGATAAATCAATAGAAATAAGATAACCATGTAAGATAGAATGATCAAGAATGAACTAGCAAGAATATAACAAGAATATGATATTGGCCTTCCATGAATAAGAATGTACCGAGATTGTACTAGCAAGCCACATATTCCTCACCTTAGCATCTTATGCTTAAGAGCAAGTGCTTCATGAATTTCTGTGGAATATCAAGCAAGAATGTCATGTTGTGCCGGGGATCTTCACTTATTTATAGAAATAGTACTCCCAGCGCAATGCGATGCTAGTAGCATCATACCCCGTGGTTTATAAAATAGTATGTTTCCGGCAATCAGCCGAGGGGACTAGCATAGAGCCCTTGAACACAATCAGTGCTCGATCGCATCTTCAGTTATAAATTAAGCTACTTCCACGCAATATAACAGTAAAGTATGGCCAAGAATATAGCACTTCCAGTAATTCCATGATAACTAAAATCAATGAATGAATGCTTCAATTTTGAATATATGAGATCAAGAATGATATTTAAACTAAGTTATGCTTATAGAATAAATTGACAGCATAACGGTATTTTTCTTAACTTCCATTTCTTTTAGATCAATTTAAGCAATATGACAAGTTCTAGATCGTCAAGGTTTATCTAGAATCAATGGAATATCAACCCTTGGTCAAACCTTGGGTTAACATAAACAAGCTATGTAACGGTCATATGCTGGGCCGTTACAGTATGTAACGCGCCAGTAATGGGCCGTTACAGTGATCCGAGTCCAGAAGGATAAAAATAGACCCAGAGGAATGTGACGGTCTGGCATTGGGCCGTTACGTGAGCCTGGCGGTCCAGTTCAAGGCCGTTACATTTCAAAAATCAGAACCACGATAGAGTGTTCTAATTAATGGGCTTTCATTGGAACAACCAACTCGGCGTCCTAGTGGGAATCCCAGGCTCGCGGAGAATTACGGAGGCCTTGGAACAATGATTTCCTAGTCCATTGGAAGGATTATCCAATAGAGTGGTCCTCATGTCCAAGATTATGTTCCTATAGTGTAAAGTGTGAACTAATGACAACATACCGGAATATGTGCCATGTACTTATAGAATTGACTCTATTGATAGAGAGAGATATGTATAATCAATGTGAAAATCATGATAAAAACTCCGTCAATACAATGTTAAAAAGTCATGCTTTATAGTACAAAACTATAGAGTTTGGTTTAACATAACTTAAGTAGAAGTTATGACAAAACATGCAATACCTATCATGAATAATCAAATATCCTTAAAATCACATGATTAGGTTTAAAACTTTGGTAACTAGGTTTTAACCATAATAAGATTGGCAGGTTGTATTTAGTCATATGGTTGACAGAACACAGGATATAACGGTCTGGTGATGGGGCGTCACAGTGAAAGTGACGGTCAGGACCCATCCGTTACATGATTGTAACGCATCTGTCCAAGCACGTTAGAAACATTAGTGCAATTCAAATACTACCGAGTTTGTAATGGTCTGTCGTAGGGCCGTTACTTGAAAGTGACGGTCCTTTGATAGTGCGTTACAGTATCTGCTAACAGAAAACAACCATAGAAACTAAGAGATCAACTCACATCATGTCTTTTATCAAAACATGATGAGCTTCTAATCATGTTATCGAAGTAAGGCCATCTACATGCATAGGTAATCATGAATAGATGAATAGTCATGTTTTAATTTCTTAATTTGGCTAAGAGGTGCATGATGTGCATAGAACAAATAAAACATGAAATCAATGCTCTATAATGCATGGAATTCAATCGAACTAGAGGGCTTTTAGTCCTATCATATTATTTTTGCCGTTCATGAGATAACCTACCTCTTACTTAGACTGTAGTTTCTGAATTTGGTTGAGAACCGTGCCCTAGATCCCTTCCTTCTCTTGTGACTTTTTCAGCAACTTCTTTAGGCCTTTATAAATTCTTGAAAATTATTTAAAATTTCTGGGGCACTACACGACACCTCCAGAAGAAATCAAGCTGAAACCGTTCTATCTGGCCTCTGGTTTAATCAATGTCTCGACACAGTCTTGGTGACATCTCGGAACGAAGCATATATGTCCCGACATAGTCTTGTGAAGTCTCGACACATCTGTCATGGGCCTTCAAGATATTCAAAGGATGTCTCGACACACTGAGTAAAAAGTGTCGACACACTTCATGCCTCACTTCTCTATGGTGAACTTGTCTCGACACCTTGGATTCTTCAAGGAAGCGCTCTACTGGCTATCTCACTATGTTGTGTCGACACTTACCTCGAAGGAGGTCGACACCCTTATACTTCCAGGATGTGCTCAATTGAATATCCTACTAAGATATGTCGACTCTTTTCATGCAGGAGGTCGACACCCTTGTTCTTACAAGAATCCTCAAGCCAATAAATTGTCAGATCAGTGGGCCATCCAGAGATAGAAAAAGGAACCACAAATCATTAAAATTAAGGATTTTGGGGTCTGGACCACGTCTCGAGGTCTGACCCTTGCTCTACCATCTTATCACTCATTTGTCTACCTTTTGGAGATGGTTTTGTCAGAAATACAGCTGGAAGAGCCACTTCTGTCTGCCGCGATGTAAGTCTTATCCGTCTACCTATCCAGACTGTCTGCTGCTGGAAATAGGACACTCCGTAGTCTGCCATCATCTTGCTGTCGACCAATGGGCTGTCCAACCAGCCATTGCATGCAGAAGAGTCCATTTGAGCAGAATGAGAAGACTGCATTTCTGAGGGAGAGTTGTTGTAAAAATCTGATGCTGTCTAGAAGGAGATCTGATCTGCTCCTTCACACAGTCTGCCATCGTACCTATCCTTGTACTTAAAACAGCGACCAGCCAATAGGAAGAGCACAACAAGTAGCGCATTAAATATTATGGGACATGATCACCTTCCTCTTATTGATTATCACCATCACACATGGCATTCGCTCTAGAAGACGCTCTAGCTCTTACCTTCTGGCGCACGCTGCATGGAAGATTTGGAGGGAATACTTCGTTGATCCACTGGTCCAAAGGAAGACTTCTTGGCGTGCAATATTCTCAGGCTTTCTCAACTGGTCTTCTTATTTATACGAAGCTTCCTCAACTGAAGAAGCTGCGACTACTGCCATCCAAAAAGTGCCACTCTCTAGACCTATCTACGAAGAATATTCCTATGTAGCGTGAGAGCAGCCCCAGCACCTATGGGACTTAGTCCAGTGCTGTGAAAGAGAGAAGAAGAAGAAGAAGAAGAGAGTGCAGCCTTGAGAGAGAAGATAATTCTTGCAGTCTACCGGTGCTTGAAGAAAAGGATCCTTAGATCCAATCTTGTAGCTGCAATCACCAGCTCTGATGTCTTGATTCATTCTTTCAGCTGGTGTCTATATTGTCTCTAGTGTTTCTCCACTGCACTTGCAGTATTTAGTTTCTATTTGTTATGGTTCATCTATCACCAAAACATCTAGCTTCTCCGATCCCCTGTTTATGGACCGGGTTCCCTCTGTGGTTTCAGAGGAAGAGAGGATTAGATCCTCAGGGTGGTTCAAGCTGTTAGTCAGCGGAAAGCAAGATGTGCTGCTCAACTGTGTAAGCAAGCTGTGTGTCAGCCGGAAAGTCTCACCGAGTTTGGTGAGGGGTGGACGTAGGTTGTGGGCTAACAACTGAACGACCTTAAAATCCTTGTGTTGTGGGTAGTATACTTTGTGACCTTATTATATATCCTCTATCCCTACTTCACAGATTCGTGTTCTACTTACACTGTTTATTTTCTCTGCACACTCAAGCGTTCAGCTTGCACAACAGTCTCATCTCGATCCCCCTGCTATCGTAGCTAACGTGGATCTTCTCAGGTGTCTACAGCACTCTTGCTTACAGACACTTTGGAGCATCTCCCAAGCAGAGGAAGTTATCACGGTGTGTGAGCAGCTTTCTCCCTTGTGTATCTAACTACATTTGCACCTTAGGTTGCCTGTTGCACCCTTGCAAACAGGGACCAAGGTGAAAGTTTTCCCAAGGAACCTCACCTTGCTGAACACTCATTCATCTTAGCTGATCATCATAGCTCTCCCACCTAAGATAGTCATTTAACTTAGCTTTTCTGTTTCAAGATCTCTATGGTGTATTGGATTACATCTCATTCGGATCTGAGTTGCTAGTGAAGAAGTGTCGACCTCTCTCTTGGGGAGTGTCGACCTGTCTGGACTGATCTGTTAGAGGTGTTGACCTCACTACCCTAAAGAGTAGACTCCAACTCACTTCATAGCTGGATCCTGCTAAAGGAGTGTCGACCTACCCATTGGGAGTGTCGACCTGTCTGAATTGAGCATTGGAGTTTAACGTCATTACTTGCTCCATTCCTATCTATTCCGCTGTGCTGTATGCTTAAGTGATTCATTTACCTTATAAGAGTGGTTTATGTTTTTACAAGTCAAGATTTAAATAGGCCAAAGTTATTAATAGGATGTATTCAACCCCCCCTTCTAGATCCGATTGCACTCCGTGGGACCTAACAATTGGTATCAAAGCCTAGCTCTGCTACTCCTAGATCCTACGATCTGTAGGAAAAGATCTCAGTGCATTTTGAGAAAATGGCTTCATCTGCTATAGATGCTTCGAAGGCTTCTCCGCCTATGTTTAATGGTTCAGATTTTTCAATATGGCTGATTGGAATGTACGTCTATGTCAAATTCATAGATCCACAATTGTGGAACCTTATATACATTGGTCCAAATGAGCTGCCATCAGATTCAAATGAATGGTCAGCTGAACATAAGACCAAACATAACAATAACCTTGCTGCACTCAATTTAATCAAAGCTGCAGTTGTTGACAGATTACTTGATCTTGTGTCTACCTGTAGCATAGCTAAGCAAGTTCTGGAGGTGTTGATGAACTTCCATGAGAAATAAGATCAAGAGCGTCAATGCCTTATGGCTGACCGATCAGAGCAATCAAGCAATACATCCTCATCGTAGGTAAGCTCTGATTCTGAAGACTTTACTTTTGAAGAGCTTATGGAAGCATATGATCAGTTGATCGAACAATACAAAAAGATGAAATCTGAAAACAAAAGAATGAAAAAAGACTTGAAGAAGAATAGTCAAGGTAAGAGTCATGCATGTGAAAATTGTTCCAATTTTGAAGAACTAAACAATACTCTTACCATTGACTTGGATTTGCACAAACAAAACATTGCTTGTCTAAATGATGAAATCAAAATCCTTCTGGAAGAAATCATAAGGTTGGAAGAGACTGTTCGAAAACTTAAAATCCAACCAATCTGTCAGAATGAAAGTTCCTTCTGTAAAAATTGTTCAGCTTTTGAAGAGCTAAATGACACTCTCACCTCTGACTTGGATGTGAATAAGCAAATCATTACATGCCTAACAGATGAAAATGGAATATTTCAAGCTGAAATCACTAGGTTGGAAGAAATCATAAGACAACTTCAAAACCAACCTAAATCAATCTCTAATGAACAAACCATGTCGGACAAGTTAATCCCTGATAAAAGGTTGATTGAAGAAATAAAAATGGTAAAAGAACAAAACGACATGTTGCTTGAAAGACTATCCATTCATGAGAAGGGCAAGGGTATTGCCCATGACAGTTCTGAAAAACTAAATGAACTTCAATAAAGATTGAAAATTACAAGGGGGTTAATGCTATGCTCAATGAGCAATTGGCTGTGTGTGAGGGGGACCTCGCTGAAACCGAGCTGAACGTCTCCTCATTGGAGAATGAAATCAAAGATTTAAATGATTCTCTGTCTAAGTGTATGCAGGATAAGGAAAGCATGAACAGACTCTTGGAAACAAGAGTAAGTCATCATGAGGGAGATTCGGGTGGTTACAAACTCGAAAACGAACGATCCTTCGGAAGCAAGGCCTACATCACTTCTGTCAAGGGTAAGAATGAAGCCAGCACTTCTTACCACCTTCCAATATAACATGCTGCTCAGAAAAACCAAAAATGCATTGGTAAGCAGCAAGGGAAGGCTCTCATGCAAAAATAGAAACCTAAGTCTGCTAGTCTTGACATGCACAACAGGAAAAGCCATGATGACTACCATGCCTCTCATAAAGTGAATGTTTATTGCTTTCATTGTGACATGCTTGGTCACACTGTAAATGACTATCTCACCTTGAAAAAAGATGAACTAAGAGCAGGAAAGGATTCAATAATTACTACTGAAATCAAGGGCAAAAGATAGGTCAACTCTGGCAGAGGAAGTATGCAGCAGAACTCTGCACTGAACCGCATGGGGAATCAAGAGAGTCGACACTTCCATTCGGACAGGTCGACACTCCCCATGGTCTTCAACAGAAATCACCTTCCTTGCTGCTACCACTGTGGAAAGAATGGCCACACAGTCCAGGACTGTTGGCGACTGAGAGGTAGGAGCTACTCTCATGATCAACATAATAGTTTATATGCTCACTAACAATGGAACAATGCACATGTGCACAGAAAAAATGCTAAACAACCTGTGCGTTGCTTCTATTGTGGTTAATGTGTACATACATCCAATTATTGTCCCTGGATGAGAGTGGGTGACCATAAGGCAGCAAAGAAAATAAGATCAATTGCTAGAACTGTTGCTAACTAACAAGGACCCAAGCAAGCTTGGGTACCTAAAAATTTTGAATGAAAATTTGAATGTAGGGTGCCTTGGAGCTGAACAATGGATGGTCAAAAGAATAAACGCTCAAGGCACAGATATGTAAATAATCCTTATGTGTTCAACCTCTTCATGATAGGCTTGCATTGTAGTCATCGCATTGTAAAGTGATCTCGTTATCAATAAATCATGCAAGAAATTATCTCCCTGAATTGCTGAAAAATCCCCCATGGTGTGAGATGAACATCTCGGCTAGATTACCTGCTTTCACCAGTTGAATGGTGTTTGTACCATAGATCAGTTAATTGAGATTTGCAATCCATGAAAAATTTGTCATGTTGGTAAAATTGATGATTGAGTTGCTGATTGATCCTTTCTATCATTTAACAGCCATGTGAACCTATTGCTTAGCATTCATGATCATTATTACTGATGATGCCCTCCATGGCTGCATATATCTCAAATCATCATTCTCATGAACAAATGACATGTTGATTGTTTGCCTCAACATCCATGAGCACTGGACAGAGGGGCAGTTTAAGAGTTTGCACCTAAGGGAAGAAATGCATTGCATATGGATGTCTTGTGGTCCTTGAGGATCAACTTGAAATTTTATGCCACATCATGCATTTTATGATCACGGGACCCAACTCTGCATGACCTCTTGGTATATAAAATGATAAGTTGGGAGAAGGACAAATCACTTCTGTCTGGAAACCCACATCATGCGTGAGGTGGTCTTAGAACTTCAGTTCTCTGCCAGATACCAAAGGTCAACACATCATTAGAACAGTCTAGATGTTCAATTGAATAATTAATCAAATTTCCTGCATTGATAACATTGCATATGATGCACTCAGAATTCAGACACTCAATGCACAAAGTCAGGGGGAGTTCTTGCATTTCATGGTTTATCAACTTGCATATTTATTCAGAATGCATTTCAGAAAATTCATGATTACATCATATTGTGGTCTCATACACCAAATGTTAAAAAGGACCCAAAAATGGCATCATTTTTCATGCATCATGTGTTCACTTAAAACATAGGTTGCATACTCCATGCACATGCTCAGGGGGAGTTTATTCTTCTTGAAAATCCGTCAAAACACTATCCTTCAGTCAAACAGGTCGACCTCTCAGTTCAGCCTGGCTGAAAATTGCCTCCTACCTAAGCTTAATCCAGAACCTCAGGGGAAGTGTTCCTCATCCAGTCTTGATTTCAACTCATGCAACACTATCTTCTTGAACCAGACCACCACATCATAATGCCTATTTTTTGTTGTTCATCTTAGATTCAAATGCCTTGAACTTCTCGAAGGATTCTCTATCTGTTATTAAGGTTGTTTATAAGAGTAAATCTTCAAGAAGAATCTTCTTTTATAGAGATTTGTGACTGCCTCGAACATGAATGAGTTTGGTTTAACGTTAATGATTTCTTGTGTCTTGAAGTCTAAACATCTTGAAAATGTCTATGTTCAGGCTTATTAGACTTAAACTAGTTTCTCTTGTTGTTGTCCAGTTATGCCTTCTAAAATTTGAAAGTTTATTTTAAGTACAAAGGCTTTTATGATTGAGAAACTTCTATCTAAGTATTATTTTTTAAACAATCTGATTTTGTGGGATTCCTAATGGCAAAAATCGTCAGAGCAATGACATTGGCTCACTGAGAAATATGTCTTCTCATAAATGAATTGAGATGAAATATGTCATGAAGTGCCCTTGTTAACTCTACTGTGTTATAAGGTATGTCATAAGGTAGAGCAATGGCCAAGTTGCTGAGAAACATGTCCCCTCGTCAAGAATATGTGGTTCGATATGTCATGAGGTGACAATGCTATCTCTGTTCTATTTGAAGCATGACAGCCAGTCTTACCAATTACCTAGGGATACTTGCATCTAAACAACGTGTGTCCTTACGGATATGAGGCATGCACTAGACTTAAATGCTCGTAAAAACTTCTCCTGTACACAATGAATATTATGGTTGAGATTGCAAAAGCTAAATGCACATCTATTAAAATTCTAAAATTCCATCTAGTCTTCATGCTTGTTTAATCTCAATATTTTTTAGAGTATCTCTCAAAGAAGTCAATGGTATTGAATGGGTAAGATAAGAGGATGTTAATCTTACTTTCATATGAATTTTTGGTTCAACTCTATCAAATTTGAATGTAAATATTTTCATGAGATTCCACTGAGTAGGCCAGAATTCATTAACATTAAACCAATCTATGTGTTAAGACTAGTTCATTCGGGTTCTATAACTAAAAATTATGAAAAATTCCATACCTCTGATTTATGAACTTGGTCTCAGGTTAAAGAACCTTCATCTTCTATAAAGGCAAGCTGTCTTTCTATATATCCCTTGATCTTTGCTCTCTCTAGACAAATGGTATCAATGCTCCTTGATGACTTCTAACATTAGATGTCATTACATTCCTATCAATTAATGTCAGAGCATGCCATTCCTTCTTGAAATATCATATCTTGATGCTCCTTGGTATTTGCCTTGCATGAGACATATTTGCATCAATCATTACGAGCATTGTTGCATGTGTATAACTTTGTAATCATTCCTTGGACATAACAATTGGAATGATCATCCATGGGCATCTGGCACAAGTTCTAACATCATTGGCATTATGGTTACAACTCAACTGGTTTCAGTTTTTCATAAAATTGGGTGGATTGCATTCTTCAACTTCGTACATACATATCTTGCATTCTGCATTCCCATGCATTGCATAGAAAACCCCAAAAGTCTGAAAAAAACACTAAAAATCTTAAAAAATATGAAATGAAAAATATGTTCTTTGGCTGCTATATTGCATCATATTGTTGCAACCATGTCTTTCAAATTACAACTATCTTTGACAAGCCAACTGACAATACCATTGATTCTAACAATTGGCCATGTTAGATATACCCATATCATTCATTGGTATCAGTCCTAAAACTAACTTTTCAAGATTGGTTGTTCACAATGGTTATCTTGTCAACTTTAATAAGTGTACAACTATTGGCATGCATTTCCACATCATTTTCTGGAATTCTGGAATAATGACAGCACTGCTTGTGATTATACCTGCCCATAATTTGCCTACGAAAGATATATCTTTCCATCAATTGGCATCCGAAAGCAGGAGAGATTTATGCACCTTCAGAAAGGTATCTCAGGTTGCTGCACTTTAAGTTGCTCCCTCCAGGTATCACTTTTACATTATACATCATGTGCTAATAACTTCCAACAATTGGTGTGCTACAATTTCCTTCACTCCTACCTTCCAAATTATGCAATATATTCTCTCTCGTGTGATATTTTGATGATGTCAAAGGGGGAGAGAATTGTATGTGTCATTAAAAGAATACACAAGGGAGAGAGTCTTGAATACTTACATAAGAATATGTGGGTAGAAAATTATTTGTGTCTAAAGGAGAAAATTGTCTGGAAAGAAAATCATTGAAGGTCTTTGTGCTGTTATTCGCGATTACATCCTTTTAATCTTGGACTTTCAATATACTCATAATGACTCAAAGATGGACATCATAATGACTCATAGTTCATAGTTACCATCATCAAAAAGGGGGAGAATGTTGGGCATGTGTATACCATGTGTAACTCTATAGTTTTGATGATGTCTGACTATGTATATTGGGCTTGTGTATAACATACTTTTGTTTTGATGATGTCTGACTATGATTCATTAATATAGTTTGACATGCATTTGATAGCGACAAACACTCATGGATTTCAGGACAAGCCCACACTGACAACAAAGTGTGTCTGCAAAGATAGAAAGAAACCAAGTAAGGCACAAAGATTGAGGCATTAGGCTGCACAAGAATCAAGGCTGAATCATGTCAGGTCAGGTCAGTGCAGCTGCTGAAGTTGGTGCACATACTGAAGGAAGAAGGTATTTCAAGAGAAGTGTCAACACCACAGCCATTCCTTAGCAAAGGAATGCTGATGCTATATTGCTGACAAGGTCGAAGCACATAAATGGACAACATAGGTCAACACAGTAAAGTCTGTGCATGTTCGTGGATTAGTAATCACCAGTGCAACATCACGGTCTGTGCAACTCTTGGCTCAGCAACACACATAGCTTGTGTACGTTACTATAAGGTCCGTGCACATATGAAGACAAAGTCTAAAGCACGTTAATAAGGGTCTGTGCAATGCTTCCTTCAAACAAATACAGAAGAAATTCTCTTGTGTTGTCTCGACACCTTTGTGATGTCCTGACACATCTTGAAGAGATTGTGTTGAATTTCGAACGGTTAAGCAGCGGCATAAAAGCATGTGTCGACACATCTCACAAATGTCTCGACACCTCCAAAAGAAATCAAGCTGAAACCGTTCTGTCCGGCCTCTGGTTTAATCAATGTCTCGACACAGTCTTGGTGACATCTCGGAACCAAGCATATATGTCTCGACACAGTCTTGTGAAGTCTCGACACATCTGTCATGGGCCTTCAAGATATTCAAAGGATGTCTCGACACACTGAGTAAAAAATGTCGACACACTTCATGCCTCACTTCTCTATGGCGGACTTGTCTCGACACCTTGGATTCTTCCAGGAAGCGCTCTACTAGTTATCTTACTATGTTATGTCGACACTTACCTCGAAGGAGGTCGACACCCTTATATTTCTAGGAAGTGCTCAACTGAATATCCTACTTGATAGGTTGCAAGGCCTGGATACAGAGGGGGGTGAATGTATCATGTTCTAAGATCACCCAATTAAAAACTCTAATGCTCAAGTATGCGGAATTAAAAGCAAATTATGAAATGTGCTGAAAATGCTTAGAAGCAACTCAGTGAGACAACACAAATCTATTAGCTCTCACACGCTCCTAAGCAAACATCTAAAGATCGCAGTAGAGAAAATAACATATAAGGAAAAACACACCACAAGAGAACACCAATATTTTTAGGTGGTTCGGTCCAAAGACCTACGTCCACCCCTCACTCCAAACCGGAGTGAGGCTTCCACTAGCTAGGCTAGAAACTGTAGACTCAGTCTGCAACAAATTGCTGCCACACAGCTTGACCAGGGGAACAACCTCCCCTCTTCCTCCCAACCGGAGGGACACCCCAAGTGACTCCCAGCCACTTGGAAACCAGAGACGGAAGTCTCTCTTCCTCCAGACTAGGAGGGAACACCTAGTCTTGCAACCACAAGACCAGAACCGGAGGATCAATCCTCCCTTCCTCCAAACCGGAGGGAAACCTAGAGACCTAAGTCTCCCTTCCTCTGAAACCCAGAGGGAAGCACAGGTGACACCAAGCCACCTGTAAACTAGAGGTCTCGGACCTCTCTTCCTCCCAACCGGAGGGAACCCGACCTCACACAAGAGAGTCGGAAGAATAACTATTGAAGGTTTAAAAGGAAAACAAAAACACAGCAACAGAAAGCTGGAAGAATAAAATGCACAAAGGCTCTCGCAGGAGCTGGCGGGCCTGGATTTGATCCACGGTCCAGCAGGAACTGATCTTCAGTTGAAGCTTCCTTTTCTCTAGCTCTCTCTTCTTCTCACTCTTCATTTTCTTCTCTTTCGCAGGCTCTCTCTCTCTGTCTCTTCTTTCTTCTTTCTTCTTCTTCTCTCTTCTTCTTCTGCTCACAGCCTCTCTACTGCACTGTCTGTCTATCTCGATCACTCTTTCTCTTTCAGATCTGGTTATCTCTTCTTCTTCTATTTCAATGGACGGTGGCTTCTATTTATATCAGGTTCAGCATGTGCTAGGGCGTGCTCTTTTCGATTCTCGCCCAAGCTTCAGTCCACGTGGTGACCTCTCAGCATCTTGGATTGCGTGCCAGATGCCAGCCTAGTGTCATGTGCCCAGACTCTATAGGTTTAATGAAATAATACTTCAGTCGATCAGCAGAATGTATAGACTTAATGTAAAAGCAGTAGTATACAGACTTAAAAAATGCAGCGTGATAAGCAACCGAATGTATATACTTTAGAACAGCAGATGATCAAGTATGTACACTGAAAGTGTATAGACTTGTAACATGCGCTCTCAGTGTATAGACTTGTAACATGAATGCATTATCATCACAAGATAGAATGTGTAGACTTCTGTGAAGTGCATGAGAGAATCGGGTGTACAGACTTTGGGTGAAGCATGTAATGCAACACAGTGTATAGACCTGAAGCTTGATATTGAGTGTATATAGTTGAAGCTTATCAAACGAATGCATAGACTTCAAGATAGCGAACGAGTGTATAGACTTAGTGTTAACGTGCCAGAGAAACTAGTGTACAGACTTGCTGAGCTTTCGCTAAGTCTGTATAGACTTGATGAAAGAGTCCCTGGGAAGGCAGTGTACACACTTGATGGCGTGAAGGAAAGAGTGTATAGACTTCGTTTGAAGGGGATGAACATTTGCTGAAGTGTGTACAGTCTACAAGCATGGATGTTCATACTTAACCTCTGAAGAGTATATACTTGAGAGAGACGCTGAATGAGACACAGATGCTGTATAGACTTCATATGTAATGCAACATTGTATAGACTTGAGAGAGACGCTGAATGAGATGCAGATGCTGTATAGACTTTACATGTGAATGCATATGCCAATGTATATACTTGAAAGCATGAGACGCTGAATGAGACAATCAAATGTACAGACTTCGAATCAAGGCTTGAATAGTAAATCAATGTCTAGACTTGGAACCCCAATTGCCAATGTATAGACTTGTAGCTTGAACCAGTGTATAGACTCTGATGCAAATGAGAAGCCAATGTGCAGACTTCACAAAGTATAGACTTTCCAAACGACTGTACAGACTTTAGCCCAATCAGCGATGTATAGACTTGGAACATCTGAGGACCAGTGTGTAGACTTTGTGAAACAGAGTCTAATGTATAGACTTGGCAGGTTGACCCACTGTACAGACTTTGAAGCTGAAGACAATGTGTAGACCTGTGAAGCTTGAGGCCAATGTACAGACTTGGCGTTCCACTGTGGATGTATAGACTTGAGTGTAGTGAATGGATGTTCAGACTTTGAAGATCCACTGTGGATGTACAGACTTTGGCATGAGATTGGTTGTACAGACTTCAACACAGCTGCGATGTACAGGCTTTGACAAAGCAGCGTTGTACAGACTTGATGAAGCTTCAGATGAATGAATGTATAGACTTGAAATAGAAGTCAGGCAAGCATTGTGTAGACTTGGCCCGAACGTAGGAATATGTATGAGTGTATAGACTTGGCCAAGCGTAGGAAAAGATGTGGAGTGATGTGTAGACTTTGCGTTCAACTGGATGTATAGGCTTGGAGGGTTCACTGATGGCTGTACATACTTGGGCGTTGTATAGACTTGGAATGGCTTGAAACACAAGGACGTTGCTCGCTGTACAGACTTGATCAAGGCAGCTGAACAATGTACACACTTCCAATGTATAGACTCTTCCAATATGCAGACTTTGGCTTGGAACAAAGGTAAAGATGAGGAGTGTATAGACTTAACAGAGCCAGTGAATAGACTTGCAAACATGTATGAACAAGTGTCCGATGTACTGACTTGAACGCTTCAAAGGCCAAAACAGCGATGTCTAGACTTTGAAACAAAGGCAATGTATCGACTTTAAAAACCAAAGGTAGTGTATAGACTTGATGCAGTTCCTCTGCCAATGTACATACTTTGATTCCCAAATGCGAAGCACACGATACAAAGACTCTATACAGACTTCATGGCATGCAGCAATACACTGGACGATGTATAGACTTTACATTCAATATGCATGAGACCTTGTACATGGGCTGTACAGACTTAGTGTGTGCTAGCATGTGGATGTATGGACTTCATGAAATCAGGCAATGCTGACTGATGTAGACACTTGGCAGATAGAGTGATGTATGAACTACCCTGTACAGACATTAAGACTTAGTGAGCAACCCGGTGAATAGACTTGGCGATGGAGGAATCCAATGTACACAGGCTGTAAAGACTTGCTAAGTTGCATGAACAAATGGCATTGTATAGACTTTACGAAGGGCACACGAAGCAATGTGTGGACTTGGTGACTCACGTAGACAGATGAGTGAACAGTCTATGCCATGCTCACAGTTAATCAATGTACCAAGTTCTGAATGAAGTAAACACATAAGACATCAATTTATCATTATCAGAACACACGTAAATAATGTCATCATCAAAACATAAGTCAACACATATGACATCAAACATATGAGAGTCATAGTGTTTGTCATCATCAAAACATAATATCTAACCATCTCCCCCTTTTTGATGATGGCAATACTATGAGTCTTATGAATGAAGGAAATGGAATATTCAGACTAGACTCATCAAAGTATTCTCCCCCTTTGACTTCATCAAAAAGAAAAACAATACTTTGATAATCTAGTGATGTCATATGAGACACCCGATATAGTTCAGCAGATGAGTGCAACATGATATCAGAAGCATTTAAATCAATTCTCCCCCTTAGTCAAACAACTTATGCAGTCATGTATATGCAACAAATACTCCCCCTTTGACATGTCAGAAGATATAGAGCTAATGCAGACATACAATGTAATCAGACAATCTAGCACATTGTCCCCTTATGCATATAGTCTCTTAACCAGACCAGAGAATTCTGCCCTTATGATCCATGATGCAAGAGAAATCTACGAGGATGAACTCTTGTTATCCAAAGACAGCAACTCTCATATATGACAACCAGTCTGAATCAAATCACAGTGATAAAGGGCAATAGGATGAGCAGATTCAACGATTTGTGAAAATTGAGATAATGAACTTTTCAGCAAGATACCAACTTCATAAAATCAAAGTCTTAAGTTCTGGATTCCTCCATCATAAAAGCTTATGAAACCTTGATTGTCAGATATGGTTTAAGAATGCTGTAAACTGAAATTTTTCAAAAGAAATTGTACTCATATCTAAACCAACACTTAATAAAAAGGAACTACAAGCTCATATAAGATTCTAGTTCAACCAACTTCTATCTTAATTAGTTTACTTTCCATGACAGCTTTAGAAGAAACATAAGTGAATGCTCCTGAATTTTACTTGTTCTTTCAGAATTTGATTTGCACTTTTTCAAATCTTTCTTTAATGAACAATTTTGGTTTATCAGCACCTTTTGACGTGGAGAGACACCTTGATCAGAGGTCAGAATCCCCAGTTACTTAGTGTGACAACCGTATTGCTTCTCCCATTTTAGAGAACAGAGGTAGCATTAAAAGTATCTTTGGCATGAGGATACACCCTGATCAGAGGCCAGAATCCCCAGTTACTCAATACAACTATGCCATTGCTCTGCCATACTTTCACAATAATTTCCAATCATCACTTTAAACATAGTTAACAATGGTACTTCATGACACAATCCTTTGGACAGGTTTCTCAGTAACCACAGTCATTGCTCTGTCCATACTTTTACTTATAAAGGATTCAGAACAAGTTAGCTGTTTAGGAACAACCACATACACTATATATCTCAGTCAACGTAGACATGGATATCAACTTTTCAGATTTCAGAAAGTCTTACATGAATTTACATGAAGCAGACAGTTAAAGTTTATTAAGAGGTTGAAACAGATATTTTCAAGTTTCTTGTGACCAAACAAGAGTACATAAGACTTAAACCACTTCCAGTTAACAAATGTTCTTAAGCATGTATAATGGAAGGTTCCTCATTAAAGGTATTTTAACTTTTATGAAGTAGTATTCAGGCTGAAGGTTTACTTCATATCTCAGCAGAGTAATTCAAGTGAGAATATTCATTAAACAGCATGATTCTAAAGAATTGTAGCAAATGAGCTGCTCTTGAGCAAAGAGGTTCAAAGTTGACTGAATAGAGAAAAAGCTCTCATTCAGCAGATTTAGGAGAGACAAACAGATACCAATAAGGTATGCATTCAGATTTTGAACAACTTCAGAAGTAGTCAAGAAATCATTTGATACCACTTTACATGATGGAATCACTGACACTTCAGATATGACAAGATTAATCATATAGCTGGAGAGGAACGGATTAAGCATGCTCCCCCTATCTATATGCAGTGACATTTCCCTTTCCCTTTTTTTTTGATTTTTCAAAGAAGTGATATGCTATGCAATGATTCCCTCTAACTAAAAACACTGAATCATCCTATATGTCATGTAGACAATGTAGATGATGTATGACTATGCAACAACAGATTTAACATGCTATGCAATAAATATAAAAACAATTGAGTGATTTCAGATGTATGAATAATGCTCCCCCTAAATGTATGCATTCAATCTATCTTTTTGGCTTTTTCAATGTAAAGAAATGCAATGCAATTAACTTCATGTATGCAGGGGCATGAAGTAAAATATTCACATGAAAATGCAGACATTCTCTGATATGCAAATTTGACTCTTGGTACTTGGCAGAGAACTTGGCCTAAAAGACCATCTCACACATAGTAAGAACCTCTAGACAGATTTCCTCTGCCCTTTAGTAGCTTTCCATTTATATACCAAGTGGTCATGCATGACAATGCAATACAAACAGTCCTATATGCATCAGATTTTCAATGATTGTATGTCATGTGCATGTTTATGCCATTCTCATATATGCACACAGCTCACAGTACAAACAAGAAAGCCCACAAAGATCAATGCAATAGTCAAACCAATTAAAATAAAACATGTATGCATGAAGCTATGACTTCTCAGCTCAACCATAATTTTCATTTGAACAGATTTGAGAAATTTACCTGAATGGGGTTTTATCAACTTGGGTGCCTTGGTTTATTTCCCCCTTTTTATTCTTCAGCTTCCAAGGCACACCTGCAAGTTAGCACACTATTTTACATGGGCAGGTACCCAAACAGTCTTGGGTCCTGCATTGTTAATAGTGACACCTTTGGTAGGTGTTCTAAACAACCTTATAGCATTTAGGTCATCAGATCTTATCAGATGGCAATTATTCATTGAATGACCTAATATACCACAATAATAGCAAGAGGCAGCAGATTTTAGATTTATTTTATGCACATTCTGATTTGCATGAGTTCTATGTGCATATGCATGAAATTCTCTGTTAACAGAATTAAGATTCTGTTTACCAACATAAGCCAGCCAACAGTCAGAAGCTCTATGGCCTGGCTTCCCACATTCAAAACATGTAAGTGTTTTCTTTTCAAACACAAATTCATTTCTATCAGAAATATTTCTATTGACAGGGAATTTACCAGATTTATTGTTAAACTTCCTTCCCTGAGCATGCCAACATTGGGCTGCAATGTGGCCCATCTTGCCACAGTGAAAGCATGAACTAGAATTTCTTCCACCAGCCCTCAGCCAGCATTCAATGGCCCTGTGGCCTGTCTTTCCACACTCAAAGCATGTAATGAGCTTATCTTTAAAAATAAGTTTGTTCTTATTAGGACCATGTTGGCTTGCAGGAGATTTACCATGATATGAATGAGATGTTTTCTTATCATTTACAAACCAGCATTGTGCAATTGTGTGTCCTAATTTACCACAGTGAAAACATTCAATTCTTTTTTTCTGAAATGAAGGATTTCTATCATGAAGGTTCCTAGCAGTCATATCATCCTTCTCCATCAATTTACATTTATGCATCAGATGACCAAATTTATGACAATAATGGCATGACATTTTCTTTTTAGATGCATGTGAATGTGTGTGTGGACTTTGATCAACATGCCCTAATGAACCCTTTTTATTTATTTTCTATTTTCTAATCTTTTTCTGATTTTTGTTCTGTTCTTCAGTTTTCTGAACAATGGGCTGTTTATCTTTTGAAGTGGTGGCTACATTTGAAGCCTTTACAAAAGATGTCATCAACTTGCTCTGAAATTCTTTCTTGTTACTATTATTGTAGCCCAGCCCTTCCTTCCTATTGTTGATTTTTACACCTAGTAGCTTGTCTAGGTTTTTCTGCCCACTTACGAATTTTGACAAAGTATTGTTCAGATCATTTATTTCAGATTGAAGGGAGGAGACCTGATGTTCATAGTTGACTATATCTTCTTCACAGACCAGAATTTGTTGATGCATCACATCATTCAAAGTTCTAAGGGTATCAATTTCTGATTTCAATTTGAGCTCATTTTGATTTTCATCAACATATTTTCCTTTTTCAAATGTCAGCAATCTCTCTGACAGGGTGGAGTTCAACTGTTTTAAATTTTCAATTTCCTCCTTTAGACTAGTGTTCTCCTGCTCAAGTTTATCATCATCAAACAAAACATCAGTTAGGAAACTTGGATATTCTGATTTACAGTTTTCAAAGTTTTTCTGAAATTTTAAGTTTGCAACACTAACAGCCTTGAACTCTTCATTGATCAATTTGTTTTCATTCTCAAGACTGATTAGTTTTTATTCAGATTCTTGACATTGATTTCTGAGTTTAGTGTTTTCAGATTCAACATGATCAACTTCTGATTGGATTCCATCTAATTTCGACACTTGTCTTCTGAGTATCTCATTTTCAGTTTTCAAAATTTCAGGATTTTCTAAATTTTCAGTTCCAGAAATAGGATCCCCTAGACTTGTTAATTTCTTTATCAGACTTTTATTCTTCTTCCTCAATTTTTCATGGGAGTTTAACAGATTAGCATAGGCATCCTCCTAGTCATCTAAAGTGAAATTATCGAAAGGATTGATTACCTCTTCAGCATCTTCAAATTTATCTTGATCAGTGCTTTGGTCGCTCTTATTAGCCATCAGGCAGCTGTCCTCATTCATCCTCTAAGCTAGCTTCAACTGATCCAGAATGTCCTTTGCGGACCTGCAGTCATAAAAACAAGAGTGTAGAGCCTTGTCAGTAGCTTCTTTCATTAATCTCAAAACTTTCTGATTCTCTCCATTTCTTGATCTATCACTTTTAGTCCATTTGGACTCTTCCTCTGGCAGTCTATGAGGACCATGTGAGATTAACTTCCACAGATCCGGATCCATCAATTCCACATAATTGTGTAGACTGCTAACCCAAGAATTAAAGTTAGAACCATTGTAAACCGGTGGAGAACCCATGGATTAAATTGGCAAGTAGATTTATGCAGCAGAGAGTAAAATCAGAAATGCACCAAGGGACAACAGGATCCTCTGCATATCATTGGATCTGATCATTCAGAAAACCGCTCTGATACCAATTGATAGGTTGCAAGGCCTGGATACAGAGGGGGGTGAATGTATCCTGTTCTATGATCGCCCAATTAAAAACTCTAATGCTCAAGTATGTGGAATTAAAAGCAGATTATGAAATGTGCTGAAAATGCTTAGAAGCAACTCAGTGAGACAACACAAATCTATTAGCTCTCACACGCTCCTAAGCAAACATCTAAAGATCGCAGTAGAGAAAATAACATATAAGGAAAAACACACCACAAGAGAACACCAAGATTTTTAGGTGGTTCGGTCCAAAGACCTACGTCCACCCCTCACTCCAAACCGGAGTGAGGCTTCCACTAGCTAGGCTAGAAACTGCAAACTCAGTCTGCAACAAATTGCTGCCACACAGCTTGACTAGGGGAACAACCTCCCCTCTTCCTCCCAACCGGAGGGACACCCCAAGTGACTCCCAGCCACTTGGAAACCAGAGACGGAAGTCTCTCTTCCTCCAGACCAGGAGGGAACACCTAGTCTTGCAACCACAAGACCAAAACCGGAGGATCAATCCTCCCTTCCTCCAAACCGGAGGGAAACCTAGAGACCTAAGTCTCTCTTCCTCTAAAACCCAGAGGGAAGCACAGGTGACACCAAGCCACCTGCAAACTAGAGGTCTCGGACCTCTCTTCCTCCCAACCGGAGGGAACCCGACCTCACACAAGAGAGTCGGAAGAACAACTGTTGAAGGTTTAAAAGGAAAACAAAAACGCAGCAACAGAAAGCTGGAAGAATAAAATGCACAAAGGCTCTCGCAGGAGCTGGCTAGCCTGGATTTGATCCACGGTCCAGCAGGAACTGATCTTCAGTTGAAGCTTCCTTTGCTCTAGCTCTCTCTTCTTCTCACTCTTCGTTTTCTTCTCTTTCGCAGGCTCTCTCTCTCTGTCTCTTCTTTCTTCTTTCTTCTTCTTCTCTCTTCTTCTTCTGCTCACAGCCTCTCTGCTGCACTGTCTGTCTATCTCGATCACTCTTTCTCTTTCAGATCTGGTTATCTCTTCTTCTTCTATTTCCATGGACGGAGGCTTCTATTTATATCAGGTTCAGCATGTGCTAGGGCGTGCTCTTTTCGATTCCCGCCCAAGCTTCAGTCCACGTGGTGACCTCTCAGCATCTTGGATTGCGTGCCAGATGCCAGCCTAGTGTCACGTGCCCAGACTCTGTAGGTTTAATGAAACAATACTTCAGTCGATCAGCAGAATGTATAAACTTAATGTAAAAGCAGCAGTGTACAGACTTAAAAGATGCAGCGTGATAAGCAACCGAATGTATATACTTTAGAACATCAGATGATCAAGTATGTACACTGAGAGTGTATAGACTTGTAACATGCGCTCTCAGTGTATAGACTTGTAACATGAATGCATTATCATCACAAGATAGAATGTGTAGACTTCTGTGAAGTGCATGAGAGAATCAGGTGTACAGACTTTGGGTGAAGCATGTAATGCAACACAGTGTATAGACCTGAAGCTTGATATTGAGTGTATATAGTTGAAGCTTATCAAACGAATGCATAGACTTCAAGATAGCGAACGAGTGTATAGACTTAGTGTTAACGTGCCAGAGAAACTAGTGTACAGACTTGCTGAGCTTTCGCTAAGTCTGTATAGACTTGATGAAAGAGTCCCTGGGAAGGCAGTGTACACACTTGATGGCGTGAAGGAAAGAGTGTATAGACTTCGCTTGAAGGGGATGAACATTTGCTGAAGTGTGTACAGTCTACAAGGATGGATGTTCAGACTTAACCTCTGAAGAGTATATACTTGAGAGAGACGCTGAATGAGACACAGATGCTTTATAGACTTCATATGCATTGCAACATTGTATAGACTTGAGAGAGACGCTGAATGAGACGCAGATGCTGTATAGACTTTACATGTGAATGCATGTGCCAATGTATATACTTGAAAGCATGAGACGCTGAATGAGACAATCAAATGTACAGACTTCGAATCAAGGCTTGAATAGTAAATCAATGTCTAGACTTGGAACCCCAATCGCCAATGTATAGACTTGCAGCTTGAACCAGTGTATAGACTCTGATGCAAATGAGAAGCCAATGTGCATGCTTCACAAAGTATAGACTTTCCAAACGACTATACAGACTTTAGCCCAATCAGCGATGTATAGACTTGGAACATCTGAGGACCAGTGTACAAACTTTGTGAAACAGAGTCCAATGTATAGACTTGGCAGGTTGACCCACTGTACAGACTTTGAAGCTGAAGACAATGTGTAGACCTGTGAAGCTTGAGGCCAATGTACAGACTTGGCGTTCCACTGTGGATGTATAGACTTGAGTGTAGTGAACGGATGTTCAGACTTTGAAGATCCACTATGGATGTATATACTTTGGCATGAGATTGGTTGTACAGACTTCAACACAGCTGCGATGTACAGGCTTTGACAAAGCAGCGTTGTACAGACTTGATGAAGCTTCAGACAAATGAATGTATAGACTTGAAACAGAAGTCAGGCAAGCGTTGTGTAGACTTGGCCAGAACGTAGCAATATGTATGAGTGTATAGACTTGGCCAAGCGTAGGAAAAGATGTGGAGTGATGTGTAGACTTTGCGTTCAACTGGATGTATAGGCTTGGAGGGTTCACTGATGGCTGTACAGACTTGGGCGTTGTATAGACTTGGAATGGCTTGAAACACAAGGACGTTGCTCGCTGTACAGACTTGATCAAGGCAGCTGAACAATGTACACACTTCCAATGTATAGACTCTTCCAATATGCAGACTTTGGCTTGGAACAAAGGTAAATATGAGGAGTGTATAGACTTAACAGAGCCAGTGAATAGACTTGCAAACATGCATGAACAAGTGTCCGATGTACTGACTTGAACGCTTCAAAGGCCAAAACAGCGATGTCTAGACTTTGAAACAAAGGCAATGTATCGACTTTAAAAACCAAAGGCAGTGTATAGACTTGATGCAGTTCCTCTGCCAATGTACATACTTTGATTCCCAAATGCGAAGCACACGATACAAAGACTCTATACAGACTTCATGGCATGCAGCAATACACTGGACGATGTATAGACTTTACATTCAATATGCATGAGACCTTGTACATGGGCTGTACAGACTTAGTGTGTGCTAGCATGTGGATGTATTGACTTCATGAAATCATGCAATGCTGACTGATGTAGACACTTGGCAGATAGAGTGATGTATGAACTACCCTGTACAGACTTTAAGACTTAGTGAGCAACCCGGTGAATAGACTTGGCGATGGAGGAATCCAATGTACACAGGCTGTAAAGACTTGCTAAGTTGCATGAACAAATGGCATTGTATAGACTTTACGAAGGGCACACGAAGCAATGTGTGGGCTTGGTGAGTCACGCAGACAGATGAGTGAACAGTCTATGCCATGCTCACAGTTAATCAATGTACCAAGTTCTGAATGAAGTAAACACATAAGACATCAATTTATCATCATCAGAACACACGTAAACAATGTCATCATGAAAACATAAGTCAACACATATGACATCAAACATATGAGAGTCATAGTGTTTGTCATCATCAAAATATAATATCCAACAGTACTAAGATATGTCGACTCTTTTCATGCAGGAGGTCGACACCCTTGTTCTTCTAAGAATCCTCAAGCCAATAAACTGTCAGATCAGTGGGCCATCCAGAGAGAGAAAAAGGAACCACAAATCATTAAAATTAAGGATTTTGGGGTCTGGACCACGTCTCGAGGTCTGACCCTTGCTCTACCACCTTATCAGTCATTTGTCTACCTTTTGGAGATGGTTTTGTCAGAAATCCAGCTGGAAGAGCCACTTCTGTCTGCCGTGATGTAAGTCTTATCTGTCTCCCTGTCCCGACTATCTGCTGCTGCAAATAGGACACTCCGCAGTCTGCCATCATCTTGCTGTCGACCAATGGGCTGTCCAACCAGCCATTGTATGCAGAAGAGTCCATTTGAGCAGAATGAGAAGACTACATTTCTGAGGGAGAGTTGTTGTAAAAATTTGATGCTGTCTAGAAGGAGATATGATCTGCTCCTTCACACAGTCTGCCATCGTACCTATCCTTGTACTTAAAACGGCGACCATCCAATAGGAAGAGCACAGCAAGTAGCGCATTAAATGTTATGGGACATGATCATCTTCCTCTTATTGATTATCACCATCAAACATGGCATTCGCTATAGAAGACGCTCTAGCTCTCACCTTCTGGCGCACGCTTTAAGGAAGATTTGGAGGGAATACTTCATTGATCCACTAGTCTAAAGGAAGACTTCTTGGTGTGCAATATTCTCAGGCTTTCTCAACTGGTCTTCTTATTTATATGAAGCTTCCTCAACTGAAGAAGCTGCTGCTGCTGCTGCCGTCCAAAAGGTGCCACGCCCTAGACCTATCTACGAAGAATATTCCTAAGTAGCGTGAGAGCAGTCCCAACACCTATGGGACTTAGTCCAGTGCTGTGAAAGAGAGAAGAAGAAGAAGAAGAAGAAGAGAGAGCAGTCTTGAGAGAGAAGATAATTCCTACAATCTACTGGTGCTTGAAGAAAAGGATCCTTAGATCCAATCTTGTAGCTACAATCACCAGCTCCGATGTCTTGATTCATTCTTTTAGCTAGTGTCTATATTGTCTCTAGTGTTTCTCCACAGCACTTGCAGTATTTATTTTTTATTTGTTACAGTTCATCTATCACCAAAACATCTAGCTTCTCCGATCCCCTGTTTAGGGATCGGGTTCCCTCTTTCGTTTCAGAGGAAGAGAGGATCAGATCCTCTGGGTGGTTTAAGCTATTAGTCAGCGGAAAGCAAGATGTGCTGCTCAGCTGTGTAAGCAAGCTATGTTGCTCAGCGGATCAAGCTGTGTGTCAGCCAGAAAGCCTCACCGAGTTTGGTGAGGGGTGGACGTAGGTTGTGGGCTAACAACCGAACCACCTTAGAATCCTTGTGTTGAGGGTAGTATACTTTGTGAGCTTGTTCCATATCCTCTATCCCTACTTCACAGGTTCGTGTGCTACTTACGATGTTTATTTTCTCTGCACACTCAAGCGTGCAGCTTGCACAACAGTCTCATCTCGATCCCCATGCTATCATAGCTAATGTGGATCTTCTCAGGTGTCTGCAACACTCTTGCTTATAGACACTTTCGAGCATCTCCTAAGCAAAGGAAGTTATCACGGTGTGTGAGCAGCTGTAGCAACCCAGATAAAAATAAGATTTTTAAATAAATCAAATTAAAAATAAAAGATAAGTGAATAGATGACAAAGAGCCTAAATGAGTAAATCATTAATCAAAGGAAAAATAACGTCTTTTATAAAGGCGCTGATTCAAAAGGAAACGCCTCTGTCTAAGGCGTTAATTTAAAAAGGACGCCTAGAAAATAGGGCGTCAAATTTCAAACGACGAAAGATAAAATTTAGGAAGGGAAATGAAGCGCCCTCTACCTGGGCGCATTTTACATAAGTAACGACACTAGACAAGGCGTCAATTTAAATTCGACGCCCTCGCCTAAGACGTTAATTCAGTTTGAGTTTCGTTCGACCCAGGAGTCTATCCAGAGCAAGTTATGTATAACTACGTTGAGGTTAGAATATAGTAAGGACTCTATCAAGGGAATACTACCCTTAATCAAATTCTAACTATATTAGGATGCCCAAAATCCTATAAATAACCCTGTCCGATCAAACCCTAAAGCTGTTGCTGCTGCGTGAAGAACAGGTGGTTCTTCGTACCGTTTTCTTCCTCTGTCCATAATTCTTAGTCATGAAGGATACTAATATTCTTCATGTGTTCTGTAGGTTGACGTGCTGAAGAACGAAGGGCCTTCATCATCGTCTACATCCTCTTCAAACTATCGAATTGTCGGAGGAGTTTTTCCTTATCATCTTCCTCTGCTTCCGGAAGATCAGAGCATCGTTATTATTGAACCTTCATCCGTTCGTCGGTCAAAATCTTCATAAAGGTAGGTTTTCTCAAGATCGTAGCCCAAACTAGCTTAATATCTTAATAATATCATCGGTCGTGCATGCATATAGTTCTTTTGTGGTTTCAAGATGTTTTCTATGTAATTTCAAAAAGAAACGCCGTTGACCAGGGCGCTAGTTTGAAGAAGCGACCCACACTAGGGCGCTAATTATTGTTTGACGCCCTTCACAGGAGTCGTCAATTTCACATAATTAATAAATACCCATGTTTAATAATTAATATCGATGTAACCATGAATAAAATATATTGCATGAGTATACATGTGGAATCCTATTATTTTTTCCTATCCCTCTCTCCTGAAATTTAATCATTTGAAAATTGATAAAATTCTTGAATTCACGACCTTGTCCAGGTCGTCTCATGTTTAACTGACGCCCCAGACTAGGGCACATATTGAAGAGTCACGCCCCTGTCCAGGGCGCGTTTCTGTTAAAAATTCCAGATTATTAATATTCTGTAAATTAGAAATATTGAAAGGACGACTTCTATGTACGTCGTCAAATGTAATATAAACGCCCCTGATTACGGCGTTAATTTCATGAAAAATGGCTTTACCAAAGTCGCTATTTTCCTGCATTACTGTTTCACTGATTACTGTTAACCGAGAGTTTCATTATATCTATATATATATATATATATATATATCGGCACTATATTCCAGTCCGTGAGTATAGTCCCACGTTTCTACGACGATTTATCGCATTACCCTCTCAATTCTCATTAACATACAAGCTCTCCTTTGGACATTCCGTACCTTTGGACTAGCGAGTTAGTCATAGAGACCTCCATAAGACTCCTCGAGCCTTGGATTCCCTCAAGGCCGACTGAGCTGGTTGTACCATAAAAATCCATTACACTATTTTACCATGTCACTCTATGGAAACATGGTATACCGGCCCTCATGTTATGCAAAGTGTGTATCATGAGAATTCTCTTAATTGGATGAGGTTATCATGCCATTTGATGCTGTTCTTGTAAACCCCAATTCTATATTCAACATGATGTTCTTGTGGACCTCAATTCTATATTAAGAATGAGGATGTCTTGCCATTGATGTGCTGTTCATGTGAACCTCAATTCTATATAAAGAATGTCCATACTTGTTTGTCATGGTACCCAAGTTAGGGAACCAATTCCACCTAGTTTTATCGATAATCGTGTTTATACCATTATTATCGTCATTCTATGTCAAGTGTCATATTTTTGGACTCTATTCTATCAAAGTCTATCCTACGTGTCTACAAGCTTTATCCTTGAAATTCCATATTGGCTATACACAAAAGTGGATGTTAAAATACATGATTAATGCCTGCGCATATAGGGCCCGATCTGGTCTTGGGACGAGCACCCGAAAGTACTTGTGCCCATGGGAGTTGATTGATCACGGTATTGGCATTATACCGAAGTGCATGACTAGCTTGATTGAACATTCCACAAATCTTGTACTTGTACTTGACTTGATCTTACATGACTTGCTTGGCCCGAAAAAGGGTAATTACTTGCGTGCTTGAATGAAATAGCCAAATTCTAACATGACTTGATATGACAACTATACTTGCTTGAATATCTTGATATCTTTTGATATAAGTTCTTCAAAGTTCATCGCTATCTTATTGTTATACACTCTTTCTATCTTGTCGTTTTATGCGAGCATGCATAGCTATAGTGCATTCATGAAAGATGTAATTACTTAAACCTCTTGCTAGTTCTTGAGATATAATTTTTCCTCCTGAGCGTTCGCTCACTTAGTGTTTCCCTACTTTTCAGGTAAGTCCGACGATGAGGGAACTCAAACGGATGGGAAAAATCAAGAGTGAAAGAGATAGAGCTTCTTCCGTGTTATCTAGTCTTTTTTCATATTTTATTGAGTCAACCTTGTATTTTTCCTTTATTTTAGTTAGTACTTCAAAGGTTTGTAATAGACATATTCTTATGAAGGAATAAAGGATTGTGTTATCTTTACTTTTACGCATCTCTGATTTTGGTGTGGAATACACTAATACTCTGATTGACATGATTGATGTAAACTCGTCACGCGTCTCCGGGTATCTTCCGCTCTCGTGGCGTGACAGTTTTTGTGGTATCAGAGCCTAGGGTATTCAATTCCTAGGAAAACCCAACTTCAAGAAAAGGCCTAGCACTGGAGGTACTTCTTCTCAAGACCAAAAATTTAAGAAGACCAAGCCCTTCTCTATCACTACTACACCTTCGAATATAATATGCAAGCATTGTGACAAGGCTGGTCATAAAGCCGAAGAGTGCTGGAGGAAACTTGGAGCATGTCTCCGTTGCGAGAGCCGTGAGTATCAGATTCCTGATTGCCCATTACTTAATGATCAAACCAGTGACGGAAAGTGCCCGGTAACCAAGAACGCTCGTCTTCACGCAATTAAGGAGACCGAAGAAGAAGAAGGCAGACTAGTAGAAGGTACACTGAAAGTTTGTTCCAAGTATGCACATGTCTTATTTGATACGGGTGCATCACATTCTTTTATTTCTAAGAAGTTTGCTAACCCACTACCTATGAAACCGGAATGGATGAAAATAATTTTATCTACTCCTCTCGGAAACGGAACAGATATTACTCGCCATTATCAAAACTGTGAAGTCTTGGTGAAGGGAAGAAATCTTCCTATCAATCTCATATGTTTAGATCTAAAAGAGTATGATGTCATACTGGGAGCGGATTGGTTATCCAAATACCAGGCAACAGTCGATTGCCATAACAGCAAAGTTACCTTCAGAGACTTTCCAGAACTAGTCTATTCTAGCCCTAAGACTCAGAGCGAGTCACCTCTTATTTCGGCTCTCCGAGCTAGCAAGCTAATAAGGAAAGGATGTGTATCTTTCCTTGCATTTGTCACGATTAAGGAGGCTCAGGAAACTAAGATAGAAGATATCCCAGTTGTGCAAGAATTTTCGGATGTGTTTCCGGAGGATTTGCCTGGATTACCCCCACAAAGAGAAGTGGCCTTCACCATCGACTTAGTCCCTGGTGCTGGTCCAGTTTCTAAGGCACCTTATAGAATGTCGCCTGCTGAACTCAAGGAGTTAAAGGAGCAATTGATGGAACTCATTAAGAAAGGATTCATAAAACCATGTACTTCCCCATGGGGAGCACCTGTATTATTTGTAAAGAAGAAAGATGGATCCATGAGGTTATGCATCGACTATCGACAGTTGAATCATCTCACTATCAAGAACAAGTATCCACTGCCGAGAATCGATGAGTTGTTTGATCAAATTTCAGGATCCAAGTACTTTTCCAAAATTGATCTCAGGTCAGGATATCACCAACTGAGGATCAAGGATGAGGACATTCATAAGACTACATTCAGAAGCAGGTATGGCCATTATGAGTTTGTTGTTATGCCTTTTGGACTAACGAATGCCCCTGTTGCCTTTATGCAGTTAATGAATAATATATTCAGGCCTTATTTGGATCAATTCGTGGTGGTCTTTATTGATGATATATTAATTTATTCCAAGACTAAGGAAGAGCATGAGGAGCAATTGAGGATTGCATTACAAATATTAAGGACAAACCAATTATATGTAAAACTCAGCAAGTGTGAATTCTGGCTTGAGGAAGTGACTTTTCTCGGACATGTTATATCAAAGGATGGCTTATCAGTAGATCCATCAAAAGTTGAAGCTGTAAGAAATTGGGAAAGACCAACCAATACTAGCGAGATCCGAAGTTTCTTAGGTCTTGCCAGCTATTACAGGCGATTCATCAAAGATTTCTCTAAGATCGCCGTACCACTTACAAGGTTAACTCGCAAGGAGATCCGTTACGAATGGAGTGAGGAATGTGAAAGAAGCTTCCAGACTCTCAAGGATCATCTTACTACAGCTCCTGTCTTAGCTTTACCAATGGAAGGAGAGAAATTCGAGGTATACACTGATGCTTCTGGCATTGGCCTCGGATGTGTTCTAATGCAACAAGGAAAGGTTATAGCTTACTCTTCTCGTCAATTAAAGAAGCATGAAGAGAACTACCCCGTCCATGACTTAGAATTAGCCGCGGTAGTATTTGCACTAAAAATCTGGAGACATTACCTATATGGAGTGCAGTTTACTGTATACTCCGATCACAAGAGTCTCAAGTATCTCTTCTCTCAAAAGGAACTAAATATGAGGCAGAGACGTTGGCTAGAATATCTCAAGGACTTCGACTTCAATATACAATATCATCCCGGAAAGGGTAACCATGTAGCAGATGCCCTTAGTCGAAAGCCGAGAGCACTATTAGCCAATTGTATGATTCAAGAATGGAAATTGCTGAAGCAATTCTCCGAACTCAATATAAGCATAGCCACAGACTTTCAATGTGTCACATTATCTCATATAAGCATTCGTCCAGACCTATTAACTGAAACACAAGCACTTCAGGATGATGACCCAATATTAGTAGAAATCAAGGGCAGATTGGAAGGACAATCTGATTTCCAAATAACTTGTGAAGGAAGATTAATGTTCAGAAATAGAACTTGCATACCGGATTGTCCCGAGTTAAAGAAGAAGATCTTAGATGAAGCTCATAGATCAAGGTACACAAATTCATCCAGGATCAACCAAAATGTACCAAGATGTGAAGAGGAATTTTTGGTGGCCCAACATGAAAAGGGAGATAGCAGACTATGTATCACGTTGTCTCACTTGTCAATAGGTCAAGGCAAAACACCAAAAGCCTGCTGGAAAAGTACATCCTCTAGATATCCCTAAATGGAAGTGGGAGGATATTGTTATGGATTTCATCATGGGTTTATCTAAATCAAAGGAGGGACATGATGGAATATGGGTTATTATTGACCGATTGACTAAATCGGCGCATTTCTTGCCAATAAAGAGCCGATGGTCAGTTGATATTTTGGCTGCATTATACATCAAGGAAATAGTCAGATTACATGGTATTCTTGTTTCAAGCGTGTCTGACAGAGATCCCCGTTTTACTTCTCACTTTTGGAAAGGACTACAACATTCGTTGGGAACAAGGCTTAACTTTCGTACAGCTTTTCATCCTCAAACGGATGGTCAGACCGAGAGAACTAACCAGGTGGTTGAAGATATGCTCAGAGCTTGCATCCTTGATTTCGATGGAAGTTGGCATGATCACTTGCCGTTGGTGGAATTTGCATAATATAATAGCTACCAGGAAAGTATACAAATGGCACCTTTCGAAGCTTTATATGGAAGGAGTTGCCGATCACCCTTATGCTGGGACGAAGTTGGAGAGAAACAACTGCTAGGTCTAGACATGGTAAGGGTTACCACTGAAAGAATACAAATGATTAGAGAAAGACTGCAAGTTGCTCAGTCTAGGCAAAAGGCTTATGCCGATACAAGAAGGAGAGATCTTGAATTCCAAGTTGGAGATCATATATTTCTCAAGATATCGCCTGGACGTGGCATACGGAGATTTGGTGTTAAAGGCAAGCTTACAACAAGATTCATCGGACCCTTCGAGATACTGGAACGAGTTGGCAAGGTTGCTTATCGCATCGCATTGCCTCCTCAACTGTCCGATGTACATAATGTATTCCACATATCTATGTTGAAGAAGTATGTACACGATCCATCACATATTATTGAACATGGAGACTTAGTTGTCCAGAAGGATCTCACATATGAACAGAAGCCTATGAAGATATTAGATCATGAAGTACGTACCCTAAGGAATAAGGTTATTCCCATGATTAAGGTACAATGGAATAAGAACTCCGAACATGAAGCTACATGGGAAACCGAGGAATCCATAAGGAAATGATTTCCAGAGTTATTTTAAGAAGGTATGTGCTCTACGCTCTCCACTTATACATACTATTGAATTTGGGGATCAAATTCTTTTAAGTGGGGGAGGGTGTAGCAACCCAGATAAAAATAAGATTTTTAAATAAATTAAATTAAAAATAAAAGATAAGTGAATAGATGACAAAGAGCCTAAATGAGTAAATCATTAATCAAAGGAAAAATAACGCCTTTTATAAAGGCGCTGATTCAAAAGGAAACCCCTCTGTCTAAGGCGTTAATTTAAAAAGGACGCCTAGAAAATAGGGCGTCAAATTTCAAACGACGAAAGATAAAATTTAGGAAAGGAAATGAAACGCCCTCTACCTGGGCGCGTTTTACATAAGTAACGACGCTAGACAAGGCGTCAATTTAAATTTGACGCCCTCGCTTAAGACGTTAATTCAGTTCGAGTTTCGTTCGACCCAGGAGTCTATCTAGAGCAAGTTATGGATAACTACGTCAAGGTTAGAATATAGTAAGGACTCTATCAAGGGAATACTACCCTTAATCAAATTCTAACTATATTAGGATGCCCAAAATCCTATAAATAACCCTGTCCGATCAAACCATAAAGTTGTTGCTGCTGCGTGAAGAACAGGTGGTTCTTCGTACCGTTTTCTTCCTCTGTCCATAATTCTTAGTCATGAAGGATACTAATATTCTTCATGTGTTCTGTAGGTTGACGTGCTGAAGAACGAAGGGTCTTCATCATCGTCTACATCTTCTTCAAACTACCAAATTATCGGAGGAGTTTTTCCTTATCATCTTCCTCTGCTTCCGGAAGATCAGAGCATCGTTATTATTGAACCTTCATCCGTTCGTCTGTCAAAATCTTCATAAAGGTAGGTTTTCTCAAGATCGTAGCCCAAACTAGCTTAATATCTTAATAATATCATCGATCGTGCATGCATATAGTTTTTTTGTGGTTTCAAGGTGTTTTCTATGTAATTTCAAAAAGAAATGCCGTTGACCAGGGCGCTAGTTTCAAGAAGCGACCCACACTAGGGCGCTAATTATTGTTTGACGCCCTTCACAGGAGTCGTCAATTTCACATAATTAATAAATACCCATGTTTAATAATTAATATCGATGTAACCATGAATAAAATATATTGCATGAGCATACATGTGGAATCCTGTTATTTTTCCTGTCCCTCTCTCCTGAAATTTAATCATTTGAAAATTGATAAAATTCTTGAATTCACGACCTTGTCCAGGTCGTCTCATGTTTAACTGACGCCCCAGACCAGAGAACATATTGAAGAGTCACGCCCCTGTCCAGGGCGCGTTTCTGTTAAAAATTTTAGATTATTAATATTCTATAAATTAGAAATATTGAAAGGACGACTTCTATGTACGTCGTCAAATGTAATATAAACGCCCCTGATTACGGCGTTAATTTCATGAAAAACGGCTTTACCAAAGTCGCTATTTTCCTGCATTACTGTTTCACTGATTACTGTTAACCGAGAGTTTCATTATATCTATATATATATATATCGGCACTATATTCCAGTCCGTGAGTATAGTCCCACGTTTCTACGACGATTTATCGCATTACCCTCTCAATTCTCATTGACATACAAGCTCTCCGTTGGACATTCCGTTCCTTTGGACTAGCGAGTTAGTCATAGAGACCTCCATAAGACTCCTCGAGCATTGGATTCCCTCAAGGCCGACTGAGCTGGTTGTACCATAAAAACCCATTACATTATTTTGCCATGTCACTCTATGGAAACATGGTATACCAGCCCTCATGTTATGCAAAGTGTGTATCATGAGAATTCTCTTAATGGGATGAGGTTATCATGCCATTTGATGCTGTTCTTGTAAACCCCAATTCTATATTCAACATGATGTTCTTGTGGACCTCAATTCCATATTAACAATGAGAACGTCTTGCCATTGATGTGCTGTTCATGTGAACCTCAATTCTATATAAAGAATGTCCACACTTGTTTGTCATGGTACCCAAGTTAGGGAACCAATTCCACCTAGTTTTATCGATAATCATGTTTATACTGTTATTATCGTCATTCTATGTCAAGTGTCATATTTTTGGACTCTATTCTATCAAAGTCTATCCTACGTGTCTACAAGCTTTATCCTTGAAATTCCATATTGGCTATACACAAAAGTGGATGTTAAAATACATGATTAATGCCTGCGCATATAGGGCCCGATCTGGTCTTGGGACGAGCACCCGAAAGTACTTGTGCCCATGGGAGTTGATTGATCACGGTATTGGCATTATACCGAAATGCATGACTAGCTTGATTGAACATTCCACAAATCGTGTACTTATACTTGACTTGATCTTACATGACTTGCTTGGCCCGAAAAAGGGTAATTACTTGCGTGCTTGAATGAAATAGCCAAATTCCAACATGACTTGATATGACAACTATACTTGCTTGAATATCTTGATATCTTTTGATATAAGTTCTTCAAAGTTCATCGCTATCTTATTGTTATACACTCTTTCTATCTTGTCGTTTTATGCGAGCATGCATAGCTATAGTGCATTCATGAAAGATGTAATTACTTAAACCCCTTGCTAGTTCTTGAGATATAATTTTTCCTACTGAGCGTTCGCTCACTTAGTGTTTCCCTACTTTTCAGGTAAGTCCGACGATGAGGGAACTCAAACGGATGGGAAAATCAAGAGTGAAAGAGATAGAGCTTCTTCCGTGTTATCTAGTCTTTTTTCATATTTTCTTGAGTCAACCTTGTATTTTTCCTTTATTTTAGTTATTACTTCAAAGGTTTGTAATAGACATATTCTTATGAAGGAATAAAGGATTGGGTTATCTTTACTTTTGCGCATCTCTGATTTTGGTGTCGAATACACTAATACTCTGATTGACATGATTGATGTAAACTTGTCACGCGTCTCCGGGTATCTTCCGCTCTCGGGGCGTGACAGCAGCTTTCTCCCTTGTGTATCTAACTGCATTTACGCCTTAGGTTGCCTGCTGCACCCTTGGAAACAAGGACCAAGGTGAAAGCTTTCCCAAGGAACTTTACCTTGCTGAACACTCATTCATCTTAGCTGATAATCATAACTCTCCAACCTAAGATAGTCATTTAACATAGCTTTTTCGTTTCATGATCTCTATGGTGTATTGGATTAAATCTCATTCGGATCTGAGTTGCTAGTGAAGAAGTGTCGACCTCTCTCTTGAGGAGTGTCGACCTGTCTGGACTGATCTGTTAGAGGTGTTGGCCTCACTACCCTGAAGAGCAGACTCCAGCTCACTTCATAGCTGGATGCTGCTAAAGGAGTGTTGACCTGCTAGCTGGGAGTGTCGACCTGTCTGAACTGAGCATTGGAGTTTAACGTCATTACTTGTTCCATTCCTATCTATTCCGCTGCGCTGTATACTTAAGTGATTCATTTACCTTATAAGAGTGGTTTGTGTTTTTACAAGTCAAGATTTAAATAGGCCAAAGTTATTAATTGGATCTATTCAACCCCCCCTTCTAGATCCGATTGCACTCCGTGAGACCTAACAAAACCAACTTATGGGACTCAAACGAGCTAAAAAGCCCTCATTCTGGTCAACCTAGGCCTTAGGTCGGCCGATGCAGGCCGTGGGTCGGTGGGTCGGTCGACCTACTCAACAAGGGTCGGTCAACTGGCCAGAAACAGGTCAGTCAACCCTCCTAATGAATGCGGTTGGGGACTTGGCCACATTAGCATGATCACAGTCCCCCGAAGGACCGCAATCAACCAAGTCACGGTTGGTCGAACAACCACGACCTTGAATGCCTTATTGTTTAGCTTCAAGGATGAACGCGGTGTCTGGGTACACCACTTCCCTTCCCAGAGGCTTAATGCGGTCGGAAGGCCGACCGCGACCTCGTTCCGATCCGGAACTTCACGAACCTAGTGCGAATTTGCTTGTTTCATGCCCCATTTGCTTTGAACGAAGGGGAATACATTCAAAAACCATTCACATGTCTTCCACACGTGGGAAGAAGTCAAAAATATGAAGAAAAGACAAAAGAAAAGGGTGATTCCATCCATTGCGCCAAACACGTACCCATGCCACACACATAGCATGTTCAACCTCATCTCGGACTCAAATCGCGAGATAGTATGACGAAAACAAGGGGAAACACTCCCTGATATGCCACTAGCTCGAAATCAAGCATTTAATCCAAAAATCGCTACCCGAATCGGCGAGTTCGTCTCACACCGCCAATACTTGCCATTTAACCCCCCAAAAGGAAAACTCGCTCAAAGCCACCACTTTCGGCATGAAATCGCTGGAAAACAAACTACAAGGGTTAGAAATCCGTCCCCCTACCTCTTCCGAAGAAACCACACGAATCCGATGCCGATTTGCGACAAAAATACCTCGTTTCACGCTTGGTTCTTCACGAAACCGCGAAAACTCCTTGCCCCGATGCCACCTACCAATCCATGCCCCAGTCCTTTCAGCTCATCGCCTACACCATCCTCCGCCTAGCTCGCTGGTCCCCTCCGTCGCCCGCCAGAGAAGAAGTGGGGAGAGGGAGAGACGTGAGAGTGAGAGGGTGAGAGAGCGTGAGTGAGAGAGGGGGAGAGTAACGAGAGTGAGTGAGGGGGAGAAATGAAAGGGGAAAGGGTTGTAAAATGATTTTTTATTTTTTATTTTTTATTTTTTTTATTTTTTTTCAATTAGAAAATTTGTAATAACTCTAGAAAAACTCCGAAAAAAATATTCTAACTTCGAAAAATTCCAGAAAAAGGCTAGGCCACTCTACGCGCCACCACGGTCCCAAAATAATTCACATACACACCATCAAAGGGTCCGATAATCTGATATTAAAGTCCAAAATCAACATGGACACGATCCGCAACTCGCGGGAATACAATCCGAGAACCAGGGGACACTACAGTCCTCCCCTATTAGAGAAATTTCATCCTCAAAATTTAGGATAATGCACAGAACTCACGGGGAAGAACTCACCCAACGGAAAGGATCTCACAATCACAACACAACCTGTGACGACCCAGTCTCCAGATACTGGGTAAACCAGATACCAGTTGGATTCTAAGAGGCTTCCCAAGAGCGAGAAAGCTCCGAAGGGATAGAAAGGTATGTGAGACTACATTGAACTTCCAGATAAAGTAGTAAGCAATTAAATTTCTATGATCAGGATTGCTAAAATAGCAAAAATAAAATTACATTTTCTATAATAATTAAAACTAACAGAGCAAGTAGAGTCTAGTCCAACTAAAGTATACTACAACAGGAAAGATAACGTACTCTCAAGTCGGGGGAAGCCCGACACTGGCAACCGCTGGCAACTAAGAACCACCTCACTACACCTCCAAACCACGAGGAAGAATAGCTACACCTAAAAAGTTAGGGGTGAGCCTCGTCTCACTGGCTCAGTAGGGATCACGCAGAACCCTACCATGAAACAACGCAGTAACAGCAGTGCTAAATTAAAGCAAAGTAGTAACAACAAGAGTAGGAACAACAATAAAAGTAAAGAAGAAAGCCGTACAATGAAAACACGGCAGTCGACCGAACCTCGGCCCTCTAAACTACTCCAAACAGCAACAGACAGGCGAACCCCGATCTCACAAAGTCGGGCGTTACTGATCCATTGTCAAATCATGAAACCCATATCGCGAAGGCCTACAAAAATAGCCAAAGGCCTTACAAAAGACCTACACGGCCAAAGGCACAAAACATACACGATCCCACCATCGTGTACGCTATAGTAATCGTAACCTTGAGTGAAGCCAAGCACAGGCTACCCGGACAAGTCACGAAAGCACAAGTCACGCGTCATGTGACAGAAGCACCTCTTCACTAGAAGAACAGCCAGATGCATCCACTGATGTCTTACACCGCGCCTCAAGCATCTCCCCTAGCCTAGAACGGTGGTAACTGAGATACTCAACAGGAACCAAGTACCAAGTAACAAGTGACTAGTCAGGGTCACGTCCGTCGGTGCTCGTCCAAACGCCCCTGACCACATGTGCATACACAAGCTCAATGTCTTGACCCAGGCCTCTAGCTGGTTTTCCCCTCTCGTAGGACTCTCACAGCAAGACAAAGGGGCCCACAGCAACCAGCCTACAAACCGTCTCAACCGGGACTGCCCCGCCACCACTCCCAGGTGGGCCGACACATAGGAAAGTGTCGTCAGGCAATGACTAGTGGAGGCTCACTAGACATAGAGACTCAAAATAGTGAACATTGAAGTACAGATAGGGTAAGCACACACCTATTGCACGTACTACGAAGTACATGGCATCACACCAGACTGTCGCCAGACTCAGGACAGTAAACTAGACCTGTTGATACAACGATCCTTGAGTCACAAGACTCAGGTCAAGATCATCGCACATCATGACAACACGCCGTTAATTAGCCTAGTCCCTAAGCCAAAATCACTGTAAAACACATTATGGAAAATGACACAGAACAGCCGGATCCATAACAGCAATAATGATGATAATGAGTCCTCGGCCTCCGAGCCGCACAATGGACTCACAATTCCGCATAACACGAAACACGGAACATGAGGGATTATCAAAACTCTCAAACACATGGACACGCAAACTAAGGTATGATGATACCTCCAAGCATCCAAAACCATGTCTCGATCCTCATGGGATAGATGAGACACTCACGAGGTCACGTGTCAACCAGTAGGTCACAACTAGGTTGACCAGAAACTGTAATGACCCTCCAAATAACACGGAACACTGCTCGGTACAATGGCACTCTCTGACACCCTATAACACAGTCACATCCCTCATCAGACGTCCAAGACATCCACGAAACGATGGGCTAACCAAGGGGTCGAAACCACATTAATTGGAAGCCAAACCGATGAAGAAAACACCCAGAAGGCAATCGCGATTACGAGCTTGCCGCGGTCACACCAAACGCGGTTCTCCACAAGCCGTGCTAACACAAACGCGGTTAAAGACTAGACACATTTACACTGACGCAGTTCCAGGCAAACTGCCTAAGGCCTGTGAACGGAAAACACATAAAAGAGGAGAAGAAGACAGAGTTGACACTTCACGAAGCGGAGTCAACTCAAGACAGACGTGGTTCCAAGATAGCAGTGTTAGTCCATAAGCGGTTAAGTGTTGACCGTGAGAATCCTAGACGCGGTACGCCAAAGACGGTGTCAGGAAGAAGACAAGGCATAGGGAACAAAGATAGGTAGACGCAGTTGCGAGCCAACCGCGGCCATCAAACGCGGTTGAACGCCGACCGCATTCTCCCACCACCATACGCTCGAACTGACAAAGCCTGAAAAGTAGATGCGGTTCACGACCGACCTCTACAGAGGTTGAGAGATGAACGTATTTACTGGTGGACCGCGACTCGTCGTCCGATATGAAAATTGTACATTCACACAAAAACCCATTTTCCACGCCCCAATCGTCCCAGAACAATGGGGAGACACTCATACATGCGATATCGACCTTCCACATGCCGGAAGGGATCAAACCGACCTTAAAATGGCAAAAAACGGGTGATTCCCATGAATCGACCCAAACTGAGTCACATGGACAAACGGGCTCATATCGGCCCAAATTTACAACCAAATGGTGTAAAATTGGCAGGAAATGAATCCTAACATGCCAGAGGTTCATATTTTACCATTTAATGTGAAAACCATCACCTGGAACGGCGAAGACGGCTCACACCCCCCGAACATGATTTCGCCCTTAAAGTTGGAAAACCCGCTCAAACTTACACCGTTCGGCTCCAAATCGCAAGAGGATGCAGGAAAAGAGTAGGGTATCCAACCCCCTACCTCCACCGAAGTTATCACGTGTCGAAACGGCCACACCACGTGGAAAACTATCATACGAACAACCCACGCTGGCTTCGAATCCACGAACGGGATCGCGCCTACACCACACTCCGATACACGTGCCGTCAAGCTCCACGACACCTCCACGTGGTCGCCACCTCATCCCCAGGCCTCCTCCGCCTGTAGCTATAGCAGAGGGGGAAAGATGAGAGAGAACAGAGAGGAAGAGAAGTGAGAGATCGTGAGGAGGAGAGTGGAGAGAGGAAGGGTTAAGAAGAAAAAAAAGGAAATTAGTAATATTTCCTAAAATCTGATTTTCTACATGAAATTCTGTAAACTCAGAAAAATACGAACAAATAGTCACCGTGATCCTCAGAATGAGCACAATGCACCTATAGCGTCCTGGAGTCACAAAACTCAACGGTTCACTCTCCACGGGGTTCCGCAAGTTATACAAGGGAAAAACCCAAGTGGATCGTAAAACACGCTTCAGGACCCACGAAAGCGCTCCGAAAGCTCTCCGATTTTGATCCAAAGAATCCAAGGTATTACAACCTCCCCTCTGTTAAGAAATTTCATCCTCGAAATTTAAGGTGTCAACAGGGAAAAGGGAAGAACAACCCAAACACTGGCAATGCTCTCCAAGCATCAGCCAAGCCTTGAACACAAAACATGATAACACAATTCTCAAAAAACACAATTCAAAGGATCACTGCCAGACTACAATCACAGGCACGCGCTCCGGATGTCATGGCACAAAGATCCACAAACGAGCATGATACACAAAGAAACACAAGTCTGACACCTACGAAACAGGGCATCATCGCTATTGTCTCACAAGGCAAGGAGACACGACCCATGCCACGAAATAGCCACCGATAAAACACATAGTCGGCAGACAAAACAAGCATAAGCTCTCACAAGGAAAATAATCATCTCAGCTGACTGCTCCAACCATCGGCTTCCGCGCCATGAACAACAATGAAACTGGCACGCAGAATGCCAATGACAGCACTAGACCATGACATAATCAAGTCAGTCCTCACTCAGACATTACATCTGATTCGAGTTGCATGCCAACTCTACCACAGTAGAAGAGTACAACAAGACAAACCGACAAGATCTCGGTCCACACAATGCCAAATCAGACTCACGGGGAACTCCTCCCAAGCTGACCACAACCACAATCCATCACACAACCTCAAACAACGCATGCAGAATCTCAGCTCCATTCTTAACATAGAACCACGGGACACAACCACCAGCTGGGTCACATCAAGGCACAATTATAGCTGACCACACGGCTAAAATGTACCAGCCGCTCGCAGCTTACCAACAAGGACCCACAACATCCATCAAAGAATGCATCTCTAGGACCACGACCCGTCCCGAGAGCACACCTTCCAAGAAATGAAGAAGAAGAAATGGTACTCAACCAGCATATACGTCGATAGATTTTCCCAATTCTCAAACCTGCCAGTGCCAACAACCACAATGCCTCAAGCAACGGCATGGCAACCAACAAGATCAAGGCACACATAGCCAAGACGACGATACACAGAGGAAACAAACCTCTCGGCCTGTCAGGACCTTCCAACCAAACGATCCTCGACCTATGGGTTATAAGCCCACACGCTTCCATTGCACACTCAACACCACACACACAGGCATCACAGACAACTCGGCATCCGCATCTCAGCACACACTCGACGCCATCGCAATTCACAAAAAAGCAATATACCATGCCTCGAGTACCGATCCTGCTAACAGCCGATCACAAGTCGCCAAAGTGGAAACCATCTTGCCAAGAGCCACAGCACAAGCCACGAAGAATGCTAATCTCAGCTTATCCTGTAGTCCCGAAACGATCACTGAACCTTCACAGCACAATAGCCGCCAAACACGGCACATCGAACACAGTGCACAATGGCCCCCAAGTCCAAAAATTGGGTCCAAAGCCAAGCCACAGCCGAACAAGAGCAGATCAGGTTCAAAACTAACACAGTCTGCACATAAGCAGACACGCAGGACATGGCTTCACGGAGATAGCAGTTCCAAAGCTTACCTCGAAAAGACGCCACAAGACAGGATGAGAAGAATCAAGCTCGACTAACGGTAGCTCACTAGGAAGGAAATCCTAGGTTCGCCCGAGAACTCTCTCAAACAAGGCATCCAATCGACCACCTCAACATAACCTTAAAACCTCAGGGGCTGAACAAACCTCAAGCTGGGATGGCCAAAACAACATTAATCTCCTCGAAGAACATGCACGATAATCACCCCAACGATAATGCCACCAGCCACCTGAACAAGCCACGGAAAAATCTTGAACACCGCACTGTAGATTTAGGCCTGCCAGTGAACTCTGCCTAGCGCAGCACAATTGAGACCAACACCATGACAAAAGAAGGGTGCTCCATCAGAATCTGACTAGAGCAAAACCAACTCGCATGGTGCAAACACAGCGCGCACATGGTCGCACGCGAGAAGCAAGCGGTAAACAATCGTAAAACCTATGCCATGTGCCGATTGTACTGGACCTTATGGACTCTGAGCACTATGATATCTCGAATTCCCATGTACTTTCACAAACACACGCTCAGATAGCTCAGAAAAACTTTGAACGACTCTGAACTCTATTCTGATACCAACTGTGATGACCTAGTCTCCGGATATCGAGTAAACCCGATACCACTTGGATTCCAAGAGGCCTCCGAAGAGCGGGAAAGCTTCGAAGGGATAGAAAGGTATGGGAGACTACATTGAACTTCCAGATTAAGCATTAAGCAATTAAATTTCTATGATCAGGATTGCTAAAATAGTAGAAATAAAATTACATTTTCTATAACAATTAAAACTAACAGAGCAAGCAGAGTCAAGTCCAACTAAAGTACAGTACAACAGGAAAGAGAACGTACTCTCAGGTCGGGGGAAGCCCGACACTGGAAACCGTTGGCAACTAAGGACCACCACACTACACCTCCAAAGCACAAGAACAACTACACTTGAAAAGTCAGGGGTGAGCCTCATCTCACTGGCTCAGTAGGGATCCCGCAGAACCCTACCACGAAACAACGTAATAACAGCAGTGCTAAACTAAAGCAAAGCAGTAACATCAGGAGTAGGAACAATAGTAAAAGTTAAGAGGAAAACCGTACCATGGAAACACGGCAGCCGACTGAACCTTGGCGCTCTAAACTACTCCAAACAGCAACAGGCAGGCGAACACCGATCTCACAAAGTGGGGCGTTACCGATCCATTGTCAAATCACAAAACTCATATCGTGAAGGCCTACAGAAACATGCAAAGGCCTTACAAAAGACCTACATGGTCAAAGGCACAAGACATACACGATCCCACCATCGTGTACACTACAGTAACCGTAACCTCGAGTGAAGCCAACCATAGGCTACTCGGACAAGTCATGAAAACACAAGTCATGCGTCAAGTGACAGAAGCACCTCTTTACTATAAGAACAGCCAGATGCGTCCACTGACATCTTACATTGTGCTTCAAGCATCTCCCACTCGCCTAGAAAGGTGGTAACTAAGACACTCAATAGGAACCAAGTACTAAGTAACGAGTGACTAGTCAAGGTCACGTCCGTCGGTGCTCATCCAAACGCCCCTGACCACGTGTGCACACAAAAGCTCAATGTGTTGAGCCGGGCCTTTAGCTAGTTTTCCTCTCTTCTAGGACTCTCACGGTAAGACAAAGGGCCCACGGCAACCAGCCTACAAACCATCTCAACTGAGAGTGCCCCGCCACCACTCCCAAGTTGGCCGACACACAGGAAAGTGTCGTCAGGCTTCGACTAGTGGAGGCTCACTAGACATAGAGACTCAAAATAGTGAACACCGAAGTACAGACAGGGTAAGCACACTCCTGTCGCATGTACTATAGAGCACATGGCAGCACACCAGACTGCCGCCAGACTCAGAACAGTCAACTAGACCTGCTGACACAATGATCCTCGAGTCACAAGATTCAGGTCAAGATCATCGCACATCACGGCAACATGTCGTTAATCAGCCTAGTCCCTAAGCCAAAATCATGGTAAAACACATTATAGAAAATGGCATGGTACAGCCAGATCCATAACAACAATAATGATGATAATAAGTCCTCGACCTCCGAACCGCACAACGGACTCACAATTCCGCATAACACGAAACACATAACATGAGGGATTACCAAAACCCTCAAACACATGGACATGCAAACCGAGGTACGACTACCCGAGCCATTGGGGTGACCTTAGGCGGGCCGAGTGGAAGTGGAGCAGTGGTAGTGCTTTTCGGGCTATGACTACACGGGTAGGAGGGGGAGGGTTGGGGTGTGTAGACCTTTCTAAGCTCGGCCTTCATTTCTTCCCAAGTGTTAATCAGGGCTTGCCAGCAGATCCTCCTTAAACCCTCAACCATTAGCCAATGAGTTTTGGCTTGCTTGGAGAGGTGCATTTTGGCTAGTCTCACTTTCCTCTCTTCGGCCAAGGGGTACTAATCAAAGTATTGGCCTATTGAAAATTCTCAATCTTGATAGAGGCTTGGGTTGTAGGATCCCTCAAAGGCGGGGGTTTTGATTTTCAAAAGCACCAAGAGGTGGTCAGCCAGATTTTTCCGGGGGTAACTCTCATCCATTCTTGGTGCAGACCCATTTCCCTCAAGTCGGTCGAGTTGGAACTTGATGTCTTCTAGCCAATCAAAGACATCAGGTAGGGCTTTTATGATGGAGTTGATGCCGCCCACTTTGTTGGCAGCGGAGCTTCCATGAGGATTTGGGCCCTTTGGGAAAGGTGACGGGGATGGGTATGATGGGTGTAAAATGACCATTATAGTGGACAAGGGGGAGGTATCGGGTGACTCGAAATGCATATGCGTCCTAGGACCAACTTGTGGAGAGACAAGTTGTGAACTTGCTCTGATACCACTTGATGTGACACCACCTTGGGGGAGCAGCCACTCGACCAATGCTGCTTTGAAGAAACTAGCTCCGGTCGGAGACGTGGGCGAGCGGGGAAGCGTGGGCTACACGTATGCCGCGCCGATGACGCTTCAGCCGCTGACCTGTTAGTACAATCACTACGCCCTCGCATAGGGGTTGGACTAAGGGTGGGGAACTATATTACAACCAAAATGTACCTCCATACAAGGAGGGGCAGTCATCCGGCCAGGCGGGGTGCGGGAAAAACTAAGCTATAAGCCGAATTGCTGAGCTCCCCGGTTCAGTCAGCTTCAGGAACAGCTGGATAGGCAGTCACTGTCGATGCTGCCACGGGCTCTCCTGAACTCCTTTGTTGACGACCAGTGCCAAAATCTCCTGAGTTGGCCCAGGAGGATGTCAGAATTTTGGTGGAATTTCTTGACGACGATGACGGTAGGGGCAGGGTCAGGACGGCTTCACTCTATAACAGACAGTCCCTGGGTCACTACTGTCGGAGGGGAAAGCCGTCACGAATGCTCCCAAGCTCCAAAGAAGATGAGACCAAATCCGTTGCATTTGTGGTCGAGTCCTCTTCAAATGAAGACCCACGGGGGGGCCGGCGGATGTCAGAGCAGACAACTGGACCATGAATAGTAGCCAAGTGTCCGATTAGTCCCTGAGGGAGAAAATTTGGAACTCAGTGTTCTGGTATCCGAATGGGGCCCTTCTTCTTGATTATGGAAGAGGACTCGTAGGGGAAGTCTTCAGCCAAGTGGCGCCTCAAGAAGCCTAGGGTTCTGGTCGTGGAAGTATCTGCAAGTCATTGCTGGTCGTCTACCTGGGAGGAAATGCGCAGTCTAGGGAGATTGGCTCCTCTAGGCAGCACCAAAGTCGGTTGATAGCGAGACCCCCTCCGTTGGAAAGCTGACCAGACAACGATTCTGACGGTATATGGTACGCCACCTGAAGCCTCGTGGTGATGACGTGGCTGTCTCTGCAAACTGCTGGAACCTCTACTACCTGCGAACCAGAGCAGTGCCTTATTGGGAGTGGGGGTAAGAGAGGGGAGAATGGGAAAGGGAGGTTGATATACAAGGGAAGTGCGACCTAGATGGTAAGGGGGTGATGGGGAAGGGAGGGAAACAATCAGCAAGGGGAGGGACATTCAAATTTGGCCTAGGGTTTGAGCCCCTTCAACCTTGGGGAGATGGAAGGGTGCTTGGGAAAGGGTAGTGGGTGGTTGGTGGTTGGTGGTGGGAGGGTGGCTTGGAGATTGGTGGGTTCTCCCTTGGGGCTAGGGATGGAGTAAAGAGGTGTTGTGGGAAGTTGTGGTGACTATTGAATGATGGGAGAAGAGAGAGAAAGTAGGTGGGAGGGGAGGAGAGAGAAAGGGGCGACCCCCTTAGAGAGAGAGATATGAGAGAGATATATCAAGAGAGGGAGGGGAGATAAAATTTCAAGGGCATTTTTAATTTCATTGATCATCAAAGTTTACAAATGAGAGAGGGGAGGGGGCTATTTATAGACACCATACTTTTCCTACGACCAAATTGACCCTGATTAAACAACTAATGACCAAAGCAGTCCAAGGGAGGGCGCCCCTGGGCCTAGCACATTGAATTGGGCCCATTAGACACATTACCTAGATAAATGACTCACTAACCTAGGTACTTGACTCAAATAAAGGGAAAATTATAGTGATATGACTCAAATAAAATTACATATGACTCAAAAAAACATGACTAGATCATGTCAGACGCCTCCGGGGTGAGGAGAGGGGCCGTGAGTGTCGGAATGGATGATGATGACCCCATCACCAGCTGTCGACTGTACTGGACTCTTGGACACTACAATCATTTCAAATTCCCATGCATTTCCACAACCACGCTCTGATACCAACTGTAACGACCCAAGATTGGGATACCGAGTCAAACCTGATACCATTCAGATCGTACGCTGCCACTGATGAGCTGGAGAGCTCGGAAGGGTTATTAGTGGTGTTGTGGTCATGCATTGAAATTCTAAACAATTAGCAGGAAATGATTTACAGGATTAATATATAACTGACAGAAATAAAATTGTCATTTTACAACAATTAATATAAGTACAAAGTTCAGTCCATAAGTATAGTCAATGAAAAGAGAAACGTACTCTGTTACGGGGCACACCCCAGCATTGGCAAGCTGGCGTACTACTGGTCCTCGGACCGGAAAGCTCCACCTCCAGGGAAAGTGCCACACCTGGAAAAGCAGGGAGTGAGCCTCATCTCATTGGCTCAGTAGCGGTCCCGTAGATCCCCACCATGACAAAATAGTAAGTAGTAACAACAATAGTAACAGTAGTAATGGTAGTAACAACAATAGTAAAATAACGACGGAGGTCGGGATAACAAATACGGTAAACGGAAGAACCACGAAGCCTTTATGCTAGCCTGATTCTTAATAAGAGAACCATGACCTCTAGTTGGGATCACTGACCCATGGCAAAACCGTAGTCCTACTATTGGGTGAAAACATCACCAGACACGGTCATAATAATCTGTCCTTACTAACGGAACCACTAACAAGGCCACACGGCCACACACACACACAACCTCCACTCTCGGGAGGATAACCAACCACTGGCAAACCTCAATCTCGAGCTGGGACCAGTGGAAGGACCATGCCCCATACACAAGGCGACACTAGCCCATCTACTGGAAGGGCCACGACAACGCTGTCGGTAACTCAACCTTCACCGGCATAGGGTCCGCTACTCAAGTATTCACAACAAGACCAGATGTGTCCACTGACATCTTATATTGCGCCAAGGACTCATATGCACACACACTACCCACACTCGATCTTGGGAGGAGTTGAGGAGACACACACACACACCACATCCTGGGATTGGCTAGGATCCATACCTTTGTGCCTGTCAGTACGGCCGTGTCCAGCTACCCGACACTGGCTACATGCCACTGTGTCTACTAGTAGTGTACTTTTGTCCCAGCCAAGGTACATACACTCATGCGGTCTCACCTCTGAACAAGGAGTGTCGTACACACTAGGCGGTCTCGCTTGGTCAAACCACGATCAGCCACTAGGATCTTCCGTGGTCTCGAAGAATCTCGCCGAACTATATCATTCGCGGTCTCGCGGAAATCTCAAGAAAGGTGTACACGCATACGCAAACCACCGCAAACAATGGTATAGCACTACGGGTGCTAGGAAAACCACTTACGGTTGGATGGCAGAAGCTAGTGGGTATCGGCCCACTACACTCACACAAGAACCATGTACCCTGATCACGGGCCTCACCCAGATATGGCCCTCCGTGGTCATGGGACTCACGTTGTATACAACTCGCCACGGGCACGCAGGCCACCTGGAAACTAGGCTAAGTGAATACGACCAAACCCGCCGTGGGAATTTATAAACCTTGTATTATGTGAATCCATTCACGGGTGACCACCACCCTCACAAGGTCGGAATGGCCCAAACTTCATGGGTTTATATGAATAAATCACTAATTTTGGTGATTCAGGACAAAAACCAACTTATGGGACTCAAACGGGCTAAAAAGCCCTCATTCCAATCGACCTAAGCCTCAGGACGGTCGACTTGGGCCGTGGGTCGGTTGACCTACTCAATAGGGGTAGATTGACAGGCAATAAACGAGTCTGTCGACCCTCCTGATGAACGTGGTTGGGGACTTGTTGGACGCACTTTTTTTCATGTATTGTTTTATCTTTTATCAGTTTATTAAGTGTGAGGGCGTGCCAGTCACCTAGGTGACAACGTGTTTAGGCTTCGAGACTAGAGTGGTCCGGAGCCAGTGGTGCTCGTCATCTGACTAATCAGACGATTGTGGGTATCTGGTCAGGACTGGAATCCGCCATGCCATAAAGGTCACGGCGTTAATTACATCCCCTTGGAGAGGGGAAAACCTATGATTAGTTGCCAAGATAAGGGGCCTCATGGCTTAAAAATTAAATCTTATAATATAAACAAAAAGTATATTGAAGAGCTTTAAAATCCCCTACATTAGGATGCGAAAAAGGATATTTGAAATTATATCGGTCATGTATTAACCATTTCATTTTCGGACAGAAGTCTGTGTCGAGAGTGTAACAAAGACGAAGATAAAACCCGTACAAGTGTCTGTCGAGTGCACGGCAAGTTTGATAAGTGATTGGGATTAGATCCTAGTGGGAACGGTTCAGATTTAGTGAGCTATTGGCCCAGGCAATGCCGGGTCATGGCCATATTGGGGTGATCCTTGAGGGCCAAACACGGCTTGCAAGGCACCGTTGATATCTCCTTCGGCGTCTAAGGAGGCGAGGATTTCCAGATCAAATGCCATTAATTCCTTAAGGATGGGTGTCATGCCCCGAGCGCGGAAGAACCCGGGAAAAACGTGACGAGTTTATATCAATCATGTCAATCAGAGCAAGTAGAATTTCGACATCAAAACAGAGTGCGCAATAAGACAAGAATTTTAAAACATAACCAAGTACTGATACCATTAACAACTTAACCATTAAAGAAAATCACATAACTCCAAGACTTAACGTTACTAATCAGGCCCATAAGCCTTAAATGTTAGAACTCTTGAAATAACAAAAGATCTAACGATAAGACTTCAAGGAATAAACTAAGGACGACTCGACACGATAAAGCATGACGCTTGCAGATTCTACGCTCGTCATTCTTGCTCCTGCCCATCCGAGTCCGAGTCAGGGTCCGTATTACCTGAAAAGTTTGGGGACAAGAACTTGATGAGCGAACGCTCAGTAGGAATTATATCTCAAGAACTAGCAATTTGTTTAAGTAATTACCTCTTCCAAATGAAAATGCAAGTCTTGCATGTAAAACATGTAAAATAGGATGCTATGGAATTGAACATGATAACGAGAGGAAATAACACGTACTGTTGATCCAAGATAGAAAATTTCAAGTATTCAAGATTTCAAGTATTTGAACAAGTACCGAGTATATCAATAAAGTTTTTCATGTCATGAGATAATGGCTATTAACAAGCAAGTACTTTGCCCATTCCGGGCCACGCAAGTCGTGTCAAGTCAATCAAGTCAAGCACGCGAGAGAGAGAGAGATAGTGGAGTGTCGCAGATTCAAGCAAGTACTTCGGTGCAATGCCACACTGCGATCAATATAACACCCATGGGCACAAGTACTTTCGGGTGCTCCTCCCAGGACCAGATCGGGCCCTATATGCGCAGACATTGTTACATGTAATATCTAGATAACCACTTTAGTGATAGCCATGTAATTCCAAGAACAAACTCATGTAGGATATCAAGGTAGATTCGTGGATAGGTTCCACAGAATTCAAGGAAGAACATTAGATGGACAGTGTCAAAACCAACGAGAACCATAACATGTCGATAACCTGGGTGGAATTGGTACCTTAACGAGGTAGCCGTGATAACTTGAGTGGATGACTAATACCTGTCACCAATCAAGGGAGATGAATCAAGCTGAAAGATTGACCCCATCTATAAGGGACTCAATCGAAGACACCGCCTAGTGGAATATCATAATTCCACCGGCTAGGATTATTCTCTCATGGACCAAGATGGCACCATGAGAGGGCCGATTTACCACAAGACGTGGCAATCAAAGGCACAAGGTATTTAAGGTACAACCAGCTCAGTCGGCCTTGAGGGAATCCAAGGCTACGAGGAGACTTACGGAGATCCCAATGACTAACTTGCCAGTCCAAAGGAACGGAATGTCCAATGGAGGGCTTGTATGTCACCGAGAGTTGAGGTGTATACGTGAACCAATCGTGAAATAGGGACTCCATCTACGGACGTGAGATGAGAGTGCTAGAAGACCCGCGGTATGGGTCAAAATCGGGAGAAAACAGTGAGAACATGAATGTGTTAATTATAGAATTCATGTCCATCCAATTCTATAATTAACTATAATTAAATAAACTTATATTAATTAATGCCCATGAGTGACGTCTTTTGTTAATTAGCGTCCACATAGAGAGACGTTAATTTTATGATTTTTAACTTAATTTATTTAACAAGAATTCACGTCAATATCTATTTAATTGAATAATTTTAAAAATATACATTCAAAGAGACATTAATTTATATAAAATAATTTAGAAAAATAGAATATTTGATAATTAGGAGAAAAATTCAAGGATTCCAAAAATATATATTTTTTATAATTTTCTGTAACATATTTTAATAGATATCAATTTTCAAAGATATTGTTTCAAGATATATATATATATATATATAATTTGACGACATGTGTTACGTCGTCAAAAGATTTGACGACAATTCTTATTGTCGTCATTTCTTTACAAATTGTCTCAACTTTAGTCCTCTCGTTTCTTGACGTAACTACGTCGGAATCGAGCCTATGATATACCAAAATGACGGGTTCAAAAAACTCTACTTAACTAGATGTTCAAAATAATTTTTCGTTGAGAGATGGGAGATCTTGAGATAGGGGGCACGAAAAATGGTGCAATCACTCTCACTACCTCGGTCTCCATCCCACTAGTACGCCAAAAAATTTCAATGGGCAAAGGAGACTCCGATACTCACGTACAAGTTATTAAGGCGAAAACTCCATAACTAACTTCTATAGTATTAAACCAAAACACGAAAGAAATCATGTAGTAAAAATCATGCAGAAATATCATGTGAGGTTTAATCTAATTATAATCTTTGGCATGAAGAGAGAACACCTACAATGATGAATTAATTTTTGTTTGGGCTACGAAACTTGAGAAAACCTACCTGTTTGATGTGCAGAACGTGATATAGGAAGAAGAATAGGAAGAAGTGGAAGCAGTGGGATGCCGCCTTCTTCACAGCTGGAAGCAGATGGATGCAGCAAATGATGAAGAAGTAGGGGAAGACGATGCCCCTTTACGCAACAGCGAGCAGGAAGATCAAGAAGTGGATGGAGAAGGTGCTGCCTTCTCGTAACAGCCAGCAAGGAGGAAGAACAGGAGAGACCCCTCTCCTTCGTTTGCAACGAACGGCAGCAGGAAGAGGACACCGATCAGCCAGCAGCAGTAGCAATATGGTTACTACGTTCGACGAGTTTGTGTTTTTTATAGGGAAGAGATCTTCTAACGGGGGTAGTGAATGAAGGAGGGCAGGGTTCCGGAGGGTTTCACATACAAGAACGGCAGGTCTTACGATCACAATTGGCAGGGGTTTAAAAGCCTGTCGTGCATGGTTTCCTCCTACCATTTAAATCAGCCGCCTGCCACTTCTAGCTCAAAACCTTAAAGCTAACACATGCATGCCACTTCGATCATGCATCCGGGTGGACCTTCGGGTAGGGTTTGCATGGTTTGGGCTATTTGGGGTGAGTTGCACGTACATGGTTTTATGCCTACACATATATGTGACCCTGTGAGTTTTATATACATGGGCTCACAATTAAAAGGTTAGAGGTGTTGGGTCATATGGCATGCAGGTGGTTTTGGGTTAAAGAAAAGGCCATTTGGGTTATAACAAGGGTTTTAGTTTTGGTTTGGGCTTGGTGAAAGCTCTCGTGAGCTTGCTGTGAGTGTGTGGAGTGGGCTTTGCATATATGGGCCCATGGGTTAGAGGTATTGGGTAATTAAGGGGATGTGGGCCTTGGGTTATAATTTTTATATATCCCTAATTGAATAATGGGCTAACTTAATCAGTTGTTAAATTAGAATGTGTCGAGTATAACTCTTTTACACATAATGGGCCAGTTAATGGTTTCACGTGGGAAAACCTCCTTGGTGGGTTTAGGTAAACAGGTTTTGGTATATATATATTTATATATAGGTTTAAAGCTTAATATGCATATTTACACACGTGAGGTCTCTTAGTATAAATTCACTAGTTTAAATTTATTTAGAACCTATTTTATTCTTTATTATTTATCCGGGGTCTTACAATGGGATTTAAGTTCATTTTCTTTATTATTGTGCTTTTGTGGCATTTCTTTTATCATGTTATCTCCCCTTTGCAAGCGTGGTAATTTATTATTCATAGTTCATTTTGATTTTTGTTGTTATTTATTATTAGTTTGTTGACCAGTTATTTATTTTGTTTTGTCTTTATTATTTTCTTCTCTCTCTTTTTTTTGGTTTATGGTAGATCAGGTGAAGGGAGACATAGTTGCGTCGACGTTGAGATTGCCTGCGTCGACGCAGGGGTTTTAGCCCTCGGCTTTTCTTGCGTTTCTTTCTTCTTCTTTTTTGGCTGTTTGATGAAGGCTGAGTCGATGCAGGGGCTGCCCGTGTCGACGCAGCATGAAGGGGGAAGTAGTCCTGAGATCCCGGATTGGCTGCGTTGACGTAGGAGGCTACCTGCGTCGACTTAGCGCACAATAGGGGGCGACCTCAGGAGCCAGGGCGTGACTGCGTCTACACAGGGTGCTGCCTGCGTCGACGCTCCCCTCCTCATCATTTCATTTCTTCGTTATTTTGTTGCTATTTTCTCTCCCTTTTTGTTGAAATGGGGATTTCGGTCGATCAAAAATTATGTTCGGTTGACCGATCCTCCCACGGATGGGGGCCTGCTGAAAGGGTCGACCTCAGCAGCGTGGAGCGTCGACTCCACTGCTAATCAGTTGACTGATGAAGGGTTTCGGTCGACCAATTTTATTATTTGATGTGTTTTATTTTGCTTTGTCCATTCTCCTTTTTCATTGGGTTCATGTTATGGTTTCACACTACAAGAAATAACCTTTTTAACAACAAAAAAATTGTTGTAAAAGGTTAAAATTTTGTTGTTAAATGTTTTTCACAACAAATAATTTTGTTGTTAAAAATTGTTATAAAAATATCGTCACTATATGTTTTAACAACGAACTTATTATTTTGTTGTTATAAAATAAGTAATAACAACGAAAAAAATTGTCATTATATGTAACATAAAACAACAAAAAAATATCATTGTTATATATGCATATAACAAAAAAAAATTGTTGTAAAAATCATGTTCTATGTTTGACCAAATTTTTAATAATAATTTCTTTTGTTGTTAATAGAATCTTTTACAATGAATCATTTTGTGATTATAAATTATCACAACAAATATCTTTGTTGTTAAAACATTTATAGACTAAAAATTAAGAGTAAATATTATATATTTTAATCAAATTTATAACAATATGGTTTATTGTAAATAATTTGTAGTCACGATGAATTTTATATTATTAAAAATACTACAACCACCATGTCATCAAGTCGTCATTGAAAGATGAAATTATATTTCTAAACAAAAAAGACTAATTTTGCAACATATGGATAGAATATACACAAGTCAAGATAGTGGAATTAGTTAATCATCATAACTCACATAAGACTATATTGATTTTAAAGTAAAACACAATCAAATAAATAAATAACAAATGTAGTTGTTCAAGTATATACAAAGACACATGACATAAAAAATCTAAGAAATAAGATCAACCAAATATTAGGTGGAAGGTAATGGTGGAGAATGAGAAATTGATGGACGACTCCCTAAACCAACTAATAATGCTCATATTTGTTGTAGCTCTGATGAAAGAGATATATATTGATCATTGACATTTGCTAATTCTTCTTTTGTGTTTGTAAGTTCTTCCTTTGTTTTTGAAAGCTCATTCTTTGTATCCTCAAGTTCATGAACATCCGCAAATTATTGTGACGAAGAGCAATTAAGACATCTATCGCGCTTGTTTGATGATATTGGAGGCTCCCCATGACCCATGCCTTTTATATATCCAGATCTTGTACCTAACACTTGTGAGACAATTGCAGAATGATCAAGAGGGGTCCCTGTTGCCTGAGCTTCCGTCATTAGCGCGACCATTTTTTCCTGAAAGAAAATGGATGATATACTAAGTTTTGTTTAAGAATAATTGTTTGTGTAGAATTTTTCAAAATTCATGAATATTACATGGAAGAAGTAAAATAAAAAATTATGTACACTTGATATAAAAGTAAATAAGAAAGAATAGAAAACATCTCATCAATCTTCTAGGTTTTAATGCAAAAAGAAAAAGAAAAAAAACGCATGTCAGGCCAGAAGTTTGAACAAAATTCTAAACATGTCAATAAAGAAAGACCAGGTGGGTGGCTAGGTTTATTCCAGACCTGGGCAAGTCCACAGAGTTACAACACAACAAATAATATCATAAACCAAAGATAAATGGATCAATCAACAATTCTCATTAAATTCAAAGAAATGTCACAACATTAACTAACTGACCTTCTAGCACTTTATCTAAAAAAATACTCACATATGCTTCTTGTGCCTCATGAGTGGCCCATCCATGTCCTTCACGATAATGAGTGCTTCGAAAGAATTGAATATGATCTAATTCTTTCTAAAAAAAATTCACATTAATTTTCTCACCAAGGAAATGTAAGTAATCTATATAAATGAATGACAATGGATTACCTCTACATATGGGTATAAGTGTTCTAAATCCTCAATTTTAATATCTGAGAATCCCTTCACTCGCATGGGACCATAATGTCTTATTATATATCCCAAAAGACTACTAAAATCTTTTGCATTTGGTCCAATTGCCTTATGCTTTCCTACTGGGACGGTGATGGGTAATGGCCGCCCTCCATTTGCTTGGATCTTTTTTTCAAGCTCAATACCTCTAGTAGGGCCTCGCCCTTGTTTTCTTTGGGCCCCATCAAAAGGAGTAGAGTCGGAAGAACCTGTAGTAGCCAAGTAGACACACTAATACATAATGAAAAAGCAATATTGTAGTAGAAGCATTTATTGAACAAAAGCACCTAAAAAGGAATAACTACATAGTAATGTAACAATACCTAAAGTATGATTTGTAGCAGGTACAACTGGGGGATCAACCACTGAGTCTATCAAAGGAGCACGTAAGCGACGACCTGGGGCCATAGAGCACTACACCTTACAAGATCCAACCTCCAAAACCTGCATTCAATCAACCCATTGATGATTAGAGAAACATTCTTTTTGTCTGTCTTTGTCTGTTAAATTTCATTATTCTTCATGTGCTTACAAAACAATTGAAACACTGAAGTGGAGTTGGAAAATGAGAGATGCTCAAAGGACAAAAAGTGAAATTTCCACAAAATAAAGGTAGCAAGTCCAGATAACAATAACCCAGATAAAATCTTCAAATTGAGCAGGTTTATAACTAAATTAGGAGTTTCTGATAGTTGCAAGCACTTGAGCAATAGACCACTAAAGAAGAAGCCAGACTTTGTATAAAACTGATACCTAAACAGATAGCTTAAAAAGTGACATTCATATACTTGCATGCACAATTTCAGATTTTCACAGTTCTGCAGATTCAGTTTTGCCTTCACTTGGGGTTTTGTCATCCATTTCTTGTTTGCCACTTTTTATTTTGTTTTTTATAGTTTCCTTCTTCTTTCATCAATTAATAATTGTAACTCATTTACCATCCACTTTTTTCCTCCAAAAAAGAACCTTACAATTCACTTTCTACAAGAGGATTCTGTAAACCATGCCATATATAAACACTGTTCTCAACATCTTCTGAGATAAGATTTGTGATGTACAATGGACAGGTTTTGGAGCGTAAACAATCCAAGATTCTTTCATGCAATCCCCAAGATAATCTTAACTGAATATCTCATTACTTTAAAACATGTCCAAAAATGTCCTTACGATCCACTGTATGAGTTGTGATATGATACTTGTTCAAGCCTCACATCAATGTAGTTAACAAAAATAAAATAGTAAATGAAAGTCTAGGAATATTGAAAACGTTAATAGATACTTGTTCAAGCCTCACAGCAATCAAGTTTTGAACACCATCATAATTGGTCTCATTTCTTGGCCGTTGATCATAGTCATGATGATTTTCACTTTGAATTCTAACTCTGTCAAACTATTCTCCATGATGTACCCAACAAGTATAACTTCGCAACATCCCATTGATATACAAGTGATCTTCAACCTCATTCAAATCTTGGAAGTACACATTCATACATTTGACACAGGGACATCGGATTCTATTAAATCCATCAACACTAGATCGTGCATGAGCCATAAAATTATTTACCCCTGCTTTATATTCGGGGCAAAATCGATTTCTAAGTTGTATCCAGCTTCTGTCCATTCCCTATTTAAGATTCAATGACATCAAATGTACAATTAATTGTCAAAAAATAAAATCACAACTTCTAAATGTGTCCACGTAGACATGCACCTTCATGAATAATGATATCACAAAAATAAGGGAGAGAAAATCTTCACCTGGATAAAAATGGGGCCTTGATTGTTAAGCTAATAATAAATTTGGTGTTAGATGTAGATTTGATGTCTCAAATATGCTGCGATCAAATGAGATATTATGTCCTTGAAATAGTCCATCTAAGACAGTAGCAGAGAACCATCCTGCTCAAAGAAATGACCTTCTGAAGAAGGATTCCATATCACAAAAAGGGAAACAAACAAAGAAAATATCCAGTAAAAACAGCAAGAGCACCACTTTTGAGTTCTTTGGCTGTGAGATATCACATTCTGGAAGTGTAGAAGCAAAACCCAAACCCTGCAGCTAAACAAAATATGATGCTTCCTTAGGATGAGAAGAAAGTGCAAATGAATCCACTAAAAGTAGCAAAGCAAGTTTAAAAAGTTGTAAGATCATAGAGAATCTGACGAGTCCTGCCAGTGTCTCGTATCCTGGGTGCATTTGTGATCTTAGGGAAGTATAACTGATTCGTGTCTGGCCCATTGAACATGTTGAAAATATTAAAAAAAGACTACATCTGGCTCATCCTCATGCAAGATTCTGATATATACTTGTGTAAAACTAGATATGTTGTTATTTGAACACCTTTGTCTCAGGATCCAAGTCATTTTGGTTTCATGTCTTGGTGGTTGGATCTGAAGCACTTGTAACATTGTTCATGACTTAAAATCTAAAATCTCTTATATCAATGTTGTAATGGCTCATTTTTCTTTTACTCCAAGTGCAATAATTGCACTTCAGAAAGCTTTCTTGTTGCATTTTCTTGCTCTTTTCTTTTGCATTTTGGAGCATTGGCTGGCTGCAGGCTTCATGCTTTCTATTTTTTTGGATGATTTTTTTAATTGAAGATAATCCTAATCTTTATCTATTTTTAGCTGTAACGTAGATGGCTACTATATTTGATGAGAGAGTTTTCCCACTGTTTCTATGTAAACTTAATTAAATTTTCTTAGGCCACAAAGGCACTCAGTGAGGGCAGAACTTCTCTAGAAGAATATGTCTTCACTCTAAAGGCCACTGTTGGCATAAAGATCCTAGTAGAAGCTACACTACGATCTCACCGGGGTGGTCTCACATCTGGGGACCTTATCAGGTTTTTTACGGGAGATTTCAGGTTGAGTAAGGAAAGATCAATTGATCTTTTCTTGGAAGCTGTCTGGCCCCGGTTGCTTGCAAAAGGGTGGCACTCTGAGCAACCTCAAAACCATGGTTCTGTAACCTCTCGGCATGCTCTGGTGTTTTTCATGATAGGTACCAAAAAGTTTTCAAGGAAACTTTTGAAGGGCAAGCACTACTTTGATTCTGTGAGTGATGTATTGAGCAGAGTGGCCTCTGACCCAAGGCTTCTTGAGGTTGACGTGGAACGTCCAAAAGGTGGGAGCAGCATTAAGGATGAATATGGTCAGGATGCAAATAGCAAGATGGACCAGAATGGGGCATCTGATCAACAGCAACATTCTTATCTTTGTCCGAGGTTATCAATCTGCAACTCAGAACTAATGAAATTTACTATTGTAGATATGAGTTTGGTTCAAGGGGAACTGCCATACAGGGTGAGAGAACAGAGAAGTTTACCTGTGGACACCACTTTCAGTTATGGTCCATCTAGTCCAGGTGCGGCAGAGAATGCCTGCTCAGATCAACCAAGCTCAATAGAGATATCTTTGACTGATCAGGATTCTGATCCCAATTTGCTTGATGGCAGAAAATTTGGGAATAACAATAGCTTTGTCAGTAAAGCAGACTAACCTATACTACCTGAACATGTTGTAACTGTTTCAAGAAAAGGATGTCAACAAACAGACAAAACACAAATGGCCAATACACCATTATGTTGAGTAACATTGACCCTGTAAAGGGTGTGAAGTGCCAATTTGGCCATGGGGTGAAATGTGGGACACCAAACTACTTATCCCCAATCTCTAAACGCCAGAGAATGACTGCCTGTAGATATTCAGAGTCTGGTGGTCATGATTTTTCTTTCTCATTGGGGAAGCTGGTGAAGAAGGAGGTCAACTGCCAGCCAAAGGCCGTCAAATGAAGTGACACAGTAGTTGCAGATGCTGGACCATCTCTGGGTAAAGTATTGACTAACTTGTCTGCCAAAGGTAGTCCGAGTGGGAGCAGTGAACGTATCCAAAGTGGCAACTGTTTCAGTGCTTGTAGTGTTGGAGAGGTGAAGTTACCACCTGAAAAGCAGTGTCCCAGAAATTTGATTGATCTAAATTTGCCATAATTTCTTCTAGATTTTGACATTTGTGAAACATTTAGTGCAGAAGTGGCAGACAATCAGGATGATTTGAGCTTGAAGTTGAGCTCACTTCCATCCGAAACAGGGCAGAATCTGGCTGATCCTCAGCCTTGGGAAAATTCTAATGGTGTCTCTGTTAAGCAGCATCCGACTATGAATGCCCGGCGACAGAGCACCAAAAATCGACCGTTGACTACCAAAGCACTGGAAGCTCTTGCATCTGGATTCCTCACTACGAAGCGGAGGGGTAAGGGTACAAAAACTTCGACATCTGGTAATGTGGCATCTAAGTCAAACCGACATTCATCTAAGACTGCTAAAACATCAGTTTCAATGACAACTGTTGATCATGGTAATACAGTTTGTGAGTTGGTGGATTCAAAATTATCTGTGTTTATGAAAACTCACAAGATGAGATAATGCTCTCAAATAAAATATTTAACAATGAAGGAATCAGTGGATATGAGTTAAGCCTCAGAGGAATGACTGTTGTTGATCACACTGCCCGGGAAATATGCAAGAAACCCTGGTCGGTTATCCTAGAATATGTTCATAAGGCTGACTTACTTGTGTATACTAGCTTGTCCCAGGCCATCAAAACAGGCAGATTTTCTAATTCCCATGGAAGGGAAGTTGCCATTGGCAATGCAGTCTTTGTTACAACAGTAGGAACAGTTGGAGATTAATCAAATTTCTTAAGTAAATCATATTTTATTTACACTGAGGAGATGACAATATATGGATCTTATATATGCAAGATATAACCTAAAACTTAGTACTGCAATGCAGGCAAAAGACAACATCATTTCATCCTCTTTGGTAAGTTCTAAACTACATAGTCACATAGAAAGTCATAATCATATTGGAACTGGTACCATCCACCTTCCAAACAAAATCAATTTGAAGCTGAACGCAACAATTATAGTATGGTGTGGGAGCAGTTAAAATTTAGAACTGGATGCAACAAAAATCAAATATTTAATTTATTTGCACTAGATTCACCTCGCAATAAAAAATTTAGAACTGAGACTAATGCAATCCTGGGCGGTGATCGTGGGTGATGATCTTGGGTGGCCAGAGGGCAGGCCGAGCTGGGCGGCGATCCTGGGAGGGCGGCGAATGGGATCCTTGGCGGCCAACTCAATCCTGGGCGGCGAACTTGGGAGGCGATCCTGGGCGGCCAACTCGATCCTCGGCGGTGAACTTGGGAGGCGATCTTGGGCGGCCAACTCGATCCTCGGCGGCGAGCCTAGGCGGCGTTCTTGGGAGGTCAGAGTGCACTGTGATCTTTAAGCGTGCAGACGGGACAGACTCCGCGATCCCACTGGCGACGGCGTGCGGTTGGCTGTCGATGATGCGGAGGAGGCTGGAATCGCGCGCATGGGAGTTCTAGGAGATATAGACGAATCGTAGGGGTTGAGAATGTGGAGGGAATCAGAGGGAGAGAGAAGCGGGATGTGGGAGAGGTGGTATGGGCGAGGGCACGCGGCATGGCGGGAGAAGCGGTTTGTGTTTTTTACAACGAGTATAGATTGTTAGGAAAAATAAAGCTGTAACTAATTACAACAAAGTGTAATATTTTGTTATAAGATGAAAACGTTTTTACAACAAATTTTTTATTTGTTATTATTTTTGTAAAAATAACAACAAAATTTTAACCTTTGTTATTAATAATAATACTTTATATTTATTAACAACAATATTTAAATTTCATTTTTATATGTCATTTATTGCAACAATTTTTGCACCCTTGTAATTTTTTTTGTTGTTATAAATCAAATTTCTTGTAGTGCATCATCATCATTTTTTTGTGTTTCATTTCTTCTGTAGCTCCTTTTTTTTTACTTCTCTTCTTGCAAATGGGCATAACGATGCAATATGCATTGGCATGCTTGCAGGGGAGCAAAGGGGCTAGATTGGGTATCCCAGACAGGGGTGCGTCGACGCACTGTGCACAATGCATCGACACACTCCCCATGCCAGTATGGTTGGAGCGGGGTTTTGCTTCAGGGCATTCGGGTTGATCCAATGCCTTGGGCACTTGCAGGATGGAGTATGCAATTTCAAGGAATGCATGAACGGTTTCAGCAGGCCAAATGCATATGGCATCCAAGGATTTAATGTTATTTTCATGCAAGGTGACCCCTCGATACATGGCGAAGTACTCGACTCACGCATAGTGAGGGTTTCCATTCGGACAAAATCCGGACTTCCTCCGCACACCATTTGATATACCCAAGAGGCCATGGCATGCAAACCCCTAGGCATGAAGTGGGCACGAATGTTCATTTGAATTCATGAGTCAATGCACCTATATGCATCAGAACATATATTGGGGTGCAAATGCCATGTGTGTTCTTGAATGATGGAAGGAAGGGCAAGCATTCCCGGGCTCATGGAAATTTAGTGGATATGTACAATATATGATCATTTTCATGAAAAGACTCAATAAGAATTTTAATCATGCTTGTGAAATCTTAAGATAAATTCCTCATCTAAAGGCTATCATGCAAATACACATCTGATTCTTTTTCTTTCTTCCTGTTGCTCCCAAGGTTATGATGTGTGGTTTAAAGAGTTTTGATGATGACCAATGCAATGTGATTGAATGGTTTACAGCTTTACTCTCGAGATCCTCATGACTGATTCGATGAGTTCTTGTATTTATGATGGCAAAGTACATGTTTGATTGTTGGGTTGAAATTTGAGAACCTAAATCAGCGGTGTGATGAAATGATGAAAATTGTATGTAGTTCATTGATTCTTTCTCATGTGGATTTCAGTAAATCTATGTTGAACTAATTATAACTTCGCAACACTTGAACTTGCAAAATCAAGGCAAGCTCCTTGAAGTGATGTTGTTTTCTCATAAAACATTTTTCAATGGATTTTAAAAACCCTTGGGTTGAGCTGAAATTGCCACATGTGTGAGTTGCTCATAGGGTCACAATACAAGGAGGACAGGATGGGTAAAGGTATACATCCAAATCTATGTGCTAATTTGTGCTTGATTAATGGAATGCGTCGCTAAACTCTTCATGGATGGTCAATGGAAATCATATAGAATAAAGCCTTCCTATCTCACAGGTTAGAGCAGGGTAAATGCCACATGCGTAAGCTTCCTCAAACTTTCAAAGGTTCATGACATAAGGTGGAATGCATGAGCGGATTTGTACTATGAATGCCAATACAAATCTAATTTTATTGTGATGTTCTTGCAGGTTGGAAGATCTTCTAAAACCCCACATATAATGCCAAAACCCCGGTGAGGTTGTAGGTTTCAATTTCTAGCTAATTGGGTCTTTTTGGATTCAAAAAGACTAGGTGTCGACACCAAAATCCTAGTGTTCTGCTGGGTCATGTTTTATTACACCCAATGTGTTGGTGTCAACACCTGGTGTCGACACCCCTTCACCAGCAGTTCAATTTTTATAGCCCTGGGAAGTAGGTGTCAACACCAGGTGTCGACACCTACTTTAATCTGCTCTGCCTGGCTTGTTTCTGCTAAGGACCTGGCCTCGGTGTCGACACCAGGTGTCGACACCGACTTTGAACTGCACTGGCCAGCTGTTTTCTACTAAGGCATTGGCCACGGTGTCGACACCAGGTGTCGACACCTCTGCGGCGCCTCCGAATGCGACTTTTGTGCTCAAGCTTGAAACCCTACCTACTCCGTTCAAAATGCTCTCAGATGATTGGTTCATGGTCCTCTAGATTTTTACAAGTGTGGAAACTTGTTTTGGGTATAAATAGAACATTCTAGGGCATCCAGATCTGAGCTTTGAAGGGTTTACACATTTTTGTTCTTGTTCTTGAGTAGGGCGGCGACAGCAGCTTCAAGACCTTCTCCAAGTCGATTTGGGCGCAAATAATGGAGGACAAGGGTTGTATTCCATCTTCCTAACAAGGCTTTGTTAATTGCTGCGTGGTTAATCAAGTGGTACGTAAGTTGAATCGAAGAATCGTCCGCCATCTCCGAAGAAGGTTCTTCATCCTGCAGAAAGCTTAAGCATGTTCTGATGGGGGCATCAAAGGCTAATGGATTGTATTAGTATGTATTGGCTTGTATTAGTGTGTTTGTTTGGGTTTTTTTCATTTGGGCTCCTTTGTAAGTCTTTTAATAGGCCATTGGGCCACATTCCATGAAGAGTCCACTACTAGGTTTCTTTTATTAGGTCCATTAAGGGGGGTTAGTTCATATTGGACCATTAGGCTTATTAATGAACCTTTAAATCACTTAAGGCCCAAGTGGGCTTCTCCCTCTCATGGACCACCTAGGTTTGGAAGGCCCATTGGCTATACATGGGTTCATGGACTTGTGTTGGTTGGCCTTGGACCAACTTGGCCCAAGAATGGCCCATGAAGGGGGCGCCCCCTCTTTTGTCCTATTAGGCTAGTTAGGTGAAGTTTGATTAGAATATGTGTAATGTGTTTTGACCACATGGGAGAAATACTTTCTCCTATCCCCTTAGTGCCCTTTCCAACCCTAGATCTGAGGGCATTTTGAGTCATTTTCCATTTTATATAAATACTTGTATTTCCACATTTTAAAGAATTAATGAGAAGATAAGGATTGGAATTGCCAAAGGCTTCTTGCGCCCCCTCCTCTCTCTCTCTCTGGTTCCTTCCCCCTCCTTCAGCATTTCAGGGTGTAAAACCCTTCTATCGCAACCCCTCTAGCTCCGGATTCTATTTCTGCTACCGCCGCCGCCGTTTGTGCCATCATCGAGCCACCGCGAAGCAAGTTCGGAAGTTCTGTCCAAGGTTCTATTTTGCTGGATAGAGGTTTACTCCGAGAATTTTACCTCCCAACACCTACATCTTCTGGAGCTGATATTTTTAGGATGGGTTCTAGAGGTCATCACCACGTCCCAAAAAAATTGAAAAAAATTCCATCCCCCGTTTTCTATTTTTACATTTTCATGCTTCCCAATCCACTAGTTCTACCTGCAGTCTGTCCAGTATTACAGCCACTCTGAGTTTCCCTTTTTTGACCCCCATCTTGATTTTTGTTTGAACCCCCAATTTTATTGGGATTCTGTCCACCTATTACCACTTCGAAAAATTTTCTTGTGAATTTAGGATCTCGTTTATTTTTTTCTAAAAAATCTCTTCAGATCCCAAGTTCTGTTCTGTCTCTGCTGTCCACATCCGACCACCCGGTACTAGAAAATACTTTTTCCCAGTCAAATCTCCATCAAACCTTTCATAAAAATTATCCCTGTGTTCCTCTCTTCTCCGTCTACCACTTTCAAGAAGAGCTCAACAGCTTAATCGGAGGTCTGAAACGCGGTCAACGCCAACTCTCAGAAAAAAGCCCTTCTATCCTTAGATTTCGGGTTCTGTCAACCAGCAGATTAGAAATTCGGCTAAGACCAGATCTGGGATAGCCAATTTTTTCTCTCTAAACATAGATCTAAGAATTGTGAGTTAGCTTTCCAACGGCGCCAGTCTCACGTCGAGCCAACATCGGGGCCGATCGCAGCCTCAGTTTTCATCGGGACGCGCAGATCTGAAACAAAATTCAGATCCGTGGGCAGCAACTCCAACCCGCACCGATCGGAGCCTCCTCGCCTTCCACGAGGTGAACCAGCACGCCGCCTTCCCATGGAGCACCCCTCCAGACGTCCCCGTCATAGTGGTGCTGCTCGGGCCTACACGGCCCCACTGACCAGCATGTGGGTCCCACGATTGTGAGTACACGTACCGCCGAAGCTACACAAGAAGCTGCCCGTCAACCCAAACCCGCTACTCCCGGGTCCCGCTGTGTCGCCCTTTACCTCCCTGCGTGGAGTGGGCAGCAAAGTCATTGCTGTAATTTATGTAATTTATTGTTCCAGGAGTACGAGGTCGGCCGGGATTGTCTTCCCCACACCAGGCGCGTGGAGGTATCGTGTTCGCTCCATTACTCGACATTTGCTATTCTTGTATATGCTTTTATATGCCACTGCTAGAGAGCATGTGTTCGGGCTATTAGCTCGATATATTTATTTCACCACTGCTGCGAGAGAGAGCGAGACCGTCCTGTGACCCGATCCGGGCACAAATTTATGAGTTGACCACCCTAGCTCTTTGCCGGTTTCTCAACCGTGCACGTCCGTACGCTTCCCTCGATAAGGGATGATCGCGAGCTTGCTTAGAGTCCGAGGGTCGCATATCCAATTAGAGTCGAGTCGCGTGTCTGTCCCGCATCAGTTTGGTATCAGAGCGCCAGTTGAGTCTAGGGTGTCTAAAAATAAAAAAAAGTGTCATTTACGTCTAGTCATTATCTAAGTCGAGTATAAGTCTAAGTCGGTCTGAGTGTCACATTTGCATACCATTAATCGGTATATCAAAAGGTGTTGTCCGAACGTTAGGCTACGCCTATCGGGAAGGCCGCACACTTGCGTGAGTGATCTTCGGATCGATTAACTCCGCCACGTACCGAATCTTTGTTTAAAGTCTAGGGTCCTTAGTGTGCATTAGTTAGTGCATTCCAACTTGCATTGTCGTTTAGGGTCGTGTCTAGTGTATTGTCTCTGTGTGCCTGCATGTCCACTACTCGCCACCCCCATGGCCGTTCCCCAAGACCATGTGTCCGAGTGGTCATCCCTGGTGGCCCAATTCAATGCCTTCATGGCCCGACCCTTGGATTTCACCCATCTCATTTCTAAAGCCACTCTACCCAATGGGTCCACAACGGAACTCCATTTCACTCATAAGGAGTCGGATAATTGGGTTTCTCTTGATATCGTGGAGTCCCTCTCCAAGACGGGCGAGATTATCCGCGATTGTGATTTTGCTTGTGTCGAGTTCCAAAGGAAGATTGGCTCCGATCTTTACTGCGATGGCGCATGGTGCAATATTGGTACGCTAGCAGGACCATGCATTATATTAGGGCGACCATGGTTGGAAGAGAGGAGAGCAACCTTTGACCAGGATAGGAGGACCTGCACCATATATCCACCTCACCTACCCGGTGAGTTCATCTTCCACGACGACATTCAGCCGACCACCTCTGTGTCACCAACCACCCACCCCTCTCTGTCCACTCCGCCTACAGACTCATGTCCACAACCTCTCCCGGAGCCCAACCATGTGGCCCCTAGCCATTTCTCCGATATATGTCCTTCACATTCCCCTACCATAGAGGACACACATATCGAGGATGTCTCACCTACTTTCATTGTAGTGAGTTATGAGGCTGACCAAGAGTGGTTGAGGAGTACCTCACTGATGTTTGGGGGTTAGAGAGTGAGCCAATAGAGAGCCAGGGACTGTTAGTCACCCCACTCACACCGGTCATCCCGGATCCGTCTATTTCGCCCACTTTGTCCTCGGTGGACCCCACCATCCCACTTTTACCCGTCTCTCCCACGATAGCGCAACCACTGGAGACTATCGTACCACTGTCGACACCCTATGTTGACATGGTATGGTTTGATTTCTACCATGCGTACGAGAGACAGTATTCGGACTTCATTTTTGTCGTGCTTCACACGAGACGTCTAGATTTCATTCCCGTCACCCGTCCCCTGATCCTCCAACACTTTCATACCCGAGGATGAGTCTTCTCGAACTGGAGACAGTTTACGAGGGATGAGACTCATGGCATTAAGTTGTGGGTTAGTCTTTCTTTACACTTAGTGTATGTAGACGGTGACCGTCATCCTTACCGAGTCTTCCTTCGTAAGTCCCTTGTGTTTGTGTCTCATTATCGTCGTACTAAGAGTGTCTAAGTTTGCCTAGAGTCATGTGTGTGAGTCTGTGTATTGTTGTTTGTTTAGCTTGTTAGGCATCTGCATGCGTCTTGTGCAAGCTTGTTGATGTCAGTCCCTTCTGAGTGAGAGGTGAGTGGACTCGCTCGAGGAGTATGAGATCAGCTCGACATCCATGTCCCTGATCTAGTCACCAATAGGGACCCAGCGGTGAATTCCTAGTGAGTCTTCGAGCTGCCTCCTCCCTTTGAGAGTGACCCCACCCGGAGTGTCCACCTCTAGCCTCGTTCCCACAGTAACTTATGCATATCGAGTATATACGGAATGAGCAGGTGACGATCACTTGGAGTAGAGGGTACCCACGCTACCTGGTACGGTGACAGATTCGTCGGAGTTATTCCAGTAGCATCACCCCTTACTCGACGAGGTCGAGTTCCTCCCACCCGAGGAGAATTGATGGGGGCATCAAAGGCTAATGGATTGTATTAGTGTGTATTAGCTTGTATTAGTGTATATGGGCTTGTATTAGTGTGTTTGTTTGGATTTTTTTCATTTGGGCTTCTTTGTAAGGCTTTTAATAAGCCATTGGGCCACATTCCATGAAGAGTCCATTACTAGGTTTCTTTTATTAGATCCATTAAGGGGGGTTAGTTCATATTGGACCATTAGGCTTATTAATGGACCTTTAAATCACTTAAGGCCCAAGTGGACTTCTCCCTCTCATGGGCCACCTAGGTTTGGAAGGCACATAGGCTATACATGGATTCATGGACTTGTATTGGTTGGCCTTGGACCAACTTGGCCCAAGAATGGCCCATGAAGGGGGCGCCCCCTCTTTTGTCCTATTAGGCTAGTTAGGTGAAGTTTGATTAGAATATGTGTAATGTGTTTTGACCACATGGGAGAAATACTTTCTCTTATCCCCTTAGTGCTCTTTCCAACCCTAGATCTGAGGGTATTTTGAGTCATTTTCCATTTTATATAAAAACTTGTATTTCCACATTTTAGAGAATTAATGAGAAGAAAAAGATTGGAATTGCCAAAGGCTTCTTGCGCCCCCTCTTCTCTCTCTCTGGTTCCTTCCCCCTCCTTCAGCATTTCAGGGTGTAGAACCCTTCTATCTCAGCCCCTCTACCTCCGGATTCTATCTCTACCTCCACCATTCGTGCCGCCATCGAGCCACCGCGAAGCAAGTTCGGAAGTTCTGTCCAAGGTTCTCTTTTGCTAGATAGAGGGTTACTCCGAGAAATTTAGCTCCCAAAACCTACATCTCCTGGAGATGAGGTTTTCAGGGTGCGTTCTAGAGGACATCACCACATCCCATAAAAATTGAAAAAAATTACATCCCCCGTTTTCACATTTTTACATTTTCATACTTCCCAATCCACCAGTTCTGCCTACAGTCTGTCCAATATTACAGCCACTCTGTGTTTCCCCCTTTGACCCCCTTCTTGATTTTTTTTGAACCCCCAATTTTATTGGGGATTCTTTCCACCCATTACCACTTTCAAAAGTTTTCTTGTGAATTTAAGATCTCGTTTATATTTTCTAAAAAATCACTTCCGATCCCAAGTTCTGTTCTGTCTCTGCTGTCCAGATCCGACCACCCGGTACTAGAAAATATGTTTCCCTAGTCAAATATCCACCAAACCTTTCATCAAAATTATCCCCGTGTTCCTATCTTCTCCCTCTACCACTTTCATGAAGAGCTGAATAGCTTAATCGGAGGTCTACAATGTGGTCAATGCCAACTCTCAGGAAAAAGCCCTTCTATTCTGAGATTTCAGCTTCTGTCAACCAGCAGATTAGAAATTCGGCTAAGATCAGATCTGGGATAGCTAATTTTTTCTCTCTGACCATAGATCTAAGAATTGTGAGTTAGCTTTCCAACGGCACCAGTCTCGCATCGATCCGACGTCGGGGCCGATCGCAGCCTCAGTTTTCGTCGGGACACGCTGATTTGAAACAAAATTCAGATCCGTGGGTAGCAACTCCAACCCGCACCGATCGGAGCCTCCTCGCCTTCCGCGAGGTGAACCAGCGCGCCGCCTTCCCAGGGAGCATCCCTCCGAACGTCCCCATCATAGCGGTGGCGCTCTGGGCCCACACGGCCCCACTAACCAGCACGTGGTCCCACGATTGTGAGTACGCGTGCCACCGAAGCTACACAAGAAGTTGCCCGTCAACCCGAACCCGCTACTCTCGGGTCTCGCTGTGTCACCCTTTACCTCCCTGTGTGGAGTGGGTAGCAAAGTCATTGCTGTAATTTATGTAATTTATTGTTCCATAAGTACGAGGTCACCCGGGATCGTCTTCCCCACGCCAGGCACGTGAAGGTATCGTGTTCTCTCCATTACTCGGCATTTGCTATTCTTGTATATGCTTTTATGTGCCGCTGCTAGAGAGCATGAGTTAGGGCCATTAGCTCGATATGTTTATTTCACCGATGCTGCGAGAGAGAGCGAGACCTTCCCGTGACCCGATCCGGGCACAAATTTGTGAGTTGACCACCCTAGCTCTTTGCCGATTTCTCAACCATGCACGTCCGTACGCTTCCCTCGATAAGGGACGATCGCGAGATTGCTTAGAGTCTGAGGGTCACATATCCAGTTGGAGTCGAGTCGCGTGTCCGTCCCGCATCATGTTCGATGAAATGAAAGGGGGAGCTCTATCCACTGAAAAATCCGTTCGCTATTAAATTCTCCAGTCGCTCTTAGTTCTAGTTTGGATATTTGCTGTAACCATTATCTTCTTGCACTTTATTTTTTGTGTGTTTGCTTGTGAACTGTGACACAAGCGTGTGTGTGTGTGTCGATTGGTGGCCCAGCTCGGCTGCCGTGTGTGGTGTTGCTGTTGAATACAGCGTGTGTGGCTCACATCTTAGTGGAGCGTTAATCCTCACTCGGTGAGGGGTGTACGTAGGGGACACGGCTGTGAACCAGAACCACCTAAAAATCCTGAGCTTCTTTGTGGTTTGCTATATCGCATATTTTTTACGAGTGGACCGAGCGCTAAGTCGAGTGATCCTTCCCTCTAATAGAGTCCCGCTGCATTCTCCTACTCATGTTCACAAGAGAGATCATGTTCGTGTCAGAATGAGTGCTTGTATGCTTAAGAATTCCCTAAAATATGGTAGTCAACATTCTTAACAAGCATGTCGTCTATTGAAGTTTTGTTTGGAGCAATCAATTCACCCCTCCCCTCTTGATTGCCACTAGTCAGGGCACAACAATTGGTATCAGAGCCCTGGTCTCTGATTGAGTCGACCACACGGTCGCAGAGCTAGATCCTAGAACATGGCAAATAGAGGGATGATGCCCGAAGGGCATTCAGTACACAGGCCTCCATTTTTCGATGGAACAAACTACACTTATTGGAAAAACATATTGTATGTTTTCCTGCGTGCTCAAGAGTATGATGTGTGGAATGTGATCAATAAAGGTCCTTATAAATTGCCTGACAATGAAGATGATTGGGATGATGAACATATCAATAATTGTGCAGCTAACTTTAAGGCCATGAATATAATTCAGTGTGCTATACATCCAAACGAATATTCACGAATCTCTATGTGTGCCTCTGCGTAGGAAATGTGGGACAAGCTACGCTTGATCTATGAAGGAAAATTTGAAGTCAAGGAAACCAAAGCAAATCTATTGGTTCGAGACTATGAGTTGTTTATGATGAAGCCAAAGAATCTATTTCTGAAATGTTCGCGAGGCTGATGGAGATTACAAATGGTTTGAAGGCTCTTGGCAAGGAGTATTCAAACCAAGATCTTGTAAGGAAGGTATTGAGATCTCTATCACCACAGTGGCATACAAAAGCCAATGTAATTGAAGATTCAAAGGATCTCAGCACCTTGACTTTGGATGAATTAGTTGGCTCCTTGATGACATACGAAATTAATATCAAAAGGAGCGAGGAGGATCACAAAAAGAAGAAGGTAGCTACAACATTGGCGTTGAAGTCAAACCCACAAGAATCTGAAGGAAGTGAGGAAGACTCCATAGCTAATACTGAAGATGAGGAGCATGTCGCTATGATCACCAGAAGGGCGAGAAAATTTGTCAAGAATACTAGGAAGTTCGGCGGTCAGTTCAGAAAAGGACCAAGAAAGCAAGGTCCTAAGAAAAATAAAAACAGCAAGAAGGATGAAGTGATCTGCTACGAATGCAAGAAACCTGGTCACATGCGGGGTGAGTGCCCGGATTTGATGAAGAAATTTAAGAAAGGAAAATTGAAAAAGCCAAAGGCCATGGCCGCCACATGGAGCGATGAGGATGAGGAAGGATCCGAAAATGAACATGACTTGAATGAGCTTGTTCAGAATCTATGCTTCATGGCAGATGAGGACAACTCAAATGAGGTAGATTCTGAATTTGAATCTGTTACATGTGAACAATGGCAGATTGCATATGAATTATTATATGGAAAATGCAAAAAATTTAAATCAGAAAACAAACTTATGAAAACGAAGATGGAGCATCTTGTGCATGCTGAAAATTCCTGTGAGAGTTGCAATGCTTTGAAATTTGAAATTGAAAATCTCAAACATGAAAATGAAATTCTCATGTCTAAAATTGAATTGTTTGAAGAAGAGAGCTCATGCATGTGTGAAGACCAAACTACCTTTATCAAAATGCATGAAGATTTGCAGAGGGAACTAGAACAAGAAAGGTTGGAAAGAATTGCATGTAATCAAACCAAAGAAACGGCTGAAAAGAAAATTGAAACATTGATGCAAGAGATAAATGACTTGAAGATTGCTCTTGCTACCTTGGAAAAAGGGAAACAATTGATGAACACTTGTGTGGATCCTCATGAAGAAAGTTCTCAACATACCTTTGAAAAGAGAAAAATATCACAATCCAAAACACACATGACTCATTGGGTTCTAAGAAGTTCGTTTCCCTCCTCATCAAACACACATGTGCATAACTCATCTATGAATATGAACAGGAGGAGAAACTGCGATACCAGAGTCACTACATGTTTCTATTGTGGAAGGTTGGGCCATGATATGTATGATTGCAGAACCATGAGATTTGATGATGAACATTTTGCTAGAATGGTGAATAGGTCACATAGGCCTTTTGTGTCTAACCATCGTGGACCCAAGCTTGCTTGGGTACCAAAAACCCCACAAGTATTCTCTTTGAATTTTCAGGTCTGCGTTGGAGCTCAAAAGAACAAATGGTACCTGGATAGTGGATGTTTAAAACATATGATGGGAAACAAGAAAATATTCGTAGACCTGCAAGAAAAGGATGGTGGAGTGGTAGCTTTTGGGGGAAAAGATAAAGGAAAAATTGTCGGAGAAGGTAAGATAGGTAAGAACTAAATTTACGCCATTGAAAATGTTTTGCTTGTGAAAGGCTTGCATCACAATCCCCTTAGCATAAGTCAACTTTGTGACAAGGGATGCAATGTGTCCTTTGATTCAACTCACTGCACGGTGGTAGATAGAAACTCTCATGAAATAAAGTTCATAGGGTTTAGACACAATAATGTATATATGATTGACCTAGATGATGCCTCACATGACAATCTGTGTTTAGTTGCTAAATACATTGATGATGCTTGGCTTTGGCATCGCCATCTTGGGCATGCCAGTTTTAATGTGATGTTGAAATTGTTCAGAAATAATTTGGTTGTTGGTTTACCCAAGCTGAAGCTTGTTGATGAAAAAATCTGTGGGGCATGCAGTAGGAGCAAGCAGACAAGAACATCTTTCAAATGTAAGAATGATGTAACCACCTCTAGTCCCCTTGAATTGATCCATATTGATCTGTTTGGACCAATCAGAACACATAGCTTGGGTGGTAAGCTATATGGGTTTGTGATTGTGGATGACTTTTCAAGATATAGCTGGGTACATTTTCTCACTAATAAAAGTGATGCCTTGATGGAGTTTGAAGCATTTTGCAGGTTAGTTCAGAATGAAAGAGGATACTGCATCAAGGCCGTGCAGAGTGATCATGGTAAGGAATTTGATAATCATGAGTTCAGCAATTTCTGTAAGGCTCAAGGATAAATGCACAATTCCTCCGCACTAATGATCCCCGAACAAAATGGGGTCGTTGAGAGGAAGAATAGGACACTAGTTGAAATGGCCAGGACTATGCTAAATGAGAACAACTTGCCGAGGTATTTCTGGGCTGAAGCCGTGAACACTGCTTGCTACATAATCAACCGAGCCATGGTAAGGCCAGTGTTAAAGAAAACACCTTATGAGCTATATCGAGGTAAGAAACCGAATATTTCTTATTTCAAACCTTTTGGCTCCATTTGTTACATCCACAAAAACGGTAAGTTGGACTTGGCAAAGTTTGACCCCAAGAGTGACAAGGGGATCTTTCTTGGGTACTCCCTTAGCTCAAGAGCCTATCAAGTGTATAACTTGAGAACTCTTGTAGTTGAAGAAAGTTCCCATGTCATTGTTGATGAATCATCATCCAAGGAAACTAATGAAAAGTCTATCTTGTAGGAAGAAGAATCAGAAGGTGATGATACGGAGAAATTATTAGAGAAAGTTGATAAACCTGGAGTTGAAGGACAACAAGAAGTTGGTGGAAATTAGGAAAATCAAATTGAACAGCAGCTACAAAGGCAATGGACTTTTGCAAAGAACCATCCGCCGGAGGTTGTCATTGGCAATATAGAAGAAGGAATAAGGACACGATCCTCCTTCAGGGAAGTTGAAAATCTAGATTGCATAGCCTTACTTTCATAATCTGAACCTCACTCCATAGAAGATGCCTTAAAAGATGATTCATGGATCATGGCTATGCATGAAGAACTACACCAGTTCCAAATGAATAAGGTGTGGTTCCTCGTGCCACGTCCTAGAGACCACTCAGTGATCGGAACAAAGTGGATCTTTAGAAACAAAATAAACGATCAAGGGGTGCTAACTAGGAACAAGGTCAGGCTTGTAGCCAATGGTTATAGCCAGGAGCTAGGAATTGATTTTGATGAGTCCTTTGCTCCAGTAGCAAGACTCGAGGCAGTGAGGATTCTTTTGGCATTTGCATGTTGCAATATTATAAAATTATTTCAAATGCATGTTAAGAGTGCATTCTTAAATGGCTATATCTAGGAGGACATATATATGGAGCAACCGCTGGGGTTTGAAGACACGGAGCATCCAGATCACGTATACAAGCTAGAGAAAGCTCTTTATGGTCTGAAACAAGCGCCCCGTGCATGGTATGAATGGTTAAGTGAATTCCTCATTCAAAATGGATTCAAGCGAGGTAATGTCGATCAGACCCTTTTTACACAATTGGATGGTAAGGAAATTTTAATCGTTCAAGTGTATGTGGATGACATCATTTTTGGATTCACTAATGATGCTCTCAGTGAAGGCTTTGTAAAATTAATGCAAAGTGAGTTTGAAATGAGCCTTATGGGAATGCTAACATTCTTCTTGGGATTGCAGGTGACACAGACGACTGATGGTTTATTCGTAAACCAAAAGAAATATGCTATGGAGCTGCTCAAGAAATTCAATTTAACTACAACCAAGCCACAACCAACTCCCAAGTCCACATCATTAAAGCTTGACCATGATGAGCAAGGTAAGGCCGTCAATCAAACCCTTTTTAGGAGCAAGAAAGGATCCTTGTTGTATCTGACTGTCAGCAAGCCCGACATTCAATATGCAGTATGCTTATGTGCAAGATTTCAATCGAATCCTAAAGAGTCTCATATGTCGGCCGTGAGACACATCTTTAGATATATTGCTGGCACTTGTGAACTAGGACTATGGTTTCTGCGTAGTTCATGTCTTGAATTGGTTGGTTATTCCGATGCAGATTACGCAGGTTACAAAATAGACGGGAAGAGCACAAGTGGGTACTGCCAGTTCCTTGGAGGTTGCTTGGTTTCATGGGCCTCCAAGAAACAAAATTCTGTGGCATTATCAATCACCGAGGCTGAATACGTGGCCGTAGGTAGTTGTGTTGCCCAAGTGCTCTGGATACAGCAACAGTTGATTGACTTTGGCATCACACTTAAAAACACAGCCATTCTATGTGATAACACCTTAGCAATAAATCTTTCAAAAAACCTAGTGCATCATTCTCGCACTAAGCATATTGAAGTTAGGCACCATTTCCTGCGTGATCATGTAAGCAAAGGTGACGTCAAAATACAGTTTGTTGTTACAAATAATCAAATTGCAGATATTTTCACTAAACCTCTTAATGAAGATAAATTCACTTCATTTAGGAGAGAATTGGGCATTTGTCGTTTAGAACGTTAGTGAATGTCTTGCATTTATTTTGTCTCATCTCATGCATTTGCATTTATTTTAACTCACTAGTAGATCCTTGCATTTTTAATTTCCTTTGGTCATGCATATGCATCATGTTAGTATATGTATTGTGCTTTGAATGATTAAAGTGAAATGTCCATGTATGGTGTGTGGCTTGTTATAGAAACCTAAATATGCACTCCTTGGCTTCCTATGACTTCATACTCCTTGATAAATAAAGCACAGCCACATGAAGGAACAGGTTGACACAAGGCCCGGGAAGATTGGATTAGAAATTGGTGTGTGTGATTGATTATGTCTTTGAACTTCCCCAAATTGACAATCCCAAGCATTCTATCATTTGAGTTACTCAAATTAATTCCAAAGTAAATTAGGTTTCAAGCCTTATTCGTTGAAGTTCCAAAATCCCCCTAAAACTCACTACTGAGTCCTTCACATATGAAGATATGGCGGTGTTGACATCTGGTGTCGACATCTACCCGTGAGCCTTCTTTTTCCTTCACGGGTAGAACAGGGCAATACCGGTGTCGACACCTTTCGATCGTGAACCATTTCACAAACCAGTCCGTAAGGGTTCGAAACCCATTGGACTCCACTCGAATCCTCCATCCTTCATGCCCTAAAGCCCCTCCATATCCCGTGCCGCCCTCCTTTTGTCCCCACACCCCTCCTTGCATGAACCCCAGCCATTTCCAGCCCTAGAGAGAGCAGAAGACGCTGCGGCACCCACGCCCTCACCTTGCTAAGCATCTGCGATCGCTTCCTTCCGCCCTTGTCCACTGGAACGTGGGTGGACCTTGTGGAGAAACCTTCCATCTGAGGTAAGGGCTCCATCGTTGAACAGATCGACCCATTTTCTTCCTCCTTCCGTCTCCATTCGAAGTGGTTTTCAATGGCTCCAAAGAGGCATGCGTCCGGAAAGGAGAAGGTTGAGGAATCCCGCAGAACGAAGGAACTCCGGGCTCAGACTCATGAACATCATGCCCTCCAGCAGAAGCCCACGCCCGCATAGTTCAAAATGATGGATAGGAAAGTCCTTCGACCTCGGGCTGTTGATTTTCAAGATCTACACAAAGCTCTTCCCGAACTACTTCCGTTGATAGAGGCTCAGCCAAATTTGGGTTCATTTATGTCCAATCACAAAAAAATCTACCATTCAGTTGTGCTCCAATTTTATGGTAACATGGTTGTCAAGAATAGCAAGTATACAACTATCGTAAATGGCAAAGTTATCACTCTTTAAAGACGTTTTCTCGCGAGTGCATTTGATTTGCCTGATGCTCGTGACACGTATGAGAATGCAATGCATGCTGAACATGAGGTTTATGAGCTAATGATAGGGGAAGAAATCAAGGATAGGTCCGTTAGCGGCTTAAATGCAAACCATTTCTCCCCTCTTCAGCGCATTCTCCATCACATGCTGACAACCATATTACTTCCCAAGGCTGGAGGTAGAGTAAAAGTCACAGATCAACAAATATTTCTTCTATATTGTCTACTGCAGCAAGAGCCGATCAATTTTCCTTCGGTTCTACTTGATCATATAACAAGCTGTACCCAAAACTGCAGTAGAACTCTCCCATATGCAGCCGCCTTAACTGATGTCTTTCGTGCGGTCAACATATCACTGAAAGATGAGCCATGTCAAACACTAAGGGAAGCAGACATTCACACTATTCATTCAATCTGCAAGAACATGGGCTATGTAAGGAATGCTCAAGGACATTTAGTTCGGACACTCAAAGCTGTGCCAGAAAAGGATCCCGATGATGCTTCTGATGATGAAGAGGCCGATGCTCAACATGAACAAGGTGGCACCTCCGGTACCCACGCAGCATCCACGGACATATCTGGATTACAAGTCTCGATGGAGACTATGGGTGGTGAGGTGGGTCACCATAGGGACACGGTGGACGTTCTCACTCAGGATGTGGCGGAATTGAAGCTTCATCACACCACGTATCTCCAGGCTTTTCAGTCCATCAATACTTCCCTTGATGCTCTTAAAACTGCCATGGATGCTCAAACCGCCCAGTTCACTACCATAGCTGATCACATTCGCCATCCACCTCATCCACCTTCCTCCGAGTCGGACTGAATCCTGTTGTTACATGCCGGCAATGCTACTTGTGTCCCGGTTCCCCCCTATTTTTGTTGATGCCAAAGGGGGAGATATATGTATCTCTATGTTGCTACTATGTTGCTTATCTATGTTGCTACTATGTTGCTTATGTGTGTTCCATGCTTGATGCTTGCATGTTCACATGCATTTAGTTTGCAATCGAGTCTATGCATTGAGTCTATGTGTCATGTAGTCTAGTGGTTAAATCATAGCATGGCATGTTAAGTTAGTTGGTCAGGTTGAGTCTTGTTTCACAAGTCTTCTAATGAAATTACTAATTATGGCTGTGGAATCTTTTTGTTGTTGTTGCCATTCTGATCAACTTATATCAAAGCTTGTGGTTCATTGCATGAATGATCAATTTCTTGATAAGGCTAACATGGATGATTGATGCACTGTCACATGGAATCCACATGGTTCTTATATCCCTTACATGCTGATCAGTCTCATCTTTTGAACAGTAGCACATAGCATTTTTGTCATCATCAAAAAGGGGGAGATTGTTGCTCCCAAGGTTATGATGTGTGGTTGAAAGAGTTTTGATGATGACCAATGCACTGTGACTGAATGGTTTACAGCTTTACTCTCGAGATCCTCATGATTGATTCGATGAGTTCTTGTATTTATGATGGCAAAGTACATGTTTGATTGTTGGGTTGAAATTTGAGAACATAAATCAGCGGTGTGTTGAAATGATGAAATTTGTATGCAGTTCATTGATTCTTTTTCATGTGGATTTCAGTAAATCTATGTTGAACTGATTATAACTTCGCAACACTTGAACTTGCAAAATCAAGGCAAGCTCCTTGAAGTGATGTTATTTTCTCATAAAATATTTTTCAATGAATTTTGAAAACCCTTGGGTTGAGAAGAAATTGCCACATGTGTGAGTTGCTCACAGGGCCACAATACAAGGAGGATCGAATGGGTAAAGGTATGCATCCAAATCTATGTGCTAATTTGTGCTTGATTAATGGAATGTATCGCTAAACTCTTCATGAATGGTCAATGGAAATCATATAGAAAAAAGCCTTCCTCTCTCACATGTTAGAGTAGGGTAAATGCCACAGGGGTAAGCTTCCTCAAACTTCAAAGGTTCATGACATAAGGTGGAATGCATGAGCGGATTTGTACTATGAATGCCAATACAAATCTAATTTTCTTGTGGTGTTGTTGCATGTTGGAAGATCTTCTAAAACCCCACAAACAATGCCAAAACCCCGGTGAGGTTGTAGGTTTCAGTTTCTAGCTAATTGGGTCTTTTTGGATTTAAAAAGACTTGGTGTCGACACCTAGTGTCGACACCAAAATCCCAGTGTTCTGCTGGGTCATGTTTTATAACACCCAATGTGCTGGTGTCGAAACCTGGTGTCAACACCCCTTCACCAGCAGTTCAATTTTTATAGCCCTGGGAAGTAGGTGTCGACACCAGGTGTTGACACCTACTTTAATCTGCTCTGCCTGACTTGTTTCTGCTAAGGACCTGGCCCCGGTGTCGACACCAGGTTTCTACACCGAATTTGAACGGCACTGGCCGACTATTTTCTACTAAGGCCTTGGACCCGATGTCAACACCAGGTGTCGACACCTCTGCGGCGCCTCCGAATGCGGCTTTTGTGCTCAAGCTCGAAACCCTACCTACTCCATTCCAAATGCTCTCCGATGATTGGTTCGTGGTCCTCTAGATTTCCACGAGTGTGGAAACTTGTTTTAGGTATAAATAGAACCTTCTAGGGCGTCCAGATCTAAGCTTTGATGGGTTTACATGTTTTTGTTCTTGTTCTTGAGCACGGCGGCGGCAGCAGCTTCAGGACCTTCTCCATATCGATTTGGGCGCAAATAATGGAGGACAAGGGTTGTATTCCATCTTCCTAACAAGGCTTTGTTGATTGCTGCGTGGTTAATCAAGCGGTACGCAAGTTGAATCCAAGAATCATCCGCGATCTCCGAAGAACATTCTTCATCTTACAGAAATGCTTAAGCATGTTCGATGAAATGAAAGGGGGAGCTCTGTCACGCCCTGACGCGGAATATCGGAACGTACAGTCAGAAATAGCTAGAAATAATGATAAGCTAATCTAAGCATTAAACACAAGTGCTATGAAGAGAGATAACTTATTGATCAAGAAACATTCCAAATCTAGTACAATAACCTTAAACCAACTTAATACAAACTGAGGCAATACAACTTTAACAATAATATCATAACTGAAGCTAACACACTCTAAGGCACAACTAAAACTAGGATAACTATGCCAACTCAACATCTAGAACTGGTACACTCAAAGATATCACTCCTGTCCCTCCCCATCTATATGCGCATCGTCACCTGAACTGCCTGGAAAGGGGGAAAACAACAACTATGAGCTGACGCTCAGTAGATAATAATAGACAAGTTTACGTAATTAACCAATTATTCCATTTTCATATGCAATGATAAGAAAAGAAATGACGATATAGAAGAAAAACAACGTAATGTAAAGATCTTGCAATGTCAAGAAATATAAGATATCTGGATTTCACAAGAATAACAAGTAACAAGTGTAACAGGAAATTGTAATGAGGAAATGGCCATCATCAAGTAATTAAACAAGTCAAGTACGATCAAGTAACAAGAGATAATAGGAGATTTCTGTCGTAGACATCACGCTAGTCATGCACTCGGTGCAATGCCTCACCTTGTCATTACAAACTCCCATGGGTACAAGTACTTTTCGGGCACTCTCCCCAGGACCAGACTGGGCCCTTATGATGCGTGGGCATTGATTTATCGGATTCAAGATCCGAAGTTCCGTCTAGACATTTAATCAAGTTTATGGCCAAATAATCAGAGGAATTACTGTCCAGAAGTTCAAGATTTAAAGGACTAATCCGTCCTTGGATTCAAGAGCACAAAACACGATGAAACTCATCTTTGAGAGATGTACGGTCATACATAAACCGCTCAAGAGATATATGCGGCTAACACTAGGCCGCACTTACAGGAGCTGGACTGATTCTCAGCCCACGAGGTCAAGAATGAACGGCTGACAGTGTGCCGCTCTAAAGCATGAACGGTAAGTTCTGGGCCGTACAGGTAAAGAAGACCTTAAGACCCATGAACAAGATATACGGTCCATACAAGGCCGTATTCAAGATATGCGGTCCAAGAGAATCCGCATAAGATTTGAATGGTCATATTTCCAGCCGCACCCTCCAGGCTTGGCAAGATGGTGAAGAAGTCACTCTATTGAGCTCTGGGCTGCCAAAGACAGGGTAAAACCAAACCAGGGCCTAGTACACTGTCCATTGGTCAGTCTAGGGCTTAATGTTTGGTCGAAGGTTGATCAAGGTTAATCTACCAACGCTTAATGGCATAAACCAAGTATATACGGTAGTTATTGGGCCGCTTATAAGGACATGCGGTTCACTAATGGCCGCACATGCCTCTTTAGCCCACTTCGATCCAAGACTTAAAACTAGCGGTTTAGTCACGTAAAACGATGTTCTGGTGGTCCAATAGGTTCTTAGCAGGGAGATACAAAGATCCCACGGTAATGGTAAGTCCGTGGGATGGAGTGTCCGGGAGTAAGTTTAAGACTAGCACACTAATGGGGCTAATGACTTACTAGAAGTCAGCCATTGGTCAAAACGTTCTACTGAAGTAGAATGGCTGTCCAGCAACCTAATAATCATTTTAGTCCTAATCTCCATGTTCATTTATCAAGCATCACAATTTACATTAATTTGATTGCCAAAAAGATGAATCAAGATGATAAAGATAATGAATAAGATCATGTGGGAATGAAAAGCATGCATTTTACAGAAATTTACTTGCATGATTTACCACTTATCATATGGGCTTCTAGTTTACTAATTATCCATTTAGACACTAATGTGAATCATATAGAACTAGTACTAAGTCAATTACTGCATAGATAAACGGTTCTGGAAAGACCTTACATCTACTGGGCTAACAGGGGCTGAAGGGGGTGTTTCGAGACTGCAGGGAGTTGGACGGCCAGGGCCATGACCGCCCATGGGGTTGGGCGGTCAGTATAGAACCGCCCAAGGGGTTGGGCGGTCAGGTGAGAACCCCCCATCCTTGGGTTATGTGGCCACAGGGATGGTCGCCCATCCAGATGTGTGGTTGTCTGGGTGGCCGTTCATCCTGCCAGGGGATATGTGGTCACTTGAAGACCGTTCATCTAGATATGTGGTTAGATGAGGGCCGCCCATCCCAGGATGTGTGGTCATGTAGTGACCGCCCATCCTGGTGATGTGGTCTCTGGGAGACCGTTCATCCAGGATATGTGGTCTATCGTAAGATCGTCCAAGTATGGTACAAACCCGATTAAACCAACCCTTGCCCACCTCGACGGGGGTTTTAAGGGTTACAATAAAACATGAAATTCGAAGAGTATACATCATGGAATTTGGGGCTTTTACTACCAAAAGAAAGAGCATGAAAAACTCTACGAGATGCATGAATCAATTTGAGATTTACAGCCTGAAATCGCTACTAAAATCAAAGGGGAACAAGTTCTGCCCTAATTCGGATATGCCTCTACTAAACCATTAAATTAACGTAGGATACCTAATGGAATTTAGGGCTTTCAGGCTCAAAAGAAAGAGGATTAGATGCTGATTTTATCCATATATAACACTTTATGTTGGGCTCGTTATTACCTACCTCAATTAGATGAAGAACGAAGAAGAAAGGAAGAAGAAAGGACGCCGACACGTCTCCACTAATCACAGAGATCTCCCTAGATCGATCTCCACTGTGACCTCCGCTACTACCAAAGGATTCTAGGGTTGCAGAGCTTCATTTTTATAGCTCATACACCTTCTGGAGCCTTCGGTGCTGGGAGAATTCGTCGAAGCAAGTTCAGTGATTGAAACGGCACCGCAATAGTTGACCTCACCAAAGGTTGGCTGACTACACGTTTTAGGGTTAGGGTTTCGATGAATTGGCAGAGGGGAAATGATCTTTAGATCATGACCTTTCATTTGCCACCAACTTGGGCTCATTTGATGGAGTATTAAACCCTAATTTCGTGGTTTAAGTTAAGATTAGGTAAATGTGCACTTTGGGCTCAAACGAATGATTAGACCAAGTTACGGATTTTTGCTGGGTCGACCACAGAAGATAAAGTTGTTAAATAAATTGTCCTTTACCAAATTACTATTTTTCTAGATTTTTATAAGGTAGTTAAATTTCCACTTGTCCTATTCACTTAGGAATTAAATATTAAATTCTGAAATTCATTCATTTCAATTTCATTTCAATTTTCAAGACCGGGGTATTACACCCTCCCCTACTTCAAGGAATTTGGTCCTCCAAATTCACTGCACTGAATACAGAAAATATGGAATGAGATAGCTCACCTAGAATAAGTTGGGATATCGCTTCTGCATAGTATCTTCAGACTCCCAAGTAGCTTCTTCGGTCCCACGCCGACTCCACTGAATTTTGACCATCGGTATGGTACGATTCCGGAGTTACTGTTGTTTCCGGTCCAGAATCTTGATAGGTCTTTCTTCATAGGTCAAATCTTCCTTCAATTCGAAATCCACATGCTGAATGACGTGAGTGGGGTCATACACATATTTCCGTAACATAGACACGTGGAAAACATTGTATACGCCAGACAGCTGAGGCGGTAATGCCAGCCTGTAAGCAACCTCTCCCACTCTATCTAGGATCTCGAATGGACCAATATATCTCGGACTTAGCTAGCCCTGAATGCCAAATCTTCGAATCCCTCTCGTAGGAGAGACCTTTAAAAATACATGCTCGCCAACCTGAAACTCCAATGTCCTCCTTCTATTGTCGGCATAACTCTTCTGTCTTGATTGAGCTACTTGTAATCGGTCTCGGATAATACGGATGTTCTGTGATGATTCTGAAATAAGATCCAGTCCAAGCAATTGTTTCTCACCTATCTCATCCCAACATAACGGGGAACGACAGCTTCTTCCATACAATGCTTCAAAAGGAGCCATCTGTATGCTGGATTGATAACTATTGTTGTAGGCGAATTCAATTAATGCCAAGTGATCACTCCAACTACCTCCGAAATCAATCATGCATGCTCTAAGCATATCTTCCACTATCTGGTTGGTTCTTTCAATCTGTCCATCTGTCTATGGATGAAAAGTAGTACTGAAATTCAGACGAGTACCCAGAGACTCTTGCAGTCCCTTCTAGAAATGCGATGTCACACCCCGAGCGCGGAAGATACCCATAGATGCGTGACGAGTTTATATCAATCATGTCAATCAGAGTAGTAGTGTATTCGACACAAAGACAGAGTGCGCAAATATAAAGATAACCCAATCCATTTATTCCTTTAATAAGAATATGTCTATTACAAACCCTTGTAAATACTAGACTCAACAAAAGAAAGGTACATTTCTGACTCAACAAAATATAGAGAAGACAGGACTGATGGATGCTTGAATAGATCTAACTCTTTCACTCTTGACCTTCCCCGTCAGTTTGGGTCTCGTCATCGGACTTACCTGAAAAGTATGGAAACACTGAGTGAGCGAACGCTCAGTAGGAAATTATATCTCAAGAACTAGCAAGGGGTTTAAGTAATTACATCTTTCCATGAATGCACTATAGCTATGCATGCTCGCATAAAATGACATGATAGAGAGTATATCAACAAGATAACAAGGTGAACTATTCATGAACTTTCAAGTAAAAGATGTCAGGATGTTCAAGCAAGTAATTTCATCATGTCATGTCGAGAACTTGTGATGAGGACATCACCGGCACTTTCATATGATCGAGGATCCCGATGCTCGCCACCTATGCTACATCTTGTTCACCACTTTATTTCGAGTCATATGATGTAATTTTTATTTTCTTATCATGTCCTTTTCCTTTTATTTGAGTCCAATACCTAGGTTAGGTAGCTATTTACCTAAGTCTTAAGTCATTATGTGTGTTATTGGGCCCAATTATATGGGCTAGGCCCAGGGGCACCCCCTTCCCCTTGGTTTAGTGTTAGAAGTCCAAAAGTTAGGGACTTAAGTTAAATTGTGGGGTTCCTATAAATAGGACCCCAATCCCTCATTTGTAAGCTAATGAAGATTTGATAAAAAAAGTTGCCACAAGATTTGTGCTTCTCTCTCTCTCTCTAGCTCTCTGTCTCTCTCTAGCTCTCTCTCTCTCTTCTTCTCTCTCTCTCTAAAGGGGGCGAACCCCATTCTCTCTCCTCCCCACCCCAAATTCGAAATTCACTCTCTCTCCTCCCTATTCACCTCTAATTAAGATCCCTCCCCCTTCCCCATACCTCCCATTTAAGTCCCCTCCAACCCCTAGGTGGAATCCCTTTCTCCTAGGCACCTCTCCCTCCTCCCAAGCAACCTTTCCCCTTCCCCATACAACCTTTCATTTTCCCAAGGGAGAATCCCTTCTCCCAAGTACCCCTTCCTCTCCCCAACACAACCCTTCCCCTTCCCAAAACAACATTAAACCCCATTAACCTCTCATTCAAACCAAAGGAGAGAGATCTCCCTCTCTCTCTATCCCAACCCAAATTCGCAGCTCCCCCTTCCTCCACCTGCTAGACCATCTTCCAGCCCCCATTCTGCCCCTCCCACACCTTAGATCACCATATACCAGACCCCCACACAGCCCGGGGTCGCCCCCCACACACATCCACCCCATCTCCCACCCCATCTACCCCATTTTCTATATACTAGTGAGCAGCTACAGTTCTGCAGAACCGCCCCCCCTGTTGCAGCGCCACCCACGACCTCATCCCGGAGCTGCTGGGGGCGTGGCCTACATAGACGGAAAGGTCTGCAAGTCTTCTTCGCAAGCAAGGTGGAATCCTCTCATTCCGACTTCGCTACAGTTCGTGGTGCCCCTTCTCGTCCAACTGCGCAACAAGGACCAGAACCTGGACCTGAGCTGCAGTGCAGAAGCTCCCACGGCCATACCTTTCAACTTCTGGAGACGCCACTTGGCCGAGAGCTGCAGCCACAAGTCATCCACCCCCACCAACAAGAGGCATCCCGTTCGGCATCAGGAAGTGCCTTTTCCATTTTTTATCCCCCGGGCATGCAGACAGTCTGTTTAGGTCCTGCCCCGACAGCATCTCACTCAACGGACTCCTCCTCACCGCCCCGATATTCTCTGGTTCTGTTCTTGGTTGCTGCTCGAAGAAGACTTATCCACGGACGTCCTCGACTTGGTCTCGCCTGATTCAGACTTTGGGAGCCATCGTGGTGACTTCGGCCATCCGCTGCTGCCCCTGGGAACAGTCTGCTTCTGCACGCAAGGGACCTGTTCCATAGCCCGTCCCCGCCGGCGACGACTTCGGGACCGCCCAAAAAAAATCACAGACGTACCTGGGTATGTCAGAAGCATTTTAGCGTAAGTCTCATCAAGTTTTGAGTCCGGGAGAGCTCACAGCGGCAACTACATCGACACCCTGTCTTGCTGCCCAGACCCGGGCAGATTCGGCCGGGTGCTCTGTCGGCGCGATTCGAGCGAATCTCCCCTCCCCGCCTGGCTGGCTTAACGCCCCTCCCTGCGTGGAGGTAGTGTTTACATTGTAATACTGATATTCCCACCCCAAGTCCACCCTCCTGTGTGAGGCGTAGTGGTTGTATAATTTAAACAGGGATCAAGCTTCATCGGCGCAGTGTGCGGGGAACCCACACTTCCCCGCTCGCCCTCGTCTCCGACCGGGATCGGTGTCTTCACACCGATCAGGTGAGCCTCGGGTTGCCCTACTCTACTGGAATTGCTTTGCTTGTTTAGTATTGCTACTTAGTGCCGTCGATCGGTGAGTGAGCGCCCGATCTCAAAATATCATCAATTTGAGTGCCACCGCGGAGCGAGTTGAGAGAGAGCCACTACATCCCACGCCCTTGGCGTGCTGGTCGCCCATGGAATTGGGGCATCCCAGACCCTTAGGGGGTACAGCCCAGGCTAGTCAAACCTCTGAAAAGGCGAGGTCCATCCTCGGACCCTCACCGCTATCGCCGGTCCACTTACGGACCCGGGTGTGTGCGATGCGAGTGAGTTCACTTGAGTGGGTCCGCCGTTCGGTTCGATTGCTTGCAAATTTTCAGGTCCAAGGGGTTGTGTCACATCAAATGGTATCAGAGCCAGGTTCACAACTTGTCTCTCTACAAGTTGGTCCTAGGGCGCATTCGCACTTAGAGTCATTTTCGGGCCACCCAGTGCATCATCATGTACACTCCACATTGGTTAAGTCCCCTCAACACGGCCGTCCACAAGAGTCCGATTGACCCCCTCCTCATGGACATCATCCCTGAAGGAGACCTTAGTTTTGACGGATCCAATCCTAATGTCTACCTAAAGTGGGAGGCTACCATGGATAAACACTTTGATAGGACTAGGGTCTATGGACATGCTAGGGTCCGCAGGGCCACAGGGTGGCTTCGGGGACAAGCCAAGAAGGAGTGGGATCACATAGTGAGCTTAAGAAGGATTTGGAGGCAAGAACCCATAGGATCATGGGAAGAGATGAAGATTGAGCTTAGGAAGATCTACGCACCCCGACCCGCCCACTCCTACCTTGAGCTTAGGAAGAACTACGCTCCTCGACCTTCCCACTCCTACCTTGAGAGCCATAACCCGAGGAGCACTCCCACTTCTCCTTTCTCTCCCGGGAAACTCCGACCTCAGATTGAGGCAAAAGGGAACCACGGCCCTAGAGCTTGGTAACCTCGGGATGAGTTTGATAGGAAAAGGTTAGACTATGATCCCTATGATGACTATGAGAGGCCCCAACATTACGGGCATAGGAGTATCCCATTCCGGCCCACTAATCTTCCTCCCACCCCTCCTTCGACAAGAGTCACCCCTAGTCAAAGCATGCCCCAGCAAGAAGGGAGTTCCAATGGACCAAGTGTGGGTGAGACCACTCAGGAAAGTAGACAACAATGCTCTAAATGTAGAGGCTTTGGACACTTCATCCATCAATGCCCTTCACGAGAGATGTCCAACACTCTAACTGAAGAAATACTTACCCCTATCCAAAGGGAATTGGAGAATGTGATTGAAATCCATGAGGCTCCCCTAGATTGGGAGGAAGAATATGAAGCCCAATGTCAAGAGTTGGGTCAAGAGAACCCATCCCTACCCAAAGAAAACTCATTGAGCCTAACTGGGTACACCCTCCCTCATGAGTTACATGATGACCAACCAAGTTCCCCCACCCCTCCCTCCATGAGAATTGTGATTCTTATGGAACCCCTCATTGAGTGGCTTAAGCAAGACCTCCTCCTCCACATCATGCGCCCCCCCATAGATAAACATAACACAATCGTGCCCACCCTACCATTCCACACAATCTATCATTCGTTTTGCTTTGTAGGAGCCATGAGGGACTTGATTAAAGGCATATTAAGGCAAATAGAGGTGACACACATGTTGGCCTTAGGAGTGAGTGATACGGGGTACCTTAGTTTCTCACACCCCTCTATCAGGTCCATCATCTCCATTTACACCAAGGGTCCTTGCATGAGTGAGCTCGTATTGTTTCTACCCGAGCCCGATGAGTTTTACACCACCCCCCTACCATAAGAAAAGGGCACTCAACCTAGAGAATCCGCTTTGGTACTTACCCCATTAGGAGACGAGTGCCTAGCCCACACTAGGGAGTGTATGCTTTGGAGTGCTCCAGGTCTAAGATGGGAAGAAGCCTCAATCCCCTCAACCCAAGTCCTCCTAGATCCACATGATCCCTTCCCACTAGCCCTTCTTTGCCAACCCACCTCCTTACCCTCCTACATCTTTCCCTACCCCTCGTCCCTTTGCAAGGAACATTACGATAGGTCCCACCAGGTTCATGATTCCCACTTCCCTATGTGTACTAGGGACCCTAGGACGACCACTTGGATTAAAGCCCACCTCCATATCACCCACCCCTTAACCCATCTCGAACCTTTTGGCCACTTCCTATGGGCTTCCGAGTACTCATCACTCACCACCCACTCCCTCCTACCCTCACCCACCATGTCGAACCTAACCCACCCCTTCCAAAACTTAGCCCACACTATGAGAGCCATGACCATGGGTGACATCCACCTAGGAAATGAGGAATTGACCCATCCCAAGATGTCCACTTTCTTGGGCCCCTTCGACCCCCATGAGTGGAAACCCCCAAATCAACCCCCACCTAAAGATGGGACCATTTTGATGGGAATGCATGTGCCACTACATTTTGCGTCATTTGGTAGGGCTAGTAAGCCCAGTCATCTCATACATGACACACACACTTTAGGCCCAATGCAGGACTGGCTCACATTTGGATGTGCTGGTCCTCCATCATTGATCATATACATGTTAGGAGCCTCTACGGGTGTCCGGGTCCCCCGGCATTCATCACCACTTTGAGTGATAGGTTTCCTTACAGATACCATGGCCCTCCAACCATTGTTATGCAGCCCATGCATGATAGGGCCACTTGTGGCTGCCCCGGTCCACCCAAGTTCATCAAGGTCCACATGGCATCACAGAATGATAGGTCAATTTACGGTTGCCCCGGTCCACCTTTGAATGCTATCCTCTTTCACACCCACTCACCGCATTATGATGCATGGCATGAGCATACACACAAGCAATTCTTGATGAACGGTGAGGTTCACAAAGAGCGGACAAGAGCTCGCGAGCGCCACATGGAATTCCAAGCAGGCAATCTGGTGATGATGGCATTGGAGTGGCTCTACCCTAGGCTCACCTCTAATTCAAGGGCACGAGGACTTGGACCTTCCCAAGTTCTAAGTGACTTTGGCAACCCGGCCATCGGGTTGGACTTACTAATGGGTTTTGGGATTCACCCCATTTTTCACGTGGCGGATCCGGCACCCTATATGGGCACCACGGTGGATCCTAGTGAGTGCCTCCAGCCTTTATCTTCCTTTGAGAGGGACACCCTCGGAGAGCCACCAAAAATCGGCCTGAGAACCCGACGTGTGCACACGGAGGCAATACTAGGCAAGCAGGGTTCCATCGCCAGCAAGAGGGTGCGCCTGAGCCACCTCGAGAGGATGAAGGACCGTCCCCTGGTTGCGGACGCAGGGTTGAGTTTGGAGGTTGAGGTTCACTCTGAGCTATTTAAGAGGACCACTTCCCCGGTGGGCCCATACTCGACGGAGTCGAGTTTTCCGCACCCCGGGGGTATGATGAGGACATCACCGGCACTTTCATATGATCGAGGATCCCGATGCTCGCCACCTATGCTACATCTTGTTCACCACTTTATTTCGAGTCATATGATGTAATTTTTATTTTCTTATCATGTCCTTTTTCTTTTATTTGAGTTCAATACCTAGGTTAGGTAGCTATTTACCTAAGTCTTAAGTCATTATGTGTGTTATTGGGCCCAATTATATGGGCTAGGCCCAGGGGCACCCCCTTCCCCTTGGTTTAGTGTTAGAAGTCCAAAAGTTAGGGACTTAAGTTAAATTGTGGGGTTCCTATAAATAGGACCCCAATCCCTCATTTGTAAGCTAATGAAGATTTGATAAAAAAAGTTGCCACAAGATTTGTGCATCTCTCTCTCTCTCTAGCTCTCTGTCTCTCTCTAGCTCTCTCTCTCTTCTTCTCTCTCTCTCTAAAGGGGGCGAACCCCATTCTCTCTCCTCCCCACCCCAAATTCGAAATTCACTCTCTCTCCTCCCTATTCACCTCTAATTAAGACCCCTCCCCCTTCCCCATACCTCCCATTTAAGTCCCCACCAACCCCCAGGTGGAATCCCTTTCTCCTAGGCACCTTTCCCTCCTCCCAAGCAACCTTTCCCCTTCCCCATACAACCTTTCATTTTCCCAAGGGAGAATCTCTTCTCCCAAGTACCCCTTCCTCTCCCCAACACAACCCTTCCCCTTCCCAAAACAACATTAAACCCCATTAACCTCTCATTCAAACCAAAGGAGAGAGATCTCCCTCTCTCTCTATCCCAACCCAAATTCGCAGCTCCCCCTTCCTCCACCTGCTAGACCATCTTCCAGCCCCCATTCTGCCCCTCCCACACCTTAGATCACCCTATACCAGACCCCCACACAGCCCGGGGTCGCCCCCCACACACATCCACCCCATCTCCCACCCCATCTACCCCATTTTCTATATACTAGTGAGCAGCTGCAGTTCTGCAGAACCGCCCCCACTGTTGCAGCGCCGCCCACAACCTCATCCCGAAGCTGCTGGGGGTGTGGCCTACATTGACGGAAAGGTCTACGAGTCTTCTTCACAAGCAAGGTGGAATCATCTCATTCCGACTTCGCTACAGTTCGTGGTGCCCCTTCTCGTCCAACTGCGCAACAAGGACCAGAACCTGGACCTGAGCTGCAGTGCAGAAGCTCGCACGGCCACATCTTTCAACTTCTGGAGGCGCCACTTGGCCGAGAGCTGCAGCCACAAGTCATCCACCACCACCAACAAGCAGCGTCCCGTTCGGCATCAGGAAGTGCCTTTTCCATTTTTTTCTCCCCCGGGCATGCAGACAGTCTGTTTAGGTCCTGCCCCGATAGCATCTCACTCAACGGACTCCTCCTCACCGCCCCGATATTCTCTGGTTCTGTTCTTGGTTGCTGCTCGAAGAAGACTCATACACGGACGTCCTCGACTTGGTCTCGCCTGATTCAGACTTTGGGAGCCATCGTGGTGACTTCGGCCATCCGCTGCTGCCCCTGGGAACAGTCTGCTTCTGCACGCAAGGGACCTGTTCCATAGCCCGTCCCCACCGGCGACGACTTCGGGACCGCCCACAAAAAATCACAGACGTACCTGGGTATGTCAGAAGCATTTTAGCATAAGTCTCATCAAGTTCTGAGTCCGGGAGAGCTCACAGCGGCAACTACATCGACACCCTATCTTGCTGCCCAGACCCGGGCAGATTCGGCCGGGTGCTCTGTCGGCGCGATTCGAGCGAATCTCCCCTCCCCGCCTGGCTGGCTTAACGCCCCTCCCTGCGTGGAGGTAGTGTTTACATTGTAATATTGATATTCCCACCCCAAGTCCACCCTCCTGTGTGAGGCGTAGTGGTTGTATAATTTAAACAGGGATCAAGCTTCATCGGCGCAGTGTGCGGGGAACCCACACTTCCCCGCTCGCCCTCGTCTCCGACCGGGATCGGTGTCTTCACACCGATCAGGTGAGCCTCGGGTTGCCCTACTCTACTGGAATTGCTTTGCTTGTTTAGTATTGCTGCTTAGTGCCGTCGGTCGGTGAGTGAGCGCCCGATCTCAAAATATCATCAATTTGAGTGCCACCGCGGAGCGAGTTGAGAGAGAGCCACTACATCCCACGCCCTTGGCGTGCTGGTCGCCCACGGAATTGGGGCATCCCAGACCCTTAGGGGGTACAGCCCAAGCTAGTCAAACCTCCGAAAAGGCGAGGTCCATCCTCGGACCCTCACCGCTATCGCCAGTCCACTTACGGACCCGGGTGTGTGCGACGCGAGTGAGTTCACTTGAGTGGGTCCGCCGTTCGGTTCGATTGCTTGTAAATTTTCAGGTCCAAGGGGTTGTGTCACATCAACTTGGCTATCACGTTTCAAGCAAGCAAATATATAAATTACTCTTTTTCGGGTCAAGCAAGTCATGTCATGTCAAGTTGAGTCAAGTACGAGATTTTTGTGGAATGTCCAATCAAGCTAGTCATGCACTTCGGTACAATGCCAATACCGTTATCATTACAACTTCCATGGGCACTAGTACTTTTGGGTGGTCCTCCCAGGACCAGATCGGGCCCTATATGCGCAGACATTGATCATGTATTTTGACATCCACTTTCATGTATAGCCAATATGGAATTTCAAGAATAAAGCTTGTACGTAGGATAGACTTTTGCTAGAATAGAGTCTAAAAATACGACACTTGACATGGATAGGTGATAACAACGGTATAATCATGATTTTCGATAAAGCTGGGTGGAATTGGTTCTCTAACTTGGGTACCATGACAAGTAAGTGCCCACAAGTAGATGGTCACTCCTTTAATATAGAATTGAGGTCCACAAGAACATCATAATAATGTTGATATAGAATTGGGGTCCACAAGAACATCTCAATAATGACATGCTTTCCCCATTCATTTAGATACTTCTCATATTATACACATAGCATAACATGAGGGCCGGTATACCATGTTTCTTATAGAGTGACATGGCAAAAATAGTGTGATAGATTTTTATGGTACAACCCGCTCAATCGGCCTTGAGGGAATCCAAGGCTCGAAGAGTCTTATGGAGGTCTCTATGACTAACATGCTAGTCCAAAGGAACGGAATGTCCAATGGAGAGCTTGTATGTCACTAAGAGTTAGTGGGTAAACGATAAAACATCATGAAACATGGGACTATATTCACGGAGTGGAATATAGTGCCGATATATATATATATATATATATATATATATATATATATATATATATATATATATATATATTAATATACATATGAAACCCTCGGTTAACAGTAACAGTGTAAAATAGTATCACAGGAAAATAGCGACTTATCTAAAGTCATTAATCATGGAATTAACGCCTTATACAGGGGCGTTTATTTACAAATTGACGGCTTGTTCAGCAGTCGTCCATTCTGTATTTCTATTTTTGCAGAATTTAGATAATATGGAATCTTAACAAAAACGCGCCCTGGACAGGGGCGTTACTTTTCAATTAGCGCCCTGTTCTGGGGCGTCAGTTCAATAAGAGACGACCTGCATCAGGTCGTTATTTCAACATTTTCTAAGATTTCTGATAATAAAATTTCAGGAACAAATTATATAGCGAGGACCAAAAAAATAGCAGGATTCCACTAGGATGATCATGCATTAGATTAGATTCATGGTTTCATAGATACAGAATTTTAAACATGGGTAATTATCAATTATATGAAATTGACGACTCCTGGTCCGGGCGTCAAAATAAGAATTAGCGCCCTTTGAAGGGTCGCCTTATTCAAAATTCACCAAAAACATTTGAAAATGTAGTAAAACTATATGCATGAGATCATGGATGAATTTATTTCAGAATCTATACTAGTTTGGGCTACGCTCTTGAGAAAACCTACCTTTTTGAATTGGTTGACAGACGTGAAGATTGATTGAAGAAGGTGAATGATACTCTGTTCTAATACAAGACAGCAACAGCAGAAAGAAGAAGCAGCCCCTTGCAGAAGCAGAAGAAAGCTTCCTCCTTTCACAGTCGTTTGGCTGCAAGAGGAAGAAGGAAGGTGAAGATCAATCTACGTTCTTCACACGGTAACAGTAACAATTCTTCCCTGTTGCAGTCAACCTGCACAAAAAGGATGAATAGATCGTTTGACGAAGAACCCACGATCTTCTCTTTGACACGAGAGTTGCTAATTACTGTAGACTTCCTACATGAAATAAGATGAAGACATTAGTCTTCATACTCATTCATAACCGAAGGTGAAAGCAAAATAATGAAGAACAACTTACGTTTCTCACGGATGACAGCAGCAATACACAGAACGCCAAACAGCGGTCTGGGTCGAACAGCAGGATATTTATAGGATTTTTAGAACCCTAATGGAGTTAGTGTTGTATTGGAAGTAATGTTTCCCTCATAGAGTCCTTGCCATAATCAATCTCCCTCGTAGTTATCCAGAAATTTGCTCTGGATAGTCTCCTGGTTCGAACGAAACTCGAACGGAACACAAATGGAATTAACGCCTTACGTTAGGGCGTTAATTTAAATTGACGCCTTGGTTAAGGTCATTTCTTATGTAAAACGCGTCCATGTAGAGGGCGTCACGTTTACTTGCCCTTATTATTATTTTGGCCGTTTGGGAATTGACGACATCTTCTGTGGTAGTCCTTTCTGGAATTCGCGCCTTGTATAAGGGCGTTTCTTTTTGAAGTAGCACCTTGAATCAAGGCGTTATTTACATTTTGGTTTATTATTTACTTCTTTAAATCTTTTAATCTTATTTTGATCAATTGGGGTTTTTATTTCCTTTTATTTGTACCAGGGTTGCTACATGCGAAGTAAATCTGGGGTCTCTATCAGACACAATGCTGACTGGTATGCCATGGAGCCTTATCACTTCCTTCAAGTATAAAGTAGCGAATATATCAACTGTCCATTTAGACTTAATGGGTAAGAAATGAGCTGACTTTGTCAATCGATCGACAATCACCCATATTGCATCAAGTCCCCACGAGTCCTAGGTAGACCCATAATGAAGTCTATGCCAATGCTTTCCCACTTTCATTGGGGTATGTCGAGTGGTTTCAATTTTCCTGCCGGTCTGAAATGTTCAGCCTTAACTTGCTGACAAACTAAGCATCTACTCATGAAGTCTGCAACTTCCCTTTTCATATTCGTCCACCAAAAGGATCTTTTCAAATCTCTGTACATTTTAGTGCCTCCAAGATGAATGGTGTATTTGGATCTATGTGCTTCCTCAAGAAGTTTGTTCTTTATTTCAGCTTCATTAGGTACACAAGTTCTACCCTAGAATAACAATCTTCCATCGTCAGCCATCATGAAGTCAGGTCTGCTGCTCAAGCTTCCCTTGATCTCTACTAGCTCGGGATCATTATCTTGCAAAGACTTGATTTCCATCAACAATTCGGGCTTAAGTTGAATCTGTGCAATCCTAACCCGATCATTGTCAACATTAAGGTCCAGGCTAGCTAATTGTTCCAGTAACTTCCACTCTTGTAACATGAGACTTGACAATCTAGCTACAGGCTTCCGGCTTAATACATCTGCCATAACATTATCTTTTCCAGGATGATACTCAATCGAGAAGTCAAAATCCTTCAAGTACTCCAACCATCTTCTTTACCTCATATTGAGTTCCTTCTAAGAAATTAAATATTTTAAACTCTTATGATCTAAAAACACTGTGAATGTTTCTCCATAAAAGTATTGCCTCCATATCTTTAAGGCGAATATCACTACTGCTAGTTCCAAATCATGAACATGATAATTCTCTTCATGCTTCCTCAACTGCCAAGAAGAATAGGCAATCACTTTCCCATGCTGCACGAGTACACAGCCTAAACCAATACTTGAAGCATCAGCGTATACGACAAAACCTCCTTCACCAGAAGGTAAAGCCAATACAGGTGCAGTAGTTAAACATTCCTTCAAAGTCTGAAAGCTTCTCTGGCAATCTTCTGACCAATCAAATTTGTTCTCCTTGCGGGTTAATCTTGTCATAGGTACCGTAATCTTAGAAAAATCTTGGATAAATCTTTGTTAGTAGCCTGCTAGGCCTAGGAAACTTCTAACTTCAGTCACACTGGTAGGCTGATCCCAATTCTTCACTGACTCTACCTTTGAAGGATCAACAAAAATTCCTTCTTTTATGATGATATGTCCGAGAAAGGATACCTCTTGCAGCCAGAATTCACACTTACTGAACTTGGCACATAGCTGATGATCTCTCAATAGTTGCAATGCCATCCTCAAATGTTCAGCATGCTCCTCTTCATTCTTAGAATAAATCAGGATGTCATCAATCAATACCACGACCCATTGATCAAGGTAGGTCCGAAATACATTGTTCATCAACTGTATGAAAGCTGCTGGTGCATTCATTAGACCAAAAGGCATAACGACAAATTCGTAATGACCATACCTACTGCGAAAAGTTGTTCTATAGATATCCTCTTCCTTAATCCGCAACTGATGATATCTAGATCGAAGATCGATCTTAGAAAAATACTGAGCTCCCGCTATCTGATCAAATAATTCGTCAATCCTTGGCAATGGATATTTGTTCTTGACAGTCTGCTGGTTCAATTGCCGATAATCGATGCACAATCTCATCGAACCATCTTTCTTCCGGACGAATAATATAGGGGCTCCCCAAGGGGAAGTACTAGGACGAATGAAACCCTTCTGGAGCAAGTCCATCAACTGTTGCTTTAATTCCCTTAGTTCTGCATGAGACATACGATAAGGAGCTTTAGAAATAGGACATGTGCCAGGAATGAGATCAATAAAAAAAATAACTTCCCGCTCAGGCGGAAGTCCTGGTAGTTCCTCTGGAAAGACATCAGAAAAATCTCGAACAACAGAAATGTCCTTAATCTCGATCTGCTGCTCAGGGGTTGCATAGACAAAGGCTAGAAAAGCTTTACATCCACGCTTCACCAACTTATCAGCTCGAAGAGCCGAGATAAGTGATATGGAGTTATGGTGTTTAACTCCTACAATAGAAAGTCTCGGGTGCCCAGTAAAAGACACAGAGCTAGAACTGTAGTGAACATTTGCCTCATATTTAGCCAACCAATCTGCTCCTAGGATTACATCATAATCCTTCATGTCCATACAAACTAAATCGGCTAGAAAATTCTGTTCATCAATCATAACCTTACTAGAAGGATAGAAATACTGAATTACTGATCTAGTACCAATAGGGGTTGAAATCTCTAATGGAGAATCCATCAAAATAGGCTTCATAGCTAAAGACTTAGCAAAACTCCAAGAAATAAATGAATGTGTGGCACCAGTATCAAAAAGAACAAATGCTGGCTTGTCGACTATAATAAGAGTACCTTCGACGAGTCCACCACCCTCAGTGGTTCCTGCCTCATCTGCTTGTAGAGCTTGGAGCTTGCCTTGTTGTTTCTTGGTGCCATGTGGTTTCACCGGCATAGCTTGCTCAGATAAAAGAGGACAGTCACGGATACGGTGCTCCCTACTTCCACATCGCAAACAGGCGCCCAACTTACGCCAGCACTCCTCCATCTTGTGACCTGGACGATCACAATACTTGCATACTCCTTTGAATGGAACAATAGGGCCAGGCTTCTTGTCTTCACGTTTCGGCATCTTGCCCTTCCATGATCCGGAACCACTCCACGAACCAGGCCCACTAATAGGCCTCTTCTTACCATACCCGGGTTTGATATTCCCGGAACCCGTAGGTTGTTCCTTCCTTGCACTTTTTCCATTGATTCTCTCCGTCATTTCTAGAGTATCTTCTAGGACTTGAGCTTTTCTCACCATCTCAGAATAGGTCAGGATTTCCATTGGTGCCAATTAATTGATATATAGCAGCTTCAGTCCATTAAGAAAGTGCTTAGCTTTCATCTTCTCGGTGGATATCAAGTGAGTAGCATATCGGGATAACCGAGAAAATTGAGCTTCATATTCTGCCATAGATAGATTCCGCTGCTTCAAAGCCGCGAACTCCGCTGCCTTCTTCTCTTGCACTCTATCAGAAAAGTATTTGCTATTAAAGAATTCCACGAACTCCTCCCATGTGACTTGTTGATCACCAAGTGTAGCCTTCACTGAATCCCACCATGTTCTAGCATCACGTTCAAGTTGAAAGGTTGATAGAAGGACACATTCTCGATTGCTGCACTGCATTACTTCAAATATCCTTCCCATTTCATCTAGCCAGTGCTCGGCTTCATCAGGGTCAGTCGAGCCACCAAATCTCGGCGGATTCATCCCTCGAAAGTTTCGATATAAATCACCAGTGCCATGGTTTGCAGTTCCTGCTTGGGCCACTTGTTGCAAAACTTGAGTAAGGCCTTGAACCGTGCGCTCTAAGTTCCTCCATTATGCGCGATCCGCTGCCATTGCAAAGGCCTACATGGGGAATAGATTATTTAGGTTCATTAAAAATAGATAATATCGCAATTAAGGTATGAACTTAACTCAAGTTTCTACCCAAATCTCACCAGGTTGGGTTCTTAGACTTATAACAAGGTTATGGGTCCTAAATCCTCACTTAGACCCATAGAACTTAGAAAACCTAGGAATGTGAAACCTAGGGCTCTGATACCACCTAAACTATCACGCCCCGACGCGGAATATCGGAACATCCAGTCAGAAATAGCTAGAAATAATGATAAGCTAATCTAAGCATTAAACACAAGTGCTATGAAGAGAGATAACTTATTGATCAAGAAACATTCCAAATCTAGTACAATAACCTTAAACCAACTTAATACAAACTAAGGCAATACAACTTTAACAATAATATCATAACTGAAGCTAACACACTCTAAGGCACAACTAAAACTAGGATAACTGTGCCAACTCAACATCTAGAACTGGTACACTCAAAGATATCACTAATGTCCCTCCCCATCTTTATGCGCATCGTCACCTGAACTGCCTGGAAACGGGGAAAACAACAACTATGAGCTGACGCTCAGTAGATAATAACAGGCAAGTTTACATAATTAACCAATTATTCCATTTTCATATGCAATGATAAGAAAAGAAATGACGATATAGAAGAAAAATAACGTAATATAAAGATCTTGCAATGTCAAGAAATATAAGATATCTGGATTTCACAAGAATAACAAGTAACAAGTGTAACAGAAATTGTAATGAGGAAATGGCCATCATCAAGTAATTAAACAAGTCAAGTACGATCAAGTAACAAGAGATAACATGAGATTTCTGTCGTAGACATCACGCTAGTCATGCACTCGGTGCAATGCCTCACCTTGTCATTACAAACTCCCATGGGCACAAGTACTTTTCGGGCACTCTACCCAGGACCAGACTTGGCCCTTATGATGCGTGGGCATTAATTTATCGGATTCAAGATCCCAAGTTCCGTCTAGACATTTAGTCAAGTTTATGGCCAAATAATCAGAGGAATTACTTTCCTGAAGTTCAAGATTTAAAGGACTAATCCATCCTTGGATTCAAGAGCACAAAACACGATGAAACTCATCTCTGAGAGATGTACGGTCATACATAAACCGCTCAAGAGATATATGCGGCTAACACTTGGCTGCACTTACAGGAGCTGGACTGATACTCAGCCCACGAGGTCAAGAATGAACGGCTGACAGTGTGCCGCTCTAAAGTATGAACGGTATGTTCTGGGCCGTACAGGTAAAGAAGACCTTAAGACCCATGAACAAGATATACGGTCCATACAAGGCCATATTCAAGATATGCGGTCCAAGAGAATCCGCATAAGGTTTGAATTGTCATATTTCCAGCCGCACCCTCCGGGGTTGGCTAGAAGGTGAAGAAGTCACTCTATTGAGCTCTAGGCTGCCAAAGACAGGGTAAAACCAAACCAGAGCCTAGTACACTATCCATTGGTTAGTCCAGGGCTTAATGTTTGGTCGAAGGTTGATCAAGGTTAATCGACCAATGCTTAATGGCATAAGCCATGTATATACGGTAGTTGTTGGCCCGCTTATAAGGACATGCGGTTCACTACTGGCCGCACATGCCTCTTTAGCCCAATTCGATCCAAGACTTAAAACCAGCGGTTTAGTCACGTAAAATGATGTTCTGGTGGTCCAATAGGTTCTTAGCAGGGAGATACAAAGATCCCACGATAATGGTATGTCCGCCAGATGGAGTGTCTGGGGGTAAGTTCAAGACTAGCACACTAATGGGGCTAATGACTTACTAGAAGTCAGCCATTGGTCAAAACGTTCTACTGAAGTAGAATGGCTGTCCAGCAACCTAATAATCATTTTAGTCCTAATCTCCATGTTCATTTATCAAGCATCACAAATTACATTAATTTGATTGCCAAAAAGATGAATCAAGATGATAAAGATAATGAATAAGATCATGTGGGAATGAAAAGCATGCATTTTACAGAAATTTACTTGCATGATTTACCACTTATCATATGGGATTCTAGTTTACTAATTATCCATTTAGACACTAATTTGAATCATATAGAACTAGTACTAAGTCAATTATTGCATAGATAAACGGTTCTTGAAAGACCTTACATCTATTGGGCTAATAGGGGCTGAAGGTGGTGTTTCTGGACTGTAGGGAGTTGGACGGCCAGGGGCATGACCGCCCATGGGGTTGGGCGGTCAGTATAGAACCGCCCAAGGGGTTGGGCGGTCAAGTGAGAACCCCCCATCCCTGGGTTATGTGGTCACAGGGATGTCCGCCTATCCAGATGTGTGGTCGTCTGGGTGGCCGTTCATCCTGCCAGGGGATATGTGGTCACTTGAAGACTGTTCATCTAGATATGTGGTTAGATGAGGGCCGCCCATCCCAAGATGTGTGGTCATGTAGTGACCGTCCATCCTGGTTATGTGGTCTCTGGGAGACAGTTCATCCAGGATATGTGGTCTATCGTAAGACCGTCCAAGTATGGTACAAACCCGATTAAACCAACCCTTGCCCGCCTCGATGGGGGTTTTAAGGGTTACAATAAAACATGAAATTCGAAGAGTATACAGCATGGAATTTGGGGCTTTTACTACCAAAAGAAAGAGCATGAAAAACTCTACGAGATGGATGAATCAATTTGAGATTTATAGCCTGAAATCGCTACTGAAATCAAAGGGGAACAGGTACTGCCCTACTTCTGATATGCCTCTACTAAACCATTAAATTAACGCAGGATACCTAATGGAATTTAGGGCTTTCAGGCTCAAAAGAAAGAGGACTAGACGCTGATTCCATCCATATATAACACATTATGTTGGGCTCGTTATTACCTACCTCAATTAGATGAAGAACGAAGAAGAAAGGACGCCGACACGTCTCCACTAATCACCAGAGATCTCCCTAGATCGATCTCCACTGCGACCGCCGCTGCTACCAAAGGATTCTAGGGTTGCAGAGCTTCGTTTTTATAGCTCATACACCTTCTGGAGCCTTCGTTGCTGGGAGAATTCATCGAAGCAAGTTGAGTGATTGAAACGGCGCCGCAATAGTCGACCTCACCAAAGCTCGGCCGACTACACGTTTTAGAGTTAGGGTTTTGATGAATTGGCAGAGGGGAAATGATCTTTAGATCGTGGCCTTTCATTTGCCACCGACTTGGGCTCATTTGATGGAGTATTAAGCCCTAATTTCGTGGTTTAAGTTAAGGTTATGTAAGTGTGCACTTTGGGCTCAAACCAATGATTAGACCTAGTTACAGATTTTTGCTTGGTCGACCACAGAAGATAAAGTTGTTAAATAAATTGTCGTTTACCAAATTACAATTTTTCTAGATTTTTATAAGGTAGTCAAATTTCCACTTGTCCTATTCACTAAGGAATTAAATATTAAAGTCCGAAATTCATTCATTTCAATTTCATTTCAATTTTCAAGACCGGGGTATTACACCTATCCACTGAAAAATCCGTTTGCTATTAATTATCCAGTCACTCTTAGTTCCATTTTGGATATTTGCTGTAACCATTATCTTCTTGAACTCGGTTTTTTTGTGTTTGCTTATGAATTGTGACACAAGCGTGTGTGTGTGGATTGGTGGCCCAGCTCGGCTGCCGTGTGTATTGTTGCTGTTGAATATAGCGTGTGTGGCTCACATCTTAGTGGAGCGTTAATCCTCAATCGGTGAGGGGTGGACGTAGGGGACACGGTTGTGAACCCGAACCACATAAAAATCTTGAGCTTCTTTGTGGTTTGCTATATCACATATCTTTTCAAGTGGGCCCAGCGCTAAGTCGAGTGATCCTCTCCTCTAATAGAGTTTCGCTGCATTCTCCTATTCGTGTTCACAAGAGAGATCATGTTTGTGTCAGAATGAGTGCTTGTATGCTTAAGAATTCCCTAAAATATGGCAGTCAACATTCTTAACAAGCATCTCGTCTATTGAAGTTTTTTTTGGAGCAATCAATTCACCCCTCCCCTCTTGATTGCCACTAGTCAGGGCACAACACTTCCTTTCTCTTCTTCTTTTTTATAAGGTAGAAAGGGCTCAAAAGGGGGGGTCGACCCCCTTGGATAAGGGGTCGACCCCTGTGCTTACCTCGGCACAGGGGCGGCCCCAGACAGAACTACCCCAAAGAGGGGTCGACCCTCTCGGCGGCCAGTTCTGGAATCGATTTTTTTTGGAGGGGAGCATTAATCGTCAACAGATAATCATGCAAATTATGTACAAATACTCATGCAGAAGTTATTGATTGGATCTGAGAAGCTTATTCCTATTCCTTTTATTTCATTCATCACTTCAATCAAATTTTTTTGATCTCGTTCATCCTTGTTTTCAACAGTTTTCTAAAATTGTATTGATCATTGCATTGCTTTAAGCTTCTTATGCATTAGTTCATATTGATGATTTTTTTTGTTCAATGATTTGCTCACGATTTCTTGAGTTAAGTCCGTTTGCCATCACTAATCTTTAAATTATCCAGCGTAAATCTGACAGCACCTCCCCTAGACAAGGAGCTTTGGGGGGGTATAAATTAGGTATGCGCCCACAGAGAAACTCTGAGACGGCCCCAAAGCAAGAAGGATGCACACAAAAGCGGCAACATCCAAGGATGCGCACTGAAGCGGCAACATCCAACGGCCCAATTTCAGCATGGAAATCCCGAGGACTAGCCTAAAAGGAAGTCCGATGACCCATGAGCCACCACAATCCCATTTCCAAAATGTGGACTTAGATTATTGCCATGTCATGTGGCCATCAATATTCACCCCTTTCAATAGAGATCGTCTGGAGACCACGCTATAAGGAAGCGAGTCCCCGGAGATCCGAGAGTGGTCAAGACTACTGAAGCCAAAATTTATATTAAAAAAATGATTGATTTGGGATTAAATCCCATATTTCTCACCCCTTTGGCATCATGGTCATGAAATTGGTCCAAATCTCAAAGCGGGGTTTTGAGAAGAAGAAAAAAGTCTCCCTACTGAAATCTGCTTACGGCAAGAGAAAGTGACGGGAAAACATCACGAGCTAGAGATGAGGGAGAGAGGGAAAGCACGGGCATAAAAGAGTGAACATTGTAGGAGTTGTAACACAAAAATCTCCTAAAGGGGAGTGTTTCTTTCATTCCATGTCATGGGGGAGTAGAATACATTGGAGAGAAGAATAGGAAAAGAAGAAAATACAAACAAAAAAGGGGGGGCAACGACCGGAGCCTCCTGCTCCCCTTCCCTCACCTCTCACTTCTCTCTTTCTCTCTCTTCAGCTCTTGTAGCAGGGATTCTTCAGCGTATCAGCCTCTCACCCCTTTTCATCTTGCCATGGGGGCTGTATTTATACCAAAGTGGGGGTGTAGGGCTCCCGTTCAGAGGGAGAGCCCCAGCTTCTTCTTCTCTTCTTCTTTATTTTTTTTATCTACCATTGCCGCTATTGCTGCTATTGACGTGGCTTCGCAGCTACTACTACTAGGCATCCTTCTACTGCCATGCCTGCAGCTGAAGTCGCTTGCTTCGCATGGGAGCGCGGCGGAGCAGGTGGAGAGCGGCGGAGCATGGGAGAGGAGGCCTCTCCCTGCGCAGGATGGGCAGGCCACTGGCGGATGGGGCGCAGAGTGGGCCGGTCACCTCCATGGTGTGCTTTCAAGCATGCGTGTCCGGGCTACACACGCGTGGTGAAGCCATCTGCAACGTCGATGAGAATTCAATGCTCGGAGGGGGGGCAGAAAGGAACACGGGAAGAGAGGGTGTGACACACGGGGAACAGTGCTGTGATTTTTGTTCTATTTTTGTTTTTTTCTAAAAAATCCTTGGCCTTTTATTCCTTTGCCCCCTTGCGCCCTTTGTCTATTAAACATATGCCCCTTCCTCTTTCCATCCCTTGGGCCTATTTCAGTTGGGCCCTTTCATTGTTTGGCCCTTTTCCTTTCTTCTTTCTTCTCTTTTTTATTTCTCTTTTTTTAGTGCCAACAAATGCCCCCCACCCGCGGGTGTCCTGAACGAGGGACGAAGGAGCGAGGCCTGCTGGTGCAACTTCTTGCCCGCCAGGCGATCGATGTCGGAAGAGAATATTTTTTAATCTCTTTGATCATCTGTCGGCTTCCATGTCAATGGTTAAAGAGCTGTCGGCTTAGACGCCAATGGTTGAAGAGCTGTCGGCTCAAATGTCGATGGATGAAATACTGTCGGCTCAGGCGCCAATGGGTGAGGAGTTGCCGGCTTGAACACCGATAGTTGAAAAAAAATGTCTGCTATTGGCTCAGTCGCCAATGGTTGAAAGTTATCAGCTTAGACGCCGATGGTTGAATATCTGTGAGCACCTTTGAATATCTGTTGGCTTGAGGGCTGATAGTTGAAAAACTATCTGCTATTGGCTCGGTCGCCAATGGTTGAAATGTTGTTGGCTCGAGCACCAATGGTTGAAATGTTGCTGGCTCGGACGCCAATGATGGAAATGTTATTGGCTTGAATGCCAAGGGTTGAAGTATTGTCGGCTTAGATGCCGATGATTGAAATGTTGTCGATTTAGATGTCAATGATTGAGGAGCTGTTGGCTTAGATGCTGATAATTGAAGAGATGTCGGCTTAGATGCCGATGATTGAAGAGCTGTCGGTTTAGATGCCGATGATTGAAGAGTTGTCACTTAGATGCCAATGATTGAAGAGCTGTCGGCTTAAATGTCGATGATTGAAAAGCTATTGGCTCGGATGTCGATGATTGGAAAGTTGTTGGCTCAAGCGCGAATGGTTGAAAAGCTATTGGCTCAAATGCCAATGGTTAAAATATTGTCGACTCAGATGTCGCTGATTGGAAAGCTGTTGGCTCGAGCGCCAATGTTTGAAAAGTTGTTGGCTCAAACGCCAATGGTTAAAATGTTGTCCGCTCATATGCCGATGATTGGAAAGTTATTGTCTCGAGCGCCAATGGTTGAAAAGCTGTTGGCTCAAACGCCAATGGTTAAAATGCTGTCGGCTTAGATGCCAATGATTGGAAAGCTATTGGCTCGAGCGCCAATGGTTGAAAAGCTATTGGCTCAAACGCCAATGGTTAAAATGTTGTCGGCTCATATGCCGATGATTGGAAAGTTGTTGGGTCGACCGCCAATGGTTGAAAAGCTGTTGGCTGGAACGCCAATGGTTAAAATGCTATCGGCTTAGATGCCGATGATTGGGAAGCTGTTGGCTCGAGCGCCAATGCTTGAAAAGCTATCAGCTCAAACACCAATGGTTAAAATGTTGTCAGCTTAGGCACCGATGGTCAAATATATTTTTTTATAAACATTTTTTATGAACATTATTGTTTATCATTATCATTTTTAGCATCATCATTCATTTTTAGCATCATTTCATTTTTATCATCATTCATTCATTTTTTTTATCATCATCATCATTTTTTTATTTCTTCTTTCTTTGTATCATCATTATTTTTTATCATTATCATTTCATCATTTTTCATCATCATCATTTTTTTTATCAATCACCATTTTCATCTTTTCATTTTTGTAACCCTTTTTTACCTCAGCATGCGAGCACTTATTGATGGCAGGCATAGAGTAGATATATAGGATAGCTCCCCTCTATCGGGGATAGGACAAGAACGGCGCCCCTGAGCCATGGATAGAGTGTGGCCCATGAAGCGCAACTAAGGGGGATGCACATTCGTCAAGAGGATATCACATAGCCCATACGCATAGTTTAAATCACAATTTTCACCCGAGACAATTTCTTTGTGGTGTGGAAATGCAGGTATATGAGCAGTGAACCGTAGACATAGGGATAAGCAGACATTCTAAGTAACACTTAAAGGATTACACTATTGCCTACGCATACATTTCAAGTTCTCGACTTTCGGTAACTTCACACAGCCCCCTTATTTGTTTCAAATCTGGACTTCATCGTTCGACGCGAGTTTTCTCATGTGTCTCAATGGGGATTCTCGGCTACTAGGATTCATCCTTATTGCACTTTTATTGCAAAATTTGCTTTACCATTTTCGCGCGAGTCCTCATTTGTTTCAGTGGGGATTCCCAACTACTTGGATTCACATTTCACTTTTTCATAATTTTTTATGAAGAGGGTAGGCGGCTTTTTCCTCACGATTACCTTTCATGTGACCATAGGAATTCGAGCACCCATAGAGTGTCAGGAAGAAATTCTGCAATCCTTATGATTAGAATTCGTTCATCACATTGTGTGCAACGTGTGGGAGTTTTGTCTCGGGTGTATTTTGTGAGGTACGCTGACAACATAGCTATGACTCTTTCCCCTCAACGTACGCACTCGCCACAATTGGCTTTTCTCTCTTAGTGTATGCCGTGGAACACACATAGCTAGGATCGGGGTAGCATTATTTATTCAAGGATATATGGTCCTAGGAAATTTGAAGGAAATGTCTTAGATATATATTATAAAGAATCATACAAGCAGGGCGAGCACGCATTCAAAATCAAACTAATGCAAGAGAGGTTTTTTTATTGTTATTCTCTTCTTCTTTCTTCTTTCTCTCTTTTTTTATTGTTATTCTCTTCTTCTTTCTTCTTTCTTCTTTATCTTTTTTTTAATGTCATTGGACATCTTTGAATACTTGTGAATCATTTTTTTTGTTTAACATCTTTGAGTGTGTGTCAGCACGGACACCAGTGATTGAAAAGCTATTGGATCGAACGCCAATGGTTAAATGTATTTGAATATTTTTGAACATTTTTTGGGCAGCTGTCGGCCGGGATGCTGGTGGTTACGTATCTTGAGTACCTTTGAATATTTTTTTCAATGTTCATGCTGGCATGGATGCCAACAGTTGAGAAGCTATCGGCTTAAATGCCGATGGTTGAAATGCTGTCGGCTTAGGTGCCGATGGTTGGAAGGCTATCGGCTTGGATGCCGATGGTTGAAGAGCTGTCAGCTTGTATGCTGATGGCTGAAAAGCCTGAATATTTTTTGAACATCTTCAAATAGCTGTCGGCCTGGACGCCGATATTTGAAGAGCTTAGATTTTTCTTGAACATCTTCGGACAGCTGTTGGCCTGGATGCCGATGATTGAAGAGCTTGAGTATTTTTGAATATCTAAGAATAGGAGTTGTTGGCTTGAATGTCGAAGGATGAAATGTTGTCGGCTTGGACACTGATGGTTGAAGAGCTTTAGGATATTCTTCTTCTTTTTTTGAATGTCCTTCAATGCCTGTCGGCCTGGACGCCGATGATTGAAGAGCTATCGACCTGGATGCCGATGGTTAAAAAGCTTGGACATTTTTTGAACTTCATTGAAAGGCTGTCGGCCTGGGTGCCGATGACTGAAGATCTGTCAGCTTGTATGTTGATAGTTGAAGATCTTTAATATTTTTTTGAATATCTTTGAATGGCTGTCGGCCTGGATGTCGATCCCTGAAGAGCTGTCAGCTTGGGTGTCGATAGTTGAAGAGCTTTAGTATTTATTTGAATATCTTTGAACGGGTGTCGGCCTAGATGCCGATGACTGAAGAGCTATCAGCTTGGTTGCTGATAGTTGAAGAGCTTTAATATAATTTTTTGAATATCTTTGAACGCTTGTCAGCCTAGATACCGATGACTGAAGAGCTGTCGGCTTGGATGTCGATAGTTGAAGAGCTTTAATATTTTTTTGAATTTCTTTGAATGGCTATCGGCCTGGATGTCGATGACTGAAGAGCTGTCGGCTTGGATTCCGATAGTTGAAAGAGCTATCGGCTTGGACGTCGATGACTGAAAAGCTTTAGGATATTTTTTTTTGAACATCTTTCAACGGCTATCGGCTTGGACGCCGATGATTGAAGAGCTATCGACCTGGATGCCGATGGTTAAAGAGTTGTCTGCTCGGTTACCGATAGTTGAAAGAGCTATCGGCGATGTCGATGACTGAACAGCTTTAGGGTATTCTTTTTTTGTAACATCTTTCAACGGGTGTCGGCCTACACGTCGATGGTTGAAGAGCTATCGACCTGGATGCCGGTGGTTAAAGAGCTATTGACCTTGATGCGGATGGTTAAAGAGCTGTTGGCTTGGTTGCCGATTGTTTAAGAGCTTTAGGATTATTGAACATTTGGTTACTCCTTTCTCACATAGAGTGACCCGCGAAGGGTCTTGGAGGACGAGAGCACATCTTCTTCGGTGAGCCATGGTCAGCTTTGGCCGCATTTTCGTAGGGCATCCTTCATAGTGTGTTAAAGCATGTGGAGCCACAGTTATATCTTACTGAATCTTTCATCTGGGGAGAGTACCTCTCGGAGACGTTTCTTTAGCTTCATCATTCAGCTATCGGGTTTGACGTCGGCCGACTATGTTTCTTTTTTTTTGTTCGCATTTGTCAGCTCTAAAGAGCGTCGATAGCATATCACAGTGTAGGGTAATGATTTCTTGATCTTTGGATCTCTATCGTTATTTGCTTCAACATCTGCCCCCAGAACAGGGCACCATTTATATCTTGCCTCTCTTTCGGCTTTCTACCATAATTCAAGAGGCTTGAAGCGTCCTTCAGGGCAGATTGTTCTTCAATTGATGGGGTGAGGCTACGTTGACCGCCCTTTTAAGGTTGGGCATTGGATGAGGATGCGGTGGGTCCACCCTCCACTCGCCCATCTGTATTTCACCTTTATGGACTAGGCTTTCAATAATATCTTTGAATGTATAATAGTCCTCAATGGAATGCCCCCTCTATTGGTGATAAGGGTGGAATTGAGGGTCATCCTTCCATCTTGCATCACTTGGCCTTTTGGGCTCTGGGAGGACAACCTTGTCGAACTCGCAGGCCCATTCGAACAACATTTGGGTTTTGTCCTTCGGGAAGGAATATGGTTTCTTCATCTTATCCCTCAATGAAGGTTGTTGCTTGGCAGACGTAGCTGAATAAGAGCCAGCTGCCTCTTTCACCTTCTGCCTTTGCTTTTCGAAGGCCTGGAGATCAGTAGCTTGAGTTTCTCTTTGCATCGGCCACCCATCGATCTGCTCGTTCTTCTAGCTTGGGGTAGCTGCGGCCAAGTGATATTTTGCCAAAAAGGCTTCAATGTCGACCACTATATTATTCAACCGATCGAAGGATTTGACTTCGAGGCCAATCATTCTTGTTAAGATTTCAGTTTTCAAGTTGAGTATGCATATTTGAACAACATCTTCATGGTTCGATAGACGCCTACACCTCGAGCTGAGCTTTCTCCAACGTTGGATATAGTCCAGGGCGGACTCATCAACTCTTTGCTTGATTTCATATAATTCTGCCTTGGTGACTTCTCCCTCAGCTGGCTTTGTTTCAGCTGTCTGCTCCACACTTGGTTTATTCATTGCCACCGGAGCTGTCAGATTCGGGCGCGGATCAGCTAGGTCTAAACCCATTTCCCCCAATTTTCTTCTTATCATTTTAACTTCTTGTATTTCTTAGTATAGCTCTGTCATCATAGCAGAGCTAATTTGGGTAGAGTCAGGAATGTTGCCTCCCGTCTTAATTTCAGGTGGGACCAGCGGCATCCTAGTATCATCATCTGACATATTAAGTCCTTCAGAGCTTGATATTCTTGCCCCCATGCCCGTATGCAAGAGAGTATGACAATGTATTGCAAGAGAGGGCAATGCCTCCTCTTCTACCTTTTGACTCTTTATTCTTCTTCCCTTCTGTGGCTGGCATCTTCCCCCACAGCGGGTCATCTGTCGCTCTTAGCACTCTTGATTTCTTTTCTGCATCTTGCATTGGGTTCGGGGATTCAAAATGCTCCCGTGGGACATATTTCTAGGTGTGCGCTTTAGACACCTCTTCGGGTAATTGCCGGTGTATAGACACCATGTTGACAGCTTTCTTGAAATCGGACAACTCATGAGGGCATGGAGGATCCACCTTAGGTTCGCCCATCTGGACCTCCCCCTTCTTTATCAGGCCTTCGATAATATCTTTAAATACATAGCAATATTCGATAGAGTGCCCAAGCATTCGGTGATACGGGCAAAAGCGAGGGTCATATTTTCTTCTAACATCACCTGGCCTTTTTGGCTCTGGAAGGGTGACCTTGTTATATTCGATGGCCCATCCAAACAAGGCCCATGTCTTATCCTTAGGGAAGGAGTAGGACTACATCATTTTTATGACGACCCAGTCTCCGGATACCGGGTAAACCCGATAACACTTGGATTCCGAGAGGCCTCCCAAGAGTGGGAAAGCTCTAAAGGGATAGAAAAGTATGTGAGAGTACGTTGAACTTCCAGATAAAGTAGTAAGCAATTAAATTTCTATGATCAGGATTGCTAAAATAGCAGAAATAAAATTATATTTTCTATAACAATTAAACTTATAGAGTCCAGTCCAACCAAAGTACAGTATAACAAGAAAGAAAATGTACTCTCAAGTCGGGGGAAACCCGACACTGACAAACGCTCGTAACTAAGAACCACGCACTGCACCTCCAAAGCACGAGGAAGAACTGTGGACGTCGAAAAATGTCGATGAGGATCATACGGCATGCACGTCTCGACACTTGAGAGCAAGCCGAAGATGGAAACGCCAAATAAACCTCATGCCTCGCCCGATTAGGATGAGAACTCACTTAGTGGTCCGCTACCCGTTAAGGAAGCCCCACCAGGCGGAAGATACGGCTACAACTCTCCGACCGGCCATGTCGAGAGCTGAATCAAAGAAAAGTCAGGAACTCCGACACAGTCTCGGCATGCACCGAATGTCACACAAAGTCTGGGACCGAGCCCCAAAGGGTTCAAACGGAATATTATGGAGACCATACATTGCAACTAGAACATTCCGGGAATGCCAACATTCGAATAAATGGATGCGACTTCGAAAGAATCCATTTGATGCTTAAAACGGTGCGGAAGGGCCTTAAACTGGCCCGCTCTAAACCGGCGCGCCCCTTCAACATCCTAATCCGGCGCCCCTAAAACCGGCGCGCCCCATTTCCCATTTGCCCTTGATGTTGCCTTAATACGGCGCGCTACCTTTGCTTGGCATACCCGGCGCGCCCCTTGTAAAGCTCTAATCCGGCACGCACAATGCCACGCCATTTTACCTCCGAGGCGTCCCATCCTACATATGATCCCTTGTTTTTGGGTGTAAACAGAAGGAACTTACCTGAAGTGGGTGAGCAACCTGCTCGTGACCGACGTGTAACCGCCTGAGCCCCTCCAGCTCCCAGGAATGGAGGGCTTCGAGCTCCACACCGAACGTCACTTCTCCGTCGGTCACCGTCGGCCAATCCTGTGGAGGCAACTTCCCTACTCTACTGCTTCCCCTATCCACAGGCCACTCAAGATCTTCGAGCAAGAGAAGGTGAAGAAGAAAGAGAAGGGAGGACCGCTCCCATCCTTACTCTTATAAAAGAAAGGCACACTCCACCAGAGGAAGAGAGACTGGTTCGCTCGGCTGAAGGTTGACTGAGAGAAGAGAGGAAGGAGTCCCCATCCCCCTGCGCCGGCAAGGTGAAGAAGAAGATAGTGTGTGTGAGAGAAGGAAGGTGAGTTCGGAGGGGGGGGAAGCTTGTGCTCTTTCCCCCTCCCCCACCGATGTATCTTTCTCTTTTCTTCGATGTATTTTCCCTCGCTCTGGGGTAGATCCCCTTCTGTATTTAACCTCCCTTCCTTCGTGGATGAACAAAAAGAAAGAAAGGCTTTTGCACTACATGTTATTATTTTTGTTTGTTAGCCTCTGCCTTCGCTCTCTCATCTCCTACTCATCTAGGGTCCTTGAAGCCTTCCCGTCCATGGTATGGCCTTCTAAGGAACCCGTCGAAGGGATGCACACTAATAGCCTCTTATGGCGTACATCCGTCCCGCTTACGAGATCATCACCCGTGAGCTGCTAGAGCTCTTGAAGGCTAGTCCTCGAGCCTCCACAAGTGCTTACGGGTTGAAGGAGGCCTCACTCCAAGTTTTGAGGTTCGCCCCGGAGCAATCCGTTTGAAGTTCCTCCTTTTTTCTCTGGCAAGACCTTAGTCTAGGAGAGATGCTGCCCAAATTTTGCCAGATGAAGAACACATAAGAACAGATGAACAAGCTAAGCTCTCTGGGAGTAAGAACAACGTATGTTTGAAGCCCCTGAATCAACCTGAATCTCTGAGTTCCTGCATAATAAACCATTCAAGTAAAACATCCAAATACACATACTCAAACACCTCCACAAATGATCAGAAGCACTCTATTGATTTAAAGTGTCAACCGAACAAACAATCCATCCATTTGATCAATCTGCAGGTTGAAGAAACAAGAAAAGAATCAAAGAGAATGAAATTCTACCTCATAGAAGCTATTATGGAACACTCTTAATCCAGCGCGGGCTAATCCGGCACGGTACCCCCCGCGCCGGTTTAACCCCACACCCAAAACCATCTTCAACTTCCTGAAATGAATTGTGCGCGCCCCTATTACTATTTGAGCCTCAATCCGGCGCGCCCTCCTGTTCTTGGCTAATCCGGCGCACCCCCCCTTGCTCCCTTATCCGGCGCCCCCTCTTCTTGCACCCATTAAACCGGTGCGCCCCTCTCTCTCATTGGCATCCCCTTTAACCGGCGTGCCCTTCTTCCCCTTAGGATCCCATTAAACCGACGCCCCCCCCTTGCACCTCCTATTCCGGCGCACCCCCTTTGCTTCCTTAATCCGGCGTGCCTTCCATAAAAAGAAATCTAATTAACCAAACAGATAAAAATGGATAGGAAACCAATAATCAACAGTTTCTCCTGTCATAACTAAAAATTTTGTTCCGGGGGCTCCGCCCCCGGAGACCCCCGCAAGGGGTGCTGCCCCCTTCACCGCGCAGGTCGATCCGCGTGCTAGGGCGTATGGTGACTTCGGTCTTCATACTTAACAACCCGCTCCCCTGGACTGTGCGTGAAGAGAAAAGTAATGATGCCCCATGGTATCGGACGTGGACCTCGGAATCCCCGACATGGTCATCATTCGTGCACCTCTTCGGCCGATAGTCCATCAGCTGGACCCACTTCTTCCGAGATCCAATCCCGCATCCGCATTAAACTTGCCATACCTATGGCAGACATCCGTACGGTTTTATCGTCATCTTCGACACTACTAATGCGGACTTTCGTCTGAACATGAAATGGTAGGTGAGTGACCAACATATATGTATCTATGAACATTTTACGCCCCAATGCGGGTTTGTTGAAACATGACCCGAGATCTTTGTTCTCGCTTTATTACCATGAATTTCAGGCCGTAGGGCCCTTATTCCCGACAATCAATCAAGGGTGTTCCACCGTATGGGTGATGTAAATAACGCCGTGGCCTTTACGGCACGGTGGGTTTTGGTCCCGACACGAACTACACAATCGTCTGATTAGTCAGATCGAGCGCACAATAAATCATCACCTAAGTGACTGGCACGCCCTCGCACTTAATAAATCCAATAAATAAATAACCAACGATCTTTAATAAAAGTGCGTCCACAAGAAAAGTTACACCTGAAAAGTCAGGGGTGAGCCTCCTATCACTGTTTCCGTAGGGATCCCGCAGAACCCTACCACAAAACAACGCAGTAACAACAGTGCTAAAATAAAGCAAAGCAGTAACAGTAGAAGTAGGAACAACAACAACAGAAGTAACATCCGCCATGAAGGAACAACGGCTGAGCCGCAAACTACTCCTAACAGTAACAGAAAGGCGAACCCTGATCTCATAAAGTCAGGAATTATCAATCCATTGTCAAATCACGAAACCCTATCGTGAAAACCTATAAAAATAGACAAAGGCCTTACAAAAGACCTACATGGTCAAAGGCACAAGACAAACATGATCTCACCGTCATGCACGCTACACTAACCTTGGGTGAAGCGAAACACATGCTACCTGGCAAGTCACAAAAGAACAAGTCCTGCATCAAGTAACAGAAGCACCTCCTCACTAGAAGAACAACCAGATGCGTCCACTGACGTCTTACATTGCGCCACAAGTATCTCCCACATGCATAGAATGGTGGTAACTGAGACACTCACTAGGACCAAGTACCAAGTAACGAGTGACTAGTCAGGGTCATGCCCGTCGGTGATCGTCCAACGCCCCTGACCACGTGTGCACACACAAGCTCAATATCTTGAGCTAGGCCTCTAGCTGGTTTTCCCCTCCCGTAGGACTCTCATGGCAAGACAAATGGGCCTACGGCAACTAGCCTACAAACCGTCTCAACAGGGAACTCGCCCCGCCACCACTCCTAGGTGGGCCGACACATAGAAAGTTTCGTCAGGCTACGGCTAGTGGAGGCTCACTAGACACAGAGACTCAAAACATCGAACACCAAAGTATAGACAGGGTAAGCACACACCTATCGCATGTACTACGGAGCATAATGCAGTATAAAACTGCTACTAGACTGAGGACAAACAACTAGACCTGCTAACAACGATCCTTGAGTCACGAGACTCAGGTCAAGATCATCGCACATATCACAGGAACACATTGTTAATCAGCCTAGTCCTAAAGCCAAATACCAAGGGAAACACATTATGGAAGACAACACAGAATAGCCACATCCATACATTAACAATGAGTCCTCGGCCTCTAAGCCGCACAACGGACTCACACTTCTGCATAACGCGAAACACGGAGCATGAGAGATTATCGAAGCCCTCAAACCACATGGCACATAAACTGAGTTAAGACAATACCTCCAAGCGTCCAGAACCAAGTCTCGATACTCGCAGGATGGACGAGACACTCACGAGGTCACGTGTCCACCACTAGGTCACGACCGGGTTGACCAGAAACCATAATGACTCTCGAAATAAAACAAAAAACTGCTCTGTATAGTGGCACTCCCGACCACCCTATAACATGGTCACAGCCCTCACAGGATGTCCAAGACATCTACGGAACAATGGGCTAACCAAGGGGTCGAAGCCACATTAATCGGAAACCAAACTGACACTGAAACAACACTCTGGGTAGGTGGCGCTCATACCCATGGCCACTAAACAAAAATGGCAGTCATCCAAAGGGCCGCTACCATCAACGTAGAGCAACAGGCAAATGGCGGTCTCACTAGGGCCGCAGCTTGCCATTGGCGGTCCTCAAAGGGGCGCCTCCTGGAGGTGGCAGTCATGTCCATGGCCGCTACCCTCAGGAAACCCCAGACACGAAATCCACAGAAACAGACAGTTTGCGGTCTACCCGAGGCCGCTACTTGCACAAGGCTGTCTCCTCAGAGCCACAAGCTGGATTTAGCAGTCATAGCCTGGCCGCTAATCCCAGTCAACCGCCAAAACTGGTTAAACCGACTTAAACGTCAGGTAGCGGTCACCCATGGGGCTGCTACCACTAAATGGCAGTCAGTCGCATGGCCGTTACCAATGAACCGACTTAGCCAGCTAACGGTCTTCCTAGGACCGTTTCTTGGGAATGGCGGTCACCCTATGTGATGGAGGCATCACCCACGACTCCCTCTGGATCGTGTCGTCATCACACCCCGGAGTTGTGTGAGCTCCGGCATCACTCTATGTGGCCCCAATTATCCATTTTGAGCTTTTCTATTTGAGTCATTTGATGTATTTTCCCTTTTATTTGAGTCATTTCCCTACGTCTTTGGTTTATTTCCCTATGTTGAGTCATTTTCCCCTTGGTTGGCTTATTGGACTGCTTTTGTCATTAAATGTAAAGCCAGGGGCAATTTGGTCATGTAAAAGGATGGGCCCTTATAAATAGGACCCCAACCCCATTTGAGGAAGCTAATGAAAGTGGCCTATTTTGATACCACAATTCAAATTTCTAATGGAGTGAATCTTTTAGTGAGGGTGAGAAGCCCAGGGAAAGAATCCCCCCACTCCCTCTCTCTTTCTCTCTCTCTAGGGGGCGGACCCCCTCTCTCTCCTCCTCCATTGGCCGCCCCACTCTCTCTCCACCCCACATGCCCATGTCAGCTCCACATCAGCCCTAGCCCTGCCACCTAAGTTGCCACCTCAACCACCTTTTCACTTCCCTAGGTGCATTCATTCCCTCCCACCAATTCCCACCAAATCTCTTCCCCTCCCTAGGAGAATCTTGGCCTTCCCAACACCACCCTCCCTCTCCCCCATACAGCCCACCAACTCCCAAGGGAGATTTGAAAGTTTTCCCTCCTCTCTCACCTCCCCCATACCCTAGGTCACCCCCCCCAAAGGGAGCCCCTTGTTCTGGCCGCCCCATCCACTCTTCCCCCGCCATCACCCTAGCACATCCTCCACCTTCCCTCCCCCTCCACCTTGTGCAGGGAACAGCCCCCTCCCCCTTGCATCCCTCCCTTTCTCAGCACCTCCAGCCCCACTCTAGCTCCACCACACCTCCCTCACATCCCCACCTACCATTCCACCATCTCCCTTCACCTTTCTGCACCACCCCCACCCCATCTTATGTCCACTTGGAGCTGCACTGGTGGACCTGCTCACGGCTGAGAACCTTGCAGAGAAGTAGTAACTTTCAAAGCCTACCACAACTTCATCCCGGCGCTCCAGGATGCACAAGAGGCATCGTCGGAAGTGTCTCCTAGTCCTCTTCGTAACGGTTGTGTTCTTGCCTCTATTTGAACTCGTGGCTGCCCGGAGGAGCCGTCATCGCCGGACTGCCCATCATCTCCCTGGCAGTCATCCAGAGGCACATTCTAGAGGCTCCCACGGCCATCTACCTGAAGTTCTTGAAGCGGGGATTGGCTGAGAACTTCTACTACACGTCTCCTTCTAGTACCATGAAGCGGCTCTCCGTTTGGACCCCGGACCAGTGAGTTCCTAATTTTCTCCCTCAGGTGTGCTGATTAGTTTCCTCTAGAACTGATCTGATACCCCGGCACTGTTCGGGTCCTCGTCATCTGCTCCGATCTCCTCTGGTGTCCCTGTAAGTCTCCGTTCGAATAGGGTTCGACCTCGAATCCAACGACTCTATCCTCGCCTAAACAAAGCTCGGGATCATCCGTGGTGGCCTCGCCTTCCTGCTATAGTGACCCAGAAGCTACCAGAACCAGAAGCCTGCAACCCTGTTCACCTCTCTGCCCCGACCACCACCGTCAACCAGAAAATCCCTAAAAATTTGGGCATCCTCCGGGGCCAACCGAGGAGGTTTTTCCATGGGTTTCGTCGCCAACGGAGTTCGGTGGAGTCCACAACGGAGCCAACACTGACTATCTGCCCTCTGTTCCAGAGAGTGGGCAGAACTGACGACCTCCTTTCAATTAGTTCCTAATTTAACTTTCCCCTCCCCGCCTGGCCGGCTTACAGCCCCTCCCTGTGGGAGGTAGTGTTTGAATGTAAACTTGGTTTCCCCTTCCCTTGTTCAACCCCCTTGCATGGGGAGTAGTGGTGTAACATTTTAATTTTCAGGTCAAAGCTACACCGACGCTGCGTGCGGGTGCGTACCCTCGCCTCCCCGCTCGCCCTCGTCTCCGACCGGGATCGGTGTATTCACGCCGATCAGGTGAGCTTCTGGTGACTTCTCTTTGCTGGTATTCCTTGCGTAATTAGTATTGTCTCTTAGTTCCGTCGGACAGTGAGAGAGTGCCCGGTCCCAAATTGCCATCAAATTGAGCGACCACCGCGGAGCAAGTTGTGAGAGAGACCCTACAACCCATGTAGCACCCCAAAAATTTGAATACTGAATAAATGAAAATAATCATGATTATTAACCATAGAAAATTCTTAGAATTTAAAATTTCGATAAAAGAAGGGCGATATTAACTAAAATAATTATTTAACTTAAATGTTAATAAGGACATAAATAAATAAATGAGGAACAGAAATTAAATATTCCATTTTAGCTATGAGAAATACCATTCAAGTATTTAGAAGGAATGTCCTTCCAAAATATGTAATTACTGTATAAAGATTTCATATGATCAAACCCGACTCTAATACCCGAAACAACAAAGGAAAATTAATAAGGTAAATAGAGATATAGGAAACAAGGCTCGTATATAAATATATACAAATGTGGAGTTTAGTAAATGAATTAGTTAAAACTTAAATAGGCTAAAACACACTTACATATAAAGGCATGGTGGGCTACTTTAGTTGGACATATAAAATATGTGAGTTAATATATATATACATATGGGCTTAATTAAACATACAAAGTCTTAGCCACAATATAACTCACGTATACACTTAATGGGCCTAAAACAAATATTAAATATTTTATTCTTCTATTAATATAATTTTATATATAAAGACCATCAAAATTATCCAACCCAACACCACTACAGCTTAAACCAAACCCATAATGTGCATGCACACCCATTCGAACCCAAAGCCCACAAACAACCCTCTATACCCAAAATAGCCACGTTAGTGCATTTTTACTGGAAAGCCAACCACTTATACCTAAACCACTCTAGCCCAAATAACCCATACAAATACACCCAAGCCACGTGAGCCTGGAAGCCAACCCAACCAACCGCAAATGCACACTCGAACGTTGTTTGGGTTTTAGCTTTAGGGTTTTACAGAAAAGACGGCAAGTGGCTGTTAAAATAGAAAGGAAATATCGACGCACGGGAAGATTTTATAACCTTTCCATAACATGCATCCAAACCCTCTGAGAACCACTACGTCCTTATAAAATACCCACCATGTCGAACGTGCATGCATTGGCCGCTGCTGCTGTTCGTCGAAGCTGTCGTCTTCCTGCTGCGGTTCAAGCAACAGGGAGCGGCGTGTCATCTTCTTCCCCTATTCGTCCACCTGCTGCTTGCGTCCACCCTCCTGCCGTGGCCGAACGTGGGCATCTTCATCCTCTTCTTCCTTCCTCCTGCGGTTTACTCTGTTTGAAACAGAGTACCGTAGAAGCATCAATTATTCATCGTCCCGATCTTGTAAAAGGTAGGTGATCTCTCTCGAGTAAAAATATTTAATAATAAAAATTGACATGATCATGTTATGGTTGATTTTACGTAGGTTTTCTCAAGTTTCGTAGCCCAAATAAAGTTAAATCTTGATTTAAGGCCAACATGATAGATAAAGAAAAAAAAATCACCTTATATTATGTATTTTTATCATACATATGATTATCGGTGTGCTCAGAATTTTTATAGTAATTAACGCCCCTTTCTAGGGCGTTATTTCATTTTGACGCCCATCTAATTGGTCGTCAAATTCCATTTGGAATTGACGACGTTACATATGTCTTATTTTATGGAATTAACGTCACTGTTAAGGACGTTAAAAAAAATAAAACGTGACAATAACAAGGGCGTCAATTAACAAATTCTAAAAGAAGTGATATGTGACGGTCGTCAATTTTATATAGATGGTTTATGAGCTTTTTGCATTTATAGTCGTTAATAGGTATAGTAGTATCCTTTGGCCATGAAAATTTATGGGCATACTATTGGGATAGAGACCAAGATAATAGAAGTGGTTGCACCGTTTTTCATGTCCCCTATCGCAAGATCCCCCGTCTCTCATCGAAAAATTATTTTGAACATATGGTTAGGTAGAGTTTTTCAAGCCGGTCATTTTGGTATATTATAAGCTAGATTCTGACATCGTTAAGTATAGAAACGGGAGGTTTAAAAATGTAAATTTTTGAAATAACGACCCAAAACAAGTCGTTACAAAAAAAAAAGTGACGCCTATAGTATCAGACGTCAGATGACATATATGAATGTTTATATATATATATAAGTATATATATATATATATCTTGTACGTGTATCTTTGAAAATTCATATTAATTAGAATATGTAATAGAAAATTATGAAATAAATATATTTGGAATCCTGATATTTTTCTCCTAATTATCATATATTCTATTTCCTTAAATTTTTTTAAATAAATCAATGTGCCTTTTTATGTATGTTTTTGAATTTATTCAATTAAATAGATAAAAATATAAATTCTTGCTAAATAAATTGAGTTAAAAATCATGAAAATTAACGTTCCCCAAGAGGATGTTAATTAATAAATGACGGCACCCACGGGTGTTAAATAATATAAGTTTCTTTAATTATAGTTAATTATAGAATAAAATGGACATGAATTCTATAATTAACGTATACATTTTCTCACCGCTTTCTTCCGTTTTTGACCCATACCTCGGGTCTTTTGGCGCTCTCATCTCACGTCCGTAGATGGAGTCCCTGTATCATGATTGGTTCACGCATACACCTCAACTCTCGGTGACATACGAGTCCTCCGTTGGACATTCCGTTCCTTCGGACTGGCAAGTTAGTCATTGAGACCTCCGTAAGTCTCCGCTAGCCTTGGATTCCCTCAAGGCAGCCGAGCTGGTTGTACCCTAAAAACCTTGGATCCGATCCGTGTCACTTTGGTTTTTCGTTAGTCTTGACACTCTACTCCTTTTGGAATCTTCTTGTCATCAATTTGAGAACATAACCCTTTGACTCTATATTTGGCCATATCTGATTCTGAAATATTAAAGGGCTCTGGGTCCGCGACTTTTCAGTGCCAGGTAGGACGGAAGTCCAATTCTGTAAACCATGGTAAAATTCTGGGTGTGGCATTGCACCAACGTCTGTATATCTGTTCTGATCTGTTATCTATTTAATCTGTTATTTTGGAAATTCTGATATTCTATTATTCTGATATTCTGTTATTTGTTATTCTGTTATTCTGTTAAATTTAGTTATTCCGCTAGACTGATTAATCTGCTTATTATTATTATTGAACTCTGTTATATTCTGGCCAATTCTGAAGTTATGTTCATCCGCGCATCTGTCCTTGTTATATTCTGATAACTTGTCCTTGACTCTGTATGGGAATTCGTCCCTATATCTCTTGATCTCGTATCTGCCTTTGACTTTAGTATTCATCTTTCTTGATAGTTGATCATCACGATTTTCTAGTTACATGCATTGCATCATCATGAACATGTTAATTGGTTAATCACTTATATTCTGCTTGATGAGAGATGTAATTCCTACTGAGCGTTTCGCTCACCAGCCTATCTTTAACATTTTTCAGGTAAAGACATTGAAGATAGTCCATCAGATGGGGAAGGGCAAGAGTGATGAGTGTTATGGAGAATCGTGTCAGTGTCTTTTATCATTCTTGAGTCTTGTCCGGTTATCGAGTCTGTTCCATCAGAATGTAATAATGAGTTCTTTTCTTTACTTATGTAAGTTGAGTCAAATATGTAATTTGAATATTGGTTATCAATAAAGATTGTCTTTGGCCCACTTGTGTCCAGTTTATTTTATGTCGAATGTATGCTCTGATTATTCACGACTGTAATACTGCCACGTTCCGAACAACACGTTCCGCTGCTATCGGTTCGGGGCGTGACAGTTTGTGGTATCAGAGCCTAAGTATATTAAATCCTAGGTCTTGACTATAGGTTGCCATAAGTTCTTGGTTCTATCCCATTATTACCCGGTGAGATTGGGTAGAACCTTGGGTTAAGAGCTAAAAAGGAAATTAAAATACTAATAAGATTAGCTTATGAAAATATCTTAGTAAAAATTTCACGAGAATTACTTGATATTCTTACATGAGATTGTTTATGCCTTGTAGAACTAGATAGATAACAATGGCCGCCGAGCGTGCCCTATGGCGTGAGATGCAAAGAACAGTTCAAGGATTAACTCAGGCTCTTCAACGGGTAGCTGAGTGTGGAGCCAATCGTGCAGCTGGAGAGTTGCATCATGAGTTCCGAAGCCTCAATCCCCCTAGATTTAGTGGAACTCCTGATCCTGATGTGGCGGAAGATTGGACTAAGGAGATAGAGAGAATCTTTCGAGTAATGCAATGCTCGGATCAAGATAAGGTTCTTTTAGCAACATTTCAACTATAGAAGGATGCAAGGGCTTGGTGGGAGTCCGTGGAGGCGACCTTGCCAAATGATCAAATGGCATGGGTAGAGTTCTTAGAACACTTCAACGAGAAGTATTTCTCGAAGAGAGTTCGGGAGAGAAAGGCGGGAGAGTTTGCTTCACTTAAACAAAGAAGCATGTCTGTGGCAGAATATGAGGCTCAGTTCTCGAGGTTATCACGGTATGCACCTCATTTAATCATGACGGAGAAGATGAAAGCTAGGAGGTTCTTGAATGGGTTAAGATTGCAATATATACCCCAATTAGCACCGCTGGATATTTAATCATATGCCGAGATGGTTAAGAGAGCTCAGCTATTGGAAGACGCTATGGAATTATCTGACAAAGTTAGGGCAAAAATGGAAAAGAGGAAGGTAGATAATGGCAACAAAAGGCCCAATAATGGGAATGGAGTTTCGAATGGTAAGAAGCCTAAAGAAGCGAAGTGCAAGCATTGTGGCAATGAAGGTCATCAATCCGAGAAATGCCGCTGGAAGAATGGAACTTGCTTTCGCTGTGGAAGCCAGGAACATAGGGTAGCTGATTGCCCCCTTCCTAAGGATCAACCTCAGCAAGCAAAGGATCGCAATAAGAAACGGCGTCAGGGACAATTACAAGCAATAAGACAAATCGAACTTGCTGACAATGAAGTGACTAGAGGTACCCCTTAACTTTGGCCTAGTTCCCTTGGGTTGTTTTATTAGCATGCCTAGGTGATTTTGTCCTATGAATGGAAACTAGAACTAGATCCCCCACTGATATAGATCGAAAATGAATACCGTTTAATTTGGGGACCAAATTCTTTTAAGTGGGGGAGGGTGTAGCACCCCAAAAATTTGAATACTGAATAAATGAAAATAATCATGATTATTAACCATAGAAAATTCTTAGAATTTAAAATTTCGATAAAAGAAGGGCGATATTAACTAAAATAATTATTTAACTTAAATGTTAATAAGGACATAAATAAATAAATGAGGAATAGAAATTAAATATTCCATTTTAGCTATGAGAAATACCATTCAAGTATTTAGAAGGAATGTCCTTCCAAAATATGTAATTACTGTATAAAGATTTCATATGATCAAACCCGACTCTAATACCCGAAACAACAAAGGAAAATTAATAAGGTAAATAGAGATACAGGAAACAAGGCTCGTATATAAATATATACAAATGTGGAGTTTAGTAAATGAATTAGTTAAAACTTAAATAGGCTAAAACACACTTACATATAAAGGCATGGTGGGCTACTTTAGTTGGACATATAAAATATGTGAGTTAATATATATATACATATGGGCTTAATTAAACATACAAAGTCTTAGCCACAATATAACTCACGTATACACTTAATGGGCCTAAAACATATATTAAATATTTTATTCTTCTATTAATATAATTTTATATATAAAGACCATCAAAATTATCCAACCCAACACCACTGCAGCTTAAACCAAACCCATAATGTGCATGCACACCCATTCGAACCCAAAGCCCACAAACAACCCTCTATACCCAAAATAGCCACGTTAGTGCATTTTTACCGGAAAGCCAACCACTTATACCCAAACCACTCTAGCCCAAATAACCCATACAAATACACCCAAGCCACGTGAGCCTGGAAGCCAACCCAACCAACCGCAAATGCACACTCGAACGTTGTTTGGGTTTTAGCTTTAGGGTTTTACAGAAAAGACAGCAAGTGGCTATTAAAATAGAAAGGAAATATCGACGCACGGGAAGGTTTTATAACCTTTCCATAACATGCATCCAAACCCTCTGAGAACCACTACGTCCTTATAAAATACCCACCATGTCGAACGTGCATGCATTGGCCGCTGCTGCTGTTCGTCGAAGCTGTCGTCTTCCTGCTGCGATTCAAGCAACAAGGAGCGGCGTGTCATCTTCTTCCCCTATTCGTCTACCTGCTGCCTGCGTCCACCCTCCTGCCGTGGCCGAACGTGGGCATCTTCATCCTCTTCTTCCTTCCTCCTGCGGTTTACTCTATTTGAAACAGAGTACCGTAGAAGCATCAATTGTTCATCGTCCTGATCTTGTAAAAGGTAGGTGATCTCTCTCGAGTAAAAATATTTAATAATAAAAATTGACATGATCATGTTATGGTTGATTTTACGTAGGTTTTCTCAAGTTTCGTAGCCCAAACAAAGTTAAATCCTGATTTAAGGCCAACATGATAGATAAAGAAAAAAAATCACCTTATATCATGTATTTTTATCATACATATGATTATCGGCGTGCTCAGAATTTTTATAGTAATTAACGCCCCTTTCTAGGGCGTTATTTCATTTTGACGCCCATCTAATTGGTCGTCAAATTCCATTTGGAATTGACGACGTTACATATGTCTTATTTTATGGAATTAACGTCACTGTTAAGGACGTTAAAAAAAATAAAACGTGACAATAACAAGGGCGTCAATTAACAAATTCTAAAAGAAGTGATATGTGACGGTCGTCAATTTTATATAGATGGTTTATGAGCTTTTTGCATTTATAGTCGTTAAGAGGTATAGTAGTATCCTTTGGCCATGAAAATTTATGGGCATACTATTGGGATAGAGACCAAGATAATAGAAGTGGTTGCACCGTTTTTCGTGTCCCCTATCGCAAGATCCCCCGTCTCTCATCGAAAAATTATTTTGAACATATGGTTAGGTAGAGTTTTTCGAGCCGGTCATTTTGGTATATTATAAGCTAGATTCTGACATCGTTAAGTATAGAAACGGGAGGTTTAAAAATGTAAAATTTTGAAATAACGACCCAAAACAAGTCGTTACAAAAAAAAAAGTGACGCCTATAGTATCAGACGTCAGATTACATATATGAATGTTTATATATATATAAGTATATATATATATATATATATCTTGTACGTGTATCTTTGAAAATTCATATTAATTAGAATATGTAATAGAAAATTATGAAATAAATATATTTGGAATCCTGGTATTTTTCTCCTAATTATCATATATTCTATTTCCTTAAATTATTTTAAATAAATCAATGTGCATTTTTATGTATGTTTTTGAATTTATTCAATTAAATAGATAAAAATATAAATTCTTGCTAAATAAATTGAGTTAAAAATCATGAAAATTAACGTTCCCCAAGAGGATGTTAATTAATAAATGACGGCACCCACGGGTGTTAAATAATATAAGTTTCTTTAATTATAGTTAATTATAGAATAAAATGGACATGAATTCTATAATTAACGTATACATTTTCTCACCGCTTTCTTCCGTTTTTGACCCATACCTCGGGTCTTTTGGCGCTCTCATCTCACGTCCGTATATGGAGTCCCTGTATCATGATTGGTTCACGCATACACCTCAACTCTCGGTGACATACGAGTCCTCCGTTGGACATTCCGTTCCTTCGGACTGGCAAGTTAGTCATTGAGACCTCCGTAAGTCTCCGCTAGCCTTGGATTCCCTCAAGGCAGCCGAGCTGGTTGTACCCTAAAAATCTTGGATCCGATCCGTGTCACTTTGTTTTTTCGTTAGTCTTGACACTCTACTCCTTTTGGAATCTTCTTGTCATCAATTTGAGAACATAACCCTTTGACTCTGTATTTGGCCATATCTGATTCTGAAATATTAAAGGGCTCTGGGTCCGCGACTTTTCAGTGCCAGGTAGGACGGAAGTCCAATTCTGTAAACCATGGTAAAATTCTGGGTGTGGCATTGCACCAACGTCTGTATATCTGTTTTGATCTGTTATCTGTTAAATCTGTTATTTTGGAAATTCTGATATTCTGTTATTCTGTTATTCTGATATTCTGATATTTGTTATTCTGTTATTCTGTTAAATTCAGTTATTCCGCTAGACTGATTAATCTGCTTATTATTATTATTGAACTCTGTTATATTCTGGCCAATTCTGAAGTTATGTTCATCCGCGCATCTGTCCTTGTTATATTCTGATAACTTATCCTTGACTCTGTATGGGAATTCGTCCCTATATCTCTTGATCTCGTATCTGCCTTTGACTTTAGTATTCATCTTTCTTGATAGTTGATCATCACGATTTTCTAGTTACATGCATTGCATCATCATGAACATGTTAATTGGTTAATCACTTATATTCTGCTTGATGAGAGATGTAATTCCTACTGAGCGTTTCGCTCACCAGCCTATCTTTAACATTTTTCAGGTAAAGACATTGAAGATAGTCCATCAGATGGGGAAGGGAAAGAGTGATGAGTGTTATGAAGAATCGTGTCGGTGTCTTTTATCATTCTTGAGTCTTGTCCGGTTATCGAGTCTGTTCCATCAGAATGTAATAATGAGTTCTTTTCTTTACTTATGTAAGTTGAGTCAAATATGTAATTTGAATATTGGTTATCAATAAAGATTATCTTTGGCCCACTTGTGTCCAGTTTATTTTATGTCGAATGTATGCTCTGATTATTCACGACTGTAATACTGCCACGTTCCGAACAACACGTTCCGCTGCTATCGGTTCGGGGCGTGACAACCCACGCCCTTGGCGTGCTGGCCGCCCGTGAAATTGGGCATCCCGGGCCCTTAGGGGTTCAGCCTCAAGCTTTCCAAATCCCCCGGAGCATCAAGGTCCCTCCCCAGACCCTCCCCATCATCACCGTGTTGCCCATGGGCACATGTGTGCTTTACACGGGTGAGTCCACTTAAGTGATATTGCTGGGTACGTTGGGTTGCTTGCGAGTCATAGGTCCAAGCATCATTGGCCTAGTGGCTATCACCCCCAAGGTGGTGTCACATCAAGAATGCTTTAAGAATTAGAAAAAAATCACATTTGAGTGAAATCTTCCCCCTCTTCATGTGGAGTGTGACTCTCCCCTTTCTCCCTCCCTCCCTCTCTCTCTCTCTCTCTCTCTCTCTCTCTCCAATAGGGGTGCATCCCTTTCTCTCTCCTCCCCCTCCCACCTACTTTCTCTCTCTCCTCCCCTCATTAAATAGTTACCACAACTTCCCACAACACCTCTTTACTCTACCTCTAGCCCCAAGGGAGAACCCATCAATCTCCAAGCCACCCTTCCAAACCTTCATCATTATCGCCTCAATCCCATGGAACATGCCAAACTTCGAAGGCAAATAGAGGAACTCATTAGGAATGGCTTCATCCGCATTAGCAAAAGTCCATGTGCCATCCCTGCCCTTTTCACCCCCAAGAAGGATGGATCATGGCGGATGTGTGTTGATAGTCGGGCCATTAATAAAATCACCGTCAAGTATAGGTTCCCCATACTTAGGCTTGATGACATGCTAGCTGGAGCCACTATCTTTTCAAAAATTGATCTTAAAAGTGGCTATCATCAAGTGAGAATTAGACCTAGAGATGAGTGAAAAATGGCCTTCAAAATCAACGATGGCCTTTATGAGTGGCTAGTCATGCCCTTCGGTCTCTCTAATGCCTCAAGCACTTTCATGCGTCTTATGACGGAGGCCCTTAGGCCTTACATTGGGGTCATTCTAGTGGTCTATTTTGACGACATCCTCATATATAGTCAGTCCCGTGACTCCCACCTAGACCACCTTAGGCAGGTTTGCACCGTCTTACGGCATGAAAGCCTATTTGCCAACCTAGGAAAGTGTCACTTCATGACCATGTCCATCACCTTCCTAGGATTTGTGGTGTCTACCAAGGGTGTCTCCATGGACCCCGAGAAAGTCCAAGCTATTCTTGATTGGCCTGAACCCCACACCCTCCATGAGGTCCGAATCTTCCACGGGTTGGCCACATTCTATAGGAGGTTTATCTGGGGATTCAGCACCATTACCGCCCCCATCACTGATTGTCTCAAAAAGGGGACCTTTCTGTAGACCAAACCAGCCTCCAAAGCCTTTCAAGAGCTTAAGGAGAAGATGACTCAAGCCCCAATCCTATGCCTACCCGACTTCTCCAAAGTCTTCGAAGTCACATGTGATGCATTCGGGATAGGAGGGATCCTTAGTCAAGAGGGGCACCTAGTGGCCTTCTTCAGTGAGAAACTATGTGATGCTAGGATAAGATACTCCACTTATGACAAGGAGTTCTATGCCGTGGTTCAGTCCCTTCGACATTGGAGGCACTACTTGTTGCCCAAAGAATTTGTCATCTTTTCCGACCATGAGGCCCTAAAATACCTCAACTCCCAGCAAAAGTTGAATGCCCGACATGCCCGCTAGGTTGAGTACATCCAATCCTACACCTTTGTGATCAAGCATAAGACGGGGAGTGAGAACCGCGCGGCGGATGCACTCAGTAGGAGGATCTCTTTGTTGTCCACTATTCATGTAGAGGTTACCGGGTTTGAGAGGCTCATGGATGAGTACCCTGACTGACCTGACTTTGGACCCATCTATACCACCTTGACCACCCAGTCTAACAAGGAACATGAGGGTTTTTTCTTAGAGGATGGTTTCCTCTTCAAGGGGCCAAAACTTTGCATACCACGGACCTCACTCCGTGATTTCTTGGTTTGGAAATTACCTACAGGGGGGCTAGCTGGGGACTTTGGGGTTCATAAAACCATTGCTCTAGTTGAGGGTCAACTCTTTTGGCCAAGTCTTAAGAGAGATGTGGCCAAGATAGTGGGCCAATGCCGCACATGCGCTTCGGCCAAACAGGTGAAGTAAAACACTGGCCTTTATACCCCTCTCTCCATCCCCGACCGTCCATGGCAGGACTTAAGCATGGACTTTGTGTTAGGCCTACCCAGGACTCAAAGAAAACATGACTCGATCTTTGTGGTAGTTGATAGATTTTCTAAAATGGCCCATTTCATCCCATTTTCCAAAACCTTATATGCTTCCCGTGTGGCCAGGTTGTTCTTTGATGAGGCCGTTCACCTCCATGGGTTACCCAAGACCATAGTCTCCGACTGGGATGTTAAGTTCACCAGCTACTTTTGGAAGACCCTTTGGCACCTGATGGGTACCCTCCTCAAATTCTCCACAACCTACCACCCTCAAACCGATGGCCAAACCGAAGTTGTCAATCGGAGTCTAGAGAACCTCCTTAGATGTCTTGTCGAGGACCATCTAGGGAATTGGGATCTCATTCTACCTCAGGCTAAATTTACATACAACAACTCTGTCAACAAGTCCATAGGGATGAGTCCATTCTAAGCTATGCGTGGGTACAAGCCAAGGAAACCTTCAGATCTCATTCCCCTTCCCCAGCATGCTAGAGTGTCCATTTTAGCTGAGTCATTTGCCCAACACATTAGAGAGTTGCATGAAGAAATCCGTAAGCGCATCAGCAAGAAGAATGAGATTTATAAAAGGCAGGCTGACTCTCATCGACGTTACCAAGAATTTCACGTGGGTGACGTTGTGATGGTGAGGACGGAGAGGCTCACCCCGGGGGCAGTCTCAAAATTGAGGCCTCGTGGGGCTGGTCCCTTCTAGGTTCTGAGGCGCATTGGCACTAATGCCTATGAGCTAGATCTTCTCGAGGAGTACGGAGTGAACCCAACATTCAACGTGGCCGACCTAGTGCCATATAAGGGTCCCACAGTGGTACCCAGTGAGGATATTGAGCCCATTCCCCCTATTGAGAGAGCACCAACCCGTGAGAAGAGCCCACCAGCCAAGAGAGGCCACCGTGAGCAAATTGAGTGAATATTGGATGAACAGGTCACTGACACCAGGAGTAAGGTGTATGAGCGATATCTCGTCAGGTTGAAGCATTGGCCTCCTTAAGAGGATTTGTGGTGAGTCGGGAAGATCTCCAGTAGCTGGATCCCGACCTTCTCGAGCAGTACCATAGTAGGATGGACCCCTACTCGACGGAGTCGAGCTCTTCGCAGCCTAGGGGATTTGATAGAGGCATCACCCACGACTCCCTCTGGCTTGGGTCGTCATCACACCCCGGAGTTGTGTGAGCTCAGGCATCACTCTATGTCGGCCCAATTATCCATTTTGAGCTTTTCTATTTGAGTCATTTGATGATTTTCCCTTTTATTTGAGTCATTTCTCCAGGTCTTTGGTTTATTTCCCTATGTTAAGTCATTATCCCCTTGGTTGGCTTATTGGACTGCTTTTGTCATTACATGTAAAGACAGGGGCAATTTGGTCATGTAAAAGGATGGGCCCCAATAAATAGGACCCCAACTCCATTTGAGGAAGCTAATGAAAGTGGCCTATTTTGATTCCAAAATTCAGATTTCTAATGGAGTGAATCCTTTAGTGAGGGTGAGAAGCCCAGGGAGAGAATCCCCCCACTCCCTCTCTCTTTCTCTCTCTCTAGGGGGCAGATCCCCTCTCTCTACTCCTCCTTTGGCCGCCCCACTCTCTCTCCACCCCACATGCCCATGTCAGCTCCACATCAGCCCTAGCCCTACCACCTAAGCTGCCATCACAACCACCTTTTCACTTCCCTAGTTGCATTCATTCCCTCCCACCAATTCCCACCAAATCTCTTCCCCTCCCTAGGAGAATCTTGGCCTTCCCAACACCACCGTCCCTCTCCTCCATATAGCCCACCAACTCCCAAGGGAGATTTTAAAATTTTCCCTCCTCTCTCACCTACCCCATACCCTAGGTCACCCCCCCCAAGGGAGCCCCTTGTTCTGGCCGCCCCATCCACTCTTCCCCCTCAATCACCCTAGCACATCCTCCACCTTCCCTCCACCTCCACCTTGTACAGGGAATAGCCCCCTCCCCCCTACGTCCCTCCCCTTCTTAGCACCTCCAGCCCCACTCTAGCTCCACCACACCTCCCCCACGTCCCCTCCTACCATTCCACCATCTCCCTTCACCTTTCAGCACCACCCCCACCCCATCTTATGTCCACTTGGAGCTGCACCGGCGGACCTGCTCACGGCTGAGAACCTTGCAGAGAAGCAGCAACTTTCAGAGCCAGCCACGACTTCATCCCGGTGCTCTAGGATGCACAAGAGGCATCGTCGGAAGTGTTTCCCAGTCCTCTTCGTAACGGTGGTGGTCTCTCCCCTATCTGAACTCGTGGCTGCCCGAAGGAGCCATCATTGTTGGACTGCGCATCATCTCCCGGGCAGTCATCTAGAGGCTCCCACGGCCATCCACCGAAAGTTCTTGAAGTGGGGCTTGGCTGAGAACTTATACTACACGTCTACTTCCAATACCATGAAGCGGCTCTCCGTTTGGACCCTGGACCAGTGAGTTCCTAATTTTCTCCCTCAGGTGCGCTGATCAGTTCCCTCAGGAACTGATCTGACACCCCGACACTGTTTGGATCCTCGCCATCTGCTCCAACCTCCTCTGGAGTCCCCGCAGGTCTCCGTTCGAAGAGGGTTCGACCAAAAATCCAACGACTCTAGCCTCGCCTGAATCAGTGCTCAGGAGCATCTGTGGTGGCCTCGCCTTCCTGCTGCAGTGACCTAGAAGCTACCAGAACGAAAAGCCTGCAACCCTGTTCACGTCTCTGCCCCGACCACCGCCGTCAACCAAAAAATCCCTAAAAATTTAGGCGTCCTCCTGGGCCAACCTAGAAGGTTTTGCCATGGGTTTCGTAGCCAATGGAGTTCGGGGGAGTCCCAGCGGAGCCAACACTGACTAACTGACCTCTGTCTAGAGAGTGGGCAGAACTGACGACCTCCTTTTGATGCGGGACTGACAGAGGGACCCGACGCCAAAGGATGCGAACCTCGGACTCTAGGTGTTGACGCGACCAGCGACAAGCGAACAATAGAGTTAACTCAGCCCGACACTAAGGCCGTGTTTGACAATGGGGTTGTCCACCGGTTAGCCGACATCGGCTAACCGGTGGGCCCCGCCTCCGCCCACCCTCCCCCTCACAGAACATGCTTAACCGGGGTCGGGTACTATAACCGACCCTTCAGGGTTGATTACGGTAGCCCGGTACTCGGTTCGCAAAGTCACCCTAAGAGTTCATGTGGGCTATATGTCACAAACAGAAATGCGAGCTCACTCGTCTTCCCAAGCGAGGGAAAGCGTGGATCCGCGCGGTTGTGAAACTGGCAGAGTCAAGGGTGGTCGACTCACTTTCGTGCTCGGATCGAGTCACGGGATGGGTTCACTCTCTTACTCACAACGGTGACATGAACTCACGAGCTAGAAATCTGAACGCACTCAAGCAGCGGCATACGATCGTATACTAGGAAAGCAAATGCCAAGAAGTTAAGACCGTTACCTCCACTCACCTGGCGTGGGGAAGACAACCCTTGCCAAATCTGTACTCCCGGTTAACAATAATCAACAGTTACAAAATTAACCCACTCCACGTAGGGAGGTAATAGGTCACATGTGGGGCCCGGGAGTATCGAGTTTGGGTTGACGGGCAGTGTTTTGGGGCGCTCCGTCGGTGCCGACAAGCCTCGATTTGGTGCTTCCCGGACGGCGCGTTCCGCGGGTTGTAGGGCCCATGTGCTACTTGGGCCTTCGAATTGGGAGGGGTGGGCCTCGTTGTGAAGAGGACTGCTGGAGAGGCAATCCCTAGGAGAGGGATGCCCTGGTTCACCTCGTGGAAGGCGAGGCGGCTCCGATCTTCAATTGTTGAAGTTGCTGTCCACGGATCTGAACTTCTGTTTCAGACTCGCGCGGTCCGACAAAATCTGCTGCTGCGATCAGCCTCGTCGTCAAATCGACACGAGACTGGCGCCGTTGGAAAGTTGAATCGAAATCCTTCGACCCTATATGGTTTCAGGAATTTTTTTGGGGCCGTAATTCTGATGGTCAAATTTTGAACAAGACTGCTCTCAGTCTTAGATCTGGCTGGGCAGAATTGGATCTGCTTGAGGGTTGGCGTTGACCATGACCCAGACTTCGGATCTGGGTGTTGGGTTTTCATGAAAGTTGGAGAGGGGGAAGTAAGGAAGGATGGGATATTTTTGTGGAATTTATGGTGGAGGTTTGATTGGGGAAACAGATTTTCTAGCACTGGGTGGTCGGATCTGGACTGTAGGGGGCAGCACAGATTTGGGAAAAGACAAAGATTTTTAGAAAATGTAAAAAAGATCTAAAATTCTCAAAAAAAATCCATGGAAGGGGGCTTAGGTGGACAAAATCCCCAATAAAAATTACAACTCATTCAGACATGGGGAAGGTGGGCTCATGGGCGAACTACTTGGTTGCTGTGACACAAGACAGAACACGGGCGGATCTAGAGGGCTGGGAAACACGAAATGGGAAAAATGGAAAACGAAGGCTAGAAAATTGGAAAACATTTATGGGACGTGGGATGGACCTCGGGACCTCGCCCTCAAAATTTGGAACCCAACAGATCACGAGGTTGAGAGCTAAAATTCCGGGAAGAGCTTGCTGTCCTTAGTGGACAAAACTGCGGCGACGGCGGCGACGATCTTCACACTAGATAGAGGAGGCGTCTCACCTAAGAATACAACTTTCCCAGCTGCAGGAAGGGGGAGAGGAGAGGGGGGTTACGCACCAAGCTTGGATCTCCAAGATTTTCATAAATTTTATGCATTAATTCCATTCAAATGAGAGATACATGCTATTTGTATGAAATACAAAAGGACACTAACTATCCCTAGATTTAGGATTGGGGAAGGGTAAAAGGGGAAGTTCACATTTAATTCTCCCATGTGATTTGGAACCAAATAAAATAAAAATTCAAACCTATTATAATATACTATATGGGGGCGCCACCTTGACTGTGTAGTTTCCAATTTGGACTTTTTTAACCCATTGTCCCCCCTTTGGTCCAATCTTCTAGAAGCCCACCTTGGACATTTGACCGGCCCCACATGGGCCCTTGGGCTTAGGTGGACCAATGGGAGAGGGGATGGGGGGCCCGCAGGACCCATGTGATCCTATTTTACAAATAAACCCATTGTTCCAACCTTATTACAATCCAAATAAAAACAAATAAACACACATTACACACAAATAAAATCCCAATAAATACTATAAATACTAAGACTCAAGAGGGAGACTCTAGACTGTCTCCGAGCCAGGGGGAAGCGATGTAGCTCGAGTGGTGCTACGCGTATGGTACTGACGGCTCGCCGAATCATATCTCTCACTGGCTCCGGTGTCCGCACCAATTATCCCCGGGTGGGAGAAACTCGACCCTGTCGAGTAAGGGTCCGCATCGCTCAGGTAGTGCTCCAGTAGGTCCGGATCTATCCTCTGTAACTCTGCCCAGGTGATCTAAGCATCCTCGGTGGCGGGTCGCCCTCTCCATAGCACTAGGTAGCGCAGGTAGGATCCACTCCTGGTAATAGTCACCTGCTCATCCAGTATATAATCTATATGCTCTCACTGCCGTGGAAATGTGGCTGGTGGTGGACACTCAGGTGTGGGATCACTCTCAATGGGAGGAGATGGCTCGAAAGGCTCACTAGGGATCACCGCTGGGTCCCTATAGGCAAGTACATCAGACGCATTTAAAGTAGAGCTTATACCATATTTCTCGGGCAGGTCCACAACATATGCATTGGATCCGAGGCATTTCAACACTCGAAATGGACCGACTTCGTGAGCTTGCAATTTCTTGACAGTTCTAGAGGGAAACCGTTCAGGTCTAACCCTGATCATGACATAATCACCCTCTTGGAACTCACGATGGTGTATATGGGCATCGGCTAACTCCTTATACCATGCATTGCGGGCCTCAATGTGACGACGAATGTCGTCATGCAGACTCCTAACATGCCTAGCAAATGACTCGGCAGACTCTGACACTCGTGCATGAATGGGCATGGGAACAAGATCCACTGGCTTCCTAGGCCTACGACCTGTGACAATCTTAAAAGGACTCATACCGGTAGACATGTTGACCGAATCATTATATACAAACTCTGCCAGTGGTAACATGAGATCCCAATCCCCTACACGGTTCCTGACAAGACACCTCAAAAGGTCACCCAGACTTCTATTGACCACCTCAGTCTGACCATCTGTCTGGGGATGATATGCAGTGGAGAACTTGAGGTGAGTACCTAACGTATGCCACAGTGTCTTCCAAAAATAACTGGTAAACCTAACATCACGGTCAGACACTATGGTACGAGGCAACCCGAACTTGCACACCACATGAGTAAGGAAAAGGCGGGCTACCCTCGAAGCATCCGAAGCCTTCGAGCAGGGAATGAAAAGGGCCATCTTCGAGAATCGATCTACTACCACATAGACTGAATCATGCTTTCAAGAGGTGCGTGGCAATCCCAAGACAAAATCCATGCTAATATCATGCCATGGGGCATCAGGCACGGGGAGAGGTGTGTGGAGGCCCAAGCTTTGCTTCTTCATTTTGGCCGTAACACATGTATGGCACTAGGCCACAATGTGAGCAACATCTCGCTTCAAGCTCGACCAATAGAATCTATGCTTGATAGCCTCGATAGTCTTGTTCCGACCGAAGTGGTCGGCTAGACCTCCTGCATGTAGTTCCCAGACTAAGAAGTCACGAACCAAAGTTCGGGGAACACAAAGCCTGCCTCCTCGAAAGAGGTAACCCCCCTGAAGCACATAATCAATATGATCTCTCGAGGGTCCAGCCTGGAGAGCGGCAAAGATCTGACCAAAGTCAGGACAATCAACATAAGCCTCTCTCATCTTCTCTAGCCCTATAACCTCGGCACTCATGGTTGTCAGCAAACATGCTCGCCGACTCAAGGCATCAGCTACCTTGTTCTCTACTCCAGCCTTGTGTTTAAGCACGAATGTGAACTGCTAGAGATACTCGACCCATCTACTGTGACGCGCATTAAGCTTTTTTTGCACATGGAGGAACCTCAAAGCCTCATGATCGGAGTACAAGACAAACTCCTGATGTAATAGATAGTGCCTCCAATGCCTAAGAGCCTGAACAACTGCATAGAATTCTTTATCATAAGTGGAGTATCGCAGTTTCCCGTCATTCAGCTTCTCACTGAAATATGTGACCGGGTGGGTCTCCTGATTCAACACTCCTCCAATCCCTACACCCGATGCATCACAAGAGACCTCAAACACCTTCGAGAAATCTAGTAATCGAAGGACCGGTGTCTGGGTCATGCGTTCCTTGATGTCCTTGAAGGCAACAACAGTGGCCTTCGTCCAGACAAACGTGCCCTTCCTGATACAGTCCATGATCGGGTATGTGACAGAACTAAGTCCGCAGATGAAACGTTGATAGAACGTCGCGAGGCCATGGAAGCTACGGACATCATGGATGGTACGGGGTTCCGGCCACTCAACAATGGCCCGGACCTTCTCCGGATCTGCGGAGACCCCAATACTAGACACAATAAAATCCAAGAAGGCAAGCTGAGAAGTCATAAAGGCACACTTCTATGGGTTTACAAACAACTGCTCTCGCCTCAAAAGTAGGCAGACTTGCCGTAGATGATCCAAGTTGTCCCCCGTAGTGCGATTATAGATGAGAATATCATCGAAATACACTACCATAAAGACTCCAATGAATGGTCGAAGGACCTGAGTCATGAGTCGCATGAAGGTGCTAGGGGCATTGGTCAACCGAAAGGGCATAACCAACCACTCATATAGACCATCCTTGGTCTTAAATGCGGTCTTCCACTCATCACCTAGCCTAATCCACACCTGATGGTAGCCACTCTTAAGATCTATCTTCGAAAAGATAGTGGCACCTGCCATCATGTCAAGCATATCATCCAGGCGGGGAATAGGGAACCTGTACTTCACGGTGATTTTGTTGATGGCACGACTATCAATACATATTCTCCACGTACCATCCTTATTTGGGGTGAGTAATGCGGGAACATCACACGGACTCATGTTGTCCCGAACAGACCCTCTCTGCATCAGCTCATCGACCTGCCGCTTTAGCTCGGCGTGTTCCGTGGGACTCATGCGATAATGAGGAAGATTGGGCAATGATGTGCCCGGAATCAGGTCGATAGCATGCTGAATATCCCGCATAGGTGGGAGTCCCTCGGGAAGCTCTTCGGTAAAGATATCAGCAAACTCCTGCAGAATGGGAATGACATTGGGTGGGAGTTCACCCTCGGCCTTTTGCTCCACCTCAGGGACTGTGATGGCAAAGACGGGGCTGCCCCTACTAGCCTCCTACTCCATTTCTCGAGAGCTAATCAACATCAACCTCCTAGATGGGGGCTTGCTTGTGCCAGAAGTAACGGTCATGGCCCTAGATGGGGATGGGGTACTGGGTCCAGGGACGGAAGGCTCCGAAGTACTAGGGCCAGTAGGACCCCTAACGGAAGGACTCTTAGGCTGAGAGGGGTGGAGAGCAATCCTTTGGCCACCATGGTCGAAGGTACAGGTGTTCGACCGGCCATGGAGAGTAGCATCCCGATCAAACAACCACGGCCTACCAAGAATAATACTGTCCACCTCCATGGGGAGGACATCACACCAGATCTCGTCACGGTAGGCATGGAACTACAGTGGGACCAGACACCGTAGCCTGATCGGAATGGAGGTGGAATCCACCCATGATACTCGATAGGGGCAAGGATGGTCCACGACGGTATGACCAAGACGAGAGACACTGCCCGTGGAGATTGCATTGATACAACTCCCACTATCGATAATCACCTTACAAACATTCCCGCCCAGCCTACAGTATGTATGAAATATGGTGGTCCGATGCCAGTCATCGCCGGCCTGTGGCTGGGTGAGAATACCCCTGACGACCCCTATCTGGGCATCATCTAGATGCTGAACCTCCTGACCATCATCCTCATTCTCAAAGAACTCATCAGGTAATTCTTGATCCGCCTCATAGCTGACTGACACAAGCTCGGAAGATGAGGTGTTCCTGACCTGTGTGTCCCCAATGACTAGAGATTGACGCGTGGGACACTGGTTGGCAAAATGGCCAAACCCATTGCAGTGAAAACACTGCTGCCGGGATCCGCTAGGCTCCCCGATCAAAGGTCGCTTACCCTTGTCCTTCCGACGGATGGGGGGTGAAGGCAACAAGGGACGGGCAAGAGGTGCGGGTGCCCGTGGACGGGCAATGGGTGCCAGAGGTTGTTAGGGACGAGGAAAGTCCCTCGGAGGTGGAGGGCGAGGCCTAGGAGTGAACGGCTCTTGATGGGCGGGCTCCTGAGGTCGAGCCATGGGGGCGCTCTGATATGAGCCTGTAGAGCTGTGGGGGTCGACACTACGAATAGGGAAGGGGCCCATCCGTTGGGTAGGTTCGAACTCGGCCTCGAATTGCTCCAATTCGAGAGCAACCTGATATGCCTCCTCCAAAGTTGTCACATTGCGGTGGAAAATTTCATATTGATAGTTTGGCCGCAGACCTCTTTGAAAGCGTGAGATGGTCATGGTGCTCTCTTCCGTAACTCCACACCGTAAATAATACTCATCAAATTCGGCGGTGTACTCAATCATGGACCGGTTCCCTTGGGAGAGACTTTGCCATTTGTCTATGAGACACTGGCGATATGTGGCAGGAAGGTACTTCAGCCTCAACTTGAGGTTCATCTCATTTCAAGTACCGATCTGGGGTTGATGTCGCTGCATTAATAGGCTCTCTACATTTGTCCAATAGGTTTGCGCCTATACTGCATCTTCATCTCGGCGTAGCGAACTCTTCGGTGCTACGTCATCTCAAACCACTCGAAGTACCGATCCATGCCGGCCTCCCAATCTAAATAGACCTTCGGGTCCAAGGACCCGTCAAAAAGGGGAGGGTCCACACGCACGCTCCTAAGAACGCGGTCGTCATCATCGTAATCACGATTCCGTGGTTGGGCTCGACGGTCACGACTATAACCCCCTTGTTCATTATCGGATGCATAATCAGCCACCTCGGTCAAGGGGAGTAGTGTTTGAATGTAACACCTGTGGGAGGTAGTGTTTGAATGTAAATTTGGCTTCCCCTCCCCATGTTCAACCCCCTTGCATGGGGAGTAGTGGTGTAACATTTTACTTTTCAGGTCAAATCTACACCGACGCGGCGTGCGGGTGCATACCCACGCCTCCCCGCTAGCCCTCGTCTCCGACCGAGATCGGTGTATTCACGTCGATCAGGTGAGCTTCTGGTCACTTCTTGTAGCAACCCTGGTAAAATAAAAGGAAGATTTCAAGAAAGATTAAGTAAGTAAATGATAAGAACCAAAATGAATAAATAATAAGTCAAATGTAAATAACGCCTCTCAACAAGGCGTAATTTAAATAAGAAACGCCTTCACCTGAGGCGTTAATTCAAAAAGTGACGCCTATACCAAAGGGCGTCAAATTTCAAAAACGTCCAAAACGAATAAAAGGAAAGGGAAAGAAACGCCCTCTTCTTGGGCGCGAATTACAAAAGAAATGGCACCGGTCAAGACGTCAATTAGAATTAACGCCCTAACCTAAGGCGTTAATTACATTGGTGTTCTGTTCGAACCAGGAGACTATCCAGGGTAAGTTTTAGGATTGGTACGTGTTTGATTGAATATAGAAGGACTCTATCAAGGAAAAATATCTTCCAATCGAATTATAACTCTATTGGGATTCCAAAAAATCCTATAAATACCTTTCTAATCGAACCTGTTCGTTATTTTTGGCAAACCATTCTGCTGCTACTGTACGTGAAGAACAGGTTATTCTTCTTCCTCTGCCTTCGGTTATGGATATGAAGAATATTAATGTTCTTCATCTTCTTATTCTGTAGGTTGCCTGTAGCAAGTAGTAACTCTCTTGTCTGGTAGAAGAACGTGGGCTCTTCATCAACCTCCTCTTCATCCGTTTACAGTGAAGAAGGAAGCTGCTGATTCCTCTACGAGCAAAGAAGAAATTTCTTTCCTGTGCTCATCTATTGTCACGTTCGCACCATCTGGAGGCTGCTATTACCTGGCTATTCGATTGCTATTATCCTTAGAGTTTCCGTTTACACCACTTTCAGGAGACTCTGTTTAGAACAGAGTATCAACTTTCTTCACGTAATTTCACCCAGATCATCATCAGGTAGGTTTTCTCAAGAATTGTAGCCCAAACTAGCGTAAAATTTATGCTATTATCATCTGTTAGATCATGCATATAGTGTTACTACGATTTTGATGTTTTCTGTGAAACTTTGGAAAGAGGCGACCCTCTCTAGGGTGCTAATTCAATTTCTGACGACTGACAGAAGTGTCGTCAATTCCACATAATTAATAAATACCCATGTTTAAAATTTAATATCTATGAAACCATGAATTTGATGTAATGCATGATCATATATATCAAATCCTGATATTTTCCTTGTCTTGACCATGTACCTTGTTTCCTGAAAATTTATTATCCTATAAATTTCCACTATTCATGTTAATCCTGGAAAAGAATGAATTAACGACCCCCAGTAGGTCGTCTTTTATGAACGTGACGCCCCGCACAAGGACGCTATTTTAAATTAAAGACTTAGAATAAGTCGTTAATTCCCTGAAATTACTGGAAGTTATTAAATTCATGAAAAAAGTAATTAACGACACAGTGCAAGTCGTTTCTTGGTGAAATAATGCCCCTGGCTAAGGTGCGTTTTATCAAAAATATAGAATTGGGTAAATTTCAGTAATAATCGAAATTAAAGATGGGACGACTGTTCCAGAAGTCGTCAAATAGTAAAGAAACGACCCACAAAAGGTCGTGAATTTATTAAGTATTGACTTGTCTTAAGTCACTAAATTCCTGTGTTATTATACTGTTTTCTGTGAATCGAGGGTTTCATATATGTATATGTATATATATATATATATATATATATATATATATATATATATATATATCGGCACTATATTCCATCCCGTAAATATAGTCCCATGTTCCACGATGTTTTACCGATTACCCCTCAATTCTCGGTGATAGATGAACCCTCCATCGGACATTCCGTTCCTTTGGACCGGTAACTTTATCATAGAGACCTCCGTAAGTCTCCTCGTAGCCTTGGATTCCCTCAAGGCCGACCGAGCAGGTTGTACCATAAAAACCCTTTACACTATTTTGCTATGTCACTCTATAGAAACATGGTATACCGGCCCTCATGATATGCTATGTGGATATCATGAGAATATTCTTAATGGGGTGTGGAAATCATACCATTATTATGATGTTCTTGTGGACCTCAATTCTATATCAAATGACATGACCATCTATATATGGTCACTTAATTGTCATGGTACCCAATTAGAGAACCAACTCCACCCAATTTTATCGATACTTGTGTTTGTATCGTTATTATCGTCCTTATACATCAAGTTCAATTTTAAACTCTACTCTATCTTGAATATCCACAAGCTTTTTCTTGAAATTCCATATTGGCTATACTATAAAGTGGATGTCTAGATCTATCTTTAATGCTGTGCATATAAGGGCCCGATCTGGTCCTGGGAGGAGCACCCAAAAGTACTAGTGCCCATGGGAGTTGTAATGATCACAGTGTCTAGCATTGCACCGAAGTAGTTTCTCTTTTGATCTTTGACATTCCACACTCTCTCTTTCTTGCGTGCGTGACTCAACTTGCGTGACTTTACTAGCGTGGCCCGACACGGGCAAAGTACTTGCGTGAAATAGCCAATAATCTATAAAGTCTCTCATGAATATCTCTTGTTTAAGACTCGCTTGGAAGTTTTGAACGACGTGTTATTCTACTATTAGTTTTATTTCACTTTCTCAGTTATTTCTACATGCATATTGCATTTACATGTGAAAAATTATAATTACTTAAACACATTGCTAGTTCTTGAGATATAATTTCCTACTGAGCGTTCGCTCACTCAGTGTTTCCCTACCTTTCAGGTAAGTCCGACAACGAGACTCAATCGGACAGGGAAGGTCAAGAGTGAAAGAGATTAGAGCTTCTCAAAGCGTCAACTAGTCTTGTCTTTTCTATATTTTCTTGAGTCAATATTGTACTTTTCTTTTTATTAAGTTTAGCATTTTCAAGGGATTGTAATAGAAATACTTTTGTGAAGGAATAAAAGGATTGGGTTATCTTTACTCTTGCGCATCTCTGATTTGGTGTCGAATACACTAATACTCTGATTGACATGATCGATATAAACTTGTCACGTGTCTCCGGGTATCTTCCGTGCTCGGGGCGTGATAGTTTATTGTGGTATCAGAGCCTAGGGTATTCAATTCCTAGGAAACCCAAGTCCAAGGATAAGTCTGAACCTCTAACCAGTGAGATTGGGTAGAACCAAGGGTTAAAGTTAACATAGAATTAAAAGCCTTTTAACGCAATCACATACTAATATAGCTATTGTAATTGTAGGACAATGGCTATCGAACGTGCTCAATGGCGTAACATGCAACGCACTCTTCAAGGCATGACCCAGGCACTTCAACAAGTGGTACAAGGAGGTGCACATCGTGGAGCAGGAAATCTCCACCAAAGCTTCAAGAACATGAACCCTCCTAAGTTCATGGGATCCACTGATCCAGATGATGCCGAGCACTGGATCCGAGAGACGGAACGTGTTTTTAGAGTCATGCAATGTTCGGACCAAGAGAAGGTCATGTTAGCCACATTTCAACTAGAAAGAGACGCCCGATGCTGGTGGGAGTCGGTAGAAGCCACATTAGATCAAGGACAAGTTACTTGGGAGGAGTTTGTTGAACATTTCAACAATAAATATTTCTCAGATCGAGTTCAAGAGAAGAAAGCCGCTGAATTCACCGCACTTAAGCAACGATCTTTGTCGGTGGCTGAATATGAAGCGTAGTTCTCAAGGCTGTCTCGGTACGCTAAACACTTAGTTAGTACTGAGAAGATGAAAGCTTGAAGATTTCTTAATGGGCTCAGGCCCCAATATATCACACAACTGGCACCGATGGACATACAAGTCTATTCGGAGATGGTTCGACGAGCCCAATTACTAGAAGATGCCACGGAAATATCTGATAGGATCCGTGGGAAAGACAAGAAGGAGAATGTTACTAGCTCCGGCACCTTCAAACCCAATTTCAAGAAGAGGCCAAGTAATGGAGGTACTCCCTCGCAGGAGCAAAAGTTCAAGAAGACCAAACCTTTCTCCATCACCACTACACCTTCTAAGGTGATATGTAAGCACTGTGATAAGGCCGGGCACAAGGCCGAAGAATGTTGGAGGAAACTTGGAGCGTGTCTCCGTTGTGGGAGCCGTGATCATCGGATTCCCGACTGTCCCCTACTCAATAATCAAGCCGATGACGGAAAGCGCCCGGTGACAAAGAATGCTCGTCTCCAAGCTATTAAGGAGGCGGAACAAGACGAAGGCGGACTAGTAGAAGGTACACTGAAAGTTTGTTCCAAGTCTGCACATGTCTTATTTGATACAGGTGCATCACATTCTTTTATTTCCAAGAAGTTTGCTAACCCACTACCTATGGAACAGAATGGATGAAAATATTTTTATCTACTCCTCTCGGAAACGAAACCGATATTACTCACCATTATCAAAACTGTGCAGTCTTGGTAAAAGGAAGAAATCTTCCTATCAACCTCATATGTTTAGACCTAAAGGAATATGATGTCATATTGGGAGCAGACTGGTTATCTAGGTATCAGGCAACTGTGGATTGCCGTAACAGCAAAGTTACTTTCAAGGACTTTCCAGAACTAGTCTATTCTAGCCCTAAGAGTCGGAGCAAGTCACCTCTTATTTCGGCTCTCCGAGCTAGCAAGCTAATAAGGAAAGGATGTGTATCTTTCCTTGCATTTGTCACCATTAAGGAGACTAAGGAGACTAAGCTAGAAGACATCCCAGTTGTGCAAGAATTTCCAGACGTGCTTCCGGAGCATTTGCCTGGATTACCTCCACAAAGAGAAGTGGACTTCACCATCGACTTGGTCCCTAGTGCTGGACCAGTTTCTAAGGCACCATATAGGATGTCCCCTGCCGTACTCAAGGAGCTGAAGGAGCAATTGATGGAACTTCTCAAAAAGGGATTTATTAGACTAAGCACTTCCCCGTGGGGAGCACATGTGCTATTTGTAAAGAAGAAAGATGGATCCATGAGGTTATGATCGACTATCGACAGTTGAATCATCTCACTATCAAGAACAAGTATCCACTGCCGAGAATCGATGAGTTATTTGATCAAATATCTAGATCCATGTATTTTTCGAAGATTGATCTCAGGTCGGGATATCACCAACTAAGGATCAAAGATGAGGACATTTATAAGACCGCGTTCAGAAGCAGGTATGGGCACTATGAATTTGTTGGTATGCCTTTTGGACTAACAAATGCCCCTGCTGCCTTTATGCAGTTGATGAATAGTATATTCAGGCCTCATCTAGATCAATTCATAGTGGTTTTCATTGATGATATACTGATCTATTCAAAGACCAAGGAAGAGCACGCGGAGCATTTGAGAATAGCATTACAAATATTGAGGATGAATCAGTTATATGCAAAGCTCAGTAAATGTGAATTTTGGTTAGGAGAAGTAGCTTTCTTGGGGCATGTTATATCAAAAGACGGTTTATCCGTAGATCCATCAAAGGTTGAAGCTGTAAGGAATTGGGAAAGACCGACCAATGCTAGCGAGATCCGTAGTTTCTTGGGTCTTGCGGGCTACTATCAGCGATTCATCAAGGATTTATCCAAGATAGCCGTACCACTCACTAGGCTAACTCGCAAGGAGATACGTTATGAATGGAGTGAGGAATGTGAAAGAAGCTTCCAAGCTCTCAAAGATCATCTAACTACTGCCCCGGTTTTAGCTTTACCAATTGAAGGCGAGAGATTCGAAATATACACCGATGCATCTGGCATTGGCCTCGGATGTGTTTTAATGCAACAAGGGAAGGTTATAGCCTACTCTTCTCGCCAATTGAAGAAGCATGAGGATAACTACCCAGTTCATGATTTACAATTGGCTGCGGTAGTATTTGCACTGATGATCTGGAGACATTATCTGTACGGAGTGCAGTTTATTGTATACTCTGACCATAAAAGTCTTAAGTATCTCTTCTCTCAGAAGGAATTGAATATGAGGCAAAGACGTTGGCTAGAATATCTTAAGGACTTCGACTTCACTATACAATATCATCCTAGAAAGGGTAATCCTGTAGCCGATGCCCTCAGTCGAAAGCCGAGAGCACTATTAGCCAATTGCATGATTCAGGAGTGGAAGTTGCTAGAATAATTCTCTAAACTTAATATAAGCATGGACAAGGACAGTAGGTGTGTCACCTTATCCCATATGAGCATACAGCCAGACTTGCTATCCGAAATACAAGGACTTCAAGGTAGTGACCCCGTACTAGTTGAAATCAAGGGCAAAATGGAAGAACAACCTGATTTCAAATTAGAACCAGATGGAAGATTGATGTTCAGAAATAAAACATGTATACCGAATTGCCCAGAGCTAAAGAAGAAAATCTTAGATGAAGCTCACAGATCAAGGTACACAATTCATCCAGGATCAACTAAGATGTACCAAGATTTGAAAAGGACCTTTTGGTGGCCCAATATGAAAAGAGAAATAGCGGATTTTGTGTCTCACTGTCTCACATGTCAATAAGTCAAGGCAGAACACCAAAAGCCTGCCGGTAAGCTACATCCTCTAGATATTCCCAAGTGGAAGTGGGAGGATATCGGTATGGACTTCATTATGGGTCTGTCTAAATCAAAGGGAGGATATGACGGAATATGGGTTATCATCGACCGATTGACCAAATCGGCACACTTCTTATCAATCCAGAGTCGATGGTCAGTTGATGTTCTTGCTGCATTATACCTTAAAGAGATAGTCAGGTTACATGGAGTACCTGTCTCAATCGTGTCTGACAAAGACCCCCGTTTTACTTCTCACTTTTGGAAGGGTTTACAACATTCACTGGGGACAAGACTTAACTTTAGTACAGCTTTTCATCCGCAAACGGATGGTCAGACCGAGAGAACTAATCAGGTGGTTGAAGATATGCTCAGAGCTTGCATCATTGATTTTGGTGGAAGCTGGCATGATCACTTGCCTTTGGTTGAATTTGCATACAATAACAGCTACCAGGCAAGTATACAAATGGTACCTTTCGAAGCTTTATACGGAAGGAGTTGCCGATCGCCTTTGTGCTGGGACGAAGTTGGCGAAAAATAACTATTAGGTCCAGACATGGTAAGGGATACCACTGAAAAGATTCAGTTGATTAGAGAAAGACTTCAAGTTGCTCAGTCTAGACAGAAGGCTTATGCTGATACACAAAGAAGAGATCTCGAATTCCAAGTGGGAGATCACGTATTTCTTAAGATATCACCTGGACGTGGAATAAGGAGATTTGGTGTTAAGGGCAAGCTTACACCATGGTTTATCGGACCTTTTGAGATACTAGAAAGGGTTGGCGAGGTTGCTTACCGCATCGCTTTACCTCCTCAATTGTCCGAAGTACACAATGTATTCCACATATCAAGGTTGAAGAAATATGTGTATGATCCGTCACATATCATTGATCATGGAGACCTGGTGATTCAAAGGGATCTCACTTATGAACAAAGGCCCATGAAGATCCTCGATCGCGAGGTACGAACATTAAGAAATAAAATTATTCCCATGGTTAAGGTGCAATGGAGTAAATGTTCAGAACGCGAAGCCACATGGGAGACCGAGGAGTCTATGAGGAAACGATTCCCAGACTTATTCTAAAAAGGTGTGTATTCTACACTCTCCACGTTTATATGTGATGGAATTTGGGGACCAAATTCTTTTAAGTGGGGGACGGTGTAGCAACCCTGGTAAAATAAAAGGAAGATTTCAAGAAAGATTAAGTAAGTAAATGATAAGAACCAAAATGAATAAATAATAAGTCAAATGTAAATAACGCCTCTCAACAAGGCGTAATTTAAATAAGAAACGCCTTCACCTGAGGCGTTAATTCAAAAAGTGACGCCTATACCAAAGGGCGTCAAATTTCAAAAACGTCCAAAACGAATAAATGGAAAGGGAAAGAAACGCCCTCTTCATGGACGCGAATTACAAAAGAAACGCCACCAATCAAGACGTCAATTAGAATTAACGCCCTAACCTAAGGCGTTAATTGCATTGGTGTTCCGTTTGAACTAGGAGACTATCCAGGGTAAGTTTTAGGATTGGTACGTGTTTGATTGAATATAGAAGGACTCTATCAAGGAAATATATCTTCCAATCGAATTCTAACTCTATTGGGATTCCAAAAAATCCTATAAATACCTTTCTAATCGAACCTGTTCGCTATTTTTGGCGAACCGTTCTGCTGCTGCTGTACGTGAAGAACAAGTTATTCTTCTTCCTCTACCTTCGGTTATGGATATGAAGAATATTAATGTTCTTCATCTTCTTATTCTGTAGGTTGCCTGTAGCAAGTAGTAACTCTCTTGTCTAGTTGAAGAACGTGGGCTCTTCATCAACCTCCTCTTCATCCGTTTACAGTGAAGAAGGAAGTGTTGATTCCTCTACGAGCAAAGAAGAAATTTCCTTCCTGTGCTCATCTATTGTCACCTTCGCACCATCTGGAGGCTGCTATTACCTGGCTATTGGATTGTTGTTATCCTTAGAGTTACCGTTTACACCACTTTCAGGAGACTCTGTTTAGAACAGAGTATCAACTTTCTTCACATAATTTCACCCAGATCATCATCAGGTAGGTTTTCTCAAGAATTGTAGCCCAAACTAGCGTAAAATTTATGCTATTATCATCTGTTAGATCATGCATATAGTGTTACTGCAATTTTGATGTTTTCTGTGAAACTTTGGAAAGAGGTGACCCTCTCTAGGGCGCTAATTCAATTTCTGACGATTGACAGAAGTGTCGTCAATTCCACATAATTAATAAATACCCAATTTAATATCTATGAAACCATGAATTTGATGTAATGCATGATCATATATATCGAATCCTGATATTTTCCTTGTTTTGACCATGTACCTTGTTTCCTGAAAATTTATTATCCTGGAAATTTCCACTATTCATGTTAATCCTGGAAAAGAATGAATTAACGACCCCCAGTAGGTCGTCTTTTATGAACGTGACGCCCCGCACACGGACGCTATTTTAAATTAAGGACTTAGAATAAGTCGTTAATTCCCTGAAATTACTAGAAGTTATTAAATTCTGGAAAAAAGTAATTAACGACACAATGCAAGTCGTTTCTTGGTGAAATAACGCCCCTGGCTAAGGCGCGTTTTATCAAAAATATAGAATTGGGTAAATTTCAGTAATAATCGAAATTAAAGATGGGACGACTGTTCCAGAAGTTTTCAAATAGTAAAGAAACGACCCACAAAAGGTCGTGAATTTATTAAGTAGTGACTTGTCTGAAGTCGCTAAATTCCTGTGTTATTATACTATTTTCTGTGAACCGAGGGTTTCATATATGTGTATATATATATATATATCGGCACTATATTCCATCCCGTGAATATAGTCCCATGTTCCACGATGTTTTACCGATTACCCCTCAATTCTCGGTGATAGATGAACCCTCCATCGGACATTCCGTTCCTTTGGACCGGTAACTTTATCATAGAGACCTCCGTAAGTCTCCTCGTAGCCTTGGATTCCCTCAAGGCCGACCGAGCGGGTTGTACCATAAAAACCCTTTACACTATTTTGCCATGTCACTCTATAGAAACATGATATACCGGCCCTCATGATATGCTATGTGGATATCATGAGAATATTCTTAATGGGATGTGGAAATCATGCCATTATTATGATGTTCTTGTGGACCTCAATTCTATATCAAATGACATGACCATCTATATATGGTCACTAAATTGTCATGGTACCCAATTAGGGAACCAACTCCACCCAGTTTTATCGATACTCGTGTTTGTATCGTTATTATCGTCCTTATACATCAAGTTCAATTTTGAACTCTACTCTATCTTGAATATCCACAAGCTTTTTCTTGAAATTCCATATTGGCTATACTATAACGTGGATGTCTAGATCTATCTTTAATGCTGTGCATATAAGGGCCCGATCTGGTCCTGGGAGGAGCACCCAAAAGTACTAGTGCCCATGGGAGTTGTAATGATCACGGTGTCTAGCATTGCACCGAAGTACTTTCTCTTTTAATCTTTGACATTCCACACTCTCTCTTTCTTGCGTGCGTGACTCGACTTGCGTGACTTTACTAGCGTGGCCCGACACGGGCAAAGTACTTGCATGAAATAGCCAATAATATATAAAGTCTCTCATGAATATCTCTTGTTTAGGACTCACTTGGAAGTTTTGCACGACGTGTTATTCTATTATTAGTTTTATTTCACTTGCTCATTTATTTCTACATGCATATTGCATTTACATGTGAAAAATTGTAATTACTTAAACCCATTGCTAATTCTTGAGATATAATTTTCTACTGAGCGTTTGCTCACTCAGTGTTTCCCTACCTTTCAGGTAAGTCCGACGACGAGACTCAATCGGACAGGGAAGGTCAAGAGTGAAAGAGATTAGAGCTTCTCAAAACGTCAACTAGTCTTGTCTTTTCTATATTTTCTTGAGTCAATTTTATACTTTTCTTTTTATTAAGTTTAACATTTTCAAGGGATTGTAATAGAAATACTTTTGTGAAGGAATAAAAGGATTGGATTATCTTTACTCTTGCGCATCTTTGATTTGGTGTCGAATACACTAATTCTCTGATTGACATGATCGATATAAACTCGTCACGCGTCTCCGGGTATCTTCCGCGCTCGGGGCGTGACACTTCTCTTTGCTGGTATTCCTTGCGTAATTAGTATTGTCTCTTAGTTCCGTCGGATAGTGAGAGAGTGCCCGATCCCAAATTGCCATCGAATTGAGCGACCACCACGGAGCGAGTTGCGAGAGAGACCCTACAATCCCATGCCCTTGGCGTGCTGGCCGCCCGTGAAATTGGGCATCCCGGGCCCTTAGGGGTTCAGCCTCAAGCTTGCCAAATCCCTCGGAGCATCAAGGTCCCGCCCCCGACCCTCTCCATCATCACCGGGTTGCCCACGGGCACATGTGTGCGTTACGCGGGTGAGTCCGCTTAAGTGATATCGCCGGGTACATTGGGTTGCTTGTGATTCATAGGTCCAAGGATCGTTGGCCTAGTGGCTATCACCCTCAAGGTGGTGTCACATCACTATGGCCGCCAAAGCCACCTAGCGGTCGAGAACTAGACCGCTAGCTCAAACCGACTTAAACCGATTAACCAACTTCAAATGTCAAATAGCTGTTACCCAAGGGCCGCTAAGTCAGAGCTGCGGTTGGTCGCGAGACCGCAACATGAAACCGAAAATGGAGCTCCGAATAGCGGTCTCCAGAGGGCCACCTATTACAAATGGCAGTCATTGGAAGGACTGATACTTCGACCCGATGAGAAAATCGTAGAACCACCCAGAACTTGGTCATTCCATGCCCCAATCATCCCAGAACGACGGGGAAACATCCCTAATCACAATGCCATCCTTCTACAAGTCGAAAGGGTTCAAACTGGCCTCTAAACGGTAAGAAATGGGCAATTCTGATGAATCGACCCAACACGAGTCACATGGACAAATGGGCTTATACCGGCCCTAATTAACAACCTAACGAGTTCAAACTGGCGGAAAACGATGCCCAACATGCCAGGGGTTCATATTTTACCATTTAATGTGAAAACAATCACCTGGAACGGCGAAGACGGCTCACACCCCCCGAACATGGATTCACCCTTAAAGCTAGAAAACCAACTCAAACTCACGCCGTTCGGCTCCAAATTGCGAGAGGATGCAGAAAAAGAGTAGGGTATCCATCCCCCTACCTCCACCGAAGTTATCACGCACCGAAACGGCCAAACCACGCCGAAAATGATCACACGAACAACCCACGTCGACTTTGAATCTACAAACAGGATCGCACCAACGCCACGCTCCGATACTCACACCATCACGCCTCAGGTCAGCTCCACGTCGTCACCAACTCACCCAATTCCACGTCGGTCGCGTGCCCGGGGGAGAGGAGAAGAGAGGAGAGAGAACGAAGGGAGAGAAATTAGAGATCGTGAGGGAGGAGAGAGGAGAGAGAAAGGGTTAAGAAGAAAAGAAAAATAGGAAAATTAGCAATTTTCCTAAAATCTGATTTTCTGCACGAAATTCTATAAATTGAAAAAAAATACGTAAAAAAAGTCTTCACGATCCTCGGAATGAGCACAACACACCTGTAGCATCTCGGAGTCGCAAAACTCAATGGTTCATTCTCCACATGGTTCCGCAAGTTATACAAGGGAAAAACCCCAGTGGATAATAAAATACGTTTCAGGACCCACGAAAGCATTCCGAAAGCTCTCTGATTCCGATCCGAAGAATCCAGGATATTACTGTACTCCCCCTTTAAGGAATTTCATCCTCGAAATTCAAGGAGCCAACAAGGGAAAAAAGGAAGAACAACCCCATAAAGCTGGCCATGCTCTCCAAGCACCAGCCAAACCTCGAACACAAAACACTAAAACACGGTACCTGAAAAACATAATTCAGAGGAACACTGCCAGACCACAATCACAGGCACACGCTCCAGATCTCAAGGCACATCGATCCACAGAACGAGCATGGCACAGAAAGGAACACAGGTTCGGCACCGCCGAAACAGGGCATCATCGCTATCGTCTCACAAAACAAGGAGACACGACCCATGCCATGAAATAGCCACCGATATAACACATACTCGGCAGATGAAACAAGCATCAGCTTAGACAAGGAAACACAGCCCACTCAACTGACTGCTCCACCCATCAGCTTCCGCACCATGAACAACAACGAAACTGGCACGTAGAACCCCAATGACAACACTGGACCACGAGCATAATCAAGTCAGTCCTCACTCAGACATTACATATGATTCGTGTTACATGGTAACTCTACCATGACAGAAGAGTACAACAAAACCAACCGACAAGACCTCGGTCCACACAATGCCAAATAAGACTCACAGGGAACTCCTCCCAAGTTGAACACAATCACAAACCAACAAACAACAATATCCTAGAATGCATCTCTAGGACCGCGATCCATTCTGAGAGCACAACTCCCAAGAAATACTAATAAAGAAAGGGTACTCGACCAGCACATACATCGACAGATTTCCCCAATTCTCAAACCTTCCAGTGCCAACAACCATAATGCCTCAAGTAATGGCACGGCAACCAACAGCATCAAGGCACACATAGCAAAGATGATGTCATACCGAGGAAACAAACCTCTCGGTCGGTCAGAATCTTCCTACCAAACGATCCTTAACGAGTGGGTTATAAGCCCACACGCTTCCACTGCGCACTCAACACAACACACATAGGCGTCACAAATAACTCAGCATCCACATCTCAGCACACACTCGGTGCTATCGCAATTCATGAAACTGCAATATACCACCCCTCGAGTACCGATCCTGCTAACAGCCGATCACAAGTCGCCAAAGTGCAAACCATCGTGCCAAGAGCCACAACACAAGCCACAAAGAATGTTAATCTCAGTTTATCCTCACGTCCTGAAACAATTACTTAACCTTCACAACACAATAGCCGCCAAACACGGCACGTCAGACACGGTGCACAACGGCCCCCAATTCATAAACTCGGTCTAAAGCCAAGCAACCGTCGAAACAAGAACATATCAGGTTCAGAACAAACACAGTCCACACATAAGCAGACAAAGGGCAAAGGCTTCACCGAGACAGCACTTCCAAAGCTTACCTTGAAAAGACGCCACAAGACAGGATGAGAAGAATCAAGCCAGACTAACAGTAGCTCACCTGGAAGGAAAATCCTAGGTTCTCCCGAGCATTCTCTCAAACAAGGCATCCAATCGACCACGTCAACGCAACCTTAACACCTCAGGGGCTGAACAAACCTCAAGCTGGGACTGCCAAAAAAAAATTAATCTCCTCGAAGAACATGCACGGCCGTCACACCAATGAAAGTGCCACCAGCCACCTGAACAAGCTACGGAGAAATCTCGAACATTGCACTATAGATTCAAGCCTGTCAATGAACTCTACCCAGTGCAGCACAATCGAAACCAACACCATGACAAAAGAAGGGTGCTCCATCAGAATCTGACGAGAGCAAAACCATCTCGCATGGCGCAAACAAAGCGCCCATGGTCGCACGCGAGAAGCAAGCGGTAAACAATCATAAAACCTATGCCAGCTGTTGGGACTAGTGCGATATATTCAGAGGCGGGTGAATGAATTTCCCTTTCAAAAATATTGCCCCAATTGAAAACTTAGAACACTCAGAGATATGAAATTAGAAGCAGATTCAGTTCTACTGAAACTGAAGTACAGTGATGTGTTCAATCAAACAAGAAGCGTGCAATCAATTGGCTCTCTAGACATAGAAAGACAGATCGAGCCTAAGCATTCATCTAGCGGAAGCAAAACAATTAGCATTCAAACCACAACACGAAAGAGTTTTTAGGTGGTTCGGTCCTTCGGACCTACATCCACCCCACACTCAAACCCGAGTGTGGATTCTGCTGATACACAGCTTAAACCACTGGGCCTCACAGCTTGCCTACAACCGCTGAGCCTCACAGCTTGCTGTCCGAGGTATCTATCTCGCCCGCTGAGCAACACAGCTTGCTGACTAGAGGAATCCTCCTCTGCACCGTTGAGCACTACAGCTTAGCTCTGCTGACTAACAGCTTGAAAGAAAGTTCAAAAGAAAAACAAGAAACTGGAAATCACAGCGACAGAAAGTTGTATACGATGATAGCACAAATGTGGCCCTGAGATAGCTGACTGGCCTGGATTTGATCCAAGGTCCAGTGGGACTAATCTTCAGGAAAAGCTTCTATCTTCTTCTCCTCAAGCTCTTTCTTCACTCTCTCTCTCTCTCGACCTCTCTCGACCTCACGAGCTCTCTTTCTTTTCACTTCTTCTTTTCTCTTATGCTACTCTCTCTTTCTTTTTCTCTTCTCTCTGGATCGTGCAGGCTCCTCACTGCTTCTTGATATCTTTCCAGATGGAGAAGTCTTCTTTTTATAGCAACAGTAGAGTGTTGGGCGTGTGCTCTTCCATGATTCCCGCCCAAGCCCCTTGACCACGTGGCAGCATTTCAACCTGCTGCACTACATGTGTCACGATCCCAGCTTCTTGGATCATGTGCCCTTCTCAATCACCTCGAGCAGCAATCTTGTCAGATCAGGCTTGTTATCAGTGTGAATTAATCTGATAGGAAAGAAAGGATGCATCGAGAATGTTTGATATATTAACAGAGCATGTACAGACTTGATGCTCAAGATGCAATGTGCATAGAAGAGAGTATGTACAACGGGAATGAATGCATGGAAATGTCATCCACGAGTGTACAGACTTTGAATGCATGTAATGCATTTTGTATATGGAGAAGTATGCACATTGAAGGTGAATGTACAGACTTGCTGGAGTGATGATGCATGAGCTTAACCACTCGTACCAGCAATGGAATGTATAGACTTTGTGTGCATGCAACAACCAATGTGCAGACTTGCTATGCCTTTAAGCATGAATGCATAATGCACAAACTGTGTGTGTGCATGTGTGGACTTTGAGTGCATGACACTGCCTTACGTATGTATGCAGAACATATGGACTTGAAATGCATGGTGGCGAATGTACAAACTTTGTCTTGAAGGGTGTACAGATGCATATGAAAAGAGTATGCAATGTACAGATGATGCACATATTGCCACTTAAGTGTGTATAGACTTGCTAGAATGATGCATGAACAAGACAGTAACGAATGTGCAGACTCTTCATGAAACAACCGAATGTACTGACTATGTGCATGCATGAAGAGCACGGGCTGGACATACTTGATATCAAGCAGCGATGTTCCAACTTGACAGATGCAATGTTCACGCAATGTACAGACTTGCTGAACTACAGCATGGACATAATAGCAAGGAATGTGCAGACTTTGTATATGTGTGAAACTCATCAATATATAGACTATACATATGCATGAAGAGCACTGGCTATGCTCACATGATCGAGTGAACCACCGGAGGATGTACAGACTAGCCACTAGAGAGTGTATAGACTTGAGTTGATGCGGTCTGGACAAACTCTGCACAGGCTACATACGTGATCCTATGGAATGCACAGGCCTAGATAGTTTACCATGCACTGACTTCATATGCATAATGCACACGCATCGACTTTGAATTAAAGCGACTGATGGATGCACCAATGCAGTGTATGTATACGACAGATAATGAACTGATGCAATGTATACAGGAGAACTAACAGTGCGGTTTATTAACCCTGCACCGATGCAAACTACACTTGTCATGCAGGAACTAGAGTTGCACCAATGCAGAGACAGACAATGCAATGAGATGAATGTGCCCACTCTCAAATCAAGCAATCAATCATGCTCATAGTATATATCAATCGTGCTCATAGTACTTGCAGATATCAAAACATTTCGAATTCATAGTGACATCAATAACATTAATACTCATAGTGCTTGCTGACATCAAAATCACAGGAGCGCAACAATCTCCCCCTTTTTGATGATGGCATCACTATGAGTCACTATGAGACACACATATCCAAACTATTCTCCCCCTTTGACGTCGTCAAAACTTAAGCAGGAATGAAAAGATGAATGTAACATCTCCCCCTTGGACCTCATCAGAAAGGAAATGGTTTGAGAGTGTAATGAAAGGCATGTATGAACTATGATACCCATTCTCCCCCATAGAACCATGAGTACTGAATAAGAACTCCTCGTATCAACATGAGTGTTTGACTATTCTCCCCCATAAATGCAAATGACCCAGAACTCCTCCTGAAGTGCAGGAATGAACTCTGGTTATCCATTGAATCAATCTGAAATCTGCCACCACAATAAATCCAAAGCAATAATGGTTGTGGCACCTCACATATGCATGAACAGAATAAAGCAGGTGGAAAATCCACAGAACCAGAGGTAGTTACATTAGAAGGATGGAAGATTCTAACAGTGTGGAGAGAAGTACATCTCAGGAATCAATCAACTGATAAGAGAGGATTGTCAACAAAGTGCCTGTTGATCAAGTTGTCAGGGGTGAACTAGATCGTGAGGGATTTTAAGGCATGCATCACTACAATAAGTCTTAACATGAATAGACTCTCCTATCATAGAGGATTATGAATAGGCAACTTGACCAACCTGATTTAATTTTGATGTATACCAAATTTGTCAATTAAACACAATACTTATATCTGAATTCAAGTTTTAATAAAGGTGAACCAAATAATCAGATAACACTCAGGACCAATCATCTTTATCTTACACGCATGATCTCAACGACTCCTTTGAGAGTTACACAGATCAGTATTGAGATTAAACATTTTTACAAGAGCATGAGTTGACAGAGATTGCAAGATTTTCATTTGAAGCACATTATTCTTTTCCTAAGCAATTTAAGTTGATCAACACCTTTTTACGTGAGGCACAACACGTCTCAGGTGAAGTGACCCAGTTACTCAGTGTGATAACTGTCATTGTCTCTCAACATTGAGACTAGAGTTTGCAATAGAAGTGTCTTTTTACGTGAGTAGACACCTTGATTAGAGGCCAGACTTCTCAGTTACTCAACACAAATATGCCATTGCTCTGTCAGATTTTTTAATAAATTTTCACCATAGATAACTATGGCACTTCATGACATAGGATTACTATATTTCATTGATACAGTACCCAGTTTCTCAGTGACCAAGTCATTGCTCTGAATTCAATTTTTCCTTTTACTCAACATTTTCCAGGTAAGTGTTTAAAAATAATACTCACTCTATGTATCTCAATCAAAGTAACCTTGATTTCAAATTTTCAGATTTCAGATGAGTGAGTCTAAGGTTTTCATTACACACATGGTTAAGGTTTGTTAAGGCTTATCATTCAGATATTTTCAAGTCATTTAAGTGTAAATCTGAGAATACATTAACTTTATATCAGTCTGATTCAGTGGTCACTCTTAAACCTATATGAAAGGAATTTCTTCATGATTCTCAGACTGAATTGCATGGCATGCAACTAGAGTTCCTCAGATCAGATCAAAAATACAGCTGACCAACTAATCAACCATAGACACAAGTAACACATACCAGCTAAGAAGAATGTGAAGAATGAGTATAAGCTGGCGGAAGAGTCAACAACAAGAGAGAAGAGCATTAGAGGATCCAATAAACTAGACAAGAGTATTTCAGGTGAACTGTCTAGATTCATCATAAAAAAAGCAAGGCATGCATATGACACTCAGCTGTGCAAAACAATTGTTCAAGCATCAGAGCATTCTTTATTCAGAAATCAATGACAGGCTGACACAAGATAATTTTTCAAACAATTCAACTCTCAAATCAGAATGAAATCAACACACATGAATATGAAAGTGAGTCGAATAACTAGATAGGAAGGGTTCAAGAGGTGAATGACTAGTGAGTCTAAAATACTCCTCCTGTCTAGATGCAATGAGTTATTCCTTTTTGGATTTTTCAAATTAGATGATATGCAATGCATCACACTGTATATATGCACTATGCAACGAGACCGGTCATAAGTAGCAATAACATCATGTGAAATCAATCAAATTTTCAAAAGATTTCAATTAAGCACAGATAGATCAATATGATATGCAAACATCTAAAGCAATCAATTTCTGATAACAGAATTTAGAACAGATTTTCAGAACTGACCTGAATAGTGTAATCATGGGGGTTTTATTCTTGAGTGCCTTGGATTATTAACCCCTTTATTCATCAACTTCCAAGGCACACCAGCAGCACATTAATCATTTTGATCCTGCAGGGACCCAAACAGCCTTGGGTCCTGCGTTAGTCCTGACAGGTGTTCTGAACAGTCTCTTAGCAACATTATCATCATAGCCCATCAACTTATGGTTGGACAAGGAATAACCAAATTGACCATAGTGATGATAGGTGGCAAATTTCAAGTTCTTTTTATGCACATTATTTTGAGCATGCATATTGAAGTTTCTATTTTGAACATGAACATTTTGTTCTCTAAAATCTGTCAACCAGCATTGAGATGCTTTGTGGCCAGATTTTCCACAGTTAAAGCAATCACTTGACTTTCTCATGAAAACATTTTTCTCCTTTCCAAACATATTACGATGAATAGGGAATTTGACAAATTTATACATGGGTTCACTTTCCTGTGCATACCAGCATTGAGCAGCAATGTGGCCTGGTTTGCCACAGCAGAAACACTGAACGTTCTTTTTCATGAACTCAGTTTTATTCCTTAAATTATTCTATTTGACAGAGAATTTAATCGATTTATCAGTATGTTTGCCTTCCTGTGCATGCCAGCATTGTGCACCAATGTGTCCAAACTTCCCACAGCAAAAGCAATTCAGATTCTTTTTTCTAGGAACATGATTTCTAGCATGCATTTTCTATGTAGTAGCAGTTACGTCATCAATTCTCATTAAGTTACATTCACACATAAGATGACCTAGTTTCTGACAGTAAAAACATTTTATTCTTCTATGTTGAGCATGAGAATGTTTCTTCGTTTTAAAGCTCCTAGCATGAATTCTATCAAATTTCAGATCATCTTTTCTCATGACAAAACACTCAACCATTTCATGGCCAAACTTTCCACAGTAAAAGCATTCGACATTCTTGACAATAGATTTGTTGGCCTGAACTTTCTTAGCATGCTGATTGTCATCATTCTTTTTCAATATTTTTCTTTTCTGTTTTGTTTTCCTATTTTCTTGAGCAACAGCTTGTTTAGGGGATGAGGTGGAAGTGCTAGGTGTTTCTGAGCTATGCACACAAGTTGTATAAGGTTTATTCCTCATTCCCTGCTTAACTTGAAAATGGCTGCCTTTCTTCATGCAGTTATCTTTGAAAACAACATTCTGCTTCTCTTGATTAGCATATTCAGATAGAGACTTGTTCAAATCCAAAATCTCATTTCTAAGAGAAGAGTTGAGTAGTTCAGAGGTTGTTACTTTTTCATTAAGCATGGCATTGATGACTTTGTGACTGTCAATCTCTTCCATCAATGCACTCATCCTCTCATATTCATTTTTAGATGTATTCTTTCCCTTTTCAAGCATCAGGAGCTTATTAGATATGGCAGTATTCAGAAGCTTCAACTCTTCATTCTCCTTTCTTATTTGTTCATTCTGAACCAGTTCATTAGTTAGTATTTGATCATTTCCTAATGAATTCAGCATATCTTCTAGTTCAGAAATCTTAGCAGTAAGTTCATCTTTTTTAATTTTTTGTAAAGAAATTTGTTCTTTATGTTTGACGAGTTCAGCTTGACTTTCCTCTTGAAGTCTTTTGTAAATTTCAATTTCATTTTTCTGTTCCAGCAAAAATTCATTTTCTTCTTTCAATGATCTGATTTCATGCATCATTTCTTTTCTTAGTTTCTTTTTCTCAGATTTAACCTTATCATATTTCTCAATTAAGTGCTCATTTAACACAATCAAGTCCTCAATACAAAAATTTCTAGTGTCAGAGTTTACCTGTGATGAGGTTTCCTCTATATGATCCTGGTCTTCGTCTGCTACCATGAGACACTTCACCTCTTCCTGACTTGTGATAGCAGCAACCATATTAACAACTTCTGATGCACTGTAGCAATCAAACACACAAGGAAACTTGTCAGTATTTATAGCCCTTCGAGTTAGCTCCAGGGCCTTCTGATTCTCTGCGAATTTCAAGTGGTCTGAAGTTTTCCATAAGGATTTGTCCTTTAGAACTTCATAAGAGCTGTGTGCGATTATTATCCATAGATCTGGATTAATCTGCATCACGTACTCTCTAAATTGATTAAACCATTTGTAAAAACCTAGACCCTCAAACTTTGGAGGATCAATCATGATTTCCATGCTCAGACAGAATAAGAGTTCTAAATAGAACACTAATCAAACACAATGCAAGCAAATTAATCAACTCAGATCACACTGAAGCCAATTACAGATCAGATCTGCAGGTCGCTGGACCTTCTGTGCAGACACCCGCTCTGATACCAATTGTTGGGACTAGTGCGATATATTCAGAAGGGGGTGAATGAATTTCCCTTTCAAAAATATTGCCCCAATTGAAAACTTAGAACACTCAGAGATATGAAATTAGAAGCAGATTCAGTTCTACTGAAACTGAAGTACAGTGATGTGTTCAATCAAACAAGAAGCGTGCAATCAATTGGCTCTCTGGACATAGAAAGACAGATCGAGCCTAAGCATTCATTTAGCGGAAGCAAAACAATTAGCATTCAAACCATAGCACGAAAGAGTTTTTAGGTGGTTCAGTCCTTCAACCTACATCCACCCCACACTCAAACCCGAGTGTGGATTCTGCTGATACACAGCTTAAACCACTAGGCCTCACAGCTTGCCTACAACCGCTGAGCCTCACAGCTTGCTGTCCGAGGTATCTACCTCGCCCGCTGAGCAACACAGCTTGCTGACCAGAGGAATCCTCCTCTGCACCGTTGAGCAATACAGCTTAGGTCTGCTGACTAACAGCTTGAAAGAAAGTTCAAAAGAAAAACAAGAAATTGGAAATCACAGCGACAGAAAGTTGTATACTATGATAGCACAAATGTGGCTCTGAGAGAGTTGACTGGCCTGGATTTGATCCAAGGTCCATTGGGACTAATCTTCAGGAAAAGCTTCTATCTTCTTCTCCTCAAGCTCTTTCTTCACTCTCTCTCTCTCGACCTCTCTCGATCTCACGAGCTCTCTTTATTTTCACTTCTTCTTTTCTCTTATGCTACTCTCTCTTTCTTTTTCTCTTCTCTCTGGATCGTGCAGTCTCCTCACTGCTTCTTGATATCTTTCCAGATGGAGAAGTCTTCTTTTTATAGCAGCAGCAGAGTGTTGGGCGTGTGCTCTTCCATGATTCCCGCCCAACCCCCTTGACCACGTGGTAGAATTTCAACCTGCTGCACTACATGTGTCACGATCCTGTCTTCTTGGATCACGTGCCCTTCTCAATCACCTCGAGCAGCAGTCTTGTCAGATCAGGCTTGTTATCAGTGTGAATTAATCTGATAGGAAAGAAAGGATGCATCGAGAATGTTTGATATATTAATAGAGCCTGTACAGACTTGATGCTCAAGATGCAGTGTGCATAGAAGAGAGTATGTACAACGGGAATGAATGCATGGAAATGTCATCCACGAGTGTACAGACTTTGAATGCATGTAATGCATTTTGTATATGGAGAAGTATGCACATTGAAGGTGAATGTACAGACTTGCTGGAGTGATGATGCATGAGCTTAACCACTCGTACCAGCAATGGAATGTATAGACTTTGTGTGCATGCGACAACCAATGTGCAGACTTGCTATGCCTTTAAGCATGAATGCATAATGCACAAACTATGTGTGTGCATGTGTGGACTTTGAGTGCATGACACTACCTTACGTATGTATGCAGAACATATGGACTTGAAATGCATGGTGGCGAATGTACAAACTTTGTCTTGAAGGGTGTACAGATGCATATGAAAAGAGTATGCAATGTACAGACGATGCACATATTGCCACTTAAGTGTGTACAGACTTGCTAGAATGATGCATGAACAAGACAGTAACGAATGTGCAGACTCTGCATGAAACAACCGAATGTACTGACTATGTGCATGCATGAAGAGCACGAGCTGTACATACTTGATATCAAGCAGCGATGTTCCGACTTGACAGATGCAATGTTCACGCAATGTACAGACTTGCTGAACTACAACATGGACATAATAGCAAGGAATGTGCAGACTTTGTATATGTGCGAAACTCATCAATATATAGACTATACATATGCATGAAGAGCACTGGCTATGCTGACTTGATCGAGTGAACCATCGGAGGATGTACAGACTAGCCACTAGAGAGTGTATAGACTTGAGTTGATGCAGTCTGGACAAACTCTGCACAGGCTACATACGTGATCCTATGGAATGCACAGGCCTAGATAGTTTACCATGCACAGACTTCATATGCATAATGCACACGCATCGACTTTGAATTAAAGCAACTGATGGATGCACCAATGCAGTGTATGCATATGACAGATAATGAACTGATGCAATGTATACAGGAGAACTAACAGTGCAGTTTATTAACCCTGCACCGATGCAAACTACACTTGTCATGCAGGAACTAGAGTTGCACCAATGCAGAGACAGACAATGCAATGAGATGAATGTGCCCACTCTCAAATCAAGCAATCAATCATGCTCATAGTATATATCAATCGTGCTCATAGTACTTGCAGATATCAAAACAATTCGAATTCATAGTGGCATCAATAACATTTATACTCATAGTGCTTGCTGACATTAAAACCATAGGGGCACAACACCAGCTGCCGACTGTACTGGACCGTATGGACTCCGAGCACTGTGATATCTCGAATTCCCATGTACTTTCACAAACACACGCTCAGTTAGCTCAGAAAAACTCTGAAAAACATTGAATTGTGCACTGATACCAACTGTGACGACCCAGTCTCCGGATATAGGGAAAACCCGATACCACTTGGATTCCGAGAGGCCTCACAAGAGCGGGATAGCTCTGAAGGGATATAAAGGTTTGTGAGAGTACATTGAACTTCCAGATAAAGCAGTAAGCAATTACGTTTCTATGATCAGAATTGTTAAAATAGTAGAAATAAAATTACGTTTTCTATAACAATTAAATTAATAGAGTCCAGTCCAACAAAAGTACAGTACAATAGGAAAGAAAACATACTCTCAAGTTGGGGGAAGCCCAACACTAGTAAACGTTGGCAACTAAGAACCACACACTGCACCTCCAAAGCATGAGGAAGAATTGCTACACCTGAAAAGTCAGGGGTGAGCCTCCTATCACTGGCTCAGTAGGGATCCCGCAGAACCCTACCACAAAACAACGCAGTAACAGCAGTGCTAAACTAAAGCAAAGCAGTAATAGCAGAAGTAGGAACAACAACAACAACGGAAGTAACATCCGCCATGAAGGAACCATGGCTGAGCAGCAAACTACTCCTAACAGTAACAGAAAGGCGAATCCCGACCTCACAAAGTCGGGAATTATCGATCCATTGTCAAATCACGAAACCCTATCGTGAAAGCCTACAAAAACAGGCAAAGGCCTTACAAAAGACCTACACGGTCAAAGGCACAAGACATACATGATCTTACCATCATGTACGCTACACTGACCTTGGGTGAAGCCAAACACAGGCTACCCGACAAGTCACGAAAGCACAAGTCATGCGTCAAGTGACAAAAGTACCTCCTCACTAGAAGAACTGCCAGATGCATCCACTGACATCTTACACTATGCCACAAGTATCTCCCACATGCCTAGAACGGCGGTAACTGAGACACTCACTAGTACCAAGTAACGAGTGACTAGTCAGGGTCACACTCGTCGGCTCTCGTCCAACGCCCCTGACCACCTGTGCACACACAAGCTCACTACCTTGAGCCAGGCCTCTAGCTTATTTTCCCCTCCCGTAGGACTGTCACGGCAAGACAAAGGGCCCCACGGCAACCAGCCAACAAACCATCTCAACTGGGAACTCGCCTCGCCACCACTCCTAGGTGGGCCGACACAAGAAAAGTGTTGTCAGGCTACGACTAGTGGAGGCTCACTAGACATAGAGACTCAAAATAGTAAATACCAAAGTACAGATAGGGTAAGCACACACCTGTCGCACGTACTACGGAGCATAATGCAGAATACAAGTGCTACCAGACTCAGGACAGTCAAGTAGACCTACTGACAATGATCCTTGAGTCACGAGACTCAGGTCAAGATCGTCACACATATCACAGCAACACGATGTTAATCAGCCTAGGCCCTAAGCCAAAAATCATGGGAAACAAATTATGGAAGATAACACAGAATAGTCGCATCCACACATTAACAATGAGTCCTCGACCTCTAAGCCACACAACGGACTCACACTTCCGCATAACGTGAAACACGGAACATGAGGGATTATCGAAGCCTCAAACAATATGGCACGCAAATTGAGGTAAGATAATACCTCCAAGCATCCAGAACCACGTCTCGATCCTCACAGGATGAACGAGACACTCACGAGGTCACGTGTCAACCACTAGGTCACGACCGGGTTGACCAGAAACCATAATGACCCTCAAAATATAAAAATAAGATTTTTAAATAAATCAAATTAAAAATAAAAGATAAGTGAATAGATGACAAAGAGCCTAAATGAGTAAATCATTAATCAAAGGAAAAATAACGCCTTTTATAAAGGCGCTGATTCAAAAGGAAACGCCTCTGTCTAAGGCTTTAATTTAAAAAGGGACGCCTAGACAATAGGGCGTCAAATTTCAAACGACGAAAGATAAAATTTAGGAAAGGAAATGAAACGCCCTCTTCCTGGGCACGTTTTACATAAGTAACGACGCTAGACAAGGTGTCAATTTAAATTCGACGCCCTCGCTTAAGTCGTTAATTCAGTTCGAGTTTCGTTCGACCCAGGAGTCTATCCAGAGCAAGTTATGGATAACTACGTCGAGGGTAGAATATAGTAAGGACTCTATCAAGGGAATACTACCCTTAATCAAATTCTAACTCTATTAGGATGCCCAAAATCCTATAAATAACCCTGTCCGATCAAAACCTAAAGTTGTTGCTGCTGCGTGAAGAACAGGTGGTTCTTCGTACCGTTTTCTTCCTCTGTCCATAATTCTTAGTCATGAAGGATACTAATATTCTTCATGTGTTCTGTAGGTTGACGTGCTGAAGAACGAAGGGTCTTCATCATCGTCTACATCTTCTTCAAACTACCGAATTGTCGGAGGAGTTTTTCCTTATCATCTTCCTCTGCTTCCGGAAGATCAGAGCATCGTTATTATTGAACCTTCATCCATTCGTCGGTCAAAATCTTCATAAAGGTAGGTTTTCTCAAGATCGTAGCCCACACTAGCTTAATATCTTAATAACATCATCGGTCGTGCATGCATATAGTTCTTTTGTGGTTTCAAGATGTTTTCTATATAATTTCAAAAAGAAACGCCCTTGACCAGGGCGCTAGTTTGAATAAGCGACCCACACTAGGGCATTGTTTGACGCCCTTCACAAGAGTCGTCAATTTCACATAGTTAATACCCATGTTCAATAATTAATATCGATGTAACCATGATTAAAATATATTGCATGAGAGTACATGTGGAATCCTGTTATTTTTCCTGTCCCTCTCTCCTGAAATTTAATCATTTGAGAATTGATAAATTCTTGAATTCACGACCTTGTCCAGGTCGTCTCATGTTTAACTGACGCCCCAGACCAGGGCGCATATTGAAGAGTCACGCCCCTGTCCAGGGCACGTTTCTGTTAAAATTCCAGATTATTAATATTCTGTAAATTAGAAATATTGAAAGGATGACTTCTATGTACGTCGTCAAATGTAATATAAACGCCCCTGATTAAGGCGTTAATTTCATGAAAAAAATGGCTTTACCAAAGTCGCTATTTTCCTGCATTACTGTTTCACTGATTACTGTTAACCGAGAGTTTCATTATATCTATATATATATATATCGACACTATATCTCCACTCCGTGAGTATAGTCCCACGTTTCTACGACGATTTATTGCATTACCCTCTCAATTCTCATTGACATACAAGCTCTCCATTGGACATTCCGTTCCTTTGGACTGGCGAGTTAGTCATAGAGACCTCCGTAAGTCTTCTCGCAGCCTTGGATTCCCTCAAGGCCGACTGAGCTGGTTGTACCATAAAAACCCATTTCATTATTTGATTGCCATGTCACTCTAAAAAAACATGGTATACCGGCCCTCATGTTATGCAAAGTGTGTATCATGAGAATTCTCTTAATGGGATGAGGTTATCATGCCCTTTGATGCTGTTCTTGTAAACCCCAATTCTATATCAACATTGTCATGATGTTCTTGTAAACCCCAATTCTATATTCAACATGATGTTCTTGTGGACCTCAATTCTATATTAAGAATGAGGACGTCTTGCCATTGATGTGCTGTTCATGTGGACCTCAATTATATATAAAGAATGTCCATACTTATTGATCTTGGTACCCAAGTTAGGGAACCAATTCCACCTAGTTTTATCGATAATCGTGATTATACTGTTATTATCGTCATTCTATGTCAAGTGTCATATTTTTAGACTCTATTCTATCCAAGTTATCCTACGTATCTACAAGCTTTATTCTTGAAATTCCATATTGGCTATACACATAAGTGGATGTTAAAATACATGATTAATGCCTGCGCATATAGAGCCCGATCTGGTCCTGGGAGGAGCACCCGAAAGTACTTGTGCCCATGGGAGTTGATTGATCACGGTATTGGCATTATACCGAAGTGCATGACTAGCTTGATTGAACATTCCACAAATCTTGTACTTGTGCTTGACTTGATATTACATGACTTGCGTGGCCCGAGAAAGGGTAATTGCATACTTGTTTGACTTGAAACAAAATAGCCAAATTCTAACATAACATGATAAGTTTACCTGCTTGAATATCTTGATATCTTTTGATATAAGTTCTTAAAAGTTCATGACTAGTTCTTCTTGCTATCGTATTGTTATACACTCTCTCAATCTTGTCGTTTTATGCGAGCATGCATAGCTATAGTGCATTCATGAAAGATGTAATCACTTAAACCCCTTGCTAGATCTTGAGATATAATTTCCTACTGAGTGTTCGCTCACCTAGTGTTTTCCCTACTTTTCAGGTAAGTCCGACGATGAGGAAACTCAAACGGATGGGGATGGTCAAGAGTGAAAGAGTTAGAGCTACTGAAGCATCCATTTAGTCCTGTCTTTTCTCTATTTTTTTGTTAAGTCAAGCATTGTATTTTTGTTTTATTGAGTCTAGTATTTGCAAGGGTTTGTAATAGATGTATTCTTATTAAAGGAATTAATGGATTGGGTTATCGTTATATTTGCGCACTCTGTCTTTGTGTCGAATACACTACTACTCTGATTGACATGATTGATATAAACTCGTCACGCGTCTCCGGGGACCTTCCGCTCTCGGGGCGTGACAGTTTTTGTGGTATCAGAGCCTAGGGTATTCAATTCCTAGGAAACCCAAGTCCAAGGATAGGTTTAACCTTTAATCGGTGAGATTGGGTAGAACCAAGGGTTAAAGTTAACATAAAAATGCTAGCTTCTAAATGAAATCACGTATTAATCTAGTTATTGTAATTATAGGACGATGGCTGCCGAACGTGCTCAGTGGCGCAACATGCAGCGTACACTTCAAGGCATGACTCAAGTGCTGCAAAAAGTAGCATAGGGAGGTGCACAACGAGCCGGAAGTCTCCACCAAGTCTTCAAGAACATGAACCCTCCCAAATTCATGGGTTCTACTGATCCGGATGACGCAGAGCACTGGATCAAGGAGATGGAGCGTATATTCCGTGTTATGCAGTGCACGGATCAAGATAAAGTCTTATTAGCTACCTTCCAACTAGAAAGGGATGCCCGATGCTGGTGGGAGTCAGTCGAAGCTACTATAAATCAAGACCAAATTACTTGGGAAGAATTTGTTGAACATTTCAACAATAAATATTTTTCAGACCGAGTCCAAGAAAATAAAGCTACCGAATTTGCCGCACTCAAGCAACGGTCATTATCGGTGGCGGAGTACGAGGCACAATTCTCTAGATTGTCTCGGTATGCTAAGCACTTAGTTAGCACCGAGAAGATGAAAGCTAGGAGGTTCCTAAATGGGCTGAGGCCCCAATATATTACCCAGCTGGCACCAATGGATATTCAGGTCTACTCAGAGATAGTACGCCGAGCTCAATTGTTAGAAGATGCCACGGAGCTATCAGATAGAATCCGTGAGAAGGATAAGAAGGAACAAGTTACAAGTTCGGGTTCCTTTAAACCCAACTTCAAGAAGAGGCCTAGCACTGGAGGTACTTCTTCTCAAGACTAAAAATTTAAGAAGACCAAGCCCTTCTCTATCACTACTACACCTTTGAATATAATATGCAAGCATTGTGACAAGGCTGGTCATAAAGTCGAAGAGTGCTGGAGGAAACTTGGAGCATGTCTCCGTTGCGGGAGCCGTGAGCATCGGATTCCCGATTGCCCATTACTTAATGATCAAACCAGTGACGGAAAGCGCCTGGTAACCAAGAACGCTCGTCTTCACGCAATTAAGGAGACCGAAGAAGAAGAAGGCGGACTAGTAGAAGGTACACTGAAAGTTTGTTCCAAGTATGCACATGTCTTATTTGATACGGGTGCATCACATTCTTTTATTTCCAAGAAGTTTGCTAACCCACTACCTATGGAACCGGAATGGATGAAAATAATTTTATCTACTCCTCTCGGAAACGAAACCGATATTACTCACCATTATCAAAACTGTGAAGTCTTTGTAAAAGGAAGAAATCTTCCTATCAATCTCATATGTTTAGATCTAAAGGAGTATGATGTCATACTGTGAGCGTATTGGTTATCCAAATACCAGGCAACAGTCGATTGCCATAACAGCAAAGTTACCTTCAGAAACTTTCCAGAACTAGTCTATTCTAGCCCCAAGAGTCGGAGCGAGTCACCTCTTATTTCGGCTCTCCGAGCTAGCAAGCTAATAAAGAAAGGATGTGTATCTTTCCTTGCATTTGTCACGATTAAGGAGAATAAGGAAACTAAGATAGAAGATATCCCAGTTGTGCAAGAATTTTCGGATGTGTTTCCAAAAGATCTGCCTGGATTACCCCCACAAAGAGAAGTGGCCTTCACCATCGACTTAGTCCCTCGTGCTGGTCCAGTTTCTAAGGCACCTTATAGAATGTCCCCTGTCGAACTCAAGGAGTTAAAGGAGCAATTGATGGAACTTCTTAAGAAAGGATTCATTAGACCGAGTACTTCCCCATGGGGAGCGCCTGTATTATTTGTAAAGAAGAAGGATGGATCCATGAGACTATGCATCGACTATCGACAGTTGAATCATCTCACTATCAAGAACAAGTATCCACTGCCGAGAATCGATGAGTTATTTGATCAAATATCTGGATCCAAGTACTTTTTCAAGATTGATCTTAGGTCGGGATATCATCAGTTAAGAATCAAGGATGAGGACATTCATAAGACTGCATTCAGAAGCAAGTATGGCCATTATGAGTTTGTTATTATGCCTTTCGGACTAACGAATGCCCCTGCTGCCTTTATGCAGTTAATGAATAGTATATTCAGGCCTTATTTGGATCAATTCGTGGTGGTCTTTATCGATGATATATTGATTTATTCCGAGACCAAGGAAGAGCATGAGGAGCATTTAAGGATTGCATTACAATTATTAAGGGCAAACCAATTATATGCAAAACTCAGCAAGTGTGAATTCTGGCTTGAGGAAGTGACTTTTCTCGGACATGTTATATCAGAGGATGGCTTATCAGTAGATCCATCAAAAGTTGAAGCTGTAAGAAATTGGGAAAGACCAACCAATGCTAGCGAGATCCGAAGTTTCTTAGGTCTTACCGGCTATTACAGGCGATTCATCAAAGATTTCTCTAAGATCGCCGTACCACTTACAAGGTTAACTCGCAAGGAGATCCGTTACAAATGGAGTGAGGAATGTGAAAGAAGCTTCCAAACTCTCAAGGATCATCTTACTATAGCTCCTGTCTTAGCCTTACCAATGGAAGGAGAGAAATTCGAGGTATACACCGATGCTTCTGGCATTGGCCTCGGATGTGTTCTAATGCAACAAGGAAAGGTTATAGCTTACTCTTCTCGTCAATTAAAGAAGCATGAAGAGAACTACCCCGTCCATGACTTAGAATTAGCCGCGGTAGTATTTGCACTAAAAATCTGGAGACATTACCTATATGGGGTGCAGTTTACTGTATACTCCGATCATAAGAGTCTCAAGTATCTCTTCTCTCAAAAGGAACTAAATATGAGGCAAAGGCGTTGGCTAGAATATCTCAAGGACTTCGACTTCAATATACAATATCATCCCGGAAATGGTAACCATGTAGCAGATGCCCTTAGTCGAAAGCCGAGAGCACTGTTAGCCAATTGTATGATTCAAGAATAGAAATTGCTGGAGCAATTCACTGAACTCAATATAAGCATGGACACAGACTGCAAAAGTGTCACATTGTCTCACATAAGCATTCATCCAGACCTATTAACTGAAATACAAGCACTTCAGGATGATGACCCAATATTAGTGGAAATCAAGGGCAAACTGGAAGGACAATCTGATTTCCAAATAACTTGTGAAGGAAGATTAATGTTCAGGAATAGAACTTGCATACCGGATTGTCCCGAGTTAAAGAAGAAGATCTAAGATGAAGCTCATAGATCAAGGTACACGATTCATCCAGGATCAACCAAAATGTACCAAGATGTGAAGAGGAATTTCTAGTGGCCTAACATGAAAAGGGAAATAGCAGACTATGTATCACGCTGTCTCACTTGCAAAAAGGTCAAGGCGGAACACCAAAAGCCTGCTGGAAAATTACATCCTCTAGATATTCCCAAATGGAAGTGGGAGAATATTAGTATGGATTTCATCATGGGTCTATCTAAATCAAAAGGAGGACATGATGGAATATGGGTTATTATTGACCTATTGACTAAATCGGCGCATTTCTTGCCAATAAAGAGCCGATGGTCAGTGGATGTTTTGGCTACATTATACATCAAGGAAATAGTAAGATGACATGGTATTCCTGTTTCAATCGTGTCTGACAGATATCCCCGTTTTACTTCTCATTTTTGGAAGGGACTACAACATTCGTTGCGAACAAGGCTTAACTTTAGTACAGCTTTTCATCCTCAAACGGATGGTCAGACCGAGAGAACTAACCAGGTGGTTGAAGATATGCTCAGAGCTTGCATCATTGATTTCAATGGAAGCTGGCATGATCACTTGCCGTTGGTGGAATTTGCATACAATAATAGCTACCAGGCAAGTATACACATGGCACCTTTCGAAGCTTTATACGGAAGGAGTTGTCGATCACCCTTATGCTGGGACGAAGTTGGAGAAAAATAACTATTAGGTCCAGACATAGTAAAGGATACCACTGAGAGGATACAATTGATTAGAGAAAGACTGCGAGTTGCTCAGTCTAGGCAAAAGGCCTATGCCGACACGAGAAGGAGGGATCTTGAATTCCAAGTTGGAGATCATGTATTTCTCAAGATATCGCCTGGACGTGGCATACGGAGATTTGGTGTTAAAGGCAAGCTTACACCAAGATTCATCGGACCCTTCGAGATACTAGAACGAGTTGGCGAGGTTGCTTATCGCATCGCATTGCCTCCTCAACTGTCCGATGTACATAATGTATTCCGCATATCTATGTTGAAGAAGTATGTACACGATCCATCACATATTATTGATCATGGAGACTTAGTGATCTAGAAGGATCTCACATATGAGCAAAAGCCTATGAAGATACTAGATCGTGAAGTACGTACCCTAAGGAATAAGGTTATTCACATGATTAAGGTACAATGGAATAAGAACTCCGAACATGAAGCTACATGGGAAACCGAGGAATCCATGAGGAAACGATTTCCAGAGTTATTTTAAGAAGGTATGTGCTCTACGCTCTCCACTTATACATACTATTGAATTTGGGGACCAAATTCTTTTAAGTGGGGGAGGGTGTAGCAACCCAGATAAAAATAAGATTTTTAAATAAATTAAATTAAAAATAAAAGATAAGTGAATAGATGACAAAGAGCCTAAACGAGTAAATCATTAATCAAAGGAAAAATAACACCTTTTATAAAGGCGCTGATTCAAAAGGAAACGCCTCTGTCTAAGGCGTTAATTTAAAAAGGGACGCCTAGACAATTGGGTGTCAAATTTCAAACGACGAAAGATAAAATTTAAGAAAGAAAATGAAACGCCCTCTTCCTGGGCGCCTTTTACATAAGTAACGACGCTAGACAAGGCATCAATTTAAATTCGACGCCCTCGCTTAAGTCGTTAATTCAGTTCGAGTTTCGTTCGACCCAGGAGTCTATCCAGAGCAAGTTATGGATAACTACGTCGAGGGTAGAATATAGTAAGGACTCTATCAAGGGAATACTACCCTTAATCAAATTCTAACTCTATTAGGATGCCCAAAATCCTATAAATAACCCTGTCCGATCAAACCCTAAAGCTGTTGCTGCTGCGTGAAGAACAGGTGGTTCTTCGTACCGTTTTCTTCCTCTGTCCATAATTCTTAGTCATGAAGGATACTAATATTCTTCATGTGTTCTATAGGTTAATGTGCTGAAGAACGAAGGGTCTTCATCATCGTCTACATCTTCTTCAAACTACCGAATTGTCGGAGGAGTTTTTCCTTATCATCTTCCTCTGCTTCCGGAAGATCAGAGCATCGTTATTATTGAACCTTCATCCGTTCGTCAGTCAAAATCTTCATAAAGGTAGGTTTTCTCAAGATCGTAGCCCACACTAGCTTAATATCTTAATAATATCATCGGTCGTGCATGCATATAGTTCTTTTGTGGTTTCAAGATGTTTTCTACATAATTTCAAAAAGAAACGCCCTTGACCAGGGCGCTAGTTTGAATAAGCGACCCACACTAGGGCGCTAATTATTGTTTGACGCCCTTCACAGGAGTCGTCAATTTCACATAGTTAATACCCATGTTCAATAATTAATATCGATGTAACCATGATTAAAATATATTGCATGAGAGTACATGTGGAATCCTGTTATTTTTCCTGTCCCTCTCTCCTGAAATTTAATCATTTGAAAATTGATAAATTCTTGAATTCACGACCTTGTCCAGGTCGTCTCATGTTTAACTGACGCCCCAGACCAGGGCGCATATTGAAGAGTCACGACCCTGTCCAGGGCGCGTTTCTGTTAAAATTCCAGATTATTAATATTTTGTAAATTAGAAATATTGAAAGGACGACTTCTATGTACGTCGTCAAATGTAATATAAACGCCCCTGATTAAGGCGTTAATTTCATGAAAAAAAATGGCTTTACCAAAGTCGCTATTTTCCTGCATTACTGTTTCACTGATTACTGTTAACCGAGAGTTTCATTATATCTATATATATATATATATCGGCACTATATCTCCACTCCGTGAGTATAGTCCCACGTTTCTACGACGATTTATCGCATTACCCTCTCAATTCTCATTGACATACAAGCTCTCCATTGGACATTCTGTTCCTTTGGACTGGCGAGTTAGTCATAGAGACCTCCGTAAGTCTCCTCGCAGCCTTAGATTCCCTCAAGGCCGACTGAGCTGGTTGTACCATAAAAACCCATTTCATTATTTGATTGCCATGTCACTCTAAAGAAACACGATATACCGGCCCTCATGTTATGCAAAGTGTGTATCATGAGAATTCTCTTAATGGGATGAGGTTATCATGCCCTTTGATGCTGTTCTTGTAAACCCCAATTCTATATCAACATTGTCATGATGTTCTTGTAAACCCCAATTCTATATTCAACATGATGTTCTTGTGGACCTCAATTCTATATTAAGAATGAGGACGTCTTGCCATTGATGTGCTGTTCATATGGACCTCAATTCTATATTAAGAATGTCCATACTTATTGATCTTGGTACCCAAGTTAGGGAACCAATTCCACCTAGTTTTATCGATAATCGTGATTATACCGTTATTATCGTCATTCTATGTCAAGTGTCATATTTTTGGACTCTATTCTATCCAAGTTATCCTACGTATCTACAAGCTTTATTCTTGAAATTCCATATTAGCTATACACAAAAGTGGATGTTAAAATACATGATTAATGCCTGTGCATATAGGGCCCGATCTGGTCCTGGGAGGAGCACCCGAAAGTACTTGTGCCCATGGGAGTTGATTGATCACGGTATTGGCATTATACCGAAGTGCATGACTAGCTTGATTGAACATTCCACAAATCTTGTACTTGTGCTTGACTTGATATTACATGACTTGCGTGGCCCGAGAAAGGGTAATTGCATACTTGCTTGACTTGAAACAAAATAGGCAAATTCCAACATAACATGATAAGTTTACCTGCTTGAATATCTTGATATCTTTTGATATAAGTTCTTAAAAGTTCATGACTAGTTCTTCTTGCTATCGTATTGTTATACACTCTCTCAATCTTGTCGTTTTATGCGAGCATGCATAGCTATAGTGCATTCATGAAAGATGTAATCACTTAAACCCCTTGCTAGATCTTGAGATATAATTTCCTACTGAGCGTTCGCTCACCTAGTGTTTTCCCTACTTTTCAGGTAAGTCCGACGATGAGGGAACTCAAATGGATGGGGATGGTCAAGAGTGAAAGAGTAAGAGCTACTCAAGCATCCATTTAGTCCTGTCTTTTCTCTATTTTTTTGTTAAGTCAAGCATTGTATTTTTGTTTTATTGAGTCTAGTATTTGCAAGGGTTTGTAATAGATGTATTCTTATTAAAAAAATTAATGGATTGGGTTATCGTTATATTTGCGCACTCTGTCTTTGTGTCGAATACACTACTACTCTGATTGACATGATTGATATAAACTCGTCACGCGTCTCCGGGTACCTTCCGCTCTCGGGGCGTGACAAAAACACTACTCGGTACAATGGCACTCACGAACACCCTATAACATGGTCACAGCCCTCATAGGACGTCCAAGACATGCATGGAACAATGGGCTAACCAAGGGGTCAAAGCCACATTTATCGGAAACCAAACTGACACTGAAACAGTACTCTAGGCAAGTGGCGGTCTTACCCATGGTCGCTAAACCAAAATGGTGGTCATCCAAAGGCCTGCTACCATCAACGTAGAGCAATAGGCAAATGGCGGTCTCACCAGGGCCGCACCTTGCCATTGGCGGTCCTCAAAGGGCCACCTCCTAAGGTGGCAGTCATGTCCATGGCCGCTACCCTCAGGAAACCCCAGACACAAAATCCACATAAATAGGTGGTTTGCGGTCTGCCTGAGGCCGCTACTTGCATAAGGCGGTCTCCTCAGGGCCACAAGCTGGATTTAGCGGTCATAGCCTGGCCGCTATTCCCAGTCAACCGCCAAAACTGGTCAAATCTACTTAAACATCAGGTAGCGATCACCCATAGGGCCGCTACCACTAAATGGCAGTCAGTCACATGGCAGTTACCAGCGAACCGACTTATCCAGCTACCGGCCTTCCTAGGACCGTTTCTCGGGAATGGCGGTCCTCTTATGGCTGCCAAAGCCACCTAGCGGTAGGGAACTAGACTGCTAGCCCGAACCGACTTGGACTGATTAACCAACTTAAAACGTCAAATAGCGGTCACCCAAGGGCCGCTAAGTCAAAGTTGCGGTGGGTTGCGAGACCGCAACATGAAATTGACAATGGAGCTCCGAATAGGGGTCTCCAGAGGGCCGCCTATTATAAATGGCGGTCACTGGAAGGACCACTACTTCGCACCGACGAGAAAACCGTAGAACCACCCAAAACTCAGTCGTTCAATGCCCCAATCGTCCCAGAACGATGGGGAAACATCTCTAATCACAATACAATCCTTCCACAAGCCGGAAGGGATCAAACCGACCTCAAAATAGTAAGAAACAGGCAATTCCCACGAATCGACTCAACACGAGTCACATGGACAAACGGGCTCATACTAGCCCCCATTCACAACCAAACGAGTTCAAACTGGCGGGAAACGATTCCCAACATGCCATGGGTTCATATTTTACCATTTAATGTGAAAACCATCACCTAGAACGACAAAGATGGCTCACACCCCCCCAACATGGATTCTCCCTTAAAGCTGGAAAACCCGCTCAAACCCACACCGTTCGGCTCCAAATTGCGAGAGGATGCAGGAAAAGAGTAGGGTATCCATCCCCCTGCCTCCATCGAAGATCTCACGTGCCGAAACGTCCAAACCACACCGAAAATGATCACACGAACAACCCACGTCGGCTCTGAATCCATGAACGGGATAGCGCCAATGCCACACTCTAATACTTGTGCCATCACGCCTCAGGTCAGCTCCACACCTGGGAAAGAGGAGAAGAGAGGAGAGAGAACAGAGGGAGAGAAATGAGAGATCGTGAGGGAGGAGAGAGAAGAGAGAAAGGGTTAAGAAGAAAAGAAAAATAGGAAAATTAGCAATTTCCCTAAAATTTGATTTTCTGCATGAAATTCCATAAATTTAAAAAAATATAAAAAAATAGTCTTCACGATCCTCGGAACGAGCACAACGCACCTGTAATGTCCCAGAGTCACAAAACTCAACGGTTCACTCTCCACAGGGTTCCACAAGTTATCTAAGGGAAAAACCCGAGTGGATTGTAAAACACGTTTGAGGACCCACGGAAGCGTTCCGAAAGCTCTCTGATTCTGATCCAAAGAATCCAGGATATTATAATTTTGGCTCGCAAGGGAGGCCCTTCTTATTGTTCAGCATGCTTAGCCGAAGGAGGGTGGGCGACCCCTTTATCTTTATCTTTTTGCTGCTCGAACACCTTGAAGTCGACTGTATGAACTTCCTCACGCGCTATCCGTCTATCGACTGATTTGGTCTTCCAGCTTGAGGCCGCAGGGGTGGAGGAGTATGTGGAGAGGAAAGCATCAATCTCTACCACCACATTGTTCAATCGATCAAAGGACCTAATTTTGATTCTAATCATCTTTTCGAGGATCCCCCTCTTCAAATTTTGTTTACAGATTTGCACTACGTCTTCTTGATGTGGCGGCCGCCTACATCTCATGCTAAGGTTCCGCCATCTTTTCATATACTCCAAAGCAGTTTCATCATTCTTTTTCTTGGAGGCATATTGTAGCACCCCTGATAAAATGATAAAGCAATTAAACTTCTTCCAAAATAAATAAATCCTACATGAAGGCCTTATAAAAATAAACATACATTATGAGGACCACTATATAAATATACATACATTAGGAGACCCAACATCACTTAAAAGCTATCGGATAGACCACACGTATATGAGTCTTCCTTTTTCCAACCCAAAATGAATGGGCGGCCCTTACTAGGGCGCCATTCACCAAATTAGAGCCCATATACAAGGGTGCTATTTCCCTTCGGCAGACCACCAACCAACTGTATGTATATAGATATATATAAATATATTTCAAGGACCCCACCAACTAATTATGGTGTAGCTTTTTGTCTAAAGCCATAAGGAATGGGTGCCCTCATGCAAGGGCGCCATTTTCATGAACAGGGCCACCAAGCTAATGGGCGCCCCTGTACAAGGGCGCCATTTACCAGCAGACCAAACAAAAAACATGTCATTCCACTTGTCCTTTGAGACAAAAACTGCCTCATTTAGCTGTCAATGCACTACCTTCTGGCTATGAGCAGCAATGTTTTAGGATGTTGTTCCCTAACTAGACCCACAAGATAATAAACCCATACTTTTGCGTTGGCAACAGAATTTCATATAATTATTCCCTCCATAGCATAGGCAGAGGCTACTATCGTTATCACCATTTGATGCGGGACGGACCAACGGACTCGACTCCAATTTGATATGCGATCCTTGGACTCTAGACAAGCTCACGATCATCCCTAAGCGAGGGATGCGTGGGACCGTGCGCGGTTGAGAAATCGACAGTGAGCTAGGGTGGTCGGCTCTCTCTCGTGCCCGGATCGGGTCACGGGACAGGTCTCGCTCTCTCTCTTGCAGCGGCGACATAAGAATATAACGAGCTAGGATCCTAACATGCTCTCTAGCAGCGGCATATAGAAGAAAATACGAGTAAAGCAAAATACCGAGAGAGGAGTGGACACGATACCTCCACGCTCCGGGCGTGGGGAAGGCGATCTCGGCCAAGTACAGTAACTCCCGGTAAAACTATTACAATAATTACAAAAGTTAATTTGCTGCCCACTCCATGCAGGGAGGTAAAGGGTTACAATGTTGGCCCGGAAGGACCGATTCTTGGGTTGACGGGTAGCACTGTGATCCGCTCCATCGGTGCCGTCCGGAAGACGCTTGCTGTTTGTTGTGGGGCCCATGTGCTGGTCGGTGGGGCCAAGTCGGCCCAGAGTGGAACCGCTGTGACGGGGACGCCTGGAGGGATGCTCCCTGGGAAGGCGGCGCTCTGGTTCGCCTTGTGGAAGACGAGGCGGCTCCGATCATCAAGTGTTGAACTTGCTGTCCATGGATCTGAGTTGCTGTTTCAGACCTGCGCGACCCGAGGAAATCTACTGCTGGGATCAATCCCGACGTCGGATCGACACGAAATTGGTGCCGTTGGAAAGTTGATTCAAAATACTTCGACCAAGGACTGTGGCAGGAATTTTTAAAGCTCTAGATTTTTCGTGGTGGATTTAGGAACAGACTAAGTGACAGACACAGAAAACACAGGACATAAATTGATTTTCTTGAGAATAGGCGTTGACCGTGACTCAAACTTCAGATCTGGGCATTGGACTCTTCATGAAAGTTGGAGAGGGGGAAGTAAGGAAGACAGGGATATTTTTTGTAGAATTTATGGTGGAGGGTTTGGTTGGGGAAATAGAATTTGTAACACTGGGGGTCGGATCTGGACTTTATAGGATAGAACAGAAATTTGACTGAGTTTTAATTTTTGAGAGGGGAAAAAGAACTCCTAAATTCGAGGAAAAATTATTGGAGATGAACTTTGGTGGGAAGAATACCCAGTCCAAATTTGGACTCAATCAGAAAAGGAGAAGGTGGTCGAACAGAGGAAGAACTAGGTTGTTGTGACATAAAATAGAACACTGGCAGATCTGGGAGTCTGGGAACACGAAATGGGAAAAATAGAAAACAAAGGCTAGAAAATAGGAAAAAAAATTTGGGAGAGAGTATTTTCGTGGGGAACCTACCCTTAAAATTTGGGCTGCATCAGATCTGTGTATTGGGAGTTAAAAATCGGACATGGGGGGTCTGTTCTTATTTGGACAGAACTTCGGCGGCAAGGCGGTGGCGGGGCGATGGCGGCGGCGGCGATGGAGCTGAGCTTCACACTCAGGGAGGTGGTGGAGGAGAGGCTTCACACCTCTGAAAGGAGAGCTCTCACAGCTCTAGAGGGGGAGAGAGGGGCGCCCTTGGACCATTGAGCACAAATGAATTTTCTCTCTCATTAATGCTAAGTAATTCATAAATTACAAGGTATTTATAGAAAATGTAAAAAGACCTAAACTACCCTCAGATCTAAATTAGGGGAGGGGTATACAAGGGACATCACATTTAATCCCATGTGGTAAAATAAAAATAAAAATTAAATATGTCTAGTGGAAGGGGGCGCCCCCTTGAAAAAGAGCTTCCAATTTGGCATTTTTGTCCACCTTGTCCCCCCCTTGGTCCAAGTCTTCTAGAAGCCCACCTTGGACCTTTGACCAGGCCCAAATGGTCCTCTAGGGATTAGGTGGACCAATGGAGAAGGAGATGGGGCCCCCTTGCTGGTCCTACTGGACTTTTACACAAAAACCCAAAGATCCTTAAGGAATAACAAATTGACTTATAAAGCCTTACAATTGCAAACCTACTTCCCAAGGATATAAATGCAAACTATAAAGACACAAATATAAATGAAAAGTTAGTGCCCGGTGTTGATTCCATCAATTCTCCCCGGGTGGGAAGAACTTGACCCCATCGAGTAAGGGGTGTGGCTGCTCCAGTAGCTCTGGCAGGTCTATCATCGACCAAGAAGCGCGGAGTATGCTCCACTCCAAGTATTCAACACCTGATCATCCCGTATAGATTCGATATGCTCACGCTGCTGGAGAATGAGGCTAGAGGTGGACACTCCGGCGTGGGGTCACTCTCAAAGGAGGGAGGCGGCTCAAAGACTCACTAAGAATCACCGTCGGGTCCCTATTTGTGGCTAGATCCGAGATAGAGAATGGTTGAGCCGATCCCAAATACCGACAAGTCTACAACGTTCGCAATAGATCCGACTTGCCTCGAACTTGAATGGGACTGACAGCGCGAGCGTACAAAGACCTACTCGACTCGATGCTTGCAGACTCACTATGCACTCAACAAGAAAGAAAAACATGGACTCACACAAGATCCTAAAGAAAACTACGATTAGTCTGACTCATATATATGCAATGGCGGACCAGGACATCCGAATGTGTGCCATGCATACACTAGATGCACTCGATGGTTGACGGAATGGGGAATTCCTAGACATCCTACGATGCACCAGTCATGCACATTGGATTTGGATGCAGGAGGGCTAGGCGAACCAAAATCACCTTGCCAATGAACGGACTTGATGGGTGTATATCGATTGGCCCGTGGGGAAGGGGTGTGATGGTGGACTCCCGCGTAGAAGGGGAGTAGATATGGTGGGTCATATGGTTCCCTAGGGATGGAATCAAAGGGATCAAAGAAGGTATGACACCTTGATATGGCTTCTCTCATGACATAGTCCCAAGTTTGAAATCCTTGAAGGTGCAAATGATCACCTTCATTCATTGTGGTAGGTGAGACGATGGTCATATGTAGGAAATATGGTTCCTCCCTTGGAATAAAAGGAATGAAATCAGACTCGGCCGGTAAGGGGAGGTGTAGAAGAATCTCCGTGGTGACATGACCCACGGTGTACACGGAGGTAATGGACCCTAAGACTGGATGTGTGAAGCTACGACTATGGGGTTGGTCGAAGCCTTGGGCCAACATACATGTTAACTTCACTTGCCTGTCTAACCCCCTGATAAGGTCTTCAAAAATAGCAACATGATGGAGAGACCGGAAGGTGGTATGGAAGGAGTTGACGGGTACTAGTGGGAGTGTAGGGTCCATGGATGGATAGCAAGGTGGGACCAAGCCATTCTTGAGCCAACAATGTAGGGGCTCGGCAATGAATAGCATTCTCGTTAGAAACACTGGTGGCTTGGGCTGTGGTGGCCCCAAATGGGATGGCTCCGGATGAGGATCGGGAATGGGTGGCAAAGGAGCACTAGGGGAAGGGTTCCCCAGCTGGGGCAGAGGAGGATTGTCCTCTAGGAGGGGAAGAGGTCCTTGGGACTTCGTAGGTGGGGCCTGGTTAGGACTACCGACTATGATCATCCTAGGTTTGGTGGTGGCCATGTCGGGTCTCGGAGGTAGGCAAGGGGAGACCAGTGACTCAAAATAAGCACACCTCCTATCCACCCGATCTGAAATCATTTGCACAAGTTCGGCAACAGTGCGGGTTGGAGTAAGGGTATCGTGGTGGACTCGCCTGTAATCAACTGGCCTAGGCTTGGGTCTAGGCTCATCTACGTGTGGGGCTTGTTGCTTCCTAGTAGGAACCACTTGGTTGGAGGTGGTTGGGTGGGGTCGGTTGGAGGTGATCGGGCCGGGTAGGTAGACCTTCCTAAGTTCACCCTTCATCTCATGCCATGACTCGATGGGCCATTGCCTCCTAACCTCCCTCATGCGTTCTATACTCTCCCATTTCTAGGCGGCTTCGTGGACAAGCCTCTTTTGGGCGAAACTAACCTGCATGGCATCGGCCATAGTGTAACACTCGAAATACTTGTCCATGGCGGCTTCCCACTTGAGGTAGTCGCTCGGGACCTTGGAGCCATGAAAGTCCGAGGCTTCGGGCCTATGGATGTGGATGGGATGGTTTCCAAGCCCATGGGAGTCATGCAGCCAGTGATATCACCTTGGCGATTGGGAATCCATGGGTGACTGGGGAACTATAGGACGGACATGACAAACCGACTAGACAAGACAAACCGACTAGACACGACCCTAAATGACAATGCAAGTTGGAATGCCGACTCGACTATGAACCTAGACACAACCAAGATTCAGTACTTGGCGGAGTTGCGGGATCCAAAGATCCTTCCCGATAGGCGTAACCTATTGTTCGGACAACACCTTTTGATATATCAAATAATGGTATGCAAATGTGACACCTAGACTTAGACAGTCTCTAGATGACTCTTTTTTTTTGTTTTCAAGCAAAGACTACCCTAAACTCGACTCGCCCTGATACCAAATTGATGCGGGACGAACCAGCGAACTCAACTCCAATTTGATATGCGATCCTTGCACTCTAGACAAGCTCACGATCATCCCTGAGAGAGGGATGCATGGGACCATGTGCGGCTGAGAAACTGACAGTGAGCTAGGGTGGTCGGCTCTCTCTCTTGCCCGGATCGGGTCACGGGACGGGTCTCGCTCTCTCTCTCTCTCGCAGCGGTAATATAAGAATATAACGAGATAGGATCCTAACATGCTCTCTAGCAACGGCATATACAAGTAAATATGACTAAAGCAAAATGCCGAGAAAGGAGTGGACACGATACCTCCACGCTCCGAGCGTGGGGAAGGTGATCCCGACCAAGTACGGTAACTCCCAATAAAAATATTACATTAATTACAGAAGTTAATTTGCTGCCCACTCCACGCAGGGAGGTAAAGGGATACAATGTGGGCCCGGGAGGACTGATTCTTGGGTTGACGAGCAGCACTGTGATCCGCTCCGTCAATGCCATCCGGAAGATGCGTGCTGCTGGTTGTGGGGCCCATGTGCTGGTCGGTGGGGCCGAGTGGGCCCGGAGTGGAACCGTTGTGACGGGGACGCTTGGAGGGACGCTCTCTGGGAAGGCGACGCGCTGGTTCGCCTTGTGGAAGGCGAGGCGACTCCGATCTTCAAGTGTTGAACTTGCTATCCACGGATCTGAGTTGCAGTTTCAGACCCATGCGACCCGATGAAATCTGCTACTCCGATCAATCCCAACGTCGGATCGATGTGAAATTGGTGCCGGTGGAAATTTGATTCAAAATACTTAGACCAAGGAATGTGGCAGGAATTTTGAAGGCTCTAGATTTTTCGTGGTGGAATTAGGAACAGACTGACTGACAGACTCAAAAAACACAGGTCATAAATTGATTTTCCTGAGAATAGGCGGTGACCGTGACTCAAACTTCAGATATGGGCATTGGACTCTTCATAAAAGTTGGAGAGGGGGAAGTAAGAAAGACGGGAATATTTTTTGTGGAATTTATCGTGGAGGTTTGGTTGGGAAAATGGAATTTCTAACACTAGGGGGTCGGATCTGGACTGCACAGGACAGAATAAAAATTTGACTGAGTTTTAATTTTTTTGAAGGGAAAAAGAACTCATAAATTCGAGGGAAAATTATTGGAGATGGGATTTGGTGGGAAGAATACCCAGTCCAAATTTGGACTCAATCAGAAAAGGAGAAGGTGATCAAACAGAGGAAGAACTAGGTTGCTGTGACACAAAACAGAACACTGGCAGATCTGGAAGGCTGGGAAACACGAAATGGGAAAAATAGAAAATGAAGGCTAGAAAATAGGAAAAACTTTTTGGAAGAGGGTATTTTCATGGGGAACCTACCCTCAAAATTTGGGCTCTAGCAGGTCCGTGGATTGGGAGCTAAAAATCGGACATGGGGGGTCTGTCCTGATTTGGACAGAACTCCGGCGACAAGGCGGTGGCGGCGCGATGGCGGCGGCGGTGCTTAGCTTCACACTCAGGGAGGTGGTGGAGGAGAGGCCTCACACCTCTGAAAGGAGAGCTCTCACAGCTCTATAGGGAGAGAGAGGGGCGCCCTTGGGCCATTGAGCATAAATGAATTTTTTCTCTTATTAATGCTAAGTAATTCATAAATTATAAGGTATTTATAGAAAATGTAAAAAGACCTAAACTACCCTCAGATCTAAATTAGGAGAGGGGTATACAAGGGACATCACATTTAATCCCATGTGGTCAAAAAAACAAAAATTAAATATGTCTAGTGGAAGGGGGCGCCCCTTGAAAAAAAGCTTCCAATTTGGACTTTTTGTCCACCTTGTCCCCCCAATTGGTCCAAGTCTTCTAGAAGCCCACATTGGACCTTTGACCAGCCCTACATGGGCCCCTAGGGATTAGGTGGACCAATGTGGAAGGAGATGGGGGCCCCTTGCTGGTGCTACTGGACTTTTACATAAAAACCCAAAGATCCTTAAGGAATAACAAATTGGCTTAAAAAGCCTTACAATTGTAAACATACTTCCCAAGGATATAAATGTAAACTAAAAGGACACAAATACAAAATGAAAAGTTAGTGCCCGGTGTTGATTCCCATCACCATTGCCCGCAGAAGGGAATATCTCCCTTCTTTCCTTGGCAAGATGTGAAGGGGCGTCTTCTTCCTACATTCTACGTCCTGCTGCTGAAGCTTGCGGCGGAGAACGTGTGGCTTCTCTTACTATTTATTCTCTAAAGCTCTGCAGCGGAGGCGAGGAAGGGCTTACTTGGATTTCTTTTTTCTCACCACCTGTACCACGTGTATCATTTCAAAAGGTAGGTGTTCTTAAGATCTGGCCTAACTAGTAGCTAAATAGGGTAATATAGCATGCATGCATAGAATTAGAAGAACTTATCTTCCATGTTATATACCTATTACATGGCTTTACTGAGATCAAAATACATTGGACTTATGGCCAAACATATAACATGTTACACGGAATTTTAAGTAGATCAACTATAGCCTGCTACACCGGTTCTATACATAGTCTGTTACACTGGTTTTACGGGATTCAAATATATCCTATGACACTAGTCTTTACATCTTTAAAATAGCATGCTTAGCCCTAATATATAACATGTTTTACAATATATATATATGTGTTTTACAAAAACCAAAATTTCCAGCCCTTAGGTAAAGGGCGCCCATCACCTAGGCGCCATTTCTTGAAGACGCGCCCCAGGTATGGGCACTCTTTTAAATGAAGACCCCCCATAATGTCGTCAATTCATTTTCTAATAATTAATAAACACCATGTTTAGAAAATTAATATATATGAAACTAAACCATAAAATTCTTGCATGAGTATGATTCTGTGATCCTGATATTTTTCTCTACCTATCCATGTCCTTACTTCTTCATTCCGAGAACTTTCGACCTGATAAATAGTGTTTTGTGTCTTGGAACGCACATGCACGGTGTGTAAACACCCAGAGAAAAGGGCGCCCCTGGCTAGGGCGCCATTTAAAGGAATTAGTGACTCTCTACAAAGTCTTCAATTAAATGAAGACCTTGCAGAGGGGCGCCAATTCCGTAGGGCAACAAAAAGAAAAAAAATGTTGAAAACATTGAATGGGCGCCCCTTTAAGCAGGCGCCCATTACCTGAAAAATGGCAGCCCCTAGGGCGCCATTTACTGAATGAAGACACCCCCTCCAAGCGCCATTTACAAGAGTCATTTACATCAAATGGTGACTCTCTGCACAGTCTTAATTTAAATGAAGACACTGCAGAGGGGCGCCATTTACAAGAGTCATTTACAAGAATTGAAGACTCTCTGCAGAGTCTTCATGTAAATGAAGACACTGCAGAGGGGTGCCAATTCCTTTTCCAAAAGAATTATAAACACCACGTTAGAAAATTAATATCTATGAAACTAAGACCCAACAATTCTGCATGAGCATGATTTTGAATACCCGATAATTTTCTTTGTCTACCCATGACCTTGATTCCTGATTTCGTGAACCTACGACATTTTAAATAGTGTTATGAGTCTTAAAATGTACCTACCCGGTGTTAAACAGGAGGACGGTGAGCTAGAAGGGGAGGGGATGAATAGATCACCGTTTAAAAAATATTTGACTGAGTCGAGGCAGGACCCTTAACCAATATAACGTAATTCACGAGCGCAGAACATAAATCACTCAAAATATCACCAGCACATAAGCACAACCACTTAGCAAGCAGTCAGACCAAGGTTTCGATCATCAACATTCACATTTACTTAATGAAGCCAGACAAAAGCATAAGGAAGATAGATGCGCACAACCATACCACGGAGAACATGAGATTTAGATGGTTCAGTCTGCAACCTGCAGACTTACGTCCATCCCTCACTCAAGGCCGAGTGAGGCTTCCTTTCACAAGAAAGAACCGCAGACTCAGTCTGCCAACAACATGCTGATCCACAGCTTGAGGATCAAAATCCCTACAGACGCTGAACACACAGCTTGCACCAGGTCTCACACCCCAAGACCTGACCCGGAGATAACTCTCCCTTCCTCTTAGACAAGAGGGAACCCAGCAGTGACTCACCCTCACTACAATTCAGAGACGCTGTCGCTCTTCCTTCACAGTCGGAGGGAACAACCCAGTAGCCTCCTCACTATCTGAACACAACAACCCCGGAGACCACCTCCCTTCCTCTGATCTGATTCAGAGGGAATCACAATGCAACCCAAAGGATTCACCTCTCTTCCTCTACACCTAGAGGGAACGATAAAACAGAGTATCGAAATTTAAGAACAAACAACTGAAAACATAAAGAAATATCGAAGACAATCAAACCGAGAAACAATGTAGCTTCTTAAAGAAGCATAGACAAAACATAGCAGAAAACCATCCTCTCCTTCATCACTCTCTCTCTTCCAGGTACGCTCAACGAATGGATCAGGATGGCTTCTCCTCTCCTTCCTCTCGCTCTGGCCTCACCCTTTTCCTTGTGGCTTCGGCAGCTTTTCAGGAGAAAAAACCTCCATATATATATCCAACCTCACGAGAGAGTGAGGGTTTGGGAGACACGCGCGAAGTCATGCTTCCAGATGAACCGAGCCACGTGTTAGACGATTATTCCCTCGGATCACGTGTTCACATGATTGGAATAAAGTTCCAATTTGTCTTTAAGTCCCTGTAAGGTTTCAGAGAACATTCAGTCAATCTCAGAAATATTCAAGTCATAAATTGTTCACACAGATTGCACGGGACTTATCAAAGGATAGAAGAACGCGTCAACGCACTAAAGCCAAGGCATTAACGCAATGGATATAAGGAGAACAGGTCCCTTGACAAAACACACTAATGCGTCAACGCATCAGTTGACAGCGTCGACGCTTCTACTTGGTGGTTGATCAAAAGAACCTTTGGTCATAAACTCAAGGCGTCGACGCTTCCATTGTGTAGCGTCGCCTCAGCTCCTTGGGCGAGATGCACAATCTCTTGGTAATAAGCCAATGCGTCAACGCTTCAGGTGACAACGTCGACTCAGCTTCATAGGCGAGACGCTCAAGCCCTTGGCACCAAGCCAATGCGTCAACGCTTCAGGTGACAACGTCGACTCAGCTTCATAGGCGAGACGCTCAGGCCCTTGGCACCAAGCCAATGCATCAACGCTTCCATCGTGCAGCGTCGACTCAACTGTTTAAACGAAATGCTCATGCCCCTGGCAACAGGCCAATGTGTCAACGCAACCAGTGACAGCGTCGTGGACAAAATAGCAAGCGAAAGACGCACTATTGCGTCTACGCAGCCAGCCAAGTGCGTCAACGCACTAAATGCACAGAACCCATATAAACAAGACAAATAAGTATGAGCTTATGGGTGAACATGATAGAGGAGCATTAAATCAGAAAAGCATGATGAAAAAGCATTTGATCCATAGATGTGCATGCAAGACAACAACATTAGATCCTAAGAATATTTAAACAATTCAGGATCTTTATCATTCATCAAGAAGCATCAAGATAATTATCATAAAAATAATTTGATTCATAGTGTTAGTCATCATCAAAACTACAGAGATGCAACACCCGATGCAAATATAGCCACAAGAATTGGCGCCCAAGCCTGGGGCGCCAATTGTTTAAATAGTGACCCTCTAGAGGGTCTTCAATTAAATGAAGACTCTCTGAGGGGGCACCAATTCTTATAGGCATACTGAAATGGGCGCCCCTCCAGAGGGCGCCAATTCCTGAAAGAAAGGCTACCCCTTGGGGTGGAGGGGCGCCAATTCCTGAAAGAAAGGCTACCCCTTGGGCGCCAATTTCATCTTTAGAGGGTGCCAATTCTTGAAAGAATGGCTAACCTATGGGTGCCAATTTAGTGATTGTACAGCCTACGAGATACCGATTCCATTTTGATTCCCTCATTAGTCTCGTGACTTATACCGATATAACCCTAGTTCATTCCCTGCATAATATATGTCTTTGAACTCCATTCCATGAAAATTTACCTTATGTATATCCTACAATGGTCAACCCTTGAAATTCCATATTGGCTATAAATGAGAGTTGATGTCAAAAGAAATACATGAAATGATGTGCATATAGGGCCCGATCTAGTCCTGGGAGGAGCGCCCGAAAGTACTTGTGCCCATGGGAGTTGAATGATCACGATGTTTAAGCATTGCACCAAAGTACTTGCTTTCTTGCTAGACTTGACACATCCCACTCACTCTCTCGTGACACTACTTGCTTGCTTGAATTGACTTGCGTGGCCCAAAAAAGGGGCAATTACTTGACTTACGTGGCCCGAAAAAGGGTAAAGTACTTGCTTGATTGAAATAGCCAATTCCTATTACACGTACTTGATATTACACAAACTTGATATTACTTGCTTGAACATGATTCTTACTCGCTTGAACTTGTTCCTTGCCTTCCTGGCAATCTTGCAAACACTGGATACTATTTGAAATCCTACAATATTTTTTCTATAAGTTCTTGATATCTTGCTTGTCAACTCTTGATAGTACTTGAAAAATGTGATATTCTTTTATACAGTTCATGCCTTTCTCGCTTGTCTAGCATGCATAGTTATACCTGCATTACACGTAACATGTAATTTACTTAAAGACTGCTCGAACTTGAGATGTAATTCCTACTGAGCGATTCGCTCATCTAGTTCATTCTAACATTTTTCAGATAATTCAGATAGCGGCAACCACATGAATGGGAATGAGACCGAGTGAAGAGTGCTAGAGTCATCGATCATCTACTGTCAACTAGTCGCGTCTTTTGATTTCTTGAGTCCCTTGTCAAGGCCTGTAGCCTAGTATTTGGGCGAACAATGAATGTCATGGACTAGAATTATCACCATTTGGTTATTTGGATAATCATCATCTTGGACTAGTAGTATCATTTTAGAAATTAAATCTTAGTTATTATTTTAGTCTTTTGTGCACTCTGTCTTTTGTCAAAAAAAATATGTATACTGCTCTGATTGAATGGTACTATATAAGCTGGCCACGACCCGTGTAGCATTCTGAATTTTATACCGGATATCACAATATTATTATATTATTATTTTATTCTTGGTCCAAATTTCAAAAATTTAATAAAAATATGAAAAAATATGTATCCTACGTAAAACATTATTTCCAACCCCTTTGTCCTAAGAAACGAGCCCAGAATAAAATTAGATTAGGCCCAATTTCAACACTTAGGCTTAAAATCGTAATTTTGTGAAGAACAACCTAAACCGCTAAATTGGACCTTCATTCTTGCCGTAATGGGTTCTAATCGAAGCCAAACCCTAGCCCTGTTGTGCCCGTGTGGTCACTTGACATTCATGGTTTTGATTATTGTCAAACACTATAAGTCATTGATGTTTCCCACTCTCATATGATTGAAACACTTGATGTTTTTTCATGACAGATAAGCAAAGAAATGGAGTGGAGATGGCAAAAGTGAAAGGCCAATGACCGCGCCCAAGCAAGGATGAAAATCCCTTCAAAGCAAGAGTCAATTATTCGGGCTGGATGGCTATCAGAAGATCAGGCTGGCTTCAAGAAGAGTCGACACTCGGCACAAAAGAGTCGACACTTCCCATAGCCAAGGTCGATGCACAATGAAGAACACACTTGGCTTCAATGTCTAAGGTCTGAGCATTCATTAAGGAAAGGTCAAAGACTCAATAGACATCCTCAAGGTCTAAAGAGTTTGATGCCATAGACGGGAATGGACTGCAAACGGGTTTAAGAGGTTGATTGAAGAAAATCTATGAAAAACCAAGTTTTCGGTCGATCGGCGGTCATGTTTTCGATCGACCAGAATTGCCAGAACCGAAAAAGCTACAGCATTTCTCAGTAGAGGTCGACCGCCCAAAAAATCTGGTCGACTGGCCCCGCAGTCCGGTCGACCGCCCTCTACTGCCGATTGACTAAAATTGCCAGCAACAAAATTCTTCAAATCTGTAAACTTCTGGTTGACCGAACACCTACTTCCGGTCGACCGGCAGTCCCGATGCAGCAATTGTTGACTTCGTTTTCTCAACGTGGGTAGCCCCTTTTCTTGGATTTGTTTAATCCTAAAGTCACCCAATCTACCATGGTTTGTGGATCTGGTCTGGGGCTTGTCTATGGACCATTCAAAGAGATATAAAAACAACACAAAGGGGGTTAGAAACCGTAATGGATCAAGGGAGATCAAAGAGAGGTTAGAGGAGGTTGTCTAAGGGAAGAAGAAGAGGGTACTGTAGCCGTCAACAGTACTTCGTGCAGGAGTTCTTCATCTATTTCCAAGGTAATTCACGTTTATATCCAAGCTAGCAACCTCCAAGGAAGTGTAGAAGCAAGCAAGGCTATCAAGGGGATCCAAGGAAGCTCATTTCACAAGGAAGAAGAAGCCATTGCTGCTGAATCAAGAGGAGAGCTTTGCGAAGATGAAGAAGCCTCTGTTGGTGATCTACATCATGTGAAAACAATAATAAAAAGAGGCAGCCCTTACTGAAGCATCAGATTCACCTCGTTCATTTCAGACAAGATCTTCTTGATTTTAGCATATCTTCATATCTTGTTTGTTCATCTTGTTCTCTTTTCATTTTGTTCAAGCTATTAAAATTGAGAATCGTCCCTACCGCGGTTAGTAGGAAGGCAAAGGTGATCCAATCTGCGGTGTTGTCGTCCCTACCGGTGGTTAATAGGAAGGCAATCGGAAGTTCTCCGATTTGCGATTTTGTGCACTGCACTAGTGACACCTCACCGGGTTTGGTGAGGGGTGGACGTAGGACTGGGGATTCAGTCCAAACCACCTTAAAATCTCGTGTGTTGTGGTTTGCTTGTGTGATTGCTTTATGCTAGATGCATGCTTAAGTTTAATCTTTATTTTACTTGTCCATCTTGCTAAGCAATCGTTGTATCCTTCGTTAAGCTAGTTGTATTCCGCTACGATTCTCTTTATCTAGCTTTAAAAAGGGGTGTTCTATGAAAAGAGGGGCAGATCTATTCACCCCTCCCCTCTAGATCTGCCATCCACTACTCAACATGTGGTATCAGAGCCTAATCTCTCATTATGGGGTCCAACGACCTTGAGAAAAATAGTGGATTGTCGTCCAAGGGTTTATTACCTGAAGGACATTCTGTGAATAGGCCTCCTTATATCACTGGAACTAATTATTCTTATTGGAAACAACGCATGTAGGTGTTCATTCGCATACAAGATTACGAACTCTGGCGAGTGATCAACAAAGGTCCATATGAGCTTACGGATGATGATGACTTGTGGACCAAAGAACAAATAAGAAAATCCACTGTCAACTGGAGTGCTAGACACATCATGCAATGCTCACTCCATCCAGTAGAATTCTCAAGAGTAGCTACCTGCGCAACTGCAAAAGAAATGTGGGACATGTTAGAAGTGATTTATGAAGGAACCTCTCAGGTACGAGAAACAAAAGCCAACATTTTAGTTTCTGAATATGAAATGTTCAGGATGAGACTTGATGAGTCAATTCAAGACATGTATGCTCGCTTAACTGTGCTTACTAATAGTCTAACTGATCTGGGAAAGAAATATTTAGAGCAAAAAATTGTAAGGAAGATTCTCATATCACTGACGCCAGCATGGCACACGAAGGCTACTGTGGTTGACGAATCCAGAGATCTCGCAACTACTAAGGTAGATGAACTCATTGGGTCATTGATGACCTATGAGATCAACCTAAAGAACAAAGAGGCAGAGGTACCTAAGAAAAAGTCCCTAACTCTTAAAGTAGGACCCAGTGGTCAAAGCACTTCTGATGAAGGTCAGGCTTCTGCAAGTGAGCGAGATGAGGATGACGTAGCCATGCTCACACGTAAGTTCAAAAAAATTTTGAGAAAGGAAGGTAAGAGCTTCATGAGAGGAAGGTCACAGGTAAGGAAAGGTTTCAAATCTAATTCTGAAAACTGTAAGAAATCTGAAAGGATCATTTGTTATTCTTCCAACAAACTAGGGCATTTCAAGACTAAATGTCTTGAAATTTTCAAAAAAACTGACAAATGGAAGGGCAAGAAGAAGAACAAGGTCATGGTGTCTATATAGAGCAAAGAAGATAAAAGTGATGATAAAAGTGATAATGGAACCAGCTCCTCGGACAACGAAAAAGAAGATCTTTGCCTCATGGCCAGAGGTGACGAAGAAACTGAGGTACACTCTCCATTTAAAAATTTCACAATTGATGATTGGGAGGAAGCATATACACAGCTCATGGAGAAATATGACATGTACAAAAAGGAGAATAAATAATTGAAAAAGAAAATTAACTTGTTTGTGCATGATCATGATATGAATCATAAGACTACTTCACTTGAAACTGAAATTGAAGATCATAAGAAAATGATTGAGAACTTGGAAGAGGGAAGAAAAGAAATGGCTGACTTGGAAACTGAAAATGAAGACTTAAGAAATGAGATTTATAGCATGGAGCTAAAAATGCAAACCTATGAAAAGGACAACAAATTGAGCAATGAGAAGTATGATGCTGTCAAACAAGTTAACACTCAACTACTTCAAAATATTGAAAACCTACAAAAAGAGTTAAAGGATAAACAACAATCATTAGAAAAGTTTGTAGATGGAAGAGAGAACCTAGATGCATTGCTAGGTACTAGAATGAATTTCAGTAAGGAAGGGTTGGGTTTTAATCCCACAAACAAAAGGCCAATTGGGTTAAAAACTGTCACAGTTGTTTCTTCTTCTGATGCTTCTACCTCAAACACAACACCCACTCAAAATCAACAAAAACAAAATGATAAAGGAAAAGAAAAGGTTGAAGAGGAAGCCACTAAAATCCCCAAAAAGATTGCTCAAAAATCTCAGAAGAGTCAACCTTTCCCATAGCATAGATCGACACTTCCTTGGCCATCACCCGCTCAGCCTTCCAGAAGCGACTATAACTGGGTTGCACATAGGATAGGTCGACACTCCCATTTATACATGTTGACACCACCCTACTTTTGGGGCAATTGTGATTCCTTTGTGTATCAATCCTATAAGCTTCAATCCCCAAGGTGATAAAACAATCACTTTAAACCCAAAACCAACCAGTGGCCTCAATGGTTCAAGAAGCAGACTTCCTCAAACGTCCACAAAATCCAACAACATCAAAGAGCCTCTAAACAGAAAGTGAATGTCAAAGCTGAAAAGAAAAACCAAATCCCTGCACTAAGCAAAGAAAACATGAATGCAAGGAAGGTTTGGATTCCAAAAGATATGGTATCATGTTTTGAAAATCTGAAGAGCTTGATGGGACCCAAAGTTTGTTAGGTTCCAAACCCCATTGCTTAATTCCTTGTGCAGGAGTGTCTTGTAGCTATGCATAATCGATGGTACCTTGATAGCGGCTGTTCAAGACACATGACTGGAGACAAAATAAAATTTTGTCTCTTGGAGAAAAAGGAAGGAGGACATGTCACATTTGGAGGGGACAACAAAGGAAGAATCATTGGAACAGATAATGTAGGTAAGAAGCTCTCCAACTCCATTGGAAATGTGCTGCTAGTTGAAGATTTGAAATACAACTTGCTCAGTATAAGTCAATTGTGTGATAAAGGTCACAAAGTGTTGTTTGACTCTCATGAATGTAGAATCCTTGAACCAAAATCTGACAAGGTAAAAATTTTTGGTAAAAGAGTCAACAATTTTTACATGATTGACTTAGATGATCTTTCTCACATAAACATCTGTCTTGCTGCACAAAAGTCAGAGCTTGCATGGTTATGGCATCGTAGACTAGGACATGCTAGCTACAATGTCTTACATAAACTTTTAAAGCATTCAATGGTGAAAGGTTTACTTGAACTATATTTTGAACAAGAAAATAAAGTGTGTGATGCATGTGCCCTAGGTAAACAAACAAGAAAATCCTTCAAGGCTAGATCTGAAAATATGTCATCCAAACCACACGAGCTGATTCATATGGACTTATTTGGTCCAACCAGAACTGCTAGTTTAAGTGGTAGAAAATATGGATATTTGTTGGTGGATGATTTCTCTAGGTTCACATGGGTTTTCTTTCTCACAAATAAAAATGATGCTTTTGATGAGTTTCAGGCACTCTATATGAAGATAAAGCAAGACGGTGAGTTTAAAATCACCAACCTTCAAACTGATCATGGTGGTGAATTTGAAAATATTGAATTATATAATCTTTGTAGGGCTGAAGGCATTTCACATCGGGTTTTTTCACCAAGAACCCCTGAGCAAAATGGTGTAGTTGAAAGAAGGAATCGGACACTCATAAAGATCGCAAGGACAATGCTTGCCGAACGGCAACTCTCAAGGAAGTTTTGGGCTGAGGCGGTAAACACGGCTTGTTACATTATCAACCGATCTATGGTAAGGCCACACACCAAAAAGACTCCTTATGAGTTGCTAAAAGGTAACACGCCCTCTCTCTCACATATGAAAGTGTTTGGGTCTAAATGCTTCATCCACAATAATGACAAAAGAGAATTAGATAAATTCGAGCCCAAGAGTGATGAAGGTATATTCTTTGGATATTCTGATAGATCTAGGGCTTATAGAATTTACAACATTAAGAGTCAAACTGTGGAAGAGTCACCCCATGTTTCCTTTGATGAATATCATAATGATTCTATAAATGATAACTATTGTAGGAAAAATGATGAAGACGGGAAATTCCTAAGCATGAAGGAAAAGAATGATCCTCCACAAGAAGAAACAAGACAAGATGGTGACCTAGCTGAATCAAGCAATGCAAGGGATCAAGCTCCAGAAGAAGGTAATGATTCTACAGACATTAGAATTCTTAAGGATCATCCTTTAGAAAATGTCATTGGGAGCTTGAATGATCCACCTAGAACTAGGTCACATTTTAGAATTATGGAAGAATTAGATCATCTTGCTCTTCTCTCCCAAATTGAACCCAAGAATATTGATGAAGCATTAAAAGATGAAAACTAAATAAACTCAATGTAAGAAAAATTAAACCAATTTAAAAGAAACAAAGTTTGGCATCTTGTTCCTAGACCATCATCACAATTTGTCATAGGCACTAAATGGGTATTTAGGAACAAACTCAGTGATGATGGCAAGATAATACGAAACAAGACTAGATTGGTGGCTCAAGGGTATAATCAAGAGTTTGGGATAGACTTTGAGGAATCTTATGCCCCAGTAGCCAGACTTGAGGCCATCAGAATTTTACTTGCCTTTGTATACTCCCTTAGAATAAAGTTGTATCAAATGGATATAAAAAGCGCTTTCTTAAATGGTTTGATCAAAGAAGAAGTCTATGTAGAGCAGCCCCCTGACTTTGAGAACTCTAACCATGTAGATTTTGCATACAAGCTAGAGAGGGCACTTTATGGCTTGAAGCAAGCACCAAGAGCATGGTATGAGAGACTAAGCTCGTTCCTCATTGAGAAAGGGTACACACGAGGTAAGGTAGAGCAAACACTTTTCACCAAGAAGCAAGATAAGAACATCTTGATTGTTCAAATTTATGTTGATGATATTGTGTTTCGTTCTACACAATCTGAAATGTGTGAGGAATTTGTTAACCTCATGACTAGTGAGTTCGAGATGAGCCTAATGGGAGAACTCCAATTTTTTCTCGGTTTGAAGGTCAACCAAGGAGAAGATGAGTGCTTCATAAGTTAAGCCAAATACATCAAGGAGTTGCTAAAAAGAATCAACATGACAAGTGGTAAAATAATTGCAACTCCTATGAGCACCACAACATCACTGGATTCAGATAAAAATAGTAAATTAGTGGATGCAAAAATCTATAGAGGTATGATTGGCTCCTTTCTTTATGTGACTGCATCCCGACCAGATATCCAGTTTAGTGTTTGCGTCTGTGCTAGATTTCAATCTAGTCCTAGAGAATCCCACTTGACTGCCGTCAAACGTATCCTTAGATATCTTGTCGGAACTCAAGATTTGGGATTGTGGATCCGTCATCATATGATTTATCTCTTATTTCTTATTCTGATGCGGACTATGCTGGATGCAAGCTGGATCGCAAGAGTACTAGTGGCTACTGCCAGTTTCTGGGTGGGTGTTTAGTTTCTTGGGCCTCCAAGAAACAACACTCGGTAGCCCTCTCAACCGCAGAAGCAGAATACGTTGCTGTGGGGAGCTGTGGCACCCAAGTGTTGTGGATTAAACACCAACTCCAATACTACTTAGTGGATCTTGGTTGTGTCCCGATTCTGTGTGATAACACCAGTGCTATCCACCTTTCAAAAAATCCAATCTAGCACTCTAGGACCAAGCATATTGAGATTCGGCATCACTTTATTAGAGATGAGGTCTTTAAGAAAAACTTTGAACTGCATTTTGTTGATACACTAAATTAGATTGCTGACATATTCACCAAGACCTTGTGTAATGACAGGTTTACAACACTTAGAAGGGAGCATGGTCTTTGCAGACCTCGGGCTAATAAAAATTGAAATGATGATCTTCTTCAACTTAATTGTGTGTTTTTGCTGATTGGTATCCATGCATTGTTTATATGTAAATATCTCATTCTGCATGTAGTGTAGCAGTGCATGTAGTTACATAATAAAGTTGAATTCATGTTCACGATGCATTGCATATGGTGTAGCATCATTCTTGCATGGTCATGGTATATTAAATGCTGAAGTGTGGAAAGGCAGGTTATGCTTGTCTAGAAATACTCACCATGCGTGAGGATTCACCTCCGCCAAGTACCTTGCATCACTGTCACATGTAGGCCATACAATAAGGGGGAGCTATTTCATTGAAGCATTCATGCATACGTTTCATCTTTATTCAGTTACCATCAATAAGTGTACAACCATGGGTCGGGTCATGCATTTCATTTCTTATCATTCCCCTTGATTGCAAACATAACTCCTTGAATGCATTCACTGCATACCCTTGATTACAATCTGAACTTCAATGGCTTCCAGTCTGAAACTGTGATCATGAAATAGATAGATCTATGGCGTAAGAGCTCTCTATTATATGAACTGATGATTGTCCATCCAATAAAAATGGTTCAGATTTAATGATTTCTTTGAAGCTCTGATATATCTTTGAAATCATCTATGTTCCATGGTGTTAATAGACTTTAACTAGAGCTTGTATGTTGTGCCTTGAATGACTATTCTGAAATCTAAAAATTCAAACTTCATGGCAACCTTGGTGATACATGTTTTTAAACACCTTGATGAGCTAGAATTCCTGACAGTAAATTTGGCAGAACAATGATATTGTTGCACGGAGAAATATGTCACGTCCTCAAAATAAGTGACGAATGATATGTCATGATGTGCCCATGTTATCTCTGTCTTAATTAAATTAAACTCTAGGAAGAGTAATGACATAATTGCTGAGAAATGTATCTCCTCATCAAAGAAATGAGGTCAGATATGTCATGAGGATAAAGCTATCTCTGTTCAATCTGAAGCAAAACAGTCAGTCTTACCAAATACCTAAGAATATTAGCGTCTAAACAACGTGTATTCTTACGGATAGTAGGCATGTACTCGACTCACTTGCTCGTAAAATATGAGTCATCTGCATACACAAGCAAAAGATCATGCAAAATAGTGCTGAAATCATAAAATTTCATGCTTTAGTCATGCTTGTTTAACCTCAATACTAGTTTGTGCTATTCCCGATGAAGTTATTGAATATGAATGTATAAGACGAAGGAAGGTTAACCACTGCCATGATATGCACTTCTGGTTCATTTCTATTAAAATATGGATGTAGATGCTTTTCGAACTCTATTGTTGATCTCGGATTTCATTAGCTTTCAACCTTGTATATTGCTCACGGCCTGTTTTAGATCTGCATATAATGGCTTGCTTTAAACTCCTATTCGCTCTGTTCTCTAAGACATTTGTCACTATCTCTACCTTATCCCTCCTTTTTGCTGTTGTAAAAGGGGGAGAATATCTTTGTGAGTTGCCTTTGTAAGTTTTCAAAGGTGGAGAATAACTTTGTGAGACGGGGGAGAGTCAACAGTCCCTCATCATGCATACACTCAGGTGGAGAGCCGCATCCATAATCCGGAGGAACTTGAATAGCATTCACATGATCAAATCAACCATGCATACATATCAGCATTCACATGCTCTGATCATCCATGCATACATATTAGCATTCTTACAAATCATCCATGCATAGCATATCATCACTCTTTATCTTGAGCTGCATATGTTCTAAAATTTACCATCTTGAACATTACTGTCATATAATGACTCACAGTGTTGCCATCATCAAAAAGGAAGAGAATGTTGTGCCCCTATAGTCATTTGACATTCATGGTTTTGATTATTGCCAAACACTATAAGTCATTGATGTTTTCCACTCTCATATGATTGAAATACTTGATACTTTTTCATGATAGATAAGCGAAGAAATGGAGTGGAGATGGCAAAAGTGAAAGACCAATGATCACGCCCAAGCAAGGATGAAAATCCCTTCAAAGCAAGAGTCAATTCTTCAGGCTGGATGGCTATCATAAGATCAGGCTGGCTTCAAGAAGAGTTGACACACGGCACAAAAGAGTCGACACTTCACATAGCCAAGGTTGGTGCACAATGAAGAACACACTTGGCTTCAACGTCCAAGGTCTGAGCATTCATTAAGGAAAGGTCAAAGACTCAATAGACATTCTGAAGGTCTAAAGAGTTTGATGCCATAGACTGGAATGGACTGCAAACTGGTTTAAGGGGTTGACTGAAGAAAATCTGTGAAAAACCAAGTTTTCGATCAACCGCCGGTCATGGACCGATCGATCGAAATTGCCAGAACCGAAAAAGCTACAGCATTTCTCAGTAGAGGTCGACCACCCAGAAAATTCGATCGACCGGCCCAGTAGACCAGTCGACTGCCCCCCTACTGCCGGTTGACTAAAATTGCCAGCAACGAAATTATTCAAATCTATAAACTTCCGGTCGACCGACCACCTACTTCTGGTCGACCGGCAGCCCCGATGCAGCAATTGTTGACTTCATTTTCTCAACGTGGGCAGCTCTTTTTCTTGGATTTGTTTAATCCTAAAGTCACCCAATCTACCATGATTTGTGGATCTTGTCTGGGACTTGTCTATGGACCATTCAAAGGGATATAAAAACAATACAAAGAGGGTTAGAAACCCTAATGGATGAAGGGAGATCAAAGAGAGGCTAGAGGAGGATGTCCAAGGGAAGAAGAAGAGGGTACTATAGCTGTGAACAGTACTTTGTGCAAGAGTTCTTCATCTATTTCCAAGGTGATTTAAGCTTATATCCAATCTAACAACCTCGAAGGAAGTGTAGAAGCAAGCAAGGCTATCAAGGGGATCCAAGGAAGCTCATTTCACAAGGAAGAAGAAGCCATTATTGCTGAATCAAGAGGAGAGCTTTGCGAAGAAGAAGAATCCTCTGTTGTTGATCTACATCGTGTGAAGACAAGAAGAAAAAGAGACAGCCCTTGCTGAAGCATCAGATTCACCTCCTTTATTTCAGATAAGATCTTCTCAATTCTAGCATATCTCCATATCTTATTTGAACATTTTTATCTTGTTCTCTTTTCATTTTGTTCAAGCTATTGAAACTGAGAATCGTCCCTATCACGGTTAGTAGGAAGGCAGTTGGAAGGTGATCCAATCTGTGGTGTTGTCGTCCCTATCGGTGGTTAGTAGGACGGCAATCGAAAGTTCTCCGATTTACGGTTTGGTGCGCTGCACTAGTGAAGCCTCACCGGGTTTGGTGAGGGGTGGACGTAGGACTGGGGATTCAGTCCGGACCACCTTAAAATCTCATTTGTTATGGTTTGCTTGTGCGATTGCTTTATGCTAGATGCATGCTTAAGTTTAATCATTATTTTACTTGTCCATCTTGCCAAGCAATCATTGTATCCTTCGTTAAGCTAGTTGTATTCCGCTGTGATTCTCTTTATCTAGCTTTAAAGATGGGTGTTCTGCAAAAAGAGGGGAAGATCTATTCACCCCTCCCCTCTAGATCCGCCATCCACTACTCAACAAGCCCAACCCTTGTAGATCGATTCTATCTCAAAAACCCTAAACCTAGATGCCTCAATTCGGCGCAGTGGCGGCGGATTTAATCTATCCCTAATTTCTCTCAGTTTTTCACTCTTTGGACTCTTGGGTCGAATTTGATCTCTAGAGGCTTCAATAGGGTCTTTAAATAGACAGCTTCGACTGTTGGGGACCCTTATTTGATTATTTGGCAAGTGGCGTGTCGGTCATGGTCGGACCTTAGCAGATTAAGGCGTTCGGTGGAGGCATGTTTTAGGGTTCCGATGATAGTTGTTTCTTCCTCCTTTCAATCAACTAAAGGTAGATTTCTCTCGGGCTAAACGTTAACTAAAATATGCCATCTTGTAGATCTCGAAGTAAGCTTTCTATTGAACATATTTTGCCCAATTTCTATTGACCACATCATGCGTATTTGTCGTTTTAATCAAGGGCATCCATATTTCTTCATCCTTAGTTACTTCTACTTTAAAATCATGAATTGTCTTAATTAGATTCTAATTAACATATACCATGCTAGTCTACTTCGAGATCTCTTTTAAATGATCATAGTTTGCCCAAATTCCGTCAATCATATCGCTCGTATTCGAGGTTTTACTGAAGGACTGTCGGGTTTGCCGTCGGTGGAACTCGGTGTATGAAACGGTCGTATCAGCGACCGCTTGGAGAAGAAACGGTCTCACGATAGATCGCCTGATGTCCACTTTTTCAAAAAAAGAAAAATATTTTATTATTAATGAAGCGGTCTTTTCCTTGACCGTTTGTTCCAGGTAGCGGTCTTCCTCCTGACCGTTTTCTGACCTCGTACAGTAAAAGCAAAGGTTGTTTTCTGCATTTTGACTGATTATTAGCCCGTGCCTAGCATGTCTATTTGACTAGTAATGACGCATGAACGTACTGTTAACTTGCAATAATAAGAACTAGAATTAAATTTTATCATCCTCATGATTATTTCTTTCTTGATTATCAGTCTTAGACCACCATGTAAAATATGTGTAGAATCAACAAGTTTTGGTTAATATAGATGATTTTGTCACTTATATATATTTTGAAAACTATTCATAATATTCTATTTGACAGTCGTGCTACTCTGGTGGTACTGACTGACTGCACCGTTCATGTTTTCCGTGATTTCTAAGCCTTAATCTTTTAATAGATGGGACTCTCCACCGGATATTCCTTCCGTTGGACTAGGACCACTATTACGAGGCCTCTGTAAGACCCCACAAGCCTGGGATTCCCACTAGGACGTCGGTCAGGTTGTACCCCAAAGCCTGTACCGATCGACTCGTAATTTCATGATGGCGGACCAAGTTCATATGGCCTCTCTGTCTAGGGCCAAATGCGGTCATGCCCTAGACCGCTAACTAGTCCATGCGGTCCAGCGATAGACTGTTTTTGACCTATTTGTGAGTCTGCTAGCAGCAACCTCGTGTCCAACCCTCAATTCCCTTTTGCGATTTCTATTGATCGCAAGATTCTTTGTGATGAAACTAATTGATTGTGGTGTTCCGTAAGGCTATACTTTTGGCTTATTAAGCCCTTTCCTTCTCTTTTCTCCAAATAAATCATGCTCTTGGGAATTAGATTTTGTGAGCTTAGCCTTGGAACTCTTGGCCAATATATGAGTGAATGTCTAGATTGGGATCTATGATCTAGTTTTTTTTCAATGCCAATGCATCATAACGGCCCGGTCTGGTCTTGGGAGGAGTGCCTGAAAGTACTTGTGTCCCGGAGAGTTTGTAATGACAAGGTGTGGCATTGCACCGCAGTGCATGACTAGCGTGATAATCTATGACATTCTACTTCACTCCATTACTTGAAACTTCTTGCGTGACACGACGTGTGTGCTTGATATGGCCAATTTCACATGACTTTATACTTGTTATACTTGTAATTATTCTTCATTACCATCTATCTTTGCTTTCTCTTATTTGTCATTTGTTGCATGTTTATTTTGATTTTATCGCGTTGTCATACATGATGAAATGATTAATCATTTAAACTTTGCCTGATGATAGAGATATAAAATCCTATTGAGCTCTTGCTCACCCAGTTTTCCAATCCTTTTCAGGTAGCACAGATGAAGGTTTACAAATCGATGGGGATGGGAATGAGTAAACATGGAGCGAGCCTTCTAGTTGTGTTATGAGTCTTTGGTCTGGTTATGTCGAGTCGTGTTGACTCAGGATCTATGTAATTTTCTTTTCTTCTAAGCCATTGTGATAGTTAGGAAAGTCCACAAGATGTCGTTGTAATAAGTACATTTCATCCTTACTATCAATAAAGTTTAGTTTGTGAATATGATTATTGGCCTCTTAATATTTGGTCTCTTGTGGCAATGAATGCTCTGATTGACATGAATGATATAACTGCTGCGTTTCGATTTTTCACGTCGGGGCATGACAGTTTTTGTGGTATCAGAGCCTAGGTTTTCTTTAGTCCTAGGTTTCTAGAAGTGTCATAGAACCCATGACATTAGTAAAGTTTGAAATCCGACCTAGTAAGATGCGGTAGAGACTCGGGTTAAGTTAATTAACCAACTCTAAGAAAATAGATCTAGGAGAACGTTCTTAATTAATTCTCTTTTTGTTGTAGGAATTTCTCGTGATGGCAGTGGAACGTGCATAGTGGCGAGACATGCAACGCACGGTCCAGGGCTTGACCCAGGCTTTGCAGCAGGTGGTGCAAGGGGGCGCGCATCAGGGAGCCGATGATCTTCACCGGAATTTTTGTGGCTTGAATCCCCCTCATTTTGGTGGCACAGCAGACCCCGATGTGGCAGAGCAATGGTTGAAGGAGATGGAGCGTATCTTCTGAGTGATGCAGTGTAGTGACCAGGGCCGAGTCCTTTTGGCGACCTTCCAACTGGAGAATGATGCACGTGCTTGGTGGGAAGTCATGGAAGCCACGCTTGGCAATAGGCATGCGACATGGGATGAGTCCAAGGAGCATTTTAACGGCAAATATTTCTCAAATCGTGTCCAGGAAAAGAAGGCGGTGGAGTTCACTTCGTTGAAACAGAGGAACTTATCAGTTGCTGACTACGAGGCGCAGTTTGCTAGGTTATCCTGCTATGCGCCGCATTTAGTATCTACTGAAAAGATGAAGGCCAAGAGATTTTTTAATGGATTGAAGCTTCAATACATTAACCAATTTGCACCTTTGGAAATCCATGTTTATGCTGAGATTGTGCGAAAGGCCCAAGTTCTCGAAGACACTATGGAGATAATGGACTGGATAAGAGGTCGAGACAAGAAGAGGGAGCCAGCTATTAGCTCCGGGAATTCTAAACCCACCAATGGCAAGAAGAGGCCCAATGGCGGGCCGAGTTTTTCAAAGGACAGGAAACCGAAGGAAGGTGATAAGAAGGCTGGATCGACTGCTCCATCTAAAAAAGTCTACAGGTATTGTGACCGCCCGGGTCACAAGATGGAAGAGTGTTGGCACAAGCTGGGCGCTTGTTTTAGATGAAGTAGTAGGGACCACCGAATTTCTGAACGTCCCCTTATTAACGAGCAGGCAACATCTGATAAGCCGCAGGGAAGTCAAAGGTGGCAAGGCAAGCTCCAAGCACTCCAAGATGTAGAGACTAAAACCGAGGCTATCGAGGAAGGAGGTATTGTCGAAGGTACCCTTACCATTCTTTCTAATCCAGCATTTTTACTTTTCGACATTGGAGCTACTCATTCATTTATATGTCAGAAATTTGCTAAGACTTTATCTATGAAGTCAGTATTATTGGATTCTCATCTTGTGATATCAACCCCTATTGGTTCGGGGTCAGAGATTAAATATTATTATCCCTCTAGCGAAGTCTTGATTACTACTTGTAACTTATCGGCTGATTTAGTATGCATGAAGATGAAACATTATGATGTGATCCTAGGAGCAAATTGGTTGGCTAGACATGGAACTAGTGTTCATTGTAAATCAGAAGTAGTGTCCTTTCCAAGACGCCCTGAGCTTTTCTTTTCTGGCTCTAGGCAATCTAGGTCCGTGCCACTTATTTCGGCACTCCGAGCGAACAAGTTGTTAAGAAGAGGGTGTCAGGCATTCTTGGCTTTGGTCTCTTTGACCGATAAGAATGAAGTTGAGTTGAAGGATATCTCGGCTGTTCGAGATTTTCCAGATGTGTTCCTTGAGGAATTGCCATGTCTTCCCCCTGAGAGATAGGTGATTTTCTCTATTGATTTAATTCCCGGCGCTTCACCTATTTCTAAAGCTCCGTATCGTATGTCCCCTGCTGAGTTAAGAGAATTGAAGGAGCAGTTGCTGGAATTGCTAGAAAAAGGGTTTATTCGTCCAAGTACTTCCCCATGGGGTGCCTCTGTGCTTTTTGTAAGAAAGAAGGATGGTTCGTTGAGGCTATGTATTGATTATCGCCAGTTGAACTAGCTCACTGTTAAGAACAAGTACCCATTACCAAGAATCGATGAATTATTTGATCAACTATCTGGAGCCCAGTATTTCTCAAAAATTGATCTTAGATCGGGGTATCACCAGTTATGAATCAACGATGAGGATACTTATAAAACGGCATTTCGTAGTAGGTATGGGCATTTTGAATTTTTTGGAATGTCGTTTGGACTAACAAATGCTCTTGCAACTTTCATGCAGCTAATGAACAGTGTGTTCTGACCCTACTTAGATCAATGGGTTGTGGTATTTATTGATGATATTCTTATATACTCCAAGAGTAAGGAGGAGCATGAGGAGCATTTGAAGATGGTGTTGCAGATACTAAGGGATCATCAGTTATACGCCAAGTTCAGTAAGTGTGAGTTTTGGCTACAAGAAGTTTCCTTTCTGGGGCATATTATTTTCAAAGATAGAATTTCAGTTGACCCTTATAAGATAGAGGCGGTACGTAAATGGGAAAGGCATGTAAATGCAACTAAGATCAAGAGTTTCTTAGGCCTAGCAGGATACTATCGAAGGTTCATTAAGGATTTCTCCAAGATTGCGGTACCCTTGACTAGATTAACTCGTAAGGAGAATCGATTCGAATGGTCAGAAGAGTGTGAGAAAAGTTTCCAAACTTTGAAGGAGTGTTTGACCACTGCCCTAGTGTTGGCTTTGCCATCCGGAGAAGGAGGTTTTGAAGTATATACCGATGCATCAGGAATTGGCTTAGGTTGTGTGTTGATGCAAAAAGGGAAAGTGATAGCTTATTCTTCCAGGCAGCTGAGGAAGCACGAAGAGAATTACCCTGTTCATGACATGGAGTTAGCAGCAGTAGTGTTTGCTTTAAATATTTGGAGACATTACTTATATGGAGAAACTTTCACAGTGTACTCTGATCATATAAGTCTAAGATATTTATTCTCTCAGAAGGAGTTGAATATGAGACAGAGAAGGTGGCTATAATATTTAAAGGACCTTGACTTCTCGATTGAGTATCATCCTGGAAAAGGGAACGTTGTGGCAGATGCTTTGAGCAGAAATCCGATGGCCAGATTAGCAAGTTTGATGCTTCAAGAATGGAGGTTGTTAGAGCAATTTGCAAGTTTAGATCTTGATGTCGCAGAGAAAGAAGATCGGATTATGATTGCGCATGTCCAGCTTCATTCAGAGTTGTTAACAGAGATTTAGCAACTGCAGAACAATGACCCGTTGCTAGTAGAAATTAGAGAGTAGATGGCTAGTCGACCTGACTTTATGCTGGCCGATGATGATAGCTTGTTGTTCCGTGGTAGGACTTGTGTCCCTGATTCTGCGGAGGTGAAGAAAAAGATTCTTGAGGAAGCCCATAGGTCCAAGTATACAATTCATCCAGGAGCCACAAAGATGTATCAAGATTTGAAGAGGACCTTTTGGTGGCCGAACATGAAAAGGAAAGTGGCTGAATTTGTACGTAGATGTTTAGTATGTCAGCAAGTCAAGGCCGAACATTTTAGGCCTGCTAGAAAGTTGAAACCTCTCGAGATACCACAATGGAAGTGGGAGAGTCTCGATATGGATTTTATCATGGGCTTACCTAGAACTCGTAACAATTTTCATGCAATTTGGGTGATTGTTGATCGTTTGACCAAGTCCGCCCACCTTTTGGCTATCAAATCTAAGTGGACGGTGGATGTTTTGGCTGCCCTGTATATGAAGGAAATAGTGAGCTTGCATAGAGTTCCTATATCCATCATATTTGACAAAGACCCCAGGTTTACCTCTCACTTTTGGAAAGGTCTGCAAGCATCCATGGGAACTCATCCGAAATTTAGTACTGCATTTCACCCTCAGACGGATGAACAAACTGAGAGGACTAATCAGATTGTTGAAGACATGCTGAGGGCCTGCATGATCGACTTTGGAGGTAGTTGGCATGAATGTTTACCTTTGATCGAAGTTGCCTACAACAACAGTTACCAGTCCAACATTCAGATGACACCTTTTGAGGCTTTGTATGGCAGAAGCTGTAGGTCTCCTCTTTGTTAGGAAGAGATCGGTGAGAAGCAATGGCTCGGACCAGATCTTATTTCAGAGTCATCCAGGAATATTCAAGTCATTAGAAACCATTTGAAGATTGATCAGTCCAGGCAGAAGAGCTATGCTGATAATAGAAGAAGAGATCTAGAGTTTCAGGCCGGTGAGCATGTGTTTCTGAAAGTTTCACCTTCAAGTGGAATTCAAAGATTTGGAATCTAAGGCAAGTTGAGTTTGAGGTTTGTTGGCCCGTTCGAAATCTTGGAAAGGGTAGACGAAGTTGCCTATAGGCTGGCATTACCACCTCAGTTATCAGGCATTCATAATGTGTTCCACGTGTCTATGCTGCGAAAGTATGTATACAACGCTTCGCATATCATCTGACATACAGACTTTGAACTAAAAGAGGATCTATCCTACGAAGAAAAGCATGTCCAAATTTTAGACTTTAAGCAGTAGCAACTCACGAATCGATCCATTCCGATGATCAAGATCCAGTGGAGTCGACATGGAACTGAAGAAGCCACTTGGGAATCCGAAGAAGTGATTAGGAAGTTATATCCCAATTTATTCTAAGGTTGGTGATTGTTATCTTCGTCAGTTAGATTCGATGAATTTGGAGGACCAAATTCCTTAAGTGGGGGAGGGTTTAGCAATCTGAATTTTCTAACGGATATCACAATATTATTATATTACTATTTTATTCTTGGCCCAAATTTCAAAATTTTAATAAACATATGAAAAATATGTATCCTGTGTAAAACATTATTTCCAACCACTTTATCTTAAGAAACGAGCCCAGAATAAAATTGGATTAGGCCCAATTTCAACACATAGGCTTAAAATCATAATTTTTTGAAGAACAACCTAAACCGCTAAATTGGACCTTAATTCTTGCCCTAATGGGCTCTAATCAAAGCCAAACCCTAGCCCAACCCTTGTAGATCGATTCAATCTCGAAAACCCTAAACCTAGACGCCTTGATTCGACGCGGTGGTGGTGGATTTAATCTATCCCTAATTTCTGTCTATTTTTCTCCCTTTGGACTCTTGAGTCGAATTCGATCTCTAGAGGCTTCAATAGGGTCTATAAATAGAGGGCTTCGATCGCTGGGGACCCTTATTTGATTGCTTGGCAGGTGGCATGCTCGGTCGTGGCCAGACATGGGCGGATTAGGGCGTTCGGTGGAGGCGTGTTTTAGGGTTCCGGCAACAGTTGTCTCTTCCACCTTTCAATCGACTAAAGGTAGGTTTCTCTCAGGCTAAACGTTAACTAAAATATGCCATCTTGTAGATCTCAAAGTAAGCTTTCTATTGAACCTATTTTGCCCAATTTCTATTTACCACATCATGCGTAGTCGTGGTTTTAATCAAGGGCAACCATATTTCTTCATCCTTAGTTACTTCTACTTTAAAATCATGAATCGTCTTAATTAGATTCTAATTAACATATACCATGCTAGTCTACTTTGAGAGCTCTTTTAAATGATCATAGTTTGCCCAAATTTCATCTATGATATCTGTAGATATATTTCTCCTCCCGTCCGTTCTTTAATGCCTTCCCATGTCTATCTTACCACATCCAACATGGGAAATGAATGAAGACAGAGGGAAAGGGAGGAATAAAAAACCTGTGATCGCCACCATGGTGCCGAACGTGATGGACACGCCATACCTTGGAAAGAGGGAGAGGTACTTGCCTGGGGTGCAGCGCTGCAAAGATGTACGGCTCAGGATGAACCGCCTATAATGATGCACTGTCTCACGACAGACCGTCTAAGAACGCTGCAGAGGGCGCGGGATGAAGCACTCCTAACAGGTGAACGGCCGCAGGAAGAAGAAGGACGGTCCAGATTACACCGCACGTATCCTTGAACGGATGGGAGAGAACCGCGCAAGACCACCATGCCAGAAGTTGCAAAAGGGTCCAACCTCCACCCTTTCCGGCCGGCAAGAAAGGATGGGCCTCGCGTTAGTGTACTGCTGACCTACAAAACAAAGTGTAGAACACCAGGAAAAACCCAAGTTAGAAACGTGGAGTGTAGCAAACGCTCGAATGAAGGGAAATGAACATAAGTATTTGAATGGGGGATACCTGGTGGGTTTTTAAACCCCTAGGGCGTCAGAAAGCATGGGAGTGTGTGTGCATGACAGTGCAAACAATGAAAACGTCGGAGAATGGATGTGTAGAAACAAACATGCAATGAGAAGAAATGAGACCATCAAATGCAAAAAGACTCAAGACTAGGACTACTCCCTGAACCATAGGCCTATATGGACGTAGAAGGCCTCCCTCCTTGGTGCTAGGTCGCTCAAGAATTCAGCAGGGCTTCGTCGTCGACCAAAATCTCCCCCCCTTTTCAAACCCAGCCTATAGGGTCTATTTATAGAACACCTAAAGTTCCTAGCTCAAATTAGGGTTTAGAAGCATTTTCAGGTCGAGATTATCAAACAAAAGATGAAGATAATTCAATTATCTTTCATCTGGAAGAAATGGCACTCAAAATGGTTGAGGATTCACGGAGAAATGGCTGGAGAAAGTTGGGGATAAATCCCCGAGGAGAGAGAGAAAATCTGTTGAATCTTCAGCAATCGAGCAGATGAACGGTCTAACGATAGACCAAACATCCATATGGGCGGCCCATTATGGGCCGTCCAACCTCGTCGGTGGAAATTCATCAATTCACAAAATAATCCAAATTATCCACTGAACCGGCCGAATAGTTCACCGCTAGACTCTCATAGATGCACGGCTACGATGAGACCATTCAAAGGTAGAGCGGCCAAAGAACAACCATTCTAGCCTTGTCGGTGATAAATAGATTAATTGGGTAATTATATGCGAAAGTCACCAAGCATAGGACTCTGAGAGATGAGTGGATATTATCCGTCCATCCATCATATTGAACGGCTGGTGGAAGACCGCATAAATGCTTGTTGGTGGAAATTCAGAAAATTAACTAAAATTTCCATGAATGTATGGACGGCCCACAGACAACCGCACACTGATTGAGTGGCCAGGGATGAACCGTACATGTACATAGGCGCTTGAAACTCATAGAAAAGTTCAATCAACCAAAACCAAGGCCCATTAAGCCCAGAATTGAAACAAACCTAGCCAGGGAGGGAGGCTACCCATAAAACTGGCCCAGAACATGCCTGAAAATAGCCCCAACGAGTGATGGACAACTCGAGACATCAACAAATGGGAGTAAGGGGAACGACTCAAACTCATCGGCCAAAAATGGGTGTCAACAGATGCCCCTCCTTAACGACCTCTTTGCAGGGGAGCGAGCGGAGGTGAAGCGAAAGTGACATGGATAATGGAGATGAAGCGAAAATGCAGCATAGTGGCCCGGAAAGCGGGCGTTAAGGTAAAACGACACCCATTTTTTTTACCATCAAGCGACAGGAATTTTCCGGAAAACTCTGAACCAAATGCAAGGAATGATTAAACCAAAAGTGACACCAGTCTGGAGGAACCAAACTAAACGAAATGAAACAAATCGATAAGACCGACCTCCTGGGGGACACAATCCCGCGGTCCAACGAGGAGGCCAAAAGCAGGCAGCAAAAGTAAAGGAAACATGCTAAAGCTCCAGACGGGGACCTCTTAATCAACCAAACCAAGCGAATTGACCAAAGAGAACCTTCCAACTCAGAGTGGAACTAGTTCCTCTCACTCAAACACTGAACGCACAGCTAACCATCGCTGGTGGGACATTCTGCAGGCAAACCATGGGGCATGAATGCTCAAAAAGATGCGTATGATGCATGCTGGGCTAAAATTAAAGAAATCGTTAAAATAAATGCAAAGAAAGATTAAAATATAAAATACTCGAGAATAATATTGCTAAGCTGGGAAAATCAGAGTCAAGATACCATCTGCAACCACAGCGTGTAGGATAGAACCATCCTCCCCAGGCTTTCCCAACCTAATGGCCTATCCGAAGATTAAACGCGTGAACCTGGATCATCATCATTTTTGTTAAAGGGGAACATCAGATCCTGGAACACGCGAGTAACCAACTGGTTCTCGAGATAATATAACATAATACCATATAGTAATGCAATAAGGGTGATAAGGTTAGAATGCCGTACCTGACTTACCTGTGCAGGTGAAACGGCAAGTGAGAGTTTGATGCTGCACATAAATTTGTTAACAAGATTTGTAATGATTACCAAATTCATCAATTGAATATCAAGAAATAAGAGAAAGATCATTTCTTCAAACATGCACGGTCAAGAAGAAATTTCCCAAATGGAAGAACGGCTAGATATTAGCCGTCTAAATACCTGGAATTCAAACTGACTTTATCAGCATATCGTTGGAGACGAACGGTTATATCCAAATAGCTCAAATAAAGGACCGTCTATCGTTAGACCGTATAACCTATGCAACTTCGAAAGGCTAAAACCCTTCGCCTCCCTCCCTCCACCGTAACTGACGCTGGGAGGGAGAACGAAGGGGGGCAACCCAAACACAACCCCCACTCTCCCCTTCATCCCTCTCATTCTCAATCTGTCTCACTCTCCCATTCACTGATGAGGACCAAACACCAAGCTCAACGCCCCGCTATGGCCGGCAAGGAGGAAGAGATACTGCCGCCGCCACCGGCGGATGCCGCCGTGGAGGTGCCCGCCGCCGTTGTGGAGGAGGAGACCACGGCGGTCGCTGTGCTCGAACCTGAGGAAGAGGCCGCCGTGACTGGAGAAGAAGTCAAGGAAGGAGGAGATGCCACCACGCCACCGGCGGCGGCCGCGAGGGCTAAGCCGGCCCGCGACCCCGAGGTAAGCCCCCCCCTTTTTAGCCATTTTTCTTTAATTTTAATGTATGCATGTTAGTTCTAGGAGTTTTAGGGGGAATAGGGTGCTTAGGGAGCCGGTCCGGTAACCCGTGGAGCGCCATCGCCGGCGGGGGAAGCCCTCACCGTCGTCGGGGAAGACGACGGTCGAGCGGTTCAAAAAAGACCGTACAAACCATAACACACGGCTCACATAGAGCCGCCCAAAACCCACAAGGCCCAGGGGTGGCCGTACAACGCTAGAACCGAAACAAAGAAAGACGGTGAGAGGTTCACCGTACAAATGACGAACGGGCCACATTGGTCCGTTCATCACCTTGCCAGCCCAGAATAATACGGTCCTCATCAGACCACCCTGCCTCCAAACGGCTCAGGAGTGGCCGCCTAAATCCAAAAAGCCAGGGAAAGAACGGTGAATGATAAATCGTTCTACATAAGGATGGCCAATGCTGGCCCATTCAAAATAAGGAACCTCAGGACTGGAACGGCCCATATGAAACCGTTCAGGAGGAAGAGTGGTCCAAAGGAGACCGTCCTTCTGACAGAGAGTTGAGCTTTGATTGTTTTCATTTATTTATGAAATAAAATGCCTAAATAAATTACTAAATGCATTAAAATGAATGAATGAAATGCAGGGAAAGTGCAGGATCCGCACCTCATGGCTGCAGGTCCGAGCGGTGTACTTGGCACTATTGGACTTTTAGTGGGAGCGGTTGGCTGCCATGGGGTTCGCCCTGTTTCTGAGCATTGAGGTGTGTCGGTTCGACACGGCTCTGCTCTACGCCTTGCACGACCACTGGGACCCAGTGAGTCGTACGTTCCTCTTCCCGTGGGGGCATATGGTCCCCACGTTGGAGGATGTGGCCAGACTCACTGGCCTTCGAGTGCACGGGCTACCGGTTAGCGGGATCACTTTTCTCGACTACCGGGCGATGGCTCGGGGGCTGCTGGGCTTAGAGCTGCGGCACCCCGAGAGGCAGTCGACCGTCCTACCCCGGGCTAGTCTCTAGGATAGCCTGGGATTACGACAGGCATGAGTTGCAGTTGGTGAGCAGTCGGAGGAGCACCTGTAGTGGCTGGTCGAGCTGGTGCGACCGAGGGTGGCTGCGGAGCCGGGAGCAGAGGCGGACAGAGTGCTACGACGATTCCTGATGCTGATGTTCGGGTGACTCCTCTTCTCCACCAGGGTGGACGTGATGAGCTGCCGGTTCCTTCCTTCCCTCGAGGAGCTAAGCCACGTGGGCGACTACGCGTGGGGAGCATCAGTCCTTGTGTTCTTGTTTGACACACTAAGTTCGATGGCCCACCGAACGATGCTCGGGGGCTTCTCCCCCTTACTCCAGGTACGACCCCTATCCTAGACTTAATTATGCAACTCTATATGTTTCCTAAATGCTGACACGATGGTGTGATGTAGGCGTGGGCCTACGTACACCTACGTGGGCTAGGCAGAGGAGAGGAGACCCGTCCTGGGCTCCTGCCGATTGCACGGAGGTGGACAGCACCTCGAGAGACTGCAGCCCTGAGACGACATGTCCAAGAGTTGCAGGATGACCTGGACGCTCTAACGTTTGCCTCGGTATGCTTCTAAGCTTAGACTCCTTTATTAAATGCAATTCTTATATGATGATGATGCTGATGTGACTTTCTATTTCTTGCAGGTATGGTGGACACCTTTCACAGAGGAGGGCCAGGAGGGTCAGCCTCGGGTGGTTGGCGCCCTCGCTTTTACCGGACGAGATGTGTGGCTTCACTACATGAATGTGGTGGAGCCACTGCACTACAGATTGGTGATGAGGACCATCGGGGTCCATCAGCCCGCGGTGGAGTTCCCGGCGCCTGAGAAGGTGGGAGCGCGCGTGATGAGGACCACTCAGGGCCTGGCGGCAGCATTTGATTGGATGATGAGGAATGCTACATAGGTGGCAGACTGGATAGCTCTTGGGCGAGTGGTGACCACCCGAGCAGAGAGCGACTCAGCGTACTACACCGCGTACCCTAGACACTACGACTAAACTCAAACTCAAACTCGCCCGGGCTAGTCACCAGGTGTTCCGGGGTGTCCACCGATCGGTACGACTTCTAAACTCAAACTCTACTTATTATGCTTATGATTTCTATATGATGATGCACTGACACTCAAACTTCTAAATGGAGATTGACCCTGAGGGACGACTGGCGGAGCTGTAGGGGCTCCTGCACTCCACCATCAGGGAGCGAGACGAGGCCCGACAGGCCCTGGCCTTACTGGTGAGTTTTCTAAACCCTAAACTCTCTAAATTATGCAAATGCTAATGATTATGACTATGTATGTGACTGACCTGGAGTTTTGGATGCAGCGTGTCGAGGGGGCCCAGTGACAGGGGGCCGATGCTCCTTCTTCTTCTTCTACTCAGACTCCTGCAGATCGGGCCGAGCGGGAGGCCGACTTCACTCAGATGGTAGCGCGGGCCAAGGCGGCTGAGGTGGCGCTCACCGAGAGGGTACGCAAGATCACTACATTTTCCCTTGTTGTTTATGCTTATGAAATGTATGAACTGTAATTGACTGACTATGATATGTGCATGCAGACATCCGAGCTGACCCGTCTTACAGCAGAGATAGAGCAGAGCTGGGCAGCGGCTAGGGAGGAGGTGGCCCATGCACGGGAGGAGGTAGCACAGACCCGACCGGCCGACACCCTCGAGACGGCCCTCCTGTGAGCGGAGCTAGAGCGACCCCGAGCTGGAGCGGAGGAGCTGGTGCTGGTCCGAGCGGAGCGGGATCGGGCTCTAATCGAGGTGTCCGGGCTGAGTGGAGAGCTGCGGGCCTATAAGGAGATGAGCCGGCGATCGCGCAGTGGGACTCCGAGCGGCAGCCACGGCACCCACGGCTCTGTGAGGAGTTACTTCACGGGTTCTTCCGGTCACCGGAGGAACGAGGAGGACAAGCAGCGCCAGCGACATCAGCGTGACGATGCGACTTCAGCGATGCCTCCACCAAAGAGGCACGAGGGCGGTGGAGATAGTGACGAGGGCCAGGGTGAGGGACAGTCCTGACTTTTGTACTCAGGGTCCGACTTTTGTACATGATATGATATGATAGTGACATGTCTTTCTTTGTTTTTTTGATTTTGTGGATGTATGAAATGTATGAATGAATGCAAATGACTGACACTGACCATGACTATGACACGAGTGAGACGGACACAGGTGAGAGAGAGAGAGAGACGGCACGAGTGAGAAGAGGGATGCCAAATGAGTGAGATGAGGGACGCCAACTGAGTGAGAAGAGTGACGCCAACTGAATGAGAAGAGGGACGGACACGACTACTAGCGACACAAGTGCACAACTGGTTGAATGAAGGCTTCATATGAGTAGAACGATTCCCAGTGGGCCACCGAAGGAGACATACGGTCACTCTTTACACCGTACTAAAGGAAGATAAACGGTCCTCTAACCGCCGTCCAGAAAGTAGAACGGCTTATAATCAGTCGCTCGATAACAAGAACGGTCTGGCTAAGGCCGCTCAAACTTCAGTAGTCGAATTCTCTGGAAGATGTTAAACGGTCTCTCTAAGGCAGCTCAATAGGATAGACGATCTATCGTGAGACCATCCAAATGGCCGTCGTGCGAATTTGAAAGGGACTCTCCTGGAGAGTCCTAACCCGAGGGTAAACCATCTAACTCTATCCAAATCTTATCTCAACCCACCCTAAACTTATCTAATCCCAATCTTAAGATACCTAAGCTCCCTAACAAGCCCTATAAGTAGGAGGAGAGTCTAAATTCATGATTCGCACATCCTCCCTCTTCTAAGTCTTGAAACTTTTGCCATACTTCACCAAACAATCATGAAGAGGGCCCTAGAGGGGAGTTCCATGGAGGGAGCATCTTTTGAAGGACCAAAGCCGGCCAGGAAGGAGCGGGAAGTGCTCCAACGACTGACCGCGATCCCACGACATCTCAGCTCGAGCCCTCTGAGAGAGGTAAGTTAATCATGCTTTAATTTAATTCAATTCTTTCAGTTACTTACATGCTTTTCCTTCCTCTCTCTTTTGTTCCATCTTCTTTCTTCCTACCTCAGCTTCTCCCTGGCCCCAGGCGATATTCCACCTTGAAGTGGTTGGCTCCCATGGTCCCCGCCTTGCCCCTAGGAGTGACATCTATCCTAAGATCTTGGCACTTACAACCTCTCCTAGTACTGGGTCAGCATTACCCAAAGCTTTCCCTTGATTGGCCCAGCATCTCAGCCTTAGTAGAAATCTGGCACCCACAGACCCATACATTCATATTCCCATCATTTGAGGCCACTATCCAACTGGAGGAGGTAGAAACCTACTTCTCTTTACCCAGGTCCTAGGTGGGAGGGGAAGACTTAGTGTGTCACACTATTGCCCCTGTAGATCCTAGGCTTATCTTGGGAGGGTTCAAACCAGACAGCAGGGATGTCCACACATTCATAGGCCCAGGTCAGATTCACCTTCTTCCTCTTAGACAGTGGGTAGTGGAGCATTATAGGAACAGGTGTGGGTGGGATGAAGCCATAGCTAAGGCTGCGTCCATTTTCTTGTGCGGGGCTATATTGTTTCCTTCAGTTGACCATGTGCTAGAGACTCCCCTTCTTAGCACCATCAGCGGCCTATGGCAGGGACTTTCCATCTCCCAGGCAATCCTTGCCTACTTGTACGAGGGCCTCACCTCAACAGCCTTAAGAGGTCCCCTGTTTGGCTCTATGATACTCTTAGAGTGTTGGATGAGTGCTAGGATGAAATTCATCTACAAGGACGATGTCACTTCCGCTAGCAGGATCTTCGGGAGCCACCCCCTCTTCTTCATAGGTGGCGCATTCGGATTCTCTCCACAGGTAGAGTGTGTTGTGACCCCTCTATGTTGATGATGTTGACACTTGCTTTATTTCATTGGCAACACCATTGTTTTGATTGATTGGCAACTACTTTTGATTTGATGAAATTGCTATATCAGATTGACTATGTGTTCTTTGCATTTAATACACTGCTGTCTGCATTTCTTACTGTCATGAGTCTATACACTGGAAACTCTCATGTCGATTGAGTCTATACATCATCCATTTTGGATAAAGTCCACACACTGCATTTCAATTGAATTGGTTAAGTGTGCACAGCGTCAACGCATCATGTTACAGTGTCAACGCACTTCATTGGATGTGTGTACAGCGTCAACTCGCTAAGTGTGTATAGCGTCAACGCATGAAGTCTGTACATCAATCTTAATATTCTAAGTCTGTACAGCCGTTGGCTTTGAACCTCAGAGTCTGTACATTCGGTTCTGAAGCTTAAAGTCTATACAGTCCAGCCTAGTCCTACAATCAAGGCTTTAGCTACACTCAAGTCTGTACAATGGCTTCGCTTCATCAAGTCTGTACATTGAATCGCCAACTTCTTTGAAGCCCATACATCGCTTAAAGTCTGTACAGAGTCCAGCGTCTCCGTTAGCGTCTCATGCATTTGAGCAAAGTCTGTACATCGGTCTGTCAGCAAGTCTGAACATCGTCCGTCTTTGTTAGCGTCTCAGGCATTGGGCTAAGTCTGTACAGCATTCAATGTCTAGAGCTTCATGAAGTCTGTACATCAGACTGTTACAGCAAGTCTGTACATTGTCCGTCTTCCTTAGCGTCTTGATATTTGAAGTCTATACATCCATCAGGAGCTTCAAGTCTACACATCGCTTCGCTCCATCAAGTCTGTACATCCACAGTGTTACTTGAAGTCTGGACATTGGTCTTCAAACTCAAAGTCTGCACATTGTCTTCAAATCCAAAGTCTGCACATTGGTCTTCGAATCCAAAGTCTCTACAATGGTCTTCACACTTGAAGTCTATACATTCGATGTGCAGAGTTGATGTCTATACTGTGCCTTATGCTGATCGAGTCTACACACTGGTCGGTGGCAAGCTTGTACACTGGCCTCAGCTTCTCAAGTCCATACATTGGCTTCAAGACTTTCAAGTTTATACACTGACGGCTGAACTGAGAACTCTATACATCGTCTGTCTGCACTAGAGTCTCATGGAGTCTATACATTGCACTCGTCTTCTAAAGTCTATACACTGAAGTCTTCACATTCGTTTGCATTACATGAAGTCCATACATTGGGCTAGTCTGTACGTTGCATTCGCCTTCACAAGTCTATACAACGAAGTATATACACTGCAATGTACATACTTAAATCTTATGACTTCACTCTTGTTGCTGAAGGGAACAGGGTCGACGCTGGGAGCTTAAAGCGTCCACGCATCAGTTGACGAAGCCGTCACGATATCTTCCACTGCGTCAACGCCACAAGCAAGCAGCGTCGACGTAGTAGTTAAAGAAGCATTCACCTTCACAGGCTATTCCACTGCGTCAATGCCACAATTGAGCAGCATCGACGCAGCAGCTAAAGAGACGAGGCTAATGGCTACTGGAATGCCTCACTGCGTTAACGCCATTGATTGACAGCGTCGACGCAGCAAGTCAGATTGCTGTCATTGAGTGCGTGAACTGAGAACTCTATACATCGGACTGAAGAGGCTAATAAGGGGCATGTGATCCGAGGTACCTGGCTCGTGATCTGAGAAGGACAAGGTATCCAGATGAGGACACATGTACTGACACTCCATTGGATGCTGCCATGTGGTCCAAATGCTTTAGGCGGGAAACGTGGAGAGCGCACGCCTGCTGCTGTTGCTGCTATATAAAAAAGCCTTCTTCCACAGAAGAAGTGAGATCGAAGAAAAAGAAGAGAAAGTCTATACACTCAGCAGCAGTGAGCCTTCGATCCATAGAAAGAAAAGAGAGAAGAAGAAGATACAGAGAAGAAGAAGAAATAGAGGAAGAAGTAGAAAAAGAGAGAGGAAGAGATCGAGAGAGATTGAGTTGAGAGAGAGCTGATCGAGAGTGAGAGTGAGAGTGAGAGAGTTTGTATCTCAGTCTCGTGGTTCAAAACCAGAGCTGAGCTTTGCTCTTTAAGAGCTACATTGCTTTTGGGTTTTGCTTTTTCGTTTTGATTCTGTCTTTCATTTCCGAACATTGTTTCTTCAAGCTGTGCGTCAGCGGTCTTGCAGTGGTAGTCTCCACTGGACGGGTTAAGCTGTATTTCCCCAGCGGTTGCAGAGGATCAGATCCTCTGGTCGGCAAGCTGTAGTGCCCAGCGAAGCTGTGTATCAGCGGATTGTTTGGCCAAGCTGTAAAGCCTAGCGGATGCAAGCTGTGCTGCGCAACAGGAAGCCATACTCGGTTGAGTGTGGGGTGGACGTAGGTCGTTGAACGAACCACCTAAAAATTGTGTGTGCAGTGTGTTTATGTTTTTGTGTGATCTGTGTGCGATGGAAATTTCTTGCTTAGCTTATTTGATTGCATCGCTTATGCTCATGTCTAGCTTTCGACCTTTTGTTTAGCATCCTTTGTTTAGCTTAACTGATGTTTGCCTAAATTCCGCTTTAGAACTTACAGTAGTTTTAAATTAGGCAAGTTGATCTATTCACCCCCCTCTAGATCCACACTCTGTGGAGTTAGACTGCGTTCATCTAACCCAACACTTGGTATCAGAGCCTAACTCTTCTACAGGGACTCATCGCCCGAAGAGAATAGGCAGAGATGGATGCTCGAGGGATGACTGCCGAAGGTCACTCTACAATGAAGCCCCCATTCTTTGATGGATCAAACTACGCATACTGGAAGAACCGTATGCAAGTGTTCCTCAGAGCTAAGGATTATGAGATTTGGAAGATTGTCAGCAAGGGACCTTATGAGCTGTCCCCGGATGAAGATGTATGGACCAAGGAGGAGATCAGAAGGTCCACACTGAATTGGAGTGCTATTAATGCTATCCAGTGCGCTCTGCATCCTACAGAATTCTCCCGTGTGTCTGCTTGCAAATCAGCTAAGGAGATGTGGGATGCGCTGGAAGTAATTTATGAAGGTACATCTCAAGTAAGAGAGCAGAAGGCCAATCTTCTTGTATCCGAGTATGAAGCCTTCAAGATGAAGCAGAATGAGTCCATCAGCGAAATGTACGCTCGGCTGACTGTCATAACCAATGGCCTCAGAGGTTTTGGGAAACCACAAGCAGAGTATGATGTAGTGAGGAAAATTCTGCGCTCCCTGACTCCCAATTGGCACACCAAAGCAACAGTGATGGAGGAGTCAAGGGACTTGCATAATACTAAAGCTGATGAGCTGATTGGCTCACTAATGGCATATGAGATAAACATGCCAAGGACAGATGAAGCCGAGAGGAAGAAGAAGCCGATAGCGCTGAAGGGTAGTTCCAGCAAATCAACAAAATCCAGCTCCAGCAGCTCTTCATCATCAGAGGAGAGCCTAAATGAAGAAGAAGATGTGACTCGATCTGAGATAGCCATGATGACTAGAGAGTTCAGGCGATTTCTCAGAAAGGGAACAGGATGGTTCGGCCAGAAGAAATACAGTGGTGGCCGAAAGGATAAAAGGTATAAATCTAAACCTGCAAAGAAAAATGAAACTAATGTCTGTTATCAATGCAGGAAACCAGGGCATCTGAAAATTGACTGTCCAGACAATCAGAAACATAAGGACAGGTCAAAGAAGAAAATCAAGAAGGGAAGAGCTATGATCACCACATGGAGTGATGAAGATGAAGGCTCTTTCAGCAGCAGCTCAAATAGTGAAGCCGAATCTAAACAACCCATTTGCCTTATGGCAACAAGCTCCGAAGATAGAGAGGAGGACACAGATGAGGTAATCACTAGATTTGAAAACTTCACAATTGCTGATTGGGTAGATGCTTATCATGACATAGCTGATAGAGCTGATGATATTAGAAAAGAGAATAGGCATCTTAGAAGAAAAATCAACTCCATGCAAAATGATAAAACTTTATCTGATAAAATTGCATGTTTGGAATCTGAGATTGATGAATTGAAACTCACATGCTCTGAAGAAGATGAAATCAAAAATGAGTTAAAAGCTTCTAAGGAAGAGAATCTAAGGCTTGAAAATGAAATTGATGAATGGAAGCTGAAGATTCAGAAATGTGAAAGTGAAGTCAAAATTATCTCTGAAAAATATGAAGCTGTCCTCAATGTCAACAATGAGCTGAAAAAGGCTATTGATGAACTTTAGAAAGACAATGAGGATAAAATGAAAACCATTGAGAAAATGACCCAAGGAGCAGATAACTTAAATGCTTTGTTAGGGTCAAAGGTTAATTTCAGAAAAGAGGGCCTAGGATTTAATTCTAGTGCAACAAAAACATTCGGAATGAAAACAACTTCATTTGTTGCTCAAAAGGAAAAGGGACCTCTAATTAGCATGAACTCAACAAATTTAATGACCAAAACTGCTAATCTGAAAAAGACCAGTGCTGAGGAGAAGGGTAAATAAAAACTCAGTGAGCCTAGTAGAGCTAGCACATCTAAGCAGAATAATAGGGCTCAGACTAAGGTTAGGGGTCAACCTAGACAGTCCGGTAAACCCCAGGTCAAGGTAACCAAGTCTCCACCAACACCTCCACCTCTGAAGAAGACCCAATACAAACCTGTGTATAGGTCAGCAGGGTCCAAAGTACAGGGGAGACAAAGTGCAGCTAGGAGTCAACCCAATTATTTTTATCAACCCAGAGCTCAGACCCACTATAATGCATAGCCAGCCTACTTCAATAGGTCAAATTGGTCTAGAACTCAGGGTAGGTTTACATGTCTTGCATACCAGGGTGCTCAAAACCAAAGACCTTACAGTGGAAATTGGGTCAATGGGTATGGTTACTGGACATCTAGAAATCAATATTTTCATAGCCAGCCCAGGAACTACTATGGCCAAAATTTTATGGACATACCCTGGCCAAGGCACTGGCACAAAAATAACAACACTGTCAATAATCATGCTGCTGCCAATAAGAAAAAGAACAATAAAAAGAAAAGGAACAACAACAGAAGAAAATCTGTAGGATCCACTAAACAAAATTCATTTAAACAAATGTGGATTCCGAAACATTTGCTTTCCTGCTTTGCTTCTTGTTCATTTACAATGGAGCCCAATCAGTCTTGGGTTCCAAACTTCTCTACCTAATTGTGTATGCAGGTATGCCTGGCAGCCAAGAGCAACTTGTGGTACATGGATAGCGGCTGCTCCAGGCATATGACAGGAGATAAGGCCAAATTTTGCATACTGACTGAGAAAGTAGAAGGCCTTGTCACCTTTGGAAGCAACACAAAAGGTAGGATTATCGGATCAGGTAAGGTAGGTAAGTGTTCTACCTGCTGCATTGATGATGTTATGCTGGTTGAAGGGTTAGCCTATAATCTACTTAGCATCAGCCAGTTATGTGATAAAGGTTACAATGTTTTATTTAACTCTCAATGCTGCAAAGTTTTTGAACCTAATTCTGATATTGTCAAATTTTCTGGAAAAAGAATAAATAATACTTACATGATAAATTTAGATGAAATTCAACACACTAACCTTTCCCTTACTGCCAGTAGAGAAGACATAGCATTTTTATGGCATCGTAGGTTAGGTCATGCTAGCTACACTGTTTTGCACAAATTAAATAAGTATGGCATGGTTAGAGGACTTCCTGAAGTCTCATTCAAGAAAGAAAATAAAATCTGTGATGCATGCACTCAATCAAAGATAACTAGAAAGTCATTTAAGTCTAGAACTGAAAATCTGTCTTTCAAACCCTATGAGCTGATACATATGGACCTTTTTGGGTCAACTAGATCTGTCAGCTTATCAGGGAGGAGGTACGGGTTTGTCATGGTAGATGACTTTTCTAGGTATACTTGGGTTTATTTCTTATCTAATAAGAGTGATACTTTCTCAGAATTTCAGGAGTTCTATGTTAAAACAAATCAGAAAATTGAAAATATTTTGTCTGATCATGGAGGTGAGTTTGAAAACTCACAATTTGATGAATTCTGCAGGTCAAATGGAATCAACCACAGGCATTCCTCACCAAGGACACCTGAGCAGAATGGAGTTGTGGAGAGAAGGAACAGAACCCTAGTGGAAATGGGTCGTACACTCCTTGTCGAAGGTGGTCTACCAAGGAAATTTTGGGCTGAAGCAGTGAACACTGCCTGTTATGTAATTAACAGAGCCATGGTAAGACCTTCTACCCAGCAAACACGATATGAGATACTAAAAGGTAAGAAACCTTCTATTGCTCACTTCAAGGTTTTTGGTTGTAAATGTTTCATACACATAAATGATAAAAAGGACCTTGATAAATTTGAACCTAAAGGAGAACCAGGAATTTTTCCTGGCTATTCTGAAAACACCCGAGCATACAGAGTGTACAATCTTGTTGACACCCGTTTTATACCGATAAGTTGAGCCGTTTCTCTTACCTCCATTGATTGATGCCTTAAGTTGTCCATTATCTGTTGGGCCATTTTTTTTGTGGCACATCCTGGGCCCATTTTATGGGTAGCCTCCCTCCTTGGTAAAGGTCGTATCCATTCAGGGCTTATCGGACCTTGGCTTTGATTAATTGAACTGTTTTATAAACATCAAGTACCCAAGATCATGAACGGTCCGACATTAGCCGTTCAAGACTGGGGCGGTTGATACTAGACCGTTCATACATTTCGGCTAATTTCTGAGGATTTTCTGAATATTCACCGACAGGATTTTGTGCGGTGTGATCAGGACCGTTCAAATTCATGGACGAGCCTATTCCAACCGCCTATATCTCAGAGTCCTACGCGCGCCCGTTTTCTCAGATAATTATCCAAATATTTTGAATTATCACCGACAGGGTAAAACGGTCGTGTTTGTGCCGCCTTGCACTGAAACAGTCTCCATGCAACCGTTCATATAGTCAGGGTCCCACGGCGGACGTTTCGGCCAGTTCGAGAGATAATTGGGATTATTTGCTGATTATTTGAATTTCCACCGACGGGTATGGACGGTTAGTTCATAACCGCCCACTTTGTTGAGCGGTCTATCGTAAGACCGTTCATCCCGTTGGTTGCTGAATTTTAACAGATTTTAATCCTTTTTTCCATGGTTTTATCCTTAACTTATTTTGGTGATTTCTCCGCGGATAATCAACCATTTTAGCTGCCGTTTCGACTGGATGAGAGATAATTGTGTTATCTACGATTTATCTTCAATAATCTCGTCCCGAAAATGGCTCTAAACCCTAGTTTCGGGGTTGGCTTTCTAGGCTCTATAAATAGACCCTATTGGCCGAACGTCGAAAGGGGGGAGATTTTGATCGATGGCGAAGCCCTGCCGCATTCTTGAGCGACCCAGCACCAAGGAGGGAGGCTCTCTACGTCCGCATGAGCCTCCGGTCAAGGGAGTAGCCCAGTCTTCGTAGTATTTTGTTTCATAGTTTTGCCGTGTTCTTTCATTGCATGCTTTGTTTCTCACCCGCGTACCCCCTCCTTCTCATAACATGCACACAACCATCCCGTTTTTTGTCACCCTAGGGGTTTAAAACCCCCCAGGTCAGCATCTAATCAGCACGAGGCCCATCCCCTCTGGCCGGCCGGAGAGGGTGGAGGTCGAGCCCTTCTCAACTTGCTGAGTGAAGGTATTGAGCGGTCATCCTCCAGCCGTTCAACTTTCCGTGCGGTGCATAAACAACCATCCTTCACTGGAGTGTGGTCCCTCAAGCGCCGTCCATCTCACTGCAGCAGTTCCTCCCGCGTCCCTCGCAGCGTCCCAGGGCGGTCTATCGTAAGACCGCTCATCCCAGAGCGGTCCTACCCGAGCCGTTCATCCCCAGCGCTGCACCAAGGCGAGTGTCTCCCCATTTTCCAAGGTACGACGTGCCTGTCCCCTACGGCATCTTTGTGGCAATCACGGTACTTTGCTTCATTCCCTATTTCCTCTTCTGTCTCTCATTTGTTCATGCACTTGGCGCACTTTTGACCCCTTTAGTGAAAGGAGAGAGAGAGAGGAGAGAAATATATATCTACACCCCTTTTGTGGCGATCACGGTGGGACATAGTGCCCATCGTGCTTTTGAGTTGCTGACCCTTCTTAGTCGTTGTCAAGGTTTTCTTCTTGGAGTGATTTACAGGTAGGATGCGGTTTCTGTCCTCTGGCGCACACGCGGTTCGTCCAGAGCCGTCTAACCATCAGCGCGGTTGATTCTACACCGTTCATATACTCTACCTTCAGGTTGATCTACACCGGCCTTTCCTGTTGCAAACGGCTCCCTGGACGCCGTCCATCTATTTGAGCGGCTTTCACACAGCCGTCCCGCGCCCAGGCACAGGTACGCTGTACTTTCTGGTGGCAGATACACGGCTGTGAGGCGGCGGTTCAAGCACGCGTTCGGTTGACCATCGGCCGTCTGTCTGGTATGTCCCTTGCTTCCTGCCCATGCATTACGGCTGGAAATTGACCATCTAAGTACTTAGAGCGGTCAGAGGAGGACCGCACATCTCCTGTCACAGTGCATTTCTGTCTTCTTGCTTAGTGTTTCGGCTGATATATATATTGCTCCTGGTGTTGTTCGTTGGCTCCCCCTGCCATCTTGTTATTATTATTGCATGACCATGCTTTTATTATTCATGTGTATACTTGCTCGTTGATTGATAGCTGCTAGGCTAGTTTGTGCATGCACTCTGGTGCGCATAGGAGCATCGATATTTCCCATATTAGTTGTATTCCTACCGAGGTAGGGTTTCCTCTCGTCTCCATATTCCTTGGAGCCGACTAGGGACCTTGCTGAGGACCTCCGTAAGCCCCCGTGAGCCGTGGATTCCCACACGGACGCCGGGCAGGTTGTACCGTATCCACCCCGTCTAGGGTTGCATCCGCGAGTGAGAAGTCCCAATAGGGTCACACGGTTCCTCGTTCTCATCCCCAATCAGGCACCTAGTGGTCGAGAGAATTGACATTTTCATTAATCCACTAAGGTTCAAACCCGAAGATATAAGGAATTGACGAGCATCATTTTAAGAACTTGATTGCATTACTGAGTGATTCTACCCTCATCTCGCTCCATTGTATGCTTACTATTTGCTTGGTGGATTTGATTGATTTAGTGTTGCTTGTTCTAGTATCAAGTGTCTTGTTGTATGTGGGACTGCCTTCTGCCCCCACGATCACTGCCTAGGGTTGATCCTTATTTCCATTCCTACTCCAACCCCTTGTTCGATTCCGCTTCTTCTCCCATGTCGTCATACGACTTCTCTGCGGCCCATGAGGACTCCCTCCCTCGTGGTCTCCTTGAGGACCCACCTAGGGTCACCCACTTGCAAGGGGGAGAGGGGACGGCCCCTTCGCTCCCGACCTCTCTTGGCGAGGGTCCCCGACCCTCTTTTTCAAACCTGCCCAACCAGAATTCAGCCAGTACGATCCTTGACATGATGGCCTAGTTGGACCCCACCCAACTCCATCTCATCAGACAAGCTTTGCAAGGGGGCGATGCCCCGGCCTCAGCTCTGGCTCATGCCACGGCCAATGTCGCCACTTCAGCTCCTGTGGTCGGGACCACTTCCGTGGCTCCCATTGACCTTACTCCAGTCCGCCCTCAGAACTTTCGCTATCCCAATATGGAAATGGGCCAGGCGTCCACATCGGTCCATCAGCAACTGGATAAAGGGAAATGCCCGATCCCCTCTGTCCCTTATCTTGAGCCGTACCCTACAATTTCTCCATCGCCTCAGGCCCTCATGGCCCCGGCAGACTTCGCTAGGTCACAGTCGGGGGCGGCTCAGGTCGCTCATACAGATACGGGCCCTTCCTCGGCCCATTACCCCTCTTATGGGCCGCCTCCTTCGTCAGTTTATCCTTTGGTCGCCTATCCGGGTGCTACTCCTCTTGCTCCCCCACCTCCTTCCCGGGAACGAGAAATTCTTGACAAGTGGGCTGCTATGCAGCAACAAATTGATCTCCTCCACAAGCGGGTCGGTCCGCAATCTCTTGTCGACGTCCCTATCCCTAACTTCAGGGACCTATGTTTTCCTTCCCAGTCGGAGCTCCCCGTGTACCGCAAATATGATGGGAATGGCAACCCGTTCATCCATGTCCGGGAGTTCTTGTACGAGTCTGCGTAGTTCCAACAGGATGATCGCTTGATGGCTTATTTGTTCCGTCGGTCCCTGGAGGGGGTCGCGCTGGAATGGTTTTACACCTTGCCTCTGGAGGAGGCTGAGAATTTCAAGACCGTCAAGGAGAGGTTTATACAGAGATTTTAGGATCGGGTCGGACCCGAATACTCTTTCACTGACCTGGTGGCGGAGAAGATGAAGCCGGAGGAAGACTTCGCAACTTATGCAGATCGCTGGAGACAGATAGCCTCACGGGTACCCGGGCAGATTCCAGAAGAGGAAAAAGTAAAGTTGTTAATTTCCAATGCTACGCCAACTTTCAGAAACATTCTGGCGATGAATGACATTTCGAACATGCACCAACTATACAGCAGAGCTAGGTTTATTCGAACCCAATTTAAAGACTCCCCCATCCATTCTTTGTTCGAGGCCCAGAAGCCCAAAGCCACTAAGAAAACCCAGGGCCCGGTCACTGAGGGGGTACAAATTAACGAGCAAGTCCAGGCCGTTCAGTTCCCCCAACACGCCGCTCCACCCCGCTTCCCACCACCTCAGCGTAACCCCCAGTTCGCCGCTCCGCCCGCTCCCCAGTCTGCCTTCCAGGTCCCGCAATACCCTCAACAGGCACCTCCGCCATCCCAACAGCCTCAGCGGCCCCCGCAGTATAATAATGTTCCTCCACCCCCCACCTATGGCTCTGCTCGACCAGCTCCAAAGAGGGCTCATTACCCCCCTCTTCTGGAGACCTTGCCAGATATTTTCTCTGCTCTAATGTATATTGGCGACCTTCAGTTGCCGCCTGAGCGCCCGAACTAGAATCCGGCTACCGACCAATCCCGATATTGTATATTCCATCGGCAACCGGGGCACACGATAGAGCGATGTTACCAATTCAGAGACCTGGCGTATGATCTGCATGAGGGCCAGAGAATTGATTAGGCCCAGATGCGCCAGCTAATTGAGGATATCAAGCAGAGGCAGAGACAGGCCAGGCCGCAACAGGCGGCGCCCCAGCAGCAGCAGCAGCAACAACCCCAACAGCAGCCACAGCCTCCACCGCAGCAGCAAGACCTTGGGATCCATCAGAATCCCATGCCAATGCATCAGCCCGCTCCTCCGCAACAACAACAACCGCCGGCACCGGCCCCGGCACAAGTGAATGTGGTCCAGCGCCCAGCCCCCAACGCTGGGTGGACGTTTGATGATGAAACCCCCGCCCATCTCTTGGCCTTACACCACCACTACTCTCCCACACCTGCCATCCCCTCCATCCTTAGACCCGCCGCTACACCGCCCGTCACTTCCCCCGCGTCACCTCTTAGGCCCTCTACATTCCCCCCTACTCCATCCGTCCTCTCACCGCCACCCGCCATGCCTCCCATCATCTCCCCTAAGCTTAACCCTTCGCCCATTTCCCCTCCACCAGGGCCCATTAAGCTCACTCCCGTCATCCTCACCCCCACCTCCACACCGTTCGCCTACCCCACCAGGCCAAGCGGGGGTCCAGTCCAGGCCGTACAAGCATCGCAATGCGCCCTTCGGAGCGGGCGTCCCTTCCAGAGAATGTTTCCCTCCCCAGGTGCATCTGCACCAAACCCTGCAGTTTCCTCCCCTACAGTTGAACCAGATGAGATAGATCCGGTGCCGGGCACGAGATATGACTTATTACAGCATTTAGACCGGCTGTCGGCTAAAATCTCAGTGTTAGAGCTGATCAAGAGGTCGCCGCTCCACCAAGACGCCCTGAAAATCTTCCTATAGAAAGTTATGGTGAGCGAGGATGTGGCGGTAGATAGCCTGCCCGCTGTCTTGGCCACGATCACAAAGGGGCCCTCTATTGCATTTGCTGAATCAGAATTAGCTCCTCCTGAGGCACGGCAGATGCCGTTATGTATTACCATCTCTTTAAACAAAACGACCGTGGAATCCGCCCTTGTGGATACAGGGGCGTCGATAAATGTCTGCCCATTGAGTACCCTTCGTGCTTGTAATATATCAGAGGACATGCTCAAGCCGACACCAACCATGATAGCCGCATATGATAACTCCAGACGTGCTTGTCACGGGGTAGTAACTGTGCAGGCCGAGCTAGGGCCCTTGGTGATGGATGTAGAATTTTATGTGTTGGACATAGACCCAATGTTCAAAGCCATTCTGGGTCGTCCATGGTTGAATAGTTTGAACGCCGTCCCCTCAACCGCCCACCAGTGTCTGAAGTTCCCATTCCAGGGGCGAGTGGTCAAGGTGAAAAGTGTTTCCACAGTTCAAAACGTTGACGCCATAGCAGCCAAGATTCTGCCCACACTGCGGCCAAGTAATAGACCTGTTCTATCTGTCATGGACTTGAACTATTCGTGGGCGTATGCGTCGCGCAAGCCCACCGCTGCACCAATCAATGTGAAGGTTAAGCCCAAGATGAGAGACTCCAAAGGGTGGCACATAATTCTAAAATTGGGCTATCAGCCAGGCCGAGGACTCGGCGCACAGCTGCAGGGCCGAACCAACCCCGTTCCCAGGGGAAGGAAGATGGGTCGTCGGGGCCTCGGCTACCATGAATTCTCCATGTCAGTGCTTGGGGACTCTGGGCCGTTGACCTGGGACTACCGACAACATTTTGTGAAGGGTCCATTGCAGCCCGGCACCTTGAAGACCTCACCATCCAGCCTTGAAGAAAAGATAGACGAAGCTTGTGCTGTTGCTGATCCTCCACCACCACCGCAAGGGCTAGCCGGTGACTTGGAAGACTTTGCTAACTGCTTTACAAAGATGTTTTATGAAGAAGAGGGTGACCTAAAGAAGAAGGAGACGTAGTTGGTAAGGCGCCCCCCGATGCCATTGGCCCGCCAGGGGCCCCGGAAGACGGGGAGCTCCATCACTACTTATTGTATGTCCCCATCCCGTCTCGCTTCCTGGTTTCAACAGCGGGATTCTGTTCCCCGTTCCCCTCCACTCCTGGTCGACCCGTACTTTGCGGAGAGACCCGAAATTTTATTCGTTCCATGTGCTTGCGAGCGCTGCCCGCCCATTGATCTATCAACCTTATTCACTCCTCCTCCTCCTGGAGCTCAGCTCCATGAAATGTGGTTTAAGTCTTCAGACCCTTTCTTTGACTGCATCTTCCCAGAATTGTTTCTCATGCAACTTCCTCCTCCCCCGCCTTCTCCCTCCTGTTGTGTGATCACCTCCGGCCTCCAAAAAAAAAATGCCAACTTCAAAACGGAGGTCTCCATGGAAGATTACGCTATGTTCTACCCAGATTCCCAGGGGCACGAGACCCCTGTTTCTTTTCCGGTAGATTTCTTCTCCCCTAGATTAGATGTACAGTGTACAGAGTCCTCTGGGATGGTCGAGTCAGTCAGGGTAGAATCTAGTTCGAGTTTTGTCAGCCCGTCCACGTCTGCGGCACCTGCCGTGACACGCCCTCCTAAAACCATCCCCAATAGGTTTCTACAAGATTTGGCTGGGAGATGTCATGCTCTGTTGAAATGCCCGGAATTTGTGGAGACCGCAATTATCCTGGAAGATGAGGAGGGAGTTGATGAAGTATGGAGCAAGGATGGACTAGGAGTATATGAAATTGTGAATGAGAACGACCCAGCTGATGGTGAGGAAGATGAAATGGATGACACTGCTGACCTATATGCCCAAGGCTTGAAGAAGTTTGACGAGCCTTCCGTAGCAGTGGATGAATCCACTAAAGAGATTAACCTCGAAACAGTAGAGGACCCCAGGCCCATACTTATTTCCGCCAATCTCCCTCCTCCAGTCGAAGAGGAGCTTGTCAAAGTCTTGAGGGAGTACAGCGATTCTTTCACCTGGTCCTACGAAGACATGCCGGGTCTTGACCCCGCCTTGGTTGAACACAGGCTGATTCTCAAACCAGGGGCAACGCCCGTTAAACAGAAGGCAAGGAGATTTCACCCACAAATGGCCTTAAGGATTAAGGAAGAAGTCGATAAATTACATAAGGCCCGGTTCATTAGAGTGGTGCTGTATCCACAATGGGTGGCTAACATAGTCCCGGTGATGAAGAAGGATGGTAAAATTTGAATCTGTATTGACTTCAGGGACTTAAACAAGGCATGTCCGAAAGATGATTTTCCACTTCCTCACATCGACGTCTTGGTCGATAATATAGCTGGATACGAAGCCCTCTCCTTCATGGACGGCTACTCGGGGTATAACCAAATCCTTTTGGCTCCGGAGGATCAAGAAAAGACCTCGTTCACCGCACCATGGGGCACATACTGCTACATCGTCATGCCATTTGGGTTGAAAAATGCAGGTGCCACCTACCAAAGAGCGATGATGGCTATCTTCCACGATATGATGCACGTTTATTTAGAAGCTTATGTGGATGATATTTTGGTCAAATCGAGGTCACAAGAAGAGCACCCCGCCATTCTAGCCAAGGTACTGCAAAGGGCTAGGGAATACAAGTTAAAGATGAATCCAAAGAAATGTGTGTTCGGAGTTCCATCAGGGAAATTGCTTGGGTTTATAGTTAGTAAACGGGGGATTCAGATCGATCCAAACAAGGCAAAGGCCGTCATGGAAATGCCACCGCCGAAGAACGTCATTGAGCTTCGAGGTTTGATCGGGCGTTTGCAATTTATCAGGAGATTCATATCTCAGCATTCGCAAAGATGTCGCCCGTTTTATGACCTGTTAAAGGCCGGCGCGAAATTCGAATGGAATGAACAATGTTAAAAGGCCTATGAGGAACTCAAGGTGTACCTCTCTAATCCCCCGGTTCTACAACCACCCGTCCCCGGGAAAGCCCTGATCCTGTACATTTCTGTAATTGAGGACTCCCTAGGAGCTGTTTTGGCACAGGTTGATGATGAAGGAAGAGAAAGGGCGGCATACTATCTCTCAAGGTTATTTAATCCTGCTGAATCCAAGTACACTGCTATGGAGAAGACCTGTGCAGCACTAGTGTGGGTAGCGCAGAAGCTTAAACACTACTTTCTCGCCCACGAGGTCAAGCTCATCTCTAGAATGGACCCCATTCGTTATCTGTTGGAAAAGCCAGTCCTTTCTAATCAGTTAGCTCGCTGGCAAAGTTTTCTCTCCCAGTTCGACATCACCTTCATCGTGCAGAAAGCAATCAAGGGATATGCTATTGCCGAGCACCTAGCTCATTCTCCTATCCCTCGCACTGATTCCATTCAGGATGAATTCCCCGATGAACACCTGGCGGTGATCATTCATCTTCCTTTCTGGTCCCTCCACTTTGATGGTGCCCTCAATTCCCAGGGCAGCGGAGTCGAGGCCGTTCTCCTTACTCCAGAAGGGGTGACCATCCCCGTGGCATATCAACTCTCATTTCCCGCCACCAATAATATAGCCAAGTATGAGGCTCTCCTTGCTGGTCTGAAGCACGCCTACATCTTGGGCGCGCGATACCTAAACATTATAGGAGACTCCCAGCTGGTGCTGCGTCATGTTTTGTCAACCTATCGCACCCGTGATCCTAAGCTCAAACCCTACCAGGATCTGGTCACGCTCTTGGCCAGGCAATTTAGGAAACTCATCTATATTCACACTCCCCGCTCTCAGAATATCTTGGCCGATGCCCTGGCGTCTCTCGCCTCTTCTCTATCACTCCCCCTAAGTCACGCCACCGAGACCATTGTGGTCCAAAGGCTAGACGTTCCTTCCCCGCAGGATCCCTGGTTCGACAATCTTAGGATGTCCGTAGAGAAGAAAGTAGAAAGGGAGGAAATAAAAGAGGTTTCATTAACTGAGCTCGAGGAGATCATTGAAGAGGAAGAATTGCCGTGGTTTTATGAGATCGAGTAGTACTGCAAGGATGGTACATTTCCGAAAACAGCCAACGCTGAGCAACGAAAAGCCATTAGAAGAGTCACCGCCAGGTACACGATCATCGCCGGGGAATTGTATAGGCGGGCCCTGAATGGAGTTCTAATGAGGTGCCTAGATGACGAAGAAGCTTGGAAGGTTGTGGAAGCAGCCCACTCCAGCGAGTGTGGAGGGCATGTGAACGGACAGGCCTTGGCAAAGAAGATTCTTAGGCAGGGCTATTACTGGCCAACTCTAGAAGAAGATTGATGTACCTATGTCCGTAGGTGCCTTCAGTGCCAAATCCATGCCGACAAAATCCACGCTCTGGCCCCTTCTCTTCATCCTATTACGGCCCCCTGGCCGTTTTCTATGTGGGCCTTCGACATCATCGGGCCCCTCGGTGATCCGAACTCTGCGATTAAACAGAAATCCTTCATTCTGACGGCTACAGAATACTTCACCAAGTGGGCCGAAGCTGAGGCTTATGCAGAAATCAAGGCCACCACAGTATGCCGCTTCATCATGAAGAACATTATCTCACGATTCGGAGTACCAAGCAGCATCGTCACCGACAACGGGCCTCAATTCATCTCACAAGAACTCCAGGACCTCTGTAAGAAATTCAATATAGTTTTGCATCATTCATCACCATACTACCCCCAAGGTAATGGCCAGGCTGAGGCCACGAATAAGACCCTTCTCAAAATTATCAAGAAAACATGCGAATCACATAAATTTGCTGATTGGGCCGACAAATTGATAGAAGCTCTATGGGCCTACCGCACCTCCATCCGCACTCCCACAGGGCAGACTCCCTTTGCCCTCACTTACGGAATGGAAGCGGTGCTCCCGTATGAAATTCTAATCCCTTCCCTAAGGGTGCAGCTGGATAAGGAACTTAATCTCGACGAACATCGAGAGGCGTTGCTAGTCCAACTGGAACTTTTAGACGAGAAGAGGTTAAATGCGGCCAATCATGTTTCAGTATATCAAAAGCGGGTCTCGCGATATTTTCAAAAGAAGGTCATCGAAAGAAAATTTCAAGTGGGTAACATGGTTCTGAAACGCAAATTCATCAGGTCTGCAGGTCCCAGGTCTAAGTTGCAACCCAACTGGGAAGGGCCCTTCGTAATCAAAGAAGCTTATCCTGGCAATGCGTATCGTCTAATTAACTCGGAGGGGGAGGAATTGTCGAACCCGTGGAATGGGCTGTATTTAAAGCGTTTTCATCCATAAAACTAAAACCATTGAACGGCTCGATGGCAGGGCATACCCCACCAAATTGCGAAAGGAGGACCCAGGTCCAGCATCTCACACACTACACGACCCCGCGAGACGGTATTCTCTCATGCTACCCGACACCGTTTCTCCTTTGGCCATGCTCGGGGATGGTGGAAATCCTTGTATTTCCTCTCTCTCGGTTGAAGATAAGGGGCAAGTGGTGAATAAGGGGGCGAGGACTGACCCAGGCTCCCCGTTAAGAAGGGTCTCAAATAGGGGCAATCCGTCAAGACCTCACTCCGCAAAAGAAAAAAAAAAGAAAGAAGAGAAAGAAAAGGAAAGCAAACAAAAAAAAGAAGAAAAAAAGAAAGAACATGGGCAAAAGCCGAAAGCACAAAGCTCGAAGCTCTCTGAATCCCCGAAGGATGCGGCTAGGCATGGCAAGAGTGGCAGTACAGTTTCCCCGCGGGACGTTATGAGCCCGGTCGCATGCGTGCCTAGAGCGGGTGAAGGTTCGATGACGGATACAAAGCCCCGGCGCAACAGACCAGATTCCTTGAGAAAAGGGGGGTCCCGGGAAAGAACTCAAGCCCTAAAAACCTCTACACCTATCGTCGGCTTCCCTACTCAATCTTTTTTACTTTTCCAAGGAATGAATCCCACCCCGGATATGGCCTCAGCAGAAGCACCGTCGATGATGTGACACGACCTAAGGGTGTACTAGTAACAACCAAATGAACCTTGGACCTAGACTGGCAAGCCCACTTACAAATTGGCGGACTCGATATTAGCGGATCGATATCGCAACACAACCCTTTTCCCGTGGTGACTAAATGATGGTAGGGTGGATTTGAGAGTCTAAACCATGCTACTTAGGGTGATTGACTTGGCCAATGAGTTCCCCTCCCTTGGATCGGAGCACCCACATCAGTGGGGCGGACGCCGTGCCTTGAGGGTACGGGGGTCTCTTCTCACTCAATCCGCGGTGGCCACTCGTGATCGGGAATCACGGGACCGGGCACTCTCTTCCTTGCCGGCTGAACTAAGAGATGATACTAATAAAACACAAATATTCAGGGAGGGTTCAGCTTATACCTGACCGGTGTGAGGACACCGGCCCCGAGTCGGAGACGTGGGCGAGCGGGGAAGCGTGGGTTCCCCACACGCCGCGCCGGGGAAGCTTGATCTGTCCAAGGAAAGTACACCACTACACCTCTCGCAGGAGGGGGATCTTGGGGTGGGGATTAAAGCAATTACAAATAATACTACCTCCACGCAGGGAGGGGCCTTCAGCCGGCCAAGCGGGATGGGGAAGGCGAGGCAAGAACAACGACTAATAGTGGATGCCGAGTCTGCCAACTGTCTGCGAACAGAGACAGTGGGTTGGTGTTGTAGCTATAGATTACACTCACCAATTTTGCTGATGGCGAGGTCAGCGGCTGAAGCTTCGTAACAGGAAGGGGAATGCTTCAGAATTTTTGTGATTTCTTCTGGAGAAGCTACAGGTCGGGGCAGAAGATGGAACAGGACCTCTGTTTCTCGGACTAGCAGGGACTGACTTCCAATAGTAGGATGCAGAGGGTACTCCGGCCGCTCCCGTTGTCGAAATCAGGCGCTGTCAGAGTCGTTGGAATCGTAGTCAAGTTCTCTTCGTAGAAAAACTCACGGGGAAGCCTTCCGATGTCGGGGGAGGTCTGAGGACGCCGAACACTACTGACAGGTCGAAGCAGACTGTGTTGTAGCAGAGGGAGAAAAATGGTAACTTCGGCCACCGGAGGCCAAATGGAACTCTGCTTCCTGATTCTGAAAACAGACAGGGAGAAGTATAACTTTGTAGAAGAAATGGTAGACTGATTCCTCCGAGGTTTGACGTGGCAGGGCTCTCAATCCGGTTCTGGTGCTCAGCAGAATCTGTTCCGCGCAATCGGGGGAGAACGGAGTTGCTGAACAGCCTCGAGCTCCGATGAAGATGAAACCACTTCTGTTGCGAAGAAGACCCGGAGACGCTTCCAAAGATGGCTCTTGTGTCTTCAAACTCGTCCCGATGGCGTCGTGGTGGTCGCTGCAACAGACTGATTTGTCTGTAACCTGTGGACAGCAACCTGCAGCTCTTGTGTTGGCTTCCAAAGAAGGAGATGGGGGAGGTGTATGTATGAGAGGGGTGATGGGGTGGAAGAAGTAGTGTGTATGGAGGGATGGGGAATGCTAATGGAGATAGGAAGAGGATGGGAGGGGCAGTGGGGCAGGTCCTCAGCTGGAGGTAGGGGAAGGTGGAGTCAATGGAGGTGAATGGAGGGAGATGAGAGGGGCGACCAAGGTTAGAAGGGAGGAGAGGGGGGCGGCCAAAACATGGAGGGAAAGTGGATTTCAAATTTCAAATGGGCTTTGGAAGTTGGGTGAATGTGTGGGGAAGAGGATTGATGGTGTTGGAATGGAGGAGATTTGGTTGGAATGGGGAGTATGGTGTTGGAAGAGGGAGACTTCTACCTTGGGACTAGGGGTGTAGTAAATGGAGTGTGGGGAAGTGGGGGCTTTAATGGTGGTAGGTGGGAGTTGGATGTGGAAGGGAGGAGGGGGAGGAGAGAGGAAATATGTGCCCCTTTCCTAATGAGAGAGAGAGGAAGAGGGATAGAGAGAGAATAGGGTGGGGAATCACTCCCCTAGGGCCTCTCACCCAACTATAGGAATCACTCCTTTAAACTAGATTTGAACACTCAAATAGAAGGCTTTGTATTCATTCATTCATTAAGTTCAAATGGAGGAAATGGGGTCCTATATATAGGAAACCCACATTTCTACAAAAGACCCTGACAAAAGACTCATTGACGAATAACCGAAGGGGTAGGGGAGCTCATTGGGCTAAGCCCGAAGAAATGGGCCCAATTAGCACATTACACATTCTAATGACACTCAAACATAGGAAAATAAATGCTAGACCTAGGGACATGACTCTAATAAAATTAAAATTACATCAATGACTCAAATAAAAATTACATTGGACTCAAAATTAAATGGCTAGACCATGCCGGATGAAATAGGAGGTGATGTTCTCATCATACTCCCGGGGTGCGAAGAATTCGACTCCGTCGAGTAAGAGTCTTTCCTAGCTCGCCCATGTCTCCACCATCATGGTCGGCCCTTCCACCTCATAAGATACTGCTGGATTGCCCTGCTCCTGATGGTGTCGTTATGTTCAACCAGTATCAAATCTTTGTGCTCATGCCGGGCTCTCAAGGTTAGAAGGGGATTCTTATTGGTGGGGTCACTCTTAAAGGGGGGTATGGGCTCAATATCCTCGCTAGGTGCCACCGCGGGGCCCTTGCAGGGCACAAGGTCCGCCACACTACAATGAGGGTTGACCCCACATTCCTTCAGAAGGAACAACTCATTGGCATATATACTCAATCGCCCCAAGACCTTAAAGGGTCCAGTCTCACGATCCCTGAGTGTAAAGGCGACTCTAGGGAAGAGCCTCTTTATCCTGACCATCAGATAGTCACCCTCTTGGAAGTCTAGGTTTCTTTTGCGGGTATCAATTCGCCTTTGACAAATCCTTTTACCTTTGATGATGGGCTTGCAAGTATGCAATCTTGAGACATAGTTGGTGAATGCTGGCACTCTATTGGATGTTGGGGGTCCCGGGCACCCAAATGTGGACCTAGCATGTCTAGACTCCCTATGAAGATTAGTGAAGATAGGAGGGCCTGGACCTCTAAATGTAGCTCTATCATGCAAAGGGGTGGTAAATGCCGGGGGACCTGGACATCCAAGAATGCACCTATCATGCTTAAGACTCATGATGAATGGAGGTGGACCATTACATCCGAAAATGGCCCATTCATGCTTCCTACTTGACATGTGGGTGATGTGAATGAATGGAACCGTCTTATGAATCATGCCAAGTGATGTGTTGTGCCAAGACTTATGCATTCCTATCCCAAAGATCACTTCTATGTGTATGGGTGTGGGATGACTTTTGAACTTCCATGTAAAAGGGTCAAACATATCTAGGAAGGTGGGCATTATGGAGAGGGGCTCTTTCTTGTTTCCTAGGCAGACGTTATCTATGGCGATGGTTCCCTTTGTGTAGTCCAAGTCTTGTAAGAGGTGATCTTGGTCCAACATGGTTGGTTGGGGTAGGGAAATGTGAGTTGTGGGTAAGGTGAGTGTATCACATGGGTAACTAAGGTCCCATTGGAAGGAATCAAAGGGGTCATGGACTGGGCTTCCTAGAGGAAGGAACTCTATGTCCACATGGCCTATGCATGGTGGGTCATCCTTACTAAGGTCTTTAGTGGGCCAGTTGATCAAGGTACTTGGGATTTTAATGGTAGTGGAGTGGACCATGATGGGTTCTTCATCCATGGGGAGAATGAGAAGGAGGTCACTAGTGTAGCAACCAATGGTGAAGACTGAGGTGATAGAACCATCACATGGGTGGATGAGACTAAGTCTTCTTGGGTGAGCCGCTCCTATGGTCAATAAGCAAGTCAACTTTAGTTGCCATTTTAAACCCTTGAGGAGATCATCCCAACCATTTACCTCATAGTAGGATTGGAATGTGGTGTGATAGGAGTTAATGGGTGCTAATTGGAAAGGGTGCTCCATGGTTGGGGTTTGAAAGTATAAGGCATGAGGGATGGGATTTTGCTTGAGCCATTTGATGATGAGTTCTCCTACGGTCACAACCTTTTGCGTGAGATTGAGTGATTTGGGGAGGCATGTGTTTGTTTGGACGGGGATGAGTTGATGTCTTTCTTCCTTATTGATTGGGGTATGAATTTCCTTGAATGTGGGGAAGAGATTTGTGTTGGTGTCCAATCCCGGGGATTTGGTTTTGTGGGCCGGGTTCTCCTCATGTTCACTCATGACCTCATTCATTCTTTGTAGTGGGTTGAGGGGGCATGGTGGCCGGGTATGGGGCTCCGGTGGGTGAGGGAACAAAAGGTTGTTGAAACCATAGGCTCCCGGGAGATGTGGGGGATGAACTAGGCAAGACCAACGCAATGGGTGGAAGGTGGTATTCCGTTCATCAAGCCATTGTTTTCCTAGGATTATGCAAGGGCCTTTCAAAGTACCAATTTGACACCAAGCTCCATCAAAGTATTTGATTTCTCCAAACCATTTACGAAATTCAACGAAGACTAGGTCTCCGTTGTGCACAATTTGTCCGGTCGTAGAGAGGGTGGCTACAATTTCGGGGGATACCCAATTATCTTCTACCATGTAGATGAAGTCAATTTCTGTGGGGCTCCCATTAGGTAGGTATGCTTGGGATATGATGGGAATTTGGGCCTTTTGGTCTGTAGACTCAATGACAATGGGAGGTGGATAATGCATGGAACGATCTGATGAGAACTCTAATGCAAGCGTGCCCATGGACTTGACTTGATAGAGACAAGTCAATAACTTGCTCTGATACCACTTGATGTCACACGACCTAAGGGTGTACTAGTAACAACCAAATGAACCTTGGACCTAGACTTGCAAACCCACTTACAAATTGGCGGACTCGATGTTGGCGGATCGATATCGCAACACAACCCTTTTCCAGTGGTGACTAAATGATGGTAGGGTGGATTTGAGAGTCTAAACCATGCTACTTAGGGTGATTGACTTGGCCAATGAGTTCCCCTCCCTTGGATCGGAGCACCCACATCAGTGGGGCGGACGTCGTGCCTTGAGGGTACGGGGGTCTCTCCTCACTCAATCTGCGGTGGCCACTCGTGATCGGGAATCACGGGACCGGGCACTCTCTTCCTTGCCGGCTGAACTAAGAGATGATACTAATAAAACAAAAATATTTAGGGAGGGTTCAGCTTATACCTGACCGGTGTGAGGACACCGGCCCCGAGTCGGAGACGTGGGCGAGCGGGGAAGCGTGGGTTCCCCACACGCCGCGCCGGGGAAGCTTGATCTGTCCAAGCAAAGTACACCACTACACCTCTCGCAGGAGGGGGATCTTGAGGTGGGGATTAAAGCAATTACAAATAATACTACCTCCACGCAGGGAGGGGCCTTCAGCCGGCCAAGCGGGATGGGGAAGGCGAGGCAAGAACAACGACTAATAGTGGATGCCGAGTCTGCCAACTGTCTGCGAACAGAGATAGTGGGTTGGTGTTGTAGCTATAGATTCCACTCACGAATTTTGCTGATGGCGAGGTCAGCGGCAAAAGCTTCGTAACAGGAAGGGGAATGCTTCAGAGTTTTTGTGATTTCTTCTGGAGAAGCTACAGGTCGGGGCAGAAGATGGAACAAGACCTCTATTTCTCAGACTAGCAGGGACTGACTTCCAACAGTAGGATGCAGAGGGTACTCCGGCCGCTCCCATTGTCGAAATCAGGCGCTGTCAGAGTCGTTGGAATCGTAGTCAAGTTCTCTTCGCAGAAAAACTGACAAGGAAGCCTTCCGATGTCGGGGGAGGTCTGAGGACGCCGAACACTGCTGACAGGTCGAAGCAGACTCTGTTGTAGTAGAGTGGCGCAGCAGAGGGAGAAAAATGGTAACTTCGGCCACCGGAGGCCAAATGGAACTCCGCTTCATGATTCTGAAAATAGACAGGGAGAAGTAGAACTTTGTAGAAGAAATGGTAGACTGATTCCTCCGAGGTTTGACGTTGCAGGGCTCTCAATCCGGTTCTGGTGCTAAGCAGAATCTGTTCCGCGCAGTCGGGGGAAAATGGAGTTTATGAACAGCCTCGAGCTCCGATGAAGATGAAACCACTTCTGTTGCGAAGAAGACCCGGAGACGCTTCCAACGATGGCTCTTGTGTCTTCAAACTCGTCCGGATGGCGTCGTGGTGGTCGCTGCAACAGACTGATTTATCTGTAACCTGTGGACAGCAACCTGCAGCTCTTGTGTTGGCTTCTAAAGAAGGAGATGGGGGAGGTGTATGTATGAGAGGGGTGATGGGGTGGAAGAAGTAGTGTGTATGGAGGGATGGGGAATGCTAATGGAGATAGGAAGAGGATGGGAGGGGCAGTGGGGCAGGTCCTCAGCTGGAGGTAGGGGAAGGTGGAGTCAATGGAGGTGAATGGAGGGAGATGAGAGGGGCGACCAAGGCTAGAAGGGAGGAGAGGGGGGCGGCCAAAACATGGAGGGAAAGTGGAATTCAAATTTCAAATGGGCTTTCGAAGTTGGGTGAATGTGTGGGGAAGAGGATTGATGGTGTTGGAATGGAGGAGATTTGGTTGGAATGGGGAGTATGGTGTTGGAAGAGGGAGACTTCTACCTTGGGACTAGGGGTGTAGTAAATGGAGTGTGGGGAAGTGGGGGCTTTAATGGTGGTAGGTGGGAGTTGGATGTGGAAGGGAGGAGGGGGAGGAGAGAGGAAATATGCGCCCCTTTCCTAATGAGAGAGAGAGGAAGAGGGATAGAGAGAGAATAGGGTGGGGAATCACTCCCCTAGGGCCTCTCACCCAACTATAGGAATCACTCCTTTAAACTAGATTTGAACACTCAAATAGAAGGCTTTGTATTCATTCATTCATTAAGTTCAAATGGAGGAAATGGGGTCCTATATATAGAAAACCCACATTTCTACAAAAGACCCTGACAAAAGACTCATTGACGAATAACCGAAGGGGTAGGGGAGCTCATTGGGCTAAGCCCGAAGAAATGGGCCCAATTAGCACATTACACATTCTAATGACACTCAAACATAGGAAAATAAATGCTAGACCTAGGGACATGACTCTAATAAAATTAAAATTACATCAATGACTCAAATAAAAATTACATTGGACTCAAAATTAAATGGCTAGACCATGCCGGATGAAATAGGAGGTGATGTTCTCATCAGTCGAGCAAAGTCGACGCCGATCACGGGCGGTCCCCCTTCCTGCACACGCTGAACCTTGGAATTCCGTAGCAAGACGAGAAGGTCCCTGCTATTGAGACCCGAGCTGGTTTCAAAACCCCAAAAAAATCAATCAAATATTTTAAAACCCAAAAAATCAAATATTTCAAAATCCAAAAAAATCAAATACTTCAAAACCCAAACAAAATCAAATATTTCAAAACCCAAACAAAATCAAATATTTCAAAATCCAAAAAAATCAAATATTTCAAAACCCAAAAAAAAAATATCATCAAATACTTCAAAACCCAAACAAAATCACATATTTCAAAATCCAAAAAAATCAAATATTTCAAAACCCAAAAAAAAAATCATCATCAAATATTTCAAAACCCGAAAAAAAAATTAAATATTTCAAAACCCAAACAAAATCAAATATTTTAAAATCCAAAAAAAATCAAATATTTCAAAACCTAAAAAAAATCAAATATTTCAAAATCCAACAAAAATTGCGTTTACATGTTTTCTTCTTGCATTCATCTGCATTTTCTCGCACTTTGATATTTGCCTATTTAATAAGGCTCACCCCCTTGACCAAAAGTCAAGAAAGGGTCGTCTCCTAACTTGCTGTAGGCAAGGGGCTGAGCCTAAAACAGATTTAATCTGTTTCATGTTTGCATGTGTGCAGGGGCAGGTCGGAAGGACAGTTGACTCGGGACTGCAGGAATATTCAATCCTCGCATTAGCCTATGCAATCACATCACATCATAATCATATTGCAAAACTCAAACTCAATCTCAAATCTTATTCATGTCATATATCAAGCTGTCCGAATGTAAGAATCCTATCCCACATCATCATAAAAACAGAAGAGAATCACTCGGTCCGCCGCTGAGCATCCCCGCGAGGACGTATCTCTCTCAACTCCCTAAGATAAGCCTGTCTAGTCTCTGGAACCTCCTCAACCTCTGCTGGTAGGGTACGCACCCTGCTCACCTCCCACATGATCAACGCACTCCTGACCGCCTGCTCGTCCTCCTCTGTCCCGATCCTCCGTGCCTGTAGCATGGGAAGGTAGGGTAGCATAGGTAGCACCGTCCGGGGGAGCCCGATCTGCAGGTAGCATCTGTGTGGGCTGTACATCGCTAAAGTGGTGTCGCTCACGAGCCTCAAGTCCAAGCTAGCTCTCCTCGGTAGCCTGATGATGGTATCATGGAGGAAGTCCGGGCGCATCACGAACCTATCTAGGGGCAGCCTGTGGATGTATGGGCGCCGCTCGTCCCTGGTCTTCAGATCAGCCGTCCTGCACTCAACCTGTGGAGAAAATCTGAAGGCGCCCCCTATGAAGTAAAGGGGATGGCTCCCAAAGATCCTACTAACTGAAGTAATATCCTCCCTCAGGGTAAACTTCATCCTAACCCCCATCCAACACTCCAATAGGATCATCGAACCAAAGAGAGGACCTCCTACGGCTGCCGAAGTAAGACCCTCATACAAATAAGCTAAGATAGCCTGAGAGATGGAAAGTCCCTGCCAAAGGCCGCTGATGGTGCTGAGTAAAGGAATCTCTAGGACATGGTCGGCTGAAGGGAAAAGGATGGCCCCGCATAGGCAGATGGACACAGCTTTGGCTATGGCTTCAACCCAGCCGAACTTATTCCGGCAATGCTCTACTACCCACTGGCTCAGAGGAAGGAGGTGGATGTGGCGAGGGCCTACGAAGGTGCGAACATCCCCGCTGTCAGGTAGGAACCCTCCTAGGATGAGTTTTGGGTCTATAGGGGCAACGGTATGACATATCAAGTCTTCCTCCCCCACCTTGGACCTAGGGAGCCCGAAGTATGTCTCTACCTCCTCTAATAGGATGGTGGCCTCAAAAGATGGGAAAAAGAAAGTGTGAGTCTGAGGGTGCCAGATCTCTATCAGAGCAGAAATACTATGCCAATCTAAGGAAAGTTTAGGGTAATTCTGACCTAGAACTAAGAGGGAGTGCAAGTGCTAGGATTTGAGAAGGTGAGTCACCCCGAGGGGCAATGCACAGACCATGGGAGCCACCCACTTTAAATTAGAAAAGCACCTCGGGCCGGGAAGAAGCTGAAAAGAAGGAGGGAGACGAAGGGGTTCTTTTTTTTTTTTTCGAAGCTGCAGAGAAGAACGGTCTATCGTTAGACCGTTCACTATTTAAGCGGTTCGTTCCTAACCGTATATCTCTCTTGACCGTTAATTTTATGTCGGTTGGAATTCTGGGCACGAGCGGTTCTCACGGAGCCGTTCAAATTAAAACGGTGTGTACACAACCGTTCATCACGGGCAACCGGCTCTGAGAAAATTGCTTGAATATCAGGTACATACGGTTAACATGGAGTCGTTTGGTATATAGCACGGTTAATATTCGGCCGTATATCTCGTTGATGTGTTTAAATCATGAATATTGAATATTTTCTTTGGAAATACATCTCTTAAATCATCTTATGCAGCATCACTTCAGCCATGTCTCGCCATTTCGCCTGCGCAGGTAAGTCAGGTATGGTCTTCTATCCCTGAATCCCTTATTGCATTATTATATGGTATTATATATACTATTTCGAGAGCCGGCAGGTTTCTTATGTGTCCCAGGATCTGATGTTCCCCTTCAACAAAAACAATGATGATCCAGGCTCATGTACCTAACCTTCGGATAGGCCGTTAAGCTGGGATGTCACGAGGAGGACGGTTCTATCCGCGCGCTGTGGTAGCGGACGGTATCTTGACTCTGATGTTCCCAGCTTAGCAATATTACTCTCGAATTTCTTATATTTTAATCTTTCTTGGCATTTGTTTTAATGATTTCTTTTTATTTTTAGCTCAGCATGCATCATACGCATCCTTTTGAGCTTTCATGCCCCGTGGTTTTCTTAAGAAATGTCCCGTTGGTAATAGTCAGCTATGTGTTTAAGAGGCTCGAGTAAGATGAACTAATTCCACTCTGAGTTTGAAGGTTCTCTTTGGTCGGTTCGTTGAGATCAGTTGACTGAAAGATCCCCGTCTGGAGCTTTAGCATCTTTTTTCTTTTTTGGCCCCCTCATTGACCGCGGGATTGTGTCCCCCATGAGGTTGGTCTTGTCGGTTGATTTCCTTTAGTTTAGTCCCTCCAGATTGGCGTCGCCTTTTGGTCAATTACTCCTGACGCTCGGTTCAAGGTTTTCTGAAAGATTCTCATCGCTTATTGGTAGGAACGGGTGTCGTTTTACCTTAACGCCCGCTTTTCCGGTCCACTCCGCTACATTTTCGCTTCGTCTCCATGTTCCGTGTCACCTCCGCTTCACCTCCGCTCGCTCCCCTGTAAAGAGGACGTTAAGGAGGGGCATCTGTTGACACCCGTTTTATACCGATAAGTTGAGCCGTTTCTCTTACCTCCATTGATTGATGCCTTAAGTTGTCCATTATCTGTTGGGCCATTTTTTTTGTGGCACATCCTGGGCCCATTTTATGGGTAGCCTCCCTCCTTGGTAAAGGTCGTATCCATTCAGGGCTTATCGGACCTTGGCTTTGATTAATTGAACTGTTTTATAAACATCAAGTACCCAAGATCATGAACGGTCCCACATTAGCCGTTCAAGACTGGGGCGGTTGATACTAGACCGTTCATACATTTCGGCTAATTTCTGAGGATTTTCTGAATATTCACCGACAGGATTTTGTGCGGTGTGATCAGGACCGTTCAAATTCATGGACGGGCCTATTCCAACCGCCTATATCTCAGAGTCCTACGCGCGCCCGTTTTCTCAGATAATTATCCAAATATTTTGAATTATCACCGACAGGGTAAAACGGTCGTGTTTGTGCCGCCTTGCACTGAAACGGTCTCCATGCAACCGTTCATATAGTCAGGGTCCCACGGCGGACGTTTCGGCCAGTTCGAGAGATAATTGGGATTATTTGCTGATTATTTGAATTTCCACCGACGGGTATGGACGGTTAGTTCATAACCGCCCACTTTGTTGAGCGGTCTATCGTAAGACCGTTCATCCCGTCGGTTGCTGAATTTTAACAGATTTTAATCCTTTTTTCCATGGTTTTATCCTTAACTTATTTTGGTGATTTCTCCGCGGATAATCAACCATTTTAGCCGCCATTTCGACTGGATGAGAGATAATTGTGTTATCTACGATTTATCTTCAATAATCTCGTCCCGAAAATGGCTCTAAACCCTAGTTTCGGGGTTGGCTTTCTAGGCTCTATAAATAGACCCTATTGGCCGGACGTCGAAAGGGGGGAGATTTTGATCGACGGAGAAGCCCTGCCGCATTCTTGAGCGACCCAGCACCAAGGAGGGAGGCTCTCTACGTCCGCATGAGCCTCCGGTCAAGGGAGTAGCCCAGTCTTCGTAGTTTTTCATTTCATAGTTTTGCCGTGTTCTTTCATTGCATGCTTTGTTTCTCACCCGCGTACCCCCTCCTTCTCATAACATGCACACAACCATCCCGTTTTTTGTCACCCTAGGGGTTTAAAACCCCCCAGGTCAGCATCTAATCAGCACGAGGCCCATCCCCTCTGGCCGGCCGGAGAGGGTGGAGGTCGAGCCCTTCTCAACTTGCTGAGTGAACGTATTGAGTGGTCATCCTCCAGCCGTTCAACTTTCCGCGCGGTGCATAAACAACCGTCCTTCATTGGAGTGCGGTCCCTCAAGCGCTGTCCATCTCACTGCAGCAGTTCCTCCCGCGTCCCTCGCAGCGTCCCAGGGCGGTCTATCGTAAGACCGCTCATCCCAGAGCGGTCCTACCCGAGCCGTTCATCCCCAGCGCTGCACAAAGGCGAGTGTCTCCCCATTTTCCAAGGTACGGCGTGCCTGTCGCGTACGGCATCTTGGTGGCGATCACGCTACTTTGCTTCATTCCCTATTTCCTCTTCTGTCTCTCATTTGTTCATGCACTTGGCGCACTTTTGACCCCTTTAGTGAAAGGAGAGAGAGGGGAGAGAAATATATATCTACAAATCTGAACTCTAAAACTGTTGAAGAATCTCCACATATAGTTTTTGATGAATCCTTGGCAAATTCTAATGTTGGTCAATGCAGGAATGAAAACAATGGTGAAATTCTGAAGGAAGGAGATCCTGCAGACAAATCCGAGGATGAAGAAGAACATAAAGAGCTTAATGAAGAGGAGCCTACAGTTCAGGGGGAGGTAAATCAAGCTCATGATACTCCAATTGCAAATATTAGATATCTCAAGGATCATCCTGTAGATAATGTTATTGGAAATCTGCATGACCCCCCTAGGACTAGAGGCCACTTAAGAATTCAACATGAACTGAATGCTTATGCTTTCGTATCAAACATAGAACCCAAGTCCATTGACTATGCTCTCCAAGATGTGCATTGGATTAATGACATGCATGAGGAGCTCAATCAGTTTGACAAGAATAAGGTGTGGCATTTGGTTCCACCTCCTGATCATGAAACTGTCATAGAGACTAAATGGGTATTTAGAAACAAAACTGATGAAGTGGGGAATGTTATTAAAAATAAGGCCAGACTTGTAGCTCAGGGGTACAATCAGGAATTTGGAATAGACTTTGAAGAGTCTTTTGCCCCTGTAGCTAGGTTAGAAGCAATAAGAATTTTATTGGCTTATGCATGTTCCCTAGGAATAAACCTTCAGCAGATGGATGTGAAATCTGCTTTTCTAAATGGGGAAATTAATGAGGATGTATATGTGAGACAGCCTCCTGGGTTTGAATGTTTAGATTTCCCTAATCATGTTTACAAGCTCAATAAAGCTCTCTATGGTTTAAAGCAAGCTCCTAGAGCTTGGTGTGACAGGTTGAGCAAATTCCTCACCAACAAGAACTTCACAAGAGGTATAGTTGATCAAACATTGTTTACCAAGGTAAGCCATCTAGATATTCTTATCATTCATATTTATGTGGATGACATTGTGTTTGGGTCAACTAACCCCAAATTGTGTGAGGAATTCTCTCAAATAATGACTGATGAATTTGAAATGAGCTCAATGGGTGAGCTCAAACTATTCCTTAGACTGCAGGTTACACAAACAGAAGATGGCACCTTCATCTCTCAGTCCAAGTATGTAAATAACTTATTGAAGAAGTACAAAATAGACAACCTCAAGGAAATAGCTACTCCAATGGGTACATCAACCAGTTTGGATGAAGATTCTAAAGGTAAACATGTGGACCAAAGGCTATACAGAGGTATGATCGGATCTCTTCTCTATCTTACAGCATCTAGGCCTGGCATACAATTTGTTGTGTGTTTATGCTCTAGATTTCAGGCCAGTCCTAAAGAAAATCACTTTAAAGGTGTGAAAAGGATTTTTAGGTATTTACTAGGCACCCAAGAACTAGGTCTCTGGTATCCTGCTAAGTGTGAGTTAGATCTTCTAACCTACACTGATGAAGACTATGCTGGGTGTCGAGTAGATATAAAAAGCACTAGTGGCTACTGTCAATTCCTTGGTGGCTGTCTAGTGTCTTTGGCATCTAAGAAGCAACACACTGTAGCATTATCCACAGCTGAAGCTGAGTATGTTGCAGCATGTAATTGTGCAGCCCAAGTACTTTGGATTAAGCACCAACTGGCTGATTATCAGATAAATCTGGGATGCATTCCACTTTTATGTGATAATACTAGTGCTATATGCTTTGCTAAAAATCCTGTTCACCATTCTAGGACTAAGCATATAGAGATAAAACATCATTTTCTTAGAGATGCTGTAAATAAAAAGGAGATTGAAATGAATTTCATAGAAACTGAAAAACAAATTGCTGATATTTTTACTAAGCCTCTTGGGAATGAAAATTTTAAGTTTCTTAGAAGAGAACTTGGCTTATGTAAATTTCAGCATGATGAATGATTGTTAATTGCTGTGAATAAAAATCTCTGATGTGGACTTATTTTTGGTGCTTGGATAAATCATGTGGATGTGAATGTGGATGTAGAACTGTCCTGCATTGCATATATTCAGGGGGAGCTTGTCGAGTCTTTGCATGTCCTTACATATCATTCATTTATGACCTATGCATAAGCTCTCTCTCAATTAATTCTTGTCATGTTGCATGCATATAGACAGGGGGAGTATTACTAGAAATTCAGAGTGGTTTCAACTTTCTTGAAGTCATTCAACCTTTAACTCTGAATACTTGTCTCTGACATTATGGCAATCTGTTGGTCAGTTCTGATTTCTAAGCAGTAGAAAATGGACTTCTTCATTTATAAGAATTTGAATTGTTCAAAGATTGATGTAATGGTTTAAATATTATAATGGTTGGGGTTTAAAGATTGCAATCAGTATATAAGTAAGTTGAAAATTGATAAAACTCTCAACCTCTTTCTTATTTCATGTCAGACAAAGCTAATCATATCTGAAATCTGAAAACTCATCTGAAATCATGATTAGAGAAGATAAGTATATGTATTGTTCTTAAACAAGTCATTCTGAAACATAAGAAGGACAGCTAAGAAAGATATTGAAAAACTTTGAAAAATATTGAAAATATATATATTGGCAGAGCAATGAATGGTAAATCACTGAGAAACTGAGTGATCCATCAAAGAAGTGGACAGCACTCATGTCATGAAGTGTATCAGCTATCTCTGTTTAAAATGTTTAAAACAGCAGGCTGGTTTCACTGAGTACCTGGGGGTAACTGGCGTCTGATAAACGTGTACCCTCATACAAAAAGGTATAACTCAGTTCTGTTGAATTTGATCATAGGCAGAATGGTCCATCTTGTTGAGTATCTAGGGGTATTGGCGTATTATAAACGTATACCCTTACGCAGAAAGACTTATGGTACCTAAATGCTCAAAATGATCTAATATTGATAATGCTGCTCCTTCAAAAGAAAAGTTCATGAGTGTAAATTTATTTAGTTTCAATACATGACTTGGGTTCTCTCAATATTTTTTTAGACTATGAAAGTAAGATATCATGAAACTGAATCTTTCATGCAAATGTGATTCTGGTTTATTATCTTATCATGCACAGTGAACTTATCTATTGTTTGTAGTGCATGAACTCCAAATTTTATCATCTTTAAACCAGAAGTCTTTCTGACAGCACTTTCTAATTTCATATGACTGAAGACTCTATGCTTTAGAATGCTTATTCATGAACTACCTGTTCAGAATGCCAGTCAGTTCTTCTCTTGATTCCTCCATTGTATTTAATTTTTCCCTCCTCTTTGTTGATGGCAAAGGGGGACAATATTGTCTAGGGGATGTCTAGGGGGAGAATATATCTGTCTGAATTCTGAATTCAATTCTGAATTCATTCAAAGGGAGAGTTTGAGGCAGTGAGTTGCATGCCTTCATAGCATATGCATGTCAATCTGCATAACACATCATGTCTTTCATCAAACATATATCTATATGACAGGATGCTGCTATTCTACTTCATATGGGGTTGCCATCATCAAAAAGGGGGAGATTGTTGTGACCCCTCTATGTTGATGATGTTGACACTTACTTTATTTCATTGGCAACACCATTGTTTTGATTGATTGGCAACGGCTTTTGATTTGATGAAATTACTCTATCAGATTGACTATGTGTTCTTTGCATTTAATACACTGCTGTCTGCATTTCTTACTGTCATGAGTCTATACACTGGAAACTCTCATGTCGATTGAGTCTATACATCGTCCATTTTGGATAAAGTCCACACACTGCATTTCAATTGAATTGGTTAAGTGTGCACAGCGTCAACGCATCATGTTACAGCATCAACGCACTTCATGGGATGTGTGTACAGCGTCAACTCGCTAAGTGTGTACAGCGTCAACACATGAAGTCTGTACATCAATCTTAATATTCTAAGTCTGTACAGCCGTTGGCTTTGAACCTCAGAGTCTGTACATTCGGTTCTGAAGCTTAAAGTCTATACAGTCCAATCTCGTCCTACGATCAAGGCTTTAGCTACACTCAAGTCTGTACAATGGCTTCGCTTCATCAAGTCTGTACATTGAATCGCCAACTTCTTTGAAGCCCATACATCACTCAAAGTCTGTACAGAGTCCAGCGTCTCAGTTAGCGTCTCATGCATTTGAGCAAAGTCTGTACATTGGTCTGTCAGCAAGTCTGAACATCGTCCGTCTTTGTTAGCGTCTCAGGCATTGGGCTAAGTCTGTACAGCATTCAATGACTAGAGCTTCATGAAGCCTGTACATCAGACTGTTACAGCAAGTCTGTACATTGTCCATCTTCCTTAGCGTCTTGATATTTGAAGTCTATACATCCATCAGGAGCTTCAAGTCTACACATCACTTCGCTCCATCAAGTCTGTACATCCACAGTGTTACTTGAAGTCTGGACATTGGTCTTCAAACTCAAAGTCTGCACATTGTCTTCAAATCCAAAGTCTGCACATTGGTCTTCGAATCCAAAGTCTCTACAATGGTCTTCACACTTGAAGTCTATACATTCGATGTGCAGAGTTGATGTCTATACTGTGCCTTATGCTGATCGAGTCTACACACTGGTCGGTGGCAAGCCTGTACACTGGCCTCAGCTTCTCAAGTCCATACATTGGCTTCAAGACTTTCAAGTCTATACACTGACGGCTGAACTAAGAACTCTATACATCGTCTGTCTGCACTAGAGTCTCATGGAGTCTATACATTGCACTCGTCTTCTAAAGTCTATACACTGAAGTCTTCACATTCGTTTGCATTACATGAAGTCCATACATTGGGCAAGTCTGTACGTTGCATTCGCCTTCACAAGTCTATACAACGAAGTATATACACTGCAATGTACATACTTAAATCTTATGACTTCACTCTTGTTGCTGAAGGGAACAGGGTCGACGTTGGGAGCTTAAAGCGTCCACGCATCAGTAGATGAAGCCTTCACGATATCTTCCACTGCGTCAACGCCACAAGCAAGCAGCGTCGACGCAGTAGTTAAAGAAGCATTCACTTTCACAGGCTATTCCACTGCGTCAACGCCATAATTGAGCAGTGTCGACGCAGCAGCTAAAGAGATGAGGCTAATGGCTACTGGAATGCCTCACTACGTTAACGCCATTGATTGACAGCGTCGACGCAGCAAGTCAGATTGCTATCATTGAGTGCGTGAACTGAGAACTCTATACATCGGATTGAAGAGGCTAATGAGGGGCACGTGATCCGAGGTACCTGGCTCGTGATCCGAGAAGGACAAGGTATCCAGATGAGGACACGTGTACTGACACTCCATTGGATGCTGCCACGTGGTCCAAATGCTTTAGGCGGGAAACATGGAGAGCACACGCCTGCTATTGTTGCTGCTATATAAACAAGCCTTCTTCCACAGAAGAAGTGAGATCGAAGAAAATGAAGAGAAAGTCTATACACTCAGCAGCAGTGAGCCTTCGATCCACAGAAAGAAAAGAGAGAAGAAGAAGATACAGAGAAGAAGAAGAAATAGAGGAAGAAGAAGAAAAATAGAGAGGAAGAGATCGAGAGAGATTGAGTTGAGAGAGAGCTGATCGAGAGTGAGAGTGAGAGAGTTTGTATCTCAGTCTCGTGGTTCAAAACCAGAGCTGAGCTTTGCTCTTTAAGAGCTACATTGCTTTTGGGTTTTGCTTTTTCGTTTTGATTCTGTCTTTCATTTCCGAACATTGTTTCTTCAAGTTGTGCGTCAGCGGTCTTGCAGTGGTAGTCTCCACTAGACGGGTTAAGCTGTATTTCCCCAGCGGTTACAGAGGATCAGATCCTCTGGTCGGCAAGCTGTAGTGCCCAGCGAAGCTGTGTATCAGTGGATTGTTTGGCCAAGCTGTAAAGCCCAGCAGACGCAAGCTGTGCTGCGCAGCAGGAAGCCATACTCGGTTGAGTGTGGGGTGGACGTAGGTCGTTGACCGAACCACCTAAAAATTGTGTGTGCAGTGTGTTTGTGGTTTTGTGTGATCTGTGTGCGATGGGAATTTCTTGCTTAGCTTATTTGATTGCATCACTTATGCTCATGTCTAGCTTTCGACCTTTTGTTTAGCATCCTTTGTTTAGCTTAACTGATGTTTGCCTAAATTCCGCTTTAGAACTTACAGTAGTTTTAAATTAGGCAAGTTGATCTATTCACCCCCCTCTAGATCCACACTCTGTGGAGATAGACTGCGTCCATCTAACCCAACAGAGTGCAGGACAGCAGAAAAGAAGACAAGGGATGAGTGGCGACTGCACATCAACACCCCTGGATTGGTTCGTGATGCGCTCGGACTTCCTCCGTGACACCACTGTCAGAGTTCCCAGGAGGCCGGGCTTGGACTTGATGCTCATGAGGGACACCGCGCTGGTGATGTACAGCCCGCACCGGTGCTACCTACAAGTTGGACTACCCCAAACTGTTCTACCAGCACTACCCCACCTTCCTGCACTAAAAGCGAGGAGGATCGGTACAGAGTAGGACGAGCAGGCAGTCAGGAGTGCCCTGATCAAGTGGGAGGTGAGTAGGGTGCTTACTCTATCAGCAAAGGTTGCAGAGATCCCGGCGACACGCCAGGCCTATGTTAGAGCGTTGAGAGAGATACGTCCCCGCGGGGATGCCCAGCGGAGGACTAAGTGATTTTGTTTTGTTCTTCATGATGGTATTGATGTAGAGATTTGTGCTTAGAGAATTTGATATGAATGAATAAAGCTAATGATTTCATTTGAGTTTAGTTTGGTCTTTGCCGGTGTGAATGAGTGAGTTGGGATATGATTCCAGAATGTACGCGATCACGGACTGACTGAACCTTCAACTTCAACCTGCTCCTGTACACACACAAACGCTGTTATGCCCCTATTGTTTTGATGTCAGCAAGCACTATGAGTATGATTGATTGATTGTTTTAAGAGTGAGCACATTCATCTCATTGCATTATCTATCTATGCATTGGTGCAAGTCTACACATTCCTCCATGGCATATCTGAACATCGTTTGTACATCGCACACAAAGTATGTACATTCGATTGGTGGCATGTTCGTGCATTCATCTTCAATGTACATACCTTTGCCATAGTGAATTTGATTGTTTCACGCCAGTACACAAAGTCTGTACAACCTGTGGTGATACTGGCAATCAAGTTTACACATCAATTCATAAGTCTGTACAATCGTTGCTAGGACGAGTGTTTAAGTTCATGCATCATCACTCCAGCAAGTCTGTACATCGTTGTCGCATGCACACATTCAAAGTCTGTACATCGTCTTGTCGCATACACGCAAAGTCTGTACATTCTTTGACAGCTTGTCCGAGTGGTCACTTTCAATGTACATACTTTGACATATGCATACTGCATTACACACCAGCAAGTCTGTACATCGATGTCGCATGTAGGCATTCAATGTCTACACATTCTGTTGCATACATACGTAAGGCAGTGTCATGAACTCAAAGTCCACACATGCACACGCATAGTTTGTGCATCATGCATTCATGCTTAAACTCTAGGCATAGCCAGTCTGCACATTGGTTGTACATTGCACGCAGAGTCTTCACACTTGTTAATGGCATGTCTGTGCATTTACTTTCAATGTGCATGCTTTCCCATGTGGAAAATACATTACATGCATTCAAAGTCTGTACACTCGTTGATGACATGTCCATGCATTCATTCTCGTTGTACATACTTTCTTATATGCACACTACATTTTGTGCATCAAGTCTGTACATGCTTAATGCAAATCTTAAACTTACTCGATGCATCCTTTTCTTTCCTTTCAGATTAATTCACATTGGTAACAAGTCTGTTCTGACAGGACTGATACTCGAGGAGATTAATAAGGACACGTGATCCAAGAATGAAGATGGCTCAGGATCGTGACACGTGTAATCCAGCAGGCTGAAATGCTGTCACGCGGTCAAGGTGCTAGGGCGGGAACTCATGGAAGACACACTCCCACCTACCTGCTACTGCTATAAAAGGAAGCTTCTCCTTCGAGTGAAGGGGGTAACAAGAGTGATCGAAGCAGAAAATGAATGGAGAGCCTGCACGATCCAGTGAGAAGAAAAAGAAAAGAAGAGCAGAGAGAATAGGAAGAAAAAGAAGGAGAGTGAAGATAGACAGAAAGTGAGAGAAGAAGAAAGAAGAGGAAGAAAGAGAGAGAGAGATAGAGATCTCGAGGAGAGAAATTGAAGCCTTCATTGAAGAATTTGTTCGTCTGGAAATTGGATCAGATCCAAACCAGATTTGCTCCTGCGAGAGCTACCTTGTGTGTCTCATTTCCAGCTTTCCGTTGTTGTGCTTTCTTGCATTTATTTTCTTTGAAACTTTTCTTCAAGATGTTTGTCAGCAGAGCAAGCTTTGTTGCTCAGCGGGCATAGGAGGATTCCTCTGGACGGGTTAAGCTGTAGTCCCCAGCGGTTGGCAAAGCTGTAATGCCCAGCGATCAAGCAGTTAGTCAGCGATTGTAGGCAAGCTGTGTCGCCCAGCGGTTTTCAAGCTGTTTGGTAGCGGAATCCACACTCTGGTTTGAGTGTCGGGTGGATGTAGGTCTGGAGGACCGAACCACCTAAAAATCCTTTGTGCCGTGGGTTGATTGCTTTCCTCTGTCTTCGCTACATGAATGCATAGGTGCGCTCCACATATTTGCTTACTAGTTCAACAGAATATATGATTAGTTTTTCAGAGTGTTTAAATCTGGGAAGTGAGCAAAATTTTAACGAGAGATTCATTCACCCCCCTCTGAATCCATCGCACCGATCATAATAATTGGTATCAGAGCAGGTTGCTGTGCATTGGGTCTAACGATCCGCAGTAGATCCTGCATCTTTTGTGGTGCATTTCAGAGTGGGTTTCTCGTGTTCGGTGTTTTGTCTCTCTAGTTTAGTACCTCGATTTGCTCATCTGATTACGGTGCATTTATCATCTCTTGATGGCTCATCCCCCAATATTCAGAGGTAATGACTTTGATCCTTGGCTAAAAAACTTCCATCGGTATGTAAAATCAACCGATCCTGACGTTTGGAAGGTGATAACTCACGGTCCACATAAATTATCAAGGGATAAATTTAAATGGACTGATAAGGATTTATTAAAAGACTCTGTCAACTCTAGAGCATTAGATTTAATGAAAGCATCACTTGACAGAGCTCTAATTTCATGTGTTTCTTCTTGCAGGTCTGCCAAGGAGATTTTAGGGAAACTAAACCCTACTAGGAATTACAACACATGTCTGATGGTTGACGATGATGGACAGCAAGAAGAAAATGAAGAAGAAGATGAAGATAAGGTACCTTCTAAATTTGATAATTATAATGTGGATGATTGGATTGAAGCATATCATGATTTGCTTGATTCTTGCGAATAGTTGAAAAAATGAAATAAATCTCTGAAAAAGAAGTTGAATGATCATGTGAATGCTAATTCTGGAGGTGAGGACATGGAACTCCTGAAGACAGAAAATGACATATGTAGAAGACAGTTAAAAGATTTTGATTCTGTTAATTCCGATCTAGATCATTTGATATCTAAAAAAGAAACACTTATGAAATAATTTGGTTTACACAAAAAGGAAAATCAAGAGCTTGTTTGTGAAATTTCTGAACTAAAGGAAAGACTTAGCTTGATTGATGATGATCAGGGTCATAACAATAATGTAGTTCAGAATGAAAAACTGATGAGAGATTTATGGTGTGTCAGTTCTGAATTGGAAGACATGAAATCTGAAAATGAAAAACTCAAAAAATAGTCCAAGGAATTTGAACACAAATCAATGAATCTTGAAAAAGAAAATAGACTGATTTCTGAGAAGCTGGAGGCTGACAGAGTAATAAATCTAGAGGTTCAGAAAAATCTCAACAAACTTCAATCTGAGAAACAACAAGAAATGTTTTATGAATGCCAGTTTTCCTTAGATGATTGGATGCTTGATGATGAACTCCTAGAGCAAAATAATAAATTAAAAGAGGAAATCAACAAGCTGAAACATCTAAACACCACACTGTCAGATAGGTTATTGACAATTGAAAAAGGTAAGTGTGTGGGCATGGATAATTCTGATAGGTTGGTGGATGCAGAACAAGAAATTGAGAGCCTAAAAACCATCAACCAAATGTTGAGTGGAAATGTCACTTGCTGTGAAGAGAAGATAGCTGGATATGAGCTTACAATCACATCCCTTCAACAAGAAGTTGATGATTTTAACAAGTCCCTATCTGAAGCTGACAATGAACTAAAATTAAAACAGGAAGTTGAAAAACTCAAAGGTCTGAATGATGCCTTCCATCAACAAGTCATTTCTTGTGAAACAGATCTGTCCAGATATGAAGCTAATATTGTTGTCTTAAATTCTGAGATTCAAGATTTGAAAAATTCTCTATCAAAATTTGTCAAGGGTAAAGAAAATCTGAATAAGCTTCTTGGAAATAATGTTAAATTTCAGAGAGAGGGACTGAGTTATAGTCCGACAAACAAAAAAATTAATGGGAATGAAACGTCTAATGTGTTTTTAAAAGCTTCTAATCAAAACAAAACCTCTACTCCTTCTATTTTTCAATTTACTGCACAAAAATCCACTATCAGTTCCAAAACAGTAGAACAAATTCAAAAATTGAAAAAGAATAAAAATCTACAGAAAAAGGACAAAGACACTCCTGTTGGTACGAAGAATGCTGCATACAAGTCACATGATCTCTCACACACTCATACTAAAAAGGGGTCATATTATTATTGTGGGAAGGTAGGTCACGTAATGGAAGATTACAGATTGTTGTTAAAAGATGAGCATGCAAGTGAAACATTACATTCTAGAAATTCCTTTGGTAGAAACCATGCTGCTAGGAAGCCTGATGCTTCATGTTACTATTGTGGTAAGCATGGTCATCTCATGAATGCATGCTTTGTCATGAAAGAAGACAATAAACTGCATGCCAGGTCTTCCATGCATTTTCATGGCCCATACGGAATTAAACCCGAGTCTAGTCAGCACACTGTGTGCTTTAACTGCAACAAGCCTGGGCACAAGGCTGTTGAGTGCTGGTCAGGAAATTACTGGAATGATTCTGAATCAAATAGCAAGCATCTCAGGTGCTTTGAATGTGGTAAGTACGGGCATACAGTCAAGAATTGTTGGTATGTTCAGGGAAGCCTTGTAAATGCAAAGTTTTCAAAATTTCCTGCAAGGCTATCAATGAATAATTCATGCTTCAATTGTGGTAAACTAAGCCATAAATCTACTGATTGCTGGTTGTCAGATAATAAGAAACAAACTGTTCATGCATACAATAGAAAATCTTATGATCATGTTTATAGACCTCATACTGCTGTTAATATGCATCACAAGAACCAAAAACCAGTCATTTCATGTAGATACTGTGGTAGAACTGGACATTCTACGGACAATTGTTACCTGATGGATCATGATGATAATGTTGCTAAAAGACTGTTCAGAACACCTGTCAGGGTTAACGTAGGACCCAAGGCTGCTTGGGTCCCTGCAGGATCAAAATGATCAATATGTTGCAGGTGTGCCTTGGAATGAACAAAGAGGGGTAAATTAACCAAGACACCCAAGTTGATAAAACCCCATTCAAGCACTCTTCATGTAATACTTGCACTCTTCACATGTGGTTAATTGAATTCCTTAGTAATCTATTTTTAACTGCATATCATGTTTCATGCATACATGCTCCTTTATTTGTTTTGACACTTGCATTGAGCTTCATGGGCTTACTTGTTTGTACTTTGAGCTGTGTTTGCATATATGTGAATTGCATATACATGCATTTGACATACAGTCATTGAAAATCTGATGGGACTACATATGCCCCCTATGCATGCATAAGCATAGTTCATGACTTCCCATACATAAAGTCCCATGCACCATCTTCATGACATGTATGATGATTCAATGCATTTAGTTAGGGGGAGTCAATGCATTGCATACATGTTGCCAAATGCATACACTTATGTCATAATTCATTGCACATCACTCATATTGAAAATAACAAGATTGTGTTCTGATGGCTGTTCATCTAGCTGTTTTACTATCTCATTCAATCAACCATTGCTCCCATCTTCAGCTTGAGCTCACCCATTTCACGAGTCTGAATTTACTGTGTTCTGCTTATGCATCTACTGAGGGGGAGCTGATCATCCTTGAATAAATCTGTCTGATGATCTTCTGGGTATTTCTAACTCACCTTGACACATCCTTTGCTACACTTCTTGATAGATTTCTTTTGGAAGTGTCGACACCATGAGTTGTCACTTTTGATTGTTCTGAAGTGTGGATCTTATGAGCTGATGTCGACACATAGAGTCGACACATTCTAGGATGATCTTCTGATCATGTTTCTTTACTTGCTCTCTTGATTGGAATACTTGTCATATTCTTAAACTTGTTTTTTGAAACACTACATATCTCCTAGACCTTGGAGATCTTGAAACATGCCTGACCTCCAGTTATCTTGCTTGGCGTGCATATCTAAAAACATTGAGCTTCAAAATCACTTACTCTTGCTGGATCTCTTCTGTCAGTCATTCATGAAGATTTCAATGGGCATGTCTCGATCATAAATCTGAAAACACTTGAACTAGGAATCTTCTATTATACGATTTTATGAATGTCTGAAATAATTCAGCTGGTTTAATTTTAATGTATTCATTGAGTTTGACTGTAAATCTCTTAAAAATATCTGGATCATGTTTTAATAAGCTTTAACCAACTGTTTCATGCTGTGTCCTGTAAAATCTTCTGAAATCTGCACTGTTGAATACATGGCTTTGTTTGGTTGAAGTACATGAAATCAGTATTGTTTTGAAACAAATGAATTTTTTGAAATATCTAAAGGGTAAATAGTTGTCAGAGCAATGACTTTGGTCACTGAGAAACCATGTCCAAAGGACTGTGTCATGAGGTGCCATACTTAACTCTGCTTAAGAATGATTGATAATCTGGCAGAGCAATGGCATGCACACTGAGAAATACATCTCACTCATCAAAGAAATGAGTTGAGGTATGTCATGAGGTGTAAATGTTAACTCTGTTTATTATAAAGCATGACTGTTAGTCACACCAAGTGCTTAGGGATATTGGCGTCTGATCAACGTATATCCTCTAGTTACAAGGTGTGCACTGAACTAGAGTGCTCTTGAAATTTGTAGTTTGAAAATTCTTATTGAACAAATTGCAAATATTTGAATATTGATGCAAAAGTGGAACTGATATAACCCTAGACAAAATCACATGATTTCATAATTGTTTGATCTCAATACTAGTGAATGTAATTCCAAAAGAAGCCATTAAATTTGATTATGTAAGAGAAAGGGAGCTTAATCAAGATATAAATATGAGGGCTTGGTTCACTTTTATTAAACTATGATTTTAGATATAAATACAGAATTTTATTGGCAAACCTTGCATACATCATGTTTAAATCATGCTGATCAATAAAGTTCATTCATAAGCCCTTATAATGGAAGACTTTGAAAATTCTATTTTGGATTTATGAAATTGGTATCTCCTTGAAAATCTTGTTGGATTACTTATGTGTTTGAAGCTTATTTGAAATTCTCTTGCTCACTGTCATTTGATTCCTGTTAAAACTCATCATGACCAGAACTTATCCTTGATTGCCCCTGTGCTTTTGCTGATAGATGCTTATCACATCTTCCACTCCAATTCCTCTGCTCAATCAGACAGGGAAATTGTCACATCAGCATGTATCTGGCATTAAGGGGGAGATTAACCTGCTTGTCACTTCTTGGCTGTCCTTCATCATACCCTATTCTTACTTCTTTTCACCTCAGATTTTCAGGGGGAGTAGGGTCACATGTTTTTGCATGATCTTATCTGGCTGGTATAGGAGAGCATACATCTGCAACATAGACTTGATTGGTGCTTCATTGTTTAACTGCATCCGAGTTTTCCATGTCTAAATGACTTTGTCAAAGGGGGAGATATTATCTCAATCTTTTTATACCTGCTTATTTTTTTTTCTCCTGCTTATTTTATCCACTACTAGAAAAGGCGGGATTAGAGACGGATTTTTCAGACGGAATTTATCCGTCTGAATATAAGTCTGAAATTACAGACGGATGACAACTATGCGATGGATATGTTTATCGTCTGAATATAAGTCTGAAATTCATACGGTAATAAATTCCATCTGAAATCAGTCTGTAATTTTAGACGAAAAAAGTTTTCGTTTGAAATCCGTCTGAGACGGTCTTTTCCCCCCTCGAGAAACCCTTCCCCCCTTCCCTCCATCTCCCTCTCACTCTTTTCCCCCCTTCCCAGTCACCAGAGCTCGCAGTCCCCGGCATTCCCGCGCCATCCTCGCCGTCGCCAGAGCTCGCTCTCCCTGCCAATTCCGCGCCATCCTCACTGTCGCCGGAGCTCGCTCACCCTGCCAGTCCCGCACTATCCTCATCGTCGCGCGCCGGAGCTTGTTGTCCCCGCCGTAGCCCTCGTCGCCGAAGCTCGCTCTCTCCGCCAGTCTCGCACCATCCTCACCGTCGACCTCGTCGATCCACGCTGTCCTCGTCGTCGCCCTCGTCGGTCCAGTAAGTCCTCTCCCTCTCTCTCTCCCCCTCCCCCTCTCCCTCTCCCTCTCACTCTTCGCCAGAGGTCGCCGGCCATCGGTCATGGTGCTATTGTCTTTTTTTTTCATCCTGGAGGGGTTCCGGTGAGGGGGGTTTTGGTGGCAGGGGGTGGCGGGGGAGGTTTGTCTGGGAGGGAGAGGGGGCAGCAAGGGGGGGGGGGGTGGAGCTCGCTGGGATAGGGAGCTCGTTGGGAGGGGAGAGGGGCATCCGAGAGGGTTCCCGTGGGGGGAGGGGAGCTCAGTGGGAGCAGGAGGGGGGGAGCTCTGTGCAAGGGGGGTGGAGCTTGGTGGGATGGGGAGCTCAATGGGAGGGGGGAGGGGCATCCGAGAGGGTTCCAGTGGGGGGGGGAGCTCGGTGGGAGGGGGGAGGGGCATCCGAGAGGGTTCCAGTGGGGGGGGGAGCTCTGTGGGAGGGGGGTGGGAGGGGGGGGAGCTCTGTGGGACGGGGAGCTCGGTGGGAGGGGGGAGGGGCATCCGAGAGGGTTCCAGTGGGGGGGGAGCTCAGTGGGAGCAGGAGGGCGGGTGGGAGGGGGGGAGGAGGGGGAGCTTTGTGGGAGGGGGGTGTCATGTCTCGAGTGGCTCGACAGGCCGAGTCGCAGACCGTTGAACTAGCTCGGAAGCTATAACTCATTTCTGAGCGGGGTTAGTTAAATTAGTTATCCCTGTTGCATTTTATTAGTTAGTGGCTGATGGATTAGTTGTTAGTTAGTGGTTGATGGATTAGCTGGAGTCATGTCTAATCGGATGCAATCTTTGGAGTCCAACTTCGAGAAATTTGAATCCCAAAATTCTCTGTCTGCTGTGGCTGATATTCCTGGTTCTTTTCGCCATATGTTGCACGAGTTCCCTAAATTTGATGGGAGTTCTGACCCAGCTGAATGGCGATTCAAAGCTAATCGCTATTTTTACTGTAATAATGTTCCGGATACGCAACGAGTTACTATAGCATCTTATTATTTGGATGGAGAGGCCTTACAGTGGTTTTGGCATTTCTTTAGCTCTAAAGAATCTGTTTCTTGGCATGAGTTTTTAGATGGGTTAGAGTCACGGTTTGGTGCAGTTTCTTCTGTGGATTCTCATGGGCAACTGAGTAAACTCAGACAAGTGGGTACAGTAGCTGCGTATCAATGGCAATTTGAGACCATGTGCAATAGAATAACTGGACTTTCTGAGAAGCATTTGCTGGGTGTTTTTCTGAGTGGTTTACGAGAGGATCTTGCCTATGAAGTTCGCTCCTTCATGCCCCATTCCTTATCACATGCTATGGAGTTCGCAAGAATTCAAGAACAAATGTTTACTGCCAGACGCCGAGCTTCACCACACTTTATCTTTTCAGCACCTCAGACACTGAAACCTTTTACTCCAAACTCTCAGCCAGCATTCTCCCCTAAAGGAGTAAACCCACCCGTTAAAAAGTTATCTACACAACAGTTGCAGGAACGAAAGGCTAAAGGCCTATGTTATAATTGTGATGATAAATGGCTTCCAGGCCACACATGCCAACCTCATAAACTTTTTTTATTGCATCTTATTCCGGATGATAGTGATTTTGCTCCTTCAAACAGTGTGGATCCGGAACCCTTCATTGAATTCTCTCCTGACATACAACCCTCTCTATCAGCTCAATATGTTACTCACTTAGCATCACCGGGCACATTGAAAGTATTAGGGAAAATGGGTACCATGTCTGTCCTGGTTTTGATTGAAAATGGGAGCACCCATAATTTTTTGGACCCCCATGTTGTAAAGAAGTTGGCATTATCTGTGATAAACTTTGATTCCCACCCTGTCAAAATAGCTGCAGGTCTCCAAATCTCTTCACAGGGTTGGTGTCCTGGAGTTACCCTTAAGATGCCTGGCATGTCATTTACTTTAGACTTTTTAATTCTTCCTCTTGGCAGTGTTGATGTGGTCTTGGGGAATACTTGGCTCTAGTTACTTGGAGATATAACCCTAAACGTTTCTCAAATGTCCATGAAGTTTTCCTTGAATGGTCAGGATTTCATATTACAAGGGCTTCCTAACCCTTCCACAAGTATTGTTTCTGCTAAAACAATATCTGCTGACCTTCCTAAATCCCGAAGCATCTATTCTTTACACTTGTTTTCCTTGGAAGCTTCGGATATTTCATCTACTTCTTGTGGGTTTACTGGGACTTCTTATTCTCAAGACATTTCCAGCATTCTAGAACAGTATTCAACAGTTTTTTCTGAACCTTATGGCTTACCCCCATCCAGACCTTATGACCATCGGATTCAACTACTAGATGAAACAAAGCCAGTTTGTCAACCTTCTTATAGACATTCACCTCTACAGAAGACAGTTATTGAGCATCAAGTCAAGGACCTACTCTCCCTCTCTCATGTGCAATCAAGCACATGCCCTTTTTATGCTCCAGTGTTATTAGTTCAGAAAAGGGATGGCTCATGGAGAATGTGTGTAGACTACTGAGCTCTGAATCAAAACACTGTTAAAGACAAATATCCCATACCCTTAGTAGACGATTTGTTGGATGAATTACATGGGTCCAAGTACTTTTCCAAGCTGGATTTGAGATCGGGTTATCATCAAATTAGAATGCATCCTGATGATGTTTACAAAACTGCCTTTAGAACACATGAGGGACACTATGAGTTTTTAGTCCTACCATTTTGGCTTACAAAAATGCACCCTCTACCTTTCAGAACTTGATGAATGACATATTCAAAGGCTGTATGAGGAAGTCTGTCTTGGTTTTCTTTGATGATATCTTAGTTTACAATGTTGACTGGGACCTCCATTTAGTGCACTTGCGACAGGTTCTGCAGATCCTAGCAGACAACCAATTGTATGCTAAAATGTCTAAATGTGTGTTTGGGGTCAGAGAAATTGAGTATCTTGGCCACATTATTTCAGAAAAAGGGGTTGCTATAGACATGTCTAAACTACAAGCCATTTCTACTTGGCCTGTACCCCGGTCTGTGAGGTCTTTGAGAGTATTCTTAGGGCTTACAGGATACTACAGAAAATTTATTAAAAACTATGGTATTATTACTGCACCTCTGACCAGTCTTCTTAAGAAGGACAGTTATAGTTGGAGCCCATCTTCTCATCAAGCCTTCTTACAGCTTAAAGAGGCTATGTCAACTGCCCCAGTTCTTGCCTTGCCTGATTTTTCAGAAACTTTTGTAGTCGAGTGTGATGCTAGTGGAACTGGCATGGGAGCAATTCTCATGCAAAAAGGCCGTCCTACCATTCTTGAGGCCGTAGATGCTCCACTGAGGTTGAAAGTGATTCCATTTGAACCTTGTCTTATGATGATAAGAAGATATAGAGAAATGGAATGACCACATATCTTAAGTAGTACATATATACAAAGATGTGGATAAATGCAAAGAAATCAGAATTCTCTATAGCAATAGGTAAATACCCAAAAAATTAATTTTGTGATTTAAAACTTTGTGGATTTTAATTGCATGTAAATATATTTTTAAATCTGATTTTAATAGAAATTTGATGTTAATTTGACTCAAAAATGTAGATTGTTTAGCTTCGATGTTCTTCATTTGAAAATTTTTGTAATTTGAGTGTTATTTAATTTGATATGTGCATAATGATAATTGCGTTGTTATTTAATTTTATGTTATATAAATGCATGGGGTATTCCCTGTGAGTTGAGGTGCGTGGGTGCGACCTAACATTACACGCACCTCAGGAGAGCGCGTTAAAATCGTGTCACTATGCCTTCCCATTCAAGACTTTGGGATTGATGTGTATGTTCTCATTTATTTATGAGAATGTATATATCTACCTCAAAGTCTTGAATTGTCCCGTTTGGACAGTCTGTGAATGTTTGATCGCACTTAGGCAGTCATTTACTATATATGTTTGTATGGTTTGTTGAGAATTTCGGTTGCGTCTCCTCACTCTTCTCTGATATACCATTATTGATTTTGAGTGTTTTCTTAACCACTTACTTGTAAGTGTTTAAGAAAATTTCAAAATCAATAAATATATTTGGTATATCGGAGAAGTGTGGGGAGATGATGCCGAAATTTTTAGCAAATCGTGCAGCACATATAGTAAGTGATTGTGTGATCAAACCTTCATGGATGGGTTAAAAAGTGATAATCTAAACTGCAAATCGTGCAGCACATATAGTAAGTGATTCCTCTTCCAACTGCAAATGGTCTATGATGAACGATGTGAGGAAAGGGTCGGGTGTAATATTATGAATAATGATTTGAAAGTTAGGATGTGTATTGTCATTTATTGGGTGCAGGCAAAATGTCGACAGATCGTTCATGGATGTATCGTAGAATAGTTGACCGGGTGGTGTCAGATGACTTTAAGCTTGGGGTTGAGAGTTTCATTCAATTTGCATTGGGGAATCCAAATGCAGCAATAGATCGCGACGGTCACATTCGATGCCCTTGTTCAAGTTGTAGAAACTTGAGCTCGTGTTCAACATGGGATGTGCAACATCATTTGTACACGAAAGGGTTCGTGGATGGTTATACGAATTGGACGTGTCATGGTGAGCAATTCTTGAGGTATGAGCCCGACAATATTACAGGCACAAGTGGGTACGTGGATATGGTTGTAGATGCTGCTGGTCCTAGTTTTAATATTCACGATGAAGCGCCGAATAAGACAGCCGGAAGATTTTATGAACTACTTAGGGATGCTGATGAGCCGTTGTAGGATGGTTGTGAAAATCACACTCGATTGTCTGCAGTGTCATAGTTGTTGAACTTGAAATCTGAATTTCACATCAGTGAGACTTGTTTTGACCGTCTCCTCCTCTTGATCAAGAGTATGTTGCCTCGAGACGAGAAGTTGCCAGAAACTTTTTACCGTGCAAAAAAGATGGTCAATGACTTAGGACTTGGATATGTGAAAATAGATGCATGTCCGAATCATTGTATGTTATATTACAAAGATGATGAAGATAAGATATCATGTTCCATTTGTGGCCATGACAGATTCAAACCTAAGGGGGGGGGTCAATTCAAAGGCAAAAGATGTACCTTACAAGGCGTTACGATACTTCCCTCTTGTGCCTAGGCTGCAGCGACTGTATATGTCCTCAAAGACGACTCGACATATGACATGGCACACCGAAAGAGTACGTCGTGCCGATGATATAATCAGTCATCCTGCCGATGGTGAAGCTTGGACTCACTTTAGTCGTACTCATCTTGCCTTTTCAAGGGAGTCACGTAATGTTCGATTGGGTTTATGCACAGATGGCTTTAATCCATTCGGTGGTTCAGTGGCAGCTTATTCTTGTTGGCCAGTGTTCATGACACCGTATAACCTTCCGCCGCACATGTGCATGAAGCGAGAGAATCTATTTTTGTCCCTAGTAATTCCTGGTCCAAAAAGTCCCGGAAAAAATTTGGACATATATCTCAGGCCGTTGATTGATGAGCTCAAATTTTTATGGACTGATGGAGTTGTTACTTATGATGCATATAGGAAGAAAAATTTTATTATGAAGGCTGCACAGATGTGGACAATAAGTGACTTCCCTGCATATGGAATGCTATCTGGTTGGAGCACACATGGGAGGCTAGCATGTCCTTACTGTATGGAAGATAACAAATCATGTGTATTGAAACATGGGGGGAAAAGCTGCTGGTTTGATTGCCATCGGTGGTTGCTACCAAGTGACCATCCTTTTCGAAGGCAAAAAGACTCGTTTAAAAAAAATACTGTTGAAATGGATGAAGCTGACTTGCAACGGGTGTCGGGTCTACATATGGCGTCACGGGTGCACAATTTACCAGATGTAGTTCAATTGTCTGGTAGCACACGGCAACTCCCTAATTTTGGAAAGGATCACAACTGGGTCAAGAAAAGCATTTTTTGGGGATTACCTTATTGGTCAACTCTTCTTGTACGACACAATCTGGATGTCATGCATACCGAGAAGAATTTTTTTGATAATGTGTTCAATACGATCATGAATGTTAAAGGGAAAACAAAGGACAACGCCAAAGCACGTATGGATTTAAAGATACTTTGTAGACGTCCAGAACTGGAACTACAAAGTGTCAATGGTAAAATTGTGCAGCCTAAAGTAACTTATGTGCTTCATGATACACAGATCAAGGAAGTATGCCAGTAGTTGAAACAGCTGAGATTCCCAGATGGATATGCATCCAACATAGCCCGTTGTGTGAATGTTAATGAGGGGAAAATATATGGTATGAAAAGTCACGACTGTCATGTGTTCATGGAGAGGCTACTGCCCATTGCATTTCGTGATTTGTTGCCAAAGCAGATATGGGGAGCACTAGCTAAGATGAGTCAATTTTTCAAGATTTTATGTGCATCTGAACTCAGACTTCGGGATGTACAAACTATCGAACAAGAAGTTGTCACAACCATTTGCAAGCTAGAGAAGATATTTCCTCCGACATTCTTTGATTCGATGGAGCACCTGGTCGTTCATTTGCCATATGAGGCTATCGTCGGAGGTCCAGTACAATTTCGATGGATGTATCCATTTGAGAGGTATGTGACAATTTTTGTTAACTTATAAGTCATCCATAGCCGCTACATATTGTTGCCATCTGACTTGTTGTTGTAGGTGCATGCATGAATTAAAAATGAAAGTTCGCAACAAGGCACAGGTGGAGGGTTCGATTGCTGAGGCATACATTCTTGAAGAAATTTTGAACTTCTGTTCTATGTACTTTGAGCCAGAGATTCAAACTCGTCGTACTCGACCTCCACGTAATGATGATGGGGGAGTGGATAAATCGTCCGATCGGCTCTCCATATTTAAACATCCTGAACGTGCGTTCGGACGTTGCTTGACTCGCACGCTCGAAGATAGAGAGTTGCATGCCGCTGAGATATATATTCTTTTGAATTGCCTCGAGATTGAACCTTATGTTGAGTAAGATCTTAATTCACATTTCGAGCAACTCCATAAGTCTATACATCCTCAAAGTCTATACAACATTGACTTCACAAAGTCTATACATTGGCTTCCTCAAAGTCTATACATTGACTTCCTCAAAGTCTATACATCCTCAAAGTCTATACATTGGCTTCCTCAAAGTCTATACATTCACTTTCTCAATATTTATACATTGGCTTCCTCAAAGTCTATACATTCACTTCCTCAAAGTCTATACATTGGCTTCCTTAAAGTCTATACAACATTGACTTCACAAAGTCTATACATTGGCTTCCTCAAAGTCTATACATCCTCAAAGTCTATACATTGGCTTCCTCAAAGTCTATACATTGGCTTCCTCAAAGTCTATACAACATTGACTTCACAAAGTCTATATATTGGCTTCCTCAAAGTCTATACATCCTCAAAGTCTATACATTGGCTTCCTCAAAGTCTATACATTGGCTTCCTCAAAGTCTATACAACATTGACTTCACAAAGTCTATACATTGGCTTCCTCAAAGTCTATACATCCTCAAAGTCTATACATTGGCTTCCTCAAAGTCTATACATTGACTTCCTCAAAGTCTATACATTGGCTTCCTCAAAGTCTATACAACATTGACTTCACAAAGTCTATACATTGGCTTTATCAAATTTTTTTAATCATTTTTTTTACGGGGTGCTACATTTATATTGCAGACAATTTGATTCAGAATTAGCTGAAAAATGTCCAAATATCCAGGATGTGGAGATTGAAAAAGAACGCGAGAAGTTTTTTTCCAAATGGCTAAGAAACCGAGTTAGTGTGAACTCTGAATATATATGTTTGTATTTACGTATGTTGAGGTAATTGTTATTATTTTAACTACTCTAATTTGAATATAGGTTGAACAAGGTCTCATTACTGATCAAAGAGTACAACAGATAAGTTATGGCCCCTCGAACCAGACACGTGCCTATCCGGGATATATTGTGAATGGATACAAATTTCATACAAGGGATTATGGGCGAAATAAGTCTACGATGAACAGCGGCGTATGTGTGAAGGGAAGTTTATATAATGAAATGGAATTGGACTACTATGGTATTCTTGAAGAAGTCTTAGAACTTCAGTATTTGGGACAAGACAATCATGTATACATATTTAAGTGTCAATGGTTTGATCCTAATTCTGTTCTACATGACACAAATTATGGGATTGTCAATGTCAAGCATAGGTCTAAACTTAAGACCTATGAACCGTTCATTTTAGCCGCACAAGCCCAGCAAGTGTACTATTCAAGCTATCCATCATCCAAGAATAGAGATTGGTGGGCAGTTTGCAGGGTTAATTCAAAACTCTTTCCCACTTATGAGTTAACTATGAGTGGAGATGTCTCAGAGGTTGCTCGTGCTGAATATTATCAATCAGACGAAGTTGGCATTGTCGGTTCCTCTAGGTTTAATCTGGACGAATCTGATGAGCCACTGTCATTACGTACGCGAGATGGAGTGGAAGAAGTCGATCCGACGGAGCTAAATGTTGATGTTAGAGGGGAGGAAGAATCAGATGAAGACGAAGATTTTGAATCTCATGAGACTACTATGGATGACGAAGATGATGAAGTTGAGCTAGATATATCAACATGAGGGAGGCATGTTTTGATAATTTAGTAAGAAGATTCTTACTTTTAAGCATAATTTTAATTAACATTTGTCTAGCCTTATATAATTATGGATTAATATGTATTAATTGTTTTGTTATTAACAAGAAAATGGTGCGAGGAGGTCGTACTAGGGGTGGGAGGAGATCTAGCAGTGAGAGGGGCGCTACTCCCTCCTCGCTACCATCTTCTTCAGACACAGGTATATTTGATCAATAAGTTAGCTATATAAATATATTAATTATTTACAAACTTAAAAGAATTTATTTATAGGTGCAAGTGTCGGCTCACCACCACTTGTACATACGCCACCACCTCCCGCTACAGGTACGTATATTTTAATTTAAATTCTTGAACATTTGTTCTACTTATGAAAATAAGTTCTTACAGGTCTCAGTGGCCTCCCACCTGTTGTGCATACGCCACTCCCACCACCTCCCGCTGTAGGTATGCATATTTTAATTATATGTTCGTAATATTTGTATCACTCCACATGACAATAAATTCTTGCAGGTCTCAGTGGCCTCCCACCTCGAGGATCATGTATGTATATTTAAATTTAAATTCTTCAATATTTGTTCTACTTATGACAATAAATTCTTGCAGGTCTCAGTGGCCTCCCACCTGTTGTGCATACGCCACCCCCACCACCTCCCGCTGCAGGTATGTATATTTTAATTATATGTTCGCAGTATATGTATCACTCCATATGACAATAAATTCTTACAGGTCTCAGTGGCCTCCCACCTCGAGGATCATGTATGTATATTTTAATTTAAATTCTTCAATATTTGTTCTACTTATGAAAATTACTTCTTGCAGGTCTCAGTGGCCTCCCACCTGTTGTGCATACGCCACCCCCACCACCTCCCGCTGCAGGTATGTATATTTTAATTATATGTTCGCAGTATATGTATCACTCCACATGACAATAAATTCTTGCAGGTCTCAGTGGCCTCCCACCTGTTGTGCATATGCCACCCCCACCACCTCCCGCTGCAGGTATGTATATTTTAATTATATGTTCGCAGTATATGTATCACTCCACATGACAATAAATTCTTGCAGGTCTCAGTGGCCTCCCACCTGTTGTGCATACGCCACCCCTACCACCTCCCGCTGCAGGTATGTATATTTTAATTATATGTTCGCAGTATATGTATCACTCCACATGACAATAAATTCTTACAGGTCTCAGTGGCCTCCCACCTGTTGTGCAGACGCCACCCCCACCACCTCCCGCTGCAGGTATGTATATTTTAATTATATGTTCGCAATATATGTATCACTCCACATGACAATAAATTCTTGCAGGTCTCAGTGCCCTCCCAACACCTCCCACTTGTACAGGGCCCACCCCCACCAGTCAGCCCCTTGGCGATGCCGGCAGTTGTCACGAGGGAGGCACGACCCATGATAGACGTCGCCCGTGTTGGGTATCCGGGTAAATCTATAAGGTTATATTACATTAATTAGCCCTCAACTGTCTAATATGAATATTTTGACATTTGCAATTGTAGTATGAAATTTGAACCCCACAACGCTGTCCATCATTCCACCAAACTCATGTTGGCACATGTGCCCGGGGCAGCTTCCACTTTCAGAGATTTTCCGATGTCCGTCCGCGATTCATTGTACAACATGTTCTTAGTAAGTAATTACGTCATTTAATTCAAGTATTTCCCAAAGTCAATTTACAACTTTATACTAAGAGTGAAAAGCAATTGATTTACAGCGGTCTTTTCAATTCACATGTGGACATGACGCGGCGAGATGTCGTCGTGCCTGGGAGTCTACTATGCTCTCAAGTTACAAGAGGAAAATACATGAGGCCTGAGCACATGCTAAAAAATTGAGTGGGGGGAGTGAAGACCGACAATTGTGGAAGGCGCATCGCCCTCTGTGGATGAGGCAGGAGGATTGGGAGATATCTTGTGACCATTTTACCGACCCCAAGTGGATAGAAAAGTCCAAAAAAGCCAAAGCAAACAGGGCGTCAAAACCAGGTTCAAATTTGCATCGCCCTCTATGGATGCGGCTCATAAACAAAAATTGGTAAGTAATATACCAATTTATCTTCTTATAATTTATCCCAATATTTGACTTTTTTTTACTATGAATTGTATAACAGGCTGTGGAGCTTAATCAACCTCCGTCGTTCCTCGAGGTGTTCGACAGAACACACAAAAAGAAGGGGACTAATGATTTTGTGAGTGACACAGCTAAGTCAGCAGCGGTAAGTTTATCTACATATGTAACTTGTACCGTTCATTTAAATCGGCATGTAATTCATATGAAATTGACTAGTTATTTTATTCAATTTGTAGGAAACACATAGCAAAGCAGTGACAGAGAAGTACGGGGAGGGAGACACGCAGCAGCCGGAGTTCGATCCGGTGGAGTGGGTGGCAGCAGCTGGCGTACCGAAGAAAGGCCGACTATATGGTTTTGGGGAGAGCCTAGACGCAAGCGCGGTGACATCAGCGTGTGCGAGTTCTAGCTATACTTCTTCCAGTGGCAGTGCCTTCACTATACCTTCCGTTGCCCCCAGCGCTTCTGCCAGCGACATGATGGACATAGTCCGATCGCATATTTCTGATATACAGCGGCAGCAGCAGCATTTCCAGCAAGAGATCTCTAGCCAAGTGTCAGTATTCTTGCAGGCAATCAGTGGCCTCCTCTCTCAGAGTGGAATGGTCCCTCAGCAATCCACCACCACCACAGCACAGGCCGCACAGGTGAGTGTTTACTATGTTTTTATTTTCATGGAATTACTCAATTATGTTCATTATTAATTTTAAAACTCATTTACTTTAGAAGAATTAAGAAAATCCGGGGGCCGGGGGTCTAAAACTTGAAATACCAGCCGGATGGCCATGCCGATCGTTCCAACACGACCGGGGAGATGAAAGTGACTTGTCAGAACTGACGGAATCCAAATCGGATGCCCGGTTTGAGCTCGGCGCTCAAAGTTCATTTCTAAAATACACTTGGTTCAAATGAACTGCCAGGTCGGGGCCGGGGGTCTAAAACTTGAAATACCGGCCGGATGGCCGTGCCGATAGTTCCAACACGACCGGGGAGATGAAAGTGACTTGTCAGAACTGACGGAATCCAAATCGGATGCCCGTTTTGAGCTCGGCGCTCAAAGTTCATTTCTAAAATACACTTGGTTCAAATGAACTGCCAGGTCGGGGCCGGGGTCTAAAACTTGAAATACCGGCCGGATGCCCATGCCGATCATTCCAACACGACCGGGGAGATGAAAGTGACTTGTCAGAACTGACGGAATCCAAATCGGATGCCCGAATTGAGCTCGGCGCTCAAACTTCATTTCTAAAATACACTTGGTTCAAATGAACTGCTAGGTCGGGGCCGGGGGTCTAAAACTTGAAATACCGGCCGGATGGCCATGCCGATCATTCCAACACGATCGGGGAGATGAAAGTGACTTGTCAGAACTGACAGAATCCAAATCGGATGCCCGGTTTGAGCTCGGCGCTCAAAGTTCATTTCTAAAATACACTTGGTTCAAATGAACTGCCAGGTCGGGGCTGGGGGTCTAAAACTTGAAATACCGGCCAGATGGCCGTGCCGATCGTTCCAACATGACCGGAGAGATGAAAGTGACTTGTCAGAACTGACGGAATCTAAATCGGATGCCCGGTTTGAGCTCGGCGCTCAAAGTTCATTTCAAAAATACACTTGGTTCAAATGAACTGCCAGGTCGGGGCCGGGGGTATAAAACTTGAAATACCAGCCGGATGCCCATGCCGATCATTCCAACACGACCGGGGAGATGAAAGTGACTTGTCAGAACTGATGGAATCCAAATCGGATGCCCGGTTGGAGCTCGGCGCTCAAACTTCATTTCTAAAATACACTTAGTTCAAATGAACTGCCAAGTCGGGGCCGGGGGTCTAAAACATGAAATACCGGCCGGATGGCCGTGCCGATCATTCCAACACGACCGGGGAGATAAAAGTGACTTGTCAGAACTGACGAAATCCAAATCGGATGCCCGGTTTGAGCTCGGTGCTCAAAGTTCATTTCTGAAATACACTTGGTTCAAATGAACTGCCAGGTCGGGGCCGGAGGTCTAAAACTTGAAATACTGGCCGGATGGCCGTGCCGATAGTTCCAACACGACCGGGGAGATGAAAGTGACTTGTCAGAACTGACGGAATCCAAATCGGATGCCCGGTTTGAGCTCGGCGCTCAAAGTTCATTTCTAAAATACACTTGGTTCAAATGAACTGCCAGGTCGGGGCCGGGGGTCTAAAACATACCGGCAGGATGCCCATGCTGATCATTCCAACACGACCGGGGAGAGGAAAGTGACTTGTCAGAACTGACGGAATCTAAATCGGATGCCCGGTTTGAGCTCGGCGCTAAAACTTCATTTCTAAAATACACTTGGTTCAAATGAACTGCCAGGTCGGGGCCGGGGGTCTAAAACTTGAAATACCGGTCGAATGGCTGTGCCGATCATTCCAACACGACCGGAGAGATGAAAGTGACTTGTCAGAACTGACGGAATCCAAATCGGATGCCCGGTTTGAGCTCGGCGCTCAAAGTTCATTTCTAAAATACACTTGGTTCAAATGAACTGCCAGGTCGGGGCCGGGGGTCTAAAACTTGAAATAGCGGTCGGATGGCCGTGCCGATCATTCCAACACAACCGGGGAGATGAAAGTGACTTATCAGAACTGACGGAATCCAAATCGGATGCCCGGTTTGAGCTCGGCGCTCAAAGTTCATTTCTAAAATACACTTGGTTCAAATGAACTGCCAGGTCGGGGCCGGGGGTCTAAAACTTGAAATACCAGCCGGATGCCCATGCCGATCATTCCAACACGACCGGGGAGATGAAAGTGACTTGTCAGAACTGACGGAATCCAAATCGGATGCCCGGTTTGAGCTCGGCGCTCAAACTTCATTTCTAAAATACAGTTAGTTCAAATGAACTGCCAGGTCGGGGCCGGGGGTCTAAAACTTGAAATACTGGCCGGATGGCCATGTCGATCGTTCCAACACGATCGAGGAGATGAAAGTGACTTGTCAGGACTGACGGAATCCAAATTGGATGCCCGGTTTGAGCTCGGCGCTCAAAGTTCATTTCTAAAATTCACTTGGTTCAAATGAACTGCCAGGTCGGGGCCGGGGTCTAAAACTTGAAATACCGGCCGGATGGCCTTGCCGATCATTCCAACATGACTGGGGAGATGAAAGTGACTTGTCAGAACTGACGGAATCCAAATCGGATGCCCGGTTTGAGCTCGGCGCTCAAACTTCATTTCTAAAATACACTTGGTTCAAATGAACTGCCAGGTCGGGGCCGGGGGTCTAAAACTTGAAATACCGGCCGGATGCCCATGCCGATCGTTCCAACATGACCGGGGTGATGAAAGTGACTTGTCAGAATAGACGGAATCCAAATCGGATGCCCGATTTGAGCTCGACGCTCAAACTTCATTTCTAAAATACACTTGGTTCAAATGAACTGCCAGGTCGGGGCCGGGGGTCTAAAACTTGAAATACCTGCCGGATGGCCATGCTGATCATTCCAACACAACCGGGGAGATGAAAGTGACTTGTCAGAACTGACGGAATCCAAATCGGATGCCCGGTTTGAGCACGGCACTCAAAGTTCATTTCTAAAATACACTTGGTTCAAATGAACTGCCAGGTCGGGGCCGGGGGTCTAAAACATGAAATACCGGCCGGATGGCCATGCCGATCATTCCAACACGACCGGGGAGAAGAAAGTGACTTGTCAGAACTGACGGAATCCAAATCGGATGCCCGGTTTGAGCTCGGCGCTCAAAGTTCATTTCTAAACTACACTTGGTTCAAATGAACTGCCAGGTCGGGGCCGGGGCTCTAAAACTTAAAATACCGGCCGGATGGCCGTGCCGATCATTCCAACACGACCGGGAAGATGAAAGTGACTTGTCAGAACTGACAGAATCCAAATCGGATGCCCGGTTTGAGCTCGGCGCTCAAACTTCATTTCTAAAATACACTTGGTTCAAATGAACTGCCAGGTCGGGGCCGGGGGTCTAAAAGTTGAAATACCAGCCGAATGGCCATGCCGATCATTCCAACACGACCGGGGAGATGAAAGTGACTTGTCAGAACTGACGGAATCCAAATCGGATGCCCGGTTTGAGCTCGGCGCTCAAAGTTCATTTCTAAAATACACTTGATTCAAATGAACTGCCAAGTCTGGGCCGGTGGTCTAAAACTTGAAATACCGGCCGGATGCCCCTGCCGATCATTCCAACACGACCGGGGAGATGAAAGTGACTTGTCAGAACTGACGGAATCCAAATCGGATGCCCGGTTTTTGCTCGGCGCTCAAAGTTCATTTCTAAAATACACTTGGTTCAAATGAACTGCCAGGTCGGGGCCGGGGGTCTAAAACTTGAAATACCGGCCGGATGCCCGTGCCGATCATTCCAACACGACTGGGGAGATGAAAGTGACTTGTCATAACTGACGGAATCCAAATCGGATGCTCGGTTTGAGCTCGGCGCTCAAAGTTCTTTTCTAAAATACACTTGGTTCAAATGAACTGCCAGGTCGGGGTCGGGGTCTAAACCTTGAAATACCGGCCGGATGCCCATGCCGATCGTTCCAACACAACCGGGGAGATGAAAGTGACTTGTCAGAACTGACGGAATCCAAATCGGATGCCCGGTTTGAGCTCGGCGCTCAAACTTCATTTCTAAAATACAGTTGGTTCAAATGAACTGCCAGGTCGGGGCCGGGGGTCTAAAACTTAAAATACCGGTCGGATGGCCATGCCGATCGTTCCAACACGACCGGGGAGATGAAAGTGACTTGTCAGAACTGACGGAATCTAAATCGGATGCCCGGTTTGAGCTCGGCGCTCAAAGTTCATTTCTAAAATACACTTGGTTCAAATGAACTGTCAGGTCGGGGCCGAGGGTCTAAAACTTGAAATACTGGCCGGATGCCCATGCCGATCATTCCAACACGACCGGGGAGATGAAAGTGACTTGTCAGAACTGACGGAATCCAAATCGGATGCCCGGTTTGAGCTCGGCGCTCAAAGTTCATTTCTAAAATACACTTGGTTCAAATGAACTACCAGGTCGGGGCCGGGGGTCTAAAACTTGAAATACTGGCCAGATGGCCGTGCCGATAGTTCCAACACGACCGGGGAGATGAAAGTGACTTGTCAGAACTAACGGAATCCAAATCGGATGCCCGGTTTGAGCTCGGCGCTCAAAGTTCATTTCTAAAATACACTTGGTTCAAATGAACTACCAGGTCGGGGCCGGGGGTCTAAAACATATCGGCAGGATGCCCATGCCGATCATTCCAACATGACCGGGGAGATGAAAGTGACTTGTCAGAACTGACGGAATCTAAATCGGATGCCCGGTTTGAGCTCGGCGCTAAAACTTCATTTCTAAAATACACTTGGTTCAAATGAACTGCCAGGTCGGGGCCGGGGGTCTAAAACTTGAAATACCGACCGAATGGCCGTGCCGATCATTCCAACATGACCGGAGAGATGAAAGTGACTTGTCAGAACTGACGGAATCCAAATCGGATGCCCGGTTTGAGCTCGGCGCTCAAAGTTCATTTCTAAAATACACTTGGTTCAAATGAACTGCCAGGTCGGGGCCGGGGGTCTAAAACTTGAAATACCGGTCGGATGGCTGTGCCGATCATTCCAACACAACCGGGGAGATGAAAGTGACTTATCAGAACTGACGGAATCCAAATCGGATGCCCGGTTTGAGCTCGGCGCTCAAAGTTCATTTCTAAAATACACTTGGTTCAAATGAACTGCCAGGTCGGGGCCGGGGGTCTAAAACTTGAAATACCGTCCGGATGCCAGTGCCAATCATTCCAGCACGACCGGGGAGATGAAAGTGACTTGTCAGAACTGACGGAATCCAAATCGGATGCCCGGTTTGAGCTCGGCGCTCAAACTTCATTTCTAAAATACAGTTAGTTCAAATGAACTGCCAGGTCGGGGCCGGGGGTCTAAAACTTGAAATACTGGCCGGATGGCCATGTCGATCGTTCCAACACGACTGAGGAGATGAAAGTGACTTTTCAGGACTGACGGAATCCAAATTGGATGCCCGGTTTGAGCTCGGCGCTCAAAGTTCATTTCTAAAATTCACTTGGTTCAAATGAACAGGTCGGGGCCGGGGTCTAAAACTTGAAATACCGGCCGGATGGCTGTGCCGATCATTCCAACATGACTGGGGAGATGAATGTGACTTGTCAGAACTGACGGAATCCAAATCGGATGCCCGGTTTGAGCTCGGCGCTCAAACTTCATTTCTAAAATACACTTGGTTCAAATGAACTTCCAGGTCGGGGCCGGGGGTCTAAAACTTGAAATACCGGCCGGATGCCCATGCCGATCATTCCAACATGACCGGGGTGATGAAAGTGACTTGTCAGAATAGACGGAATCCAAATCGGATGCCCGATTTGAGCTCGGCGCTCAAACTTCATTTCTAAAATACACTTGGTTCAAATGAACTGCCAGGTCGGGGCCGGGGGTCTAAAACTTGAAATACCAGCCGGATGGCCATGCTGATCATTCCAACACAACCGGGGAGATGAAAGTGACTTGTCAGAACTGACGGAATCTAAATCGGATGCCCGGTTTGAGCACGGCGCTCAAAGTTCATTTCTAAAATACACTTGGTTCAAATGAACTGCCAGGTCGGGGCCGGGGGTCTAAAACATGAAATACCGGCCGGATGGCCATGCCGATCATTCCAACACGATCGGGGAGAAGAAAGTGACTTGTCAGAACTGACGGAATCCAAATCGGATGCCCGGTTTGAGCTCGGCGCTCAAAGTTCATTTCTAAAATACACTTGGTTCAAATGAACTGCCAGGTCGGGGCCGGGGCTCTAAAACTTGAAATACCATCCGGATGGCCATGCCGATCATTCCAACACGACCGAGGAGATGAAAGTGACTTGTCAGAACTGACAGAATCCAAATCGGATGCCCGGTTTGAGCTCGGCGCTCAAACTTCATTTCTAAAATACACTTGGTTCAAATGAACTGCCAGGTCGGGGCCGGGGGTCTAAAACTTAAAATACCAGCCGAATGGCCATGCCGATCATTCCAACACGACTGGGGAGGTGAAAGTGACTTGTCATAACTAACGGAATCCAAATCGGATGCCCGGTTTGAGCTCGGCGCTCAAAGTTCATTTCTAAAATACACTTGGTTCAAATGAACTGCCAAGTCTGGGCCGGGGGTCTAAAACTTGAAATACCGGCTGGATGCCCCTGCCGATCATTCCAACACGACCGGGGAGATGAAAGTGACTTGTCAGAACTGACGGAATCCAAATCGGATGCCCAGTTTTTGCTCGGCGCTCAAAGTTCATTTCTAAAATACACTTGGTTCAAATGAACTGCCAGGTCGGGGCCGGGGGTCTAAAACTTGAAATACCGACCGGATGCCCGTGCCGATCATTCCAACACGACTGGGGAGATGAAAGTGACTTGTCATAACTGACGGAATCCAAATCGGATGCCCGGTTTGAGCTCGGCGCTCAAACTTCATTTCTAAAATACAGTTGGTTCAAATGAACTGCCAGGTCGGGGCCGGGGGTCTAAAACTTAAAATACCGGTCGGATGGCCATGACGATCGTTCCAACACGACCGGGGAGATGAAAGTGACTTGTCAGAACTGACGGAATCTAAATCAGATGCCCGGTTTGAGCTCGGCGCTCAAACTTCATTTCTAAAATACAGTTGGTTCAAATGAACTGCCAGGTCGGGGCCGGGGGTCTAAAACTTAAAATACCGGTCGGATGGCCATGCCGATCGTTCCAACACGACCGGGGAGATGAAAGTGACTTGTCAGAACTGACGGAATCTAAATCAGATGCCCGGTTTGAGCTCGGCGCTCATAGTTCATTTCTAAAATACACTTGGTTCACATGAACTGCCAGGTCGGGACCGGGGGTCTAAAACTTGAAATACTTGCCGGATGCCCGTGCCGATCATTCCAACACGACCGGGGAGATGAAAGTGACTTGTCAGAACTGACGGAATCCAAATCGGATGCCCGGTTTGAGCTCTGCGCTCAAAGTTCATTTCTAAAATACACTTGGTTCAAATGAACTACCAGGTCGGGGCCGGGGGTCTAAAACTTGAAATACCGACCGGATGCCCGTGCCGATCGTTCCAACACGACCTGGGAGATGAAAGTGACTTGTCAGAACTGACGGAATCAAAATTCATTTCTAAAATACACTTAGTTTAAATACTGTTTCAGGCTAGTGGTTGATTTATAAAATATGCAGTTATCAATTTGATATGTTTGCTTTCAATTTATGCTAATTTCTTCGCACTAATTTTTTTATCTATGAATGAATGTTATTATTTTTTTAATATAGGGGGATCCTTCTGCGGGCAGTGATAGAGGAGATGAGCAGGGCGGTGAGGATACGGACGATGAGGATATGGACGATGTACCGAATATTTCTTGATATTCAGACGGATCAGCAGGGTTAATGTCTTTTTTTTGTGGTATTTATTTGATCAGAATTTTATTTTTTGGTGGTGTTTATTTGATTAGCAGGTTCCCAATATTTTTTTTTCAACATGTAGAATTTCTTGATGTTTATTTATGATTAAACAGGTTTTGTAAAATAATTTAAGATTTATAAAAAAAAACGTAGATTTCAGACGGATTTTCAGACGGGATGTGCGACGAATATTGTCCGTCTATTATCCGTCGTAAAATCCGTTTGGAATATAGACGGATTTCAAACCACATTTCGGACAAGAGATGATTTGAATTTCAGACGGTTATTTTATCCGTCGTAATATCCGTTTAAAATAGCGACGGATTTCGGACGAGTTTTCATACTGTAACATGATTTCAGACTAAGAGTTGGGCTTCATTTTAAGACGGTAACTATATTCCGTCGTAATAGTCGTCTGAAATTTCAGATGGACTTTCAAACGGAAAATATATCCGTCGTTAATTTCAGACTGAAAATTTCAAATTTCAGATGGAAATGTCTCGTATGAAAGGCAGACGGAATTTGTGACTGATTAAATTCTATCTTATTTTCAGACAGAATTTCCGATGGAAACATAAACTGTCACAAATTTGTGACTAAGAATTTCAGACGGTCGGTTTCAGTCTTAAATATGTCGCAAATCCGTCACAAACGTGGTTTGTGACGGATTTTCAGACGGATTTCAGACGGATACGGGCCGTCTAAAATCCCGCTTTTTCTGGTAGTGATCTCTCTCAAACTCGTTCTCTTTTTGATGAAGTCAAAGTGATGGGGGCATCTCTCACCCTTCATATTTTTTTTACACTTTGATTGCTTGCTAGCATAGCTCCTATGTCCGTCATATTTCTATAAGTCGAGTCATGTAATTTTCATATTTTCTTTGAGTCATAATCATGTAATTTTCTTTTTTATTTGAGTCTTGTACCTAGGTTAATGAGTCATTTCCCTAAGTTTGAGTCTCATTAGGCTAATGAGTTTGCTATTGGGCCTATTTCTTTGGGCTAGGCCCATGGGCGCCCCCCCTTCCTTCGGTTATTTGTTAGTGTGTTAAATGTCAGAGTCTTTTGTGAAAATGTGGGTTGCCTATATATAGGACCCCATTTTCCCCATTTGTAATCAATCAATGAGTCAATCAATCAATGAAATTTGAGTTTTCTAGTGTCCCCATTTTCCTTTTGGTGAGAAACCATTATTGGGTGAGAAGCCCTCTCTTTTTCCCCCCCTCTCTTCTCTCTCTCTCCCTCCAAGGGGAATTCGCCCCCCTCCTCTCTCTCCTCCCTTCCCAACCACCTCCACTCCCCACCTAACCCAATAAAGTCTCTTCCCTTCCCCACAACCCTCATCATTACCCCACCCCTTCCCAATACCCCCTCCACCAATCCTCACCTCACCTCCCAACCCCCAACTACCCCTCCCACTTTCCCAAGCACCCTTCCCACTACCCCAAGCACCACTCCACCTCCCTAGGCAATTTGAATTCAAGTTTCTCCTTCCCTCCACAGCCCTAGGTCGCCCAAGCCCCTCCCCCTTTGGTTAGGGTCGCCCCCCCCCTCTCTCTCATCTCCACCATTCTTCCTTGCTCCTCTCCATCACCTCTCAGCCCTAGTTCACTGTTGAAGACCTGCAGAAGACCAGCAACTTGCAGCAGTGACTCCGACCACATCCCAGCGAGTTTGAAGACACAAGAGCTATCCACGGAAGCATCTTCCTGTCTTCTTCGTAATGGAAGTGGTTTCATCTTCATCCGAGCTGTGTGCTGCCCGGGAGCTCCGTTCTCCCACAACTGCACAGAGCTGCCCCTACTGAGTACCAGAACTGGAGTAGAAGCTTCACCACGACGAACCTTGGAAGAATCAGTTCAAGATATCTTCTGCAAAGTTCTTCCTTGCCCTGTCTACTTTCAGAATCAAGAAGCATAACTTCGATCGGCGTTCGTGATCCAGAGTTATCAATTTTCTCCCTCAGCTACGCGGGTCTGCTACCCACAGTCTGCACTGACCTGTCATCATTGTTCAGAGTCCCCTGGTCTCCTCTGGCATTGTTTGGCTTCCCCGTCAGTTTTTTTGCTAAGAGGACTCATCCACGGTTCCAACGACTCCAACGGTGCTTGATTCCGAGTTCGGGAGCTGTCGGGCATCCTCTGTAACCTGCTGTTGAAAACCAGGAGCTGCCAGTCCGAGACTCTGCCTCCGTATTTGGGCCTCCACCCAGACCAGCATCGACGACAGAAGAAATTAACAAAATTTGGACAACTTCCCCGGCCTCCTACGAAGATTTTCCATGTGGTTTCGTCCCCAAAAAAATTTGGTAGAATTTGCAGCAGTCAATTCTTCAGTCCCCTATTAGCACTCACAGAATTGGACAGATTCGGCATCGACTTCTTCTCTTGTGTTTTCATCGCTTTCTCCCCTCCCCGCTTGGCTGGCTGAAGGCCCCTCCCTATGTGGAGGTAGTAATTGGGTGTATTATTTGGTTTCCCTTCCCCAAGATCCCCCCCTTGCATGGGGTGTAGTGCATGTAATTTAAAATTTCATGTCGAAGCTTCTCCGGCGCGGTGTGCGGGTAAGCCCACGCTTCCTCGCTCGCCCTCGTCTCCGGTCGGGATCGGTGTCTTCACACCGATCAGGTGAGCCACTGCACACTCCTCTTTGCTGAAATTCCCTTGCTTAATTAGTATCGCATCTTAGTGCCGTCGGTGGTAAGTGGAGCGCCGAACCCGAATTTGCTTATGATTGAGTAACTACCGCGGGTGAGTTGCGAGAGAGCCATTAACACCCACGCCCTCGGCGTGCTGGTCACCTATGAGAGTGGGCATCCTAAGACCTTTGAGAGGTCCAATCCAAAGCTAGCCAACCCCGGAGCAGCTAGGGCTCGTCTCAGACCCTCACCACTATCACCGGTTTGCCTACGGGCACGAGAGTGCGCTTAGCGGGTGAGTTCGCCCGAGTGAGGTCACCGGTTCACGCGTTGGTTGCTTGCAAGGTCCAAGGGTCATTTGATTGTGTGACTATCACCCCAAGGTGGTGTCACATCACAAAGGGGGAGATAGCTTGGTTCTGTGTGTCTCATAGTGACTCATAGTGTTGCCATCATCAAAAAGGGGGAGATTGTTATGCCCCTATTATTTTGATGTCAGCAAGCACTATGAGTATGATTGATTGATTGATTTAAGAGTGAGCACATTCATCTCATTGCATTATCTGTCTATGCATTGGCGCAAGTCTACACATTCCTCCATGGCATATCTGAACATCGTTTGTACATCGCACACAAAGTATGAACATTCAATTGGTGGCATGTTCGTGCATTCATCTTCAATGTACATACCTTTGCCAGAGTGAATTCGGTTGTTTCACGCCAGTACACAAAGTCTGTACAACCTCTGGTGATACTAGCAATCAAGTTCACGCATCAATTCATAAGTCTGTACAACCATTGCTAGGACGAGTGTTTAAGTTCATGCATCATCACTCCAGTAAGTCTGTACATCGTTGTCGCATGCACACATTCAAAGTCTATACATCGTCTTGGCGCATACACGCAAAGTCTGTACATTCTTTGACAGCTTGTCCGAGTAGTCACTTTCAATGTACATACTTTGACATATGCATACTGCATTACACACCAGCAAGTATGTACATCTATGTCACATGCAGGCATTCAATGTCTACACATTCTATTGCATACATATGTAAGGTAGTGTCATGAACTCAAAGTCCACACATGCACACGCATAGTTTGTGCATCATGCATTCATACTTAAACTCTAGGCATAGCCAGTCTGCACATTAGTTGTACATTGCACGCAAAGTTTGCACACTTGTTAATGGCATGTCTGTGCATTTACTTTCAATGTGCATGCTTTCCCATGTGCAAAATACATTACATGCATTCAAAGTTTGTACACTCGTTGATGACAAGTCCATGCATTCATTCTCATTGTACATACTTTCTTATATGCACACTGCATTTTGTGCATCAAGTCTGTACATGCTTAATGCAAATCTTAAACTTACTCGATGCATCCTTTTCTTTCCTTTCAGATTAATTCACACTTGTAACAAGTCTGTTCTGACAGGACTGATGCTCGAGGAGATTAATAAGGACACGTGATCCAAGAATGAAGATGGATCAGGATCGTGACACGTGTAATCCAGCAGGCTGAAAAGCTGCCACGCGGTCAAGGTGCTAGGGCGGGAACTCATGGAAGACACACGCCCACCTACCTGCTGCTGCTATGAAAGGAAGCTTCCCCTTCGAGTGAAGGGGGTAACAAGAGTGATCGAATCAGAAAATGAATTGAGAGCCTGCACGATCCAGTGAGAAGAAAAAGAAAAGAAGAGCAGAGAGAATAGGAAGAAAAAGAAGGAGAGTGAAGATAGACAGAAAGTGAGAGAAGAAGAAAGAAGAGGAAGAAAGAAAGAGAGAGAGAGATCTCGAGGAGAGAAACTGAAGCCTTCATTGATGAATTTGTTCGTTTGGAAATTGGATCAGATCCAAACCAGATTTGCTCTTGCGAGAGTGTAGCAACCCTGGTAAAAATAAAAGGAAATAAAAACCCCAATTGATCAAAATAAGATTAAAAGATTTAAAGAAGTAAATAATAAACCAAAATGTAAATAACGCCTTGATTCAAGGCACTACTTCAAAAAGAAAAGCCCTTATACAAGGCGCGAATTCTAGAAAGGACGACCACAGAAGATGTCGTCAATTCCCAAACGGCCAAAATAATAATAAGGGTAAGTAAACATGACGCCCTCCACATGGACGCGTTTTACATAAGAAATGACCTTAACCAAGGCGTCAATTTAAATTAACGGCCTAACGTAAGGCGTTAATTCCATTTGTGTTTCGTTCGAGTTTCGTTCGAACCAGGAGACGATCCAGAGCAAGTTTCTGGATAACTACGAGGGAGATTGATTATGGCAAGGACTCTATGAGGGAAACATTACTTCCAATACAACACTAACTCCATTAGGGTTCTAAAAATCCTACAAATATCCTGCTGCTCGACCCAGACCGCTGGTTGGCGTTCTGTGTTTTGCTGCTGTCATCCGTGAGGAACGTAAGTTGTTCTTCATTATTTTGCTTTCACCTTCGGTTATGTATGAGTATGAAGACTAATGTCTTCATCTTATTTCATGTAGGAAGTCTACAGTAAGTAGCAACTCTCGTGTCAAAGAGAAGATCGTGGGTTCTTCGTCAAACGATCTATTCATTCCTTTTGTGCAGGTTGACTGCAACAGGGAAGAATTGTTACTGTTACCGTGTGAAGAACGTAGATTGATCTTCACCTTCCTTCTTCCTCTTGCAGCCAAACGACCGTGAAAGGAGGAAGCTTTCTTCTGCTTCTGCAAGGGGCTGCTTCTTCTTTCTGCTGTTGCTGTCTTGTATTAAAACAGAGTATCATTCACCTTCTTCAATCAATCTTCACGTCTGTCAACCAATTCAAAAAGGTAGGTTTTCTTAAGAGCGTAGCCCAAACTAGTATAGATTCTGGAATAAATTCATCCATGATCTCATGCATATAGTTTTACTACGTTTTCAAATATTTTTGGTGAATTTTGAATAAGGCGACCCTTCAAAGGGCGCTAATTCTTATTTTGACGCCCGGACCAGGAGTCGTCAATTTCATATAATTAATAATTACCCATGTTTAAAATTCTATATCTATGAAACCATGAATCTAATCTAATGCATGATCATCCTAGTGGAATCCTGCTATTTTTATGGTCCTCACTATATAATTTGTTCTTGAAATTTTATTATCAGAAATCTTGGAAATGTTGAAATAACGACCTGATGCAGGTCGTCTCTTATTGAGCTGACGCCCCAGAACAGGGCGCTAATTGAAAAGTAACGCCCCTGTCCAGGGCGCGTTTTTATTAAAATTCCATATTATCTAAATTCTGCAAAATAGAAATACAGAATGGACGACTGCTGAACAAGCCGTCAATTTATAAATAAACGCCCCTGTATAAGGCGTTAATTCCATGATTAATGACTTTAGATAAGTCGCTATTTTCCTGTGATACTATTTTACACTGTTACTGTTAACCGAAGGGTTTCATATGTATATTAATATATATATATATATATATATATATATATATATATATATATATATATATCGGCACTATATTCCACTCCGTGAATATAGTCCCATGTTTCATGATATTTTATCGTTTACCCACTAACTCTCAGTGACATAGAAGCTCTCCATTGGACATTCCGTTCCTTTGGACTAGCGAGTTAGTCATAGAGACCTCCGTAAGACTCCTCGAGCCTTGGATTCCCTCAAGGTCGACTGAGCTTGTTGTACCATAAAAACCTATCACACTATTTTTGCCATGTCACTCTATAAGAAACATGGTATACCGGCCCTCATGTTATGCTATGTGTATAATATGAGAAGTATCTAAATAAATGGGGAAAGCATGTCTTTATGGAGATGTTCTTGTGGACCCCAATTCTATATCAACATTATGATGATGTTCTTGTGGACCTCAATTCTATATTAAAAGAGTGACCGTCTACTTGCAGGCACTTACTTGTCATGGTACCCAAGTTAGGGAACCAATTCCTCCTAGTTTTCATCGATACTCATGATTGCACCGTTATTATCGTCATTATGGTCATGTTCAAATCCTTGAAATGCTATCTACCTCTAAGTTCATACAAGTTCTTTATCCTTGAAACTCCATATTGGCTATACACCAAGTGGATGTCAAAATACATGATCAATGCCTGCGCATTTAGGGCCCAATCTGGTCCTGGGAGGAGCACCCAAAAGTACTAGTGCCCATGGGAGCTGTAATGATAACGGTATTGGCATTGTACCGAAGTGCATGACTAGCTTGATTGGACATTCCACAAAAATCTCGTACTTGACTCAACTTGACATGACATGACTTGCTTGACCCGAAAAAGGGTAATTTGTATACTTGCTTGCTTGAAACGTGATAGCCAGGTTCTCGACATGACATGATGAAATTACTTGCTTGAACATCCTGACATCTATTACTTGAAAGTTCATGAATAGTTCACCTTGTTATCTTGTTGATATACTCTCTATCTTGTCGTTTTATGCGAGCATGCATAGCTATAGTGCATTCATGGAAATATGTAATTACTTAAACCCCTTGCTAGTTCTTGAGATATAATTTCCTACTGAGCGTTCGCTCACTCAGTGTTTCCATACTTTTCAGGTAAGTCTGATGACGAGACCCAAACTGACGGGGAAGGTCAAGAGTGAAAGAGTTAGAGCTATTCAAGAGTCCATCAGTCCTGTCTTCTCTATATTTTTGTTGAGTCAGAAATGTACCTTTCTTTTATTGAGTCTAGTATTTGCAAGGGTTTGTAATAGACATATTCTTATTAAAGGAATAAATGGATTGGGTTATCTTTATATTTGCGCACTCTGTCTTTGTGTCGAATACACTACTACTCTGATTGACATGATTGATATAAACTCGTCACGCATCTCCGGGTATCTTCCACGCTCGGGGCGTGACAGTTTTAGTGGTATCAGAGCCTAGGTTATTCAATTCCTAGGAAACCCAAGTCCAAGGATAAGTCTGAACCTCTAACCAGTGAGATTGGGTAGAACCAAGGGCTAAAGTCAGCATAGAATTAAAAGCCTTTAAACGCAATCACATACTAATAGCTATTATAATTGTAGGACAATGGCTGCCGAACGTGCTCAATGGCGCAACATGCAACGCACTCTCCAAGGCATGACCCAGGCACTTCAACAAGTGGCACAAGGAGGTGCACATCGTGGAGCAGGAAATCTCCACCAAAGCTTCAAGAACATGAACCCTCCTAAGTTCATGGGATCCACTGATCCAGATGATTCCGAACACTGGATCCGAGAGACGGAACGTGTTTTTAGAGTCATGCAATGCTCGGACCAAGAGAAGGTCCTGTTAGCCACAGTTCAATTAGAAAGAGATGCCCGATGCTGGTGGGAGTCGGTAGAAGCCACATTAGATCAAGGACAAGTTACTTGGGAGGAGTTCGTTGAACATTTCAACAATAAATATTTCTCAGATCGAGTTCAAGAGAAGAAAGCCGCTGAATTCGCCGCACTTAAGCAACGATCTTTGTCGGTGGCTGAATATGAAGCGCAGTTCTCTAGGCTATCTCGGTACGCTAAACACTTAGTTAGTACTGAGAAGATGAAAGCTCGAAGATTTCTTAATGGGCTCAGGCCCCAATATATCACACAACTGGCACTGATGGACATACAAGTCTATTCGGAGATGGTTCGACGAGCTACATTACTAGAAGATGCCACGGAATTATCTGATAGGATCCGTAGGAAAGACAAGAAGGAAAATGTTACTAGCTCCGGCACCTTCAAACCTAATTTCAAGAAGAGGCCAAGTAATGGAGGCATTCCCTCCCAGGAGCAAAAGTTCAAGAAGACCAAACCTTTCTCCATCACCACTACACCTGCTAAGGTGGTATGTAAGCATTGTGATAAGGCCGGGCACAAGGCCGAAGAATGTTGGAGGAAACTTGGAGCGTGTCTCCGTTGTGGGAGCCGTGATCATCGGATTCCTGACTGTCACCTACTCAATGATCAAGCCGGTGACGGAAAGCGCCCGGTAACAAAGAATGCTCGTCTCCACGCGATTAAGGAGACCGAAGAAGACGAAGGCGGACTAGTAGAAGGTACACTGAAAGTTTGTTCCAAGTCTGCACATGTCTTATTTGATACGGGTGCATCACATTCTTTTATTTCCAAGAAGTTTGCTAACCCACTGCCTATGGAACTGGAATGGATGAAAATATTTTTATCTACTCCTCTCAGAAACGAAACTGATATTACTCACCATTATCAAAACTGTGAAGTCTTAGGAAAAGGAAGAAATCTTCCTATCAATCTCATATGTTTAGACCTAAAGGAATATGATGTCATATTGGGAGCAGATTGGTTATCTAGGTATCAGGCAACTGTGGATTGCCGTAACAGCAAAGTTACTTTCAAGGACTTTCCAGAACTAGTCTATTCTAGCCCTAAGAGTCGGAGCAAGTCACCTCTTATTTCGGCTCTCCGAGCTAGCAAGCTAATAAGGAAAGGATGTGTATCTTTCCTTGCATTTGTCACCATTAAGAAGACTAAGGAGACTAAGTTAGAAGACATCCCTGTTGTGCAAGAATTTCCGGAGGTGTTTCCGGAAGATTTGCCTGGATTACCCCCACAAAGAGAAGTGGCCTTCACCGTCGATTTAGTGATGCGGGACGGACACGGGAGACGACACTATTAGGTGCCACCCTCGGACTCTAGATGAAGACGCGACCAGCATCACACACCAGGGAGGCACTAAGCCCGACACTACGAGCTCCTAGTGGCAAAACATCGCTAACAGAAGTGGAAGCTCACTCGTCGTCCCAAGCGAGGGAAAGCGCGGACCGTGCGCGGTTAAGGAACCGGCAGAGGTCAAGGGTAGTCCGACTCAACTTCTGGACTCGGATCGAGTCACGGGATGGGTCACTCTCACTCTCACAGCGGTGACATGGACACACGGGCTAGTACCTACACTCTCGGTAGCGGCAAAAGACCATATACTAGCTAAGCAAATGAACGCCAAGAGGTTCGGACCATTACCTCCACGCACCCGGCGTGGCGAAGACAACCCCGGCCAATCACGGACCCCCGGTTAACATAATTTTACAGCAGTACAATAATTTGACCCACTCCACGCAGGGAGGTAAAAGGTCACATGCGGGCTCCGGGAATCACGCGAATTGGGTTGACGGGCAGCATCTTGATGTCGCCCGGCGGTGCCGAACTCCACGTTTTCGTGCTTTCCGAACGGCGGGTTCTGCGGGCCCGCGGGGCCCACGGGTGGCGCTGTCCTCCGGGTCTGCGGGGGTGGGACCCACTGTGATGGGGACCCCTGGTGGCGCGCCTCCACGGACGACGGTCGGCCGGGAACACCGATCGGGGGTCGATCGGCCCCGATTCCCAATTGTTGAACTAGCTGCCCACGGATTTTGATTTCTGTTTTCCGGCGCGCGCTCCGGCGAAAACGGCCGCTGCGGTCAATCCCGACGTCGGATCGGGACATATGAGCTATCGTTGGACAGCTCTCTTCAAATGCTTCAATCTAGACGCAGAGAGATCTGATGGATCTAGCCGGATCTAGACTTTAATGAATTTAAAAATCCCTATTGTACAGTAACCGAAACATCAGATTTACAGGGTACTTGTCTGAGAAACACCGTTGACTGCCTAGTAAACCTCCGATTCAGCTCTTGATCTCTTTTTCAAAGTTGTAGAGGATCAAACCACGGAATTGGGACTATTTTTGGAATTTGATTTGGAGATGGTGGTGATTTACTATGAGTTTTTGGGTGACTGGTGGTCGGATCTGGGAACAGGGGGACAGAACTGTAGCTGGGACTGAGAATGATTTTTAAAAAATATGAAATGGATGAACCAAAAATTGATAAAAATGGGGGATGAAGGGGTGGATGCAGGGAACACCCAGTAAAATTGGGCGAACCAAAGAAAATCAAAAAGTGGACCTAAGACTTGAAACTAATGGCGGATGAGAACCTGGACAGAACTTTGGCAGAACCGAAGTGGAAGAGTGGATGAAAATCTAAAATTATGAAAAGGGATCTGAATGACAAACCAAAATTTGTGGAGGGTTCTTGACACCTCTGGAACATCCAGTAAAATTCTCAGGTCCATCTGAGCTCGTGGTTGATGGCTGAATTTCGTGGAAGCTGCTATGGTACTGCGCGGGCAGAACTCCGATGAAGACGATGGCGGTGCGGTGGCGGCTCATGGCGGCGGCGGCGGCGACCGGAACTGATAGGGTGGAGTCTCACCACCAGAAGGAAGCCTTCACAGCTTCAAGGGGAGAGGGAGGGGCGGCCTAAGCCTTGCTCAAGGGATTTTCTTCCAATTCAAATGCATTAATTCATCAAAATTGAAAATTACAAGCATATATAGGTCATATGTCTAATCAACCCTCAACCATTGGATCTAGGGGTGTGAGATGGAGGGCTGGGATAGCATGTGACCATCCACACAAATTAAAATAAAAAAATACGAGGAAGGGGGCAGCCGATTGACTAGAATGGCAAGGGGGACATGGTAGGTGGAAGGTTGGTGGAATTTGTTGACCATTTTGGTCCCTTGTCCCCCATGTGAACAATTGACTAGTCCAAGGCTTCTAGATGTCCACATAGGATATTGACCAACCCCACATGGGGCCCTATGGCTGAGGTGGATCAATGGGAGGGGGCCTGGGGGTCGCGTGGGGCCCAGGGGTCCCATTTTACAAATAAACCCCTCGAACTATCTAAATTACACACTGACGAAAGAAAATAAAATACATTACACACAAATAAAAATCCCCAAAAATATGATAAATGCTATGACTCAGTGGGGACGTCTCCATGCTGTCTCCAAGCCAAATAGATGCTGAGGTGGCTCGAGTCATGCTCCGTGTGCGGTACCGGTGGCTCGGTGTATCGTGCCGATCAACTGCTCGGGTGTCCGCACCAATTCTCCCCGGGTGGGAGAAACTCGACCCTGTCGAGTAAGGGTCTGCATCGCTCCTGTATCGCTCCAAAAGGTCCAGATCGATCTGCTGCAACTCGCCATGTGTGATCCAAGTGTTCTCAGTAGCGGGCCATCCTCTCCATCGCACTAGGTAGCGCGGGTAAGATCCACTCCTGGTAACTGTCACTTGCTCGTCCAGTATACGATCTATATGGTCACGCTGCCGTGAAAAAGGGGCTAGAGGTGGAAGTGGACGCTCAGGTGTGGGATCACTCTCAAGGGGAGGAGATGGCTCAAAAGGCTCACTAGGGATCACCGCTGGGTCCCTATATGCAACAAGATCCGATACATTGAAGGTAGAGCTTATACCATCTTCCTCGGGCAGGTCCACAACATACGCATTGGATCCAACACGTTTCAACACTCTAAAGGGACCGGCTCCGCGAGCTTGCAACTTCTTAACGGTTCCAGAGGGAAACCGTTCAGGTCTTACCCTGATCATGACATATTCACCCTCTTGGAACTCTCGGTGGTGTCGATGGACATCGGCTAACTCCTTGTACCGTGCATTGCTGGCCTCAACTATGACGACGGACATCGTCATGCAGACTCCTAACATGTTTAGCAAAAGAAAAGAAACACAGGATGCACACATGACCTAACATGCTTACCAAAAGAAAAGAAACACACGGATGCACACACGACCCTAAACAACCCTACAGTTAGTAAAACCCAATCATATGCAAGGCGGTCCAGGACATCCGAATGTGTGCCATGCATGCATTTGACATAACCGGAGGTTAATGTCATGGTGGACTCCTAGACATCCTACGATGCACCAACCATGGACATGGGGTTTGGATGTGGGAAGTCCGGGAGGTTTGGGTGGTTGAGGTGGCCCGGGGAAACCAAAGTCCTCATTACCCCCAAATGACGGTTCAGACCTATTGCCATGTGAAGGTTGCCAGGCCCGACTAGGAGGGGTGTGATAGTGGACTTCCTTAAAGAGGGGGAATGGAGGTTGTGGGCCAAGGGGCCCATGAAGAAAGGGATCGAAGGGATCAAAGAATGTGTGACCCCTCGATATGGATTCTCTCATCTCAAGATCCCATGTGTGGAAGTCTAGAAGGTGTTGTTGATCTCCTTCATCCATGAAGGTAGATGAGACGGTGGGGGTATGATGGTAGACTCTCTCGAAAAGGTGGAGTAAATGTGGTGGGTCACGGGGTCCACAAGAGAATGGGTCGAAGGGATCAAAGAAGATATGACCCCTCGGACTAGGCTTCCACAAATCGCTGTCCCACATTTGGAAATCTTGGAGGTGTAAATGATCACCTTCATTCATTGTGAGAGGTGGGACGACAGTCATAGGTGGAAAGTAAGATTCCTCCCTTGGGCAAAAGGAAATGAAGTCGGACTCGGCCGGCATAGGGAGGAGGAGAAGAACCTCCGTGGTAACATGACCCACGGTGCACACGGAGGTGATGGACCCTAAAGCGGGATGAGTGAAACTACGACCTGTGGGTCGGTCGAAGCGTGGGGCCAACAAGTGTGTAAATGTCAACTGTAGGTGTAATCCTTTAAGAAGATCATCTAATGTATCCACATGGTGACTAGACCGGAAGGTGGTATGGAATGAGTTGACCGGCACTAATGGTAGGGTAGGGTCCATGGATGGGAGGAGAGATGGGGCCAAGCCGTTCGTGAGCCATCTATGAAGTGGTTCAGCTATGAAAAGTGTACCCGTTAGAAACACGGGTGGCTCGGGCTTTGGCGGCTCCAAATGAGAGGGCTCCGAAATAAGATCGGAAGGTGAGGTTTCTCCAACCCCTTTATCCCCTAGGGCTAGAGATGTCCGAGTGGGACACTGTCCGACAAAGTGGCCAAACCCCTGGCAGCGATAACACTGTTGTCGTGATCCTCTACGCTCCTTGATAAGTGGGTCCCTACCCTTATCCTCATGACGGACAGGGGGTGTAGGCAATGGGGCTCTCGTGGGTGGGGGAAGAGGATCCACCAAAATGGGGAGAGGACCTCGGGATGGCCCTCTAGATGACACTGGATTGGGACTACCGGTTGCTACCTCCTGAGGGTCATGCTTGGTTCTATCTCGGCTAGGAGGTAGGCAAGGGGGAAGCAGGGACTCAATATAATCACACTTCCTATCCACCTTATCCAAAATGATTTGGAAGAGTTTGGCAATGGTGGGGTTTGGAGTAGGAGCGATGTGATGGACTCCCCCATATGAAGTCGGCCTAGTCGTGGACCTAGGCTCTTCTACATGCGCGGCGCGTTGCCTCCGATTATGGCCCACTTGGGTGGATGTGATTGGGTGGGGTCGGTTGGAGGTGACCGGGTCGGGTAGGTAGACCTTCCTAAGTTCGTCCTTCATCTCATGCCACGACTCGATGGGCCTTTGTCTCCTAACCTCTCTCATGCGCTCAATGCTCTCCCATTTCCAGGCGGCTTTGTGGACAAGCCTCTCTCGGGCAAAACTAACTTGCATGGCATCGGACATAGTATAACAATCAAAGTATGTGTCCATGGCGGCTTCCCACTTGAGGTAGTCGCCTGGGTCATTGGAGCCATAAAAGTCCGAGGCTTCGGGCCTACGGAAGTAGAGGGGATGGTTGCCAAGCCCATGGGTGGACCAACGGCCATATTGCCCGTGTGATTGGGAATCCATGGGAAATTGGGGGGGGACTATATGTTGGACATGCCGACACTTGGACACTACACTAGACCGGCTATGCAAGGTTGGAATGCACTAACTAATGCAAACACCGACTAATGCTCCTAGACCTAAACCAATATCCGTTACATGGCGGAGTTAATCGATCCGAAGATCACTCGCGCAAGTGTGCGGTCTTCCCGATAGGCGTAGCCTAACGTTCGGACAACACCTTTTAAGATACCGAATTATCGGGATGAAATGTAATTTTAAAACACTCTTTTTTTGTTTTTTTGAAAATGATGATCCTAGACTTGACTTAGACCATGATGCATGCAAGACTTATGCAATGACTACCCTAGACTCGACCCGCTCTGATACCAAACTGATGCGGGACGGACACGGGAGACGACACTATTAGGTGCCACCCTCGGACTCTAGATGAAGACGCGACCAGCATCACACACCAGGGAGGCACTAAGCCCGACACTACGAGCTCCTAGTGGTAAAACGTCACTAACAGAAGTGTAAGCTCACTTGTCGTCCCAAGCGAGGGAAAGCGCGGACCGTGCGCGGTTAAGGAACCGGCGGAGGTCAAGGGTAGTCCGACTCAACTTCCGGACTCGGATCGAGTCACGGGACGGGTCACTCTCACTCTCACAGCGGTGACATGGACACACGGGCTAGTACCTACACTCTCGGCAGCGGCAAAAGACCATATACTAGCTAAGCAAATGAACGCCAAGAGGTTCGGACCATTACCTCCACGCACCCGGCGTGGCGAAGACAACCCCGGCCAATCACGGACCCCCGGTTAACACAATTTTACAGCAGTACAATAATTTGACCCACTCCACGCAGGGAGGTAAAAGGTCACATGCGGGGTCCGGGAATCACGCGAATTGGGTTGACGGGCAGCATCTTGATGTCGCCCGGCAGTGCCGAACTCCGCGTTTTCGTGCTTTCCGAACGGCGGGTTCTGCGGGCCCGCGGGGCCCACGGGTGGCGCTGTCCTCCGGGTCTACGGGGGTGGGACCCACTGTGATGGGGACCCCTGGTGGCGCGCCTCCACGGATGGCGGTCGGCCGGGAACACCGATCGGGGGTCGATCGGCCCCGATTCCCAATTGTTGAACTAGTTGCCCACGGATTTTGATTTCTGTTTTCCGGCGCGCGCTCCGGCAAAAACGGCCGCTGCGGTCAATCCCGACATCGGATCGGGATGCATGAGCTATCGTTGGAAAGCTCTCTTCAAATGCTCCAATCTAGACTCAGAGAGATCGGATGGATCTAGCCGGATCTAGACTTTAATGAATTTACAAATCCCTGTTGTACAGTAACCGAAACATCAGATTTACAGGGTACTTGTCTGAGAAACACCGTTGACCGCCTAGTAAACCTCCGATTCAGCTCTTGATCTCTTCTTCAAAGTTGTAGAGGATCAAACCACGGAATTGGGACTATTTTTGGAATTTGATTTGGAGATGGTGGTGATTTACTATGAGTTTTTGGGTGACTGGTGGTCGGATCTGGGAACAGGGGGACAGAACTGTAGCTGGGACTGAGAACGATTTTTAAAAAATATGAAATGGACGAACCAAAAATTGATAAACATTGTGGATGAAGGGGTGGATGCAAGGAACACCCAGTAAAATTGGGTGAACCAAAGAAAATCAAAAAGTGGACCTAAGACTTGAAACTAATGGCGGATGGGAACCTGGACAGAACTTTGGCAGAACCGAAGTGGAAGAGTGGATGAAAATCTAAAATTATGAAACGGGATCTGACTGACAAACCAAAATTTGTGGATGGTTCTTGACACCTCTGGAACATCCAGTAAAATTCCCAGGTCGATCTGAGCTTGTTGTTGATGGCTGAATTTCGTGGAAGCTGCTGTGGTACTGCGCGGGCAGAACTCCGATGAAGACGATGGCGGTGCGGTGGCGGCTCGTGGCGGCGGCGGCGGCGACCGGAACTGATAGGGTGGAGTCTCACCACCAGAAGGAAGCCATCACAGCTTCAAGGGGAGAGGGAGGGGTGGCCTAAGCCTTGCTCAAGGGATTTTCTTCCAATTCAAATGCATTAATTCATCAAAATTGAAAATTACAAGCATATATAGGTCGTATGTCTAATCAACCCTCAACCATTGGATCTAGGGGTGTGAGATGGAGGGCTGGGATAGCATGTGACCATCCACACAAATTAAAATAAAAAAATACAAGGAAGGGGGCGGCCTATTGACTAGAATGGCAAGGGGGACATGGTAGGTGGAAGGTTGGTGGAATTTGTTGACCATTTTGGTCCCTTGTCCCTCATGTGAACAATTGACTAGTCCAAGGCTTCTAGATGTCCACATAGGATATTGACCAACCCCACATGGGGCCCTATGGCTGAGGTGGATCAATGGGAGGGGGCCTGGGGGTCGCGTGGGGCCCAGGGGTCCCATTTTACAAATAAACCCCTCGAACTATCTAAATTACACACTGACGAAAGAAAATAAAATACATTACACACAAATAAAAATCCCCAAAAATATGATAAATGCTATGACTCAGTGGGGACGTCTCCATGCTGTCTCCAAGCCAAATAGATGCTGAGGTGGCTTGAGTCGTGCTCCGTGTGCGGTACCGGTGGCTCGGTGTATCGTGCCGATCAACTGCTCGGGTGTCCGCACCATTTAGTCCCTGGTGCTGGACCAGTTTCTAAGGCACCATATAGGATGTCCCCTGCCGAACTCAAGGAGCCGAAGGAGAAATTGATGGAACTTCTCAAGAAGGGATTTATTAGACCAAGCACTTCCCCGTGGGGAGCACCTATGCTATTTGTAAAGAAGAAAGATGGATCCATGAGGTTATGCATCGACTATCGACAGTTGAATCATCTCACTATCAAGAACAAGTATCCACTGCCCAGAATCGATGAGTTATTTGATCAAATATCTGGATCCAAGTATTTCTCAAAGATTGATCTCAGGTCAGGTTATCATCAACTAAGGATCAAGGATGAGGACATTCATAAGACCGCATTCAGAAGCAGGTATGGCCATTATGAGTTTGTTGTTATGCCTTTCAGACTAACAAATGGGGCTGCTGCCTTTATGCAGTTGATGAATAGTATATTCAGATCTTATCTAGATCAATTCGTGGTGGTTTTCATTGATGATATATTGATTTACTCCAAGACCAAGGGAGAGCATGAGGAACATTTAAGGATTGCATTACAGATATTGAGGACAAATCAGCTATATGCAAAGCTCAGCAAATGTGAATTTTGGTTAAGAGAAGTAGCTTTCTTGGGGCATGTTATATCAAAGGACGGTTTATCCGTAGATCCATCAAAGGTTGATGCTGTAAGGAATTGGGAAAGACCGACCAATGCTAGCGAGGTCCGTAGTTTCTTGGGTCTTGCGGGCTACTATCGGCGATTCATCAAGGATTTCTCCAAGATAGCCGTACCACTCACTAGGCTAACTCGCAAGGATATACGCTATGAATGGAGCGAGGATTGTGAACGAAGCTTCCAAGCTCTCAAGGATCACTTGACTACTGCCCCAGTCTTAGCTCTACCAATTGAAGGAGAAAAGTTCGAGGTGTACACTGATGCATCTGGCATTGGCCTCGGATGTGTTTTAATGCAACAAGGGAAGGTTATAGCCTACTCTTCGCGCCAATTGAAGAAGCACGAGGAGAACTACCCAGTTCATGATTTAGAATTGACTGCGGTAGTATTTGCACTAAAGATATGGAGACATTGTCTGTATGGAGTGCAGTTTCTTGTTTACTCTGACCATAAAAGTCTTAAGTATCTCTTCTCTCAGAAGGAATTGAATATGAGGCAAAGACGTTGGCTAGAATATCTTAAGGACTTCGACTTTACTATACAATATCATCCTGGAAAGGGTAATCCGGTAGCTGATGCCCTTAGTCGAAAGCCGAGAGCATTATTAGCCAATTGTATGATTCAGGAGTAGAAATTGCTAGAACAATTTACTAGACTTAATATAAGCATGGACAAGGACAGTAGGTGTGTCACCTTATCCCACATGAGCATACAGTCAGATTTGCTACCCGAAATACAAGGACTTCAAGGTAGTGACCCGGTATTAGTGGAAATCAAGGGCAAACTAGAAGGACAATCTGTGTTTTAACTAGCTTCAGATGGAAGGTTGTTATTCCAAAATAGAACTTGTATACCGGATTGTCCAGAATTAAAGAAGAAGATCTTAGATGAAGCTCACAGATCAAGGTACAAAATTCATCCAGGATCTACTAAGATGTACCAAGATTTAAAAAGGACCTTTTGGTGGCCCAATATGAAAAGAGAAATAGCAGATTTTGTGTCTCGCTGTCTCACATGTCAACAAGTCAAGCCAGAACACCAAAAACCTGCCGGTAAGCTACATCCTCTGGATATTCCCAAATGGAAGTGGGAGGATATTGGTATGGATTTCATCATGGGTCTAACTAAATCAAAAGGAGGATATGATGGAATATGGGTTATCATTGATCGATTGACCAAATCAGCGCACTTCTTGCCAATCAAGAGTCGATGGTCAGTTGATGTTCTAGCTGCATTATACATAAAAGAGATAGTCAGATTACATGGTATCCCTGTCTCGATTGTGTCTGACAGAGATCCCCATTTTACTTCGTATTTTTAGAAAGGACTACAATATTCGTTGGGATCGAGACTTAACTTTAGTACAGCTTTTCATCCTCAAACGGATGGTCAGACCGAGAGAACTAATCAGGTGGTTGAAGATATGCTTAGGGCATGCATCATTGATTTTGGAGGAAGTTGGCATGATCACTTGCCTCTAGTTGAATTTGCATACAATAATAGCTACCAGGCAAGTATACAAATGGCACCTTTCGAAGCCTTATACGGAAGGAGTTGCCGATCACCCTTATGCTGGGACGAAGTTGGAGAGAAATAACTATTAGGTCCAGATATGGTAAGGGATACCACCGAGAAGATACAGTTGATTAGAGAAAGACTGCAAGTAGCTCAGTCTAGACAAAAGGTTTATGCTGATACAAGAAGAAGAAATCTCGAATTCCAAGTCGGAGATCACGTCTTTCTCAAGATATCACCTGGACGTGGAATAAGGAGATTTGATGTTAAGGGCAAACTTACACCAAGGTTTATTGGACCTTTTGAGATACTTGAAAGAGTTGGCGAGGTTGCTTATCGCATCGCATTGCCTCCTCAATTGACCGATGTCCATAATGTATTCCACATATCCATGTTGAAGAAATATGTGCATCATCCCTCACATATCATTGATCATGGAGACCTGGTGATTCAAAGGGATCTAACTTAGGAACAGAAGCCCATGAAGATCCTTGACCGCGAGGTACGAACATTAAGGAATAAAATTATCCCCATGCTAAAGGTGCAATGGAATAAATGTTCAGAACACGAAGCCACATGGGAGACCGAGGAGTATATGAGGAAATGATTCCTGAACTTATTCTAAAAAGGTATATAACTCTACACTCTCCATATATATATAAATATATGCGATTGAATTTGGGGACTAAATTCTTTTAAGTGGGGGAGGGTGTAGCAACCCTGGTAAAAATAAAAGGAAATAAAAACCCCAATTGATCAAAATAAGATTAAAAGATTTAAAGAAGTAAATAATAAACCAAAATGTAAATAATGCCTTGATTCAAGGCGCTACTTCAAAAAGAAACGCCCTTATACAAGGCGCGAATTCCAGAAAGGACGACCACAGAAGATGTCGTCAATTCCCAAACGGCCAAAATAATAATAAGGGTAAGTAAACGTGACGCCCTCCACATGGACGCGTTTTACATAATAAATGACCTTAACCAAGGCGTCAATTTAAATTAACGCCCTAACGTAAGGTGTTAATTCCATTTGTGTTCCGTTCGAGTTTCGTTCGAACTAGGAGACTATCCAGAGCAAGTTTCTGGATAACTACGAGAGAGATTGATTATGGCAAGGACTCTATGAGGGAAACATTACTTCTAATACAACACTAACTCCATTAGGGTTCTAAAAATCCTATAAATATCCTGCTGTTCGACCCAGACCGCTATTTGGCGTTCTGTGTTTTGCTGCTGTCATCCGTGAGGAACGTAAGTTGTTCTTCATTATTTTGCTTTCACCTTCGGTTATGTATGAGTATGAAGACTAATGTCTTCATCTTATTTCATGTAGGAAGTCTACAGTAAGTAGCAACTCTCGTGTCAAAGAGAAGATCGTGGGTTCTTCGTCAAACGATCTATTCATTCCTTTTGTGCAGGTTGACTGCAACAGGGAAGAATTGTTATTATTACCGTGTGAAGAACGTAGATTGATCTTCACCTTCCTTCTTCCTCTTGCAGCCAAACGACCGTGAAAGGAGGAAGCTTTCTTCTGCTTCTGCAAGGGGCTGCTTCTTCTTTCTGCTGTTGCTGTCTTGTATTAAAACAGAGTATCATTCACCTTCTTCAATCAATCTTCACGTCTGTCAACCAATTCAAAAAGGTAGGTTTTCTCAAGAGCGTAGCCCAAACTAGTATAGATTCTGGAATAAATTCATCCATGATCTCATGCATATAGTTTTACTACGTTTTCAAATGTTTTTGGTGAATTTTGAATAAGGCGACCCTTCAAAGGGTGCTAATTCTTATTTTGACGCTCGGATCAGGAGTCATCAATTTCATATAATTAATAATTACCCATGTTTAAAATTCTGTATCTATAAAACCATGAATCTAATCTAATGCATGATCATCCTAGTGGAATCCTGCTATTTTTCTGGTCCTCACTATATAATTTGTTCTTGAAATTTTATTATCAGAAATCTTGGAAAATGTTGAAATAACGACCTGATGCAGGTCGTCTCTTATTGAACTGACGCCCCAGAACAGGGCGCTAATTGAAAAGTAACGCCCCTGTCCAGGGCGCGTTTTTATTAAAATTCCATATTATCTAAATTCTGCAAAATAGAAATACAGAATGGACGACTTCTAAACAAGCCGTCAATTTATAAATAAACGCCCCTGTATAAGGCGTTAATTCCATGATTAATGACTTTAGATAAATCGCTATTTTCCTGTGATACTATTTTTCACTATTACTGTTAACCGAAGGGTTTCATATGTATATTAATATATATATATATATATATCGGCACTATATTCCACTCCGTGAACATAGTCCCATGTTTCATGATGTTTTATCGTTTACCCACTAACTCTCGGTGACATACAAGCTCTCCATTGGACATTCCGTTCCTTTGGACTAGCGAGTTAGTCATAGAGACCTCCGTAAGACTCCTCGAGCCTTGGATTTCTTCAAGGCCGACTGAGCTAGTTGTACCATAAAAACCTATCACACTATTTGCCATGTCACTCTATAAGAAACATGGTATACCGGCCCTCATGTTATGCTATGTGTATAATATGAGAAGTATCTAAATAAATGGGGAAAGCATGTCTTTATGGAGATGTTCTTGTGGACCCCAATTCTATATCAACATTATTATGATGTTCTTGTGGACCTCAATTCTATATTAAAAGAGTGACCGTCTACTTGCAGGCACTTACGTGTCATGGTACCCAAGTTAGGGAACCAATTCCTCCTAGTTTTTATCGATACTCGTGATTGCACCGTTATTATCGTCATTATGGTCATACTCAAATCCTTGAAATGCTATCTACCTCTAAGTTCATACAAGTTCTTTATCCTTGAAACTCCATATTGGCTATACACCAAGTGGATGTCAAAATACATGATCAATGCCTGCGCATTTAGGGCCCAATCTGGTCCTGGGAGGAGCACCCAAAAGTACTAGTGCCCATGGGAGTTGTAATGATAACGGTATTGGCATTGTACCGAAGTGCATGACTAGCTTGATTGGACATTCCACAAAAATCTCGTACTTGACTCAACTTGACATGAAATGACTTGCTTGACCCGAAAAAGGGTAATTTATATACTTGCTTGCCTGAAACGTGATAGCCAAGTTCTCGACATGACATGATGAAATTACTTGCTTGAACATCCTGACATCTATTACTTGAAAGTTCATGAATAGTTCACCTTGTTATCTTGTTGATATACTCTCTATCTTGTCGTTTTATGCGAGCATGCATAGCTATAGTGCATTCATGGAAAGATGTAATTACTTAAACCCCTTGCTAGTTTTTGAGATATAATTTCCTACTGAGCGTTTGCTCACGCAGTGTTTCCATACTTTTCAGGTAAGTCTGATGACGAGACCCAAACTGACGGGGAAGGTCAAGAGTAAAAGAGTTAGAGCTATTCAAGCGTCCATCAGTCCTGTCTTTTCTATATTTTTGTTGAGTCAGAAATGTACCTTTCTTTTATTGAGTCTAGTATTTGCAAGGGTTTGTAATAGACATATTCTTATTAAAGGAATAAATGGATTGGGTTATCTTTATATTTGCGCACTCTGTCTTTGTGTCGAATACACTACTACTCTGATTGACATGATTGATATAAACTCATCACGCATCTACGGGTATCTTCCGCGCTCGGGGCGTGACAGAGAGCTACATTGTGTGTCTCATTTCCAGCTTTCCGTTGCTGTGCTTTCTTACGTTTATTTTCTTTGAAACTTTTCTTCAAGCTGTTTGTCAGCAGAGCAAGCTATGTTGCTCAGCTGGCAGAGGAGGATTCCTCTGGATGGGTTAGGCTGTAGTCCCTAGCGGTTGACAAAGCTGTAATGCCCAATGGTCAAGCTCTTAGTCAGCGGTTGTAGGCAAGCTGTGTTGCCCAGCGGTTTTCAAGCTGTTTGGCAGCGGAATCCACACTCTGGTTTGAGTGTGGGGTGGATGTAGGTCTGGAGGACCGAACCACCTAAAAATCCTTTGTGCCGTGGGTTGATTGCTTTCCTCTTTCTTCGCTAGATGAATGCATAGGTGCGCTCCACATATTTGCTTACTGGTTCAACAGAAGATTTGATTAGTTTTTCAGAGTGTTTAAATCTGGGAAGTGAGCAAAATTTTAACGAGAGATTCATTCACCCCCCTCTGAATCCATCGCATCGATCACAACAAACGCAAACAAAAAAGATAGATTAAATCTGTTTTAGGATTAACCTCTTGCCTGTGGTAAGTTAGGAAATGACCAGTTCTAGATTTTTGGTCAAGGGGGTAAGCCTTATTAAATAGGTAAACAAAATGACAGTGAATGCAATGGATGCTATAGATGCAAATCATAAAACCCTTTTTTTGTAATTTTGAAAAATTAATTTTTTTTTTGGATTTTGGAATGTTTGGATTTTTTTTTGTTTGAGTTTTTTTTGTTTTTGAAATATTTGATTTTTTTGGATTTTTGAAATATTTGAAATATTTGCCTTTTTGGTTTTGAAATATTTACTTTTTTGGGTTTTGAAATATTTGATTTTTTTCGGGTTTTGAAATATTTGATTTTTTTCGGGTTTTGAAATATTTGATTTTTTTTGGAGTTTTGAAATATTTGATTTTTTGTTAGTTTTGAAGCCATCTTAAACTTTAACAATAGGGAACCTCCTATCTCACTAGGGGTCTCCCAGGTCCAACACGTGCTAAAAGGGACCGCCCGTGGCCTGGGGCCAATTTCGCTTAACGATGTCTCTACCGAGGCCATACCCGGGGTGGGATCCATTCCTTGGAAAATAAAACAAGATTTAGCCGAAAAGTTGGCGGTAGGTATAGAGGTTTTTAGGGCTTGAGTTCTTCTAACGACACCCCTTTTTTAAAGAATTTGGTCTGTGACGCCGGGGCTTTGTGTCTGTCATCGAACCTACATCCGCTCTAGGCACGCATACGACCGGGCTCATAACGTCCCGCGGGGAAACTGTACTGCCACTCTTGCCATGCCTAGTTTTATTATTTTGGGGACTTTCAAACTTTTGAGAGCTTCGAGCTTTGGGTGAGCTTTTACCTTTGATTTTTGCCCCGTTCTTTCTCCATTTCTTTTCTTAGTCTTTTTCTGGCTCTTTTAACCTGCGGAATAAGGTCATAACAGACTGTCCCTATTTGAGACCTCTTTTATCGGGGGGTCTAGATCAGTTCTCGCCCCCTGATTCACCAGTTGCCCCTATTTTCAGCCGAGAGAGAAGAGAAGCAAGGATCTTCACCCACCCCTAAGCATGGCCAACGGAGAGACGGTGTTATGCAAAAGAGGAAAACCGAACCACGGGGGGTCGTGTAGTGTGTGAAATGTTGAACCGGGGATCCCCCTTTGCGATCAGGTGAAGGCACACCCCATCGCCGGGCTATCGCTGGCTTGACTCTATGGATAAAAGCATTTTAAGTATAGCCCATTCCACGGATTCGGCAATTCCTCCCCTTCCGTGTTGATTAGACGATACGCATTACCTGGATAGACTTCCTTAACTACAAACGGCCCTTCCCAGTTGGGTTGTAGCTTAGACCTGGGACCTGCTAATCTGATAAATTTGCGTTTCAAGACCATGTTACCTACTTGGAATTTTCTTTCAATAACCTTCTTTTGGAAATATCACGAGACACGTTTTTGATAAACCGAGATGTGATTGGCCGCGTTAAGCCTCTTCTCGTCTTAGAGTTCCAGTTGGACTAGCAACGCCTCTCGACGTTCGTCGAGATTAAGTTCATTGTCCAGCTACACCCTTAGGGAAGGGATCAGGATCTCGTACGGGAGTACTATCTTCATCCCATAGGTGAGAGCAAAAGGAGTTTGTCCCGTGGGAGTACGGACGGAGGTGCGATAAGCCCATAGAGCTTCTACCAGTTTATCGGCCCAATCAGCAAATTTGTGTGACTCGCATGTTTTCTTGATGACTTTAAGAAGGGTTTTGTTCGTGGCCTCAGCCTGGCCATTACCTTGGGGGTAGTATGGTGATGAATGATGCAATGATATATTAAACTTCTTACAGAGGTCCCGGAGTTCTTGAGAAATGAATTGAGGCCCGTTGTCGGTGACGATATCACTTGGCACTCCAAACCGCAAGATGATATTCTTCAAGATGAAGCGGCATACTGTGGTGGCTATGATTTCTGCATAAGCTTCAGCTTCCGCTCACTTGGTGAAGTACTCTGTAGCCATCAGGATGAAGGACTTCTGTTTGACTGCGGAATTCGGGTCACCGAGAGGTCCAACGATATCAAAGGCCCACATGGAGAATGGCCAAGGAGCAGAAAGAGGATGGAGAGAAGAAGCCGGAGCATGGATCTTGTCGACATGGAGCTGGCATTGAAGACACCTACGGACATAGGTGGAGCACTCTTCTTCTAGGGTTGGCAAGTAATAGCCTTGCCTAAGAATCTTCTTCGCCAACGCCTACCCATTTACGTGCCCTCTACACTCACTAGAGTGAGCTGCTTCCATAACCTTCCAAGCCTCATCGTCATCTAGACACCTCATTAGAACTCCATTGAGAGACCGCTTATACAATTCTCTAGCAACAATCGTGTATCTTGCGGTGACTCTTCTAATGGCCTTTCGCTGCTAGGCATTTACCGTCTCCAGAAATGAACCATCCCTACAATACTGCTCAATCTCATAATACCACGGCAACTCTTCTTCTTCTATGATCTCCTCAAGCTCAGTTAATGAAACTTCTTTCACCTCTTCCCTTTCTACCATCTTTTCTAAAGATTTCCTAAGGTTATCGAACCAGGGATCCTGAAGAGAAGGGGCGTCCAACCGCTGGACCACAATGGTCTTAGTGGCGCGACTGAGGGGAATGAAAGAGAAGAAGCAAGTGATGCAAGTGCATCAGCCAGGATGTTCTAAGAACGAGGAGTGTGAATATAGATAAGCTTCCGGAATTGCCTAGCCAAGAGTGTGACCAGATCTTGATAGGGCTTAAGCTTAGGATCACTGGTGCGGTAAGTTGACAGAACTTGACGCAGCACCAATTGAGAGTCTCCTATGATGTTAAGATATCGCGCGCCCAAGAGGTAGGCATGCTTTAGACTGGCAAGGAGAGCCTCATACTCAGCTATTATATTCATGGCAGGAAATGAGAGTTGATAAGCGATAGGGATGGTCACCCCTTCCGGAGTGAGGAGAACGACACCGATTCCACTACCCTGGGAATTGAGAGCACCATCGAAATGGAGAGACTAAAAAGGAAGATGAGTGATTACTGCCAAGTGTTCATCGGGAAACTCATCTTGGATTGAATCCGTGCGAGGGATAGGAGAATGAGCAAGATGCTCAGCAATGGCATACCCCTTGATCACTTTCTGGACGATGAAGGTGATATCGAACTGGGAAAGAAAGCTCTGCCAGCGAGCTAAACGGCTAGAAAGGACAGGCTTTTCTAAAAGATAACGAATGGGGTCCATTCTAGAGATCAGCTTGACCTCATGGGCAAGAAAATAATGTTTGAGCTTCTGAGCTACCCATACTAGTGCTGTGCAGGTCTTCTCCATGGCAGTATACTTGGATTCAGCGGGATTAAACAACCTCGAAAGATAGTATGCTGCCCTTTCCCTTCCTTCATCATCTACCTGAGCCAGGACAGCTCCTAGGGAGTCCTCAATCACAGAAATGTATAGGATCAGGGGTTTCCAAGGGATGGGTGGTTGTAGAACCGGGGGATTAGAAAGATAGACCTTAAGATCCTTGTAGGCCTTTTGGCATTGTTCATTCCATTCAAATTTTACTCTCGCCTTTAATAATTCATAGAATGGGCAGCATCTTTGTGAGTGTTGAGATATGAATCTCCTGATGAATTGTAAACGCCCGATCAAACCTCTGAGCTCGGTGATGTTCTTACGCGGCGGCATCTCCATAACGGCCTTTGCTTTATTCGGATCGATCTGAATCTCCCGTTTACTAACTATAAACCCGAGTAACTTTCCTGATGCTACTCCAAACACGCATTTCTTTGGATTCATCTTCAATTTATATTCCCTAGCCCTTTGCAACACATTGGCTAGAATGGCGGGGTGTTCTTCTTTGGACCTCGGCTTTACCAGAATGTCATCCACGTAAGCTTCTAAGTACACATGCATCATGTCGTGGAAGATAGCCATCATTACCCTCTGATAAGTAGCACCTGCATTCTTTAATCCAAATGGCATAACAACATAGCAGTATGTGCCCCAAGGCGTGGTGAAAGAGGTCTTCTCTTGATCCTCAGGAGCAAGACATATTTGGTTATATCCGGAATAACCATCCATGAATGAGAGGGCCTCATACCCAGCCGTATTATCAACTAATACATCAATGTGAGGAAAGCAAGAAATCATCTTTCGGACATGCCTTATTTAAGTCCCTGGAATCGATACAAATCCGAATTTTGCCATCCTTTTTCATTACTGGGACTATGTTTGCCACCCACTGCGGATATAAAACAACTCTAATAAACCTGGCCTTATGTAATTTATCGACTTCTTCCTTAATTCTTAAGGCCATCTATGGGTGGAATCTTCTCGCTTTTTGTTTAACGGGTGTTGCCCCTGGTTTAAGAATCAATCGGTGTTCAACCAACGTAGGATCAAGACCCGACATGTCCTCGTAGGACCAGGCAAACGAATCGCTATACTCCGTCAACACCTTGATTAGCTCCACTTCAACCTGAGGAGGGAGATTAGCAGAAATAAATATGGGCCTAGGGTCCTCTTCTGTTCCAAGATTAATTTCCTTAGTGGGTTCATCCACTGCCGAGGACGGTTCGTCAAACCTCTTCAAACCTTGTGCGTACAGACCAGCAGTGTCATCCACATCGTTTTCCTCATCATCAGCTGGGTCCTTCTCATCCACAATTTCATATACCCCTAATCCATCATTGCTCCATACCCCATCCAATTCCTCATCTTCTTCTAAAACAATTGCGGTCTCTACAAACTCTGGACACCTAAGGAGGGCATGGCATCTTTCAGCCAAATCTCGCAGAAACCTATCAGGGATAGATTTAGAATGACACATCACAGGGTGCGCCGCAGACGTGGATGGGCTGACTAGACTTAAACTAGACTCTACCCCATATGACTCGACTATCCTAGGAGACTCTACACACTGTACATCTAACCTAGGAGATAAGAAGCCTAAAGGGAAAGAGGCAGGGGTCTCGTGCCCCTGGGGAGAGGACGGACTGAAAACAACATAATCTTCCATTGAAACCTCCATTTTAAAATCGGCATTTTTTTTGGAGGTCGAAAGTGAGAACAAGACAAGAGGAGGAAGAAGACGGGGGAGGAGGTAGTTGCATGGGGAACAAATCGGGGAAGATGCAATCGAAGAATGGATCAGAGGATCGAAACCACATCTCATGGAGTTGGGCATTGGGGGGAGGAGGAGTAAACAAAGTTGAAAGATCAATAGGTGGGCAGCGCCCACATGCACACGGCACGAACAGAATTTCAGGCAGTCTCTCCGTGAAGTACGGGTCGACCAGAATTGGAGGGGAACGGGGGACAAACCCCAATTGTTGAAACAAAGAGGCAAGATGGGACGGGGACAGAGAAAAGGTAGTGATAGAGCTCCCCACTTCCCGTGGCCTCTGGCGGACTAGCTGTGTTGGAGAATGCTTCACCAGCTGCATCTCCTTCTTCCTCGGGCAGTCTTCTTCGTTGTTGAACAGCTTTTCAAAACAAACACAAAAATCATCCATATCACCCACTAGCCCCTTCAGCGGCGGCGGTGGGTCAAAAACATCACAGGTGGCATCAACTTTCTCATCGGCACATGGCGGTGGTTTCTTCAAAGTGCCGGGCTGCAGCGGGCCTTTCTCAAAATGTTGTCGATAGTCCCACGTTAACGGCCCAGAATCTCCAAGTATTGACATTGCTGAATCACGGTAGCCAAGGCCTCGGCGGCCAATCTTCCTGCCTTTAGGGACGGGCTTGGTCCGTCCCTGTAATTGTGCGACGGGACCCAGGCTCGGCTGATAACCCAATTTCAGAATCATGTGCCATCCTTTGGAATCTCTAATCTTGGACTTAATCTTGACATTTGTTGGTGCAGTGGCGGGCTTGCGTGACTGACAAAGCCCGTGAATAATTTAAGTCCATTACTGACAAAACTGGCCTATTGCTTGGCCACAATGTAGGGAGAATCTTATCTATAATGGCATCAACAGACTGGACGGTGGAGATACTTTTCACTTTAACCACCCGGCCCTGGAATGGGAATTTTAGGCATTGGCGGGCGATCGAGGGCACGGCATTCAAACTTTTTATCCATGGACGACCCAGAATTGCTTTGCACATTGGGTCTATGTCCAACACATAAAATTCCATGTCCATAACTAAAGGCCCTAGCTCGGTCTGTACAGTCACGACCCCGTGACAAGCACGCCTGGAGTTGTCATATGCTGCTATTGTGGTCGGCGTGGGCTTAAGCATGTTTTCTGAAATTTTGCAGGCACGGAGGGTACTCAATGGACACACATTTATCGATGCTCCTGTGTCTATGAGGGCTGACTCGACCGCCACCTTATTCAAAGAAATGGTGTTACAGAGTGGCATCTGCCATGCCTCTGGGGGAGCTAGTTCTGACTCAGAAAATGAAATAGAAGGTCCCCTCGTAATTGTTGCCAACACTGATGGGGACATCGCTTACCACTTCCCACTTCTCCACGGGTCCGGATGATTGCCATTATGTTCAGCTTGATTTCCTAAGTTCAGCTATGTATTTTCATATCTTTCTTGAGTCATTTTGATGTAATTTCCCCTTTGTTTTGAGTCATGTCCCTAGGTCATCATGCTATTTACCTATGTTTGTTAGGCTAGGGGGTCATATGGGCCCAATTAAATGGGCCTGACCCATGGGCGCCCTCTTCCTTCCCCACCCCCTTGCTTATTTGCTTTTAGCACTTTCTCCAGGGACTTTTTGTAAATGTTGGGATTCCTATAAATAGGACCCCAACTCCACTTGAGTTCAGTAATGAAAGTTTGAATGAATTTTGAGCATTAGTGCACCTCTCTCTCTATCTCTAGCTCTCTCTCTCTCTACTTCTCTCTCTCTCTCTAAAGGGGGCGAACCCCATTCTCTCTCCTCCCCACCCCAAATTCGAAATTCACTCTCTCTCCTCCCTATTCACCTCTAATTAAGACCCCTCCCCCTTCCCCATACCTCCCATTTAAGTCCCCTCCAACTCCTAGGTGGAATCCCTTTCTCCTAGGCACCTCTCCCTCCTCCCAAGCAACCTTTCCCCTTCCCCATACAACCTTTCATTTTCTCAAGGGAGAATCCCTTCTCCCAAGCACCCCTTCCTCTCCCCAACACAACCCTTCCCCTTCCCAAAGCAACATTAAACCCCATTAACCTCTCATTCAAACCAAAGGAGAGAGATCTCCCTCTCTCTCTCTATCCCAACCCAAATTCGCAGCTCCCCCTTCCTCCACCTGCTAGACCATCTTCCAGCCCCCATTCTGCCCCTCCCACACCTTAGATCACCCTATACCAGACCCCCACACAGCTCGGGGTCACCCCCCACACACATCCACCCCATCTCCCACCCCATCTACCCCATTTTCTATATACTAGTGAGCAGCTGCAGTTCTGCAGAACCGCCCCCCCTGTTGCAGCGTCGCCCACGACCTCATCCCGGATCTTCTGAGGGCGTGGCCTACATCAACGGAAAGCTCTGCCAGTCTGCTTCACCACCGCGTTGGTCTCGTCCTCATCCGAGGTCCGTGCTGCCCGGGAGGTCCAATCTCCCCCAACTGCGCAGAGTTCCTCATACCGAGCTCCTGAACCAGAAGAGAAGCTGTACCCCGAAGAATCACAGAAGAATCAGGCCAAGAGCTCTTCAACAAAGTTATTCCTCGCCCAGTCCTCGTTCAGAATCAAAAAGCGGAACTGCGTTCGGCATCTGTGGGACAGAGTTACCATTTTTCTCCCTCAACTACTCTAATCTGCTTCTCACAGTCTGCCTCACCCTGCCCTCACTATTTAGAGTTCCCCAGTTGACTCCGACCTCATTCGGCTTTCCCGTCAGCTTTTCTGCGGAGAAGGCTTGTCCACGGTTCCATAAACTCCGGTGGTTCGTGATTTGGAGTCCGGGAGCGGTCGGGGAAACCTCTGGAAGTTGCTGTCAGAAACAGGAAGCTACTGCATCCAGATTCTGTCTCCCTGATCGAACCTCATCCTGGGCCCGCAACTGCAACAGAAGAATTCCGCAAAATTCAGAGACATCCTAGTCCCAGATACAAAGATTTTCCCTCTGGTCTCATCATCAGAAGAATTCCGGACTAGAAGTTACGACCTCAACAGTGACTGTCAGTCATTCATCGCAGAGTGTAGGCAGATTCGACATCGGCGTCTCCGCTCGAGTTTTCGGCGAATCTCCCCTCCCCGCCTTGCCGGCTCACCGCCCCTCCCTACGTGGAGGTAGTGTTTACATGTAATACAAATCATCCCCACCCCAAGTCCACCCTCCTGCGTGAGGCGTAGTGAATGTTATTATTAAACAGGGATCAAGCTACACCGGCGCAGTGTGCGGGGAACCCACACTTCCCCGCTCGCCCTCGTCTCCGAACGGGGTTGGTTTCTTCAAACCAACCAGGTGAGCTCTAACCTTTGCTCCATTTCCTTCTAGTGCTTGTTCATTTAATATCCGTAGAATCTGCTCCGTTGAGCAAGCGAGAGAGTGTCCGACCCCACGTGCTCCACTTACGAGCGGTCACCATGAAGTGTGTGAGAGAGGGACCTAGTGCTCCAAGTGGCACCCGGCCAGCCCCTTAATTGTGGGCTTCGTACCTTCGGGAGGGCAACCCTAGCCTTGCTGGCACTCTACCAGCAAGGGTCTTGATCCATCACCTCCCCTTAGCATCATTTAGTGACCCCGGGCTCGTGTGTGTGCGACGGCGAATTGGCCCGATCTGCCAACTGAATTGCTATGTGGTTGTGATTGCGGAATAGGTCCTAAGTTTCTGTTTCCTTGCTGCATACCCCGTGGTCGTTTCACATCAGTTGGTATCAGAGCAAGTTCATAACTTGTCTCTCTACAAGTTAGTCCTAGGGTGCATAAGCATTTAGAGTCATTCGGTTCATTCATCATGGCTACCTATCTTTGGTCCCACTCGGCCCTCCACAAAGGTCCGATCGACCACCCATTTTCGGACATCCTTATAGATGAGAGTATCACCTTTGATGGGTCACATCCTAGTGAATATGTTAGGTGGGAAACCTTCATGAATAAACACTTTGATAGGACTAGGGTCTATGGACACACTAGAGTCCGCAGGGCCACAGGGCGACTTCGGGGACAAGCCAAGAAGGAGTGGGAATGCATAGTGAGCTTAAGAAAGATTTGGCGGCAAGAACCCATAGAATCATGGGAAGAGATGAAGAGTGAGCTTAGGAAGATCTACTCTCCCCGACCCTCCCACTCCTACCGTGAGGACCATAACCCGAAGAGCACTCCCACTCCCCCTTTTCCTCCCCGTCAACCCAAAACCTCTATTAGGACCCAAACCCCACCACCCAAAGGACCCCTAGATTTATTGGAAGAGATAAGGATTGAGATCAGGAAGATCTTCACTCCCCAACCTTCCCACTCCTACCCTGAGAACCATAACCTGAGGAGCACTCCCACTCTTCCTTTCCCCACCACCCAACCCAAAATTCTCCATCAAACCCACACCCCACAAACTTCCAAAAATCCTTCTTCCACCCCTTTCCAAAAGGAACTTAAAGAGGTGACCGAAGACTATGAGGCTCCACTAGATTGGGAAGAGGAATATGAATCACAGTGTCATGGGTTAGGCCGAGAAGTTCCCCTCCCAGGTGGAAGAAGCATCATGGCTCACTCCACCCTCACCACTCAAACCCACGTGGACCCCATGTCCACCCCTCCACCTAGGCCCGTGACAGCCACCATTCCCCAATCCAAAGTTACTCACCCAACCCACCTTCCACTTTCAACTCCTATCCTACCCAAACCTAGTCCCCCGCTACTTCTACTCCCAACCCCAACCCAAGTCCGGCCTCACTCACCACCCCGGGTACACCATGCACCAACCATCATCACCCCACCCCCAATAGACCTTCCCATTCCCTTGAGAGAGGAGACCACAACCATCCACATGGGAGTAGATGCTAGTCCGGAACCCATCCCCATCCTTGAGGAAACCCAAGTTCATATCTATGGTGAGGAAGAATCACAAATGCCCCCTTCACATAGCTTGGACTCCCAAGAGCCACAAGCCTTCACAAGTAGCACCGTAATCATAGAGGGGCCCCTAGCTAGATGGCTAAAGGAGAGACCACTTCACCCCATCGTGTCCTATGTTTTCCCACCCATGGAGCAAAACCTTCCCATTGTACCCTTATCCACCTATCACACCACAATCCAATCATCCTATCAAGTGGAAACATTAGGGGATCTTCTTAAGGGTATAGTTTGGCAAATGGAGCTAACTGGCATGATGTCTACAATAACCGGCCGACCTAGGAGCCTTGACCTCCTACACCTATGTGTCGGATCAATCTCCTCCATTTACACTGTGGGTTGCTACACTAGTGAATTTCTTTTACTCCTCCCTACACCCGACGGGCCCGATGCTATTCACAAACTAGAGTTGCTTGTCTCGGGTAGAACATCTAGTCCTCCATTCATGGCCGACCATCCCACCAAAAACTTTGGCCCGATCATATTACCAGGGGACGAGAGTCCGCCATCCAATGGTTATGAGGACCATAAGGACCTAGAGTTCCTCTCCTTAGGTGACCCTTACCATGACCCCTTCGACCCCTTCCTATGCCCCCCCACCTTACTCTCCGCCAACCTTTTCCCACCCCAACCGACCTTATTAGACCAAACCCACTCCATTTTTCTTGACCCCTTTGACCCCTATGAGTGGAAACTCCCACACCAAGCCATATGCATAGGAGGAACCATTTGGATGAAAATACATGTGCCACATTGTGCATCATTTGGTAGGGCTACTAAGCCTAGTCATGTCATACATGTCACGCACACTTTTAGCCCAATGCATGACTGGCTCACATTTGGATGTGCTGGTCCTCCCTCATTCATCATTGATCATATGCACGTTAGGAGCATCTACGGGTGTCCAGGTCCCCCGGCATTCATCACCACCTTATGTAATAGGTTCTCCTACATATACCAGGGCCCTCCCACCATTGTTATGAAGACTAGGTATGATAGGGCCACTAGTGGATGTCTCGGTCCTCCTAAGTTCATCAAAGTCCACGTGACACCATTGCATGTTAGGTCCACATTTGGTTGTCCGGGCCCTCCCTTCATCGCTAAAGGATCATTCACAACTCTGCATGGTAACATCCGCAAACACACCAACAAAAGCAATATGGTGTATAAGAAATCGGCCGATTCCCACCGACGCCACCAAGAGTTTCGCGTGGGTGACTTTGTGATGGTGAGAACAGAGAGACCTTTCCCTGGGAATGTCTCAAAACTGAGGTCGCGTGGATCAGGCCCCTTCCAAGTTCTGAGGAGGATCAGCACAAATGCCTACGTGTTGGACCTCCCCGAGAAGTACGGAGTAAGTCCCACATTCAATGTGGCTGACTTGGTGCCATACAGGGGTCCCACGGTGACACCTAGTGAGAATATTGAGCCTGTTCCACTTCTTGAGAGACTCACCACCCATAAGAGAGTTCCACCAACCCAGAGGGGCCAACGTGAGCAATTGGAGGGGATATTGAATTAACAGGTTACGGCCATCTGGAGCAGAGGGATGGGCACTACCTCGCTTGGTGGAAAGGACCGGCTACCTTTGGTGGACTTGAGAGCAACCTCGCTGTCACGCCCCGAGCGCGGAAGATACCCGGAGATGCGCGACGTGTCTATATCAATCATGTCAATCAGAGTGATCGTGTATTCGACACAAAGATAGAGATGCGCAAAATAGCAAGATAACCCAATCCTTTATTTCATAATGGATAGACTATTACAAATCCAATACTCTGTTTAATAAAAAGGAAAAGAATATATATTTAACTCAAGAAACTATAGAAAAGACTAGACGACACTTGTAGAAGCTCTATCACTTTCACTCTTGATCATTCCCATCCGATTGACTTCCATCATCGTCGGACTTACCTGAAAAGTAAAAAGGGACAAACGGAATGAGCGAACGCTCAGTAGGAAATTATATCTCAAGTACTAGCAAGGGGTTTAAGTAATTACATCTTTCATGAATGCAATAAAGCTATGCATGCTCGCATAAAACGACAAGATAGAGAGAATGTAATATCAAAGAAATAAGATGGACTTAATCATGAACTTCCAACAAGATGACAAGTGTATTCAAGGTATTCAAGCAAGTACGTTTAACAAGTCATGTCAAGAACTTTGGCTATCATGTATCAAGCAAGTAAATTACCCTCTTTCGGGCCACGCATTTCATGTAAAGTCAAGTACGATTCAAGTACAAGATGTGTGTGGAATGTCCAATCAAGCAAGTCAAGTACTCGGTATAATGCCAGATACCTTATCATTTTAACTCCCATGGGCACAAGTACTTTCGGGTGCTCCTCCCAGGACCAGATCGGGCCCTATATGCGCAGGCATTTATCATGTGTTTTGACATCCACTCTTGTTTATATAGCCAATATAGAATTTCAATAATCAAGCTTGTAGATACGTAGGACAATATTGATAGAATAGAGTCCAAAAATATGACAAAGGCCGTAGAATGGCGATAATAACGGTATAATCACGAGTTCGATAAAACTAGGTAGAATATGGTTCCCTTAACTTAGGTACCATGATAAATTGATATGGACATTCTTTATATAGAACTGAGGTCCACATGAACATAAGATCAAGCAAGATACCCTCATTCTTATCATAGAATTGGGGTTTACAAGAACTACATGATATGGCATGATATCATCATCCCATTAAGAATTTCTTATGATATACTCTTTGTATAATCATAAGGGCCGGTATACCATGTTTCTTTAGATTGACATGGCAAGGATCATGTAATGGGTTTTTAGGGTACAACCAGCTCAGTCGGCCTTGAGGGAATCCAAGGCTACGAGGAGTCTTACGGAGGTCTCTATGACTAACTCGCTAGTCCAAAGGAACGGAATGTCCAATGGAGAGCTTGTATGTCAATGAGAGTTGAGTGTGATCGATAAATCAACGTAAAAAGTGGGACTATACTCACGGAATGGAGAATAGTGCCGATATATATATACATATGTATAATATGAAACCATCGGTAATAGAATCAAGACGAAATCAGGTTACAGTAAAATAACGACTTGAGTAAAGTCGTGTATTGAATAATTAACGCCTAACATGAGGGCGTTTACATATATTGCCAATTTGCAGAATTTTCATTATTTCATTAATTTATCAAAAACACGCCTTGCCTGGGGGCGTTTATTCAAAGTTGAGATAAAAAACGCGCCCTTGGAAGGGGCGTTACTTTCTAATTCCATTTTACAGAATATGTAAATTTCAGGATTTTAACAGATACACGCCCTAGGAAGGGGCGTTACTTTTCAGATTCACGCCTTGTTCTGGGGCGTTAAAATATGGAAAATGACTTTGTCCAAGTCGTGAATTTCAAGAATTTCACAATATTACAGGAAATAAAATTTCAAGAGACATGAGACATGTCGTTGCAGTATAACAGGAATTCACAGGTAGGGGTATGCAAGATATTAGAATCTATATTTCATAATTTATTGAATTTTAAACAGGATCAATTATAAATTTTCAGGTGAGTCTTATGAAATTAACGCCTGCGTACATGGCGTCAAATATTAAATTGACGACAACTGCATGGTCGTGTATTTTAAATTAGCGCCCTGATCAAGGGCGTTTCTTTCAAAATATTGCAGAGAACGTAATAAAAACCTTATAAACAGTATGCATGCCATGCTTATGTATAGATATCTTGCATTAATTCTTATTTGGGCTACAATAACTTGAGAAAATCCTACCTTAATAATGGATTTGAAGATGAAAGACACGTAAAGATCTTGATAAGAACACCCTGAAGCTTCTAACAGCAGCAACCAGCAGCAGGCAAAGAACCTTTGTTCTTTGATAGATCACTAGAGTTTTCCTACAGAGGGATATGAAGAGATATTAGTAATTTCTTCATAATGCTTGGCTGAAGATGGAAGATAGAAGAACTTACCCTTGTTCTTCACGAAGTCTAGGCTTCTTCAACCTGTAAGAAGAAAGAGGGTGAAGAATCATTAGTTCTTCACGTAGGCAAAGCAGAGAACAAAAGGAATTAGAAGAACAGTTTGTTCTTCACGTACCTCTGCAGTCGAATGAATCAAATAGGTTTAGGGTTGTTCGATCAAGACTATTTATAGGATTTTTTTGGGAATCCTATTAGGGCTAGAGTTTGATTAGAAGTAATGTTTCTAAGATAGAGTTATTGCCACGTTATAACTCTTTCTAATACTTATCACTTACTCTGGATGAGCTCTGGGACGAACGGTTCCCGAATGGAATTAACGACTTTGGTCAGGGCGTGTATTCTTTAATTAACGCCTTGCATAAGGGCGTTTCTTAAAAAGCGCCTTGAAAAAAGGCGTTTCGTGTTTTAAAACACGCCCAAGATAGGGGCGTTTCTTTTACTTACCCATTTGGTCGCGTGAGAACTGACGACCGTAGGTGTGGGCGTCCTTTCTTTATTCACGCCATGGATAGAGGCGTTTCTTTATAAATTAACGCCTTAATAAGAGGCGTTATTTTTAATTTGTTTTATTTCGTCTAATTAACCCTATTCCTTTTATATATATTACTTCTGTAATATATATGTTTTAATTCATTTCAATTATTCATTTATTAGGGTTGCTACACCCTCCCCCACTTAAAAAGAATTTGGTCCCCAAATTCAATATATATATAATTATACACGTGGAGAGTGTAGGACATATACCTCTTAGAATAACTCGGGAAACCGTTTCTTCATAGATTCCTCGGTCTCCCATGTCGCTTCGTGTTCAGGATTCTTATTCCATTGCACCTTAAGCATGGGAATAACCTTATTCCTTAGAGCTCGTATTTCTCGATCTAATATCTTTAAAGGCCTCTGTTCATATGTGAGATCTTTCTGGATCACCAGATCTCCATGCTCAATAATATGTGACGGATCGTGCACATACTTCTTCAACATAGATATGTGAAATACATTGTGTACCTCGGACAACTGAGGAGGCAACGCGATGCGATAAGCAACCTCGCCAACTCTTTCGAGTACCTCAAATGGTCCGATGAATCTTGGCGTAAGCTTGCCCTTAACACCAAATCTTCGTATGCCACGTCCAGGGGATATTTTAAGAAATACATGATCTCCAACCTGGAATTCAAGATCTCTTCTCCTGGTATCAGCATAAGCCTTTTGCCTTGTCTGAGCAACTTGTAATCTTTCTCTGATTACCTGTATCTTCTCAGTTGTATCCCTTACCATGTCTGGACCTAATAGTTGTTTCTCTCCAACTTCGTTCCAACATATGGGAGATCGGCAACTCCTTCCGTATAAGGCTTCGAAAGGTGCCATTTGGATACTAGCTTGGTAGCTATTATTATATGCAAATTCAACTAAAGGTAAGTGGTCATGCCAGCTTCCTCCAAAGTCAATAATGCATGCTCTCAGCATATCTTCAACAACTTGATTAGTTCGCTCGGTCTGACCATCCGTTTGTGGGTGAAAAGCAGTACTAAAGTTGAGCCTTGTTCCCAACGAATGTTGTAATCCCTTCCAAAAATGAGAAGTAAAACGGGGATCTCTGTCAGACACGATTGAGACAGGAATTCCATGTATCCTGACTATTTCCTTGATGTACAGTGCAGCTAGCACATCAATTGACCATCGGCTCTTTATTGGCAAGAAATGTGCCGATTTAGTTAATCGGTCAATGATAACCCAGATTCCATCATGTCCTCCTTTAGATTTAGACAAACCCATGATGAAGTCCATACCAATATCCTCCCATTTCCACTTAGGAATATCTAGAGGATGTAGTTTTCCCGCAGGCTTTTGGTGTTCCGCCTTGACCTGTTGGCATGTGAGACAACGTGATACATAGTCCGCTATTTCTCTTTTCATATTGGGCCACCAAAAGTTCCTCTTTACATCTTGGTACATTTTAGTTGATCCTGGATGAATAGTGTACCTTGATCGGTGAGCTTCATCTAAGATCTTCTTCTTTAATTCCGGACAATCGGGTATACAAGTTCTATCTTTGAACGATAATCTTCCATCAGAAGTTAGTTGAAAATCAGATTGTCCTTCTAATCTGCCTTTGATTTCTACTAATATAGGATCATCATCCTGAAGTGTTTGTATCTCAGATAACAAATCTGACTGTATGCTTACATGAGATAGTGTGACAATTTTGGATTCCGTGTCCAAGCTTATATTGAGCTCGGAGAATTGTTCAAGTAACCTCCATTCTTGCATCATACAATTTGCTATCATTGCTCTCGGCTTTCGACTAAGGGCGTCAGCAACATAATTACCCTTTCCGGGATGGTATTGTATATTGAAGTCGAAGTCCTTGAGATATTCTAGCCAGCGTCTTTGTCTCATGTTCAGCTCCTTTTGTGAAAATAGATATTTGAGACTTTTGTGATCGGAGTATACAGTAAACTGTGCTCCATATAAGTAGTGTCTCCATATCTTTAGGGCAAATACTACCGCGGCCAGTTCTAAGTCATGGACGGGGTAATTCTCCTCATGCTTCTTCAGCTGACGTGAAGAGTATGCTATGACCTTTCCTTGTTGCATTAGGACACATCCGAGGCCAATGCCAGAAGCATCAGTGTAGACCTTGAATTTCTCTCCTTCTATCGGTAGAGCTAAGACCGGAGCTGTGGTGAGATGATCCTTGAGAGTTTGAAAACTTCTTTCACATTCCTCACTCCATTCGTATCGGATCTCCTTGCGAGTTAACCTTGTAAGGGGCACGGCAATCTTAGAGAAATCTTTGATGAATCACCGATAATAGCCTGCAAGACCTAAGAAACTTCTGATCTCGCTTGCATTAGTGGGTCTTTCCCAGTTTCTTACAGCTTCAACCTTTGACGGATCTACAGATAAACCGTCCTTGGATATGACATGTCCGAGAAAAGCCACTTCTTCAAGCCAGAACTCGCATTTGCTGAGTTTAGCATATAATTGATTTGTCCTCAAGACTTGCAATGCAATCCTCAAATGCTCTTCATGTTCTTCCTTAGTCTTAGAATATATCAATATATCATCAATGAAAACCACCACAAATTGATCTAGATATGGCCTGAATATGCTATTCATCAACTGCATAAAGGCAGCAGGGGCATTTGTTAGTCCAAAAGGCATAACAACAAATTCATAGTGGCCATACCTGCTTCTGAACGCAGTTTTATGAATATCTTCGTCTTTAATCCTCAATTGATGATAACCAGACCTGAGATCAATCTTGGAGAAATGTTTGGATCCAGAAATCTGATCAAATAATTCATCGATTCTCGGCAGTGGATACTTGTTCTTGATAGTAAGATGATTCAACTGTCGATAGTCGATACACAATCTCATGGATCCATCCTTCTTCCTTACAAATAGGACTGGGGCTCCCCACGGGGAAGTACTTGGTCTAATGAACCCTTTTTGAATCAATTCCATCAATTGCTTCTTCAATTCTTTTAGTTCTGCAGGGGACATTCTATAGGGTGCCTTTGAAACAGGACCAGCACCAGGGACTAAGTCGATGGTAAAGGCCACATCTCTTTGCGGGGGTAATCCCGGCAATTCTTCCGGAAATACGTCTGGAAATTCTCGCACTACCTGAATGTCCTCTATCTTGGTTTCTTTAGCTTCTTTAATAGTGACAAAAGCAAGGAAGGATACACATCCTTTCTTGACGAGCTTGCTTGCTCGAAGAGCCGAAATAAGAGGGGATTTGCTTCGACTCTTAGGACTAGTATAAGTCAGTTCCGGAAATTCCTTGAAAACAATCTTGCTATCACGGCAATCAACCGTTGCCTGGTATTTGGATAACCAATCTGCTCCTAGTATAACATCATACTCTTTTAGATCTAAGCAGATAAGATCAATAGGAAAATTCTTTCCTCGAACCAATACCTCACAGTTTTGGTAATGATGTGTGATATCCGTCTCGTTTCCGAGAGGAGTAGACAATACTAATTTCATCCATTCCGGTTCTAGAGGCAATGGGTCAGCAAACTTCTTGGAAACAATGGAATGCGATGCACCCGTGTCAAATAAAACATGTGCATATTTGGAACAAATTTTTAATGTACCTTCCACCAATCCGTCTTCTTCTTCTGGTTCGGTCTCTTGGATTGCATGAAGACGCGCGTTCCTTGTCACTGGGTGTTTACCCTCACCGTCTTGGTCATTCATTAATGGACAATCGGGAATCCGATGTTCACGACTCCCACAACGGAGACATGCTCCTAATTTCCTCCAGCATTCTTCTGTCTTGTGACCAGCCTTGTCACAATGCTTGCAGACTGTATTCGAAGGGGTAGTGGTGATAGAGAAAGGCTTGGTCTTCTTGAATTTCTGATCTTGAGAGGAAGAACCTCCATTATTGGGCCTCTTCTTAAAGTTGGGTTTGAAAGAACCCGAACCCGTGACTTGTTCCTTCTTGTCTTTTCCACGGATCCTATCAGATAGTTCCGTGGCATCTTCAAGTAATTGAGCTCGGCGTACTATTTCAGAATAAATTTGGATGTCCATAGGCGCCAATTGAGTAATATAGTGGGGCCTAAGCCCATTAAGAAATCTACGGGCTTTCATCTTCTCCGTGCTAATAAGATGCTTAGCATATCTAGACAACCTGGAGAACTGAGCTTCATAATCTGCTAATGATAAGGATCGTTGCTTTAATGCAGCGAATTCGGCAGCCTTCTTTTCTTGGACTCGGTCCGAGAAATATTTAGCATTGAAGTATTCCACGAATTCTTCCCATGTTACTTGAGTAGGATCTATGGTTGCTTCAATAGACTCCCACCAGCATCTAGCATCTTTCTCTAACTGGAATGTAGCTAATAGAACTTTGTCCTGGTCCGTGCATTGCATGACACGGAATATGCGTTCGGTTTCCCGAACCCAATGCTCGGCATCGTCCGGATCGGTCGATCCCATAAACTTCGGGGGATTCATGTTCTTAAAGGCTTGGTGTAAGCTTCCAGCTCGTGGAGCACCACCCTGTGCTACCTGTTGTAGCACTTGGGTCATCCCTTGAAGGGTACGCTGCATGTTGCGCCATTGAGCACGTTCGGCAGCCATTATCCTACAATTACAATAGCTATGTTAGTATTATATCACTATGATCTTATAAAGGACTCATTGATCATTTAACCCTTGGTTCTACCCACTCTCACTTGGTTAAAGGTTTTGAAACCTATCCTTGGACTTGGGTTTCCTAGGAATTGAATACCTTAGGCTCTGATACCACAAAGACTGTCACGCCCCGAGCACGGAAGATACCCGGAGATGCGCGACGTGTCTATATCAATCATGTCAATCAGAGTGGTCTTGTATTCGACACAAAGACAGAGATGCGCAAAATAGCAAGATAACCCAATCCTTTATTTCATAATGGATAGACTATTACAAATCCAATACTCTGTTTAATAAAAAGGAAAAGAATACATATTTGACTCAAGAAACTATAGAAAAGACTAGACGACACTTGTAGAAGCTCTATCACTTTCACTCTTGATCATTCCCATCCGATTGACTTCCATCGTCGTCGGACTTACCTGAAAAGTAAAAAGGGACAAACGGAATGAGCGAACGCTCAGTAGGAAATTATATCTCAAGTACTAGCAAGGGGTTTAAGTAATTACATCTTTCATGAATGCAATAAAGCTATGCATGCTCGCATAAAACGACAAGATAGAGAGAATGTAATATCAAAGAAATAAGATGGACTTAATCATGAACTTCCAACAAGATGACAAGTGTATTCAAGATATTCAAGCAAGTACGTTTAACAAGTCATGTCAAGAACTTTGGCTATCATGTATCAAGCAAGTAAATTACCCTCTTTCGGGCCACGCATTTCATGTAAAGTCAATTACGATTCAAGTACAAGATGTGTGTGGAATGTCCAATCAAGCAAGTCAAGTACTCGGTATAATGCCAGATACCTTATCATTTTAACTCCCATGGGCACAAGTACTTTCGGGTGCTCCTCCCAGGACCAGATCGGGCCCTATATACGCAGGCATTTATCATGTGTTTTGACATCCACTCTTGTTTATATAGCCAATATAGAATTTCAATAATCAAGCTTGTAGATACGTAGGACAATATTGATAGAATAGAGTCCAAAAATATGACAAAGGCCGTAGAATGGCGATAATAACGGTATAATCACGAGTTCGATAAAACTAGGTAGAATATGGTTCCCTTAACTTAGGTACCATGATAAATTGATATGGACATTCTTTATATAGAACTGAGGTCCACATGAACATAAGATCAAGCAAGATACCCTCATTCTTATCATAGAATTGGGGTTTACAAGAACTACATGATATGGCATGATATCATCATCCCATTAAGAATTTCTTATGATATACTCTTTGTATAATCATAAGGGCCGGTATACCATGTTTCTTTAGATTGACATGGCAAGGATCGTGTAATGGGTTTTTAGGGTACAACCAGCTCAGTCGGCCTTGAGGGAATCCAAGGCTACGAGGAGTCTTACGGAGGTCTCTATGACTAACTCGCTAGTCCAAAGGAACGGAATGTCCAATGGAGAGCTTGTATGTCAATGAGAGTTGAGTGTGATCGATAAATCAACGTAAAAAGTGGGACTATACTCACGGAATGGAGAATAGTGCCGATATATATATATATATATGTATAATATGAAACCATCGGTAATAGAATCAAGACGAAATCAGGTTACAGTAAAATAACGACTTGAGTAAAGTCGTGTATTGAATAATTAACGCCTAACATGAGGGCGTTTACATATATTGCCAATTTGCAGAATTTTCATTATTTCATTAATTTATCAAAAACACGCCTTGCCTGGGGGCGTTTATTCAAAGTTGAGATCAAAAACGCGCCCTTGGAAGGGGCGTTACTTTCTAATTCCATTTTACAGAATATGTAAATTTCAGGATTTTAACAGATACACGCCCTAGGAAGGGGCGTTACTTTTCAGATTCACGCCTTGTTCTGGGGCGTTAAAATATGGAAAACGACTTTGTCCAAGTCGTGAATTTCAAGAATTTTACAATATTACAGGAAATAAAATTTCAAGGGACATGAGACATGTCGTTGCAGTATAACAGGAATTCACAGGTAGGGGTATGCAAGATATTAGAATCTATATTTCATAATTTATTGAATTTTAAACAGGATCAATTATAAATTTTCAGGTGAGTCTTATGAAATTAACGCCTGCGTACATGGCGTCAAATATTAAATTGACGACAACTGCATGGTCGTGTATTTTAAATTAGCGCCCTGATCAAGGGCGTTTCTTTCAAAATATTGCAGAGAACGTAATAAAAACCTTATAAACAGTATGCATGCCATGCTTATGTATAGATATCTTGCATTAATTCTTATTTGGGCTACAATAACTTGAGAAAATCCTACCTTAATAATGGATTTGAAGATGAAAGACACGTGAAGATCTTGATAAGAACACCCTGAAGCTTCTAACAGCAGCAACCAGCAGCAGGCAAAGAACCTTTGTTCTTTGATAGATCACTAGAGTTTTCCTACAGAGGGATATGAAGAGATATTAGTAATTTCTTCATAATGCTTGGCTGAAGATGGAAGATAGAAGAACTTACCCTTGTTCTTCACGAAGTCTAGGCTTCTTCAACCTGTAAGAAGAAAGAGGGTGAAGAATCATTAGTTCTTCACGTAGGCAAAGCAGAGAACAAAAGGAATTAGAAGAACAGTTTGTTCTTCACGTACCTCTGCAGTCGAATGAATCAAATAGGTTTAGGGTTGTTCGATCAAGACTATTTATAGGATTTTTTTGGGAATCCTATTAGGGCTAGAGTTTGATTAGAAGTAATGTTTCTAAGATAGAGTTATTGCCACGTTATAACTCTTTCTAATACTTATCACTTACTCTGGATGAGCTCTGGGACGAACGGTTCCCGAATGGAATTAACGACTTTGGTCAGGGCGTGTATTCTTTAATTAACGCCTTGCATAAGGGCGTTTCTTAAAAAGCGCCTTGAAAAAAGGTGTTTCGTGTTTTAAAACACGCCCAAGATAGGGGCGTTTCTTTTACTTACCCATTTGGTCGCGTGAGAACTGACGACCGTAGGTGTGGGCGTCCTTTCTTTATTCACGCCATGGATAGAGGTGTTTTTTTATAAATTAACGCCTTAATAAGAGGCGTTATTTTTAATTTGTTTTATTTCATCCAATTAACCCTATTCCTTTTATATATATTACTTCTGTAATATATATGTTTTAATTCATTTCAATTATTCATTTATTAGGGTTGCTACACTCGCTGTGGCTTCCTCCGCATACGATGGATCTTTACTCGACAGAGTCGAGTTCTCTGCACCCCGGGAGTATGATGGGGACATCGCTTACCACTTCTCACTTCTCCACGGGTCCGGATGATTGCCATTATGTTCAGCTTGATTTCCTAAGTTCAGCTATGTATTTTTATATCTTTCTTGAGTCATTTTGATGTAATTTCCCCTTTTTTTTGAGTCATGTCCCTAGGTCATCATGCTATTTACCTATGTTTGTTAGGCTAGGGGGTCATATGGGCCCAATTAAATGGGCCTGGCCCATCGGCGCCCTCTTCCTTCCCCACCCCCTTGCTTATTTGCTTTTAGCACTTTCTCCAGGGACTTTTTGTAAATGTTGGGATTTCTATAAATAGGACCCCAACTCCACTTGAGTTCAGTAATGAAAGTTTGAATGAATTTTGAGCATTAGTGCACCTCTCTCTCTCTCTCTATCTCTAGCTCTCTCTCTCTCTACTTCTCTCTCTCTCTAAAGGGGGCGAACCCCATTCTCTCTCCTCCCCACCCCAAATTCAAAATTCACTCTCTCTCCTCCCTATTCACCTCTAATTAAGACCCCTCCCCCTTCCCCATACCTCCCATTTAAGTCCCCTCTAACCCCTAGGTGGAATCCCTTTCTCCTAGGCACCTCTCCCTCCTCCCAAGCAATCTTTCCCCTTCCCCATACAACCTTTCATTTTCCCAAGGGAGAATCCCTTCTCCCAAGCACCCCTTCCTCTCCCCAACACAACCCTTCCCCTTCCCAAAGCAACATTAAACCCCATTAACCTCTCATTCAAACCAAAGGAGAGAGATCTCCCTCTCTCTCTCTATCCCAACCCAAATTCGCAGCTCCCCCTTCCTCCACCTGCTAGACCATCTTCCAGCCCCCATTCTGCCCCTCCCACACCTTAGATCACCCTATACCAGACCCCCACACAGCCCGGGGTCACCCCCCACACACATCCACCCCATCTCCCACCCCATCTACCCCATTTTCTATATACTAGTGAGCAGCTGCAGTTCTGCAGAACCGCCCCCCCTGTTGCAGCATCGCCCACGACCTCATCCCGGATCTTCTGAGGGCGTGGCCTACATCAACGGAAAGCTCTGCCAGTCTGCTTCGCCACCGCATTGGTCTCGTCCTCATCCGAGGTCCGTGCTGCCCGGGAGGTCCAATCTCCCCCAACTGCGCAGAGTTCCTCATACTGAGCTCCTGAACCGGAAGAGAAGCTGTACCCCGAAGAATCACAGAAGAATCAGGCCAAGAGCTCTTCAACAAAGTTCTTCCTCGCCCAGTCCTCGTTTAGAATCAAAAAGCAGAACTATGTTTGGCATCCGTGGGACAGAGTTACCATTTTTCTCCCTCGGCTACTCTAATCTGCGTCTCACAGTCTGCCTCAACCTGCCCTCACTATTCAGAGTCCCCCAGTCGACTCCGACCTCGTTCGGCTTCCCCGTCAGTTTTTCTACGGAGAGGGCTTGTCCACGGTTCCATAAACTCTGGCGGTTCATGATTTTGAGTCCGGGAGCGGTCAGGGCAACCTCTGCAAGTTACTGTCAGAAACAGGAAGCTACTGCATCCAGATTCTGTCTCCCTGATCGAACCTCATCCCGGGCCCGCAACTGCAACAGAAGAATTCCGCAAAATTCAGAGGCATCCTAGTCCCAGATATGAAGATTTCCCCTCTGGTCTCATCATCAGCAGAATTCCATACTAGAAGTTACGATCTCAACAGTGACTGTCAGTCATTCATCGCAGAGTGCAGGCAGATTCGACATCGGCGTCTCCGCTCGAGTTTTCGGCGAATCTCCCCTCCCCGCCTGGCCGGCTCACCGCCCCTCCCTACGTGGAGGTAGTGTTTGCATGTAATACAAATCATCCCCACCCCAAGTCCACCCTCCTGCGTGAGGCGTAGTGAATGTTATTATTAAACAGGGATCAAGCTACACCGACGCAGTGTGCGGGGAACCCACACTTCCCCGCTCGCCCTCGTCTCCGAACGGGGTTGGTTTCTTCAAACCAACCAGGTTAGCTCTAACCCTTGCTCCATTTCCTTCTGGTGCTTGTTCATTTAATATCCATAGAATCCGCTCCGTTGAGCAAGCGAGAGAGTGTCCGACCCCACGTGCTCCACTTACGAGCGGTCACCGTGGAGTGTGTGAGAGAGGGACCTAGTGCTCCAAGTGGCACCCGGCCAGCCTCTTAATTGTGGGCTTCGTACCTTCGGGAGGGCAACCCTAGCCTTGCTGGCACTCTACTAGCAAGGGTCTTGATCCATCACCTCCCCTTAGCATCATTTAGTCACCCCGGGCTCGTGTGTGTGCGACGGCGAATTGGCCCGATCTGCCAACTGAATTGCTATGTGGTTGTGATTGCGGAATAGGTCCTAAGTTTCTGTTTGCTTGCTGCATACCCCGTGGCTGTTTCACATCAAACATCGTCGGTAAATTGTCCACCGCTACGTCTTCATTCACCATTACTTTCTGTAAAAAAGTCTTCAAGGCATCCTGGTGCAGCGACGACCTTTTGATCAACTCCAAAATTGAAATCTTGGCCGGCATCCGGTCCAAGTGCTATAACAAATCGTACTTCGTGCCTGGTACGGGGTCTGCATCTTCAGCTTTTGAGGGAGAAGCCTGAGGGCTAGGTGCGGGTGCACGAGTAGAAGGGTAAACTTTGTGGAATGGATTCCCGCTTTGAAGGGCGCAATGTCGGGCCGACACGGCCTGAGATGGACCCCCGTTTGGCCCAGTGGGGTAGGTGGAAGGGGTAGAAGTGGGAGTGTAGATGACGGTGGTCGGCCTAATGGGCCCTGGTGAAGGGGAAATGGGCGAAGGGTTAAGTGGAGGGGTGATGATGGAGGGTATGGTGGGTGATGGCGAAGGGACTGGCAGTATGGAGGGGAATGCGGTGGGCCTGATGGGTGATGCGGAGGGAATAATGGGTGGAGTGGTGGTCAGAACGGCGGGCCTGAGAACGGAGGGCATAGCAGGTGCGGGGGAATGGTTGTGGTGGAAGGCCAAGAGGTTTGCGGGGATTTCATCATCAAAAGTCCACCCAACGTTAGGGGCTGGGTGCTGAACAATGTTTACCTGGGCCGGTGTCGACACCGGCGGCTGTTGTTGTTGCTGAGGAGCGGGCTGGTGTACTGGCATGGGATTCTGATGGATCCCAAGGTCTTGTTGCTGCTACTGCTATTGTTGGGGTTGCTGTTGCTGTGGGGGTTGATGTTGTTGCTGTTGCTGGGGTGCCGCCTACTGCGGCCTGGCTTGTCTCTGCCTCTGCTTGATGTCCTCGATCAGCTGGTGCATCTGGGCCTCCTCTGGCCTTCGTGTAAATCATACACCATATCTCTAAACTGATAGCACCGCTATATTGTGTGCCCGGTCTGCCGATGATATATGTAATATCGGGACTGATCGGCGGCCGGATTCCAATTCTGACGCTCCGGAGGCAGTTGAATATCACCAGTGTACATCAAAGCAGAGACAATATCAGGCAATGTTTCAGGAAGAGGAGGGTAATGGACCCTTTTTGGGCTCGGTCGGGTAGGTCCGTAAGCGGTGGGTGGAGGAACATTATGATATTACGGCGGCCGCTGAGGCTGTTGGGATGGTGGTGGTGGTTGTTGTGGGTGTTGAGGAGCCGGGAAAGTGGGTTGGGGAGCTTGTGGAGTGGCGAACTGGGGGTTGCGTGGAGGCTACGGGAAGCTTGGTGGAGCGGCTTGGTGGGGAAACTGAACAGCCTGGACCTGCTCGTTGATTTGCACTCCCTCAGTGACGGGGCCCTAGGACTTTCTGGTAGTTTTGGGTTTCTGGGCCTCAAACAGTGAATGATTAGGGGAGTCTTTAAACTGCGTATGTATCAACCGAGCCCTGCTGTATAGCTGGTGCATATTTGAAATGTCATTCATTGCCAAAATATTTCTGAATGTCGGGGTGGCATTGGAGATCAACAACTTAACTTTATCTTCTTCCGAGATTTGCCCGGGCATACGTGAGGTCATCTGCCTCCATCGATCCGCATAGGTTGCAAAATCCTCCTCCGGCTTCATCTTTTTCGCTACCAGGTCGGTGAAGGAATACTCGGGACTGACCCGATCTTGGAACCTCTGAATGAACTTCTCCTTGACTGTTTTAAAATTTTTTGCCTCCTCAGAGGCAAGGTATAGAACCACTCCAGAGCAACCCCCTCCAATGATTGGCAGAATAAGTAAGCCATCAGCCGATCATCATGCTGGAACTGCGCCGACTCGTAAAGAAACTCCCTGACATGAATGAACGGGTTGCCGTTCCCATCATATTTTCGGTACACGGGGAGCTCGGACTGAGGAGGAAAACGAATGTCCCTAAAGTTAGGAATAGGGACATCAGCCAAAGACTGCGGACCAACCCGCTTGTGGAGGAGGTCAATTTATTGCTGCATAGCAGCCCATTTGTCAAGGAGTTCCCGCTCCCGGGAAGGAGGGGACTGAGCAAGAAAGATGGACCCCGGATGAGGAACGGAGGGGTGAACCGGCTGGGAGGGGAGCCCATAGGATGGATAATGGGCCAAGGAAGGGCCCATATCCACGTGAGCCAATTGGGCGGCCCTGGGTTGTGAACGAGTGAAATCAGCTGGGGCCCGAGGGACCTGCGGTGATGGAGAGATTGTAGTGTATGGATCGAGATAAGAATCGGAGGGGACATGGGCCTTCCCCTTATCAAGATACTGATGGGCTGAGGTGGAGGCCTGGCCCGCTTCCATGCTGGGGTATCGAAGAACCTGGGAACGGATGGGAGTAAGATCAATGGGGACAGTAGGGACGGGTGCTGACCCAACAACAGGAGATGTAGTGGTGATGGTGGCAGTCACGCCATAGGAAGGAACTGAGGACGGGGCGTCTGCCCCTTGCAAAGCCTGCCGGATAAGGTGGAGCTGAGAGGGATCAAGCTGGGCCATCAAATTAAGAATTTGATCGGCTGAATTTTGTATGGACGAACCAGGAAGGGAGGGCTGAGAGCCCTCGATGGCAATGGTCAGGAGAGGAGGGGCAATCCCCTCTCCTCCCTGCACATGGGCGACCCTGGGCGGGTCCTCAAGAAGTCCGCGAGGGAGAGAATCCTCGTGGGAATGGGAGAAGTCATATGACGACATGGGGGATGACGAGTCAAACAGAGGATTAAAGTAAGAAATGAAGTGAGAGTTGCCCCTAGATGATGATCCTATGGGGAAGAAACAACTCCGCATGCACTGATGATAATGGGGAAGGGGGAGGCAAACAACCCTAAGTAAAGAGCTAAAACAAACAACTTGAATGAGATGCACACAATGGGGGAGCGAGATGAGAAAAGAATCAGCCACTTAAGCAACTAAGTTGTCCAATGATGCGCGATAATTTTTTTAGATTCCTCTTCTAGGACCTTAGTGGATTAATTAATGTATAACTTCGCTCAACCAAAAAGGTACCTAATCCGGGTAGGAAATGAAGAACTGGGTGACTCTACGGAACGCTCTCTCTCACGGATGTAAACCCTAGACTGGGGGGAGACGGTACAACCTGCCCGGCGTTCGTGTGAGAATCCACGGCTCACGGAGGCTTACGGAGGTCCTCAGTAAGGTCCCATAGTCGGCTCCAAGGAGTATGGAGACGAGAGGAAACCCTACCTCGTTAGGAATGCAACTACTATGAAAAGAATGTATGTCCCTATGCGCACCGGAGTGCATGCAAAGTCTAACCTAGCAACTAGCAACCAATGATCAACCAAATATGCAAGTAACTAAAGCAAGCATGCAACAATGATATAAGAGTAGGGGGAGATCAATAATCAGCACCAAATACCGTGGAGATCAACTAACATGGCAATCAAAGTGAATCACGGGTGCACTGTAGCACCACAAGAACGGTCTCTAGGAGGCCGCTCAGAGAGAAGGATGGTCTACAGACAACCGTATAATTCAGGGAGTGACAACAAAATAACAGGAACACCAGAGAATGCAGGAAATGAACGATGACAGAAATGAGACACGTACCAGGATGGACGGTCTATGGACAGCTGCTTAATGGCTGGAACGGACCTGCATCAACGTGTAACAGCAACCAAGCCAATAGAGTAAAAGTAGAGGCATACCTGCGCCAGCAATATGGACGGTGCACTCTCGGTCGCAGAAACGTTGGACGGCTCTGGAAGAACTGTTCAAATTCCAGAGGACAAAAAATGCAACCATCAATGATCAACCTGGAACCACTCGAAGAAAAAGGATGAACAAAGCAAAAGAGAGGGTTAGCAAGCCACTAACACGATGGGCACAAGGTGTCCCACTGTGATCGCCACAAAAGAGGGGTGTAGATATATTTCTTCTCCCGTCCGTTCTTTAATGCCTTCCCATGTCTATCTTACCACATCCAACATGGGAAATGAATGAAGATAGAGGGAAAGGGAGGAATAAAAAACATGTGATCGCCACCAAGGTGCCGAACGTGATGGACACGCCGTACCTTGGAAAAAGGGAGAGGTACTCGCCTGGGGTGCAGCACTGCAAAGATGTACGGCTCAGGATGAACCACCTATAATGATGCACGGTCTCACGACAGACCGTCTAAGAATGCTGCAGAGGACGCAGGATGAAGCACTCCTGACAGGTGAACAATTCTATCATAACCGTAGGAAGAAGAAGGATGGTCCAGATTGCACCGCACGTCTCCTTGAACGGATGGGAGAGAACTGCGCAAGACCACCATGCCAGAAGTTGCAAAAGGGTCCAACCTCCACCCTTTCCGGCCGGCCAGAAAGGATGGGCCTCGCGTTAGTGTACTGCTGACCTGCAAAACAAAGTGTAGAACACCAGGAAAAACCCAAGTTAGAAACGTAGAGTGTAGTAAACGGTCGAATGAAGTGAAATGAACATAAGTATTTGAATGGAGGATACTTGGGGGGTTTTTAAACCCCTATGGTGTCAGAAAGCATGGGAGGGTGTGTGCATGACAGTGCAAACAATGAAAATGTGGGAGAATGGATGTGTAGAAACAAACATGCAATGAGAAGAAACGAGACCATCAAATGCAAAAAGACTCAAGACTAGGACTACTCCCTGAACCGGAGGCCTATATGGACGTAGAAGGCCTCCCTCCTTGGTGCTAGGTCGCTCAAGAATTCAGCAGGGCTTCGCCGTCGACCAAAATCTCCCCCCCTTTTCAAACCCGGCCCCTAGGGTCTATTTATAGATCACCTAAAATTCCTAGCTCGAATTAGGGTTTAGAAGCATTTTCAGGTCGAGATTATCAAACAAAAGGTGAAGATAATTCAAATATCTTTCATCTGGAAGAAACGGCACTCGAAATGGTTGAGGATTCGCGGAGAAATGGCTGAATAATGTTGGGGATAAATCCACGAGGAGAGAGAGAAAATCTATTGAATCTTCAGCAATCGAGCAGATGAACGGTCTAACGATAGACCACACATCCATATGGGCGGCCCATTATGGGCGGTCCAACCTCGTTGGTAGAAATTCATCAATTCACAAAATAATCCAAATTATCCAGTGAATCTGCCGAATAGTTCGGCGCTGGACTCTCATAAATGCACGGCTACGATGAGACCGTTCAAAGGTAGAGCGGCCAAAGAACAACCGTTCTAGCCTTGTCGGTGATAAATAGATTAATTGGGTAATTATCTGAGAAAGTCGCCAAGCGTAGGACTCTGAGAGACGAGCGGCTATTATCCGTCCGTCCATCATATTGAACGGCTGGTGGAAGACCGCATAAATGCTTGTCGGTGGAAATTCAGAAAATTAACCAAAATTTCCATGAATGTATGGACGGCCCACAGACAACCACACACTGATTGAGCGGCCAGGGATGAACCGTACATGTACATGGGTGCTTGAAACTCATAGAAAAGCTCAATCAACCAAAACCAAGGCCCATTAAGCTCAGAATTGAAACAAACCTAGCCAGGGAGGGAGGCTACCCATAAAACTGGCCCAGAATGTGCCTGAAAATAGCCCCAACGAGTGATGGACAACTCGAGGCATCAACAAATGGGAGTAAGGGGAACGACTCAACTCATCGGCAAAAAACGGGTGTCAACAATATCACTCGTATTCGAGCTTTTACTGAAGGACTGTCGGGTTCGCCATCGGTGGAACTCGATGTACAAAACGGTCGTATTAGCGACCGCTTGGAGAAGAAATGGTCTCACGATAGACCGCCTGATGTCTAGTTTTTCAAAATAAGAAAAAATATTTTATTATTAATGAAGCGGTATTTTCCTTGACCGTTTGTTCCATGTAGCGGTCTTCCTCCTGACCGTTTTCTGACCTCGTACAGTAAAAGCAAAGGTTGTTTTCTGCATTTTGACTGATTATTAGTCCGTGCCTAGCATGTCTATTTGACTAGTAATGACGCATGAACGTACTGTTAACTTGGAATAATAAGAATTGGAATTAAATTTTATCATCCTCATGATTTTTCTTTCTTGATTATCACTCTTAGACCACCATGTAAAATATGTGTAGAATCAACAAGTTTTGGTCAATATAGATGATTTTGTCAGTTATATATTTTTTGAAAATTGTTCATAATATTCTGTTTGACATTCGTGCTACTCCGGTAGTACTGACTGACTGCACCGTTCATGTTTTTCGAGATTTCTAAGCCTTAATCTTGTAATAGATGGGACTCTCTACCAGATATTCCTTCCGTTGGACAAGGACCACTATTACGAGGCCTCCGTAAGACCCCGTGAGCCTAGGATTCTCACTAGGACGCCAAGCAGGTTGTACCCCAAAGCCTGTACCGATCGACTCGTGATTTCATGATGGGCGGACCAAGTTCATATGGCCTCTCTGTCTGGGGCCAAATGCGGTCATGCCCTAGACCGCTAACTAGTCCATGCGGTCCAGTGATAGACCATTTTTGACCTATTTGTGAGTCTAGTAGTAGCGGCCTCGTGTCCAACCCTCAGTTCCCTTTTGCGATTTCTATTGATCGCAAGATTCTTTGTGATGAAACTAATTGATTGTGGTGTTCCCTAAGGCTATATTTCTGGCTTATCTAGCCCTTTCCTTCTCTTTTCTCCAAATAAATCATGCTCTTAGGAATTAGATTTTGTGAGCTTAGCCTTGGAACTCTTGGCCATTATACGAGTGAATGTCTAGATTGGGATCTATGATCTAGTTTTTTTTCAATGCCAACGCATCATAAGGGCCCGGTCTGGTCTTAGGAAGAGCACCCGAAAGTACTTGTGCCCCGGGGAGTTTGTAATGACAAGGTGTGGCATTGCACCGCACTGCATGACTAGCGTGATAATCTATGACATTCTACTTCACTCCATTACTTGAACCTTCTTGCGTGACACGGCGTGTGTGCTTGATATGGCCAATTTCACATGACTTTATACTTGTTATACTTGTAATTATTCTTCATTGCCATCTATCTTTTCTTTCTCTTATTTGTCATTTGTTGCATCTTTATTTTGATTTTATCGTGTTGTCATACATGATGAAATGATTAATCATTTAAACTTTGCCTGATGATAGAGATATAAAATCCTACTGAGCTCTCGCTCACCCAGTTTTTTAATCCTTTTCAAGTAGCACGGATGGAGATTTGCAAATCGATGTGGATGGGAACGAGTAAACATAGAGAGAGCCTTCTAGTTTTGTTATGAGTCTTTGGTCTGGTTATGTCGATTCGTGTTGACTCAAGATCTATGTAATTTTCTTTTCTTCTAAGTCATTCTGATAGTTAGGAAAGTCCACAAGATGTCGTTGTAATAAGTACACTTCATCCTTACTATCAATAAAGTTTAGTTTGTGAATATGATTATTGGCCTCTTAATATTTGGTCTCTTGTGGCAATGAATGCTCTGATTGACAGAGTGATATAATTGTTGCATTCCGATTTTCCGCGTCGGGGCATGACAACTCCGGTATCTTTCGTGCTCGGGCGTGACAGTTTTCATGGTATCAGAGCCTAGGACTTCAACCCTAGGAAATTAGAAGTCATGATCGAAATCTAGGAAGAACCCAAGTCCAAGGATAGGTTTACACTTTGTACCTGATGAGATGGGTAGAGCCATCGGTTAAGTTCTATAATGATATTCGACCTTATAAATTAAACATGATACGTAGTACACTTAAATTCTCTTGTAGGATCATGGCCGCTGAAAGAGCACAATGACGCGAGATGCAACGCACCGTGCAAGGTCTTACACGGGCGCTACAGCAAGTGGCGCAAGGCGGAGCTAACTGTGGAGCTGGTAATCTCCATAGAGGTTTTTGCAACATGAACCCACCAAGATTCGCGGGCTTGTCTGACCCCGAACATGCTGAAAACTAGTTGAAGGAGATTGATAGAATTTTTCGTGTAATGCAATGCACGGATGAGGAAAGGGTCTGACTGGCTATATTCCAACTGGAGCAGGACGCTCGAGGTTGGTGGGAATCCGTAGAAGCAACACTGCGTAATGACCATGTCACATGGGATGACTTTGTTGAACATTTCAACAACAAGTACTTCTCCGACTGTATTTAGGAGAAGAAGGCCGCGGAATTTGCCGCACTGAAACAACGGACCCTGAAAGTGGTCGAGTATGAGACCCAATTCTCAAGACCGTCTTGGGGGCCCTTCCTGCAGCTGAGATAGGGGCAAGCAGATTGCCTAGGGTGATGCTTCCGAGCGCCGTGGGGCTAAACGCAAGGATCCTGGGGAGCGGCTACTCCTATCTTCGATGAAGGCTCTGACTGCCGAGAAGAAGCGGTTAAAGAAGGCAGGGGTCTCCCGTCCGGTTGAGAAGCATGCTTGCCCGACCAAGGAGCCCTCAGCCGAGGAATTCTGCCGTTCGGATCTCCCATCCATCGAGCCAGAGACGGCTGCTACGGGCGGGGAAACCGTTGTCGAGCCTGTCAGATCGCAGGCTGATGGGTTCGGTTAGCCCCCTCTTTATATTTGATAATGGTTTTGATGGGGGCATCTCTCGCCCCTTATATTTTCAAAATCCCGATTGCCCGCCAGCATGGTTCCATTACGTCCGTCACATTTTTCTGAGTCAATTCATGTAATTTTCATATTTTCTTTGAGTCATAATTATGTAATTTTCCTTTTATTTGAGTCTTGTACCTAGGTTAATCAGTCATTTACCTAGGTTAAGTGTCATTAGGTTGATAGATTAGTTTATGGGCCCAATTCATTGGGCTAGGCCCAAAGATGCCCCCCCTTCCCATGGTAATTTGTCATTGTGTTAAGAGTCAGGGTCTTTTTGTAAAATGTGGGTTGCCTATATATAAGACCTCATTTCCCCCCATTTGAATCAATGAATGAATGAATGAATGAAAATTTGAATTCTCTAGTGTCTAACTTAAATCTTCTTCTTTTGGTGAGAAGCCAATTGAGTGGGTGAGAAGCCCCTACCCCCCTCTCTCTCTACCCCTCTCTCTAAAAAGTCATTTTCTCTCTCCTCCACTTTCTCTCTCTAAAACCTGCACCCCTTTCTCTCTCCTCCCCTCCCAACCACCTTTTCTCTCTCCTCTTCCCTCCATTAAGGTCATTCCAACTACCCCAACCTTCATTACTCCACCCCTAGTCCCAAGAGACCCTCCACCAATCTATACTCCACCACCCAACCACCAACTACCCAATCCCCTCGACGTGCTGCCCGGGAGAGCATTTCTCCCTCGACTGCGCGAAGCTTCCCTGGAAGAGCATCTGAACCTGATTGGAAGCTCAACTACGGCGATTCTAGGACAGATCTTGATGAGAGTTTTTCTAAAAAAATCTTCTTCTACGAGTCTACTTTCAGAATCAAGAAGCAGAGCTCTATTTGACGACCGGGGTGAAGAGTTATCATTTTCTTCCTCCTGGTGCGCGGTTCTGCCTCCTATCAGTCTGCTCCGACCGCCCCTCAGTGTTTGAGTTCTACCAATCTACTCCGAAATCATCTGGCATCCCCGTTGCTTGCGTTTCGAAGAGGCCTCATCAACGGTTCCAACGGTACCATCCGTGCTCAAATTGAAACTCTGGAGCGCCCGTGGTACCTTCGTCTTCCTGCTGTTGAAGCTCTGCAATAGTCAAAATCAGAAACCTGCGGCCTTGTTCAAGCTTCTGCCCCGACCGGCACCGGTGACCAGAGAAATCATAATAATTCTGGCGTCATCCCGTTCCAGTTATGAAGAATCTCCAACTGGTCCCGTCATCAAAAAAATTCCGGAGTGGTCGCAGCATAAAAATAATCAACTTCCAGTCCAGAAGCGCAGAGAGTGATCAGATTCGACATCAGCTTTCTTTCTTTGCTTATAGCTCAAATTCACCCCTCCCCGCTTGGCCGGCTGAAGGCCCCTTCCCTGCGTGGAGGTCATTTGAATGTAATATTAATTAACTCCCACCCCAAGACCCCCCCTCCTGTGAGAGGTGTAGTTTTGTAATCAATAAATAGGTCAAGCTGCCCCGACGCGGCGTGTGGCGATCCCCTCGCCTCCCCGCTCGCCCACGTCTCCGAGCGGGACCGATTTCTTCAAACCGGTCGAGTACGTGCTCTAAACTTTGCTCCTTTTGTGCTTGTTCTTCCCATATTAGTTCATAGACTCCGCTGGTCCGTGAAAGCGAGTGTCCGATCCTCAAGCCCCATTGCATTGAGTGACCGCCGTGGGTGAGCTAGTAACCCGTGCCCTCGGCACGACGTCGGCACCCTTGAATTTGGCTGCCATACCCTTGGGGAACACCTTTGGCTTTGCTGGCCCTCTACCAGCAATGGCCCAGCCCACACAATCCCCCTCGGTATCACCGAGTTACCCCGGGTTTAGGTGAGTGTCGAGTGAGTGACCGCCAATAGCGGTCCATTCCGTTTGTGAATTGTGCTTGCTAAAATAGGTCCAAGGGCGTGTCACATCAAATTGGTATCAGAGCCAGGTTCTAGACTTGTCTCTACTAAGTCTTGTCCTAGGGCCATTGTATTTATCCCCCCGTTCATCTTGGCCATTTCCTACTTAGCCTACTCGCCACCCATGGACTTCATTCTAGACAAAGATATTACCTTTGACGGATCTCGTTCTAGTGATTACCTTAGGTGGGAGGCTACCATAGAAAGGTACTTTGAAAAGACTTGGGTATATGGACCCGCGAGAGTCCGCAAGGCCAAGGGACGACTTCGGGGTCAAGCCAAGAGTAAGTGAGAACACATAGAGGGATTAAGAAGGGTTAGGAGGCAAGAGCCCATTTCTTCATGGGATGACATGAAGGAAGAACTTAGGAAGATCTACATCCCTAAATATTCTCACCCAAACACCCCTATCCCGAGGAGCACTACCACTCCTCCATCCCCACCCGGCCAACTTGAGACCATCTTTAGGCCTCTTCCCCTACCACTCCCAACAAATCCCCCCTCAACCATCACTGCTACACTCCGCCACCAAATCCTATCCCTTAGGACCCAAATAATCCAAGCATCCACCTCCCCACCTAACCCCATGAGGGTCCCCACACCCCAACCAAAACCCCCTTCCACAAACCTCACTATCCAAACCCAATTAGCCACCACTTCCAGCCCTCCACAACCGGCCGATCCTAAGGGGAAGAGACCCCTAACTGACCCGATTTCCCTAACAAGGACCACCACTCCCCCTCCATTTTTCCCTATAAGGGACACTCCCGCCAAGACCGACCAACCCAAGCCACCCCAACCAACCCATCTCCCACTCCCTCCCCCAAAACTCCCATGTCTTAGGCCTCCACTACTTCCCCTCCCTATCCCAAATCAAATTTTCCTTTACCCTCCACCCCAGGTGCACTATACACCAACCATCACCACCCCAACCCCAAAAGACCCTCTTACCTCTTTGGAGGAGGAACCCATACCTGACACCATAGTGGTGACTACTCCAAAACCACTCCCCACCTTGGAGGAAATCCATGTCCAAGTTGAAGAAGAAACCTCACACGTTGGTCTTTACCTTACACCACCCTCTCTAGTTGGGGCGGAGATCATCTTAGGAGAACCCCATGTTAGTTGGCTAAAGAAGAGCCCAATAAGAGAGATCACGGCCCACGATTTCCTTCCCATAAAGGAAAATCTTCCCATAGTGGACATCTCCTCCTATCACACCATAATCCAAACATCCTACAAAGTGGAAACCTTAACGGACCTTCTCAAGGGCTTAGCTTGGCAATTTGAGTTGACCGGCTTGTTGACCCCCATGGCCCACCAATCTAGGAGCCTTGACCTCCTACACCATTGTGTCGGGTCTATCACCTCGGTTTGCACAATTGGTTGCTACACTAGCGACCTCCTTCTATTCCTCCCCACACCCGATGAGCCCGACCTTCTCCTCAATTTGGAGCTTCTTATATCGGGTGGAAAGTCAAGCCCTCCCCTCATGGCCGACCCACCCACCAAGAACTTCGGGCCAATTATCTCATTAGAGGAGGATGACCCACCACCATTTGAGGATCTTGAGGACATAGGGTCCCTCTCCCTCGATAACCTTTTTTATGATCCCTTTGATCCCTTCCAATGGGGGTCAAGGAACCCATGGGACCCAACCACCTTATCCACCACCCACCTTTCTCTATCCCAACAAACCATGTTTGACCCAAGCCACCCTATCCTAAACCCGGGTTACACCTTGGGAGCCATGACCTTGGGCCACATATCCCTAGGTAATAAGGTTGTGCTCCACCCCATGATGACCACCTTCTTAGATCCATTCGATCCTTTCCAATGGGAGTTCAAAGGTTGTCCCAGATACGGCCATTCGATCCTATACACATGGAAGTCACCCTTGGGAAAAACATGCATGTGTCTAGGCTTACCACACCACTTGGCATGAACACTATGTTGGGTCCATTCATTCATATCACCCACATGTCAAGTAGAAAGTATGAGTGATCCATATTTGGATGTAATGGTCCACCTTCATTCATCATGGGTCTTAAGCATGTCAAAGGCATCTACGGATGTCCGGGTCCCCCGATATTTATCACCACTTTGCATGATACGGCCACCTACGGGTGCCCCGGCCCACCTAGGCTGACCAAAGTCTACACTGCATCATTACATGATATGTCTACTTTTGGTTGCCCAGGTCCACCCATCACCCCTAGAATGTCTGCATTCACAACATTGCATTAAAAGATCCGCAAGCACATTAGCAAGAAGAATGTGACTTATAAAAGGTTGGCCGACTCTCATCGACGTCACCAAAATTTCCACGTGGGTTATTTTGTGATGGTGAGGACGGAGCTCTCCCCAAGAGACATCTCCAAATTGAGGCCTCGTGGGGCTGGTCCCTTCCAGGTTACGAGGTACATTGGCGCTGAGTTATATCTTCTCGAGGAGTATGGAGCGGACCCCACATTCAATGTGGTAGACATAGTGCCCTATCAGGGCCCCACGGTGGTACCCAGTGAGGATATTGAGACTACTTCCTCCAATTGAGAGAGCACCCACCCGTGAAGAGAGTCCACTAGCCAAGAGAGCCCCAGCGTGAACAAATTGAGCAAATATTGGATGAACATGTCACTGCCATCAGGAGCAAGGTGTATGAGCGCTATCTCGTCGGGTGGACGGATCAGTCTCCTTCGGATGACTTATGGGCGATATCACTTCTACACCCTCCCAGGAGGGAAGGACTCTTACTCGACGGAGTCGAGTTCTCTGCACCCTGGGAGTATGATGGGGGCATCTCTCGCCCCTTATATTTTCAAAACCTCGGTTGCCCGCCAGCATGGTTCCATTACGTCCGTCACATTTTTCTGAGTCAATTCATGTAATTTTCATATTTTCTTTGAGTCATAATTATGTAATTTTCTTTTTATTTGAGTCTTGTACCTAGGTTAATGAGTCCTTTACCTAGGTTAAGTGTCATTAGGTTGATAGATTAGTTTATGGGCCCAATTCATTGGGCTAGGCCCAAAGACGCCCCCCCTTCCCTTGGTTATTTGTCATTGTGTTAAGAGTCAGGGTCTTTTTGTAAAATGTGGGTTGCCTATATATAGGACCCCATTTCCCCCTATTTGAATCAATGAATGAATGAAAATTTGAATTCTCTAGTGTCCAACTTAAATCTTCTTCTTTTGGTGAGAAGCCAATTGAGTGGGTGAGAAGCCCCTACCCCCCTCTCTCTCTACCCCTCTCTCTAAAAAGTCATTTTCTCTCTCCTTCACTTTCTCTCTCTAAAACCTACGCCCCTTTCTCTCTCCTCCCCTCCCAACCACCTTTTCTCTCTCCTCTTCCTTCCATTAAGGTCATTCCAACTACCCCAACCCTCATTACTCCACTCCTAGTCCCAAGAGACCCTCCACCAATCCATACTCCACCACCCAATCACCAACTACCCAATCCCCTTCCCTAAGCACCCTCTCATCTCCCAAGGGAGACTTCTCCACTCCCTAAGCACCCCTTCCCTTCCCCAATACCACCCCTCCCATCCCCAAGACAAAAAAAATTAACCCCACCCTTAAACCTATTTTCAAATATCCTTTCCCTCTCTCCCTTCTAACCAAATTCGCAGCCCCCACTCCCACCATCTGTTGGACCCCCTTCCAGACCCTATTCTCCCTCTCCCACACCTTAGAACACCCCCTCCAAGGCCCCCGTACAACTAGGGGTCACTCCCACACTCATCCACCCCTATTTCCCCTCCCATATACCCCATTTCCCCCATCATCTTCAACCTATAGTTCCTAGTTCACAGGCAGCAGAGGAATACCCTATTGCAGAGCTTTCCACGTCTTCACCGGGAAGCTTCAGAGGACATACCATATACCATCGGAAGCATCTGCCTGTCTTCTTCGCAACGGCGGTGGTTTTGTCGTCGTCCGAGCACCGTGCTGCCCGGGAGAGCATTTCTCCCTCGACTGCGTGAAGCTTCCCTGGCAGAGCATCTAAACCTGGTTGGAAGCTTGACTGCAGCGATTCTAGGACAGATCTTGACGAAAGTTTTTCTACAAAAATCTTTTTCTACGAGTCTACTTTTAGAATCAAGAAGCAGAGCTCTGTTTGGCGACTGGGGTGAAGAGTTATCATTTTCTTCCTCCTGGTGCGCGGTTCTGCCTCCTATCAGTCTGCTCCGACCCCCCCTCAGTGTATGAGTTCTACCGATCTACTCCGACATCATCTGTCATCCCTGTTGCTTGCGTTTCGAAGAGGGCTCGTCAACGGTTCCAACGATACCATCCGTGCTCAAATTGAAACTCTAGAGCGCCCGTGGTACCTTCGTCTTCCTGCTGTTGAAGCTCTGCAACAGTCAAAATCAGAAACCTGCGGCCTTGTTCAAGCTTCTGCCCCGACCGGCACCGGTGACCAGAGAAATCAGAATATTTCTGGCATCATCCCGTTCCAGTTACAAAGAATCTCCAACTGGTCCCATCATCAAAAAAATTCCGGAGTGGTCGCAACGTCAAAACAATCAACTTCCAGTCCAGAAGCGTAGAGAGTGATCAGATTCGACATCGGCTTTCTTTCTTTGCTTATAGCTCAAATTCACCCCTCCCCGCTTGGCCGGCTGAAGGCCCCTTCCCTGCGTGGAGGTCATTTGAATGTAATATTAATTAACTCCCACCCCAAGATCCCCCCTCCAGTGAGATGTCTAGTTTTGTAATCAATAAACAGGTCAAGCTGCCCCGACGCGGCGTGTGGGGATCCCCTCGCCTCCCCGCTCGCCCACGTCTCCGAGCGGGATCGATTTCTTCAAACCAGTCGAGTACGTGCTCTAAACTTTGCTCCCTTTGTGCTTATTCTCCCCATATTAGTTCATAGACTCCGCTGGTCCGTGAAAGGGAGTGCCCGGTCCTCAAGCCCCATTGCATTGAGTGACCGCTGTGGGTGAGCTAGTAACCCGTGCCCTCGGCACGACGTCGGCACCCTTGAATTGGGCTGCCATACCCTTGGGGAACACCTTTGGCTTTGCTGGCCCTCTACCAGCAAGGGCACAGCCCACACAATCCCCCTCGGTATCACCGAGTTACCCCGGGTTTAGGTGAGTGTCGAGTGAGTGACCGCCAATATCGGTCCATTCCGTTTGCGAATTGTGCTTGTTAAAATAGGTCCAAGGGTGTGTCACATTAGGTTTTGATGATTACAATATATTGTGTGGTTTGCATTTGCATTGAAGTGAAAATCATTCATGATTATATTGTGGAAAATAATCAGTGATCACTTTGGAGCTTATGTCATAATATGTTATTTTGCAGGTTTGGATGCGACCTTGGAGCTTCACATGCTCAGACCTTCATGTGAATATTGCTAATAGTGTCTTGATTGGGGTTGAAAGCCCTTTCATGTTTTTGGACTTATATTGACTGCATTTCAATGTGGGAAGATTGGTTTTATAGCATATGACTCCATGCTTACTTTTCATGACTATTTAGTGATAGTGGTTTGGAATACCTTGTTCACTTTCCTTCTAAATAAACCCAAGTATGGGTATTGGTTTTATGACTCTTCTTGAATGCTATTCTGGTTGGCTAGTTCATTTGATTGCATTGGTGATTGGACTGCTAAGGCAGTTTTTCTGTTCTCCTTGGGATGGGTCGACTCCATGGGACGACCCCTGTGTAACGACCCGAGAATCCGATTACTGGGAAGGCCCGATAACCGGAGACTCGCACCGCCACCCACGCGTCCGAAGACTCGGAAGGGTTAAAAGGATGGTGTGGAGACTACACAAGTATCACAAATAATTGTAGAAATTAAACAGTTATATGATTAAGTAGGAAATAAATTAACAATTTACATGATACATGGTCCACAAGATAGCAATAAAATAACAAAAGTAGTAGTAGTCCAAAACTAGTAGAGAGACAAAAATAAAAGTACAGCTACACGGGACATACCCCGGCTCTGACCTCTGGCACTAATGCTGGGCACCCGAACCACGCTGAGCCTCAGATGCGCTCCCCTGGAGCCGCGCCTCCCCTAAAACACGGTGAAAACTCGCAGGGAATGAGTCTCAGAGCAAGACTCGGTAGGGATCATTCGAACCCTACCTCGCAAACGGAGAACCTGCTACGCTAGCTATCACGCCCCGAACCGATAGCAGCGGAACGTGTCGTTCGGAATGCGGCAGTGATACAGTCGTGAATAATCAGAGCATACATAAGACACAAAATTTAAACTGGACAAATGTGGGCCAAACAACCTTTATTAATAACCAATATTCAAATTACATAACTTGACTTAACTAATAAAGAAAAGACTCACATGACAGGACAAGACTCAAGAAAACAAAAGATAGTGACTTGGTGACTCCAATTATCGAGACTCAAGGAAAGATAAAAATACAACAACATGTTTCTCCATTACACTCATCACTCTTGCCCTTCCCCATCTGATGGAATAACTTCAATGTCGTTACCTGAAAAATGTTGAAGATAGGCAGGTGAGCGAAACGCTCAGTAGGAATTACATCTCTCATCAAGCAGAATATAAGTGATTAACCAATTAACATGTTCATGATGATGCAACGCATGTAACTAGAAAATCGTGATGATCAACTATCAGGAAAGAAGAATACTAAAGTCAAAGGCAGATATGAGATCAAGAGATATAGGGACGAATTCCAATACAGAGTCAAGGCCAAGTTATCAGAATATAACAAGGACAGATGCGCGGATGAACATAACTTCAGAATTGGCCAGAATATAACAGAGTTCAATAATAATAATAAGCAGATTAATCAGTCCAGCGGAATAACTAATTTAACAGAATAACAGAATAACAAATAACAGAATATCAGAATAACAGAATATCAGAATTTCCAAAATAACAGATTTAACAGATAACAGATCAGAACAGATATAAAGACGTTGGTGCAATGTCACACCCAGAATTTTACCATGGTTTACAGAATTGGACTTCCGTCCTTCCTGGCACTGAAAAGTCGTGGACCCAGAGCCCTTTAATATTTCAGAATCAGATTTGGCCAAATACAGAGTCAAAGGGTTATGTTCTCGAATTGATGACAAGAAGATTCCAAAAGGAGTTGAGTGTCAAGACTAACAGAAAATCAAAGTAACACGGATCAGATCCAGGGTTTTTAAGGTACAACCAGCTCGGCTGCCTTGAGGGAATCCAAGGCTAGCGGAGACTTACGAAGGTCCCAATGACTAACTTGCCAGTCCGAAGGAACGGAATGTCCAACGAAGGACTCGTATGTCACCGAGAGTTGAGGTGTATAAGTGAACCAATCATGAAACAAGGACTCCATCTACGGACGTGAGATGAGAGTGCCAGAAGACCCGCGGTATGGGTCAAAATCGGGAGAAAACGGTGAGAACATGAATGTGTTAATTATAGAATTGATGTCCATCCAATTCTATAATTAACTATAATTAAATAAACTTATATTATTTGACGCCCATGGGTGACGTCATTTATTAATTAGCGTCCTCTTGGAGGGACGTTAATTTTATGATTTTTAACTGAATTTATTTAACAAGAATTCACATTTATATCTATTTATCTGAATAATTTCATAAACACGCATTCCAAGACACATTAATTTATTTAAAATAATTCACGGAAATAGAGTATATGATAATTAGGAGAAAAATACAAGGATTCTAAATATATAATTTTTCATAATTTTCTATTACATATTTTAATAAATATGGATTTTGAAAGATATTTCAAAAACATACATTCCAAGACACCTTGATTTATTTAAAATAATTTACGGAAATAGAATATATGATAATTAGGAGAAAAATACAAGGATTCTAAATATATATTTTTCATAATTTTCAATTACATATTTTAATAAATATGAATTTTCAAAGACATATATACATGATATATATATATATATATATATATAGTTAATTTGACGCCACTATTCCCAGGCGTCCAAATGAATTTGACGACCTCAATTTAGTCGTCATTTCAAAAACTCTAATTTTTGGAACCTCTTGTTTCTGGGCGTAATCACGTCGGAATCTAGCTTATAATATACCGAAATGATCGGCTCGAAAAACTCTACCTAACCAGACGTTCAAAATAATTTTTCGTTGAGAGACGGGGGATCTTGAGATAGGGGGCACGAAAAATGGTACAACCACTTTCACTACCTCGGTCTCCACCCCAATAGTACGCCCATAAATTTTCATGGCCAAAGGATACTCCTATACCCATGAACAAACTATTAATGCGAAAAACTCATAACTAACATATATAGAATTGACGACTGGTCATTGATCAATTTTTTCAGAATTTATTAAGTGACGACACGGTGGCTGTCATCTTCTATGAAAATAACGCCCTAGGTAGGGTCGCTATTTACTGTAAAATTTTAGAATCTCACATAACACATCGATAATCTATATGCATGATATATACAGTTTTAATCTATCATTTTGGCTTCGTTACTTGAGACAAATCATGAATTAACTTCGTTTGGGCTACGAAACTTGAGAAAACCTACGTACAACTAAAAGAACATGATCATGCAATATCTTATAATTAATTTGGCTTGGTAGAGAGAACACCTACGGAAAATTAGAGATTACGAACTCAAACACAAGATATAAGCATGCTGTTTATGATCGTAAAAATATGTATTATCTTTGTTAATTAAATTTAGCTGTCAGAGAGAACACCTACCTAAAGTTAACCGGAATGATCATATAATGTTTAATCATTAACAATGTTTGGCTTGGAGGAGAGATCACCTACCTGGGCGAATGAAGAAGAGGGACGCAATGCTTTACAAGTTCTCTGTAACTTACAGCAGCAGCACACCCATGGCACGAAAACCTTTTTCCACAGCACGCCTCCAACGCATCAATAGCAAGCCAACGACAGCAGCAGCAGCACCATCCTTCTGCTGTGGCAAGGGCCTCTTATTTATAATAGTTTTGGCCTTTACGAATCTTAGTATGTTTAAGGAATCCTAGTTGATTTAGAGGTTCCCAAATAAACCCAATCTTCCCTTAACTTCAGCCGCCTTCCCCGAGGGTTTGCAGGAACCCTAATCTCCCACCTTGCCATCCAACGTAACAAGGTTTCCAAGGCCCACTAAAATAGGTATCATATTTATGGATATATCCTACATAAATTCCAACGTGAGAAAGCCTTGTGAAGAACATGGAAGTCCTATGAGTCCAATAAATTTAACCTCACATCTCTGCATTCTTATTAGGCCCATTAGTCTTTAAGCTTTGGTCTCCTACGGGAAGCCCATTAATATTTATATGTGCATATATATGTTGTGTGTTTGTTTAGCCCATTTATTGACCTTGGTTTCTACTAAAACCTATTAATTAACGCATGGCCCCTTTAACGTAGGATCCTCATATTTATATTTTCATACACATTTTCTTTGGGGTTTTAATTTAGAGACTAGAGTATATCATTAAGGCCCATTTATTATATCCATTAGAATTATAGATGGTTTTATCTAAATTAAATGGTAGAACTATATATATATAGACCTTTCTCATTTCCATTGTTGTCTCGGGTATCAGAGTCGAGTTCAATCCTATGACCTTTAACTCAATTATCTATTTGTGACTCGTTAGGGTTTTAGCTTAATGGTTGGGCTTTAATCCTTTTTGAAGGATTTATTCATATCCTTCTAATTAATATTTAGGCCCACTATCAATTTAGGTTATTTCTATTATAAAAATTTTATTTTCTATATTTATTTCATGACCAATATTAATATATATCCTTTAAACATTTCGGGATGCTACACCCTCCCCCCCTTAAAAGAATTTGGTCCCCAAATTCAACTGAAATTCATCTCCAATCTATATCAGTGGGGTATCTAGTTCTAGTTTCCATTCATAAGACAAAATCATTTAGGCATGCTAATAAAACAACCCAATGAACTAGGCCAAGGTTAAGGGGTACCTTTAGTTACATCATTATCAACAGGTGTGATTTGTCTCATTGCTTGCAATTGTATTTGATGCCGTTCCCTATTGCGACCCTTTGCCAATTGAGGTTGATCTTTAGGGAGGGGACAGTCGACAACCTTATGCTCCTGGCTTCCACAGCGAAAACAAGCTCCGTTCTTCCAGTGACACTTTTCAGTTTTGTGACCATCATTCTCACAATGCTTGCACTTTGCTTCCTTAGGCTTCTTGCCATTCAGAACATCGTTTCCCTCATTGGGCCTCTTGTTGCCATTACCTTCTTTCTTCTTCTCCATTCTCGCCTTGACCTTGTCGGATAATTCCATAGCATCTTCCAATAACTTAGCTCTCTTAACCATCTCGGCATATGATTGAATGTCCATTGGTGCCAACTGGGGTATGTACTGCAGTCTTAGTCCATTTAAGAATCTCATAGCTTTCATCTTTTCTGTCATGATTAAATGAGGTGCATACCGTGATAACCTCGAGAACTGAGCCTCATATTCTGCCACAGACATGCTTCTTTGTTTGAGCGAGGCAAATTCACCTGCCTTTCTCTCCCGAACTCTCTCTGAGAAATACTTCTCGTTGAAGTGTTCTAAAAATTCTACCCAAGTCACTTGAATGTTTAGCAAAGTGGCTTCTACGGACTCCCACCAAGCCCTTGCATCCTTCTCTAGTTGAAATGTTGCTAAAAGGACTTTATCTTGATCCGAGCATTGCATTACTCGGAAGATTCTTTCTATCTCCTTAGTCCAATCTTCCGCCACATCAGGATCAGGAGTTCCACTAAATCTAGGGGGATTGAGGCTCCGGAACTCACGATGTAACTCTCCAGCTCCACGATTGGCTCCACCCTCGGCTACCCGCTGAAGAGCCTGAGTCAATCCTTGAACCGTCCTTTGCATCTCATGCCATTGGGCACGCCCGGCAGCCATTGTTATCTATCTAGTTATACAAGATACAAATAATCTCATGTAAGATTATCAAGTAATTCTCATGAAATTTTACTAAGCTATCTTCATAAGCTAATCTTATTAGTATTTTAATTTCCTTTTTAGCTCTTAACCCAAGGTTCTACCCAATCTCACCACGTAATAATGGGGTTGAACCTAGAACTTATGACAACCTATAGTCAAGACCTAGGGTTTAATATACCTAGGCTCTGATACCACAAACTGTCACGCCCCGAACCGATAGCAGCGGAACGTGTCGTTCGGAACACGGCAGTGATACAGTCGTGAATAATCAGAGCATACATAAGACACAAAATTTAAACTGGACAAATGTGGGCCAAACAACCTTTATTAATAACCAATATTCAAATTACATAACTTGACTTAACTAATAAAGAAAAGACTCACATGACAGGACAAGACTCAAGAAAACAAAAGATAGTGACTTGGTGACTCCAATTATCGAGACTCAAGGAAAGATAAAAAGACAACAACATGTTTCTCCATTACACTCATCACTCTTGCCCTTCCCCATCTGATGGAATAACTTCAATGTCGTTACCTGAAAAATGTTGAAGATATGCAGGTGAGCGAAACGCTCAGTAGGAATTACATCTCTCATCAAGCAGAATATAAGTGATTAACCAATTAACATGTTCATGATGATGCAATGCATGTAACTAGAAAATCGTGATGATCAACTATCAGGAAAGAAGAATACTAAAGTCAAAGGCAGATACGAGATCAAGAGATATAGGGACGAATTCCAATACAGAGTCAAGGCCAAGTTATCAGAATATAACAAGGACAGATGCGCAGATGAACATAACTTCAGAATTGGCCAGAATATAACAGAGTTCAATAATAATAATAAGCAGATTAATCAGTCCAGCGGAATAACTGAATTTAACAGAATAACAGAATAACAAATAACAGAATATCAGAATAACAGAATAACAGAATATCAGAATTTCCAAAATAACAGATTTAACAGATAACAGATCAGAACAGATATAAAGACGTTGGTGCAATGCCACACCCAGAATTTTACCATGGTTTACAGAATTGGACTTCCGTCCTTCCTGGCACTGAAAAGTCGTGGACCCAGAGCCCTTTAATATTTCAGAATCAGATTTGGCCAAATACAGAGTCAAAGGGTTATGTTCTCGAATTGATGACAAGAAGATTCCAAAAGGAGTTGAGTGTCAAGACTAACGGAAAATCAAAGTAACACGGATCAGATCCAGGGTTTTTAAGGTACAACCAGCTCGGCTGCCTTGAGGGAATCCAAGGCTAGCGGAGACTTACGAAGGTCCCAATGACTAACTTGCCAGTCCGAAGGAACGGAATGTCCAACGAAGGACTCGTATGTCACCGAGAGTTGAGGTGTATAAGTGAACCAATCATGAAACAAGGACTCCATCTACGGACGTGAGATGAGAGTGCCAGAAGACCCGCGGTATGGGTCAAAATCGGGAGAAAACGGTGAGAACATGAATGTGTTAATTATAGAATTCATGTCCATCCAATTTTATAATTAACTATAATTAAATAAACTTATATTATTTGACGCCCATGGGTGACGTCATTTATTAATTAGCGTCCTCTTGGAGGGACGTTAATTTTATGATTTTTAACTGAATTTATTTAACAAGAATTCACATTTATATCTATTTATCTGAATAATTTCATAAACACGCATTCCAAGACACATTGATTTATTTAAAATAATTCATGGAAATAAAGTATATGATAATTAGGAGAAAAATACAAGGATTCTAAATATATAATTTTTCATAATTTTCTATTACATATTTTAATAAATATGGATTTTGAAAGATATTTCAAAAACATACATTCCAAGACACCTTGATTTATTTAAAATAATTTACGGAAATAGAATATATGATAATTAGGAGAAAAATACAAGCATTCTAAATATATATTTTTCATAATTTTCTGTTACATATTTTAATAAATATGAATTTTCAAAGACATATATACATGATATATATATATATATAGTTAATTTGACGCCACTATTCCCAGACGTCCAAATGAATTTGACGACCTCAATTTGGTCGTCATTTCAAAAATTCTAATTTTTGGAACCTCTTGTTTCTGGGCGTAATCACGTCGGAATCTAGCTTATAATATACCGAAATGATCGGCTCGAAAAACTCTACCTAACCAGACGTTCAAAATATATTTTCATTGAGAGACGGGGGATCTTGAGATAGGGGGCACGAAAAATGGTACAACCACTTTCACTACCTCGGTCTCCACCCCAATAGTACGCCCATAAATTTTCATGGCCAAAGGATACTCCGATACCCATGAACAAACTATTAATGCGAAAAACTCATAACTAACATATATAGAATTGACGACTGGTCGTTGATCAATTTTTTCAGAATTTATTAAGTGACGACACGGTGGCTGTCATCTTCTATGAAAATAACGCCCTAGGTAGGGTCGCTATTTACTGTAAAATTTTAGAATCTCACATAACACATCGATAATCTATATGCATGATATATACAGTTTTAATCTATCATTTTGGCTTCGTTACTTGAGACAAATCATGAATTAACTTCGTTTGGGCTACGAAACTTGAGAAAACCTACGTACAACTAAAAGAACATGATCGTGCAATATCTTATAATTAATTTGGCTTGGTAGAGAGAACACCTACGGAATATTAGAGATTACGAACTCAAACACAAGATATAAGCATGCTGTTTATGATCGTAAAAATATGCATTATCTTTGTTAATTAAATTTAGCTGTCAGAGAGAACACCTACCTAAAGTTAACCGGAATGATCATATAATGTTTAATCATTAACAATGTTTGGCTTGGAGGAGAGATCACCTACCTGGGCGAATGAAGAAGAGGGACGCAATGCTTTACAAGTTCTCTGTAACTTACAGCAGTAGCACACCCATGGCAGGAAAACCTTTTTCCACAGCACGCCTCCAACGCATCAATAGCAAGCCAACGACAGCAGCAGCAGCACCATCCTTCTGCTGTGGCAAGGGCCTCTTATTTATAATAGTTTTGGCCTTTACGAATCTTAGTATGTTCAAGGAATCCTAGTTGATTTAGAGGTTCCCAAATAAACCCAATCTTCCCTTAACTTCAGCCGCCTTCCCCGAGGGTTTGCAGGAACCCTAATCTCCCACCTTGCCATCCAACGTAACAAGGTTCCCAAGGCCCACTAAAATAGGTATCATATTTATGGATATATCCTACATAAATTCCAACGTGAGAAAGCCTTGTGAAGAACATGGAAGTCCTATGAGTCCAATAAATTTAACCTCACATCTCTGCATTCTTATTAGGCCCATTAGTCTTTAAGCTTTGGTCTCCTACGGGAAGCCCATTAATATTTATATGTGCATATATATGTTGTGTGTTTGTTTAGCCCATTTATTGACCTTGGTTTCTACTAAAACCTATTAATTAACGCATGGCCCCTTTAACGTAGGATCCTCATATTTATATTTTCATACACATTTTCTTTTGGGTTTTAATTTAGAGACTACAATATATCATTAAGGCCCATTTATTATATCCATTAGAACTATAGATGGTTTTATCTAAATTAAATGGTAGAACTATATATATATAGACCTTACTCATTTCCATTGTTGTCTCGGGTATCAGAGTCGAGTTCGATCCTATGACCTTTAACTCAATTATCTATTTGTGACTCGTTAGGGTTTTAGCTTAATGGTTGGGCTTTAATCCTTTTTGAAGGATTTATTCATAGCCTTCTAATTAATATTTAGGCCCACTATCAATTTAGGCTATTTCTATTATAAAAATTTTATTTCCTATATTTATTTCATGACCAATATTAATATATATACTTTAAACATTTCGGGATGCTACACTAGCAGTAAGCGAGTACCTCGGAAAGGGAAGCCCTGTCATCTATAAAACACCGATCTCATGGCACGAAAACTGACACATGTGCCACGGTGAAACGACCGGAACATCACGGCCAACACGATAAAAAACCCGAAGGTCGAAGTGGCAATGACTGATAGTCTGTCAGTCCGAACTCGACAGGAGTACCTCGCATTAGAAGCACAGTCGGTAGCGTCCCTTGACATCTTATACCGCACCCACTACAAGAAAAGAGGTATTAATGACGAAAATTTTAGACGAACTAATTTCCGTCGCAAATCTGTCTATAAATTCGGGCGGATGATTTCATCGCAAATTCTATATGTATTTCGGATAGAATATTACCTGTCTGAATATCCGTCTCAATTTGTGACGGCATTTGAGACGGATATTCAGATGAACAATACTACGTCTGAAATTTGAGATGGAAATACATTCCGTTCGAAGTTTCGTCGCAAAATTTCATCCTCCCGCCTCGATCCACACCCCTATTTCCCCCCCACCTTCCCTCTCACTCTCACTCTTTCTCCTCTCCATCGTCGCCGTCGGAGCTGCCGTCCTCCTCCCTCCCTCTCGTCGTCGCTGCACGACGCTGCCACCGTCTGCGCCATCGCCGCCGGCCTCCGTCCCTCTTGTCGTCGCCGCCGCCTCCGACCTCCTCCCTCCCACCCTCCTGGTCACGGGAGAAGCGCCGGTGCCACGATCGGTTGTCGCCGGACTGCACCGTCACCGTCCTCGGCCGCCATTCGCTCCGATAAGTCCCCTCCCCCTCCCTCGCCAGCGCCAGTGCCATTGTTCTTTTTCTTTTTTTTTAGGTTGGGGATCATCGGAGGGGTTCCGGTGGGGGGAAGGGGGAGGTTGTCGGTGGGAGGGGAGGGTGGGGGGCAGGGGGAGCTCGGGGGGGGAGGGAGAGCTCGTCGGTGGGAGGGGGTTCAGGGAGGGTGGGGGGGGGAGGGGTACCTCGGAGGGGGAGGGGGAGCTCGGAGGTGGGAGGGGGGTTCAGGGAGGGTGGGGGGGGGAGGGGGAGCTTGCCGGTGGGAGGGGAGGGGGGTTCAGGGATGTCGTCGGAGGGGGAGGGGGGTTTAAGGATGGTGGGGGGGAGGGGGAGCTCGTGGGAGGGGGAGGGCGGGTTCAAGGAGGGTGGGGGGGTGGAGCTCGGTGGGGAGGGGGGGTTCAGGGAGGGTGCGGTGGGATCGGCGTGGCGTCTGTGGAGCCGGCCGAACGGAGGGTGGCTGGGGCGAACAAGCCAAGCCTAGATGGGGCCAAGGGCGATGGGCGGTCGGGGACGGTGGCTGTAGTGAGGGCCTATTTTTTACAAGAGATTTCCAACTTGTATTCAACTTAATCGGACAGTTTATTAATATTGGTGCTCTTTAAGTTATACCATTGATTTATTTTGTTGAGACTTTCACAGTGAGAATAGTTTTTCTATCCACCTATATTTGTTAGGCATTTTAATTAAGAAATATATTTCACCGAGCAATATATATATATATATATATATATATATATATATATATATATATATATATATAAGGCTGGATGAAGGCAATGGCCGAAAGAGAAGATTTCTTAGAGTGGTCTCTAGGAGGATTTGAGAATTAAATCTTTATTTTATTATTAAAATGTTAGATAATATTTTTATTAGAGCTCCACTATCAATAAGAGTGTCTATTAAGGATTTTTTTAAAAGAAATTTTAGAAATGTTCTATGTGGAGATGACTACAATCGGATGGCAACATAACTCTGCACATTAAATTGTGTGCATGATCCACCCTAACCCCATATATAATCATGTGCAAACTAAAGTGTGGAGGGCTGAGAAAAACCCAAAAGGTTAAAGGATTTTTTAACATATGTACCCTTATAAACTTATATATTTAAATCCCGCATTTAGACGTATTACTATAGGTATCCCTGATATATCTAAAATGTCTGAGATTATACCCCTGTGGTTCTCATGCTGTTAACGATGGAAGAATATGTTCATGTGAATATGTCGTAGAAATTATTAGGCCACCCACCTCATCCTCTCCTTGGTGGTGGCATCGGTGCGGTGAGAGATGCCCCCTCTCATGCCCAAGGTTCTCTGCCGCGACCCCCTTTTAGATTTGTCGCCTCTTTCCCTATCGTGAAGGGGGAGGACAAGGGAAGACATGCGAGGCTGAGGCCTGTGGTGGGCGCCATGGAGGGACAACGTATGCAACAGTTGATGTTCCTCTGGCTGGAAGTCCCAAGCACACCCATGTGGCTCTCATGAGTGGCAACCACGGCACTGCCAAGTTGTGTATCTGCTAACTCCACATCCCTACCATCGATGCTATTTGTGTAGGGGTACACTGCACAAGGGTCGACCCTTGCAGACTGGGGGGTCTACCCTTCCATGGCTATTGCGTTCAGCCTGTCGCCCCTTGTGGGCTTCGCATGCATAAGGCCAAAAAAAATAAAATTCACCTATTACTGGGAAGGAGTCGACTCCCTCCCGGCTCCCTGCTGCCGCTTGGGCCGCTGCCTGGGGGGGTGTTGACTCTGGAAGTTGACACATTCCCAGCCCCCCCCCCTCCGTTGTCTAGCCTGCTGACTGGGGGTGTCGACTCTGGGAGTCGACACCTCCCCAGCCGATCCTACTGTTCTTTGCAACGTGTCCCCTGCTGTTCTTTGCAGCATGTCCATCCTTTAAAAAAAAGGAAAGGAGAGGAATAGAAAGAGAAATAAAGAAACACAAGGGCAAAAAATGAACCAAGCCATGGCACATCCAAATTAGTCCATTTTTGGGTTCCCCTTTTTCTACAGTTTGAACCCCCCCCCCAAGAAAAGAAACAGAATAGCCAAAAAAAAAGAAGGAAGGGGAAGAAGACTCGGAGGTTCCTCTGGGTTTGCATAGGCAGCAGACAAGGGTGGAGGGCCCACTGGCCTCTCCCCCTTTCTCTCTGCGATGCGGTGGTCTTAATAGAAAAAGAAAAGAGAGCAGAACAAAAGAGAAAAATAAAAGAAAAGGGGAAGGAGAAGCCTTGAAGGTCCCACCTCAGGGTTCTGTGTTGTGCAACCTGAACAGGAACAAAAGGGGACATCAACAAAATGGGGAAGAAGAAGACCCGGAGGTCCCACCTCCGGGTTGTGCAATTAGCCTCTCCCATTGGCCTCCCCTCTCTGTTTTGTGTAAAATGAAAAAGAAAGAGAGAAGAGAAAGAGAGAAAGAAGAAAAAAAAGAGGGAATCATAGCGGCACATCTCCAGGTCAGGGGACCCTCTAGGCTGCCCCTTCCCTAGGTCGGCAAACCCGAACTCATTTAAATGAGATCATTCACCTAAAAAAAAGGGACCCTCTGGGCTGCCCTCGCACGAAGCAAACGAATCAACCAGATAAATAGATGAATAAAATTATTTTTTAAAATTTAGTGTGTCCACAGCAATAGTCGACTTATAGCAATAGGTAAATACTCCAAAAATTATGCTTGTGATTTCAAACTTTGTGGATTTTAATTGCATATAAATGTGTTTTTAAATCTGATTTTAACAGAAATTTGATGTTGATCTGACTCAAAAATGTGGATTGTTTAGTTTTGATGTTCTTCATTTGAATATTTTTTTAAATTAGATATTATTTAGACGGATGTATGCAGAATGATAAGTGCGATGTTATTTAATTTTATGTTATATAAACACATGGGGTATTCCATGTGAGCTGAGGTGCGTGGGTGTGACCTAACAATACACGCACTTCAGGAGAGCGTGTTAAACCCGTGTCAATGAACCTTCCCGTTCAAGAATTTGGGATTGATGTGTATGTTCTCTTTTTTTTTATGAGAATGTATCTATCTACCTCAAAGTCTTGAATTGTCCCGTTTGGACAGTCTGTGAATGTTTGATCGCACTTAGGCAGTTATTTACTATATGTGTTTGTATGGTTTGCTGAAAATATTGGTTGCGTCTCCTCACTCTTTTTCGATATACATTTATTGATTTTGAGTGTTTTCTTAACCACTTACTTATAAGTGTTTAAGAAAACTTTAAAATCAATAAATATTTTTGGTATATCGGAGAAGTGTGGGGAGATGCTGCCGAAATTTTCAGTAAATTATGCAACAAATATAGTAAGTGATTGTGCGATCAAACCTTCATGGATGGGTTAAAAAGTGATAATCTAAATAATAGTCCTCATCCAACTACAAATGGTCTGCGACCAAAGATGTGAGGAATGGGTCGGGTTTATTTTCAAGAGTAATGATTTAAAAGTTACTTGTGTATTAACATTTATTGGGTGCGGGCGAAATATTGACAGATCGTTCATGGATGTATCGTAGAATAGTTGACCGGGTGGTGTCGGATGATTTTAAGAATGGAGTTGAGAGTTTCATTCAGTTTGCATTGGGGAATCCAAACACATCAATAGACCGCGACGGTCACATTCGTTGCCCTTGTTCAAGTTGTAGAAACTTGAGGTGGCGTTCACCATGGGATGTGCAACATCATTTGTACAAGAAAGGGTTTGTGGATGGTTATACGAATTGGACGTGTCATGGTGAGGAATTCTGGAGGTTTGAGCCTGACAATATTACAACCAGAAGTTCTTACGTAGATATGGTTGTGGATGCAGCTGGTCCTAGTTTTAATGTTAATGGCGAACATGCATATATGGAAGAAGTGCCGAATAAGAGAGCCGGAATATTTTATCAACTACTTAGTGATGCTGATGAGCCGCTATGGGATGGTTGTGAAAAGTACACTCGGTTGTCTGCAGTGTCACAGTTGTTGAACTTAAAATCTGAATTTCACATCAGTGAGACTTGTTTTGACCGTCTCCTCCTCTTGATCAAGAGTATGTTGCCTCGAGACGAGAAGTTGCCAGAAACTTATTATCGTGCAAAAAAGATGGTCAATGAGCTAGGACTTGGATATGTGAAAATACATGCATGCCTGAATCATTGTATGTTATATTACAAACATGATGCAGATAAGATATCATGTTCTATTTGCGGCCATGACAGATTCAAACATAAGGGAGGTGTCAATTCAAAGTGAAAAGATGTACCTTACAAGGCATTGCGATACTTCCCTCTTGTGCCTAGGCTGCAGCGGCTGTATATGTCCTCAAAGACAGCTCTACATATGACATGGCACAGTGAAAGAGTACGCCGTGCCGATGATATAATAAGTCATCCTGCCGATGGTGAAGCGTGGACCCACTTCAATCGTACTCATCTTGCTTTCTCAAAGGAGCCACATAATGTTAGGTTAGGTTTATGCACATATGATTTTAATCCATTCGGTGGTTCAGTGGCATCTTATTCTTGTTGGCCAGTGTTCATGACACCGTACAACCTTCCGCCAGACATGTGCATGAAGTGAGAAAATCTATTTTTATCTTTTGTAATTCCTGGTCCAAGTCCCGAAAAAAATTTGGACATATATCTCAGGCCGTTAATTGATGAGCGCGATTTTTTATGGACTGATGGAGTTGTTACTTATGATGCACGTAGGAAGCAAAATTTTATTATGAAGGTTGCACTGATGTGGACAATAAGTGACTTCCCTACATATGGAATGCTATCTGGTTGGAGCACACATGGGAGGTTAGCATGTCCCTACTGTATGGAAGATACCAAATCATTTGTATTGAAACATGGTGGAAAAGCATGCTGGTTTGATTGCCATCGGCGGTTGCTACCAAGTGACCATCCTTTTCGAAGGCAAAAAGACTTGTTTAAAAAAAATACTGTTGAAGTAAATGAAGCAAACTTGCAACGGGTGTCGGGTCGACATATGGCGACATGGGTGCAAAATTTACCAGATGTAGTACAATTGTCTGGTAGCACACGACAACTGAATAGTTTTGGAAAGGATCACAACTGGAACAAGAAAAGTATTTTTTGGGAATTGCCTTATTGGTCAACTCTTCTTGTACGACACAATCTAGATGTCATGCATATCGAGAAGAAATTTTTTGATAATGTGTTCAACATGGTCATGAATGTTAAAGGTAAAACAAAGGACAACGCCAAAGCGCGGGACTTAAAGATGCTTTGTAAACGTCCAGAACTGGAACTACAAAACATAAATGGAAGGGTTGTGCAGCCAAAAGTAATTTACGTGCTTAATGATACACATATCAAGGAAGTGTGCCAATGCTTGAAACAATTGAGATTTTCAGATGGATATGCATCCAACATAGCCCGTTGTGTGAATGTTAATGATGGAAAAATATATGGTCTAAAAAGTCACGACTGTCATGTGTTCATGGAGAGGCTAGTGCCCATTACATTTCGTGATTTGTTGTCGAAGCCTATATGGGGAGCACTGACCGAGCTGAGTCAATTTTTCAAGATTTTATGTGCATCAGAACTCAGACTTCGGGACGTACAAACTCTTGAAGAAAATGTTGTCAAAACTATTTGCAAGTTAGAGAAGATATTTCCTCCGGCATTCTTTGATTCGATGGAGCACCTGGTCGTCCATCTGCCATACGAGGCTATTGTCGGAGGGCCAGTACAATTCCGATGGATGTATCCATTTGAGAGGTATGTGAGAATTTTCACGAAGACATACATGGTTTCCATGGTCGCTACATGTCATTGCCATCTGAATTGTTGTTGTAGGTGCATGCATGAATTGAAAATGAAAGTTCGCAACAAGGCAAAGGTGGAAGGTTCGATTGCTGAGGCATATGTTATTGAAGAAATTTCGAACTTCTGTTCCATGTACTTTGAGCCAGATATTCAAACTCGTCATACTCGACCTCCACGTAATGATGATGGGGGAGTTGATGATTTTTCTGATCGGCTCTCTATATTTAAGCATCCTGGACGTGCTTTCGGACGTTGCTCGACCCGCACGCTCGAAGATAGAGAGTTGTATGCTGCTGAGATATATATTCTTCTGAATTGTAATGAGATTGAACCTTATGTTGAGTAAGTTCTTAACTCACATTTCCAGCAATGCCATAACTTTCTCATCCTTCTTCTGTAGTTCATTTAAAGTAGTAGTGCATTTATATTGCAGACAATTTGATTCAGAATTAGCACAAAAATATCCAAATATCCAGGACGTAGAGATTGAAAAAGAACGCGAGAAGTTTTTTGTCAAATGGTTGAAGAATCCAGTTAGTGTCGATCGTTCAATATATGTTTGCATTTACTAATATTGACGTAATTGTTCAAAAATATTTAACTACTCTACTTTACATATAGGTTGAACAAGGTCTCATTAGTGATCAGAGAGTACAAGAGATAAGTTATGGCCCCTCCAACGTTGCACGTGCCTATCCAGGATATATTGTGAATGGATACAGATTTCATACGAGGGATTATGGACGAAGTAAGTCTACGATGAACAGCGACGTATTCAGTTCGACATGACACGTCTACTGGGATTGTCGATGTCAAACATAGGTACAAACTTAATACCTAAGAACCGTTCATTTTAGCCGCACAAGCCCACCAAGTGTATTATTCAAGGTATCCATCGTCCAAGAATAAAGATTGGTGGGTAGTTTGTAGGGTTAAAGCAAAATATTTTCCCACTTATGAGTTAAATATGAGTGAAAATGTCTCAGAGCTTGGCAGCGCCGAATATTTTCAATCAGATGAATTTGGCCTTATCGACTCCACACATGTTAATCTGGATGAATCTGATGAGCCACTGTCATTATGTAAGGAAGATGAAGTGGAAGAAATAGATTCGACGGAGTTAAATGTTCATGTTAGAGGGGAGGAGGAGTCAGATGAAGAGGAAGAGTTCGAATCTGATGAGACTACGATGGATGACGAAGATGATGATGATGATGATCTAGATATATCAACATGAGGGAGGCATGTTTTGATAATTTAGTAAGCTGATTCTTACTTTTTAAGCATAATTTTAAATAACATTTGTCTAGCCTTATATAATTGTGGATTAATATGTATTAATTGTTTTGTTATTAATAAGGAAGTGGTGCGAGGAGGTCGTACTAGGAGTGGGAGGAGACAAGGCAGTGAGAGGGGGGCTACTCCCTCCTCGTTAGCATCTTATTCAGACACATGTATATTTGATCAATAAGTTAGCTATATAAATATTTTAATTATTTACTAACTTAAAAGAATTTATTTATAGGTCCAAGTGTCGGCTCACCACCACTTGTACAGACGCCACCACCACTTCCCGCTAGTGCCCTCCCACCACCTCCTGCTACACGTATATCTATTTTAATTTTCAGTAACATGTTGCATTTACTTATGCAAATTAATTCTTTCCCACCTATGTATTTCTTTGAATTTATAGCAAAATATTCATTTATCTAATGTGAATTAATTCTTACAGGTCCTAGTGCCCTCCCACCACCTCCCGCTACAGGTATATCTATTTTAATTTTCAGTAACATGTTGCATTTACTTATAAAAATTAATGCTTTCTCACCTATGTATTTCTTTGAATTTCTAGCAAAATATTCATTTATCTAATGTGAATTAATTCTTACAGATCCTAGTGCCCTCCCACCACTTCCCGCTACAGGTATATCTATTTTAATTTTCAGTAACATGTTGCATTTACTTATGAAAACCAATGCTTTCCCAGCTATGTATTTATTTGAATTTCTAGCAAAATATTCATTTATCTAATGTGAATTAATTCTTACAGGTCCTAGTGCCCTCCCACCACCTCCCGCTACAGGTATATCTATTTTAATTTTCAGTAACATGTTGCATTTACTTATGAAAATTAATGCTTTCCCACCTATGTATTTCTTTGAATTTCTAGCAAAATATTCATTTATCTAATGTGAATTAATTCTTACAGGTCCTAGTGCCCTCCCACCACCTGTACAGACGCCACCCCCACCACCTCCCGCTACAGGTATATCTATTTTAATTTTCAGTAACATGTTTCATTTACTTATGAAAATTAATACTTACAGCCCTCCCACCACCTCTGACTATTACAGGCCCCCCCCACCACTCAGCAGCCAGTTGACGATGCCAGCAGTCATCACGAGGGAGGCACTGTCCATGATGGACGTCGCCCCTGCTGGATCTCCGAGTATATTTATAAGGCTATTTTACATTCATTAATTATTAGCGGTAAGTTTCTAATATGAATACTTTGACATTTCCAATTGTAGGAAAAAATTAGAACCTTCCAATGCTGTCCATCATGCTATTAGCCTAGTAATGGCACATGTGCCCGGGCCACATTTGTCTTTCAAAGAATTTCCTATGGGCGTCCGCGATTCATTGTTCGACATGTTCTTAGTAAGTAACTATGTCATTTAATTCAAGTCTTTTCCAAACTCAATTCATAACAATACATTAATTGTGAAGCTTAATTTATTTACAGCGGACTTATCGATTCACGGGTGGACATGATGCGGCACGATGTCGTTCTGCCTGGGAGTCTATTGTGTAGACAAATTATCGAAAGAGAGTATATGCGGCTCAGAGGAAGGCTGAAAAAAATGCTGGTGGGAGTGAAGACGGACAGTTGTGGAAGGAGCACCGTCCTCTATGGATGAGGAAGGAGGATTGGGACATACTATGTGACAAATTTGCCGATCCCAAGTGGATAGAAAAGTCCCAAAAAGCCAAATCAAATAGGGCGTCACAACCGGAGGCAAATTTGCATACATGTGGGTCCGTCTCTTTCGCGACTCATAAAAATAAAATGGTAAGTAATGTTTCAATTTATCTTCTTACATTTTATTAATATATATGACAATTTTTCACTATGAATTATATAATAGGCTGTGGAGCTTAATCGAGCTCCGACGTTCCTCTAGGTGTTCGACAGAACACACAAAAAAGAAGGCGACAGGTCAATTTGTGAGTGCGAGAGCTCATTCAGTAGCGGTAAGTTTATCTACGTGTGCAACTTCTACCGTTCATTTAAATCAGATTGATTCATATGAAATTGACTAATTATTTTATTTTATTTGTAGGAAACATATAGCAGAGCTGTGACAGAGAAGTACGGGGAGGGAGAGGGGCAGCAGCCAGAGTTGGATCTGGCAGAATGGGTGGCCGCAACTGGTGTACCGAAGAAGGGCCGGATATGTGGTTTTGGGGAGAGCATGGACTCTAGCGCGGTGATATCATGATGTGCGAGTTCGAACTCTGCCCAAACCAGTACTTCTGCCTTCAGTATACCTCAACCTGCCCCTAGTACTTCTGCCAGCGACGTCAGAGACATCATCCGATCGGAGATGTCTAGCCAGATTTCTGATTTGCAGCTGCAGATGCAGCGACAGTTCCGAGAGGAGATGTCTACCCAGCAGACAACCATGTTGCAGGCACTCACTGGCCTGCTCTCCCAAGTGGGAATTCTCTCTCATGCATCCACCACCACGGCACAAGTGGCACAAGTGATTCTTTTCCATGAGTCTTTTCCATGAGCTCAATTTGGCAAAATTATTTAAAATTAAAAATGACCTGGGTAATTCCGATCGTTCCAACATGACCTGGGAGGTAGATATGACTTGTGAGAGCTGACGGATTCCAAATCGGACATCCGGTTTGAGCCCGACGCTAAAAAGTGCATTTTGTAAATGCACTTGGTTTAAAATTAAAGCAGTCGGGTCTGAGAGTCCAGAATGTGAAATACTGATGCGATCGACATTCCGATCATTCCAACACGACCTGGGAGGCAGACGTGACTTGTCAGAGCTGACGGATTACAAATCGGACATCCGGTTTGAGCCCGACGCTCACAAGTGCATTTTGAAAATGCACTTGGTTTAAAATTAAAGCAGTCGGGTTCGGGGGTCCAGAATGTGAAATACTGATTCGATCGGCATCCCGATCGTTCCAACATGACCTGGGAGGTAGACGTGACTTGTCAGAGCTGACGAATTCTAAATCGGACATCCGGTTTGAGCCCGACGCTAAAATAACTCAATTTAAAACAAAGTTAGTTTTCAAAACTAACTTAGTTTAGAATAATTCAAAAAAGTAGGGGTTCAGGGGTCCAGAATGTGAAATACTGATGCGATCGACATTCAGATCATTCCAACATGACCTGGGAGGTAGACGTGACTTGTCAGAGGTGACGGATTCCAAATCGGACATCCGGTTTGATCCCGACGCTCAAAAGTGCATTTTGTAAATGCACTTGGTTTAAAATTTAAGCAGTCGGGTCCGGGGGTCCAGAATGTGAAATACTGATCCGATCGGCATTCTGATTGTTCCAACACGACCTGGGAGGTAGACGTGACTTGTGAGAGCTGACGGATTCCAAATTGGACATCCGGTTTGAGCCCGACGCTAAAAAGTGTATTTTGTAAATGCACTTGGTTTAAAATTAATGCAGTCGGGTTCGGGGGTCCAGAATGTGAAATACTGATGCGATCGGCATTCTGATCGTTCCAACACGACCAGGGAGGCAAACGTGACTTGTCAGAGCTAACGGATTCCAAATCGGACATCCGGTTTGAGCCCGACGCTCAAAAGTGCATTTTGTAAATGCAATTGATTTAAAATTAAAGCAGTCTGGTCCGGGGGTCCAGAATGTGAAATACTGATCCGATCGGTATTCCGATCGTTCCAACACGACCTGGGAGGTAGACGTGACTTTTCAGAGCTGACGGATTCCAAATCGGACATCCAGTTTGAGCCCGACGCTAAAATAACTCAATTTAAAACTAAGTTAGTTTTCAAAACTAACTTAGTTTAGAATAATTTAAAAAAGTAGGGGTTCGGGGGTCCAGAATGTGAAATACTGATACGATCGGTATTCCTATCATTCCAACACGACCTGGGAGGTAGACGTGACTTGTCAGAGCTGACGGATTCCAAATCGGAGATCCGGTTTGAGCCCGACGCTCAAAAGTGTATTTTGTAAATGCACTTGGTTTCAAATTTAAGCAGTCGGGTCTGGGGGTCCATAATGTGAAATACTAATCCGATCGGCATTCCGATCATTCCAACACGACCTGGGAGGTAGACGTGACTTGTGAGAGCTGACGGATTCCAAATCGGACATCCGGTTTGAGCCCGACGCTCAAAAGTGCATTTTGTAAATGCACTTGGTTTAAAATTAAAGCAGTCGGGTCCGGGGGTCCAGAATGTGAAATACTGATGCGATCGGTATTCTGATTGTTCCAACACGACCTAGGAGGCAGACGTTGTCAGCTAGGTGCGATTGATAAACACTGATCCAGAGGGGGGGTGAATGGATCTTTCAAAGAATTCTACCCAATTTAAAATTCGCATGAGATGATAACAATTAGATCAGTGGACAATTGATCAAACAAGATATGCAAACTCAATTAAACTCTAGGATATAGATAATTAATTAAATCACGGTCCTAGCATGCATCTAGCGGAAGCAGGCAATCAAACAAACCACTGCACAATGATTTTAGGTGTTTCGGTCCAAAGACCTACGTCCACCCCTCACTCCTAACCGGAGTGAGGCTTCCACTAGTAACACTAGCACAGCAGACTCAGTCTGCAACAAATGCTGCCAAACAGCTTGACCAGGAGAACAACCTCCCCTCTTCCTCCCAACCGGAGGGACACCCCAAGTGACTCCCAGCCACTTGGAAACCAGAGACACACGGTCTCTCTTCCTCCAGACCTGGAGGGAACCCCTGGACTTGCTACCCACAAGCCCAGAACCGGAGGACCAAACCTCCCTTCCTCTAAACCGGAGGGGAAACTAGAGACCCAAGTCTCTCTTCCTCAAAACCCCAGAGGGAAACACAAGTGACATTAAGTCACCTGCAAACCAGAGGTCTCGGACCTCTCTTCCTCCCAACCGGAGGGACCCCTGGACTTGAAACCTACAAGCCCAGAACCGGAGGACGAGCCTCCCATCCTCTAACTAGAGGGAACCCACAAGTAGCACCCAGCTACTTGCAACCGGAGATGGCAATCTCCCTTCTCCTGAGCCAACAGGAGGGACCCCGACCTCTCTACAGAGAATCGGAAATACAGTAAGTGAATAGTTCAAAGGAAAAATAAAACCCAGCAACAGAAAGCTGAAAAGATAAAATCAAATGTGGCTCTCGCAGGAGCTGGCTGGCCTGGATTTGATCCACGATCTAGCAGGAACTTCTTCTACTGCTTCTCTCTTTCTCCCAGCATGAACTCTCTTTTCTTCTTCTTCTTCTTTCTTACTTCTTCTTCTTCTCACTGCTTCTACCTTCTCCTTCTTCTCACTCTCTCTATCTCACTGTCTCACTTTCTTTTTCTTCTTCTGCTCTCTCGATCTAGCTCTCAGCATTCTCTATCTCTTCTTTCTCTTCTACACTTCTTCTCTTAGCTCTGGCTGCTTCTTCTTCAGTCACTCTCTACCCTCGCACCCTTTCTTCAGAGGAAGAAGACACATATATATAGCAGCAGCAGATTAGGGCGGCGTGTGCTCTCCACGATTCCCGCCCAAATGCTTCAGTCCACGTGGAGGCTCCTCTGCATCTCGGATCACGTGCCAGATGCCAACCTCGTATCACGTGCCCACTCTGCATAGGCTCCACGAACAGTACAATATAGCAAACTGGTTCGGATTTGATCCTGACTCAGGGTTCTCTATATATATATATATACCTGAAATAAGTCGGTTGACACTCAAGCTAAAGCTGCACGAGGTGTGTAGGAACAACAAAAGGTGCACTATACTAAGAACAACACGAGGTACATAAGATGACTACAGCACGAGATAAAAAGAAAACGACACGAGGTACATACAGTAACAAAGCTAACACTACAAAGAGAACGACACGAAGTTAGATGAGAACAGCACGAAGTGAGAAGGAAATAACACGGAGTAAAAAGGTAGTAAAACACGCGATCAGAGGAAACCTGGACGAAGATAGAAAGAAGCAACACGAAGACATAAAAACAACACGAAGACACAAATACAGAAATAACATGAAGACTCAAACACAAAAATAACACGAAGACATAAAAACAACAACACGAAGACCCAAACACAGAAACAACACGAAGACAAAAAAAAATGACTCGAATACAAAGTTGCTCGAACTTACGAACGACTCGAAGACGAGGACGACACGGGCTGAAAACAACTCGAAGATGAAAATAGAAACCGACACGAAGTGTGGTCACAAAGCAAGAAAGACACTTCCAACGTACAGACTTTATATGATGTGAGGCGATGTGTAGACTTTGCGTTCAACTGGGTGTATAGACTTGGAACGGCTTCAAGGCAACAATGTACAGACTTTGAAATAAAGAGTGTACAGACTGAGAGTTCAAGGCCACGATGTATAGACTTTGCCCAAGGAAACGAATGTGTAGACTTTGGCATGGAACGAAGGTAAAGATGAGGCTGTATAGACTTGGCCAGAACGTAGGTAAAAGCACCAATGTGCAGACATGAACATCCAGCAGTGTATAGACTTCGTGAACAAGATGCAATGCTGACTGATGTATAGACTTTGTGAATGTTCAGACTTGAATGCTCGACCAGTGTACAGACTTGCAGAGCCGACCCCAATGTATAGACTTGAGGAATTGAAGCCAAGTTACAGACTTGTCGAATGGCTTCGCAATGTATAGACTTGGAGCCTTAAGACGCAGCAAGAGACGCTGGCTGAGACGGACGCTGTACATACTTGATACATGTGAACAGTGAGACGGATGTATAGACTTGATGAACTACAACATGAACATATCAGCAGAGAAGCAATGCACAGAACAGAAATCAAGCACAAACCAATTTATCACAGTATGACTCAAGCATACACATGCATTCTTCACAATTCAGACATGGCACACTCATGCAATCTCCCACAGAATAGATCAGACATATTCAAGACAATGTGGTGACTCATTCATGTTGCTATCATTAAAACACCACATCATCAATAAAGCACAAGGGACACAACAATCTCCCCCTTTTTGATGATGGCAACATAATGAGTCACACTGACTCATCAAACTATTCTCCCCCTTTGACATAATCAAAAAGAAGGGAAATGGTTTGATAGTCAAATGCAGCACACAAATACAGCACATAAATGCAGAGAATGAGTCATGGTTCTTAAAAATGAAGATCTCCCTTATGACAATGAAACAACTCTCCCCCTATCAACATGCATGATTGACTACTCTCCCCTTAGATGTGAATAAACCATAACTCCCCCTGAAGCACAGGAATGGACTCTGGTTATCCAATAAATCAATCTGAAATCAGCCATTACAAAGAATCTTAATTCTGGTGAAAATACCATAGAATCAGAACTTATTGCAGAACAAGATGGAAGATTCCAACAGTGTGGAGAGAAATACATCTCAAGAATCAATCTGAAATCCACCACCATAAGGGTTCTGAAGTTCAGAGGGCTGCAAGTGAACAAGGTAATAATGGGAGTGGCACCTCACATTTGTATGGTTAGAAAAATGCAGAAGGAATCAGTCAACTGATAAGAGAGGAGTTGACTATACAGTTTTTGTTGATCATGCATGAATCTGATCATGAGGGATTTGAATGCATACATCACTTCAATAAGTCTTAAAAGATGTAGACTCTTCTATCATATAGAGTTATGAAGTGGCAACTTAATCAATCTGATTTAATTTTGATGTATACCAACTTTGCCAAATTAAACTCAATACTCATATCTGAATCCAAGTTTTAATAAAAGTGAACCAAATAGTCAGAAAATACTCAAAAATAATCATCTTTTATCTTACACATATGATCTCAATTGCACCTTTAAAAAATACACAGGTTAGTACTGAAGTTAAATACTTTTTCAAGAACATGAGTTGACAGATTTTCAAGATAATTTTATTTGAAGCACATTATATTTTCTTGAGCAATTTAAGTTGATCAACACCTTTTTACATGAGACACAACAAGTCTTAGTTGAAGTGACCCAGTTACTCAGTGTGATAACTGGCATTGCTTCTTACTTTGAGAGCAGAGTTAGCAATATGAGTACCTTTTTACATGAGAAGACACCTTTATCAGAGGCCAGACTCCCCAGCTACTCAACACCAATAAGCTATTGCTCTGTCAGGTTTTGTTTCACTAAATTTTTATCAGAGATAACTGTGACACCTCATGACATGAGTTACTTTATTACATTGATAAAAAAACTCAGTTTCTCAGTGACCGAGTCATTGCTCTGATTTCACAATTTTTCATTTAGTCAACTTTTTCAAGTTAATGTTTAACCACAACACTCACTCTATGTATCTCTACCAAGGTAGCCTAGATTTTAAATTTTCAGATATCAGATGAGAGACTTTAAGGATTACATGACACAAGAGGTTAAAGTTTATTAAACCTTATCAACAGATATTTTCAATTCATTTAATTACAAGGCTGAGAATACATTAATCTTATATCAGTCTGATTCAGTGATAATTCTTAAACCCATATGATAGGAGTTTCTACCAAAATCTCAGACTGAATTACATGACATGCAGCTTAAGTTCCTCAGATCAGAACAATAAATTTAGCTGACCAACAACTCAATAATGGAGCCAAAATAGTCACACCAGCTAAGAGGTATATGAAGGAAGAGTACAAGCTGGTGGAAGAGTCAATCAGCAAGAGAGAATAAGGTTTAAAGCCACTAGCAGAGTCAATCACTCAATACAGGTTTAAAGTCATTTCAGTCAGACAAAAATGAGACACTCCTTCTTCAACAGATTGAAGATTAGCAGCCAAATTTTCAGATTCAAGAAGGTATGAACTCAAAATAGTCAATTGATGATTTGAAAGAGTGTAGAGAGTGAATTTCAAATAGTGACAATAATATAATAATGCTCCCCCTTATCTATATGCAGTGATTCACATAAGACTCAACAAGCTCCCCCTGAATTGATGCAATTTATGCAAGATGATTATTCAAACGTCAGAGCATTCTTTATTCAGAGAGCATCATGCTGGAGCAATCAACTTTTCAAGATAGTTCAATTTAGCACAGACAGATTATTATGATATGCATTGATCAAAAACAGTTGGACTCCGCCTGACTATATGCTTGAAATGTATTGAAATCACATCACATGATTTCAAATTTAGCATTCAGATATGATTCATGCAAATTAGACAAAAGAGAATTACTATAAGCATGATTGTTCAATTCATATTTCAGAAAACTTCAGTTTAGCACCAACAGATCAACATGATATGCAATACACTGCTCTATATGACTTGACACATGGTACTGAGCGGAGGACTTGGTCCAAGGACCACCTCACACATGGCAGTAGCATCCAGACAAACTCCATCTGCCCTCCAACACTGTTCCATTTCATATACCATGATGGTCATGCAAATAACATATGCAGTGCAAAGCAATCTCATTTATTTAGTGCAAACAACAGCATGAGAAGAGCATCAAAAATCAACCAAGCAAAACAATAATTTCAGATAATGAAATTGAAACAGATTTCAGAACTGACCTGAATTGAGTCCTGGGGTTTTCTTTTTGAGTGCCTTGGTTAACCCCTTTTATTTCTCCCTCCAAGGCACACCTGCAAAGTATTTGATCATCTTGATCCTGCAGGGACCCAAGCAGCTTTGGGTCCTACGTTAGCCCTGACAGGTTTTCTAAACATTTTCATAGCAACATTATCATCAAATTTCATCAGTGAATAGTCATCCATAGAATGTCCAAATTTTCCACAGTATCTACATGAAATGGCTGGTGTTTGATTCTTATGATGCATATTAACAGCAGGGTGATGTTTATAAACATGTTCATAAGATTTTCTGTTATATGCATGAGCAGTTTGATGCTTGTTCTTAACCATCCAACATTCAGCAGATTTATGGCCTGGCTTCCCACAGTTATAGCATGAAATTTTCACAAAAGGTTTTGTAGGGAATTTGACAAAATGGGGTTTAACATAGTTCTTTTGAACATACCAACAGTCCTTGACTGTATGCCCATTTTTTCCACAGTGGGAGCATGCAAAAGAATTTCTTCTATGAAAACCATTTTTACCCCAAGTGGATCTAAACCAGCACTCAGCAGCCTTGTGCCCAGGCTTATTGCAGCTGAAACACACAGTGTGCTGACTAGAATTGTGTTTAGATCCATATGGACCATGAACATGAATGGGGGACTTGGCATGCTGTTTATTGTCTTCTTTCATGATAAAACATTCACTCATGAGACGACCATGCTTCCCACAATAATAACATGAGGCATCAGGCTTCCTAGCAACATGGTTTCTATCAAAAGAGTTTTTAGAATGTAAAGTTCCACTAGCATGCTCATCCTTTAACATCAATCCACAATCCTCCATTATGTGACCTCCTTTCCCACAATAATAACATGAACCCTTTTTAATGTGAGTGTGTGAGAGATCATGTGAATTGTGTGCAGTCTTCTTTACAACAACAGGAGTGTCTTTTTCCTTTTTCTGTGAATTTTCACCCTTTTTCTGTTTTGGAGTTTGTTCCACAGTTTTGGGTTTCACAGTGGACTTTTGTGCAGTGAATTGAAAAACAGAAGGACCAGCAGTTGTGTTTTGATCAAAAGCTTTTACAAACACAGTTGAAGTTTTATTGCTATTGATCCTTTTGTTTGTTGAACTGTAACCCAGCCCTTCTCTCTGAGAGTTATCAGTCTTTCCCAGAAGCTTATTCAGATTATCCTTTCCCTTGACAAATTTTGATAGAGAATTTTTTAAATCTTTAATCTCAGAATTCAAATCAGCAATTTTAGCTTCATATTTGGACAAATCTGTTTCACAGGAAATGACTTGTTGATGCAAGGCATCATTCAGACTCTTGAGTTTTTCAACTTCCTATTTTAGTTTTGTTTCATTGTCAGCTTCAGATAGAGACTTATAAAGATCATCAACTTCTTGTTGAAGGGATGTGATAGTAAGCTCATATCCAGCTATTTTCCGTTCACTACAACTGACATTTCCATTTAACATTAAGTTGATAGTTTTCAGACTCTCAATTTCTTATTCAGCATTCATCAACCTATCAGAATTATCCACACTCACACACTTGCCTTTTTCCATTGTCATTAGCCTATCTGTCAGCTGGGTGTTTAGATGTTTCAACTCATTGATTTCCTCTTCCAGTTTACTGTTCTGCTCTAGGAGATCAGCATCCAGCACCCATTCATCTGAGAGAGACTGACATTCATGAAACATTTTCTGTTGTTTTTCAGAATCTTTCTGTAATTCTATGTTTACAGATTTTATGGCATTAAACTTTCAATCAGTAATTTGTTCTCCTGTCTAAGTTTCTCTGATTTTTCATCATTTTTATTGGAGAACTCTTTAAGAGAATCATTTTCAGATTTCAGCTTGTTTAATTCAGACTTAACACATTCAATTTCTTTCAGCAAATCTTTGCTCTGAACAGAATCATGACTAGCTAGACTAAGCTTCTTTTCAAGTTCAGAGATTTCTTTCACATGATCTTGATTCTCAGTTTTCAATAAAGAAATTTGTTTCTTCAACATTAGAAAATCAGACATACAGGCATCATGAATATTTTTCAATTCAACACACTTTCTACATAGAGAACTTGAACTATCTAAACCAGTACCCTTCTTCAATTTTTTGTACTGTTTTTCTAACAGTTCATGAGATTCAAATAATTCAGCATATGCATTCTCCCAATCTTCTAGAGAAAAATTCTCGAAGTGATTTACCTCATCATCATCATCTTCAGTCTGACTGCTGCCTTGATTGCTGCCACTTGGATTACTTCTGTTAGCCATCATGCAGCTGTCCTCGTTTACCCTGTGAAATTGCTTCAGCCTATCCAGGATGTCCTTTGCTGAGCTGCAATTATGAAGACAAGACCATAAGGCTCTGGCAGTAGCTGCTTTCAACAGGTTAAGGGCTTTCTGATTTTCTCCATCCTTTGATCTGTGTCTGTCGGTCCATTTGGACACTTTCGTTGGTAAGGTGTGAGGGCCTTGTGAAATTAATTTCCACAAATCAGGATTAGCAGAATTTACATAAGCATGTAAAGCAGTGTACCACTGACTAAAATCAGAACCACTAAAGACGGGTGGAAGAGCCATTGAAAAAACAAATAGCGAGTAAGTTCAAGGCACCAGGAATATTTATGCACTAAAAACAAGTTAGCACCTAAGACTGCAAGATCGAATCTGCAGGTCGCTGGACCTTGTATGTAGACACCGCTTTGATACCAATTGTTAGCTAGGTGCGATTGATAAACACTGATCCAGAGGGGGGGTGAATGGATCTTTCAAAGAATTCTACCCAATTTAAAATTCGCATGAGATGATAACAATTAGATCAGTGGACAATTGATCAAACAAGATATGCAAACTCAATTAAACTCTAGGATATAGATAATCAATTAAATCACGGTCCTAGCATGCATCTAGCGGAAGCAGCCAATCAAACAAACCACTGCACAATGATTTTAGGTGGTTCGGTCCAAAGACCTACGTCCACCCCTCACTCCCAACCGGAGTGAGGCTTCCACTAGTAACACTAGCACAGCAGACTCAGTCGGCAACAAATGCTGCCAAACAGCTTGACCAGGGGAACAACCTCCCCGCTTCCTCCCAACCGGAGGGACACCCCAAGTGACTCCCAGCCACTTGGAAACCAGAGACACACGGTCTCTCTTCCTCCAGACCCGGAGGGAACCCCTGGACTTGCTACCCACAAGCCCAGAACCGGAGGACCAAACCTCCCTTCCTCCAAACCAGAGGGGAAACTAGAGACCCAAGTCTCTCTTCCTCTGAACCCCAGAGGGAAACACAAGTGACATTAAGTCACCTGCAAACCAGAGGTCTCGAACCTCTCTTCCTCCCAACCGGAGGGACCCCTGGACTTGAAACCTACAAGCCCAGAACCGGAAGACGAGCCTCCCTTCCTCTAACTAGAGGGAACCCACAAGTAGCACCAAGCTACTTGCAACCGGGGATAGCAATCTCCCTTCTCCTGAACCAACAGGAGGGACCCCGACCTCCCTATAGAGAATCGGAAATACAGTAAGTGAATAGTTCAAAGGAAAAACAAAACCCAGCAACAGAAAGCTGAAAAGATAAAATCAAATGTGGCTCTCGCAGGAGCTGGCTGGCCTGGATTTGATCCACGGTCCAGCAGGAACTTCTTCTACTGCTTGTCTCTTTCTCCCAGCACGAACTCTCTTTTCTTCTTTTTCTTCTTCTTCTTCTTTTTTACTTCTTCTTCTTCTCACTGCTTCTGCCTTCTCCTTCTTCTCACTCTCTCTATCTCACTGTCTCTCTTTCTTTTTCTTCTTCTGCTCTCTCGATCTAGCTCTCAGCATTCTCTATCTCTTCTTTCTCTTCTACACTTCTTCTCTTAGCTCTGGCTGCTTCTTCTTCAGTCACTCTCTACCCTCGCACCCTTTCTTTAGAGGAAGAAGACACATATATATAGCAGCAATAGATTCGGGCGGGGTGTGCTCTCCACGATTCCCGCCCAAATGCTTCAGTCCACGTGGAGGCTCCTCTGCATCTCGGATCACGTGCCAGATGCCAGCCTCATATCACGTGCCCACTCTGCATAGGCTCAACGAACAGTACAATAGAGCAAACTGGTTCGGATTTGATCCTGACACCAGAATCCTTCTTCTTCTTCTTTTTCTTCTTCTCCTGCAAAGAGATTAAAAACATTAATACTCAGGGTTCTCTCTATATATATATACCTGAAATAAGTCGGTTGACACTCAAGCTAAAGCTGCACGAGGTGTGTAGGAACAACAAAAGGTGCACTATACTAAGAACGACACGAGGTACATAAGATGACTACAGCACGAGATAAAAAGAAAACGACACGAGGTACATACAGTAACAAAGCTAACACAACAAAGAGAACGACACAAAGTTAGATGAGAACAGCACGAGGTGAGAAGGAAATAACACGGAGTAAAATGGTAGTAAAACACGCGATCAGAGGAAACCTGGACGAAGATAGAAAGAAGCAACACGAAGACATAACAACAACACGAAGACACAAATACATAAATAACATGAAGACTCAAACACAAAAATAACACGAAGACATAAAAACAACAACACGAAGACACAAACACAGAAACAACACGAAGACAAAAAAAAAATGACTCGAATACAAAGTTGCTCGAACTTACGAACGACTCGAAGACGAGGACGACACGGGCTGAAAATAACTCGAAGACGAAAATAGAAACTGACACGAAGTGTGGTCACAAAGTAAGAAAGACACTTCTAACGTACAGACTTTATATGATGTGAGGCAATGTGTAGGCTTTGCGTTCAACTGGGTGTATAGACTTGGAACGGCTTCAAGGCAACAATGTACAGACTTTGAAATAAAGAGTGTACAGACTGAGAGTTCAAGACCACGATGTATAAACTTTGCCCAAGGAAATGAATGTGTAGACTTTGACTTGGAACGAAGGTAAAGATGAGGCTGTATAGACTTGGCCAGAACGTAGGGAAAAGCACCAATGTGCAGACATGAACATCCAGCACTGTATAGACTTCGTGAACAAGATGCAATGCTGACTGATGTATAGACTTTGTGAATGTTCAGACTTGAATGCTCGACCAGTGTACAGACTTACAGAGCTGACCACAATGTATAGACTTGAGGAATAGAAGCCAATTTACAGACTTGTCGAATGGCTTCGCAATGTATAGACTTGGAGCCTTAAGACGCAGCAAGAGACGCTGGCTGAGACGGACGCTGTACATACTTGATGCATGTGAACAGTGAGACGGATGTATAGACTTGATGAACTACAACATGAACATATCAGCAGAGAAGCAATGCACAGAACAGAAATCAAGCACAAACCAATTTATCACAGCATGACTCAAGCATACACATGCATTCCGACGATGAGGAAAGTCAATCGGATGGGGAGAATCAAGAGTGAAAGAGCTAGAGCTTTTCCAAGTGTCATCTAGTCTTTTATATATTTCTTGAGTCAAATGTGTACTTTTCTTTTTTTTTGAATAGAGTATTGGGTTTGTAATAGACTATTTATTATGAAGAAATAAATGGATTGGGTTATCTTTACTTTTGCGCATCTCTGTCTTTGTGTCGAATACACTACTACTCTGATTGACATGATTGATATAAACTCGTCACGCATCTCCGGGTATCTTCCGCTCTCGGGGCGTGACAGTTTTTGTGGTATCAGAGCCTAGGGTATTCAATTCCTAGGAAGCCCAAGTCCAAGGATAAGTTTTAAACCTTTAACCAGTGAGATTGGGTAGAACCAAGGGTTAAAATTAACATAGAAATACTAGTCTTTAAATACAAATCACGTGTTAATATAGTTATGGTAATTGTAGGATAATGGCTGCCGAACGTGCTCAATGGCGCAACATGCAGCGTACACTTCAAGGCATGACTCAAGTGCTGCAACAAGTAGCACAAGGAGGTGGACAACGAGCAGGAAGTCTCCACCAGACTTTCAAGAACATGAACCCGCCCAAGTTCACGGGTTCTACTGATCCAGATGACGCTGAACACTGGATTAGGGAAACAGAACGAATATTCCGTGTTATGCAATGCACGGATCAAGATAAGGTCTTATTAGCTACTTTTCAGTTAGAAAGGGATGCTAGATGCTGGTGGGAATCAATAGAGGCTACTATAAATCAAGATCAGGTTACGTGGGTGGAATTCGTTGAACACTTCAATGCAAAATATTTCTCGGACCGAGTTCAGGAAAAGAAGGCTGTAGAATTTGCTGCATTAAAGCAACGATCTTTGTCAGTGGCCGAGTATGAGGCCCAATTCTCTAGATTATCTCGGTATGCTAAGCATCTAGTTAGCACCGAGAAAATGAAAGCTAGGAGGTTTCTTAATGGGCTCAGGCCCCAAGCTATTACCCAACTGGCGCCGATGGACATTCAAGTCTACTCGGAGATAGTACGCCGAGCTCAACTATTAGAAGATTCCACGGAACTGTCTGATAGGATTCGTGGTAAGGATAAGAAGGAACAAGTTACAGGATCGGGTTCCTTTAAACCCAACTTCAAGAAAAGGCCTAGCAATGGAGGAGCATCCTCACAAGACCAAAAGTTGAAGAAGACCAAGCCCTTCTCTATCACCACTACCTCTCCAAATATAGTGTGCAAACATTGTGATAAAGCGGGTCATAGAGCAGAAGAATGCTGGAGGAAACTTGGAGCATGTCTCCGTTGTGGGAGTCGTGAGCATCGGATTCCCGATTGCCCACTACTAAATAACCAAGCCGATGACGGAAAGCGCCCAGTAACCAAGAATGCTCGTCTTCATGCAATCAAGGAGACCGAGCGAGAAGAAGAAGGCGGCTTAGTGGAAGGTACATTGAAAGTTTGTTCCAAGAATGCATATGTCTTAATTGATACTGGTGCATCGCATTCTATTATTTCTAAGAAGTTTGCTGACCCATTACCCCTAGAATCGGAATGGATGAAGTTAGTTTTGTCTACTCCTCTCGGTGATGAGACTGATATTACACATCATTACCAAAACTGTGAAGTATTGGTTCAGGGTAGAAATCTCCCTATTGATCTCATATGTTTAGATCTAAAAGAGTATGATGTTATACTAGGAGCAGATTGGTTATCCAAGTATCAGGCAACGGTTGATTGCCGCAATAGGAAGGTTACATTTAAGGAATTTCCAGAACTAATCTTTACTAGCCCCAAGGGTCGGAGCAGATCCCCTCTTATTTCAGCTCTCCGAGCTAGCAAGCTCATCAGGAAAGGATGTGCATCTTTCCTTGCCTTTGTCACAGTTAAAGAAGCTAAGGAAGCTAAGCTAGAAGACATTCCAGTGGTGCAGGAATTTTCGGACGTGTTTTCGGAAGATTTGCCGGGATTACCCCCGCAAAGAGAAGTGGCCTTCACCATTGACTTAGTCCCTGGTGCTGGTCCGATTTCAAAGGCACCTTATAGGATGTCACCTGCTGAACTCAAGGAGTTAAAAGAGCAATTGATGGAACTCATTAAGAAAGGATTCATTAGACCAAGTACTTCCCCGTGGGGAGCGCCTGTATTATTTGTAAAGAAGAAAGACGGATCCATGAGGTTATGCATCGACTATCGACAGTTGAATCATCTCACTATCAAGAACAAGTATCCACTGCCGAGAATCGATGAATTGTTTGATCAAATTTCAGGATCCAAGTACTTTTCCAAAATTGATCTTAGGTCAGGATATCACCAACTAAGAATCAAGGACGAGGATATTCATAAAACCGCATTCAGAAGCAGGTATGGCCATTATGAATTTGTTGTTATGCCTTTCGGACTAACGAATGCCCCTGCTGCCTTTATGCAGTTAATGAATAGTATATTCAGGCCTTATTTGGATCAATTCGTGGTGGTCTTTATTGATGATTTATTGATCTATTCCAAGACCAAGGAAGAGCATGAGGAACATTTGAGGATTGTATTACAAATATTGAGGACAAACCAATTATATGCAAAACTTATCAAGTGTGAATTCTGGCTCGAAGAAGTGACTTTTCTTGGACATGTTATATCAAAGGATGGCTTGTCTGTAGACTCATCAAAGGTTGAAGCTGTAAGGAACTGGGAAAGACCGACCAATGCTAGCGAGATCGGAAGTTTCTTATGTCTTGCCAGCTATTACAGGCGATTCATCAAGGATTTCTCTAAAATCGCCGTGCCACTTACGAGGTTAACTCGCAAGGAGATCCGTTATGAATGGAGTGAGGAATGTGAAAGAAGCTTCCAAACTCTCAAGGATCATCTTACTACAGCTCCTATCTTGGCATTGCCAATTGAAGGAGAAAAGTTCGAGGTATACACTGATGCTTCTGGCATTGGCCTCGGATGTGTTCTAATGCAACAAGGGAAGGTTATAGCCTACTCTTCTCGTCAATTAAAGAAGCATGAAGAGAACTACCCCGTCCATGACTTAGAATTCGCCGCGGTAGTATTTGCACTCAAAATATGGAGACATTATCTTTATGGAGTACAGTTTACTGTATACTCCGATCACAAGAGTCTCAAATATCTTTTCTCACAGAAGGAGTTAAATATGAGGCAAAGACGATGGCTGAAATATCTCAAGGACTTCGACTTCAATATACAATATCATCCCGGAAAGGGTAATCATGTAGCAGATGCCCTTAGTCGAAAGCCGAGAGCACTGTTAGCCAATTATATGATTCAAGAATGGAAATTGCTGGAGCAATTCTCTGAACTCAATATAGGCATGGACACAGACCCTAGATGTGTCACATTATCTCATATAAGCATACAGTCAGACCTATTAACTGAAATACAAGCACTTCAAGATAATGACCCAATGTTAGTAGAGATCAAAGGCAAACTGCAAGGACAATCGGATTTCCAAATAACTTGTGAAGGAAGATTAATATTCAGGAATAGAACTTGCATACCGGATTGTCCCGAGGTAAAGAAGAAGATCTTAGATGAAGCTCATAGATCAAGGTACATGATTCATCCTGGATCTACCAAAATGTATCAAGATGTGAAACGGAATTATTGGTGGCCCAACATGAAAAGGGAAATAGCGGACCACGTGTCACGCTGTCTCACGTGCCAACAAGTCAAGGCAGAACACCAAAAGCCTGCTGGAAAACTACATCCCCTAGATATTCCTAGGTGGAAGTGGGAGGATATTGGCATGGATTTCATCATGGGTCTATCTAAATCAAAGGGAGGACATGATGGAATATGGGTTATTATTGATCGATTGACTAAATCAGCGCATTTCTTGCCGATCAAGAGCCGATGGTCAATTGATGTTCTGGCTGCATTGTATATCAAGGAGATAGTTAGATTACATGGTATTCCTGTTTCAATCGTGTCTGACAGAGATCCCCGTTTTACTTCTCATTTTTGGAAGGGACTACAACATTCGTTGGGGACGAGACTTAACTTTAGTACAGCTTTTCACCCTCAAACGGATGGTCAGACCGAGAGAACCAATCAAGTAGTCGAAGATATGCTAAGAGCATGCATTATTGATTTTGGTGGAAACTGGCGTGGTCACTTGCCTCTGGTCGAATTTGCATACAATAATAGCTACCAGGCAAGTATACAAATGGCACCTTTCGAAGCCTTATATGGAAGGAGTTGCCGATCACCCTTATGCTGGGATGAAGTTGGAGAGAAACAACTGTTAGGTCCAGACATGGTAAGGGATACTACCGAGAAGATACAAATGATCAGAGAAAGACTGCAAGTTGCTCAGTCTAGACAAACGGCTTATGTTGACACAAGAAGGAGAGATCTTGAATTCCAAGTTGGAGATCATGTATTTCTCAAGATATCGCCTGGACGTGGAATACGGAGATTTGGTGTTAAAGGCAAGCTTACACCAAGATTCATCGGACCTTTTGAGATATTAGAAAGAGTTGGTGAGGTTGCTTATCGCATCGCATTGCCACCTCAACTGTCCGAAGTACATGATGTGTTCCACATATCTATGTTGAAGAAGCATATGCATGATCCATCACATATTATTGAGCATGGAAATCTAGTAATCCGGAAAGATCTCACATATGAGCAGAAGCCCATAAGAATACTAGATCGAGAAGTACGAACCCTAAGGAATAAGGTTATTCCCATGCTAAAAGTACAATGGAATAAGAATTCAGAACATGAAGCTACATGGGAGACCGAGGAATCTATGAGGAAGCGATTTCCAGAATTATTATAGAAGGTATGAACTCTACACTCTCCATATGTAAATATATGCTATGGAATTTGGGGACCAAATTCTTTTTAAGTAGGGGAGGGTGTAACAACCCTGATAAAAGCAAGATTTATAAATAAATCAAATTAAAAATAAAAGATAAGTAAATAAATGATAAAACCGAAAATGGAATTAAATTAAACCCTTAGGAAAATAACGCCGCAGATAAAGGCGCTACTTGACAAGAAACGCCCTCACCTAAGGCGTGTTTTTGAGAAAGGACGCCCACATTTCAAGGCGTCAAATCTTAAACAACCAAAATTACATAAAAAGGTAAGTAATTGTAACGCCCTTTTCTTGGACGCGTTTCCACAAGAAACGACGCATGCCAAGGCGTCAATTTAGATTCGACGCCCTGACCTAGGTCGTTAATTCAATTCGTCTTCCGTTCGACCCAGGAACTTATCCAAGGTAAGTGATAACTATGGGAAAGAGTTCGAATGTAGTAATGACTCTATCACGGAAGTGTTACTTCCAATCGAACACTAACCTTATTAGGATTTCCAGAATCCTATAAATACCTTGATGGATCGAACCCTAGAAAGCTATTTGGTCGATCGTCTCTTCTACGGTAGGTAAAGAACTAACAGTTCTTCCTTATTTACTTCTCTGTTTACTATTATGTGAAGAACATGAATTGATTCTTCATCCTCTTTTGTTTATAGGGAATCTGACTGCCGTCCGTGAAGAACAGGTGGGTTCTTCTTTTGGTTTTCCTTCTCTTCCGATAGGATCGTATGAAGAATAAATCTTCTTCATCTTCTTCCACTTACAGGTCGAGGAGCTCTTAATCTACTGAAGAACGTGGGTTCTTCATCAACAAACGACTGTGTCTGTTCGTGCCTCCTCTGCCTTGCTGCTGATATTGAATTCAAAAGCTTCAGAGTACTCCGTTTATAAAACAGAGTATCGTTCTTTTCTTCCCAGAACCTGCAACCGTTCAACATCTTCATAGAGGTAGGTTTTCTCATGGATTGTAGCCCAACTAGCATATTAATAATTATAACATCATCCGTTAATACATGCATATAGATTTCATGCGTTTTGATTAGTTTCTAAAGAGTTTTTGAAAGAAACGCCCCTATCAAGGGCGCTAAATTACAATAAACGGCCATGACTAGGTCGTCGATTTCATATTTGACGCCCTGCACACGGACGTCAATTTCTTTTAATTACTCAATACCATGTTTAAAAATTATATATCAATTCAAACATGATTCTAGATTAATGCATGATCAATCTCTTGTAATCCTGCTATTTTTCTAGTCCTGACCCTATATCATGTTTTCCTGAAATTTCATCGTCTCAAAATTGTAACAATTGTGAATTAACGACCTTGTCCAGGTCGTCTTTTATTGAACTGACGCCCCATACCAGGACGCTTTCTGTAAACTAACGCCCCTGTCCAGGGCATGTTTTATGAAAATTTCTAGATTTTTAATATTCTACAAAATTAGAAATATTGAAAGGACGACTTCTACACACGTCGTCAAATCTAATATAAACGCCCCTGATTAAGGTGTTAATTATATGAAAAATGACTTTACCAAAGTCGCTACTTTCTGCATTACTGATTTTTCCTGATTACTGTTATCCGAGGGATTCATTACATATATTTATATATAGGCACTATTACTCCACTCCGTGAGTATAGTCCCATGTTTTCTACGATGGTTTATCGCATTACACACTCAATTCTCATTGACATACAAGCTCTCCATTGGACATTCCGTTCCTTTGGACTAGCAAGTTAGTCATAGAGACCTCCGAAAGACTCCTCGCCGCCTTGGATTCCCTCAAGGCCGACTGAGCTGGTTGTACCCTAAAAATCCATTACACAATCTTTGCCATGTCCCTCTATAGAAACATGGTGATACCGGCCCTCATGTCATGCCATGGGTATGATATGAGAATTATCTTAATGAACGGGGAAGAATATATCAACATTGTTATGATGTTCTTGTAAACTCTAATTCTATATCAAACTTGATGTTCTTGTGAACCTCAGTTCTATATTAAGAATGAGGACGTCTTACCATTGAGGTGCTATTCATATGGACCTCAATTCTATATAAAAGAGTGCCTCTACTTACTTATCATGGTACCCGAGTTAAGGGAACCAATTCCACCTAGTTTTATCGATAATCATGATTGTACCGTTATTATCGCCTATCTATGTCAAGTATCATATTTTTGGACTCTATTCTTTCAAAGTCTATCCTACTTGTCTACAAGCTTTATCCTTGAAATTCCATATTAGCTATATACAAAAGTGGATGTTAAAATACATGACTAATGCCTGCGCATATAGGGCCCGATCTGGTCCTGGGAGGAGCACCCGAAAGTACTTGTGCCCATGGGAGTTGATTGATCACGGTATTGGCATTATACCGAAGTGCATGACTAGCTTGATTGAACATTCCACAATTCTTGTGCTTGACTTGATATTACATGATTTGCGTGGCCCGAAAAAGGGTAATTACTTGCGTACTTGAACGTGATAGCCAAATTTCATCTTGACATGATAAAGTACTTGCTTGAATATCTTGAGGTCATTTGATATAAGTTCTTGAATGGTTCATGACTAGTTCTCCCTGTTATCTTATTGTTATATCCTCTTTCTATCTTGTCGTTTTATGCGAGCATGCCTAGCTATAGTGCATTCATGAAAGATGTAACTACTTAAACCCCTTGCTAGTTCCTGAGATATAATTTCCTACTGAGCGTTCGCTCACTCCGTGTTTCCCTTACTTTTCAGGTAGGTCTGACGATGAGGAAAGTCAATCGGATGGGGAGAATCAAGAGTGAAAGAGCTAGAGCTTTTCTAAGTGTCATCTAGTCTTTTATATATTTCTTGAGTCAAATGTGTACTTTTCTTTTTTTTTCTTGAATAGAGTATTGGGTTTGTAATAGACTATTTATTATGAAGAAATAAATGGATTGGGTTATCTTTACTTTTGCGCATCTCTGTCTTTGTGTCGAATACACTACTACTCTGATTGACATGATTGATATAAACTCGTCACGCATCTCCGGGTATCTTCCGCTCTCGGGGCGTGACAACACCCTCCCCCACTTAGAAGAATTTGGTCCCCAAATTCAATACATGGATTGTGGAGAGTGTACTCACAGTAAAATAATTCTGGAAATCTCTTCCGCATGGCTGCTTCGGTTTCCCATGTTACTTCGTATGGCCATGTTTTCTTCCATTGAATTTTGACCATCGGGATAACCTTATTTCTCAGTTGACGCACTTCTCGTTCCAGAATCTTTATCGGTGTTTGTTCGTATGTCAAGTCCTTCTGAATCTCCATATTGTCATAAGTGATAATGTGGTCAGGATCATACACATACTTCTTTAGCATGGAGACGTGAAATACGTCATGAACTCCTGCTAATTGTGGAGGTAAAGCCAGCTTGTAAGCTACTTCACCGACCCTTTCAAGAATTTCAAACGGGCCAATGAATCTTGGAGTTAGCTTTCCTTTAATGCCAAATCTTCAAATACCACGACCTGGAGAAACCTTCAAATATACATGATCTCCTACCTGAAACTCCAAGTCACGTCTTCGATTGTCGGCATAAGATTTTTGCCTATCTTGCGCCATCTTCATTCTTTCCTGAATGAGTTTTATTTTCTCTGTAGAATCACTGATAATATCGGGGCCTAAGAATTGTCTTTCCCCCATTTCACTCCAACATATTGGTGATCGACAGCTTTTTTCATATAAGGCTTCAAAAGGTGCCATTTGTATGCTTGCCTGATAGCTATTGTTATAAGCAAACTCTACTGGAGGTAAGTGATACTGCCAACTACCTCCAAAGTCAATAGCACAAGCCTTGAGCATATCCTCTACTACCTGATTTATTCTTTCCGTCTGACCATCAGTTTGTGGATGAAAGGCTGTGCTAAAATTCAATCTAGTCCCCAGTGAATGTTGTAGGTCCTTCTAGAATTGTGATGTAAATCAGGGATCTCTATCTGATACAATAGTGACAGGGACACCATGTAACTTGATGATTTCTTTTATGTATAATGCTGCCAGGATATCCACAGACCATCGACTCTTTATTGGTATAAAATGTGCAGATTTAGTCAATCGATCTATGATTACCCATATGCCATCATGTCCACCTCTTATTATAGGTAACCCCATAATGAAATCTATCCCTATACTCTCCCACTTCCATTCGGGAATATGTAAGGGATGCAATTTACCTGCGGGTCTAAAATGTTCTGCTTTTACTTGCTGACAAGTGAGACAATGAGACACGAAATCAGCTATTTCTCTCTTCATATTGGGCCACCAGAAATTTCTTTTGAGATCTTGATACATCTTTGTACCTCCTGGATGAATGGTGTACTTGGAATTATGTGCTTCATCTAGGATCAGTTTCTTTGTAGCCTCATGATCTGGTATACATATTCGGCCCTTAAATAATAATCTTCCGTCATTGGAAATAGAAAAATCTGGCTTTTGTTCAATATTGGCCTTAATTTCTAGTAATATAGGATCATCATTTTGCAGCTTGACCAGATCTTCTATCAATGTAGGTTGAGCTCGGATATTGGCTATGAAACAATCTTCTTCCTTTATGTCAATATCTAAGTTCAACTGATCAAATTGAGGAACAAGGTTAGTTACACTTATCATAAGACTTGATAGCATACCCATTGGTTTTCTGCTGAGTGCATCTTCTATAGCATTAGCTTTGCCAGGATGATACTGAATAGCAAAATCGAAGTCTTTGAGGTATTCTAACCACCTCCTCTGCCTCATGTTAAGCTCTTTTTGAGAGAATAAGTATTTCAAGCTCTTGTGATCTGAGTAGACCGTAAACTTTTCTCCATAAAGATAATGACGCCAAATTTTCAAGGCAAAAATAACTGCTGCCAATTCTAAATCATGCACAGGATAGTTTTCATCATGCCGTTTCAGTTGTCTTGAAGAATAACAGATCACCTTTCCATTCTGCATGAGAACACATCCTAAGCCAATGCCAGACGCATCCGTATACACTTCGAATCCACCACTGTCCATTGGTAGTGACAAAATAGGGGCTGTTGTAAGATGATTCTTAAGAGTTTGGAAATTCTTCTCACATTCCTCTGACCAGACAAAATGATTTTCTTTTCTGGTGAGTCTAGTTAAAGGAACTGCTATCTTTGAGAAGTCCTTAATGAATCTTCTATAATAACCAGCTAGACCCAGAAAGCTCCTTACTTCTGACACAGTCGTAGGCCGACTCTAATTCTTGACAGCTTCTACCTTAGAAGGATCCACAGTAATACCTTCTTTTGAAATAATGTGGCCTAGGAATGAGACTTCCTCGAGCCAGAATTCACACTTATTGAGTTTAGCATAAAGCTTGTATTCTCTAAGTGTTTGCAAAGCTATCCTTAGATGTTCTTCATGTTCTTCTCTTATCTTGGAGTATATCAGGATATCATTGATGAAGACGATAATGAATTGATCCAGGTATGGCTGGAAGACACTGTTCATAAGTTGCATAAATGCTGCTGGGGCATTAGTTAACCCAAATGGCATTACCACGAATTCATAGTCGCCATAACGACTTCGAAAATCCGATTTATAAATGTCTTCTTCTTTAATTCTTAGCTGATGATAACCTAATCTAAGATCAATCTTAAAGAAATATTCTGCTCCCGAAAGCTGATCGAAGAGCTCATCAATACGCGGCAACAGATACTTATTTTTGATTGTAAGTTGATTTAGTCACCGGTAATCGATGCATAGTCTGAGAGAACCATCCTTCTTTTGGACAAATAGAACCGACGCACCCCAAGGGGATGTGCTAGGTCTAATGAAGCCCTTATCCAGAAGTTCCTGCAACTGCTTCTTTAGTTCTTTAAGTTCTGTGGGGGACATCTTGTAAGGGGCTATAGAAACAGGTGCTGCTCCTGGGATGAGTTCAATAGTGAAGTTCACTTCCCTCTCGGGAGGTAAACTAGGTAGTTCAGATAGAAACACGTCTGGGAACTCATTTACAATAGGGGTGTCTGCTATGATAATCTCTTTGGACTCTGTAATAATGACGGAAGCAAGAAAAGCTTCACATCCTCGCGAGATGAGCTTGCAAGCGTGAAGTGAGGATATGATAGTGGGGTGTTTCTTGTATTTGATGCCAAGAAAAGGGAATCTTGGAAGACCGGGTTTTCGAAAAGCTATAATCCTATTTCGACAATTGATATAAGCATCATGGTCTACAAGCCAATCTACCCCTAAAATGGCATCATAACCTTTCATGTCGAGGCATACTAAGTTTGCGAGGAGATTGTGACCTTCTACTATCACTTCGCTATCAGGATAATAGTTGGTAAGCTTAATTCCAGATCCTAAGGGTGTGGAAATAGCAAGATCTGAGGGGAAGGGAACTGATGCGATTGGTAATGTCTTAGCAAAAGTAGTGGAGATAAAAGAATGAGAGGCACCAGTGTCAAATAGCACAAATGCAGGATGAGAACAAATTTGAAGAGTACCTTCCATAAGCCCATAGTCCTTGGGCGCTTCCTCTTCATCTAGAACGGCATTGAGGCGAGCCTGCCTCCTGCATCCATTACCAGATGACTGGTCCTTCATAAGGGGGCAATCCGGCATGCGATGCTCCCTGCTTCCACAACGTAAATAAGCGCCAAGGTGCTTCCAACACTCCTCAGCCGAATGGCCGAATTTCTCACAAAATGTGCAAGCCGTGGCAACCTGCTCCTTCTCTTCCTTGACTTTCTTTTGCTTGTAGGAACTTCCACCGTTCCCACTCCTAGATCTTTTCTTACTATCATGACTTTTGTAGGGTTCCGTGATACTAAATTTCTCTTTCTTATAATGCCGATCGGAACGTCGGCTTGATTCTTCTCCTTTTCCTTTTAACTTCTCGACCTTCTCTAAGGTCCTTTCACATAAATATGCTCGTTGAACCATCTCCACATAGGTACGGATGTTTTGGGTCCCGAGTTGCTGGATGAAACTGAGTCGTAACTCGTCCATAAACCGATTTGCCTTCAATAAGTCGGTGCTGATAAGATGTGGTGCGTAAGGTACTAGCCTTGAAAATTGTAGTTCATATTCGGCAACCGTCATCATTCCTTACCAAAGAGTGGCGAACTCCATAGCCTTTCGTTCCTTTACGTGCTCAGAAAAGTACTTGGCACGGAATAGGGTAAGAAAACCGTCCCATGTATTAGGTGCATTGGCTGGAGGTGCTGGAACCGACTTCCACCAAGTACGGGCATCCTTATTAAGTTGAAACGTTGCCAGACGCACCTTCTCCTGATCGGTGCATTGAATGACATCAAAGATACGATTCATTTCATCGATCCAATTTTCTGCTTCATCCGGGTTAGAGGAACCGTAGAAACGCGGAGGGTTTAAACTCCGGAAATTGCGATGTAGATCGCCAGCCCGTGCTCCTGCGCCACCTTGCGCTATAGTTTGCAATGCCTGGGTAAGGACGGCAACTATTTGTTGCATACCATCCCAATCTACATGATGAGCCATTTGTAAGATAAGGTACCTGGGAGAAAATAACAACTTGTTATTTCTCATGAAATTGGAATGAGCAAAATTAATTTTAAAGCTAATTAATTATCTTATCCCGACTCTACCCACTTCTCACATGGGTATGGAAACTTCTTCCTTAGTTCATAGGTAGGGGCCCTTAAGCCTTGGACTTATCCTATGACATGATTCCTTCTTCCTAAGTCTTGAGACTTAGGCTCTGATACCAACTTAACTGTCACGCCCCGAGCCTTTATTTCAGCGGAAGACTAACTCGGGGAGCGTGAATAGCCGGCATGGTAAGCCTCTTGCAAGCAAGAACGATCAGAGCGCAAGACAATCACACAAAATGAATGCAATTGCACAATATTTACTAAAAATCCAACTTCATTCCATTATCAATCAAATATTCAAAATACAATAACTTTTTCCACCATCTTTCACTCTACTAGACTAAAGAAATAGGAAAATTACATTGACTACATCTAAACATTATAGACTTCCTAAGTCTTCGCTCATCTTTATTCACTCTCGGATCCGCTACTTGAACATTCTGAATCTAAACCCGACTCACTTCCGTTTCCTGAAAAAGATTGAAAATAGGTAATGAGCACACTTGCCCAGTAGGTATCTTCGCATCAACATGAAGGCACTATTAAAGTAATTAACAATTTAGCCCTAAAGAAGTAAGGCAAAATCATGCGAATGCGAATATCATGCGATTAAACCAAAGTAACACGATAATCATGTAAGATAGAGTGAACAAGAATGAACAAGGATGAATGTAACAAGAATATGATGTTTGGTCTTTCATGAACAAGAATGTAACGAGAATGCACATTCACTTTCATAACCATAAAGGTTACACACGAGAATGTCAATCATGTAGCAATTCACTAGATTTTCAAGAGTGCTCATGGTTTTCACTTATTTATAAAGAAAGTACTCCCAGCGCAATGCGACGCCAGTAGCATCATACCCCATGGTTTATAAAATAGTATGTTTCCGGCAATCAGCCGTGGGGACTAGCATAGAGCCCTTGGATACAATCAGCGCCCGAACTGCATCTTCACGTATAAATCAAGCTACTTCCATGAGTGTAACAATAAAGTATGGCCAAAAATATAATAAGTTCAACAAGTTCATGATAACAATAATTCAATGAATGAATGCTTCAATTTAGAGTATGAGAGATCAAGAAAAAGACTTAAATAATGTCATGCTCACGGAAATAAATCGACAGCATAACGGTACATTCTTTTCTCTTTCCAATTATTAAATTAAGTTCCTTGATCAATATTATAAGTTCTAGACTATCATTAGTTCATCTAGAACCGTTGGAATATTAACCCTTGGGTCAAACCTTGGGTTAAATACTTAAGCAATGTAACGGTCGTTCACTGGGCCGTTACATCATGTAACGCTCCAGTAGCGGGCCGTTACAATGATCCAAATTCAGAACGATCAAATAGACACAGAGAAGTGTGACGATCATCCATTGGGCCGTTACGTTGTGTGACGGTCCATGATTAGGCCGTTATAGTAGTCTGAGACCAGAATCAAGCAATCGAACTCAGATGAATGTGACGGTCTTATATTGGGTAGTTACATTGCCTGACGGTCCAATATAGAGCCGTTACACTACTGATAACCAAAAAACATCGATAGTGTACTCTAATCAATGGGCTTTAAGGGTACAACCAACTCGGCGTCCTAGTGGGAATCCCAGACTCACGGAGAATTACGGAGGCCTTGAAACAAGATTTCATAGTCCATTGGAAGGAATATCCAATAGAGAGGTCCTCATGTCCAAGAATAATGTTCCTATAGTGCAAAGTGAACTAATGGACAACATACCGGAGTATGTGCCATGTACTTAAAGAAAATGACTCTATAGATAGAGAAAAAATATGTAACAATGTGAAAGCAAGATAAACTCCGTCAATACAACATTTGAAAATCATGTTTTTAATTACAAAACTATAAAATTTTGGCACATAAAATTAACATAACTTAAAATAGTTCAAGATGCCTAGATCATGTAGATTTCAATATGAATTAGTAAGAAAACTTAAAATCATAATAACATGACAAAACTTAGCTAGCTAGGCTTAATTATAGGTGAACTTAACTGGTTATTATTCTGTCATGGGCTGACAGAACCCAGAGTCTAACGGTCTAATAGGGGTGCGTCACAGTGTCTGTGACGGTCTATCGAGGGGCCGTTACAGTAATGTAACGCTCCTGTCCTGGTGCGTTAGAGACAACAGTGAAATGAAAACATGACAGAGCGTGTGACGGTCTGTCGTAAGGCCGTTACATGTATGTGACGGTCCTACCATGATGCGTCAGAGCGTCTACTGATAGAAACTGATATGAAACCTAAGAGATCAACACACATCATGTCTATAAATCAAATACCATGTCTATCCTAGGCATGATAACAAAGTATAGGCTATCTACATGCATGGGTTTCGGTGAATAGACAAGATAACATCTTTTAATTTTCTACTTAGGGCTAAAGGATGTATGAATGCATAGAACTATTAAAACATGAAGTTCATGATCTATCATGCATGGAATTCAATCAAACTAGAGGGCTTTTATTCCTATCAAGTTGTTTTTGCCGTTCATGAGATGACCTACCTCTTAACTAGGCTTCAAACTCCCAATTTGGGTCTGAAAAGCCGACCCTAGTTCTCCTCTTCCTCTGACTTTTCAGCAACTTCCTTGGGCTCTAACTCCACGACCTCTTGACCTAAGAAAGTGAAATTTGGAGAGGAGTTAGTCTAAAGTATTGTAAACAAATTTTTCTAAAGAACTTACCTGAGATTATGACTCGTTACCTTGCTTCCACGCGAGTAAAAGTAAGGGTCGCGCAGTTCAGAACTAGGTCCTATTTATAGGGTTTTGACTAAGATTTGAGAATTAGATCGATTTTAGAGTCCTTATTCTATCAACGCCTGATCTCTAAGAGTCCCTAGTGACTTTATACATCGTTTTAATTAGGTCTCTTGTAGATAGGATCACCAAGTTCCCATCTTTTTACAAGTTCTTCAACTTACGGAATTCACAGAGTGTAAGGGTCTAAGGTATACGCGTTACAAGGCTGTGGCGGTCTCCCGATGGACCGTTACATTCAACGCTTTCAGAATTTAAATTTTAATAAAACACTTTTATTCATTATCCATCTAATTATCCTATTAAGTGGTGTTTATCCTTTGAAATCCATGAATAGGCTTAATAACCTTTTAGAATATGGGCCAAATTAAATGGGCCTGGTCTTCAAACCTTTTGGGCTCAGTTTAAGTGGATTAGGTTAATTGATTAATATAATTGGGCCATATAATGACTAATAAACTCAATAATCCTTTTATAAATCCATTTAGCCCATATAAATTCCAGAAAAATATTTTAAAATTCAAAAATTATTTATATAAATTCTTAGGCACTACAGTATATATATGAGAATGCAAAAGACCAATAAACCCATGCAAAACATTTGCAAAAGCCATCTAATATGTCTATCAATAACCTAGGGGCATTAGGGTAAAATTTCAGCCCAATCAGAGCCCATTTGGATGGATTTCGATGGCTTACGGAAAACCCGGGCGGAGCTGCAAAACCAGATGGGTCGACCCATCTAGCAAGTGGGTCATCCCATCTACAAGCAGAGTTCTGGTTTTTCCTAGAACAGGGAATGTGTCGACCCATCTCTGAGAGGGGTCGACCCCCTTGCAGGCAGAGTTCTAGTTAGGCTTTTTTCTGCCCAAGGGTCGACCCATTTAGTGAGGGGTTGACCCATTCAAGCTTTTCACAATTAAAAACCTCATTTTGTGAATCCCAATGACCTATACATGCAACCCATTAACATCAAACATTCAAATAAGAAATTGCATGCTTAAAATAAGTTAAATCAACTGGTTTGCATGCGAATCAAAAACCATGGAAGAGCTATGAAGATAATGCATGAAAGCATGAACTAAGCCTGTTTTCATCATTTCAAGATTCATGAACTATTATCCATGCACTTAACCAAGATGTAAAGGCCAAGCAAAATGCCACTTCAAGAAATCCTTGGAAAATATACATATACATGCATTCAAGACATTAAAACCCAATGAAAGATAAGCATGAGAACTCATTTTCCACCCATCAATCTATTGACCAAAAAATCACTCCATTTCACACCTGCAAAGGCACAATAGAATCAATTTAGTATTGATTTGAATATTAAGCAACATTGACTAGAATTGCCAAAACCGAATGTCCATGAATCCATATAATGAGTATGCATCATTAAAGTCACATTCACCAAATTTCAAGTTAATAGGTTGAGGATATTTCAAGCCTAAAAATCTTATGAGGAAAATGCATGAAAAATGCCCAACCAAGAATTTGAAAAGCTATTTGATGAAATGCATGAATCATGGAAGGAGTCAACGCAATGCAATGGGTGAGTCAACTCCCCTTTAGAAGATGAACTTCATTGATGTACTCCTTTGAATTCTAAGTGTGAACCGTAAGTGCTTTTTGATCCTTTGATTCTGAAGCCAAGATAAACATAGCATGAGTTCCTTAAACAACAATCATTCATATGACTTCCAAGTGTGAACATTGAAGTCATCTTTTAACTTATCAATCAAGATACAAACATGTTACTCAATGAAACACATACACTCACAAACACAATCGTTTTGATATCATTGAAACTAAACACCAATATCAACTAGGGGATGCAACAATCTCCCCCTTTTTGATGATGACAAAACGATGTGTATGAAAGAACAGTTTTGCAAACATCTTTATGAAAGACCAAGCATTAAGCATTGAGCATTAACATTAACATTGAGCACATACACCAATTCTCCCCCAAAAGAACTCTTTCTCATTTAGCTCACTTAACACAAACCGTAAAGCATTCATAAAGCATTGAGCACACACAACCAACTAACATTCTCCCCCTTTTTGTCATCTACAAAAAGAATGGGGGTTATCTGACATGATATGAACATGTTAGGCCAGTAGATATGATACCAATTCGAATACCAATTGATGCTAATTAAGGGCCCAAAGATATGATACCAAATGTTGTTCACATTGTTGGAAGAACTCATTTTAGCATTTATGTAACATGAAGTGTTCAAAATGATGCATTTCAAAATGAACTATACCAATTGTTGAAAAGTACGAAGTATTCAAGATGATATCATGTATGAACTATATGCATGCTTAAAATGCCAAATATGCAAATATGCACACGATGAGGTTCATCTTTCAAATGCAATGAATATGCACTTGTGAATGCTAATAATGCGGGATATGTAGCTATGCACATTGTGACCTTCATCCTTCAAATGTAAAGTTTATGCTCAGAATTAGACCAAAGGGGAATGCATGAACATGCAAGTACACAAGCACAACCGTCATGCAAACAAATATTACATATAGTAACACCCCCTAAATGAGGCAAGGGTTAAGAAAAGAGCATGTGATTCAAATTCAAGAATGTAAGACATGAAACATAACTAAGAAATTTGCTTACACAACTAGAAGTACTTCATAAACCATGAATGTAAGCAAATTCATAGAATACATTCATCACAAAGATACTCATATGTGAAATGTGATGCATGATTAATGAACTTCAAAATATATAGATTTTCAGATTTTCTAAAGAACACTAGAAAGTAATCTCCTCTCTACACTTTCACTCTAGATTCTCGACTTTCGGTAGCTTCACACAACCACTTTTCTTTGTTTCTTTTTATTGACATCACTGTTCGGCGTGAGTTTCCTCATATTTCTCAATGGAGATTCCCGGCTACTAGGATTCGTCACACATGTGGATTTTTGCTTTGCTCTCATTTGTCTCAATGGGGATTCCCAACTACTCAGATCTACATTCCATTTATTTATCAATGTGGGGTAGGTAACTTTTTCCTCATGATTACTTTTTAATATCTATGTAGAGATTCAAGTTCCCATTAAAGTGTTGGAAGGAATTTCTTAAATCCTTATCAATGTAAGTCATTAAATTCATGATGTGCAAAAATGTGGGGGTAAAGTTTTATTTTGCATGTATAAAATGAATTTGTCAAGACACAGTTATAACTCCCCCTAAATGTATGCACGGTGGGAAATAAATCCTCTTCCTTAGTGTATGACGGATATCACATATGAATACAATCACTGCATTGTTATTTAGCAAGGAGGTAAAGTCTTATAAAATTGAAAGAAGGGTTTTGTAAACCTAGTACATACAAACATGCAAGGATTTAGTAAAACATTCATGCAAACACTCATGATTTAAGATATGCAATTATCATGAAATATATGTATATGCCCTATATGCATGAATATGTAAGGATCTATGAATGATATGCAAAAATGCCAATGTAATCTTTTTATGCATGTTTTCAATTTTTGTGCATTCTTGAATGTTCAAGCAAGCATAAAACTAGTAAATGCATGAGATGAATTTTAAATGAATCTAGAACTGATCCATGAGCATTTTATTTCAGATTTCTTCATGAAAAACCATTTTACTTAGACCACACAAAGTCATTAAGCTTTGAACTGAGCCAAGGTCAACATTCAATATCAATTGTTGCATTAATGATCAAGCAATTCCATATGTTAGAAATTTTGCATTTTAGAAACAAGAAAGTTTTTCAGATTCAATTTGAAAGATATTACAATTCAGATCAAAGGTAAATTGATTTCATTCAAAACACATAATTCCTCATAATCCAAACATTTCAATTTATGAATTTTGGTACAAGGCGGAGAACTTTGATCGGAGGATCACCTCACGCACAGTGATAGCTTCCTAACAGACTAAATCTGTCATTTCACATATCACATTTGATATACCAAAAATTCATTCAATGAGAGCATGAATGACTTGTAAGGAAATGCAATTCAACCATAGCAAAGTAGCAGAGGGAAAACATCAAAATCACCAAGTTTGACAATAAAAGAAAAGGTCAAGGTTTTACCATACGAGTGTGCCTTGTTCCATTTTATTGAAACCCCTTTCAATTTTTATTTCCTCAAGGCACACCTGCATCAAAGCCAACTCATTCAACACATTTAGATACCCAAGTCTTCTTGGGTCCCTTGAGGTTAGTGGCATTCTTGGCAAACACATTCTTCTTCTTTCTTATTGCCACCATATCATCATTCTTCATAATCCTGCAATCCTCAATAACATGACCAAGGTTTCCATAAAAAAAGTATTGAGGAGAAGCAGTTCTAGCAACAAATTTTCTTTTATAAGAAAAGGAGTTTTCAAAACCATTTCATCTCCAATTTTCAAAAGATCTAGATTTAACAAAATTAAACCTATCATTCATTCTAGAAGCATGGAACTTTTCTGTTTTGAAAAATCAACATTCTTTCATAACATGCCCATATTTTCCACAATGAAAATAACAAGGAGTTGTGGGTCTATGGAATGACTTTTCATTGCAAGCTTGAGTTTTTCCATAGAATTTTCCCTTGTTAGATGAAAACCTTCGAGCACGATAAGCATGTTTGTCACTGAATTTTCTTTAAATATTAAACTTAGCATTCATGGCATGATAATCATCATTTTGTTTCACAAAGTAATTATCCATGACATGGTCAAGTTTGTGACAATAGAAGCAAGAAACATTCCTTTTTGTCTTGAAAGCATAGTGATCATCTTTCTTCATGACAATACATTCATCCATGACATGTCCAAACATCCCACAATAGAAGCACTCAACATTCGATTTCAACTTTTGAGATCTATATGGCATGGCGGGTTTAGTGTTGACATTTTTTTTCTCAAAACTATTTTCAGAATTTTTCTTTTGAGCAATAGGAGGAGGTGCTTTAGAAGTGCTAGGAATATCGGAAGCATGAATAAAAGAAGTTTTCAGTCTAGATTCAAAAGGTTTTTTGTTGACGGGGTTGTATCTAGGACCCTCTTTTTGAAAATTTACTTTGACACCAAGCATTTTATCCAAAGTTTATTTTCCTTATACAAATTTAGACAAATCATCTTTTAAGGTTTACACTTCTTCCTTTAAAGCAGAAATATGCAATTCAGCACTTGTGATTTCCTTTTCACATGCACACACTTTATCATTCAACAAACAATTCATAGATTTAAATTTTTCATTTTCTTCCATGACTTTCTTATTTTCATCATTTATGGCATGCAGTTTTTCAGTTAATTTTTCAAGAACTTTCTCAGTTTCAATAAACTTCGAAATCTTAACATGCAATTATTCATTTTCAGATTTCAACAATGAATTTTCTTTTTCAATTCTATCAAGACTTTTCAAGCCACCTTCAAGTAAGGAATTCTGAATTAGCAATGCACCGTTTTACTTTTTAAGATCTTCATTTTCATCCATGATGCTCTTTCTATCAAATCTAGAATCAAGCAATTTCTCAAACATTTTCTCATCATCAGAAAGAGAAGCTAATTTATTTCTTAAGCTTTCTTCAGATTTCTCAAGCATGGAAATTTTAGACATCAAAAGTTCATTTTGCTCTCGTAACTCATGACAATCATTTTCAAAATCAAGAGGAGTATTAGATTTTCTAGCCATTTCAACCTCTTCATTTAAACAAGAAATCTCATCAGAATACAACTCAACTTTAGATTTCATATCTTCAATTTTTGACTTCAGATCTTCAATTTTTGACTCCAAAGTTTTACAATTTTCACATGAAGAATTAGCATACATATTCTCATCTGAAACAGAAGTAATTACAACATCTTCACTTTTCTTTATCAATTTCTTCTTTTCAGATTTGATCTTTTTATATCGACATAACAGTTCCTCATAAAGCTCCATTAGCTCTTCAAAAGAAATTTCCTCACCTTCGGATCCTACCTCCGAGCTTTCTTTGCTTTCTTCACCATTGGCCATTAAGCTTGAACCAACTTGTGATGTCTTTTCATTGACTTCATACTTTGCCAGTTGATCCCAAAAATCTCTGGCTGACCTGTAAGAAGAGATTTGAGAAAGAACATTAGACTCTATACAATTCCTTATAAAATTCAAAGCTCGAAAATTGATTTCATTTTTCTTCACATGCTTGTCATTCCATTCTCTTTCATTTGATAGAAGTTTATGTGAACCGTTACATATAACTTCCCAAATTTTAAGCTCATTAGAACCAAGATAAGCACACATGCTATTTCTCCAAGAAATTTAGTTATTTCCATTATAACATGGAGGAAGAGTAAAACTAGACATGTTGCTTAATGAAACTCGTCAAGGGATCACTCTAAAGGTCGTTAGACCCAAGAAAATAGAGCCGTGGCTCTGATACCAATTGTTGGTCCCTAGGTAGGCGAGTAGACAAGAAGGGGGGGTTGAATTGTCCCCCACGATCGAGGGTAAATTTTAAACTTAACTAAGCGAAATTAACAACTTTGACGAGATTGAAGATTTAACTTAAACAAGATAACTAAATTCTCTCAATCTCACCGTTCACACACGATCAAGATAAATAGATTAAACTATTAAGCACACAACCACAAAGGCAAATCACAATGCACAAGGGTTTTTAAGGTGGTTCGGGACCACGACGGGCTCCCTACGTCCACCCCTTACCAAACCTGTAAGGCTTCACTCGGGGAAAAGTCCCCAACACAAAGACGACACTCCAAACACACAGGATGACGCCTGCACACACACACATGTTGACACCCCTTTTAGCCGGCAAGTTGCGTCATTTCTCTTATTCATCATTTTTGATGTCCCGAATTAACCGTTGTTTTGGAGCCTTCCTTGGACAGATTTTGAGCCCATTTCATTATTCCATAGCCTCTGGACTTTGGAGATCAAGATTTCTTATAGCCCTGGAGTTTATCTTATCAACTTTCGACTTCCAAGTCAGCTTACGGCCCATTTAGGCTGGCTTCCATCAAGCATTCGGCTATCTTTTCGCTGCGTAGTCTTGAAAACGGTCCTTTTTTATCCCCTTCCTTCTCCCTATTGAAAATGTGCCCTTCATAAAAGTTGTTGGATTTCTGAAGATCTACAACTTCTTTTTCTACGCCAGTAGCTAGTTCTACATCAATTTCAAATTATTCACATTTTTTCAGCAGACTGCACTGTTCACATGTGTCCTGATATTTTTCCTGTCTGTTCTCACCCCATTTTATCTCTCTTTTGTTCATCTTTTCATTTCTCTCTCTTCATGAAAGTTGTTCATATTTCAGTTATCTACAATTTCTTCTTCTACCACTTTCGCCAATTCTACACCGTTTGAGAGATATGCTCTGATTACCAAAGTCACGCAAATAGACTACAAATGGTCGTGCAAACGACCATTTGTTCTTTAGCGGTCGGTCGACTGACCGCTAAGCAAACCGCTAAGAGTCTAGCCTGCGTTGGACTCTACCTCTATCTCTGAAAACTGCTCGATGGGCCTATCTTGCGGCGGCTATATCTTCTAGAATACAACTCCAAATTGACCCCCGTTTCTTTCTATCTCTTGTCCTTTAGATTATCTCGAGTTTGATCCATAGAACTCAAATTTTCATTGGCTATATCTCTCAGAATCTTGGTCGAAAGATTTAGATTTAAGCATCCTAGTACAAGTAAAACTCTATTTTCCTACTCGTCGTGGCCTCCTTCCAAGAGCCATAACTTCTAGAATACTCCTCCAAATCGAGTCCCGTTTGTTTCTATCTCTTGTCTTTAGTATTATCTCGAGTTTGATCCATAAAACTCGATTTATCTTGGACTATATCTCCTGGAATCGTGAGAGGAAGTTGGGGCTTTTTCTAAAAACTCTGTATAAACTACCCAGTTCACAATGGCGACGGGGGGCGCTTTCCGGACGTGGGACGAAGCCATGTTGCATCTCGAACTCACAACTTCGACCCCATCTTGAAGAGAGAAGTATTAAATTTCTATTGCATCCTTTTAGGCTTGATTTCATGGTCCTTTCTCTTAGTTCTCCTCCTCTCAAAATCACAAATCATCACAAAACACCATTTTTTCTACTACACATGCATTTTTCCCCATTTTGCATCATCCTTTTCTCTCTATTCTCTCCATCAAATTTCGTGATTTCAACTCTCATGCATGCACAACACATGCACCTATCTTTTCTACCCTTCCATAGGGGTTAAAAACCTCCCCCCGGTGAGTTTGCCCTCAATTTCTACCCCTATTTTATCGCTGCGGGATTGATACTGCACTTCGGTTTTCTAATGGGTTTTCTCTTGTCTTGTGGCTTTATTTTACAGGAGAGCATGAACACAACGTGAGGCCCTCTTCCTCTAGCCAGCTGGAAGGAGAGGAGGTTTGAATCTACAAAGTTCTCCGCACCCGTCTCTTGAGCGCGGTCAAGTCTTCTTTCCAAGGTACACGACGCCGTTATCATATCTTCATCTTTTGGCATTGTTAAATCCTTGGTGGCGATCACGGTTAGTTCATCTATTCACTACCGCCTTGTTCATACTTCCATGATTGTTTCATATACATGCATTAGCATATTAGTTTAAAAGGGGGCGGGGTGGAACTCATTAAAAAATAAATCTACAAAATTTTTGGCGATCACGGTGGGACACCAATGCCCATCACGCTTATTTTCATGCTCTTTTGTAGGTTGTGTGTGTGTATATTCATGTTTGGGTAATATTTTCTCTATTCTCCAACTGTTTTAGGTGTTTTAAGGTCTCTGGTTGCCTAGCGGTCATTTGGTAGACCGCAAGGGGATTTTGGCTGTTCTGTGCGCATGCTCACGAGGCCCTGTTCGTGGAGGCATAACTTTTGATCCCGGTGTCCGATTGAGCTGATTTTTGTTCCGTTGGATAGCCCTTTGTATTGTCGTTCCATCCATATATTACTTTCATTATTTGGGTCACATTTGCATATTCTAATATTGTCAAACGTTTTCAATTTTTTCCATAAAGTCTGCAGGCAGGCTCAGGGACATGTTCACAGGTATATCTTTGCTCAGTGATTTGACTGCCTTCTTGACATCTGATTGCACTAATTTGTATTCCATTGGGTAGTCCTTTGTATTATCTTTCCATCTATAGCTTATTTGCATCATTTGGGTCTCATTTGCTTAGTTAAACATTGTCATCATTTTAGCATTTTGTGCATAAAATCTGCATGTGGTCTGCGCACAGGTTCACGGGGGTAACTTTCTTAGATATATTAATTGACCTCCCGAGATCGGATTTCTTTGTTCTTTGGCTCATTGTGTAGACCTTTGTATTGTCTTTCCATCCATATACTACTTGTTATATTTCGGTCACGTTTGCATTGTCAAATATTGTCATCATTTTAGCATTTTGTGCATAAAATCTGCATGCAGGTTCGGGGGCAGATTCACAGGTACATTTAGCATTGATGATTTCTTTGCCTTCCGGATTCAAATTGTGTTGTTTCCTACTCCTGCCTTGTTGTCCTTTGCATTATCCTCATTTTCATATATTATTTGCACTCATATCATTATGTTTGCATAATTAAATCTTGTCCTCATTTTTCACTTTTATACTAGATTTTCGCATGCACTTCGGTGCACATAGGGCCATGCATTGCATATCACAGTCGTACTCCTACCTTGGGAACTGATCCTCTCGTTTCCATATTCCTTGGAGTCGACTAGGTGATCTTATCCGGGACCTCCATAAGTCCCCGTGAGCCGTGGATTCCCACACGGATGCCGGGCCGGTTGTACCTTTTCCACCCCTTAGGCTTGCATTTGCATACGTGTGAGGGAGTTAACCTTAGTCAACCCAAAGTCTGGACCTTATTCCCATAGGATTCCTATCTTGGGGGAATTATTCTTAAATTCAAATCATTAAAAGGTCTATTAAAACCCCTAAAATATTTTCCATCATATCAACTTGTTTGACTTGGGTGAAAACTCTCACATTGCATTGTTTGTGTTGTTTGGGCCTGCCCGAGCCCATTAGTGGTGTTTGTGTTGCATTTCCATCATCATCCACATGTTTCGTCATTGTTAGGCTCATTTTGTGTGTCCATTGTCTAGTCCATTGACCAGTCCCATTCTCCCTTGGTCTTTGCAATAGTGGGTCAGTCCCCCCTTTTATTCTCAAGCCCATTAAGCCATTGCTTCCCCACCTATATTCTCCTTGATATTCTTGTATTAAGTCTCCATTTGCCCTCATGGAGCATCGTTCTAACCCCTTAGATCATTCTTCTTCTCAATCTTCTTCCTATTCCCGTGTAGAATCCTCTTCCCACGCTGGCCCATCTTCCCCGTGGTACTTCTGATCCATCCAAGGAACATACTAATGTCATGGCCCACTTATCAAGCCTTGTTCACCAAATGGACCCGACCTAGGCCCAACGTCTTATTGCATCTCATCTTCATGGGCCTCCTTCTCTTAATGGGCCTTCTTCTCTTATTAATGGGCCTCATCATCTTAACATGCCCCATTCTCCTAATGGGCCTTGAAGAGGCGAAATCTCGCGCTTGTCTCCTGAGTGGGCTGTGGATCACCTGAAGATGAACTGCAAGACAGGGAAACGTATCAGAGGGCCCAGGGGGCTTCCTTGGGGTAAAACCCTCCGATGGCTAAGTCAGTAGAGCTGTGGTGGAAGCAATAATGAGGAGGAGAAAAGCTAGCGCGCGAGATTCCTCTCCACCAGAGGGTGAAGCGGATTGCTCAAGAGTTTGGGTCTATGAGTACCTGGATGGCTCTCTTCTTTCGTCGGAGGGTAGCCCTGGTTTAAATAGTGTGCCGCCTTCAGGAGTCCTACAAGCTGAGGGGTCTCCGGCGGGAGTTACGTCCTCAACGTGGGCTTTCATGGCCTTATCGTGGGGACGTTATCGCCTTGAAGTCCGGCGGTTTCCTGACTCCCCTATCCGTTGGGGACTCTTGAACGGATGATATTTGGTCTGGCCGAGCTCCTGAAATGCCCGCCCTGTCTGGGTGATGAGCATAGCTTGGTGGAAGAGGGGTCGGATAGGTCGGCTAATGCCTGTCTCTCCCGGGTGGGGAAACGGCTTGGGCCGGACCTTCCTTATGACCTGACCATCACTCGGGCCCTCCGAGCCTAGAGGCCGCCGGGGAGAGTTGGTTCCTCGAGTGTTTGTTTATTGGGCTTTTCTTCCCTGAGTGGGCCCTGTGGGCTGTCACCCGGGTGGGCTTGCCTCGTTGGACCCTGTTGGGTCTAGTTGGGCTGCTCTTTGGGTGGGCTACAGAAATCCCCCTCTCCACTTGTCCCCCTCCTACTCCCGAGCCATGGAGGCTCGGTCGAGTAGTTTTTGAGGCTTTGGACCGGCGTGGCTCAGGTGGGTGGAATTCTGTTGGCGTGATGGAGCCACGTATAGTGGTCGCCTGGGCCCGTAATGATGATCCTAACGGATTTGAACTGAAGGGGCCCCCCTTTTCTCGGAGCACGGAACGACACGCTACCTCCCTCCAGGGTTTTATAGGCGTTGGGCGCTGTTCGTCGTTCTAGGCCTCTCAGGGTTTTGGGCATTCCTTAGTTTCTTTATTTCTGGGGCTCCTTGATACGCCGTGAGGGCACAGTGGAGGCGCAGAGCCTTGCGGCGGCGTTTGAGGAGTTGGCGAGGATAACCGCGGAGGCAGGCCGACAACTTCCTTCCCCTCCGGAGTCTTCGAGCTCGCGCGAGGGATCATCTTCCGGCTCGATGGCTGGTCTGCCTCTAGAAATCGGGCAGGTGAGGCGGGAGCCCGTCTCCAACTATAGTGAGTTGGGGGAGGCCGAGGTGAGGAAGCTGGAGCATCGCTTTCGCTTGCCTCTCAGGTACAGCTTTGCTGCCGCCGCCCCGTATGAGACGAGTCTGGACAGCCGTACGGGGCACATTTGCACTTTCCTTCTGGCTTGGAAGAGTGGGTTCCGCCTTCCCTTCGAGCCCCTTGTACTCCAGCTTCTCGAGTTTTTCCAGTTGGCACCTATTCAGTTGGTGGCCAACTCATATCTCCTTCTTTCCGCCTTTCGGATTCTCTGTCGTTAGCACGACATTTTTCCTTCCTTGGACCTCTTTCATTATTTTTTTGAGTTGAAAGCGCACCCGTCGACGGGGAAGGGCTTTTACTTCATCCAGGCAAGGAGGAACATGAGTTGCATCTCCCTCGCTGCGAAGGACTCCTCGCACAAGGGGTGGAAGACCCAATTCTTTTGGGTGAAGGCGGAGGCGACGGACGAGTTTTGGAGATGTCCGATCTCGCCCAATTTTCATCCGAATCTTCCCCCTCGCCCGGAGGAGTTCCCTCCCCACGTGGAGCGGCAGGCCGCTCGTCTGCTGGGTAACCGCCAGTCTACCGAGGAGCTGGTGACGCCGGAGAACATCGAACGGTGCCTGCTTATGCGGTTGACGTCGACAGGTACCGCTCTCGAGGCTCTTCTCCTGGGACGGTATTTACTTTCTTTCTCTTGACCGGGTCTTCTCCCTTTGTGGCAAACGTTAGGCGGGAACCTCTGGAGGAAGCTGCTGAGGTCATTGATCTGGGAGATGACTCGGCGGCCGATGAACCAGATGCTTCTGCGAGTCGCGCCCAAGCCCGAGATAAGGGCAAGGGGGTGGCTCCCGTGGGGTCTTCACGGCCAACTAGCACAAAGCGCAAGGATCCCATGGCGGGAAAGTTGCGGGAGGCCGTGAAGGTCAAGAAACGGGCCAAGAAGGCCGATCTTCCTCCTACCGCCGGGGGTGACTCCGGCTCGGCGGCGCTCCCCTCTCGGGGGCAAGATGGGGCCGACCCCTCGGGGCCAGCTCCCCCACCTGCCAGGCGAGAGGGGGCCGAGGAGACCGGGGGCCCATCAGAGGGCGGCGATGGGTCGTCTCTCCCCCCCACGGAGGGAGAGGGGGCCGATGTCGAAGTAGCTGGCGCCGAGGTCGGGGGATTGGCCGAAGGCGGGGATGTCTCGGTCGGCGAGGTGCGGGCCGAGACAGGCAGGGCTGGGGGTTCGCCCGCTAGGGTGTTGCAGCCCCAGGTGCTTGGAGCTCCCGGTGCGGTCGGTCCCGCGGCGCCGGTCGAGGTTGGGGGTTCGCCCGGGGAGGCGCCGCAACCCCAACCGACCGTGGCGCGCGAGGCAGTTGGTTCCGTCATTCGAGCGGAGTCTTCTGGCGGGGTGCCCCGGGCGGGGCGGTCCCCTCTGTCGGAGCCCTTGGAAAGGCTCGGCATTACAGGCGACCTGTATCGGGTCTACCGGTCGATTGCCGCAAGGACGAAGGGGGGAGAAAGGCTCATTACCCCCCCCCCCCCGGGATCCTTGATGTATTGATGGAGGGCGGCCTGGTCATAGCTCAGTCGGCGGCTTTGATGGCGGAGGCACACGCCCGGACGGAGGCGGAGCGGTCGGAACTTGCCTGGACCCTTGGGGGCTGCGAGAGGAAACTGGCCCGGCTCAAGGGGGAGCATGAGGGGCTCCGGCAGGAGTTCTCCGCATTCCGGGAGGTGGCACGGGCGAGCCGATTGGAAGCCGGGGTGCTGGCCGAACTGCTCGCCAAGACCCGAGAGTCTCTCGAGAGGACAAGCCGATTCCTTGAGGAGGAGCGTCTGCGTCGCCTCGAGCTGGACAACCGCTGGGAGCTCGAACGCGCCGAGCTGCTAGATCGGGCGGAGGTGGCGGAGCGTCTCCGAGCTGAGGCGGACCGGGCCCGGGCAGAGGAGCGCGCGGCCGAGGCGGAGCGGGCTCGGGTCGAGCTCGTCGGAAGGGCGGGGCAGGTCGAGGTGGAGGTAATCGAGCATTACAGGAGCTCGGATGCTTACTCGGCCGACCTGATGAAAGCCGCCCTACCCTACTACGAGGTAGCAATACGCCGGGGTGCTCGAAAGGGGTTCAAGCAAGGCTATCGCCGGGCGGTGGACTATGCCGATGAGCAAAACTCCGCGATCGAGTTCCCCTTCGGCCAGTGTTATGACTCGGATGAGTCGGTTTCCAGCTCTTCCTCGTCTGTCGGGGGAGATTCGGAGGGGTCGCCTCCATCGGGGTCACCAGCTCCGGGCGTTTCGGGAGGGCTCACGACCGAGAGAGTTCTCGCACAGGCGAGGTCAGTGTCTGAGCCGGCCGTCACCGAAGGCGCCGGGGGTGACGTGTCTCCTTCCGCCATTCCCGAATGTCAAAGTGGGCCCGAGGCCTGATGTACTTTGCCTCCTTCCCTTTTTGTCTCTCTTCCCTCTTTTTAGAGGGTTTCCTTTTGGTGTGATAATAAATGACTTGCTCTGTTTGAGTACCATCCTTGCCGTGATTTGGTTGGCGGATCTTGAGTGGTTGGGAGGTGCCGATATGTCTTGCGTGGTTTTCGCATGCAGTTTTGGTAGGCTTCTGACGGGGCGTCTTTCCATTCCCTCATGCTTTGAATGTCAGGCCACTTCGTGAATCCCGCTAGGGCGGGGGACGAGGAGTTGGAGGTGACTGTTCAGGGGAGAAATCCTTTGGCGTGTTTCCGAGGAGGGGGGGGGTCATTTAAGGCGTGTAGCCTCCTTTGGCCTATAAGAAGGACCGAAAGGCGCCCTTTCCTCGTCACTACTTGGGATTTTCTCTAACAGTCTTTCCTCGCTCCTTCCTCTTCATTGTGAGTTGTGCCCTTGTATTCGGAGCATGGAGGATCCTTCGGAGGGTGACGCCGCCGACGACGGGGAGCGGCGAGCTCCCGCTGCCCTGTAATGTTGAACAGATCCCACGGTCGCCGCGCGTACACGAGACGGGTCCGACGGTCGCCGCGCAGATCTGGAGAGGGCTTCGACGTGTGAAGGCACGGTTCTTGCCCTTTCTCAGTTCCAGCGTGGCTTCCGGGTGGACGCCGAGGCGGAGGACGGATGGGGGCATCAGGGGAGCCCGCCGTTACTTCCCTCCGTGTGAGGGGAGGAGGCGTATCAAGCTCCCTCCTCATCGAAGCCTTCCTCCGTCTGCAGCCTCTTTCTCCCTCTTCTGCTCTTCATTTCTTTCACTCTTCGGGGGCTGCTTGCTCTCTCCTTCCTTCCAAGGAGTTGGCAGTTTGGAAGAGGGGAGGCCTTCACGGCGCTCCTTTTTCCTAGTTGTTGCCAACTTGGGAGGTAGCCTTCCTCAACGTTTAAAGGTGGCCTCCCTCCTGCAATCCCTCTGTCACCTTTGTCATGGGCCACCCGAGGCAACTGGCTTGACCACCTCTTGTCCGAGCCAGTTTCCGCGCGAGGCAGAGTCAGTGGTTGGACGCGAGGAGATCATGATCGAGTCAGCCGAGCGATGACCCCTTGAGGCAGTGTTAGACGGATTTTTGCTTTTTGCTATGTGATGTGCTGGCATTTGCCTATCTGATGTACCAATGGTTTGGAATGAAAAGAAAAGGGATTTATTCCATCCATCTTGCTGTACAATTTCAAAAATAGAATTTGCGTAGTGCGGCTGCGTTCCATGTCTGAGGAATAGGTTCCCCTTCCATTGTCGCTAACCTGTACGCACCTTTTCCGTGCGTCTCAACCACTCGGTAGGGGCCTTCCCAGTTGGGGGATAGCTTGCCCGCTGCCTCTAGTGGTCGAGAGGCTTCGGCCTTCCTGAGGACGAAGTCCCCTAGTTGGAAACGTCTATCTTGGACCTTGGTGTTGTAGTATCGAGTGAGGCGGCGCTGGTATTCCGTTGCCCGGACGTTCGCGATCTCTCGGAGTTCGTCTGCTAGGTCGAGGTTCTCGAGCAATTTTTGCCCGTTTGCCTCGAGTGAGAAGCTGATCACTCAGAGAGACGGATTGGCGATCTCCAATGGAACGACGGCTTCGGTGCCATATACCAACTGAAAAGGGCTTTCACCGGTTGCCGTCCTGGGGGTTGTTCGGTGCGACCATAGTACGCTAGGCAATTCCTCGAGCCAGCTACCCTTAGCCTTGCCGAGTCTGGTTTTTATGCCTTTCAAGATAGTCTTGTTGGCATTTTCAACCAGCCCGTTGGCCTGAGGGTGGGCGACCGAAGTGAAGTGGTTGCGGATATTTAGGTCGGCGCATCTATCTCGGAAGTACCGAGAGTCGAATTGCCAACCGTTATCGCTTACTATCACTCGGGGGATGCCAAAGCGACAAATGATCGATTTCCAAACAAAGCCCCAAACGACTGTCTCGGTGATCCTCGCCGTTGCCTCGGCCTCGATCCACTTGGTGAAGTAGTCGATGGCGACGATGATGAACTTCTTCTGGGACTAGGCCATTGGGAAGGGCCCAAGGATATCGATTCCCCACCGAGCGAAAGGGTAAGGCTCGGCTAGGGTGACAAGTTCCGTAGCCGGCTGATGGACCAAGTGGTCGAACCGCTGGCATCGGTCGCACTATTGAACATAGGCCGAGCCATCGCGCTGCAGGGTGGGCCACCAGTACCCCTGTCGTAACAGGATTCTGGCCAGTGACCTTACCCCTGAGTGCGCTCCGCACAGGCCTTCATGAATCTCTTGGATGGCTCGGCTTGCCTCGTCTGGACCGAGGCACTTCAGGAGGGGACCGGAGAACGATCTTCGGTAGAGAGTGTTGTCGAAGACGACGAAGCGCCGAGCTTGATACTTCATTCGGCGGGCTTCTTGAGGGTCGGAGGGAGTCTTGTAGCCAGGACAGGTAGGGGGAGCGCCAGTCACTTGGAGTGGCCGAGTCAACAGCGAGGAGCTCCGTGTCAATGCTCGGGCGCTCTACTCTTCTAGGAGGACCGATCGTGTACCTTCCGGGTCTAGGGAGGAGGCCAATCGAGAGAGGGCGTCCGCCCGAGAGTTTTGCTCCCGAGCTATCCGGACTACCCCAAATTCCTCGAACTGTTGGGCCAGGCTCCGGACCAACTGAAGGTATTTGATCATGGGTGCCTCCCGAGCTTCATACTCGCCGTTGACCTGACCTGCGACTAGTTGAGAGTCGGTGTGGATCCTGACTCGCTCGACCCCCAGCCGTCGGGCCATGCGCGCTCCCGAGATAAGGGCCTCGTACTCAGAAGCGTTGTTGGATGCCTGAAAGTTGAATTTCAAGGCGTACTGTAGCTCTATCCCTTCGGGGGACCTCAGGAGTATCCCCGCACCGCTGCCTGCCGAATTGGACGATCCATCGACGAACAGTTCCCAGGTTGGCCCGGTCGTGGTCGGAGGCCTGTCCTCGGTGGGGATGGTACTTTCGACAATGAAGTCGGCGAGCGCTTGGCCTTTGATTGCTGATCGCGGCCGGTACGAGATGTCGTAGGCCCCGAGCATAATGGCCCATTTGACGAGTCGCCCTGAGGCCTCGGGGTGGGCCAGAATCTTCTTCAATGGCTCGCCGGTTAGCACGGTGATGGGGTGCCCCTGGAAGTAGGGGCGGAGACACCTTGCGGAGGTAACCAACGCTAGCACGAGTTTCTCGGTTGCGGGGTACCTCCGTTCGGCCTCATTAAGCATCTTGCTGGTGTAGTAGACTGGTCTTTCGATTCCCGAGTCATTTCTGACTAGGACCGAGCTGACCGTGGATGGCGTCGCCGAGAGGTAGAGCAGCAAGACTTCGCCTGGGCTTGGAGAGCACCGGTGGCGAAGCCAGGAACTTTTTAAGCTCGGTGAATGCTGTCTGGCACTCCTCATCCCATGCGAACGTAGCAGACGCTAGCTTGGGTCCCCTCATCAGTTTGAAGAAGGGCAAGCATCGTTCGGCCGCACGGGACAGGAAGCGGCTGAGAGCGGCCACACGCCCTGCCAGACGCTGAACGTCTTTAATGCATGTGGGCGGGCGCATGTCCAGGATGGCCTGGACTTTGTCGGGGTTGGCTTCGATCCCGCGCTGAGTGACCAGGAAACCCAGGAACTTCCCGGATTTTACTCCAAAGGTGCACTTGACGGGGTTGAGCTTCATGTTGTACTTCAGAAGGGTGCCGAAGGTTTCGGCAAGGTCGGTGAAGTGGTCTTGGGCCTTGGGGGTCTTGACGAGCATGTCGTCAATGTAAGCCTCGACGTTCCGACCCAGCTGTCCCTCGAACATGTGATTTACCAGTCGCTGATATGTGGCTCCGGCGTTCTTCAACCCGAAAGGCATCCGGGTGTAGCAGTACACGCCGCAGTCGGTGGTGAAGGCGGTCTTCTCGACATCTTCTGGGTTCATTCTGATCTGGTGATAACCTGAATAAACATATAGGAAACTGAGTATCTCGTTGCCCAAGGTTGAATCAACCAATTGGTCGATGCTCAGTAGCGGATAGCAGTCCTTGGGGGTAGCCTTATTCAGATCGGTGAAGTCCACGCACATTCGCCATTTTCCTGTAGTTTTTGGCACCAGGACGACATTGGCTAGCCACGTAGGGTACATGACTAGTCTGAAGAGGCCTGTCTCTTGTCCCTTGGTGACCTGCGCCTTGATGATCGCCTGTTTCTCGGGCGCATGCTTCCTTCTCCGTTGCTGTACGGGCCTCACGGTGGGGTCGAGGCTGAGCTTGTGCATCACGGTCTTCTCTGGTATGCCAGGGAGTTGATCATCGGACCAAGCAAAGACCTGAACGTACTCAGAAAGGAATTTTTTGTATTGCTGCTGTTCCATGGGTGGTAGGTCGGCTTCGATCCTTACTCCGAGGGCCGGGTCATCGTTTAGGAATACCGTTAGCAATTCGCCACCGGGCTCGGCGGTTACGGTCTTCCCTTCGATTCCCTTGGGGCCCTTATCTCCCCCGTCCGACCATGAGGCTTCCACCGAGATGTTGTAGCACCTTCTAGCCGTGGCCTGGTTACCTCGAACTTCCCCCAACCCATTTTTGGTGGGAAACTTCATTTCCTGGTGATAGGTAGATGGTACGGCCTTTATCCGGCTGAGGATTTTCCGGCCGAAAATGGCGTTGTACGCTATCATACCCTTAATCACTATGAAGTCCACCATGACCGTAACGGTTTTGGGTGGGTTTCCGATGGTGACCGGCAGGCTTAGGGCTCCCTCGGGGTAGGTGGCTAGGCCGTTAAACCCGCAAAGGGGTGTTTGGATCGGGCGGAGCTTGGATGGGTCTTCCCCCATCTTAAAGAAACAGTCGTAAGATAATACATCGGGGGCGCTCCCATTGTCAACCAGAATTCTATCTACGTTACAATGGTTTATTGTGGCCGAGATAACGAGGGCATCATCATGCGGGGTCTTTAGCCCTTCCAGGTCTTGGTCGGAGAAGACTATGACCTGGGGCTCCCTCGGCGGGCCGCTGGAGGGTTCTAAGACCTGGCTGGCCCGCTCGACATGACGCTTCCTTCCTCGGCTGGTGTCGCCGCCCGACGTCGTTCCTCCGGAGATGACGTTGATGTGGACCCCTCGGGGGGCGTTGTCGATCTCCTCGACGGCATCCCGATCTTCTTTGCGCCCGACTGCAAACCGGGCCAGGTGCCCCTGACGGATGAGACGTTCGATCTCGTCCTGGAGCTGGTGGCAGTCACCGGTATGGTGCCCGTGGTCGCCGTGGAACAGGCAATGCCTGTCGCGCTTGCGGTTCTTCGATCTCATCGGTTCGGGCCGGCGGAGGAGTACCGAGTCTTTGATGTCTTCATAGATCTCGTAGACTGGTGCGGTCAGCGGGGTGTACCGCTCATACTTCCTCTTGCGCTCTCCTTCCCGATCGCGCTTCTTGCCCGAGCCAGGGTTTGGCTCGGAGGCTCGCTTCTTGTCCCCCTCCCGACCCGAGCCGGTTGTGTCTCGGCAGGCGCTGAGTACTTCTTCGCACTCGGCGTTGCGCAGTGCCAGAGTCACTAGCTCAGCAAGGGTCGAGGGAGGGTGGAGGACAAGTTCGCGGCAGAGGTTCTCGTCCCGGGTGCCCCCGGTCAGAGCGGTCGTGGCCGAGGCCACATCCAGGCGGGGAATTCTGAGGGCTTCCGATTTAAATCGGTGGACATAAGCCCAGAGCCTTTCCCCTTGCGCCTGTTTGAGGGCCAGGAGCCCCGCTACTGACCTTAGGGGGGCGCTTCCGGCGAAGCTCTCCTTGAAGACTCGCCTGAATTGCCTGAAGTCCCGGATGGACCCAGGGGCGAGGGCCCGGAACCATGCCTGAGCACCTTGGACCAGGGTGGCCGCAAAGGCTCGGCATTTAATAGGATCCGGTGTTCCATGCAGAGTCACCAGGGCGTCGAAGCTGTCGTAGTGGTCGGCTGGGTCGCCCTGGCCATCATAGAGCTTGAAGGTCGGAATGGAGGTTCTGGGAGACACCTCTGCCTTCAAGATGTATTCGGAGAAAGGGGATTTCTCCTCATCCTCCGGGAAAGAGGTTTTCTGCAGGGCGCGGAGGGCGCGCTCTTGCTCTGCAAAACGTCTTTCGAAATCCCTTAGCCGGAGGGAAAGTTCCGGCTGCGGTCGTGCCATGGGACTGGGGGGAGCGTCGTGGCAATCCTCAGGACCACCGGCACTCGGGCATGGAGGCCTCGCCCCCTATTTCCCTTTTCTGGGCGTGGAGGAAGCCTCTTGCTCCGGGGGCGGAGCTTGCGAGGGTCCTCCCACATTGTTGCCGATGAGCTACTGACCGCGGAGGGTGAAGCGACCCCCAGCTGTATGCTGGGACGCACTTCGGGGGGGGCTCCCGGACGGGGCGCGAGACCTGGCATCCCTTGCCGCCTGGGCCCTCATGAGCTCCACGAGGACGTCAAGCTTCTTATTGAGGGCCTGGAAGACCTCGTCTCCACCGTTGGGGGGTACCCCCGTCGCCGTCGGAGAGGGCGGCGGTCCGTTGGTGGGGACGCTGGCATTGGAGGGAGGGTTCTGTGAGGCCCTAGAGGGGCCATCTCCTGCCGCCACCATGGCCCTGCTCTTCTCGACGGAGGATCTCCTCCCTGAGCTTCTTCTCACCATCTCGGCTCTTCGTGCGTTTCCCACAGATGGGGCCAGATGAAGAGGCGAAATCTCGCGCTTGTATCCTGAGCGGGCTATGGATCACCTGAAGATGAACTGCAAGACAGGGAAACGTATCAGAGGACCCAGGGGGCTTCCCTGGGGTAAAACCCTCCGATGGCTAAGTCAGTAGAGCTGTGGTGGAAGCAATAATGGGGAGGAGAAAAGCTAGCGCGCGAGATTCCTCTCCACCAGAGGGTGAAGCGGATTGCTCAAGAGTTTGGGTCTATGAGTACCTGGATGGCTCTCTTCTTTCGTCGGAGGGTAGCCCTGGTTTAAATAGTGTACCGCCTTCAGGAGTCCTGCAAGCTGAGGGGTCTCCGGCGGGAGTTACGTCCTCAACGTGGGCTTTCATGGCCTTATCGTGGGGACGTTATCGCCTTGAAGTCCAGCGGTTTCTTGACTCCCCTATTCGTTGGGGACTCTTGAACGGATGATATTTGGTCTGGCCGAGCTCCTGAAACACCCGCCGAGTCCGGGTGATGAGCATAGCTCGGTGGAAGAGGGGTCGGATAGGTCGGCTAATGCCTGTCTCTCCCGGGTGGGGAAACGGCTTGGGCCGGACCTTCCTTATGACCTGACCATCACTCGGGCCCTCCGAGCCTAGAGGCCGCCGGGGAGAGTTGGTTCCTCGAGTGTTTGTTTATTGGGCTTTTCTTCCCAGAGTGGGCCCTGTGGGCTGTCACCCGGGTGGGCTTGCCTCGTTGGACCCTGTTGGGTCTAGTTGGGCTGCTCTTCGGGTGGGCTACAGAAATCCCCCTCTCCAGGCCTCATTCTTCTTCTCCTTATGCTGTCGGCCCAATGGGTCCTTATGCTCATGCTTCTTCCAGGCCTGCATATCCTTCCACTCCTGGAATGGGCCCTTCTTCTTCTCAGCCCGGATCCTATTATCCGGCCCAATATCATCATGCTGGTCCATATTCACATCCTCTTGCTCAAGTTGGCCCATATTCTTCTCGATCTCTGCCTACCCAGGAGATGATTGCCCAAACCCAACGTCAACTTGATGAACTCCAACGTCAAATTGATCCCAAAACCTCCTTGAGTGTCCCGCTTATATTTCAAAATCTTCGGCTTCCGTCTCCTTCTCAAATTCCCGCATATCACCGTTATAGTGGAGTCGATGACCCATATGCGCACTTGAAGGAGTTCGTTTATGAGTCGACCCAATTTCAACATGACCAATGTTTGATGGCCTATCTATTCGGTCAATCTTTGGAAGGCCCGGCTCGGGATTGGTTCTTCTCTCTTCCGTAAGAGCAAGTTGTGAATTTCCAAGCCATGCAAGAGAAGTTCATTCAGCAGTTTCAAGACCAGGTTGGGCCCAAGTATTCCATGGTGGATCTAGCCCATGAGAAGATGGAGCCCGAAGAGGAGTTCTGCACCTTTGCCGACTGTTGGCGCTGCCTCACCGCATAGGTTTCGGGGCACATTCCAGAGGGAGAACAAATCAAGATGCTAATTTCTAATGCAATACCCAAATATCACTTCATCTTAGCCCTCAACGACATTACCTCCTGGCAGCAACTCTATAGTAGAGCCTGCTTCATTCAGCAACAATTCCAAGATTCCCTTGACCCCGAGTCTTCTCCACCTTCTACGCCCACTCACACCCCGTCATCTACATCTACATCCACCTCCATATATCAACCTTCACCCTCCACAAGCCAACCGTACGCTCCCATGAGTCAACATTCCGCTTCTACATACCCGTACACTTCCGCAAGTCAGCCCTCCATGAGTCAGCCTCCCATCTCCTCATACCCATATCCGCCGCCACCTCCGGTCAAGGGAACACCACACCTCGAGCATGTGGATGCTATCTATATACCCCCTCATCTCGCTCCACATATGCCTTCACCAAATCCCTCCACCGTCGGCCAAGCACTATTACTTATGCAACCTTCACTTCCGTCTCTACAACCTTCTCCACCACCTTATACCCCTCGGTATCTGCCTTGCCCAAAGTAGGCTCCTCGTCCTCCGCTACCGGAGTGATTTATCGACATTTTTGGGGCTTTGATGGCCACTCACGCATTGCAGCTCCCTCCGGTTGTGCCTTGCCGACCCGCGATCAGGGATGTGCTCCAGTTCTACGATTTCCACCGCCAGCAGGGGCATTTGGTTGAGGATTGCCCCGAGTTTCAGGATTATGCTTATGATCTGGAAGCTAAGAAAAGAATTGATTGGGCCACTATTCACAAAGCCATTCTACATCTTCACAGCAAGCAGCATCAACAAGAAGCACCGCATAAGCAGCCGTTTCCATCTCTTCAAGGCCAGGGGCACCCCTGTGATTCTCCGACTAGCGTTGTGCCCACTCCATCGCCTAGTTTGTTACCCATACCTACTCCTGCTCCCACACCTATGTCTTTACCTACCCCATCACCATCTCCTACTCTTACCCTGACTCCACCGCCTCCACAAACCCAAGCCTTTGTTCAGGCTAGTGCTCCTATTAACACCACTTCTTCCACCCCCGCTTCTACTCCCGACGCCTCCCAACGCGTTGTGTCGATACGTCGACAGTGGACACCACAACCCCCTTCTTCACCCTCGCCATGTTCATTACCTCCATCGACCACATTATCATCTCCACCACCCTCACCATTGCCTAAACATCCATCATCCCCACCATCACCTTTGCCCGAGCCTGAGCAAGCTTCACCTTTGCCCACACTCGAGCTTGCCATCATCACAACCCATTTGGCTCCACCTAAACACACCACTCCCGTTGGAGACTCCACGCCATCTGAACCTATTTCTACCACCTCCACTTCTCCATCCACTTACCCCCCACGGTGCAGGTGTACGCTACCTTCGGTGCCCCTCGGGTCTGGTCCCCAGGGAGACGATGAGCCGAGTCAGGATGATTACTTGCCGGTTGTGCATTTCAAGATTCAAGATTTCATTTGCCGAATGCCGATCCACATCCTGGTCCCTGTCTATTTTGGGGATATTGAGCCTACACTTCCAATGAAGACGGTTGTCAAGAAGAGTGCTCTTGCACTGATGCCAATGTCTTCAAGAGCGAGATCGGTGGCAATCTCATTACTCGCCAGAAAGTTCACCATTGATGCTGTTGTTACTTCTCACTCCGTTGTCATTCAGATTACTGGTCAGGAAGGGTCCTCTACCCAGATTATGCTAACTCATACGGCCGCCAAGCCGATTATGCACTCTATGCTCAAGGGGCAATTGGCCGTATATTCTATATTCTCCGAGGACATTCTGCACATCTTATGCAATCTCCCTTGGTTCATTAGCAAGCCGGCCACGTCAACACCGTGCATTGATCTCCCTCAACTTCATCCCGCTCTTCTATTAAGGGAGTTGTGCTTCATGCCTGATTGCCGAGTGGAAATGCCGAATCTCATGCTGCTAGTGCCAAGTGACAAAACTCCGTGGTTTTCATATATTCATTCATTTAAGGAGTTCACTATTCAAGAATGTCCGTATATGGTTAGTACCGGGTGTCTAGGGGCAACCGCCCTAAGGAGGATGCATGTTCATAATCAAGCCAGGCCGTCTACTAGATGGGCCCGTTATTTGAGAAGATGTTGCAAGATAAGAAGGTCAAAGGTCCAAGCTTGCACCAGGCAGGTCCGTGTTCAAGGGATTTTGGCCAAAAAGAGGCGGCGGCGTCGGTTCAAGGGCCGTCGATTGTTCACTCAGGGGTCCACTCCCTCTTCCCTGTCCGTTCATTCATCTTTCCTTCTGCTCAGCTCCCACCCTTGGGTGGTGTACCTTCCTTATTCTAATCCCACGTCCATGATCTTCTCGTTTCTTCCCGGGGCCGCAAACCCCCACTCTTGTCATCGGGTTTCTCCGGATTCTCCTTATTCTTACTGTCTTAGGCCTCGGCCCATGTCATCCTTTCGTCTCGATCTAGGGATTTCTTCTTCGGATCCTTCTCCTCTGGTATCTCCGGGTTCCGTCTCTAATTCTCCTTCCCTGACTCCGTCGGGTGATTTTCATTCTCCTTCCCTGACTCTGTCGGGTGATTTTCATTCGTCTTCCCCGACTTTGTCGGGTGATTCTCCTTCTTATTTTCCGACCTTGTTAGGTGTCCATGATTCTCTTTCACTGACTCTGTCGGGTGATTCTCATTCTTCTTCCCCAACCCTACCAAGTGTCTGTGATTCCCATTCCCCTTCTTCGACTACGTCGGATGATTCTTCTTCTCATCTTTCTACTCATTCTTCATCACCTTTTCAGGGTCATTGCCCTTTTTCTTGCTATTTTTGAGGCTTTAGTCCGCCTTGATCTCAACTAATCTGTCTCTTATGTATCTGGTTCCTTGTTCTCAGGGTCTCTGCACCTTAATGAGGGACTTCTAGCCCTCGTCTCTCTTCCTTTTTATCCTTATTCGTCCAGTTTGATGTCTGCCGCTCCTCCGTACTGAAGAATCTCGATCCTTGTTATCCTTTCCTTTTCCTGTCAAGCAAGGCATACCAAAGCTCGTGCTACGCGAAGCTCGCTGATAAAGATTGCTTCAGGATGTTACTTTCACGCTATGGATTTGCAAGGTGTCTTTATTTTGTTCAAGAACATGCTATTATCTCTATCATTGTTATTCCTACACATGGTTTAGATAATGTTATTTCCTAAACATGGTTTGAGTGGCTTTAGTTCATTAAATTTTCTTATTTTAGTCAAAAATGAGTTCGCTTTTGTAGCATCCTTAGGCTAGTGATAGCTCCGTGCTAAGAGTCTAGTTTCTTTCCCCGATTATTGAGGGTTGTTGTGATCGGTGCGATGGATTCAGAGGGGGGTGAATGAATCTCCCCTTTGAAAATTACTCCCAATTAGAAACTTAGAACACTCAGAGATATGAAAATAAAAATAGATTCAGTTCTACCGAAATCCAGTGATGTGTTTAATTAAACACAGAATGTGCAATCAAATCTCTACTAAACTGAAGAAACAGGTCGTCCTAAGCATTCATCTAGCGAAAGCATAAATGAACATTCAAACCACACTGCAAGAAGAGTTTTTAGGTGGTTCGGTCCTCCAGACCTACATCCACCCCACATTCAATCCTGAGTGTGGATTCTGCTGATACACAGCTTAAACCGCTGGGCCTTACAGCTTGCCTACAACCACTGACAAACAGCTTGAACGGTTGGGCATTACAGCTTCGCCGACCAGAGGATACCAACCTCTGCAACCGCTGGGGATTACAGCTTAACCTGTCCAGAGGAATCCTCCTCTGCAAACCGCTGAGCTTCACAGCTTACTGTCCGAGGTATTCACCTCGCCCGCTGACAAACAGCTTCATGAAAGGTTAAAAAAGAAAGCAGGAAACAAGAACTAACAGTGACTGAAAGCTATAATCAATGAAATGCAAATGTGGCTCCCATGGAGCTGACTGGATTGGATTTGATCTAGATTCCAGTGAAAACAGATCTTCTGATGGAGTCTTCTATCTTCTTTTTCACGAACTCTCTCTCTATTCTTCTGCAACTTCTTTCTTTCTCTCTCTCTCTTTTTCTTTCTCTTTCTCTTCTTCTGGATCGTGCAGACTCACTCTCTGCTTCTTCTCTTTCAGATAAGTTCTCCTACTTCGATCACTCAGCTCACGATCATCTTTTCCAGATGGAGAAGTCTTCTTTCTATAGCAGGAGCAGATAGGTGGGCGTGTGTCCTCCACAAATCCCCGCCCTAGCGCCCTGAACACGTGGCAGCATTCCAGCCTGCTACAATACACGTGTCACGATCCTGGCACATCCTCCATTCTTGGATCGCGTGCCCTTCTTAGGTTCCTCGAACATAAGTCCTGTCATATTAAACTTGATATCAGTTTGAATCAATCTAAAGGAAAAGAAAAGGATGCATCCAGTAAGTTTAATATTTGAACTAACCTTGTACAGACTTGATGTACAAAATGCAGTGTGCATATAAGAAGGTATGTACAACGAGAATGAATTCACGGACATGTCATCCACAAGTGTACATACTTTAAATGCATGTAATGCATTTTGCACATGGAGAAGTATGCACATTGAAAGCGAATGTACAGACATGCCAGCAACGAGTGTATGGACTTAGCGTGCATTCGACAACAATGTATAGACTTGCTGGTGTGATAACCACTCCTACCAGCAATGGAATGTATAGACTTTAAGCGTGTGAAATGCAGTTCGCAACTATCAATGTATGCACAACGAAGATGAATGCTCAGGCATGCTGTTCAAAGAATGTACAGACTTGCTACCTAGCATTTAAGAATCAATGCATCATGTATAGACTTGCTTAAATGACGCATTGTCATAACAGCAAAGACTACATTGTATATGCATGAAACAACCGAATGTACTGACTATGCATATGTGTAAAGGACAACGATGCAAAAGGATGCACTGACTATGTTCACGAATGTATAGACTCGCTAAGTCACCATGTGCAGACTTAGTGTATGTGCGAGACAAATCAATGCATAGACTATGTATATGTAATGAACACGCATTGACTTCGAAATAAAGCACCTGATGAATGCACTGATGCAGTGTATGCGTATGGCAGATATTGAACTGATGCAATGTATGCATATGGCAGATATTGAACTGATGCAATGTATGCAGGAGAACTAACAGTGTAGTCTATTTACCAGATCATGCATCGACTATATGATGTGCAAGAACAGTTAATGTACCGATGCAAGCTACACTTGTTATGCAGGAACTAGAGTTGCACCAATGCAGAGACAGACAATGCAATGAGATGAATGTGCCCACTCTCAAATCAATCAATCAATCATGCTCATAGTGCTTGCTGACATCAAAGGCACAAATAAGATGCTCAATCAATCATTCATATGCAAAAACATGGTGATCAATCATTCATACTCATAGTGCTTGCTGACATCAAAACCACAGGGGCACAACAAGGGTGACCTTTTGTACGGGTTTTTCACACACCACACGACAAGCCATAGCCGATCTCTATGAGGTAACACCGTTGCCGCTTTGGCCATACTTTGGGTATGCACAAAGGTCTTTTCTTTTCTCTGCTCGGTCAAGTGCAGGGGCAAGAGATTGATGGATAAGATGACCAACTTAGGCGCTCCCTAATACGAGAGAGGTCTCAAATAAGGGCAGTCTTGACTCATAAAAGTGAGCTTTCATGCTAAATCTAGCCAATAAGCGCTGTCAAAAAAATAAATCAATGAATCAATAGCAAAATTATGAATCAAAGGCATGGCAAGAGTGGCAGTACAGTTCCCCGCGGGACGTCATGAGCCCGGTCGCATGCGTGCCTAGTAAATGTGGGTCTCAAAATCAAAGACACAAAGCTCCGGTGCAATAGACTATATCTTTGAGGGGTAGTGCCCTGGAAGGAATTCAAGTCCTGATGTCTCACATCCTGCATAAAACTTGTCTTCAAATTTTCTTCTGCTTCTCCCTCTTAGGTTGGGTTGAATCTCGGGTACGGCCTTAGTAGGGGCACCGTTCTTTGGAAGCGGTTAGTTATGGTGAGTGTAATGCCCTGGATTCTTATCGAATCTTCTAGATCCTTATCGGAGTACTTTCGGATCGCTTTTGTGGGTCCTGAGTTAAGTTTTACGATCCACGTGGGTTTTTCTCCCGTACAAGTTACGGAACCCTATGGTGAGTTTATTTCTCAGTTCATCGACTCGAGGACGCTACAGCTGTGATGTACACATTGAGAGGATCGCTTCGGCTATTTTTCCATAATTTTTTGAATTAGTGGATTTTTGGCACAAAAATCAGAATTTCAGAAATTAGGAAAATTCCTAATTTCTTTCCTTTTTATTTTCCTTTCCTCTCTCCTCCCTCTTATTTATCACCTCACGTTCTCTCTCTCATTCCCTCTCCTCTATGGTCCTCTCGATGCGGGGCACGCAACGTTGGCGAGTTGACCGAGGCGGGGACGCGATGGAGTGAACCTGGAGTGTGATGGAGTGGCAGATTGAGCGTGGCGCGGCGCGATCCCTCGGTGGATTCAAAGCCGGCGTGGTTTGTTCGTTTGGCGATTTTTGGCGTGGTTTAGTCGCTTCGGCGTGGAGAATCTTCGATGGAGGTAGGGAGATGGAAGCCCTACTCATGTTCTACGTTTCCTCGTAGTTTCACGTCGAACAGTGCGAGAACGAGTGGGTTTCATTCAAGTTCGGGAAAATCATGCTTTTGGGGTGTTCATTGGGTTCGCTAGAAAACGGCGATGGTTTTCAGATCAATTGGTTCCATTGGAACCCCCAGCATGTTAGCATTCCATTCCCGCAAGTTTCATCGCGATCGGTGGTCATTTGGGGCCGGTAGAAGCCCGGGAACCCATGTGACTCCATTAGGGTCGATTCGTTTGAATCGCCCGATTCGTGTCGTTTTGGCGTCGATTTGACCCCTTCCAGTCTGTCGAAGGCTTGTATCGTCGTTAGGATTGTTTCCCCTTCGTTTTAGAGTGAACAGGGCGTGGAAAGGCAGAGATCCGGCCTGTCACGCCCCGAGAGCGGAAGATACCCGGAGACGCGTGACGAGTTTATATCAATCATGTCAATCAGAGTAGTAGTGTATTCGACACAAAGACAGAGTGCGCAAATATAAAGATAACCGAATCCATTAATTCCTTTAATAAGAATATATCTATTACAAACCCTTGCAAATACTAGACTCAATAAAATAAAATACAACGCTTGACTCAACAAAAATAGAGAAAAGACAGGACTAAATTGATGCTTGAGTAGCTCTAACTCTTTCACTCTTGACTATCCCCTTCAGATTGAGTTCCCTCATCGTCGGACTTACCTGAAACGTAGGGAAACACTGAGTGAGCGAACGCTCAGTAGGAAATTATATCTCAAGAACTAGCAAGGGGTTTAAGTGATTACATCTTTTATGAATGCACTATATCTATGCATGCTCGCATAAAACGACAAGATAGAAAGAGTGTATAACAATAAGATGGCAAGAAGAACTAGTCATGAACTTTTAAGAACTTATATCAAAAGATATCAAGATATTCAAGCAAGTAAACTTATCATGTTATGTTGGAATTTGGCTATTTTGTTTCAAGTCAAGCAAGTATGCAATTACCCTTTCTCGGGCCACGCAAGTCATGTAATATCAAGTCAAGTACAAGTACAAGATTTGTGGAATGTTCAATCAAGCTAGTCATGCACTTCGGTATAATGCCAATACCGTGATGAATCAACTCCCATGGGCACAAGTACTTTCGAGTGCTCCTCCCAGGACCAGATCGGGCCCTATATGCGCAGGCATTAATCATGTATTTTAACATCCACTTTTGTGTATAGCCAATACGGAATTTCAAGAATAAAGTTTGTAGATACGTATGATAACTTGGATAGAATAGAGTCCAAAAATATGACACTTGACATAGAATGACGATAATAACGGTACAATCACGATTATCGATAAAACTAGGTGGAATTGGTTCCCTAGCTTGGGTACCATGACAAACAAGTATGGACACTCTTTATATAGAATTGACGTCCACATGAACAACACATCAATGGCAAGACGTCCTCATTCTTAATATGGAATTGAGGTCTACAAGAACATCATGTTGAATATAGAATTGGGGTTTACAAGAACAGCATCAAGGGCATGATAACATCATCCCATTAAGAAAATTCTCATGATACACACTTTGCATAACATGAGGGACGGTATACAATGTTTCTATAGAGTGACATGGTAAAATAGTGTAATGAGTTTTTATGGTACAACCAGCTCAGTCGGCCTTGAGGGAATCCAAGGCTCGAGGAGTCTTATGGAGGTCTCTATGACTAACTCGCTAGTCCAAAGGAACGGAATGTCCAATGGAGAGCTTGTATGTCAATAAGAATTAGTGGGTAAACGATAAATCGTCAAGAAACGTGGGACTATACTCACGGAACGGAATATAGTGCCGATTACATATATATATATATACACTACCAGAAAAAGCGGGATTTCAGACGGAATTTTCAGACGGAAATTTCAGACGGAAATTTCCGTCTGAAATTTGTGACGGATTTTTTTCCGTCACAAATTCCGTCTGAAATATGCAATTACACACCGAATTTCAGACGGAATTTGTGACAGAAAATATTCCGTCACAAATTTCAGACGGAATTTGGGACGGAAAATTTAATCTGTCAGAAATTTATGACCAAGAATTTGTGACGGCCACATTTGTGACGGATCCGTCTGAAAATCCGTCACAAATGTGTCTTCTCACGGATTTTCAGACGGAAATTAATCCGTCACAAAATTTTTCCGCCCCCAATCCGTCGCAAAGGCACATTTGCGACGGATTGGGGGCGCAAAATTTTTGTGACGGATTAATTTCCGTCTGAAAATCCGTGAGAAGTCACATTTGTGACGGATTTTCAGACGGATCCGTCACAAATGTGGCCGTCACAAATTCTTGGTCATAAATTTCTGACAGATTAAATTTTCCGTCCCAAATTCCGTCTGAAATTTGTGACGGAATTTTTTCCGTCACAAATTCCGTCTGAAATTCGGTGTGTAATTGCATATTTCAGACGGAATTTGTGACGGAAAAAAATCCGTCACAAATTTCAGACGGAAATTTCCGTCTGAAATTTCCGTTTGAAAATTCCGTCTGAAATCCCGCTTTTTCTGGTAGTGATATAAAACCCTTCGGTGACAGTAATCAGTGTAAAACAGTAATACAGAAAATAGCGACTTAAGCTAAGTCATTAATTATCCAATTAACGCCTTACTTAGGGGCGTTTATTCATAATTTGACGACGTATATATTAGCCGTCCCTTCAATACTTCTATTTTGCAGAAAATTAATATTCTGGAATTTTTACAAAAACGCGCCCTGGACAGGGGCGTTACTTGTCAAATAGCGCCCTGGTCTGGGGCGTCAGTTCGATAATAGACGACCTAGACGAGGTTATGAATTCAAGAATTTACCAATTTTCATATAATAAAATTTCAGGAAAGGGGGTACATGATCATGATAGGAAAAATAGCAGGATTTCCCAGGTATACTCATGCAATATATTAGATTCATGGTTACATAGATATTAAATTTTATATGTGGGTATTTATTAATTACATGTAATTGACGACTTCTGGGCAAGGCGTCAAAATAATAATTAATGCCCTAGTGTGGGTTGCTTATTTAAATTAGCGTCCTTGTCAAGGGCGTTTCTTCTTAAAATTACATGGAAAAAAAAATCTGAAACCATAATAAAACTATATGTATGTATGACAGAAGGTATTACTAACAACTGGAGTTGGTTTGGGCTACGTTCTTGAGAAAACCTACCTTTATGAAGATTCTGACCGAGGAACGGATGAAGGTTCAATAATAACGATGCTCTGATCTTCCGGAAGCAGAGGAAGATGATAAGGAAAAACTCCTCCGACAATCGGTAGTTTGAAGAAGAGGTAGACGATGATGAAGACCCTTCGTTCTTCAGCACGTCAACCTACAGAACACATGAAGAATATTAGTATCCTTCATGACTAAGAATTATGGACAGAGGAAGAAAATGGTATGAAGAACCACCTGTTCTTCACGTAGTAGCAACAGCTTTAGGGTTTGATCGGACAGGGTTATTTATAGGATTTTGGGCATCCTAATAGAGTTAGAATTTGATTAAGGGTAGTATTCCCTTGATAGAGTCCTTACTATATTCTACCCTCGACGTAGTTATCCATAACTTGCTCTGGATAGACTCCTGGGTCGAACGAAACTCGAACTGAATTAACGTCTTAAGCGAGGGCGTCGAATTTAAATTGACGCCTTGTCTAGCGTCGTTACTTATGTAAAACGCGCCTAGGTAGAGGGCGTTTCATTTCTTTTCCTTTATTTTATCCTCCCGTCGTTTGAAATTTGACGCCGTATTTTCTAGGCGTCCTTTTTAAATTAACGCCTTATACAGAGGCGTTTCCTTTTAAATCAGCGCCTTGATAAAAGGCGTTATTTTCCTCTTGATTAATGATTTACTCATTTAGGTTCTTTGTCATCTATTCACTTATCTTTTATTTTTAATTTGATTTATTTAAAAACCTTATTTTTATCAGGGTTGCTACACCCTCCCCCACTTAAAAGAATTTGGTCCTCAAATTCAATAGTATGTATAAGTGGAGAACGTTTCAAACATATACCTTTAAAATAATTTTAAGAATTGTTTCCTTATGGATTTCTCGATTTCCCATGTAGCTTCATGATCGGAACTCTTATTCCATTGTACTTTTAGCATGAGAATAACCTTATTTTTTAGAGTACAGACTTCACGATCTAGTATCCTTATGGGCCTCTATTCATATGTGAGATCCTTCTGGATAACTAAGTCTCCATGTTCAATAATATGTGATGGATCGTGCACATACTTCTTTAACATAGATATGTCGAATACATTATGTACATCGGACAGTTGAGGAGGCAATGCGATGCGATAAGCAACCTCGCCAACTCGTTCCAGTATCTCGAAGGGTCCGATGAATCTTGGTGTAAGCTTACCCTTAACACCAAATCTCCGAATGCCACGTCCAGGCGATATCTTGATAAATACATGGTCTCCAACTTTGAATTCAAGATCTCTCCTTCTCGTGTCGGCATAAGCCTTTTGCCTAGACTGAGCAACTTACAGTCTTTCTCTAATCAATTGTATCTTCTCAGTGGTATCCCTTACCATGTCTGGACCTAATAGTTGTTTTTCTCCAACTTCGTCCCAGCATAAGGGTGATCGGCAACTCCTTCCGTATAAGGCTTCGAAAGGTGCCATTTGTATACTTGTCTGGTAGCTATTATTGTATGCAAATTCCACCAACGACAAGTGATCATGCCAGCTTCCATCGAAATCAATGATGCAAGCTCTGAGCATATCTTCAACCACCTGGTTAGTTCTCTCGGTCTGACCATCCGTTTGAGGATGAAAAGCTGTACTAAAGTTAAGCCTTGTTCCCAACGAATGTTGTAGTCCTTTCCAAAAATGAGAAGTAAAACGGGGATCTCTGTCAGACACGATTGAAACAGGAATACCATGTAATCTGACTATTTCCTTGATGTATAATGCAACCAAAACGTCAACTGACCATCGGCTCTTTATTGGCAAGAAATGCGCCGATTTAGTCAATCGGTCAATAACAACCCATATTCCATCATGTCCTCCTTTTGATTTAGATAGACCCATGATGAAATCCATACTAATATTCTCCCACTTCCATTTGGGAATATCTAGAGGATGTAATTTTTCAGCAGGCTTTTGGTGTTCCGCCTTGATCTTTTGGCAAGTGAGACAACGTGATACATAGTCTGCTATTTCCTTTTTCATGTTGGGCCACCAAAAATTCCTCTTCACATCTTGGTACATTTTGGTCGATCCTGGATGAATTGTGTACCTTGATCTATGAGCTTCATCTAAGATCTTCTTCTTTAACTCGGGACAATCCGGTATGCAAGTTCTATTCCTGAACATTAATCTTCCTTCACAAGTTATTTGGAAATCAGATTGTCCTTCCAATCTGCCCTTGATTTCCACTAATATTGGGTCATCATCCTGCAGTGCTTGTGTTTCAGTTAATAGGTCTGGATGAATGCTTACATGAGACAATGTGACACATTTGAAGTTCGTGTCCATGCTTATATTGAGCTTAGAAAATTGCTCCAGCAACTTCCATTCTTGAATCATACAATTGGCTAACAGTGCTCTCGGCTTTCGACTAAGGGCATCTGCTACATGGTTACCCTTTCCGGGATGATATTGTATATTGAAGTCGAAGTCCTTGAGATATTCTAGCCAACGCCTTTGCCTCATATTCAGTTCCTTTTGAGAGAAAAGATACTTGAGACTCTTATGATCGGAGTATACAGTAAACTGCACTCCATATAGATAATGTCTCCAGATCTTTAGTGCAAATACTACCGCGGCTAATTCTAAGTCATGGACGGGGTAGTTCTCTTCATGCTTCTTTAATTGACGAGAAGCGTAAGCTATAACCTTTCCTTGTTGCATTAGAACACATCCGAGGCCAATGCCAGAAGCATCAGTGTATACCTCGAATTTCTCTCCTTCCACTGGTAAAGCTATGACAGGAGCTGTAGTAAGATGATCCTTGAGAGTTTGGAAGCTTCTTTCACATTCCTCACTCCATTCATAACGGATCTCCTTGCGAGTTAACCTCGTAAGTGTTACGGCGATCTTAGAGAAATCTTTGATGAATCGCCTGTAATAGCCAGCAAGACCTAAGAAACTTCGGATCTCGCTAGCATTGGTCGGTCTTTCCCAGTTTCTTACAGCTTCAACTTTTGATGGATCTACTGATAAGCCATCCTTTGATATAACATGTCCGAGAAAAGTCACTTCCTCAAGCCAGAATTCACACTTGCTGTGTTTTGCATATAATTGGTTTGCCCTTAATATTTGTAATGCAATCCTTAAGTGCTCCTCATGCTCTTCCTTGGTCTTGGAATAAATCAATATATCATCAATAAAGACCACCACGAATTGATCTAAATAAGGTCTGAATATACTATTCATTAACTATATAAAGGCAGCAGGGGTATTTGTTAGTCCAAAAGACATAACAACAAACTCATAATGGCCATACCTGCTTCTGAATGCGGTCTTATGAATGTCATCATTCTTGATCCTTAGTTGGTGATATCCTGACCTGAGATCAATCTTGGAAAAGTACTTGGATCCAGATATTTGATCAAATAACTCATCGATTCTCGACAGTGGATACTTGTTCTTGATAGTGAGATGATTCAACTGTCGATAGTCGATGCATAGTCTCATAGATCCATCCTTCTTCTTTACAAATAATACAGGCGCTCCCCACGGGGAAGTACTCGGTCTAATGAATCCTTTCTTAAGAAGTTCCATCAATTGCTCTTTTAACTCCTTGAGTTCGGCAGGGGACATTCTATAAGGTGCCTTAGAAACTGGACCAGCACCAGGGACTAAGTCGATGGTGAAGGCCACTTCTCTTTGTGGGGGTAATCCAGGCAGATCTTCCGAAAACACATCCGGAAATTCTTGCACCACTGGGATATCTTCTATCTTAGTTTCCTTAGCCTCCTTAATCGTGACAAATGCAAGGAAAGATACACATCCTTTCCTTATTAGCTTGCTAGCTCGGAGAGCCGAAATAAGAGGTGACTCGCTCCGACTCTTGGGGCTAGAATAGACTAGTTCTGGAAAGTTTCTGAAGGTAACTTTGCTGTTATGGAAATCGACTGTTGCCTGGTATTTGGATAATCAATCCGCTCCCAGTATGACATCATACTCCTTTAGATCTAAACATATGAGATCGATAGGAAGATTTCTTCCTTTTACCAAGACTTCACAGTTTTGATAATGGTGAGTAATATCGGTTTCGTTTCCGAGAGGAGTAGATAAAATTATTTTCATCCATTCCGGTTCCATAGGTAGTGGGTTAGCAAACTTCTTGGAAATAAAAGAATGTGATGCACCCGTATCAAATAAGACATGTGCATACTTGGAACAAACTTTCAGTGTACCTTCTACTAGTCCGCCTTCTTCTTCTTCGGTCTCCTTAATTGCGTGAAGACGAGCGTTCTTGGTTACCGAGCGCTTTCCGTCACCGGTTTGATCATTAAGTAATGGGCAATCGGGAATCCGATGCTCACGGCTCCCACAACGGAGACATGCTCCAAGTTTCCTCCAGCACTCTTCGGCTTTATGACCAGCCTTGTCACAATGCTTGCATATTATATTCGAAGGTGTAGTAATGATAGAGAAGGGCTTGGTCTTCTTAAATTTTTGGTCTTGAGAAGAAGTACCTCCAGTGCTAGGCCTCTTCTGGAAGTTGGGTTTAAAGGAACCCGAACTTGTAACTTGTTCCTTCTTATCCTTCCCACGGATTCTATCTGATAGCTCCGTGGCATCTTCTAACAATTGAGCTCGGCGTACTATCTCTGAGTAGACCTGAATATCCATTGGTGCCAGCTGGGTGATATATTGGGGCCTGAGCCCATTAAGGAACCTCCTAGCTTTCATCTTCTCGGTGCTTACTAAGTGCTTGGCATACCGAGACAATCTAGAGAATCGTGCCTCGTACTCCGCCACCGATAATAATCGTTGCTTGAGTGCGGCAAATTCGGTAGCTTTCTTTTCTTGGACTCGGTCTGAAAAATATTTATTGTTGAAATGTTCAACAAATTCTTCCCAAGTAATTTGGTCTTGATTTATAGTAGCTTCTATTGATTCCCACCAGCATCGGGCATCCCTTTCTAGTTGGAAAGTAGCTAATAAGACTTTATCTTGATCCGTGCACTGCATAACACAGAATATACGTTCCGTCTCCCTGATCCAATGCTCTGCGTCATCCGGATCAGTAGAACCCATGAATTTGGGAGGGTTCATGTTCTTGAAGACTTGGTGGAGACTTCCGGCTCGTTGTGCACCTCCCTGTGCTACTTGTTGTAGCACCTGAGTCATGCCTTGAAGTGTACGCTGCATGTTGCGCCACTGAGCACGTTCGGCAGCCATCGTCCTACAATTACAATAACTAGATCAATACGTGATCTCATTTTAGAAGCTAGCATTTCTATGTTAACTCAACCCTTGGTTCTACCCAATCTCACTGGTTAATGGTTTAACCTATCCTTGGACTTGGGTTTTCCTAGGAATTGAATACCCTAGGCTCTGATACCACAAAAATTGTCACGCCCCGAGAGCGGAAGATACCCGGAGACGCGTGACGAGTTTATATCAATCATGTCAATCAGAGTAGTAGTGTATTCGACACAAAGACAGAGTGCGCAAATATAAAGATAACCCAATCCATTAATTCCTTTAATAAGAATATATCTATTACAAACCCTTGCAAATATTAGACTCAATAAAATAAAATACAACGCTTGACTCAACAAAAATAGAGAAAAGACAAGACTAAATTGATGCTTGAGTAGCTCTAACTCTTTCACTCTTGACTATCCCCTTCAGATTAAGTTCCCTCATCGTCGGACTTACCTGAAACGTAGGGAAACACTAAGTGAGCGAACGCTCAGTAGGAAATTATATCTCAAGAACTAGCAAGGGGTTTAAGTGATTACATCTTTTATGAATGCACTACAGCTATGCATGCTCGCATAAAACGACAAGATAGAAAGAGTGTATAACAATAATATGGCAAGAAGAACTAGTCATGAACTTTTAAGAACTTATATCAAAAGATATCAAGATATTCAAGCAAGTAAACTTATCATGTTATGTTGGAATTTGGCTATTTTGTTTCAAGTCAAGCAAGTATGCAATTACCCTTTCTCGGGCCACGCAAGTCATGTAATATCAAGTCAAGTACAAGTACAAGATTTGTGGAATGTTCAATCAAGCTAGTCATGCACTTCGGTATAATGCTAATACCGTGATCAATCAACTCCCATGGGCACAAGTACTTTCCGGTGCTCCTCCGAGGACCAGATCGGGCCCTATATGCGCAGGCATTAATCATGTATTTTAACATCCACTTTTGTGTATAGCCAATATGGAATTTCAAGAATAAAGCTTGTAGATACGTAGGATAACTTGGATAGAATAGAGTTCAAAAATATGACACTTGACATAGAATGACGATAATAACGGTACAATCACGATTATCGATAAAACTAGGTGGAATTGGTTCCCTAGCTTGGGTACCATGACAAACAAGTATAGACACTCTTTATATAGAATTGAGGTCCACATGAACAGCACATCAATGGCAAGACGTCCTCATTCTTAATATGGAATTGAGGTCTACAAGAACATCATGTTGAATATAGAATTGGGGTTTACAAGAACAGCATCAAGGGCATGATAACATCATCCCATTAAGAAAATTCTCATGATACACACTTTGCATAACATGAGGGACGGTATACAATGTTTCTATAGAATGACATGGCAAAATAGTGTAATGGGTTTTTATGGTACAACCAGCTCAGTCGGCCTTGAGGGAATCCAAGGCTCGAGGAGTCTTATGGAGGTCTCTATGACTAACTCGCTAGTCTAAAGGAACGGAATGTCCAATGGAGAGCTTGTATATCAATGAGAATTAGTGGGTAAACGATAAATCGTCATGAAACGTGGGACTATACTCACGGAACGGAATATAGTGCCGATTACATATATATATATATATATATATATATATATATATATATATATATATATATATATATATATATATATATATAACCCTTCGGTGACAGTAATCAGTGTAAAATAGTAATACAGAAAATAGCGACTTAAGCTAAGTCATTAATTATCCAATTAACGCCTTACTCAGGGGCATTTATTCACAATTTGACGACGTATACATTAGCCGTCCCTTCAATACTTCTAGTTTGCAGAAAATCAATATTCTGGAATTTTTACAAAAACGCGCCCTGGACAGGGGCGTTACTTGTCAACTAGCGCCCTGGTCTGGGGCGTCAGTTCGATAATAGACGACCTAGACGAGGTCGTGAATTCAAGAATTTACCAATTTTCATATAATAAAATTTCAGGAAAGGGGGTACATGATCATGACAGGAAAAATAGCAGGATTTCCCAGGTATACTCATGCAATATATTAGATTCATGGTTAAATAGATATTAAATTTTATACGTGGGTATTTATTAATTACATGTAATTGACGACTTCTGGGCAAGGCGTCAAAATAATAATTAGCGCCCTAGTGTGGGTCACTTATTTAAATTAGCGTCCTTGTCAAGGGCGTTTCATCTTAAAATTACATGAAAAAAAAACATCTGAAACCATAATAAAACTATATGTATGTATGACAGAAGGTATTACTAACAACTGGAGTTGGTTTGGGCTACGTTCTTGAGAAAACCTACCTTTATGAAGATTCTGACCGAGGAACGGATGAAGGTTCAATAATAACGATGCTCTGATCTTCCGGAAGCAGAGGAAGATGATAAGGAAAAACTTCTCCGACAATCGGTTGTTTGAAGAAGAGGTAGACGATGATGAAGACCCTTCGTTCTTCAGCACGTCAACCTACAGAACACATGAAGAATATTAGTATCCTTCATGACTAAGAATTATGGACAGAGGAAGAAAACGGTACGAAGAACCACCTGTTCTTCACGCTGCAGCAACAGCTTTAGGGTTTGATCGGACAGGGTTATTTATAGGATTTTGGGCATCCTAATAGAGTTAGAATTTGATTAAGGGTAGTATTCCCTTGATAGAGTCCTTACTATATTCTACCCTCGACGTAGTTATCCATAACTTGCTCTGGATAGACTCCTGGGTCGAACGAAACTCGAACTGAATTAACGTCTTAAGCGAGGGCGTTGAATTTAAATTGACGCCTTGTCTAGCGTCGTTACTTATGTAAAACGCGCCCAGGTAGAGGGCGTTTCATTTCTTTTCCTTTATTTTATCCTCCCGTCGTTTGAAATTTGACGCCGTATTTTCTAGGCGTCCTTTTTAAATTAACGCCTTATACAGAGGCGTTTCCTTTTAAATCAGCACCTTGATAAAAGGCATTATTTTCCTCTTGATTAATGATTTACTCATTTAGGTTCTTTGTCATCTATTCACTTATCTTTTATTTTTAATTTGATTTATTTAAAAATCTTATTTTTATCAGGGTTGCTACACGGCCGATCCCCTGTTTTACACGCCGTGACGGTTAAATGGTTTTACAGAAACCGCTCTACCTTTTAAGCGGTTCAAGGGCGACCGTTTCATGTTGGTCGGTTCATAGTTAAACGGCTTCGCGATAGACCGTGTTATTGTCTAAGCGACCCTTGGAGAACTGCTTTTCCCTGAATAACGGCCCAATGGAGACCGTGTTTCCCCGTGTTGTCTTGGGTATGTCGGTTCGTTGGTTGAACGGCCACGCGACTAACCGTGTTCAATGTTTAAGCGGCCTTGGCTCAAACGTTTTTATAGTTTGAACTTGGTCAACGTTTTAAGTCGATTTGGCCAAGCAGTCTAACGATAGACCGTTCGTATGGTTTGAATGGCCCTTGTCTAGATCGTTCTATTGATTTGACCAGTTTAGCTATTTGGGGTTGACTATGTGAAGCGGTTAGGTCACAACCGCTTGGCTCGTCTCTGCAGCCATGAGGAGACCGTTCTATGATATAAACGGCCTCAGGCAGACCGCTTACCCCTACACTTTTATAATTTCATTTTCTGGAGTCCTCTGAGTTCAACGGCCATGTCCCTGACCGTTCATCTCAATGAGACGGCCCCTCTGTAGACCGTTCTATTATGTGGAACGGCATGTCTTTAGATCATTTTTGGCATTGAGCGGCCCTGGTATGACCGTGTATTGCCTGTGTGTTTGGAGTGAAGGTAGCAGCCCTTTGGCTGACCATTTGACCCATAGAACGGTCAGGCGAGTGACCGTTTACTTCTCAGAATACTATTTTGTGTTGTTTTTTCCGATGGTTTGGCCTCCATTTGTCTTGGCTTGACCTTGTGGGTTGCCCGTGGTCCCGTGGATATCCTTGATGTCCTATGAGGGCTATGACCATGTTAGAAGGTAGCTAGGAGTGCCTGTACATCGAGTCGTGTTCTGTGATGCGTTAGAGTCATCCTTGGTTTCTCATCAACCCGGTGTGATCCAATAGTTGACACGTGACCTTGTTAGTGTCTCATCTGATCGAGACATGGTTCGGGACACCTTGAGGTACTTTCCTAACTTAGTTTGCGTGTCCAGGTGCTTTGAGGGTCTTGATGCTCCCTCAGGTCTCCATGTGTCATTTTATGCGGGTTTGTGGATCCGATGATCCAGTGTCGTTTTCCTCGACTTAGGATTAGGCTGATTGGCAGCTTGTCACCGCCGTTGTGCGACGATCTTGACCCTGAGTCTTGTGACTCATGGATCATTGTGTCAGCAAGTCTAGTTGTCCTATCCTGAGTCTGTGGCAGTTGGTATACCGCCATGTGTCTGGGTGCTTCGTAGTACGTTCGATAGTGCATTTTTAGCCTATTTGTACTTCAGCACTCGTGTTTCAGAGTCTCCGTGTCTAGTGAGCCTCCACTAGTCGTAGCCCGACGACCTCGAGTGTCAGCCCACCTTGGGATGGTGGTGGGGCAGTTCCCGAGATAATGTTTGTAGGTTAGTTTCCGTGGGCTGCCTTGCCTTGTAGTAGCGTCCTGCTGGGGGAGAAAACTAGCTAGAGGCCTGGCTCAAGGTATTGAGCTTGTGTGTGCACACGTGGTCAGGGGCGTTTTGGACGAACGCCGACGGCGTGACCCTGACTAGTCACTCATTACTGTAGTTCCTAGTTCAATTCGGTGAGTATATCAGTCTCCGTCGTTCTCAGCGTCTGTAGCGAGATACTTGTGGCGCAGTGTAAGATGTTAGTGGACGCATCTGGCTGTCCTTCTAGTGAGGAGGTGCTTCTGTCACTTGGCGCGTGACTCTCGTGTTTCTCGGAGTCTGTGTTTCCCATCCAAGTTAGTCTGTTCTTGGCTTCGTCCAAGTTCATCTTCCCCTTCCGAGTTGGTCTGTTCTCGGCTTTACCGAGGATAGCTCTGTGTCACGTACACGACGCTCTAGTCGTGTGCGTCAGTGTTTGTTGTCTATCTAGGTCTTCTCTAGGGCTTTTTCCTGGTTTTGTGGGCTTTAGCCTTTGGGCTAATGGTTGGCTGACGGATCGGTAACTCTTGACTTTATGAGATCAGGGTTCAACCTTCTGTCGCTGTTTGGAGTAGCTTAGGGAGCCGTGCTTTGCTCAGTAGCCGTGTTCTCATTCCTTACGGCTTTGCTTTTCCCTTTTCTTTTAGCCGTTCTACTCCTGCTCTCCCAGCTTTCTTTTACAGCTGTCTAGTAGTAGTTTTTCCTGCCTTCTTTCTTGCTTTACTACTACTGTTGTTTTAGTTGTTGTTCCTTATTACTACGTTATTTTTCAGTAGGGATCCGCGTGACCCCTATTGAGCCAGTGACACGAGGCTCACCCCTGCTTTTCAGGTGTGGTCGTCTCTACTTCCTTCATGGTTCCTGGTGTGGCCTGCTCGTAGTTGCCAGCGGTACCTACGTCGGGCTTCCCCCGTCCTCAGTGTACGTTTTTCTTTCTGTTGGACTATACTTGTCTTTCCTTTGGACTGGACTCTGGTATAATTGTTAATCTAAACTGTTAATTAAAAAGCAATTTTATTTCTACTATTTTAGCAAACGGATCTAATGAAATTTAATTACTTACTGTTATATCTACGACTTTAATTTACTACACAACAATCCTTTTATCCCTTCGGAGCTTTACCGCTCTTGGGAGGATTCACAGGTTCCGAGTGGTATCGGGTCTACTCAGTAGTCCTATCAGGTATATCTGGTATCCGGAGTCCAGGTCATCACAAGTGGTATCAAAGCGTTGTTGTGTGAAGTACATGGGAATCCGAGATATACCGTGTCCAGAGTCTTGAAAGTTAGTACAACTTTCGATGGCTTAGGTTTCACGATTCCTTGTCGCTTTCTTTTCCGTAAGTGGTCTTGTGTGTGCTGTGTTGGCACTGTACGAGATGGTTTTGCTCTCGTCAGGATGCGATGGGATGCTCCTTTTCGTCGTGGTGTTTGTCTCGATCGTGCTGTACTCGACAGAGTTCGCCAGTAGGCTTGAATCTGCAGTACATTGTTCGAGATTTTTTTTCCGTGGCTTGTTCAGGTGGCTGGTGACTTTTCTAGTTAGTGCGATGGCCATGCACATTCTTATGGTGTTTTGGTCATCCCAGCTTGAGTCTGTTTAGCTCCTGAGTGTTTCACTTCTATTGAAGTGGTTGCTTTATTGCCTCGATTGAGAAGATGCTCAAGTGAACCTAGGATTTCCCTTCCTGGTGAGCTACTGTTAGTGAGCTTGATGCTTCTCATCCTATTTGGTGGAGTCTTTTTTGAGGTAAGCCTTGGAATTGTTGTCTTAGTGAGACCTTTGTCCTGTGTCTGCTTAAGTGTGGATAATATTTATTCTGAGCCTGATCTGCTCCTTGTTCGATGGTTGCTTGGCTTTGGACCTATTCTTGTGTTAAGAGTCGTTGTATACAGTGTCTGGCGGCTGACGTGTTTTGAAGGTTCAGTAATTATTTCAGGACGTAAGGGTAAGCTAAGATTATCAGTTTTCTTTGTGCTTTGTGCTGAAGCTGGTACTCTTCTTGATGTGCACTTAGGCGACTTGTGATCTGTTGCTCTCAGGATCAGTACTCATGGCGTGTTATATTACAGTTCTGTGAATTGCGATGGCGCAGAGTGTGTGCTGAGATGCGGATGCCGATGCATTTTTGATGCTTGTGTACGTTGTATGAGTGCGTAGCGGAAGCGTGTGGGCTGATAACCCTCTACTCCTCTTTATCTTTTTCTTGGGTGTTGTGTTCTCGGGACGTGATCGTGGTCCTTGAGATGTGTTTTCCTGAGATTGGTGTCCTTGTTGTCGTGGGTCTTTTCTTTGTGAGCTACTCGACGCATGGCTAGTCCTTTGTAGTCGGGTGTTCAGCTGTTATCGTTCCTTGATGTGACCCAGCTTGCAGTTGTGTTCCGTGGTTCTGTGTTCTGTACGGAGCCAGGATCCTGCAAGTGCTGCTGTTGTCATTGTTGTCATTTTGTCATTATTTCCCTGTGAATCTATCTTGGCACTGTGTGGACCGAAGTCTTGTCAGTTGGTTGTGCTGTACTCTTCTTTCCTGGTGGAGTTAGCTTGCGACTCAATCAGATATAATGTCTGAGTGAGGACTGGCTTGATTGTTCTTGAGGTCCAGTGCTGTTGTTGGCGTCCTGTGTGCCAGGCTTTCGTGGTTGCTTATGGCATTGGGGCCGATGATGTTGTGGAGTGTCAGCTAAGAGGACTATGTTTCCTTGTTTACGCTGATGCTTGCTGTGTCTGTCGTTTTGTGTTATCGGTTGATGTTGCTGTGGCATGAGTCGTGTCTCCTTTCCTGTGAGGCGGAAGCGACGTTGCCTTATTTCGGAGGTGTCAGACTTATGTTCACTTGTGTGTCATGCTCGTTCTGTGGATCGATTTATCCCGAGGTCCAGAGCGTGTGCTTGTGATATTGGTCTGGCGGTGTCCCTCTGAACTATGTTTTTCGCGATTTGTGTTGTTCCGAGTCCAGATGTTTAGGTTTGTTCTTCCCTACTTCTCCTTGGTAGTTCCTTAAATTTTGAAGATGAAATTTCTTGAAGGAGGGGAGGCTGTAATGCCCTGGATTCTTATCGAATCTTCCGGATCCTTATCGGAGTGCTTTCGGATCATTTTTGTGGGGCCTGAGTTGAGTTTTACGATCCACGTAGGTTTTTCTCCCGTACAAGTTATGGAACCCTATGGTGAGTTTATTTCTTAGTTCATCGACTCGAGGACGCTACAGCTGCGATGTACTCATTGAAAGGATCGCTTCGGCTATTTTTCCATAATTTTCTAAATTAGTGGATTTTTGGCACAAAAATCCGAATTTTGAAAATTAGGAAAATTCCTAATTTGTTTCCTTTTTATTTTCCTTTCCTCTCTTCTCCCTCTCATTTCTCACCTCACGTTCTCTCTCCTCTCTGGTCCTCTCGATGCAGGGCATGCACCATTGAGGAGCTGACCGAGGCGGGGACGCGATGGAGTGAACCTGGAGCGTGATGGAGTGGCGGATTGAGCATGGCGCTGCGCGATCCCTCAGTGGATTCAAAGCCGGTGTGGTTTGTTCGTTTGACAGTTTTTACGCGGTTTAGTCGCTTCGGCGCGCGGAATCCTCGGTGGAGGTAGGGAGATGGAAGCCCTACTCCTATTCTACATTTCCTCGTAGTTTCACGCCGAACGGTGCGAGAACGAGTGGGTTTCATTCAAGTTCAGGAAAATCATGCTTTGGAGGTGTTCGTTGGGTTCACCGAAAAATGGCGACAGTTTTCAGATCAGTTGGTTCCATTGGAACCCCCAGCATGTTAACATTCCATTCCCGCAAGTTTCATTACGATCGGTGGTCATTTGGGGCCGGTAGAAGCCTGGGAACCCATGTGACTCCATTAGGGTTTATTCGTTTGAATCGCCCGATTCGTGTCGTTTTGGCGTCAATTTGACCCCTTTCGGTCTGTGAAAGGCTTGTATCGTCGTTAGGATTGTTTCCCCTTCGTTTTAGAGCGAACGGGGCCTGGAAAGGCCGAGATCCGGCCGAACCCATGTTTTACTTGCCGTGACGCTTAAATGGTTTTACATAAACCATTCTACCTTGTAAGCGGTTCAAGGGCGACCGTTTCATGTTGGTCGGTTCAGAGTTAAGCGGCTTCGTGATGGACCATGTTATTGTGTAAGCGGCCCTTGGAGGACCGCTTTTCCCTAAATAACGGCCCAATAGAGACCGTGTTTCCCCGTGTTGTCTTGGGTATGTCGATTCGCTGGCTGAACGGCCACGCGACTGACCGTGTTCAAGGTTTAAGCGGCCTTGGCTCAACCGTTTTTAACGTTTGGACTTGCTCAACGTTTAAGTCGGTTTGGCCAAGCGGTCTAACGATAGACCGCTCGTATGGTTTGAACGGCCCTTGTCTAGACCGTTCTATTGGTTTGACCAGTTTAGCTATTTGGGGTTGACTATGTTAAGAGGTTATGTCACGACCACTTGGCTCATCTCTGCGGCCATGAGGAGACCGTTCTATGATATAAACGGCCTCAGGCAGACCGCTTACCCCTACGCTTTTATAATTTCATTTTCTGGAGTCTTCTGAGTTGAATGGCCATGTCCCTGACCGTTCATCTCAATGAGACGGCCCCTCTGTAGACCGTTCTATTATGTGGAACGGCATGTCTTTAGACCGTTTTTGGCATTGAGCGGCCTTGGTATGACCGTGTATTGCCTGTGTGTTTGGAGTGAAGGTAGCGGCCCTTTGGCTGACCGTTTGACCCATAGAACGGTCAGGCGAGTGACCGTTTACTTCTCAGAATACTGTTTTGTGTTGTTTTTTTCGATGGTTTGGCCTCCATTTGTCTTGGCTTGACCTTGTGGGTTGCCCGTGGTCCCATGGATATCCTTGATGCCCTATGAGGGTTATGACCATGTTAGAAGGTAGCCAGGAGTGCCTGTACATCGAGTCGTGTTCCGTGATGCTTCAGAGTCATCCTTGGTTTCTGGTCAACCCGGTGTGATCCAGTGGTTGACACATGACCTCGTTAGTGGCTCATCTGTTCGAGACATGGTTCTGGACACCTTGAGATACTGTCCTACCTCGGTTTGCATGTCCAAGTGCTTTGAGGGTCTTGATGCTCCCTCAGGTCTCTTTGTGTCATTTTATGCGGGTTTGTGGATCCGATGATCTAGTGTCATTTTCCTCGACTTAGGATTAGGCTGATTGGTGGCTTGTCACCACCATTGTGCGACAATTTTGACCCCGAGTCTTGTGACTCAAGGATCATTGTGTCAGTAGGTCTAGTTGTGCTATCCTAAGTCTATGGCAGTTGGTATACCGCCATGTGTCTGGGTGCTTCGTAGTACGTTCGACAGTGCATTCTTAGCCTATCTGTACTTCAGCACTCATGTTTCAGAGTCTCCGTGTCTAGTGCACCTCCACTAGTCGTAGCCCGACGACCTCGAGTGTCGGCCCACCTGGGAGTGGTGGTGGGACAGTTCCCGAGATACTGTTTGTAGACTAATTTTCGTGGCCTCCCTTGCCTTGCAGTAGCGTCTTGTTGGGGGAGAAAACTAGCTAGAGACCTGGCTCAAGGCATTGAGCTTGTGTGTGCACACGTGGTCAGGGGCGTTTTGGACGAATGCCGATAGGCGTGACCCTGACTAGTCACTCGTTACTGTAGTTTCTGGTTCAGTTCGATGAGTATCTCAATCTTCGTCGTTCTCGGCATCCGTAGTGTGATACTTGTGGCGCAGTGTAAGACGTCGGTGGACGCATCTGGCTGTCCTTCTAGTGAGGAGGTGCTTTGGTCACTTGCCGCGTGACTCTCGTGTTTTCGGAGTCTATGTTTCCCTTCCGAGTTAGTCTGTTCTTTGCTTCATCCAAGTTCAGCTTCCCCTTCCGAGTTGGTCTGTTCTCGACTTTACCGAGGATAGCTCTGTGTCGCGTACACGACACTCTAGTCGTGTGCGTCAGTGTCTGTTGTCTGTCTAGGTCTTCTCTAGGGCTTTTGCCTGGTTTCGTGGGCTTTAGCCTTTGGGCTAATGGTTGGCTGACGGATCGGTAACTCTTGACTTTGGGAGATCAGGGTTCACCTTTTTGTCGCTGTTTGGAGTAGCTTAGGGAGTCGTGCTTTGCTCGGTAGCCTTGTTCTCGTTCCTTATGGCTTTGCTTTTCCCTTTTCTTTTAGCCGTTCTACTCCTGTTCTCCCAGCTTTCTTTTACAGCTTTCTAGTTGTAGTTTTTCCTACTTTCATTCCTGCTTTACTACTACAACTGTTTTAGTTTTTATTCCGTGTTACTGCGTTGTTTTTTAGTAGGGATCCGCATGACCCCTATTGAGCCAGTGACACGAGGCTCACCCCTGCTTTTCAGGTGTGGTCGTCTCTGCTTCCTTCGCGGTTCCTGGTGTGGCGTACTCGTAGTTGCCAGCGGTACCTGCGTCGGGCTTCCCCCGACCTCAGTGTACGTTTTTATTTCTGTTGGACTATACTTATCTTTCCTTTGGACTGGACTCTGGTATAATTGTTAATCTAAACTCTTTATTAAAAAGTAATTTTATTTCTGCTATTTTAGCAAACCGATTTAATAAAATTTAATTGCTTACTGTTATATCTGCGACTTCAATGTACTACACAATAATCCTTTTATCCCTTCGGAGCTTTACAGCTCTTGGGAGGCTTCACGGGTTCCAAGTGGTATCGGGTCTACTCGGTAGTCCTATCGGGTATATCCAGTATCCGGAGTCCGGGTCGTCACAGTGAGCCACTCTCAAATGCACGCCCTGCTTAAGGGAAATCTTTAACAAGAGGTGGAGGAACACCGACCCTTGGCCAGTAGTTTGAACCTGTCCTTGGTTGCTGCAGATAGTTTTTTTCAAAAAAAAAATCAAAAAAATCAGATATTTCTAAAATCTAAAAAAATCAGATCCAAATAAAAACTAAACAAAGAAAAAATCAAATATTGTCAAAAAAACAAAAAAATTCAAATATTGACAAAAAAATAAGAAAATCAAATATTATCAAAAAATCCAAAAAATTCAAATGTTGTTCAAAATCTAAAAAAATAGAAAAATAAAAATAAAAAAAATAAGAAAATTGTCAAAAATTTAAAAATATTTGTCTTCCGTTCCTTTCTTTATGTGTTTTCTATCTATTTGTCTAAGAGCATATACATGATCTATTTGGTTAAGTGTGTAGGTTGCAGGTACTCAAGCTTTCCTTGCTCCATATTTTGTTCTATCTGTCTCCTATTCACAACTTCTGGTCTGTTCTCTCTTCTTCAATCTATATCTCTCGATCTATTCTGAAGCTCGTGTCCTTCTCAGCTCTCGCTTTGCTTCGTCATATCTTTATGAGAAGGCATTACCTCACGACTATGAACCTGACAGTTCTGCTTCATCTAATCTTGGGCTTTGATTGAAGGGCATATTTGTCATGTCATTTGTCCCGCCGTATGCTTGTCACGTGTTTATGTCCCTCCGTGTCATCCCACACACGTTGTTTTGTCTATCATCGCATGTTGTTAGTTGTCTTGCATATGTTGTTAGTCATCCCACATGTGTTGTTGTCCCAACCGTGTGGTCATCCCTCATATTCTTGTCCCAACCATGTGTTGTCCCACCGCGTTGTTATCTTGTCCCACCATGTTCATCGTGCATACATGTGGTTTGTTCATGCCATTGCATATGTGTGCTTGTTTGTCTTTGTTATGTTATGTTGTATTATTTTCCATTCATTTGATCGTTATGTTATGTTGTGTTGTCTGTCGTTCAGTTGATTGTTATGTTATCATCGTTATGTTCATGCTTGTTTATCATGTTCATGTTGTTGGTTGTGTCTTATTGGAAAATTCATAAAAATCTGATAATTTAGAAAAATCAAAAAATGCCGTTTCGCTTGGCAGGTATGGCTCTCTATCCCTTCTCATTGTTGCATTATTATATGGTATCTACCTTATTATAGCCTCTCAAGGACCGGCCGGTTGCCCGTGTGTTCTGGGATCTGACGTTCCCCTTTAACAAAAATGATGATGATCTAGGAGCATACGGTTCATCGTTGGATAGGCCGTTAGTTTGAGTCGGGTGGGGGACGATGGACTATGTCTCGCACGCCGTGGTTGCAAGAAGATTCTGGACCCCGTCTTGCTCAGTCTAGCAATAATATCCTTGAGTACTTTCTATTTTATTCTTTCTTTACATTCGTTTGATGATTTCTTTATTTTAGCCAAGCATGTATCATGTCATTTTGAGCATTCACGTCTCGTGATCCAATCAAGGTTTCTCCTCAGCAATGGTTGATTGTGTTATCTTACTCTTGGATAAGAGATTCACATTCCACTCCGAATTTAAACGTTCTCTCTAATTTGCCCGCTTGGTCTGGTTGGCCAACATGATTCCTATCTGGATTTTATCTTAATTTTATCTTTCCTTTCCAGCTCTTATGCTATGTTTCCTTCCGATCCCCTCATTGTCCGTGGATTGTGTCCCCAATGAGGCTGCTCGTGTTTTCTTTTCTCCCTTAGTTTAGTTCTCCAGGCATGTCTCATCCGCATCATCCATTCCTTGTGGTTAGTTCAGCATTTTTGGAAGAATTCCTGTCGCTTGTTGGTTGTGACGGGTGTCTTTTACCTTGATGTCCGCTTTCAGTTATCTCCACTTCATCTCTGCTTCATCTCCGTTTCACATCGCTATCACTTTCGCTCCATCTCTTTTCCACTCCGCCTCCGTGCCGCTTTCGCTCATTCCCTTGCAAAGCGAACATCAAGGAGGGGCATCTGTTGACACCTATTTTAGCCTGCAAGTTACGTCATTTCTCTTATTCATCATTTTTGATGTCCCGAATTAACCGTTATTTTGGAGCCTTCCTTGGACAGATTTTGAGCCCATTTCATTGTTCCATAGCCTCTGGACTTCGGAGATCATGATTTCTTATAGCCCAGGAGTTTATCTTATCAACTTCCGGCTTCCAAGTCAGCTTACGGCCCATTTAGGCTGGCTTCCATCATGCATTCGACTGTCTTTTTACTGCGCAGTCTTGAAAATGGTTCTTTTTCATCCTCTTCCTTCTCCCTGTTGAAAATGTGCCCTTCATAAAAGTTGTTCAATTTTTGAAGATCTACAACTTCTTCTTCTACGCCATTATCCAGTTCTGCACCAATTTCAAATTATTCACATTTTTTCAGCAGACTGCATTGTTCACCTGTGTCCCGATATTTTTCCTCTCTATTCTCACCACATTTTATATCTCTTATGATCATCTTTTCATCTTTCTCTCTTCATGAAAGTTGTTCATATTTCAGTTATCTACAATTTCTTCTTCTACCACTTTCGCTAATTCTGCACTGTTTGAGAGATATGCTCTGATTTCCAAAGTCGCGCAAACGGACTGCAAACGGTCGTGCAAACGACCGTTTGTTCCTTAGCAGTCGGTCGACCGACCGCTAAGCAAACCGCTAAGAGTCCAGCCTGTATTGGACTCTGCCTCTATCTCTGAAAATTGCTCGATGGGCCTATCTTGCGACAGTTGTATCTTCTAGAATATAACTCCGAATTGACCCCCGTTTGTTTTTACCTGTTGTCCTTTAGATTATCTCGAGTTTGATCCATAGAACTCAAATTTTCATTGGCTATATCTCTCAGAATCTTGGTCGAAAGATCTGGATTTAAGCATCCTAGTACAAGTAAAACTCTATTTTCCTGCTCGTCGTGGCCTCCTTGCAAGAGCCATAACTTCTAGAATACTCCTCCAAATCGAGTCTCGTTTGTTTCTATCTCTTGTCCTTTGTATTATCTCGAGTTTGGTCTATAAAACTAGATTTATCTTGGACTATATCTCCAGGAATCGTGAGAGGAAGTTGGGGCTTTTTCTGAAAACTCTATATAAATTGCCCAGTTCGCAGTGGCGACGGGGGGCTATTTCCGGACGTGGGGCGAAGCCATGCTGCATCTCCAACTCACAACTTCAACCCCATCTTGAAGAGGGAAGTATTAGCTTTCCATTGCATCCTTTTGGGCTTGATCTCATGGTCCATTCTCTTAGTTCTCCTCCTCTCAAAATCACAAATAATCACAAAATACTATTTTTTCTGCTACACATGCATTTTCCCCGTTTTACATCATCGTTTTCTCTCTATTCTCTCCATCAAATTTTATGATTTCAACTTTCATGCATGCACAACACATACACCTATCTTTTCCACCCTTCCACAGAGGTTAAAAACCCCCTCCCGGTGAGTTTGCCCTCAATTTCTACCCCTATTTTATCATTGCGGGATTGATACTACACTTCGGTTTTCTAATAGGTTTTCTCTTGTCTTGTGGCTTTATTTTGCAAGAGAGCATGAGCACAACGTGAGGCCCTCCACCTCTAGCCGGCTGGAAGGAGAGGAGGTTTGAATCTACAAAGTTCCCCGCACCCGTCTCTTGAGCGCGGTCAAGTCTTCTTTCCAAGGTACACAGCGTCGTTCTCATATCATCATCCTTTGGCGTTGTTAAATCCTTGGTGGTGATCATGGTTAGTTCATCTATTCACTACCCCCTTGTTCATACTTCCATGATTGCTTCATATACATGCATTAGCATATTAGTTTAAATGGGGGCGGGGTGGAACTCATTAAAATATAAATCTACAACACGCGGGGATAAATCCCCACGAGGAGAACTATCCTCACGCTGTAGACACAACAATAAGGGGACAAACCCCAAACGCTTTGGATCGTAAATCCAGTAGCACACACACACGCACACGCTGCAACAATCGTAGCACAATAAACACAACCGTACGTAGACGGTTCACACACACGAATATCTCTGATGTTCAAAAAATAAACATGAATATTCAGATCATGCTTAACCCAAGATATAGATCATGGTGCATATCAAGAACAACATAGAAAGCATGTAGAAATTATCTCCCTCGAACTCCAATAGCCGGATGAAGATATTCCTTGAAGCACAATAGCCAGAGGAAGTCGGATGGTGGCGATTCTTGCATCCTCTTGATCCTCTCGTCGATCCGCTCCTTTTCTTCTTCTTCCACGAACCCCGGAGATGACTGGATGGATATCAAAACCTTCTCCCAAGCTCTTCTCTTCTCCTCCTTGGCCTTCTTCTCCTACAAGAGAGAAAACATTAGCATCAAAAGGGTTTCTCTACCAAATTCAGAGTTCATGTAAGTGTATATGTATGAGAATGCAAAAGACCAATAAACCCATGCAAAACCCTTGCAAAATACCTCTAATATGTTTATCAATAACCTAGGGTCATTAGGGTAAAATTTCAGCCCAATCGGACCCCATTTGGATGGGTTTCGGTGGCTTATGGAAAACCCACGCGGAGCTGCGAAACCAGATGGGTCGACCCATCTAGCAAGTGGGTCGTCCCATCTACAAGCAGAGTTCTTGTTTTGCTCAGAACAGGGAATGATTCGACCCATCTCTGAGGGGGGTCGACCAACTTGCAGACAGAGTTCTAGTTAGGCTATTTTCTGCCCAAGGGTCGACCCATTCAGTGAGGGGGTCGACCCATTCAAGCTTTTCACAATTAAAAACCTTATTTTATGAATCCCAATGACCTATACATGTAACCCATTGACATCAAACATTCAAATAAGAAATCGCATGCTTAAAAACAAGTTAAATCAATTGGTTTGCATGCGAATCAAAAACCATGGAAGAACTATGAAGGTAATGCATGAAAGCATGAACTAAGCCAGATTTTCATCATTTCAAGATTCACGAACTATTTTTTTTGCACTTAACCAAGATGTAAAGGGCAATCAAAATGCCACTTCAAGAAATGCTTGGAAAATATACATGTAAGTGCATTCAAGACATTAAAAACCAATGAAAGATAAGCATGAGAACTCATTTTCCACCCATCAATCTATTGACCAAAAAATCACCCCATTTCACACCTGCAAAGGCACAATAGAATCAATTTAGCATTGATTTGACGATTAAGCAACATTGACTAGAATTGCCAAAACCGAATGTCCATGAATCCATATAATGAGTATGCATCATTAAAGTCACATTCATCAAATTTCAAGTGAATAGGTTGAGGATATTTCAAGCCCAAGAACCTTATGAGGAAAATGCATGAAAAATGCCCAACCAAGACTTTGAAAAGCTATTTGATGAAATGCATGAATCATGGAAGGAGTCAACGCAATGTAATGAGTGAGTCAACTCCCCTTTAGAAGACGAACTTCATTGATGAACTCCTTTGAATTCCATGTGTGAACCATAAGTGCTTTTTGATCATTTGATCCTGCAAGCCAAGATAAAAATAGCATGAGTTCCTTAAACAACAATCATTCATATGACTTCCAAGTGTGAACATTGAAGTCATCTTTTAACTTATCAATCAAGATACAAACATGTTGCTCAATGAAACACATACACACACAAGCACAATCATTTTGATTTCATTGAAACCAAACACCAATATCAAGTAGGGGATGCAACAACATTTTTAGTGCTTCTGCTGACTTCTGGTTGAGTGGATCTGTCTTGTTTATGCAACTAGATTTGTTTGAGTTTGTGTCTTTGGTATTAATGAGTAGGTCTTGTTAATTTACTAATTGCGGAAAACCTTCCTTGCTAATTGCTAAACTGATTGCTGTCTGATTTGTGTTTTGTTCCTGGGGAAAACATGGCCTCTGACTTTTCAAATTAAAACTTTGTGTTCCCTTTAAGATGCATACATATGTGCGGTTATGCTACATGTGGATATTAATGGTTTGGAAATTGGATGCCACTTGTTCATAGTCCTTTATAGATGCAAAATCGTGAAACACTAATTCCTAGCTATTTGATTATATAATTTACTTTCTTGGGGATCCCAATATTTTTTCTTAATGAATTGGCTTGTAGAACTATTTGTTTTTTATGGTCACAGAAAAGTTCAAAATCGTTTGCCAGTGGTCCATTCCTGTGTTTGTGTCATTACCTTAGCCTATTCATAAATCTGATGTGTGAGATCTCCATGTTTTCTTTACCTTATTGTGTAGGGAGATGACAAGGACTTATTTAAATTTAAGGTTGGGTCACAATAGGTGAGTCACCAATTGCACTAAATAATCTACTTTAATAGCCAAAGTCCCTCCCCCCACCCCAAAATATGTACTCAAAGCTAAGACCTCACTCTCTGGACAAATCTGTTCCACCTGCTTCGAGGATCCATCTTCGTTTGCTCAACTTGTCTTGGATCTGTCTACCTGAGCGTATAGACTCAACTGGATTCACCATGAATTATTTCATGCTTTAACTTTTCTAAAAATGTATTTGTGTGAATATATAGATTTTTCCTATCTCTACAATTGCCAAAAAAATTCTTTCATTCGTTTTGCATAAATATTTTATACAGATTAGGCTTCTTTTCCTCTAGTATATGAACTTCTCAGGCTTTGCCACAGCCCAGATGCCTCCTTATTTATGTTAATGGAACTATGGTTAATCTATTAAAGTCTTGCATCCAAATTTGAATGTTCAGGTTATACCTGCTTTTGAAGAAGCTATCGTGGATATGGCTCCAGGTGGTATCAGGAGGTGCTGCATCTACCCTTCTAGTTTTCTCTTTTCACATTGCATATTAAAGATAATATTTTACTGTGTCAATGCTATGGTGCAATCAGCAATTAATTGTTCTCTACCTTGACCAATGACAATTTCATTCTATTTAAGTTTACCCTGTGGAATCGGGAAAGAAAACTCCCCCACTAGAAATTCCTTTTCTATGGCTGATTGAAGCTATCACATGGATGTGCTTTCTTGTTGCCAACCAAACAAATGGCATCTTGATGCAATACCTAGGATGGAAGTGTACTGTTGCTCTTGCTCTGGGTTTATTGGTTCTTTTGGATTCAAGAAAGTGGGAGGGGCTGGTTAGAAATTCAGCTCATGCCAGTGACTCATTACTTGGGTGTTTGCGACATACATGATAGTCTTGTGAAGTGATCATCCTTTTATGAAGCCAGGGTTAAGAACATACATGGCACATTTCATTTCAGAGTGGCAATGCATGCAAGATGTTTTTGATAGGAAACATTATTTTTTGTTATAAAAAGTAAAACATTGTATTCTTTATTCTTTTGACTTTCAGATTAGCAATTGTGGATGAAAACCTCATAAATTCTTGATATATGTAAATTTGCAGGACATGAGTGCTTGAGAAACATTGATGAGGATTGAAAAAGCATTGAAATTAAGTAAGTGCAAGGATTTGTACAAGATATTGGGCATCTCAAGTATTATCTCCATCGCCAAAATTAAGCATGCTTACAAGAAGCTTGCTCTGTAGTGGCATCCAAACAACAATGTAGATTGCAATGCGTTGGTAGAGAAGAATGCAAGTGCCATGGTCGCATGTCAAATTGTCCAGCCAATTGAATTCCCTTATTATTTGTCCACTAGCAAAAAAATATTTGTACCTAAAGAGCACCAAGGAGGAACTATTTTCTATATTTTAGTCATAGAGTGAAAAATTGAGCCCCCACGGTCTGAGTTGTATTTCAAAGTCATGGATGTTATGTCTTTTGTAATTGGGATATTTTCATGATTTTATTTTACAATATAGCTCTGTTACGATATTGCTTTTATCTATGAGTATCATGTCCTATTTATGTTTCTGTTAGAAGGCAGACAATTGATATATACGTGTGTTGTACAATAGTGGGTGTTTGTGTATGCCAATGAATTAAAAAGAATATGATCTGTGTATTGATTACATGTTAGCAATGTCGACTTTAATTTTTACATTTTGGATGGTTATTTTGGTGCAATATTTAGAAATTGGAGCTCCTACTCATTAGTCGTTTGGGGCACTTTCGGGAATAAAATGCCCCAAAAACACATTATTACAAGTGATTATTTTAGGGTGGTTTTAAGAAGACTATCCTTAAAATATGTTATTTGGGGCAGTTTGAATGAGAAATTAGCTTTAAAACATGCTCATTAGAGGCATTTGGTCATCAAAATTGCCCTTATTAGAATATCTAGGGGTGGTTTTTTAGTGCCTCTAATGACAATATTAAGGGCATTATTCAAAAAGTGCCTGTCGTGGGAGTTTTTTTATGTCGATGACCGGGGTGAAGGTAGGAATACAGCGGGGAAGGAAAATATGAGAGTTTGATATATCTCGGGTATTCTCCTTTATGGCTGCATGCCTTTCACGGCGGTACCGGGCACTCTCCTTTCATGGAAAGTCGAAAAGGGTCGAATGGCATGGAAATATCGGGGTGTAGGATAGCTGGACAGGGTGCGGGCATGCCAGTTGATTTCTTGACAATCACCTATGGAACCAAGGTTTGGCCGGGGAACCGTCGCCAGGACGCGGCACGTGGGCTTGAGAGATCGGGCGACACGTGGATAGAAGGGGTTCCACGGGTGCGAGTGCACAGGCGATTGTGGGAATTGTGTACTGGACGTCTTTCCCCACCGACCGTAAGCGATCGATGTTTTTTTACATCAGATTGAATATGAATACCTTCGTTCTGTGCTGAAGAAAAGCCTGTATGTGTCTGAAGCCGTGGGTAGGGGGCCGGGAGCATTCCGCAGCTTTGGGTGTATTTTCGACTGGGAGGTGTTTGCAGGGGTCAGGTGTACTAGGCTACATGCTGAGCGATGGAGATAGAAGACTGGGGCCCGCATACGCACTACAAGAAAAATGGCCTATAGCCACGAATTTTACCTACGCTTTCAAAAATCATACGTATAAGCGACATATTCCAACGTTTTTAAATTAACGTTGGTAAATTTCCTACGTTTTATTATAGCGTAGATATATGGCCATCTTATTCTGACAGTTCATTGAGAAACGTAGGAAAACACACTTTATTCTTACGTTTTTTTATTAAACGTAAGAATATATCTTATATATTGTTTCACTTATAAAAAACGTAGGAATAAAGTGTTTTAAAAAAAATAAAAAAAATGAAAATGTAACAATTGCATGACGCCAATGTACAGTAACTTTTAGGCTCCTGCTAGATTTTCGTTTTCCCCCTATTTGTTCAAATCTCTCCTCACCGTCTCGACCTCCTTCCCCACGAAAACTCCATCCTCCCAAACCTTCTCGAGCTAATCTCCGGTGAAAACCTTCTCGTCTCACTCCCCCTCCCAGTAATGGCGGTCCCGGAGCTCGCCACCGCGAATCCGTTCCCCTTCTCTTTGTCTCTCTTTCTATCCCTCTCCTCTGCTCTTCCCCACCTCCTCACCCTACGCACGTCATCGGTGCCCCATCGATGGCGGTCCCCTTGCTCCCCAAGAGGTCGAAGAAGACCATCTACGTCTTCTTCTGTGAGGAGACCTACGCCGTTGCCGAGCGCGTCGCCTCGGAGAGCAACTCCATCGAGCTCCGCAGCGTTAACTGGAGTTTCACAATATCACGGCGCTGCTCAGATCTCTCTCTCTCTCTCTAGCTTGATCGCTCTGGTTGGCAGGACTTTCGAGGATAGGTTCCCCAACCTGTTCATCTCGAACGCGCAAGGGATCCGGGGGCTGCTATTGCTGATCCTGGGGACACCCGCCACGTCGAGATCCAACAGATCTAGGTCGTTGTCGTGGTCGGGGGCGGCGGATGCTGCAATGGGATGTTCCCTGTTGCGTGCGGATGTGGCCGCTTGGAATGGTTAGCATACGGCCTCTGCAAGGCTGCAGAGTGTGGAGGGCGATCGAGTTGCTTTCCTTCATCAAAGCCCTATTCTTCTTCATCTGATGACTAAGATTTGATTTTTTTTTCTTCTATCGTATCCATGGAGGAGGTGACACAGGGTGGTAAAGCTTCTGTGGTCGATGACTGTGCATTAGCAGAGTCGGATTATGTGGCAAATGGAAAAGGTGATTAGCCTTTATTTACTATTGTTGCTTCTTTTTCATTCCTGCATTCTAGTCACCTTATACAAGTGATGATTAAGAAATGAAAAGCATCCCAGAATTGTATGTTTTGGCGTTGGCATTTGCATGTGTAGTAAAATGCATAAATATGACAATATACCATTAATGCGGGATCAATTCTGGATCCCACTCCAACTAGATGGCCAGATACCTCCAAGGAATTCCGAAGTATATCGGGCATACCTAATCCCAAGCTATGTCAGATCAGATTGGCTGGATCAGGTGATCTGATGAAAGTGATACAATATAGTTTAATGAGGCACAAGAAGGGTTTTAAAGAATAAGAGTGTTTTCATGAAAAGCATATTTACAAGTAAGAACATTTAAATATGACATTATCTAAGGGTGTCATTTATAAAACTCCATCTCTCTTTTAAACAAATTTTAACTAGTCAAGATTTGCTGATTCATAAAAGAGTTGGTTGATCCATGTTTGATCTGGTTGATTTCGTTCTGATTCAGCCTGAGTTGGACTGAGTTTTGTTGATTTTTTTCTTTTACTTTTTTAATGTGGCCAAAATTGGATTGGCCACTGCTGATCCCTAACAGGATTGGCCAATTCAAACTAGATCCATAAATCCTGTAACTCAAAATAGACATGAGATTGTATTAACTGGTTCCATCCTTCAATCGACCTTAAAATTTGTGTCAACCTGAGTGAGCATGTTGGCAGGGTTTTGTTGTTTTAGGGTGCCTATTGGTAGGAGTGGCTGTCTATAGGAAACCATTTGGTACGGTCTACATTTCTGTACCTTGATTCCATCTCCATGGTAAGAGGGAGAAGATTGGGGAAAAAAGAGTAAGGGATGATATTCTGTTCAAAAGCATGACAGAATGTGCTCTGGTTGAAACTACTTGTGAACATGTACTTGGTCTGCAAATTGTGTTTAGAAAGTCTTATAATTAGGCCTGTAGAGATGTAGTTATCCATGCATGTTTCCTTTGTTTTGATGTGATTGTCCTAGAATTTTGTATATGATTGTCCCAGAATTTAATGTCTATGTTGCACACTTCTTTTCTTTAATTTCAGTTGACTTTTGTCCGTCTATGAATTGATGTGAAAACAACAATGTGGCTTGCAACAAAGAACATGAAAGTAAAGAGTTGCCTTTGCTGTCTCATGTTGTTTCTTTGAATATCTTTTTGTTTCTTAGTTCTAGTGAATGGAGAGAATGATTATGAAGTTGAAACGGGAGAGTTTGATCCGATTCAATATCACAACCATTTTTGTCATTAGGTGAATGCCAATGTTGCTGCTACTGGATGCATCAGCAGTAGTAGTTCAAGTTCCAGTTCTTCAAATGCAATGCTTTGTGGCTGGCAGCTCACATTGGATCCCTTGGATGCATACCAGTCAGTTGGTCACATTCTAAACCAGAATGTGAAGTCTGAGTCTACAGCTTCTCTCTATAAGGTAACGTTTGTCCTTGATGTTATCCCGGATTTGTATGAGCCATAAGCTAATTGTTTCATTTTTATGATATGATGGTCTCCCCTCCTTTGATGAGTATTTTATGTGGGCTTTGATCATTTTGAATGACACTTAAGGTTAAAATATGTTGTTATCTTGCTTTATTTCACTTATTGACAAGCCCATTTGTTTTAGTTTTAGATTACATCTGAATAACATATCCCAATGTAAATTGGCACCCACCATTTTGAGGATCTGAGGGTGTTAGGATCCGTTATTCAAGTAATTTTCCATGTTCTGGAAGTACACATGGCATAACTTTGCATATGGGCTTTCACATTTTTCAGTGTCACTCTTTTTGAATTCTATTGTATATAGTTCATATGTGAACTTTGCGGTGGAATCACATTATTTACATTTTTTAGCTATTTTTTTCTATTTAATGTGTCATCTTCTCTTCCAGGACGAGCACCTGGCTCCTGGCACGAAGCTGTTGAGACACAACTCTACAAACAAGAGCCATGGGCAACTGTGATATTTGTTGCAACTTGCAAGTGGTTAAGCCATGTACTTGCCAACCACGTGTCTTTCTTATTATCAAATTTTTTTAACATGGGAAAAAAATCACGTGCCTCAAGTTTCCAAGAACTTTTTAGAAGGGTTGAATTAGTTTTGATTCTTTTGATATGTCAAATGAGTCCTAGATGGTATGCTCCGATACCAAGTGATATGGTGCTAGGCTCAGATTCAGAAGGGGGGGTTGAATGAATCCCCTTTTAAATTAGGCCCAATTAAAACCTATAACAATTAGAGATGTGGAATAAAAGTAAACTAGGATCTAATGAGACTAAAGGACAGAGATGAGCTCAATCAAACTTAGAAGGTGCAATCACAAGCTGCTTTGGACATAGAGTGACAGCACCTAAACACATGGGATCTTTCGGAACCAAAATCAAGTAGAGAGTATGCAACCCAAGACTCGCGCTAGACAAAAGATTCAAATCGGCCTATGCATACATTTAGTAAGTCTAATAAGACAATCAAAACACAGTAGACAAGGGGATTTTTTAGGTGGTATAGCCCGCAGACCTACGTCCACCCCACACTCAAACCAGAGTGTGACTTCTGCTGATACACAGCTTAAACCGCTAGGCCTCATAGCTTGCCTACAACAGCTGAGCGTCACAGCTTGCTTCCGCTGGGCAATACAGCTTAGCCATCCGCTGCCTAACACCTTGACTTGCTGGGCAATACAGCTTAGCCTACCAGAGGAATCCTCCTCTGAAACTGCTGAGCGTCACAGCTTGCTCAGCTGACTAACAGCTTGAAATAAAGGGTGTAAAAGAAAACAAGAAATATGAAATCACAGCGACTGAAAGCTAAAAAAATCGTAAACCAACTGAAGCTCTCATAGGAGCTGACTGACCTGGATTTGATCTGAGGTCCAGTGGAACTAATCTTCAGCAAGGTCTTCTATCTTCTTTTCCTCGAGCTCTCTCTTCACTCTCTCTCTTTCTCTCTCTTCTTCTCTCGATCTCACGAGCTTTCTCTCTTTCACTTATGCTCTGCTCTGCTACTACTCTCAGATGATTCATGTTCTTCCATTCTTCTCTTTTTCTCCAAGAATATCCTTATATTGATGGCAAGAAAGGGTCTTATATGCTCCACGAGCTCTCGCCCTAGGAGTGTGGAGAGAACACTCCTGCCAGGAAGCTTCAGGAATGTCTTGGCCACGTGTCAGAACCTGGATGAGTAGGAGTCCACGTGGCAATTCCTTTTAGGGACGATCCACCTTGGATCACGTTCCCTTCTTAACTGTTATGAGCAGTTGTCCTGTTAGTCCATCAAAACATAAGATAGTCAGACATTTGTGAAACTAGTATAGAATTTATGAGGCATTAAGGCAAACATGCATAGACTCAATATGTCATAAGTGCACATATGCACGGACTCAGTGTTCACACAGGGAACAAGTGCTCAGACTTGATTCAAGTGCAGAGCTAAAAGATGCATAGGCTAAGTGTGAGTGTAATCAAGAAGTGCATCGAGTTGGTACATACTCTGCACTGACTCAATTATGCCGAGAGATATCTTACACATACTCTGTGCATGCAACAATCAAGAGTTGCACAGACTGCTATGCATTATGCAAGAGTTGCACAACCTTAGACTGCAACGTACCTTAATCATGCACAGATAAATGACCCATAAACCTCTAATGCACGGACTTACCAAGGAAGTGTGCACAGACTTTATGTGCACGGAGTAAGAGTTGCACCGACTTGATGGCATGTAACGATAGTTGTTGCACTGACTACATGAGCCTAGATCTTGCATGCACCGACTTGGTCGTGTGCAGCAATGAAGATTGCACTGACTTGCATGCTGCGCCTAGAACACAACATGCACGGACTTAGTCTCGTGCATCAACGAAGGTTGCACCGACTTAACTAGTTCATAGACAGACATCGTCCAGCCTAACGCATGACAGCATAAACTCTAGTATGTGTGACTGAAGGTTTGCACCGACTAACACAACCTTGCAGAGAGAAACAAATGCACTGACTCGATCTTGACAAACCAGACATTATGAATTCAACATAGATGAATGCACCGACCTTCTGTTGACATATGACAATGATGCACCTACATTGAGCGTGCAAAAGATGAGGAATGCATAGACATGGCAGCGCGTGGCTTAAGCTTGCACGGACTCAAAACACATACATCCCTCATGCACCGACGTGCCGAATACATGTGCACTGGCTTTATGCATTCGGTGAGAGAGTTGCACCGACTTGAATGCGTGCAATAACAACGCTAGTTGCACCGACTCTAAACTCTACAGCTCAATCTTGCACCGACCTAGCTAGCATGCAATACAAAGGTTGCATCGACATGATACCAGCCCAATGCAAGGACTGTACCGACTTTACATGGATGGAGTGCACATTGCACCGACTATCTTTCACCAAGGCAGCGTGCAAGGACTAAGACGCATAGACTGATATGCACATGAACAATAACATGCATTGAGTTTCTTATGCAGCCGGACTGACATATATGCACGAACCTTAGCCTTAGATAATGACTTAATCGCTAAAGTGCACTGACTTAACTTATGCGTATGGAATTGCACTGAGATGAACCAGATGTGATACTTTCATTGAAAATATCATCAAGGATGCCACGTACAATTGTTCAATCATTTAATCAAGCAAACTCAAGTGGTGACTCATAATATGACTATCAACAAAGCAATGAATCACACTCAGTATGCAATTAGTGTTGCTAACATCAAAACCCCATGAACTAACATAAAGGCCATCATCAAATTCAATGTATCACACTCAGTGTGACTTATAGTGTTGCTAACATTAAAACCATCATCCAGTCAAAACTATCATCATAACCATAAGGGGCACAACAATCTCCCCCTTTTTGATGATGGCAACACCATGAGTCACACTGACTCAAACTATTCTCCCCCTTTGACTTCATCAAAAAAAAGATAGTTTGAGAGAGTGAATTGATAGGGTGCTAGGCCCGGATACAGAGGGGGGTGAATGTATCCTTCTACGAATAATGGCCCAAATTAAAATTCTAAAGCTCAGATATGCGGAATAAAAACTAGTGAGCTCTCCAAGATGAGATAATAAGACAACACTTGATCAAACAGTTGGACTGCAACAATGCAGCCACCTGATCAAACCAGAAACGCAGACAGAACTATGGAAACCAAACTCACCTAGCAAAATATAATGCTAAGGTTACTGCAGATAGAAACAACAATAACAAATTAACTCCCAGGATAACACAACTAACCATGCATGCATAACCTGTGAATGGGAGGTAGAAGGCAAGGAGCAAACGCATAAAACAAAACCACTGCTCAAGAGATTTTTTAGGTGGTTCGGTCCTCCAGACCTACGTCCACCCCTAACTCCAAACCGGAGTGAGGTTTCACTAGCACAAGCTAGAAACCGCAGACTCAGTCTGCAACAGGTGCTGCCAAACAGCTTGACCAGGGGAACAACCTCCCCTCTTCCTCCAGACCGGAGGGACACCCCAAGTGACTCCCAGCCACTTAGACACCAGAGACTAGGTCTCTCTTCCTCCAGACCAGGAGGGAACCCACCAGTGACTCCCCGTCACCAGCAAACCAGAGGTCGCAGACCTCTCTTCCTCCAGACCAGGAGGGACCCCTGGACTTGCAACCCACAAGCCCAGAACCGGAGGACCAATCCTCCCTTCTCCTGAGTCCACAGGAGGAACCCGACTTCGCTACTAAGAATCGGAAGAACAATAGTAACCAGAGTAATAAAAGGAAAAATAATAAAACATAAAAAGCACAGCGACAAAAGCTGGAAATGAAATACAAGAAATATAGCTCTCAATGAGCATAGTCGTTCTGGATTTGATCCACGAACAGACAAAGCAGATCTTCAATAGCACTCTCTCCTCTCTTCCTCTCTTCCTCTCTTCCTCTTCTTTCTTCTTCTTTCTGCTTCTCTTTCTTTTCTCTCTTTCTTTTGCTGCTCTCGCACTCTTCTTCTTTCTTCTTCTTCTTCTTTCTTCTTCTGCTCTCTGCCTCTCTTCTTCTTCTTCCTGGACCGTGCAGTCACTCTTTCTTTTATCAACACTCGATCAGCCCTCTTCTGTTCTCATTTTTTTCTCTTCAGTGGACGAAGGCTTCTATTTATATCAGCTTCAGCTGGTGCTAGGGCGTGTGTCCTTCAGGTTCCCACCCAGAGAGCACCTCGGATCACGTGCCAGGCATCATCCTCGATTCACGTGCCCAATCATTAACCTGAGTCATCTGCAGACAGAGACAAAATGAAATGAAACGAATTAGTTAGTTCAGGATTTTAACAACGAGTGTATATACTTTAGAAGCAGTAAATGAGTAAGTGTGTACACTGAGAGAGTGTATAGACTTGTAAGTCTTCATGCGACCTCAGTGTATATACTTGTTGAAGAATGCATTATCATAACAAGGGGGAATGTGTGGACTTCTGTGAAATGTAAGAAGCCATCGAGTGTATAGACTTAGAGACATCAATTAGGCAAGTGTGTCAAATGTGAGAGTGTATACACTTGAAAATAGCATATAGCCAAGTATGAACAACGTGATAGTGTATAGACTTGAAGGCCTTCAGTGTCCTCAGTGTATAGACTTGAAATCTAATGCATTAACATGGCAGAGGGGGATGTGTAGGCTTCTGGTAATGCGTGAAGGAATCGAGTGTATAGACTTGCAAACAAGGAACTGTACAGACTTGATTAATGAGTGCATGTGAAAGGCAGTGTACAGACTTGAGATGAACGAAGCATGAATGAGCCTATCCAATGTATAGAATTGAAATATTTGAACACATAGACATTCTATACACTTGGCCTTTGAGGAATGATGTAGAGACTCTGAACGATAAGGCAGGCTGTACAGAGTTTGAGAATATTGAAGCAATGTATAGACATGGTATACCTGAACCAATGTACAGACTTGGGACACCTGAGGACCAGTGTACAGACTTTGAATCAATGAATGCATTGGCTGTACAGACTTGCATGAGCGATGTATATACTTTGCCAATGTGTAGACTTAGGGTGTAGCTAAAGCAGCGAACGTAGGAAAAGGTTGGAATGAATAGACTTACGTTCGATCAGCAATGTATATACTTCAACTAAGGAAGCTACAGTGCAATGTCTAGACTTAATGATACAAGCCATGTATAGACTTTGGAACACTTGAAGTGATGTACAGACTTGGTGAGCGCCAAGCAATGTACAGACTTTGAATCAAGGCTTGAATAGTGAATCAATGTCTAGACTTGGATGCCCAACGCCAAAGTATAGACTTGTGCAGTGCTGCCAATGTATGGACTTGTACAGTGCTGCGCAATGTACAGACTTTGAAGTGCCACCTAGCAAGATGTGTAGACTTAGAACGCAACCAGGATGTCTAGACTTGTTATGGAGCAATGCACAGGCTGTACATACTTGAAGAATGCTTGCAGAAGGCGATGTATAGACTTGGAAGGTGACTGATGCATGAACAGTACGCCAATGTATAGACTTCAGTTGAGCAAGCTACAGTGCCGATGTATGGACTTGACCTCAAGGAATGGCTGTACAGACTTTGAAGGCTAAGCGGAGGATGTACAGACTTTGAATATGAAGACCAATGTGTGGACTTCAGGTGAAGACCAATGTACATACTTTGAATATGAAGACCAATGTACAGAGTATGAGAGCTAAGGCCAATGTATTGACTTGAACAAGTAATGCATGTGCCAATGTATACACTTGAAAAATCGATGTGAAGACTTGACAATGTACAAACTTTGAATTCATGCAAGTTGTGCGATGTATATACTTCAAATGCAACAGAAGACTCTGTATGGACTTGGCCAGTGTACAGACTTCAGTTGATGAATGATTCATGCTATGCAATGTGTGGACTTGACATGCCTACTGAAGGCGATGTACATACTTGCTGCGTGATGCTGATGTGCAGACTTATGTGAGTGTATGCAGTGTATAGACTACACTTATCTGGGGAGTCGACCCATCTAGAAAGGGGGTCGACCCACACTATGCTGACTGTGATGATGCAAGAATGTTTAGCCTGAACAGAATTCCACAAGCAGAGTAAAGCAACTGATGTATGTGTATATGAATGCTTTATGTAGCAGATAACATGACTGAACATCAAATGCAATGCTTGATGATCTGATAAACTAACTGAACAGCAATGCAATGCTTTGATAAACAGACTGAACATCAGTATGACTGAACATATGAAGATGACTCACACATCAGGATAAACTAACTGAACAGCAATGCAATGCTTTGATAAACAAGTTGAACATCAGAATGACTGAACATATGAAGATGACTCACACATCAGGATAACTAACTGAACAACAATGCAATGCTTTGATAAACAGACTGAACATCAGAATGACTGAACATATGAAGATGACTCACACATCAGGATAACTCACAGTGATTAACTCACAACAAAACCAATCATCAAGTGATTAACTTACATCAAAACCAATCATCAAAACCATAGGGGCAGAACAATCTCCCCCTTTTTGATGATGGCAACACTACACTGCGAGTAATTCTGATGACACAAACTATTCTCCCCCTTTGACTTCATCAAAAAGATAATAGTTTGAGAAGTTAAAGCATGTTTAAAAATTCAGTCAATTTCTCCCCCTTGCAATAAACAGGATGAACCATGGAGAGGTATGAATGGAGAAATGCAGATGTAACAAGAAATGCAAAACCTCCCCCTAAATATATGAATGCAAGGTCACGTACAATTGTTATGACTATGATTCAAGATGACAAGGAAGCTCCCCCTGAATAGATGCCAATTGATATGCATCTGTTGTATTTCTCCCAATTGATATGGTTGAGAGGGAGACCACAGTGGAATTCAAGGATAGTGAGCAGAAGAGTTTCAAATAACAGATTTTCAAAGAGGCTCCAAGCACAAGAAGTTCAACAAGATTTTCAAGGAGATATCAATCTCATAAATCTAAAACATAATTTTTCAAAGTCTTCCATTATAAGGGCTTATGAATGAAGTTTATTGATCAACATGGTTTAAACATGATGTATGCAGAGTTTATCAATAAAATTCTGTATTGATATCTAAAACCATGGTTTAATAAAAATGAACCAAGCCCTCATTTTTATCTTGATTAACCTCTCTTTCTCTTACACAATCAAATTTATTTACTTCAATCGGAATTACATGCACTAGTATTGAGATCAAGTAATTAAGAAGTCATGTGAATTTGTCTAGGGTTGTAGCAATTTGATTTTAGCATCAATATTCAGATATTTCAATTTATTCAATAATTTTTCATGCTACAAATTTTACGAGCACTCTAGTTCAGTGCACACCTTGTAACTAGAGGATATACCTTGATCAGAGGCCAATATCCCTAAGCACTTAGTGTGACTAATTGTCGTGCTTTATATGAACAGAGATAGCATTTACACATCATGACACACACTTCAAATCATTTCTTGATGGGTGAGTTGTATTTCTCAGTGTGCATGTCATTGCTCTGCCTGATTAACACTCATTCTTAAGCAGAGATAACTATGGCACCTCATGACACAGTCCTTTGGACATGTGTTTCTCAGTGACCAAAGTCATTGCTCTGACAGAAATTACCCTTTAGACATTTCAAAAAAATTCATTTGCTTCAAATCAATAATAATTTCATGTACTTAACCAAATAAAACCATGTATTCAATAGTGCAGATTTCAGAAGATTTTACAAGACACAGCATGAAACAGATGGTTAAAGTTTATTAAACACGATTCAGATATATTTAAGAGATTTTAAAGTCAAACTCCATGAATACATTAAGCTTAAACCACATGAGTTATTTTAGACATTCATAAAATCGTATAATAGAAGATTCCTAGTTCAAGTGTTTTCAGATTTATGATCGAGATAGTCCCATTGAAATCTTCATGAAAGACTGATGGAATTCAGATATCAAATGATAGAGGTGATTTTGAAGTCCAGTGTTTTTCAAATTGTGATCAAGGTTTGTCAACAAAATCAATAAGAAAGGATATGCAATGAGTTCTCACACGAGTATGCATTTGACAACCTACATGCAATGCATTGACTCCCCCTGACAATATGCGTTCAGTCACTCTTTTTGGCATTTTTCAATGTAAGGAAATGCGATGCACTATATGTATGCAAGGACATGCAAACACTCAACATTAGATGCTATGCAAAGACATGCAATTAACTTCCCCTGAAAAACATGCAATGATTTGCACTGAAGACTGAACATATGACAATGTGACTTATGCTCAATCAGACTGCCCTATTAAGCAAGATGACCCATGGTATCAGGCAGAGCACTTGGTCTAAAAGACCACCTCACACATAGCAAGAACCTCCAGACAGATTTCCCTGCCTTTTGGTAGCTTACCATTTATATACCATAGAGGTCAATCATGATAATTCAACATGCAGTCCTATATGCAATCCAGATTTTCAGTGAGCTATGCAACAGACAAATTTCAAACCACATTCATATGCAGTTCAGATTTTTCAGAAATTTCAGAATGCAATTTATTTTCAGAGATTATGCATAACAATAATTATCAAACAATTGCAATTGGCATATGTATGCATCAGATACAGACAACCCTTTTTAATATGATATTTGCACAGAACACTTAGCAGGTGTATGATCAGAAAATGATGCAAATGGCAGATGATGAATGAAAATGTAAAATCAGATCTAATGTGCTATGCAATAAGACTAAGAACAGGAAGTGTAAGAAATTTACCTGAAAGATTCAGGAGGGGTTTTCTTCTTGAGTGCCTTGGATTGTTACCCCTATTTATTCTTCAGCTTCCAAGGCATACCTGTAACACAAAGCTTATTTTGCACAAATAGGTACCCAAGAGGTCTTGGGTCCTGAATTGATAGTATCACTCCTAGCAGATTTTCTCAGCACATTTTTAACTTGATGATCATTAAATTTCATCAGAGGATGACCATCCATCAAATGTCCAGATTTGCCATAATGATGGCAAGAAGCAGTAGTTTTCAGATCTGATTTATGCACATTCTTGTTAGCATGAATTCTATGTGCATATGCATGAAATCTTTTGTTAACAGAATAAAAATTCTGTTTACCAAAACCAGTTTGGTTTTGATATCCTGCCAGCCAACAGGTTGCAGTCCTGTGACCTGGCTTTCCACAGTTATAGCATGAAAAACTCACAGATTTTCTGGCAGAGAATTTGATGACATGGGGGTTAACAGAGTTCTTCTGAGCATGCCAGCAATCTCTAGCTCTGTGGCCTAATTTACCACACTCAAGACATGCAAGGTTTTCCTTTCAAAAACATTTTTGTTGTCATGGAAATTAACAAACTCAGAATGAAATTTCTTCCCCTTAACATGCCAGCAATGAGCTGCAATGTGGCCCATCTTGCCACAATTGAAGCAAGCATAATAGTTTCTACTTACAACAAATTTATTCCTATCATAATCATTTCTGTCTGCAGGGAAATTGACAGTTTTAGAATTAAACTTTCTACCCTGAGCATGCCAACATTCAAATGCCTTATGACCAAATTTGTCACAGTGAAAGCATTCAGTCTTCTTTTTTTGAGGTGAAGGACTTTTATGATGAAATTTCCTAGCTTTCTTATCATCCTTCTCCATCAACTTACACTCATGCATCAGATGTCCAAATTTATGACAGTAATGACAGATCATTTCCTTTTTAGATATATGTGAGTGTGTGTGAGGACTGTGATCAACATGCACTGATGAACCCTTTTTATTTATTTTCTATTTTCCTGTCCTTTTCTGATTTTTATCCTATTTTTCTGTTTTCTTAGCCTTGTACTGAGTTGAAGATGAAGTTGAAGGCTTTTGCTGTTCAGAAGATTTAATGAAAACAGTTTTCAGCTTGTATCCATCAACCTTTTTTGACTTTTCAATTTGTTTTTGGGTTCTCTGAACAGTAGACTAAGAAACAGGTGGCTTCTGAGAAGTGTGAGAAGTAGAGCTAGCAACAAAGGATGTATGAATTTTATCTTCAAAATTCTTTTTATTTACAGGGTTATAGCCTAACCCCTCCTTCTGAAAATTGACTTTTACTCCCAGCAGTTTGTTCAGATTATCTTGCCCACTAACAAATTTAGACAAGGAGTTTTTTAAATCTTGAATTTCATTTTCTTGAGAGGAAATGTGTAACTCATAACTGGCAATCTCTTGCTCACTGCAATTCATAGCTTCATTCAAAACTTTATTAGCTGTTTTGTATTTTTCAATTTCTTGTTCCAGATTGCTCAATTTTTCAGGGTCTTCAACACAAACACTTTTTCCTCTTTCTAAGGCTAGCAGTCTCTCAGACATAGTGGAGTTCAACATTTTTAACTTCTCATTTTTTTCCTTAAGCTTATCATTTTGAACCAATTCATTTATTAGAAGCTGATCTTCTGAATTGACTTCATACTTTCTTCCAGCCTCAAGTTCCTTCAAACCTTTTTGTTGTTTTTTAAGATCTTTCTGTAATTCTATGTTTACAGATTTTATGGCATTAGATTTTTCAGCAAACAGGTTCTTCTCTTGCTCAAGTTTCTCACATTTTCCTTCACTCTCAATGATAGATTTTCTGAGAGACTCTTTTTCAGATTTTAACAATTCAACTTGTCTCTTGAGCTCTTGATTATCAGACAGACAAGCATCATGAGATTGTGTCAACTCTAGACATTTTCTACAAGAAGAACTTGAACTTTCTAACCCAATACTCTTTTTCAGTTTTTTATACTGACTTCTTAAATGTTCATGAGATTCAAGCAATTCTGCATATGCATTTTCCCAGTCATCTAAAGTATAGTTCTCAAAGGGATTTACCTCATCATCATTATCGTCTTCATTCTGATTGCTGCCTTGATCGCTGCCACTTTGATTACTTTTGTTGGCCATCATGCAGCTGTCCTCATCTATCCTGTGAGCTAGCTTCAGCATATCCAAAATGTCCTTAGCAGAACTGCAATCATGAAAGAAGGAATGTAAAGCTCTATCAGTAGCTGCCTTCATTAGATTTATAGCTATCTGATTCTCTTCATGCATTGATCTGTGACTGTCAGTCCATTTGGACTTTTTCTTTGGTAATTTATGAGGACCGTGTGAAATTAACTTCCACAGATCATGATTAACTGATATAACATATTTACGCAAACTGGCAAACCACACATTAATATTAAAGCCGTTGAAAATCGGTGGATCACCCATGGAAACAAACAGATATAATGCAACAGGAATATTGATGAACCAAAAGAAAACAAGCACCTAAGACAGTAGGATCAGATCTGCAGGTCGCTGGACCTTCTATGCAGACACTGCTCTGATACCAATTGATAGGGTGCTAGGCCCGGATACAGAGGGGGGTGAATGTATCCTTCTACGAATAATGGCCCTAATTAAAACTCTAAAGCTCAGATATGCGGAATAAAAACTAGTGAGCTCTCAAAGATGAGATAATAAGACAACACCTGATCAAACAGTTGGACTGCAACAATGCAGCCACCTGATCAAACAAGGAACGCAGACAGAACTATAGAAACCAAACTCACCTAGCAAAATATAATGCTAAGGTTACTGCAGATAGAAACAACAATAACAAATTAACTCCCAGGATAACACAACTAACCATGCATGCATAACCTGTGAATGGGAGGTAGAAGGCAAGGAGCAAATGCACAAAACAAAACCACTGCTCAAGAGATTTTTTAGGTGGTTCGGTCCTCTAGACCTACGTCCACCCCTAACTCCAAACCGGAGTTAGGCTTCACTAGCACAAGCTAGAAACCGCAGACTCAGTCTGCAACAGGTGCTGCCAAACAGCTTGACCAGGGCAACAACCTCCCCTCTTCCTCCAGACCGGAGGGACACCCCAAGTGACTCCCAGCCACTTGGACACCAGAGACTAGGTCTCTCTTCCTCCAGACCAGGAGGGAACCCACCAGTGACTCCCCGTCACCAGCAAACCAGAGGTCGCAGACCTCTCTTCCTCCAGACCAGGAGGGACCCCTGGACTTGCAACCCACAAGCCCAGAACCGGAGGACCAATCCTCCCTTCTCCTGAGTCCACAGGAGGAACCCGACCTCACTACTGAGAATCGGAAGAACAATAGTAACCAGAGTAATAAAAGGAAAAATAAGAAAACATAAAAAGCACAACGACAAAAGCTGGAAATGAAACACAAGAAATATAGCTCTCAATGAGCATAGTCGTTTTAGATTTGATCCACGAACACAGTAAACAGATCTTCAATAGCACTCTCTCCTCTCTTCCTCTCTTCATCTTCTTTCTTCTTCTTTCTGCTTCTCTTTCTTTTCTCTCGTTCTTTTGCTGCTCTCGCACTCTTCTTCTTTCTTCTTCTTCTTCTTTCTTCTTCTGCTCTCTGCCTCTCTTCTTCTTCTTCCTGGACCGTGTAGTCACTCTTTCTTTTATCAACACTCGATCAGCCCTCTTCTGTTCTCATTTTTTTCTCTTCAGTGGACGAAGGCTTCTATTTATATCAGCTTCAGCAGGTGCTAGGGCGTGTGTCCTTCAGGTTCCCGCCCAGAGAGCACCTCGGATCACGTGCCAAGCATCATCCTCGATTCACGCACCCAATCATTAACCTGAGTCATCTGCAGACAGAGACAAAATGAAATGAAACGAATTAGTTAGTTTAGGCTTTTAACAACGAGTGTATATACTTTAGAAGCAGTAAATGAGTAAGTGTGTACACTGAGAGAGTGTATAGACTTGTAAGTCTTCATGCGACCTCAGTGTATATACTTGCTGAAGAATGCATTATCATAACAAGGGGGAATGCGTGGACTTCTGTGAAATGTAAGAAGCCATCGAGTGTATAGACTTAGAGACATCAATTAGGCAAGTGTGTCAAATGTGAGAGTGTATACACTTGAAAACAGCATATAGCCAAGTATGAACAACGTGAGAGTGTATACACTTGAAGGCCTTCAATGTCCTCAGTGTATAGACTTGAAATCTGATGCATTAACATGGAAGAGGGGGATGTGTAGGCTTCTGGTAATGCGTGAAGGATTCGAGTGTATAGACTTGCAAACAAGAGACTGTACAGACTTGATTAATGAGTGCATGTGAAAGGCAGTGTACAGACTTGAGATGAACGAAGCATGAACGAGCCTATCCAATGTATAGACTTGAAACATTTGAACACATGGACAATGTATACACTTGGCCTTTGAGGAATGATGTAGAGACTCTGAACGATAAGGCAGGCTGTACAGATTTTGAGAATATTGAAGCAATGTATAGACTTGGTAAACCTGAACCAATGTATAGACTTGGGACGCCTGAGGACCAGTGTACAGACTTTGAATCAATGAATGCGTTGGCTGTACAGACTTGCATGAGCGATGTATATACTTTACCAATGTGTAGACTTAGGGTGTAGCTAAAGCAGCAATTGTAGGAAAAGGTTGGAATGAATAGACTTACGTTCGATCAGCAATGTATATACTTCAACTAAGGAAGCTACAGTGCAATGTCTAGACTTAATGATACAAGCCATGTATAGACTTTGGAACGCTTGAAGTGATGTACAGACTTGGTGAGCGCCAAGCAATGTACAGACTTTGAATCAAGGCTTGAATAGTGAATCAATGTCTAGACTTGGATGCCCAACGCCAAAGTATAGACTTGTGCAGTGCTGCCAATGTATGGACTTGTACAGTGATGCGCAATGTACAGACTTTGAAGTGCCACCTAGCAAGATGTGTAGACTTAGAACGCAACCAGGATGTCTAGACTTGTTATGGAGCAATGCACAGGCTGTACATACTTGAAGAATGCTTGCAGAAGGCGATGTATAGACTTGGAAGGTGACTGATGCATGAACAGTACGCCAATGTATAGACTTCAGTTGAGCAAGCTACAGTGCCGATGTATGGACTTGACCTCAAGGAATGGCTGTACAGACTTTGAAGGCTAAGCGGAGGATGTACAGACTTTGAATATGAAGACCAATGTGTGGACTTCAGGTGAAGACCAATGTACATACTTTGAATATGAAGACCAATGTACAGAGTATGAGAGCTAAGGCCAATGTATTGACTTGAACAAGTAATGCATGTGCCAATGTATACACTTGAAAAATCGATGTGAAGACTTGACAATGTACAAACTTTGAATTCATGCAAGTTGTGCGATGTATATACTTCAAATGCAACAGAAGACTCTGTATGGACTTGGCCAGTGTACAGACTTCAGTTGATGAATGATTCATGCTATGCAATGTGTGGACTTGACATGCCTACTGAAGGCGATGTACATACTTGCTGCGTGATGCTGATGTGCAGACTTATGTGAGTGTATGCAGTGTATAGACTACACTTATCTGGGGAGTCGACCCATCTAGAAAGGGGGTCGACCCACACTATGCTGACTGTGATGATGCAAGGATGTTTAGCCTGAACAGAATTCCACAAGCAGAGTAAAGCAACTGATGTATGTGTATATGAATGCTTTATGCAGCAGATAACATGACTGAACATCAAATGCAATGCTTTATGATCTGATAAACTAACTGAACAGCAATGCAATGCTTTGATAAACATACTGAACATCAGAATGACTGAACATATGAAGATGACTCACACATCAGGATAAACTAACTGAATAGCAATGCAATGCTTTGATAAATAGACTGAACATCAGAATGACTGAACATATGAAGATGACTCACACACCAGGATAACTAACTAAACAGCATTGCAATGCTTTGATAAACAGACTGAACATCAGAATGACTAAACATATGAAGATGACTCGCACAACAGGATAACTCACAGTGATTAACTCACAACAGAACCAATCATCAAGTGATTAACTCACATCAAAACCAATCATCAAAACCACAGGGGCACAACAGTGAATAAGTATGAATGAATGAAATGCAATAAAATTTGCCCTGTTGACAGCAGGAAAGCACATGAGAGCTATTCTCCCCCCAAAGTGCAATAAGACACAACATACTCTCCCTGGATGAGAAGAAGAAGCAGACATAGATGAAATTTAATGAAATCACCCCCTGAATGAATAAATGAAAACAATAAGCACAGGGGCAGTTAGACAATCAAGTATCAAGCCTCCCCCTGAAAACATGAGTGGAATCAGAGATCACAAGGACAGTGAGAAGCAAGAAATGTAGTCAAAATTGCTTGAAACCTACTATTGCTTGTGATATCACGACAAAGGGTGTACCTACAGGGATGAACTCTGGTTAACCAATGAATTAATATGGAATCCACTACCATAAGAATTCTGATGTTCAGAAGGCTGCAAGTGAACAAGGTAATATTGGGAGTGGCACCTCACATTTGTATGGTCAGAAAAATGCATGTGGAAGGCCCACAGAACCAGAACCGGTTACAAGAGTATTTCATTAGGGATACAGAAACAAGATGGAAGATTTCAACAGTGTGGAGAATGAAACTGGTGATTTGAATGAAGTAAGTGAAGCCAAAGGTAGAGTGATATCATAGGAAGCATAGCACAAGATTTTTCAAGAATCATTCAATAGAGATTGAGCAAGATATGACAGTCACAGAGCAGGAAGTGACCAACAGGTGGATGATCAAGTTGTCAGAGGTGAAACTGATCAAAAGAAATTACCATATAGCAGGTACCACAGTTATAAGTCCATGTAAGGATAGACTCTCCTATCATAAGGGGTTATGAATTAACCTAAATTACCCACATGGTTTAAGCATGATGTATACTAAATCTATCAATTAAAATCATTACTCATATCTGAAACTAAGTTTTAATAAAGATTAACCAACTAATCAAGCAATGCTCCAGATCAATCATCCTCCAACTTACTCAAATAATCTCAATGACACCTTTGAGAGTTACAAAGTGCAGTATTGAGATTAAACACCCTTACTATAATGTGAAGTTGACTGAATTTTCAATATATTTACTTTTGATCAGCACATTATTTTTCTTGAGCAATTTTAGTTGATCACAACACGTCTTAGGTGAAGTGACCCAGTTACTCAGTGTGATGACTGACATTACCTCTCATATGTGATAATAGAGTTAGCAAATGAAGTCTCTTTTTACATGAGGATACACCTTGACTAGAGGCCAGAATCCCCAGTTACTCAACACAATCATGCCATTGCTCTATCAGATTTTCAATCATTTTTTCACTAGAGATAACTGTGGCACTTTATGACTTAGGTTTACTCTATTTCTTTGATAGAGGATCTAGTTTCTTAGTGACCAAGGTCATTGCTCTGATAACTATTTTTCTTCTTAGACAATCTTTTTCAGATTAGTGTTTAAACACATTACTAACTCCATGTATCTCTACCAAAGATGCCTTGATCTCATATTTTCAGAATTCAGATCACTGAGTCTAGATATTTTATGACATGGTGGTTAAGAGTTATTAAATCTTATGATTCAGATACTTTCAGACATTTAAATTCAAATTCGAGAATACATTAGACTTATACCAGTTTAAATCGGTGGACATTCTTAACCCTATATGATAGTAATTTCTTCTAAGGTTTCAGTCATATAAACAGGGTACACAACTTAGATTCCTTAAATCAATCCAATCAATGCAACTGAACAACTTATGTTCACCAGAGCAAGAATCAGACTGGTCAGACCAGCTTGAAGGAATGTGAGAGATTCGGATAAGTTGGCATAGGAAGTTACAGCAATCATGAGAAGAGCATCAAAGCTATGCAGATCAAAATATAGTAGCTAAGTCTGGAATACAGACAGATCAGCTTGTCATGTAATGACAATAAAGAATTCGAGTGGAACACACAGGAGCAAGAGAGTAATTCAAATATCTGGACAGGAAGAGTCCGGATTGAAAAGGATTAATGAGTCTGTTGTGCCCCGGACTGTTTTGACGAAGATTCTGAATGAAATGTCATGATTTCGGGTTCAATGAATTTGCATGTCTACAGGTTTGATGAATGATTGCCTTGAATGAAAATTTGCATGATTGATCTTCATTGATATACATACTTGATGAAAGGTGAGGTTGATGTATTTCAATCTGTGTTTGATTGAATTGGCTATACCAAGCAAAATGCTCAATATCGCTAAAGTCTGACTAGGACTAATTTATTTGAATGAGTTACTTTGGTTAAAGATTCAATGGATGGTTTGATTAATATATATCATCTGGATTGATATGAGAATTTCATTGCTTGGGTTGAGATTGAGTTTAATGGCAATCTGTGCTGTGCAGGTTCGATATGGATTCATCTTGCAAATAATGGTAAGAACATTTTTGAAGGTTGGTCACAAGGTAGATGAAAGAGCAATGGTTAGATCTGGAGAATACAAGTTTATTTGGTTTATTGTGAGACTACACTCACAATTTGAAGGTCAATGGTGAGAATGTTTGTACAAATTGGATATGAGTTTGAATGGAATGATCCGAGTAAAAACTCATGCTTAATCATGTTTATCTGTATTATATGATCTCCCTTGATCAACATTGATATATGTATTTGATTCATGAAGGTTTCAACTTCATTTACTGAAGTTTTGCTACTGTAAGTAAAAGTGTCGACCTCAGGGGTCGACACTTATTTGTGGAGTCTCTGCCTTCGTTGAAATATTGGACGCTGGCAGATTGTGTCGACCCCAGGGGTCGACACTTTCACCAGGTGTCTGCTATTTTGCTAAGGCAGAACTCTCGTGAAAAAGTGTCGACCCTGAAGGTTGACACTTTCAGGTAAGTATGTTCAATTCTGTGAAAACAGAATGTTCATGAAAAAGTGTCGACCTCGTGTGTCGACACTTTTCATCACGAATGTTTTGTTCTTTTAACCAGCCAGAACACTTCGTAAGAAGTGTCGACCCCATGGGTCGACACCCGTGTCACGATTTTGTTCTTATATATGTTCTGGCAGAACATTCACAAAAAAGGGTCAACCTCATGGTTCGACACTTTTTCTGAACGTTCGAACACGGTTTTTCGGATCTGTTTCGAACCCTAATAAGGAGGATCCAAATGGCATGGCTTTTGACCCTAATGGCCTTAGGGTGACCTTTGCATCTTGTATTTGTTATGAAAGGGGTTTGGGAAGGGCTTTTATGTCCCTTGGGGCTTCAATCCCCTTGGTTTATATAGCCGCCCCTCTCTTTCGATCGAACCAATCCTTTTGAGCTCTAACGTGTTCATCTTGCCGGAAGAAGGAGAGGAACGTTGTGTGGTCTGCTGGAGGAGAAGGGAAGGAACGCCAGAGACGTCCCCTCACGAGCCCGAGCTGAGAGATCTAGAGGCAGCAGCTGCGTCCTCTCCATCCTTGCTTCGGGCGCCTGAAGCTTCAAATATCGGCTCCCTCTTCTCTCGGTTTCATCATTCTAAGCCACACTTCATATATTTCCGACTTTGGTTAAAGGATATAGGGGAAGATTTATATTGTTTCATAATCTTCTTAGATATCTTGTGCTTAGAACGTTCATCTCATATTTGGGCTTGTATTTCGTTTAATACTATTTCTCTATATGGATATTTTCGGAGCTTGCTCCGAGTGTGTGTGGGTTGTCTCGTCGTCGTACGAGAACCCACGTGTGTGGGCCGTCAAGCCCGTGTGTGTGTGGTTGCTGCCGTCGAGCAGCGTTTATAGTGAAATCCTCTCGAGGTGAGAGGGGTGGACGTAGGACACACTTGGTGCGTCCGAACCACCTAAAAATAATATGTTGTGGTTTGCTTGATTGGTGTTGGTCGTTATCTAATTTTCCGTTCACTATACGAGTGTGAGACGGTGAGACGCGAGTGTACTCAACTGTCCGTCCAAATATAGTTGTCAAAGTGAGCATATATGTGCGCTGGGAAGTTGTGAGAGGTTGCTTGATTCAAGTTCATTCGTCTTAATCAAGTCTCTACTTTACTTTTATTCTGCATATCTGCGGTTTGTTTGGGTTGCTTTATAATTTTTCAAAAAGGGTGGGCGATCAAGTCACCCCCCTCTCAATTGCCTCCTAATCGGGCCATCAATTGGTATCAGAGCCTCAGCTCTATTTTTTAGAAAACCTAGCAGTTTTAGAGTGATCTGTTAGGTATGGCCAACAACCTCAACAAGGGGATGATGCCCAAAGGGCATTCTATTCAACGGCCACCCTTCTTCGATGGGAGTAATTACCCATACTGGAAGAATAGGATGACCGTATTTCTTAGAGTGCAAAGTCATGAAATATGGACTGTTATTAGGAATGGTCCGTATGCTGTAAACCCTGATGAGGATATGTGGGATGATGATGCTATAAAGAAAGCCACTGTGAATTTTAATGCTTTGAATATACTTCAGTGTGCTATTCACCCTAACGAGTATGCTCGTGTCTCCATTGGCAGTAGCGCCAAGGAAATGTGGGATAAGCTCAAGCTCATCTACGAAGGCACCACAGAAGTCAAGGAGACAAAGGTGAATATGCTGACCCGTGACTACGAGCTCTTTAAAATGAAGGATGAAGAAGATATCTCCCAGATGTTCGCACGACTTATGGAGATCACCAACGGACTGAAGTCACTTGGAAGAGAGTTCACCGACAAGGAGTTGGTGCGGAAGGTGTTGAGGTCACTGTCACCGAGTTGGGACACCAAGGTGACAGTGATAGAAGACTCCAAGGATTTGACAACACTCACCGTGGATGCACTCATAGGGTCATTAATGACCTATGAGATTAATGTGATCAAAAGGACGGAAGAGGATCCGAAGAAGAAAAGGCCAATCGCCTTGAAAGCACTCCCGGAGAGTGTCTTGAGCCAAGAGGAATCGCTGGGAACCACCGACGATGAAGAGGTTGCTATGCTAACAAGAAAGGTAAGACAATTCTTGCGCCAAAGAAGAAGATTTGGCGGAAAGTTCAGGAAATGGAAGAGGCAGCCAAGACAAAGAAATGAACCATCCAAAGCCGTCGAAATCATTTGTTATGAATGCAAGAAAGCGGGACACATGCGAGGAGAATGCCCCGAGCTCCAAAAGAAGAAAGGAAAGGTCGGCAAGGGTAAGAAGCCGAAAGCCATGAAGGCGACATGGAACGACGAGGATGAGGATGATCCCACGACCGATGATGAGGAGCAGGACATTGAAGAACTCGTGAAGACGATGTGTCTGATGGCCAATAGCGACAGTGAACAGGTAAATTCTGACACTGAGGCCATTTCAAATGAACAGTGGGAACTTGCTTATGAAGAGTTAGATGAGAAATATGGAAGAATGAAAAATGAAAATAGGACTTTAAATAAAAAGATCCATGAAATTGTTCACTCATCTAATTCTTGTGGAAAGTGCAATTTGCTTGAAATGCAGATTAAAAATCTAAAAAATGTTAATGATGCTTTGGAAACCAAGTTGTCTTTGTTTGAAGAGGAGATAGCATGCTTAGATATAGAGAAGAAAAATGCATTTAAGCTGAAAGATGAAATCCAAAAAAGTATGACCTCTTGAACAAAGAGTTTGATAAATTGCATGTTCAACTAAGTGAATGTGAAAAAGAGAAAGAAAACTTGAAAGAGAAGAATGAGAATTTTGTTATTGAAATTGAGAAATTGAAAAGTGGGAATGGAAAGGAAGTGAGAGAGAAAGGAAAACAAATTGAAAAGAATCAAAGTGTAATGCATAGCAACAAAAATCATGCTCATTATGCTGTGAAGAATTCATTTTATCAAGGAGAATGTTCACACACACACTTTGGAAAACACACTGTTAATTCTAAATTACCCTCAACCTTTAAAAATGTGAATAAAAGAAGAAATTTTGGTAGGAGAAGACCCACGTGTTTTTATTGTGGGAAAATAGGACATGACATGTACAAATGCCAACTCATGCAATATGATGATGAATTGTTTTTCAGTAGATACTATAAGCCACTTGGGAACGCTAACGTGAAGGGACCCAAGCCTGCTTGGGTACCCAAATCAAAATGAGCATGGTTGGTAATTGGTGCAGGTCTGCATGAAGGCGGGAGACAATAAATGGTACCTGGATAGCGGATGCTCCAGGCACATGACTGGAAACAAACTCCTCTTTGAAGACCTTGCTGAGAAGAATGGTGGAACGATAATCTTCGGAGGACAGGACAAGGGTAAGATCATAGGAATTGGGAGAATTGGCAAGGACCCTAACCACTGCATCGAAGATGTTTCATTAGTTAGAGGTCTTCATCATAATTTACTTAGTGTTAGTCAACTTTGTGACAAGCGTCACAAGGTGATTTTTGAATCTTCACACTGCACGATCATTTATGCTAACACACAAAAAATTAAGTTCATAGGTGTGAGGTGTAACAACACTTACCAAGTTGACTTTAATGAACTTGCACCAAAGAAACTATGTTTAGTTGCTAAAAAAAGTGAAGATGTTTGGTTGTGGCATCGCCGTCTTGGGCATGCCAGTTTTAATGTGATTAGGAAGTTGAATCGTCATGATTTAGTCAGAGGTCTTCCTAAACTGAATTTAGAAACTTCAAAAATTTGTGAAGCATGTAATAAAGGAAAATAAACCACCGCATCCTTTAAATGCTAAAACATTGTGTCTACAGGAAAAATCCCTTCAATTGTTGCATTTGGACTTATTTGGTCCCACTAGGACTCGCAGTCTTGGCGGGAAGCTTTATGGCTTTGTGATTGTCGATGATTTCTCTTGATATGCATGGGTTTTATATCTTGCTAATAAAAGTGATGCTTGCAATGAGTTTATTGATTTTTGCACAAAAGTCCAGAATGAAAAGAGATATTCAATTCAAAAAATTCAAAGTGACCACGGAAAGGAGTTTGAGAATCATGAGTTTGATGCTTTTTGCAGGAAGCAGGGGTACGAGCATCAATTCTCCTCACCAAGAACCCCTCAACAAAATGGCGTGGTCGAAAGGAAAAATAGGACACTCGTGGAGATGGCACGTACCATGCTTGCCGAGAATGGTCTTCCATGGTACTTATGGGCAGAGGCGGTGAACACCGCTCGCTACATCACAAATAGAGCAATGGTAAGACCAATCCTTAAGAAAACTCCATACGAACTTTACAAAGGTAAGAAATCCAACATATCTCATTTCAAGCCATTTGGATCAATTTGTTATATCTTGAACAATGGAAAAGACAATCTAGAGAAATTTGAAGCAAAAAGTGATAAAGGGATCTCCCTCGGGTATGCTCTAACATCTAGAGCTTATCGTGTGTATAACACTAGAACACTTGTTGTCGAGGAAAGTCCACATGTAGTCGTTGATGAATTCACAATGAGGAAATCGAATGGTGATCATTTTCTTATTACAGGTGAGGGCGAAGTTGAAAAGGGAGAGTCAAGCAAACAATGTGAGGCGGCAAATCAAGAAGAAGAAGAAGCGGAACAAGAGCAACATCCGAATCTTCCACACCAATGGACCATGCACAGGGACCATCCATTGGAGAACGTGATCAGCGGTGTGGATGAAGGAATTCAAACTCGTGCTTCAATGAGGAAAGTAGAAATACATGATAATCTAGCTTTACTTTCCATCATTAAGCCTAAATCATTAGATGCTGCTTTAAATGACAATTCTTGGGTTCTCGCCATGTAAGAAGAGCTACACCAATTCCAAAGGAATCGGGTGTGGTTCCTCGTGCCCCGGCCTGATGACCATCCTATCATTGGAACTAAGTGGGTTTTCTGAAATAAACTTAGTGAAGATAGGGTGGTTGTGAGGAATAAGGCAAGATTAGTAGCCAAGGGCTACTCTCAAGAATTTGGCATTGATTTTGATGAATCATTTGCACCTGTGGCTAGATTGGAAGCAGTTAGAATTTTACTTGCTTATGCTTGTCACAGGAACATTAAACTGTTTCAAATGGATGTGAAGAGTGCCTTCCTCAATGGAGTAATCAAGGAAGAAATGTACGTGGAGCAACCACCGAGCTTTGAAGATGAAAGATTTCCTGACCACGTATTCAAATTGGACAAGGCACTATACGGTTTGAAATAGGCTCCCCGGGCATGGTATGATAGATTAAGTTCATTTCTTATTGTAAACGGCTTCAAATAAGGTAACATAGACCAAACTTTGTTTACAAAAACTTGTGATGATCATTCATTAATTGTTCAAGTTTATGTAGACGATATTATTTTTGGAGCCTCCAATTCAAAAATGAATGATGAATTTGCCCAACTTATGCAGGGGGGGTTCGAGATGAGCTTGATGGGAGAGCTCAACTTCTTCTTGGGATTACAGATAAAGTAAATGGATGATGGCATATTCATCAACCAGAAGAAGTATACACAAGAAATCATGAAGAAATTTTAACTTGAGACTGCCAAGCCCTTTGCAACACCAATGTCCACCTCACAGAAAATGGAGGAAGAAAAAGGTAGCAAAATTGATCAAAAATTTTTTAGGGGTATGATATGATCCTTGCTTTATTTGACTGCTAGTAGGCCTGATATACACTTCAGTGTTTGTCTCTGTGCAAGATACCAATCTTGTCCAAGGGACTCTCATTTAGCGACCGTGAAAAGGATCTTCAGGTATTTGAATGGAACTCTTGACCTTGGTTTGTGGTATCCAAGGAATAACTCATTTGATTTACATGCTTTCACTGATTCTGATTATGCTAGTTGCAAAATGGATCGAAAAAGCACAAGCGGTCATTGTCAATTTCTTGGGGGCTGCATGATTTCATGGGCCTCAAGGAAATAGCATTGTGTGGCTCTATCAACTGCTGAAGCCGAGTATGTGGCTGCCGACAGTTGTGCGGCTCAAGTGCTTTGGATCCAACATCAGTTGCTGGATTTTGGTTTTTCTTTAAAGAAAACTCTCATAATGTGTGATAACACTTCTGCAATAAACTTGTCCAAAAATCATGTCCAACATTCCCGCACTAAGCACATAGAAGTTAGACACCACTTTATAATAGATCATATCAATAAAGGTGATTTTGAACTTGTTTTTGTTGATACAAAACACCAACTTGCTGATATATTTACAAAACCTTTTGAATTCTGAACAATTTTACTTTCTAAGAAGAGAATTAGGAGTGTGCAGATTAGACACTTAGATATTTTGAGCTGAATTGTACAAACACTCTTTTCATGTTTTTCATAAAAAAACTGTTCATATGTCCTTTTGATTTGCTCATAAAAGTTTTCATTGTCTTTACTCTTCAAACTTTGTCTTTTGTCCATATCACAGTGAATAACAACTTTGGTTATTATACATGCTTTCATACTTTTGCATCCGCATGTACATAACTGCATATACTTCATCAATGTGTGTATGGATGCCATGATTTACCGGTATATCAAATAGTGTTAGTGGAAAGGTGGATCAAGTCCACCTGGAAGCTTTCATCATGTATGAGTGTGGTCTTCGGACTTAAGTACTCCGCCACGTACCGGTAATCAAACTGCTTGAAAACATCATTTTGAAATGCTTGAGTGTAGATATACTACACACCTTTCAGTTGAAATCTTCTAAGACCTTATGCCCTTGCTAAATAAAATGCTTTGATTAGGACATGTTTTAACATGACACATATTAAGGGGGAGGTTTTTGCTATAACGGTGCATACACTTAGGGGGAGACATCACCATGAATAGGCTAATTCATCTCTTACATTCTACGCAATCTCTCACACAAGTTGCACATGTGAGTTAATGAATCTAACTAATAAGGATTTCAATTATTCCACTTAACACATTTTAGGACACTGGAACCCCTACATAGAAATCACGTGACTTGTGAGGAAAAAGCTGTCAGCCCCGTCAAAAATGGTCAATAAGTGTGATTGACATGAAGTAAATTGGGAATCCCCCCTGAGATAAAGGAGGAAACTCACATTGAAAAGTGTCCTATCCACATAATCATAAGTGACGATGCCGAGTAACCGGGAAGTGCCCCTGAAACAAAGGGCATGACTCGTGTCAAAAGGTTAGTCATCTTGTCTTTGAAAAATCAAAATAATCTTGGGGCTGTGCGAAGCTACCAAAAGTCGAGCACGTTGTATGAAAGTGTAGGGAAGAAAAGTTCATATTTGTGTTCTTTAGAAAATCTGAAAATCCATACTATCTAGATTTCATTGCTCATATTTCACATATTTATCTAGGGAGTGATTGTATGGATGTACACCTTGAATCAGTCATATTTCATGAGTCTTGCAGTACCACTTCTTGTAAGCACTACCCTTTTACTATTGCACATGAAATTCATGTTCTTGGTCTATAGCATATTTCCTAACCCGTTCATAAAGAACATGTTTGCTATTCTATGGTATGATGAGTGCATATGTGCTTGACTGGTCATTACTTGCATTTCATATACATCTCATTGAGTTAATTGTGCATATTGAGGCTTAACTTTCATCCTTTACTGTTTTAATAATTCCCTATTTGACTCTGACAAAAAGGGGGAGAAATAACTTTGCATTAATTGAATGAAGATTCATGACTTGCTTAGTCTTTGATTGATTATGCTTTTGACAAAAAGGGTGAGTTGATCTGGTTGTTTTGTCTTCCATCATGCAAATATCATAGATCTATAAATGGTTTTATCTTCATCAAAAAGGGGGAGATTGTTGTGCCCCGGACTGTTTTGACGAAGATTCTGAATGAAATGTCATGATTTCGGGTTCAATGAATTTGCATGTATACAGGTTTGATGAATGATTGCCTTGAATGAAAACTTGCATGATTGATCTTCATTGATATACATACTTGATGAAAGGTGAGGTTGATGGATTTCAATCTGTGTTTGATTGAATTGGCTATACCAAGCAAAATGCTCAATATCGCTAAAGTCTGACTAGGACTAATTTATTTGAATGAGTTGCTTTGGTTAAAGATTCAATGGATGGTTTGATTAACCTATATCATCTTGATTGATATGAGAATTTCATTGCTTGGGTTGAGATTGAGTTTAATGGCAATCTGTGATGTGCAGGTTCGATATGGAATCATCTTGCAAATAATGGTAAGAACATTTTTGAAGGTTGGTCATAGGGTAGATGAAAGAGCAATGGTTAGATCTGGAGAATACAGGTTTATTTGGTTTATTGTGAGACTACACTCACAATTTGAAGGCCAATGGTGAGAATGTTTGTACAAATTGGATCTGAGTATGAATGGAATGATCCGGGTAAAAACTCATGCTTATTCATGTTTATCTATGTTGTATGATCTCCCTTGATCAACATTGATATATGTATTTGATTCATGAAGGTTTCAACTTCATTTACTGAAGTTTTGCTACTGTCAGTAAAAGTGTCGACCTTAGGGGTCGACACTTATTTGTGGAGTCTCTACCTTCATTGAAATATTGGACGCTGACAGATTGTGTCGACCCCAGGGGTCGACACTTTCACCAGGTGTCTGCTATTTTGCTAAGGCAGAACTCTCGTGAAAAAGTGTCGACCCTAAAGGTCGACACTTTCAGGTAAGTATGTTCAATTCTGTGAAAATAGAATGTTCGTGAAAAAGTGTCAACCTCGTGTGTCGACACTTTTTATCACGAATGTTTTGTTCTTTTAACCGGCCAGAACACTTCGTAAGAAGTGTCGACCCATGGGGTCGACACTCGTGTCGCGATTTTGTTCTTATATATGTTCTGGAAGAACATTCAAGAAAAAGGGTCGACCTCATAAATCGACACTTTTTCTGAATGTTCGAACACAGTTTTCCGGATCTGTTTCGAACCCTAATAAGGAGGATCCAAATGGCATGGCTTTTGACCCTAATGGCTTTAGGGTGACCTTTGCATCTTGTATTTGTTATGAAAGGGGTTTGGGAAGGGCTTTTATGTCCCTTGGGGCTTCAATCCCCTTGGTTTATATAGCCGCCCATCTCTTCCGATCGAACCAATCCTTTTGAGCTCTAACATGTTCATCTTGTAGGAAGAAGGAGAGGAACGTTGTGTGGTCTGCTAGAGGAGAAGGGAAGGAACGCCAGAGACGTCCCGTCATGAGCCCGAGCTGAGAGATCTAGAGGCAACGGCTGCGTCCTCTCCATCCTTGCTTCGGGCAACTGAATCTTCAAATATCGGCTCCCTCTTCTCTCGGTTTCATCATTCTAAGCCACACTTCATATATTTCCGACTTTGGTTAAAGGATATAGGGGAAGATTTATATTGTTTCATAATCTTCTTAGACATCTTGTGCTTAGAACGTTCATCTCATATTTGGGCTTGTATTTCGTTTAATACTATTTCTCTATCTAGATATTTTCGGAGCTTGCTCCGAGTGTGTGTGGGTTGTGTCGTCGTCGTACGAGAACCCACGTGTGTGGGCCTTCGAGCCCGTGTGTGTGTGGTAGCTGCCATCGAGCAGCGTTTATAGTGAAATCCTCTCGAGGTGAGAGGGGTGGACGTAGGACGCACTTGGTGCGTCCGAACCACCTACAAATATTGTGTTGTGGTTTGCTTGATTGGTGTTGGTCATTATCTAATTTTCCGTTCACTGTACGAGTGTGAGACGGTGAGACGCGAGTGTACTCAACTGTCCGTCCAAATATAGTTGTCCGAGTGAGCATATATGTGCGCTGGGAAGTTGTAAGAGCTTGCTTGATTCAAGTTCATTCGTCTTAATCAAGTCTCTGCTTTACTTTTATTCAACATATCTGCGGTTTGTTTGGGTTGCTTTATAATTTCTCAAAAAGGGTGGGCAATCAATTCACCCCCCTCTCAATTGCCTCCTAACCAGGCCATGAGAGTCAATGATGCTTCCCCTGTCTAGATGCAATGGGTCATCTTATGAAATGAATTTTCTGAAAATCATCCATCTACTTCCCCTGACTAAATGCATTATATGCAATGAAAACCTAACACATGGTTTTATGATTTGTGCTCATGGATCAGACATGTAATGCAATTAGAGAGAGAGACTACTTGAGACACCAAGTTCATTTCAGATTTTCAGTTGATTCTAATTAAGCATGGTCAGATTCACATGATATGTAAATATCTAAAACACACAGTTTCAGATGATAGAATTTAAACAAAGTGTTCAGAACTAACCTGAAGAGTAGGATCCTGGGGTTTTCATTTTTGAGTGCCTTGGTTTATTGACCCCAGTTTATTCCTTTCCAAGGCACATCTGCAACAATTTGATCATTTTGATCTAGCAGGAACCCAAGCAGCCTTGGGTCCTGTATTAATCCTAACAGGTGTTCTGAACAGTTCCTTAGCAACATTGTCATCAAATTCCATCAAATAACAGTTGGTCATGGAGTGTCCAAATTTACCACAGTATTTATAATAAGCAACAGATTTTCTAATATTATGATGCACATTAACAGAAACATGAGGCCTATGTGCATGAGCATGAAATTGTCTATTGTTTACATGAACAGTTTGTCTCTTATTTTCAGTTAGCCAACATTTAGCAGGCTTATGACCTCGCTTGCCACAATTGAAACATGAAGTGTTTGTCCTGATAAAATTCCTATCAAACACATTTCTTTTTACAGGGAATTTAGAAAATTTGGATTTATTAGAGTTTCCCTGAGCATGCCAGCAGTCTCTGACTGTATGGCCATACTTTCCACATTCAAAACACCTGATGTGCTTTCCTCTAGACCCAGTATTATTCCTATGAGATCTTGACCAGCATTCAATAGCCTTGTGACTAGGCTTGTTACAATTGAAGCATATGATGTGCTGGTTTGATACATGTTTGTTTCTATGAGGGCCATGATGATTTGCAGAGGATTTAGCATGCATCCTATCATCTTGTTTCATGATAAAGCATTCATTCATGGAGTGACCATGCCTACCACAGTAAAGACATGAATCATTCTTTTCATGTGCATGCGAATGAGTAACAAACTTATGAACAGCATGCATTAACCTATCAGATGTTACAAAACTGGTAGAGTTAGCAGCGCAGGTAGGAGAAGCTTTGACTTTATTTATATGTGCACTCTTTTTCAATTTTTTAGCCTTTTTCAAAACTTTTGTTTGTTTTTCATTTTTCTGTGCCTTGAATTGAAATAATGATGATGAAGATGTTTTAGATGGCTTAGAACAACTAGCAAAAAAGGCAGATAGCTTATTTTTAGATTTCTTCATGTTGACCAAATTGTAACCCAATCCTTCCTTCTGAACATTAACCTTAATTCTAAGAATCTTATCAAGGTTACCTTTTCCTTCAACAAATTTTGACAGAGCATCATTCAAATCATGAATTTTGTTTTGAAGTGAAGTGATGTTCACTTCAGAATTCACTAGTTCTTCTTCACATTTTGTTACTTTTTCATTCAACATAGCATTGATGGTTTTATGACCGTCAATTTCCTGCATTAATGCACTCAATTTTTCAGATTCATTATCAAATGAGCACTTTCCCTTTTCTAAGGTGAAGAGCGTTTCAGATATAGCAGAATTCAGCAGGTTTAATTTTTCATTTTCTTTCATTAGCTCTTCATTCTGAACTAGTTCAATTTTGAAATCCTGATCTTCAGAAGATAGTTCTTGTTTCTGTTTAGTTTCAGATTTTTCCATATTTCTCTATAGTTTCACATTAACAGCTTTAATAGCATCAAGTTCCTTAGAGATCACTTCAGTTTCTTCTTGTAGTCTTTCAAGTTTTTAATTTTATTTTCTAAGGATACATTTTTTATCTCATAGCTAGCAATATCTTATTTACTACAATTAACACATTCACTCAAAACTTTGTTTGCAGTTTTGTGCTTCTCGATTTCTTGTTCTAGTTTCTCATTTTCTTTTTCTTAGAGAGTCAATTAATCCTTCTTAGATTTTCAATTCATATTGAAGATCATCATTAAAATTCTGTACAGAAGCATATTTATCACAAGACTTTTCAATCTTCTTTATTTCAGATTTTAAATTTTCATTTTCATCAATCAATTTTTCTTCGGACTGTTCAACTTCAATTTTTACAGCCAGCAAGTCTTTATGATCTTCCTTGAGGGAGTCAATCAACTTCCTCTGCCATTCATTTTCCAGATAGAGATCTTCATTGTGTTCCTTTAGTAGAGAACATCTACTGCAGACTGACTTTATGGAACAATTGTTTGAGGCTTCTTCCTCAATTTCTTTTATTTTGGCAACAAGGTTTTCATTATTCTTCTGTAGTTCTGCATTTTCAAGTTTCAATTTGCCTGCTTTAGAATTAGCCTTATTCAACTCTTGCAGTTTTATTAGGTGCTCATCATTTTTAACATTCTGCTGATCTTCCAATTCAGATATCTTGTTTAAGCATTCTTGATTCTCATTTTTCAAAGATAAAATCTATTCCTTACTGTTATCAACACCCATCATGCACATATCATAAGATTATTCCAGCTTTGGACAATTCTCACAAGAGAGTTCAGATTTATTTTGTTCAATCTTTTTCTTCAACCTTTTATTCTCAGATTTCATTTTCTTAGACGCCTCTAACAACTCTTCATACATCACTACCAATTCATCAAATGAAGGTTGTTCTGATCTGGAGCTTACCTGAGAAGCATTATAATCATCATTCTCTCCCCGATTGGCCATCAAGCATTTATCCTCTTGCTCCCCGTTTCAGTAGTTATTCTGTCCAAAATTTCATTTCTAGACGCACACCGGAGAACGAATGGAAATTTGTCAGTATTCACTGCATCTCTCAAAATTTTAAGAACTGTGGCATTATCACGGTTCTTTGATCTGTCCTCACTGGACCACTTAGTCTGATTTCAAGGCAAATTGTGTGGGCCTTTTGATATGAGATTCCATAGATTTTGATCAATGGAATTCCTATAGATACCGAGGCCTCCCAACCACTTGCTAAAGTTAGAACCATCAAAAGCATAGGGATGAGCCATAAAGACAGATACCAAACTGCTTCAACGCAAAAAGCAATCACTAAGCAGTGTGCCAATAGCCCTCGATCAAAATCGGATAGACAGTAACAAGGGTAGCACCTAAAGCAACATGATCCTCTACAGATCGTTGGATCTGGAAAGTCAGAGACCCGCTCTAATACCAAGTGATAGGTCACATGAGTCCTAGATGGTATGCTCTGATACCAAGTGATATGGTGCTAGGCTCAGATTCAGAAGGGGGGGTTGAATGAATCCCCTTTTAAATTTGGCCCAATTAAAACCTATAACAATCAGAGATGCGGAATAAAAGAAAACTAGGATCTAACGAGACTGAAGGACAGAGATGAGCTCAATCAAGCTTAGAAGTTGCAATCACATACTACTTTGGACATAGAGTGACAGCACCTAAACACCGTGGATCTTTCGGAACCAGAATCAAGTAGAGAGTATGCAACCCAAGACTCGCGCTAGACTAAAGATTCAAATCGGCCTATGCATACATCTAGCGAGTCTAATATGGCAATCAAAACACAATAGACAAGGGGATTTTTTAGGTGGTTCAGTCCGCAGACCTATGTCCACCCCACACTCAAACCAAAGTGTGGCTTCCACTGATACACAGCCTAAACCACTGGGCCTCATAGCTTGCCTACAACAGCTGAGCGCCACAGCTTGATTCCGTTGGGCAATACAGCTTCGCCATCCGCTGCCTAACAGCTTGACCCGCTGGGCAATACAGCTTAGCCTACCAGAGGAATCCTCCTCTGAAACTGTTGAGCGTCACAGCTTGCTCAGCTGACTAACAGCTTCAAATAAAGGGTGTAAAAGAAAACAAGAAATAGGAAATCACAGCGACTGAAAGCTAAAAAAATCGTGAACCAATTAAAGCTCTCACAGGAGATGACTGGCCTGGATTTGATCGGAGGTCCAGTGGAACTAATCTTAAGCAAGGTCTTCTATCTTCTTTTCCTCGAGCTCTCTCTTCACTCTCTCTCTTTCTCTCTCTTTTTCTCTCGATCTCACGACCTTTCTCTCTTTCACTTCTGCTCTGCTCTGCTGCTACTCTCAGATGATTCATGTTCTTCTGTTCTTCTCTTTTTCTCCAGGAATATTTTTATATTGATGGCAGGAAAGGGTCTTATATACTCCTTGATAGGGTGTAAGGCCCGGATACAGAGGGGGGTGAATGTATCCCTCTTCAAAATTGCCTAAATTAAATCCTGAAGCTAGACACAGTCGCGGAATAAAAACAAATCAAATGAACGTTGAACAAACACTTAGAGCGCGCCTAAGCAATCATCTAGCGGAAGCAAACGAAATCAATCAACCCACTGCACAATGATTTTTTAGGTGGTTCGGTCCTCTAGACCTACATCCACCCCTCACTCCAAACCGGAGTGAGGCTTCCACTAGCAACAGCTAGAACGCAGACTCAGTCTGCAACAGGTGCTACCTAACAGCTTGACCAGGGGAACAACCTCCCCTCTTCCTCCAGACCGGAGGGAAAACACAAGTGACTCCCAGCCACTTGCAACCAGAGACGAAGTCTCTCTTCCTCCAAACCAGGAGGGAACCCACAAGTGACTCCCAGCCACTTGCAACCAGAGATGAAGTCTCTCTTCCTCCAAATCAGGAGGGAACCCACAAGTGACTCCCAGCCACTTGCAACCGGAGACACAATGTCTCCCTTCTCCTGAGTCCACAGGAGGAACCCGACCTCAAGCCAGAGAGTTGGAAGAACAATGATGAACAGATAAAAAAAAAGGAAAAACAAGAAATGATAAAAACACAGCAAGCAGAAAGCTGGAAAACGAAATCACAATTTGGCTCTCGCAGGAGCTGACTGGCCTGGATTTGATCCACGGTCCAGTAGGATCTAATCTTCTGATGAAGCTTCTTATCTCTCGATCTCTCTTCTTCTTACTCTTCTTTTTCTTCTTTGCTTCTTTCTCTCACTATCTACTCTTCTTCTCTTGATCCTCACGAGCTCTCTCTCTTTCTCTTTTTCTTCTGCTGCTCTCACACTCTGCCACTTTTCTTCTCTGCTCTTCTCTTCTCTTCCTTTTTCTTCTGCTACTTCTCTTCCTCTCTGCTGCTCTCTTCTTCTGCTTCTCTCTCGACCATCATCATCCTTCTTCAGATGGAGAAGTCTTCTATTATATAGCAGCAGCAGGTGTTGGGCGTGAGTCTTCCACATCCCCCGCCCAGAAGGTTCTACACGTGGAAGCATCTCAACAGGCTTCAATCTACGTGTCATCATCCTGTCAGCCCTTCCAGCCTCAGATCACGTGCCAATCTTAATTCCCTCGTCCAGCAGTCTTGTCAGATAATCAGTCGAAGACAATATCAGCTAAAGTCAGTAAGACCCTGTACATGCTTCATTCATGCAAGCAAGGCAGTGCATGGCTGTACAGAGTTGGTCGAGTGAAGCAATGGACGAGAGTACAGACTTGTTGAGACAATGCATGAACAAATGATGCAATGTACAGACTTGATGGCGTGAAGTTCTGAATGCATATGAGAAAGTATATACATTGGCGATGAGTGCTCAGACATGCCACCAAGCGAGTGTACACACTTTGTATACAATGTGCAGAGCCATGTACAGACTTTGTTATGCAAGGCTATGGCATGCTGTCAAGCAATGTACAGACTTTGCTACCTAGCATTAATGCATGAATGCATCATGTATAGACTTGATGAACTGGCGTAGGGACATAACAACAAAGGATGTATAGACTTGTGTGTGTGTGCGACCAGACAATGAATGCATGATAGTGAGTGTATAGACTTTGCATCTATCAAAGTATGCACAACGAAAATGGATGCTCAGGCATGCAGTCAAAGGATGTACAGACTTAGCAGCGAGATGCACACAATGTATAGACTTATTCAAACATCAACAGATGGACGTATAGACTTAGAGTATGCATTCTAGGCAAACGCTGTACAGACTTTGATGGAGAGATACACACAAGCACATAGGAAGTATGCACAACGAATAAAAATGCACTGACTAGCCCTTGAACGAGTGTATACATTTGGTGTGCATGCGACAGCAATGTACAAGCTTGCTGGTTTGAAATGCAGAATGCACTTAAACAAAGTATGCACAATGAGTATGGATGAACGAACATGCTATCAGCAAGTGTGCAGACTCTGCATGCAGCAATGTGCAGACTTGCTCAAGTGAACGATGGCCAAATGCATATAGTGTATGGACGTAGCGTGAATGCATGGACTATGCTGTATTGACTTGATGCACGGACAATGTATGGACTTAGCGTGAATGCATGGACTATTCTGTATTGACTTAATGCACGGACAATGTATGGACTTAGCGTGAATGCAATGTATAGACTCACAAAGACGCTGAATGAGACGCTAGGTGAGACGGTAAGTCAATGTACAGACTTGCATGAGACGCTGGGTGAGACAGTAAGTCAATGTACATACTTGAACGCCTGCATGCTATGCGATGTATAGACTTCGAGCGCCTGCATGCTATGCGATGTACAAACTTCGAAGGCTTGCACGCTGTGCGATGTACAGACTTAGTGTTGCAAACACAGGATGTACAGACTTTGAATGTGCATGCATGAGAGACATGAAATGCATTGGCTGTACAGACTTGATCAATGTACTGACTCTGTTGCATGCTTACATCGACATTATGTATGCATAATGTGTTCGATGAAATGCCATGCAAACAAGATCAATTCATATGCAGACACAGGTCATAGTCATGCGTGCACAATGGCTTGCAATGAACAATGTAGTGACTATGCCATGCTCACAGTTAATGCATGTAACAAGGATGTACAGACTTGCTGTAATGATGTACAACCATAACAGAAACCAATGTGCATACTTTGTATGCCACGATGTACAGACTTGCTGTGTGCATAAGGCAAGGCTAACGGATGTATAGACTTGCCGTGCCTGCAACAAGACCCCGTACAGACTTAATGCGTGTGAAATGCAGCAAGGCAATGTGTATGCAGTGATGCAATGTGCAGGACTTCCACAAGCAGAGAAATGCATAAACCTTACAGAATGACTGAACATATTTATGAATGCTTTATGATCTGATAAAATGACTGAACATCACATGGTGACTCATAGTGTATGACTCACATAAAAACCAATCATCAAAACCACAAGGGCACAACACTCCTTCAGTCTAAGACTCACAAGCTCTTGCCCTAGGAGTGTTGAGAGAACACTCCCGCCAGGAAGCTTCAGGAATGCCTTCGCCACATGTCAGAATCTGGATGAGTAGGAGTCCACGTGGCAATTCCTTTCAAGGACGATCCACCTTGGATCACGTGCCCTTCTTAACTGTTACGAGCAGTTGTCCTATTAGTCCATCAAGACATAAGATAGTCAGACATTTGTGAAACTAGTATAGACTTGATGAAGCATTAAGGCAAACATGCATAGACTCAATATGTCATAAGTGCACAAATGCACGGACTCAGTGTTCACACAGGGAAAAAGTGCTCAGACTTGATTCAAGGGCAGAGCTAAAAGATGCATAGGCTAAGTGTGAGTGTAATCAAGAAGTGCATCGAGTTGGTACATACTCTGCACTGACTCAATTATTCCGAGAGCTATCTTGCACAGACTCTGTGCATGCAAGAATCAAGAGTTGCACAAACTCTGCTATGCATTATGCAAGAGTTGCACAAGCTTAGACTGCAACGTACCTTAATCATGCACAGACAAATGACCCATAAACCTCTAATGCACGGACTTACCAAGGAAGTGTGCACAGACTTTATGCGCACGGGGTAAGAGTTGCACCGACTTGATGGCATGTAACGATAGTTGTTGCACTGACTACATGAGCCTAGATCTTACATGCACCGACTTGGTCGCATGCAGCAATAAAGATTGCACCGACTTGCTGCGCCTAGAACACAACATGCACGGACTTAGTCTCATGCTTCAACGAAAGTTGCACCGACTTAACTAGTTCATGGACAGACATCGTTCAGCCTAACGCATGACAGCATAAACTCTAGTATGTGTGACTGAAGGTTTGCACCGACTAACACAACCTTGCAGAGAGAAACAAATGCACTGACTCGGTCTTGACAAACCAGACATTATGAATTCAACATAGATGAATGCACCGACCTTGTGGTGACATATGACAACGATGCACCTACATTGAGCGTGCAAAAGATGAGCAATGCATAGACATGGCAGCGCGTGCCTTAAGCTTGCACGGACTCAAAACACATACATCCCTCTTGCACCGACGTGCCGAATACGTGTGCACTGACTTTATGCATTCGGTGCGAGAGTTGCACCGACTTGAATGCGTGCAATAACGCTAGTTGCACGGACTCTAAACTCCATAGCTTAATCTTGCACCGACCTAGCTAGCATGCAATACAAAGGTTGCATCGACATGATACCAGCCCAATGCAAGGACTGTACCGACTTTACATGGATGGAGTGCACATTGCACCGACTATCTTTCGCCAAGGCAGCGTGCAAGGACTAAGACGCACAGACCAATATGCACATGAACAATAACATGCATTGAGTTTCTTGTGCAGCCAGACTGACATATATGCACGAACCTTAGCCTTAGATAATGACTTAACCGCTAAAGTGCACTGACTTAACTGATGCGTATGGAATTGCACTGGGATGAACCAAATGCAATGCTTTCATTCAAAATATCATCAAGGATGCCACGTACAATTGTTCAATCATTTAATCAAGCAATCGCAAGTGGTGACTCATAATATGACTATCAACAAAGCAATGAATCACACTCAGTATGACATATAGTGTTGCTAACATCAAAACCACATGAACTAACATAAACGCCATCATCAAATTCAATGTATCACACTCAGTGTGACTTAAAGTGTTGCTAAAATCAAAACCATCATCCAATCAAAACCATCATCATTACCACAGGGGCACAACATCTTTCAGCTTAGCTCATGCGATGAAAATGTTACATGTTGTAGTGGCATGGTCCCATGTTCCCCGTGCTCCGTAAATGCTTAGACATTTTTTCTTTCCCCTTGCACATATCTTTCTTAACTGTTTAATGATTTAAACTATATGGTATTGAAGAATCCACAGTGTAATATATTGTGCAGTGCATTGTAGCAGTAGGAAAATGGTTCCTATGCCACGTACCACCTTCTCTATTTATTTGTTGGGGAAGTCGTTTCGCGCCCGTGGAGGCCTGCAAACACAAAGAAATGAAAGAGGCATCAGAAGGAGTCCCGGGTGTTACCCCAGGGGATAACCCTCCAATGCTTAAGTCACCAAAGGATCAATGAGCAATAGAGAAGAGCGAAGTAAGAGAGAAGTCAAGTTCGTAGTAGACGATCCGAGAGGTGTGTAGGTCCTCTGCACGCGTGCTCGCCACTCCCAGCGGGTACTCGGAGAGTGCTCGCTGGGTGGTAAGGCCGTGCAGTAGGAGGATTCTCTCTGGGCATGGCGGGTAGCCTCTCTGTTGTTGTAGTAGGTCTGATTACTCTATTCTCAGTAGGAAGCTCTTATGGCATAAGTATCCATCGTGTCCCCTTCTCCTCTATCGATGTCCCTTTTATACGGGTTGTCCTGGAGCGAGGGGCCTCTTCCCTTGAGAGGGAAGGGTCCGCTTAGTAGAGTAACGTTCCCCCGCTACGTTGGTGGGTGTTTCCCATTGGGGGGCGATAGCCTCGACGCCGGCCGATCCCTGGGCGCGTCTTACGGAGCTCATGGCACGTGCTCGCCCATTACGGGGTCAAGACCGACGTCGTTGGGGCAACGGTCGGTCGCCGGAGTGTTCTCCAGCAAGAATTGCGATTCCCCTTACTATAGAATCCAATGTCGGGTCGGATTGGGACGCATCTTGGTGGGCCGCATCTGTCGGTTACGCACTTGTCGAGAACTCCTAGGTATGGACCGATCATTACTGGGCTGAATATGGGCCAAGCTGGTTTTACCCTCCTCACTTCCCCCCTACTTTCAGTCACCGAGCACTTGGCAGGGGACTGAGAGTAGTTCAAGAGAGGGTTTTTCGGAGTGTAAGATCTAAAGATGATTTCCTCATACAAAGGGAGTTGGTAGCTTCGAGAGCTTGCTCGGCGCACAGGGTGCTTCTGACGGTGGCAGAAGCCACGCTTGGTAATGATGACTTGATTCTTGTCTTGTTCTGGGAGCGCGGGCTCAGAACGGTCATACGGCATCGATAGCCGTACCACCATAACGGTTGATGTCCTTTCACCTGCCCTTCAGGGGACAACGTCGATCTGTAGTGGGCGGTTATAAGAACCGTTGTGAGGACTCTCACAAACTATACCCACGTCTTGCCGGTTGTCTCACTTCATTGTAGGCATCTTCCTCCCTTTGCCTGGTGAGGATCCTTCTTTCCCTATATTTCTCATCTTCTGCTGTCATGCCTCCGCGTAGGAGAATCCTCTGCGTCGACTCTTCCTCTTCGGAGGGGGTGTCTCACGGTCAAGGCGGTGTGCCGAGCACTTTAGGTGCGGACGCTAGTCGACCCAGTTCTCCACCGTTAGTGGCCAATAGGGTGATCCATGGGTTGCGGGAAGCCTTCCAAATTCCCCCCGAATACGACATCATCTTCCCCTCCGTGGGAGATGACATAATGAGTTACCCTTCCGGCGGGATGATGGTCCCGGTGAAAACCTCCTTTCAGGTGGGCTTCTGTGTTCCAGTTCATCCCTTCATCGCATCCGTCCTCCATTACTATGCGCGGCATCCTAGGGAAATAACCCCCAATTCTTACAGCATCCTCTGCGGGTTTGTCTATGCATGCCATAGGGTGTCGGTGGGGCCAAGTGTCGATCCGTTTTAGTACTTCTTCCTGCTTCAGAGTTGCCCGTCTGATACCTATTTCGCCTATTTCAAGGATCGCACCCACCAGTATTTCTTCCAACCGCAAAGGCTGGGTGGAGCGGTACGTATACCTTGTCTAGTCGAAAGACTGGGAAGAGGCCTCCGATAGTTGGATGCGCAGCGGCTGTCATCGCACTTGGCGTGATACGAAGCCCTCTCTCAGGGTCGAGGACCGCCAGAAGTTGAAGGCCGTTTCCCGGTATCCCCTTGCTGATGCAGACTTCGTTCTGACCCCGGCGCTGCTTCGAGAGCTGGGGTTGTGCCCCCCGTTATCGTAGGGTACTGGCTTTATCCCTTCATAAGGTCACGTCGGTAGTGACTGGTGCTTGACTAGCCTTGTTCTATTTTTAGGGACGGCTGAAGCGCAATGTTGGACCTACGAGACTGTCTGGTTGCCTCGACTTGCTCCTCGCCCCGTGGACCACGTCACTCCAAGAGCAGGTTAGGTGTCGGTCGTTGCCCCCCAAGCCGAGGTTGCGTTCGCCCCGGGAAGGCTGCCATATCCTATTCCAGTCGGCATTCCTCTAGTACACTTGCTTGAAGCATCCGTGGCTAGCGGAGGGCCTAGTCTTTGGCAGAGTTCTCCTGAAGCCACCTCTAGCGCATCTGGTGAAGACCTCGCCATGGCTGGCGGTAGTCGAATCCCTCTGACTGATGACGAGATGGCGGAGATGGATAGTCGCCGCCGGCCGAGGAAGAGAGGTAGAGGTTCTACTCCGGTCAGGAGTCGCGTCCCGCCTCCTTCTGAGGTGCCACCCCCCAGTGCTCCTCCGTTGCCATCATCTGTAGCGCCGACAGCCCCTGTTCTGATGCTTGCCTCCGGAGGGCGGGGGCGTGAAAGAGGCAGAGCTCCTACTACTGCCGAAGTTGGTTCTCTCCCCCCACCGAGGGTCCCTTCATGTGGTCAGTCCTCACAACCTGAGGACTTGATGGTGGGGCTGCCCGGGGTCGCGACTATCATCGTCGACCTCATGGTGCAGAGTGCTCTCTAGCACGAGCACGTTGGGGAGTTTTGTCCTAAGACCACAAAGGAGTTGACGGCCGTCACCGCGAGGAGCGCGTGTCTGATTGTTAGTGCCCTCAGGTTGTGGAGGCACCACTTCATCGATCTCGCCCGCAAGCTGGAGGCCAACCAGGCCCTTCAGGCGGGAGTCGAAGGGCATTTGAAGGAGTCTGAAGTTGCTAACGCCGGGCTCCAAGAGCAGTTGGCTCAACTAGGGTTGGCCCTTGCCGGCATGGAGCGGGATCAGGACTCCTTTCGATGGTGGGCTGATGCGGCCGGAGAGCGAGCAGCCAAGTTGGAGGTGGAGGTCTGAGCCATGGAGGCCCATGCCCAGGAGGTCGAGGCAGAGCTTGCCAGGTTGTGTTCGTCCCTGTCCTCGGCTGGCGAGGAGGCTGTGGAGAACTTCCGCTCCTCCTCGACTTACCAAGACGAGCTGACGGAGGCGGCCTTGTAGTTCTACGGGCCAGCCTGTGACCATGGCTTTCGGGAGGGCTGGAGTGCCGCTGTGAAGGCCACATCGAAAAATCTTTGCCTTGCGGCCCCGGTTCTCCCCCCTCCTTCAACTCCTTACTGCTCGGATGCCGATGACGACGAGGAGGGGCTCGACACCGCAGAGGCGGGCACCGAGAGGTCGGTGTTGAGTGCGGGTGAGCGAGCACCTACGGACGTTGCCGTGGTGGACTTGATCGACGAGCTACCTTCTGCTGGAGTTGTAGATGCACGTGAGCCCGATGAGACTGGGGCACGTGATGATGTATCCGGGGTACACCTTTAGAAGGGTGCCCCTACTCGTTTATTTTCCGCTTTCCTCTGTTTATGCCTAGGTGGCAGTCTTATTTTTTGTAAACTCTTTGATTTTGGAATGGAACACTTCCTTTGTTTCAAAAATCTGGAAGTCTCTCCTGTGTACTTACTTCTTTCTGGGATATTATGAGATCGCCAAGGGATATGAAGCGGATCCTTGAGGTAACCGCGATAGGGCGTGACTTTCGGGATCCGTCGCTTCTGTTTCCCCGGATTTGATTGAGGCAGTAGGAGTCCTCATACTCCTGAGGACTTTGCTCCCCCTATAAATGGTGGCCTTTGCGGTACCCAGGCGATCAACTTTGCACTAGCGAACCTTTTGGGGTAGCCTTCTTATAGGATGTCATCGGGAGAGTCCGGTACTTAACTTCTGTAGGCTCGTCATCAACCTTTGGTCCTCCGGAGAAACCCAGCGTCGGTGCCGTGGCGGCCGTGGCCTGCGCCTGGAGAGGGTGGCCCAGTTTCTGAGCAATACAGGCTCGGGTACTTGGACGGCTGGCGGGAGGCCCTGGAGAAGGTTAACCGCTTATACGTCGGTAGGGGGGTCCTACGTTTTGAGCCAGATAAGTTCTGTCCCTGAAGGGACAAGAAGTCTCTGGGTATTGCGGCTTTTTGTCTCTCAGCTAGTTCCTGTCGCTTGTCTTTGCGGCATGTAACCGTAGTTTGCTTACTGTAGGCACTTGGTGAGATGCTCCCCATTGCTGGAACATCTTCCTATCTTCTGGTGGGGAGGAGCATAAGGAAGGGTAGGGAACTATTTTCCCTTCTTCCATTTTGCAGAAAAGGCCATGCGGCTGGATGACGGCTATCGACTCGTGGTGCACTGGCCGCGGCGAGACAACCTCTCCATCCAAGGTGGGTGCCAGTGGCAGCCGGGGCAGCGGGGTCTTGTTCGCTAGTTTGGAGGCATGGCCAGTACGCCAGAGTGGCCATCATAATGTGTTGGCCTTGTGGTACCGCTGCCCCTTGTTGGCTTGTGTAGGTCTGCTGGTTCCTTGTAACAGGTGGGCCTCGTTGCTCCACTGGCCCTCGTCCAAACAGGGGTGGCCGGAGTAGCCGGCCTAGTTTTCTAAGTGTAGACCTTCTACCAGTGAAGCCTTTATTGGTCTAGCGGGCTTTGCCCCTCCTCTCTGGCATAAGAGGCTTTTCCGTTGGCACCCTTCCACAGAACAAAAATGGGTGCTAGGTGTCTGCTCAGAGGCTCAGCATGATTATTGGCGGAGGACAGTGCCCGGGAAGTGAACTGTTAGAGTGGTATATCAACATGATCAAGCATGTTTTGTGATGGAAATCAAGCGAGCTGCCAGGCCAAAGCTGATCGTGGAAGCTGCTGGGCCGTTGATGAACGCGCTACCTTTGGGTAGCACGACCTGAAGAAGGCGCTAGGTGTCCCTAGCACGATCTCAGCCAAAAGCTCGACTGCAGACGGTCCAACTTCCCAACGCTTGGAACTCCGAAAGTCTTCAATGTCCACTATTTTCCATGGATGTAATCAATGTTCTTGCATCATTTTGTCTTCCCCTTTCCCTATATATGTACCCCCATCCCGTTTGATTAAATAATAGAGAAAGAAATGAATGTTTGAAAGAGTTTGAGTATAGCATGGCTATCTCCCCCCCCCCAAATCTTTGGAATCTCCTCCCTCCTCCCCTCTTCGGGTGCGATGCCCATGCTCTTCTTCTAATCCTCCCTATCTCCCCTTCAATGGATGACGTTTGAAGTTCCGGGTGCATCGGCCCTGAGACGGGGTCGGTTGTGAGGCCCCATTCGGGGCTCCGTTCTTCCTCCATCAACGATCGCCACCCTCCACCACTGCCTATGATGCTGCCAATGCCAAGACGGAGCTCGGTTGCACCGGTCCTGAGATGGGATCGGGTAAGAGGCCCCAGCCAAACTCCCTCACGGTCTTAGCACGCTCTGCCACGCCACCCTTTCTCCCCCGTCGCCCACCCCCGCATCCACCTTCACCAAGTTATCCTAGCTAGTATTAGGTTAGTTTAATCTATGTTTAGTGCCCCTCATGTGTTTGTTAAGTTCCATCGTGTGTTACCCATCTTCTAAAGTGTTTCTCCACCGTGATTAACTCCCCTAGAGTCTTCCACGGGCGCCCCAAAGGCAAAGATCATCGTTCTGCTGCTGCCTGAGAACGCGCTAGGACGATATAGCGCGTTCTTCATGAACGCGCTAGGAGTCTATAGCATGACTTCGGGCAGAAGGAAGAAGAAGGCCACCTCCTCCCAATCCCGTTTCACATCAAATGGTGATGGAAATCAAGCGAGCTGCCAGGCCAAAGCTGATCGTGGAAGCTGCTGGGCCGTTGATGAACGCGCTACCTTTGGGTAGCGCGACCTGAAGAAGGCGCTAGGTGTCCCTAGCGCGATCTCAGCCAGAAGCTCGACTGCAGACGGTCCAACTTCCCAACGCTTGGAACTCTGAAAGTCTTCAATGTCCACTATTTTCCATGGATGTAATCAATGTTCTTGCATCGTTTTGTCTTCCCCTTTCCCTATATATGTACCCCCATCTCGTTTGATTAAATAATAGAGAAAGAAATGAATGTTTGAAAGAGTTTGAGTATAGCATGGCTATCTCCCCCCCCCCAATCTTTGGAATCCCCTCCCTCCTCCCCTCTTCGGGTGCGATGCCCATGCTCTTCTTCTAATCCTCCCTATCTCCCCTTCAATGGAGGACGTTCGAAGTTCCGTGTGCATCGGCCCTGAGACGGGGTCGGGTGTGAGGCCCCATTCGGGGCTCCGTTCTTCCTCCACCAACGATCGCCACCCTCCACAACCGCCTATGATGCTGCCAATGCCAAGATGGAGCTCGGTTGCACCGGTCCTGAGATGGGATCGGGTGAGAGGCCCCCGCCAAACTCCCTCACGGTCTTAGCACGCTCTGCCACGCCACCCTTTCTCCCCCGTCACCCACCCCCGCATCCACCTTCACCAAGTTATCCTAGCTAGTATTAGGTTAGTTTAATCTATGTTTAGGGCCCTCATGTGTTTGTTAAGTTCCATCGTGTGTTACCCATCTTCTAAAGTGTTTCTCCACCGTGATTCACTCCCCCGGAGTCTTCCACGGGCACCCCAAAGGCAAAGATCATCGTTCTGCTACTGCCTGAGAATGGGCTAGGATGATATGGCGCGTTCTTCATGAACGCGCTAGGAGTCTATAGCGTGACTTCGGGCAGAAGGAAGAAGAAGGCCACCTCCTCCCAATCCCGTTTCACATCAAATGGTATCAGAGCTTAGGGAACCAGCCTGTTCTCACAGATTGGGATCTTGAGCTACTAGGTTCGAGGATGAACCTTCCAAAGTGGAGGGGTTTGATGGAAATCAAGCGAGCTGCTAGGCCAAAGCTGATCGTGGAAGCTGCTGGGCCGTTGATGAACGCGCTAACTTTGGGTAGCGCGACCTGAAGAAGGCGCTAGGTGTCCCTAGCGCGATCTCAGCCAGAAGCTCGACTGCAGACGGTCCAACTTCCCAACGCTTGGAACTCTGAAAGTCTTCAATGTCCACTATTTTCCATGGATGTAATCAATGTTCTTGCATCGTTTTGTCTTCCCCTTTCCCTATATATGTACCCCCATCTCGTTTGATTAAATAATAGAGAAAGAAATGAATGTTTGAAAGAGTTTGAGTATAGCATGGCTATCCCCCCCCCCCCAAATCTTTGGAATCCCCTCCCTCCTCCCTCTTCGGGTGCAATGCCCATGCTCTTATTCTAATCCTCCCTATCTCCCCTTCAATGGAGGACGTTCGAAGTTCCGGGTGCATTGGCCCTGAGACGGGGTCGGGTGTGAGGCCCCATTCGGGGCTCCGTTCTTCCTCCACCAACGATCGCCACCCTCAAAAACCGCCTATGATGCTGCCAATGCCAAGATGGAGCTCGGTTGCACCGGTCCTGAGATGGGATCGGGTGAGAGGCCCCAGCCAAACTCCCTCATGGTCTTAGCACGCTCTGCCACGCCACCCTTTCTCCCCCGTCGCCCACCCCCGCATCCACCTTCACCAAGTTATCCTAGCTAGTATTAGGTTAGTTTAATCTATGTTTAGGGCCCCTCATGTGTTTGTTAAGTTCCATCGTGTGTTACCCATCTTCTAAAGTGTTTCTCCACCGTGATTCACTCCCCCGGAGTATTCCACGGGCGCCCCAAAGGCAAAGATCGTCGTTCTGCTACTGCCTGAGAACGGGCTAGGAGGATATAGCGCGTTCTTCATGAACGCGCTAGGAGTCTATAGCGTGACTTCAGGCAGAAGGAAGAAGAAGGCCACCTCCTCCCAATCCCGTTTCACATCAAATGGTATCAGAGCTTAGGGAACCGGCCTGTTCTCAGAGACTGGGATCTTGAGCTACTAGGTTCGAGGATGAACCTTCCAAAGTGGAGGGATTTGATGGAAATCAAGCGAGCTGCCAGGCCAAAGCTAATCGTGGAAGCTACTGGGCCGTTGATGAACGCGCTACCTTTGGGTAGCGCGACCTGAAGAAGGCGCTAGGTGTCTCTAGCCCGATCTCAGCCAGAAGCTCGACTGCAGACGGTCCAACTTCCCAACGCTTGGAACTCCGAAAGTCTTCAATGTCCACTATTTTCCATGGATGTAATCAATGTTCTTGCATCGTTTTGTCTTCCCCTTTCCCTATATATGTACCCCCATCTCGTTTGATTAAATAATAGAGAAAGAAATGAATGTTTGAAAGAGTTTGAGTATAGCATGGCTATCTCCCCCCCCCAAATCTTTGGAATCCCCTCCCTCCTCCCCTCTTCGGGTGCGATGCCCATGCTGTTCTTCTAATCTTCCCTATCTTCCCTTCAATGGAGGACGTTCGAAGTTCTGGGTGCATCGGCCCTGAGACGGGGTCGGGTGTGAGGCCCCATTCGGGGCTCCGTTCTTCCTCCACCAATGATCGCCACCCTCCACAACCGCCTATGATGCTGCCAATGCCAAGATGGAGCTCTGTTGCACCGGTCCTGAGATGGGATCGGGTGAGAGGCCCCAGCCAAACTCCCTCACGGTCTTAGCACGCTCTGCCACGCCACCCTTTCTCCCCTGTCGCCCACCCCCGCATCCACCTTCACCAAGTTATCCTAGCTAGTATTAGGTTAGTTTAATCTATGTTTAGGGCCCCTCATGTGTTTGTTAAGTTCCATCGTGTGTTACCCATCTTCTAAAGTGTTTCTCCACCGTGATTCACTCCCCCGGAGTCTTCCACGGGCGCCCCAAAAGTAAAGATCGTCGTTCTGCTGTTGCCTGAGAACGCGCTAGGATGATATAGCGCGTTCTTCATGAACACGCTAGGAGTCTATAGCGCGACTTCGGGCAGAAGGAAGAAGAAGGCCACCTCCTCCCAATCCCATTTCACATCATTTTGTCTCTCCACGTACTTTGTATTTGGCCCATGTGAGGGTTACTTGCCGATTTCTGGCATCTTGTATTTTGACTAAAGAAATATAAATTCTTTATTTTGAGTCGATGCTATTGTGTACCTTTTATTGGAAGACTTCTACGTGTTTCTGGACGGCTCTTCATGCTCGCGTTCCGCGGTGCTTGTGTCCTCCATTCGTTTGCTGCCATTGTTTTTGAGGAGAGCGGTGCTCGCCTCTAGGAAAACCCTTAGGTTACCTTTTCATTTTCGAGGGGAGTGGTGCTCACCTCTAGAAAACCCTTAGGTTACCTCTTCGTTTGCAAGGGGAGCAATGCTCGCCTCTAGGAAAACCCTTAGGTTACCTCTTTGTTTTCGAGGGGAGCGGTGCTCACCTCTACGAAAACCCTTAGGTTACCTCTTCATTTTTGATGGGAGCGATGCTCGTCTCTAGGAAAATCCTTAGGTTACCTCTTCGTTTGCAAGGGGAGCAGTGCTCGTCTCTAGGAAAACCCTTAGGTTACCTCTTTATTTTCGAGGGGAGCGGTGCTCGCCTCTAAGAAAACCCTTAGATTACCTCTTCATTTTTGATGGGAGCGGTGCTCGCCTCTAGAAAACCCTTAGGTTACCTCTCCATTATTCATAGGTAACTTACCTTAGTGGAGTACGACTGGTGACGATTTACTGGAAGTATTTTCTGAGGTTGACGTAGTTCCACGTCCTAGGTACCTCCCCCCCCAGCGTCACTAGCATGTTCGCTCCTTTGCCGAGTGTCTCCACTACCCTGTACAGGCGTTCCCAGTTTGGCGCGAGCTTTTCTACGGCTCCCCGTGGGTCAGCCACGCTTGCTCGCCGTAGAACTAGATCACCGATGAAGAAGTGTCGCTCCTTAACTCGGGCGTTGTAGTATTGAGCCAGTTTCTGTTGATATGTCACGAGTTTTACTTGGGCGTTGGCTCTTCCTTCTTTGAACAGGTCCAAGCTTTCTCGCATTGCTTGGTTGTTCCTGGCTTCATCAAAGTGTCCCACTCGTAGCGAGGGGTTGGATATCTCCACCGGAACCACTGCCTCAGCCCCGTAGGCGAGATGAAAAGGCGTCTCTTCGGTGGTGGCTCTAGTAGTTGTTTGGTGGGCCCATAGAATGCTAGGGATCGAATCAATCCATGAGTCACCCGCTTGGTCCAGGCGGGTCTTGATGCCATGGAGGAGAGTTCGGTTGGCATTTTCCACCAACCCATTGGCTTGGGGGTGCCCCACCGAAGTGTAGTGGTTCCAGATCCCCAACTCCGAGCACTTTTCCTGAAAGGCAGTGCTCGCGAACTGTTTGTCGTTGTCGGTTGTGAGAACCCTTGGGATCCTAAATCGACAAATGATACTTCACATCATGAATTTCCAAGTTGCTTCACTTGTTATCTTCCCCAATGGTTCAGCCTCGACCCACTTGGTGAAGTAGTCGATGGCGACTATGAGGAACTTCTTCCTCCCTTGTGCTTCAGGGAGGGGTCCCAGTATATCAACTCCCCACCAAGCGAATGGGCGAGGCTCCGTCAAAGTGTGGAGATGTGTAGCTGGCTGGTGGTGCAGGTGGGAATATTTCTGGAATTGGCGACACCTCCGAACATAGTCGAGACAGTCTTGCTGCAAGGTCGGCCACCAATACCCTTGCCGGATCAACGTCCGTGCGAGTGCTCACCCTCCCACATGGCTTCCGCAAAGTCCTTCATGGACATCTCGGATGGCCTGGTTGGCCTCTGTGGGGAAGAGGCACTTGAGTACAGGGGCTGAGAGGGACCGGCGATATAACCGACCATCCATCATGGTAAAGTGGGCTGCTCTTGCCCGCGTGCGCCGTGCCTCGGCATGGTCACTCGGGAGTTGTTACCGGAGGAGAAAATCGAGGAGAGAATCCATCCAGGAGGGCTCGTAGTCGATGGCATTCACCTGGGTCATCGGGTCATCTGGTGTAGCACCCCGTATAAAATAATATATAGACTTTTTCCCCAAATAAATAAAAACTTCTATAGGAAGGTTAAATAAGAAGTTAGAACACCCGATGAGGGCCATTATATAAATTTACCACCATTGAAGTCATCATACGTAAAGATTATTCACCTAACAAGGTGACTTCTTAGAGTAGTGGGTTAAGTGATGTGTTACCCCAAATGAGTAACCATGGTTCGATTCTTGCATCCGCCATTTTCTTTTTGGGCAAAATAAATATATATACGAAGGGCCCAAAGGATTAACCCCACCATTAAAAATGAATACATATATATATGTCACAAACCATTACCTACGTGAGGAGGGGCCAATAATGGTCTGAAGCCCAGATAAAGGGCGTACATGGCCAGGATGGCTTTGCATAAGGACCCCTCAACCACTAGAGCTTGGTGGAGACAATGACAGCCTTTTTCTGCCAGCAGCGGACCCCTTTTTCCCAACAATGGATTTAATGGATTGAAGCATTAATTGCTTCTTTTTCCCTGGCAATGGACCCTTATATTTTTCAATTTCCTATAACTATCCCATACCCTTTAGAATAGGGTCTTTACACGAACGTACCTAAAGGGTGACTTCTTCCTATGAGTTTCTTCCTGCTACTGGATCGTTGCAGAGGAGATTTGTTTTCTTATTACCCCTTCTAGGTGTTTACGTCAAAGAGGTAGGTGTTCTCAAGATCTGGCCAAATTAGTAGTTAAATAAGGTGACATGCATGAATAGGGTACTTACGTATCACCTAGATTCTCTGTGTTATTCCATTTTAATTCCTGTAAATTACCCCATGTTTAAAAATTCATATCTATGAAATTAAATCTTAAAAATATTGTATCAGCATGATCTTGCAAATCTTGCTATTTGTCCATGTCCAGCCATATCCCTACTTCTTGATTCTGTTAATATTATATAAATCATGAACAGTAAGTTACGCAATTACTATCAACAATTAAAACGCGCACCGACTATAGCATGCCACTTTAGAAAAGATGCCCAGATTTAATGCATGCTTGGATATGAAAACATGCTCAGACCCATGTATAGGCTTAGACTTAAAAATCCACATATGCTTAGACTTGTAAAAATGTGCACCGCCCTCATGTGAAGGTGCTTAGACTTCATGCCTTGCAAATTTAAAAACATGCACAGACTTCATTATGCATAGACCCAAAAACATGCACACACCGACCTGGTTTAGTGCTAGACAAAGGATGCATTGACCCTGATGTGCACCGACCTTGTTCGGTGTAGGTATAGGTGGATGTGCACCGACCTCAGTTCTGCGCTTTGCAAACATGCACCGATCTTGGCATGCATTGGCTGAACTATGCACCGACCTTATAAGCTTAAAACCAACGTGCACAGACCTTGTTTGCCAAAGGCCAAATGATGCATCGACCTTGTATACCTACGGTTGCATATGTGCATAGACCTCGTCGCAAGGGCCAACAAACCTGCACCGACCCTGTCATGCATGCAACAAAAGATGCACCGACCCATGCACGCAGCAAAGCTGCACCGACCAGTGCACGCAGCAAAACATGCACCGACCCGTGCACGCAGCAAAACATGCACCGACCTTGGCATTGCATCAAATAGTGACTTGCATCGACTTTGAGCTCGCAGTAGAAGCTGCACCGATCCTAAGCTCTGCATGAATAGTGACCTGCATCGACCCTGTCTTATGCATTTGGCCTAGACTAGCATCGACCCTGGACTACATGAATAGTGATCTGCACCGACCTACCTTGTGCGAGGGCCAAACATGCACCGACCTAGTCAACGCAAAAACCAAACCTGCACCGATCTTTGTCTGTGCAGAACCAAAGGTGCACCGACCTAGAACATGCACCGACCCTGCAACTATGCTATGCAGACCATAATGTGCACGGACCTTGTATATGCACGAATGTGCACTAACCTAGAACATGCGCCGACCTACCTTGTATATGCACGAATGTGCACTGACCTAGAACATGCACCGACCTACCTTATATATGCACGAATGTGCACTTACCTAGAACATGCATCGACCTACCTTGTATATGCACGTATGTGCACAGACCTTGAAGGCATGTGCACTAGCCTATCACATATAACTAATGGGTGCATCGTCCTCATATATATATGCATAAGACAAACATGCACCGACCTTAGATGTTGGCGGACACAGCTAGCATCGACCTTAGCCAGTAAAACACAAACATGCACTGACCTTAATGCAATGCATCGACCTTAATGTAATGCACTGACCCAATCGAACTTACATGAACACAAGTTCAGTTCAATGAAACTCAACTTAATTTAACATTAAAAGAGCCAAGGGTCGACCCATGGGGTCGACCCATCCCAATTCAAAGAGCCAGGGGTATACCCATGGGGTCGACCCATCCCAAGGCTGTCCATCATTTACCTAATGATCCCGGGCCATCTCCTTAACCCTGATTTGTCTATGTGCCATGCATTTCAAATGGATCATTTACATGTGATATGTCCTTGAACTCTATTCCTGAAAAAAAATCTACCAAATATTCCTACGATGTGTAAACTGCTTGAAATTCTATATTGGCTATATAAATGAGAGTGGATGTCAAAAAGTATACTTGAAATGCTACGCATACAAATAAGGGCCCGGTCTGTTCCTGGGAGGAGCACCCGAAGGTACTTGTGCCCATGGGAGTTTATTGACCACAGTGTTTGTCATTGCACCGAAGTACCTGCTTGCTTGACTTGAGACATTCCCACTCACTCTCTCGTGACATGCTTGACTTGCTTGAAATGAATTGCTTGGCCCGAGAAAATGGCAATTACTTGCTTGAATGAAATGAATGAAATAGGCAATTCCATTACACTACTTGTTATTACACGAGCTTGAAATCACTTGCTTGAATATTGATCATTATCTTCTTGGAAAGATTTGTGCAAGTACTTGGCAATTACTTGCTAGTTCCATATTGATACATCTTATTGATATTCACGTGATACTCTCTCGATACAATTCTTGATATTCTTGCTTGGTCCAACATGCATCATTATACCGCATGAACTTGTAATTAACTTAAAGATTGTTAGAACTTGAGATATAAATCCTACTGAGCGATTCGCTCATCCAGTTGCTCTCTAATATTTTTCAGGAAACTTGGATAGCGACCACCACCCGGATGGGACTGATACCGAGTGATGAGTGCTAGTGTGGTGTACCGTCAGCTAGTCTTGTGTCCTACTTTGTATTTCCAGTTATTATTAAAGGCTTGTATAATCTAATTGAGTCAGTTATGATCTAGTTAGATAGAACTTATTAAACTTGTAGCCTTATGAATGATTCTGGGATATTGCCATTCGGTTTAGTAAAGAAATTGTCATCTTGGACTATGGTATTATGTTAAACTTTGAGTTACCAATAAATTACCGGGTACTATACACACTCTGATTTTACGTGAATGACACGATCTATATAGACGCGTCACGCATCCGGTTATCATCCGCGCTCGCGGCGTGACAGTTTTCGTGGTATCAGAGCCTACAATTTCAATTTCCTAGGAAATAAAAGGTTAAGAAAAAAATTAAAGTCATGATTAAAATCTAGGAAAAACTCAAGTCCGAGGATAGATTTATACCTTACCCGGTAAGATGGGAAGAGCCATGGGTTAAGTTCTATAATGACATTTAACCTCATAGTAAAACCTGATATTTATTACACTTAAACTCTTTTGTAGGATGATGGCCACTGAAAGAGCACAATGGTGCGAGGAATGCAAACAACCGACATGGTAAGCCTCTTGCAAGCAAGAACAATCAGAGCGCAAGACAATCACACATAATGCAATTGCACAATAATTACTCAACCTTCAACTTTCAATTCATTATCAATCAAATATCAAATACAATCACTAATTTAACTTCCTTCATCATACTAGACTGAATAAATAGGAAAATTACATAGACTCAATCTAAACAATGTAGACATCCTAAGTCTTCACTCTCAATTCGATATGACTTTCATTCGCTCTCGGACCCGCTACTTGTATAACTCGAATCCGAATTCGTATCACTTCCATCTCTTGAAAAGATTGGAAATAGGTAATGAGCACACTTACCCAGTAGGTATCTTCGCATCAACATGAAGGCACTATTAAAGTAATTAACATTTTAGCTCTAGAGAAATATGGTAAAATCATGCGAATGCGATGAATCACGCGATTAAACCAAAGTAACAAGATGATCATGTAAGATAGAATGAACAAGTAGGAACTAGCAAGAATGTAACAAGAGTGTAGCATGGCCTTTCATAAACAAGAATGTAACAAGAATGCACTTTCACTTTTGACTTTCATAACCATAAAGGTTACGCACTAGAACGTCAATCACGTAGCAATTCACTAGATTTTCATGAGTGCTCATGGATTTCACTTATTTATAAAGAAAGTACTCCCAGTGTAATGCGACGCCAGTAGCATCATACCCCATGGTTTATAATAGTATATTTCTGACAATCAACCGAGGGGACTAGCATAGAGCCTTTGGACACAATCAGCGCTTGAACTACATCTTCATGTATAAATCAAGCTACTTCCATGAGTATATCAATAAAGCGTGGCTAGTAATATAACAATTTCAATCAATAAGCTCATGACAATAACTATCAAAGAGTGAATGCTTCAATTAAGAATATGAGAGATCAAGAATGACTTAAGATGATATTATGCTCATGGGAATAATTCGGTAGTATAACGGTACATTCGTTATCTTTCATAATTTAACTTAAGTTTCTTTGGATAATATGACAAGTCCTAGACCATCAATAATCCATCTAGGAACTTTAGAATATCAACCCTTTGGTCAAACCTTGGGTTAAAACACTCAAGAACTGTGATGGTCCTGTACTGGGGCATTACATAACGTGACGCTCAAGTATTGGGCCGTTACAATGATCTGAATCTTGAAACAAGAAATTGGACTCAGTACAATGTGACGGTCATTTATTGGGCCGTTAGATGATCCTAACGGTCCAACATTGATCCATTACATCTCCAGAAACCAAAAACCATCGATAGTATTTTCTAATGATTGGGCTTTCATGGTACAACCAACTCGGCGTCCTAGTGGGAATCCTAGGCTCGCGGAGAATTACGGAGGCCTTGAAACAAGATTTCCTAGTCCATTGGAAGGAATATCCAATAGAGAGGCCTCAAGTTCAAGAATATGTTCCTATAGTGCAAAAGTGTGAACTAATGGTCATATACCAGAATATATGTCATGTACTTAAAGAAAATGACTCTATCGATATAGAGAGAATGTGTAGCAACGTGAAACCAAGATAAAACTCCATCAATACATCATTGAAAATCATGATTTAGGATACAAAACTATAGAATTTTGACACATGAAATTAACATAACTTAAAATAACTTAAGATATCATAATCATGCAATTTTTATTATGAATCAGTAACTAAACTTAAAGTCATGATAATAGGCCCAAACTTAGCTATCTAAGCTTAATTATAAGTAAACTTAACTGGTTACCATTCTATCTCGGGTTGACAGAACACAGGGGTCTGGCGGTCTAACAAGAGCACGTCACAATACTTGTGACGATTTTTCGAGGGGCCGTTACAGTAGCGTAACGCTCCTGTTATGGTGCGTCAGAGAAAATAGAGCAATTAAAATGCAACAGAGGGTGTGACGGCTTATCGTAAGGCCGTTACAGTGTTGTGACGGCCCTACCTTAATCTGTAAGAGCTTCTGCTGACAACAATAGATAAAAAGGTCTAAGGTTTCAACTTACATCATGTCTGGAAATCATGTATAAACTTCCAGATGATAAAATGAAGGCTAAACTAATAGCACATGGGTTTTCTATGAATTTGACAAGAAAGTTCCTTTTAACTTAGTTAGGCTAAGAATACAAATGTATGCATGACTCTACTTAAAACATGAAATCCATGATCCATAGTGCATGAAATCAAACACAATCAGAGGGCTTTTATCCCTAACAAGATGTTTTTGTCAATCATGAGATGACCTACCTTTTAGCTGAGCTTTAACTTTCCAATTTATGACTGCCAGACACACCCTAATCTCTCATTTCCTAGGATTTTTCAGCAACTTCACGTTGCCCTAGCTCCTCAGCCACTTGACCTAAGGACGTGAAATTTTGAGGGTAAGAAGATGATACTATTTGCAACAAAAAGTTCTAAAGCATCTAACTCTAATTACCTCGTTTAGGCTCTCTAATTTCCTGATCTTCAGGGGACTTGCGTTCAGTTTCTTGGGTTGCTAAGGTCAAACCAGCAACTTTGGAAGATCCTAACTCCTTGGATACTCGATCTCCTAACATAAAATTTTGAGAGTAGTTAGTCTAAAGTATTATAAACAAAAAGTTCTAAGGAACTTATCTAAAATTGTGTCTCCTTATCTTGATTCCACGCGAGCAAAAGTAAGGGGTCGCTTAGTTCAGAACTAGGTCCTATTTATAGGGTTTTGGCTAGTTTGAGAATTAGATCGATTCTAGAGTCATTGTTAAGGCTTAGATCGACTTCTAAGAGTCCTTACACCTCTACTAGTCTTCCCATCTCGAACTCTAAGAGATAGACTAGCAAAAATCTAATCTTTTTTCTCTTTCTTCACTTCACGGAACTGACAGAGCGTAACGGTCGTAGCCTAGTGCGTTACGTGACTGTGGCGGTCGCACGATAGATCGCTACATCCATTGTGCACAGAATTCAATAAAATTCAAACTCATTTGTTTGTTTATCCATATTATTATCTATAAAATAGTAGTTATCCTTAAAATTCGTGAATAGGCTAAATAACCTTCTAGAATATGGGCCAAACTTAATGGGCTTGGTCCTTTAACCTATTGGGTTTCAATTATCAAAGCTATATTAATTACTTAACATAAATTAGGCCTTATAATGATTTATTTAACCCAATATTTATTTATTAATCCATTTTGGGTCTTTAAAATTCCCAAAAAATAATTAAATATACCAAAAATAATTTATAAAAATTCTGGGGTCTTACAGACGCGTCACGCATCCGGTTATCTTCCGCGCTTGGGGCGTGACAGTCTTCGTGGTATAAGAGCCTAGAATTTCAATTTCTTATGAAATAAAAGGTTAGGAACAAAATTGAAGTCATGATTAAAATCTAGGAAAAACCCAAGTCCGAGGATAGATTTATACCTTACCCGGTGAGATGGGAAGAGCCATGGGTTAAGTTCTATAATGACATTTAACCTCATAGTAAAACCTAATATTTATTACACTTAAACTCTTTTGTAGGATCACGGCCACTGAAAGAGCACAATGGCGCGAGATGCAGCGCACCGTGCAAGGCCTTACACAGGCGCTACAACAAGTGGTGCAAGGCGGTGCTAACCGTGGAGCCGGTGATCTCTATAGGGGTTTCCGTAACATGAACCCACCAAGGTTCACTGGTTCATCTGACCCCGAGTATGCCAAAAATTGGTTAAAGGAAATGGAACGAATTTTTTGTGTGATGCAATGCATGGATGAGGACAAAGTTCTACTGGCCATATTCCAACTTGAGCGGGACACTCGATGTTGGTGGGAATCCGTGGAAGCAATATTGTTCGATGACCACGTCACATGGGATGAATTCACTGAGCATTTCAACAGCAAGTACTTCTCCGACCATATCCAGGAGAAGAAGGCCGTGGAATTTGCTGCCTTGAAACAACAGGCCTTGAAAGTGGCCGAGTATGAGGCCCAATTCTTGAGATTATCCAAGTATGCACCCCACTTGGTGTGTACGGAGAAGATGAAGGCTAAAAGGTTCCTCAACGGACTTCGACTCCATTATATTACACAGCTTGCACCGATGGACATCTAAGTCTATTCGGAAATGGTTCGGCATGCACAGTTGCTTGAGGACACCACCAAATTATCAAAGAGGATCCGAGGAAGGGACAAGAAGGAACCTGTCACAAAGCATCATTCAACAAGAAGTGGTACTACAGTGGAGGGGAGTCCTCCAAAGGAAAGAGATTCCAAAAGAATGTCAAGCCATTCTCCACCACCACACCTTCCAAGGAAGTTTGTAAGTACTGTGACAAAGCCGGCCATAAGACCGAGGAATGCTGGAGGAAGTTAGGAGCCTGTCTCCGATGTGGGAGCCGAGAACATCGGATCCCTAATTGCCCACTAATGAAGGAGCAAGCTATCAAGGATGAGAAGTTCCCGATTAAGAAGCAAGGCTGTCTACAAGCTCTCCAAGAGACGAAACCAACGGAAGGAGGAATCGTGGAAGGTACACTAATTGTCTGCTCTAAGACTGCTAAAGTTTTATTCAATACTGGAGCAACACATTCATTTATTTGTAAGAAATTTGCTCCTGTATTTACTAACGAGCCTGAATGGTTTGACTTAGTCATATCTACACCTATCGGGAACAAGGCCGACCTCACACATCATTACCCAAATTGTGAGATTATGGTTAAAGGAAACAATCTACATGCTGACCTAATTTGCCTAGATATGAAAGAGTATGAGGTTATACTAGGTGCCGACTGGCTATCCACCCACCAAGCTACGGTAGATTGCTGAAATAGCAAGATAACTTTTGTGGATCACCCAGAACTAGTATACATTGGCCCTTGGGCTAGATCACCTCTTATATCGGCTCTCCAAGCTAGTAAACTTATAGGCAAAGGATGTATGGCTTTCATTGCATTTGTAACTACCACGGACGTCGAGGAGTCTAAGCTTGAAGACATCCATGTAGTTTGGGATTTTTCTGACATTTTTCCAAAAGAACTACCCGACTTACCCCCGGAGCGGGAGGTGTCATTCACCATCGACCTTGTCTCTGGGGCGGGACCTATTTCCAAGGCACCTTACCGAATGTCCCCGGCTGAGCTAAAGGAGCTAAAGAAACAATTAACAGAGCTATTGAACAAGGGTTTAATTCGGCCAAGTACTTCCCCATGGGGAGTGCCTGTGCTATTCGTCAAGAAGAAGGACGGATCGATGAGACTCTGCTTCAACTATCGATAGTTAAATCACCTTACGATCAAGAACAAGTACCCACTGCCGAGGATTGATGAACTGTTCGATCAAATATCTAGAGCTAAATATTTCTCCAAGATCGATCTTCGTTCTGGTTATCACCAACTGAAGATCAAAGAAGAAGATATTCATAAGATTGTATTCTGAAGCAGGTATGGGCATTACGAGTTTACTGTTATGCCTTTCGGACTAACAAATGCCCCCGCGACTTTCATGCAGTTAATGAACAGCATATTTAGGCCTCACTTAGATCAGTTCATTATGGTCTTTATCGATGATATTCTTATTTATTCAAAGTCTGAAGAAGACCATGAAGAACATCTTAAGAAGGCATTGCAGATATTGAGGGAAAAGAAACTATATGCCAAATTCAGTAAGTGCAAGTTTTGGCTCGAGGAAGTATCCTTCTTGGGCCATATAATTTCAAAGGATGGAATTTTCGTTGACCCATCAAAGGTCGAAGCTGTGAAGAATTGGGAGCGACCAACAAATGCAACGGAAATTTGGAGTTTCTTGGGGCTAGCTGGTTATTACCGGCGTTTTATCAAGGACTTCTCAAGAATTGCTGTTCCTCTCACCCGATTGACTCGCAAGGAAATACCTTATGAGTGGAAGGAAGACTATGAGAAGAGTTTCCAAGCTTTGAAGGATCTCTTGACGACTGCTCTAGTCTTATCATTACCAATTGAAGGAGAGAAATACGAAGTATATACCAATGCTTCTGGTATTGGCCTCGGGTGTGTATTGATGCAGAACGGAAGAGTCATTGCATACTCTTCCCGGCAACTGAAGAAGCATGAAGAGAACTACCTGGTCCATGATTTAGAACTAGCCGCAGTGGTATTTTCCTTAAAGATTTGGAGACACTACCTCTACGGAGAATAATTCATTGTGTACTCCGATCACAAGAGCCTCAAATATCTATTTTCCAAGAAGGAACTAAACATGCGGCAAAGGCGTTGGCTCGAGTATCTCAAGGATTTCGACTTCACTATACAATACCCTCCTGTTAAGGGTAATTCTGTAGCTGATGTTCTCAGTCGAAAGCCGAGAGTAATATTGGCCAGTTGCATGATTCAAGAATGGAAGTTATTAGAGGAATTCTCTAATCTCAATATTAGCATTGATGAACAAGACGGGTGCATTACTCTAGCCCATATGAGTCTACATCCGGATTTGCTATCAGAAATTCAGAAGCTACAAGAGGAAGATCCTACACTAGTGGAGATAAGGGACAAGCTGGATGAGAGATCGGACTTCAAGCTGGCACCCGATGGAAGACTGTTATTTCATGAAAGGACATGTGTACCCGACTGTCCCGAGTTGAAGAAGAAGGTTCTTGAAGATGCTCATCGATCGAGGTACACAATCCACCCTGGAGCCACCAAGATGTACCAAGACTTGAAAATGACTTTCTGGTGGCCTAATATGAAAAGGGAGGTAGCAGATTTCGTATCTCACTGTCTGACCTGTCAACAAGTGAAGGTGGAACATCAGAAACCCGCCGGAAAGCTACATCCACTGGATATTCTCAAGTGGAAGTGGGAGGACATTGGCATGGATTTTATTATGGGCTTGCCTAAGTCTAGAGGTGGACAAGATGGAGTTTGGGTAATTATCAACAGCCTAACTAAATCGGCTCATTTCTTGCCTATCAAAAGCCGATGGTCGGTTGATGTCCTTACTGCCTTGTATATTAAGGAGACGGTTAGATTCAATGGAGCTCCCGTGTCGATCGTATCCGACCGAGACCCACGCTTCACCTCTCATTTCTAGAAGAGTCTACAGTACTCTCTGGGGATGAAGCTCAACTTCAGCATTGCTTTCCATCCCCAGACAGATGGATAGACAGAAAGGACAAATCAAGTCGTTGAAGACATGTTAAGGGCATGCATTATAGATTTCGGCGGTAGTTGGCATGACCACTTACCCCTAGCCGACTTCACATATAATAATAGCTATCAAGCCACTATCCAAATGGCACCTTTCGAGGCACTCTATGGCAGAAGTTGTCGATCTCCAATATGTTGGGTTGAAGTCGGTGAAAAGCAAATTCTAGGCCCAGATATGGTGAGAGACTCTACTGAAAAGATACACCTCATTCGGGAAAGACTAAAGATAGCACAGTCCAGGCAGAAGTCATACGCCGACAATAGAAGAAGAGATCTGGAATTTCAAGTCGGAGACCATATTTTTCTCAAGGTATCTCCTGGTCGAGGTATTAGAAGATTTGGTGTTAAGGGCAAACTTACACCAAGGTTTATTGGTCCATTTGAGGTATTGGAGAGAGTGGGTGAGGTGGCTTACCGCATTGTCTTGCCTCCACAATTGTCAGAGGTGCATAATGTATTCCATATTTCTATGTTGAAGAAGTATGTGCACGATCCTCTCCACGTCATCGACCATACTAACCTGGTGATACAGAAGGACCTTACCTATGAGCAGAAGCCAATGAAGATCCTCGACCAAGAAGTCCGAGTTCTAAGGACCAAGACGATCCCTATGGTGAAAGTCCAATGGAATCGATGCTTAGAACAAGAAGCTACATAGGAAACCGAGGAATCTATGAGAAAGAGATTTCCAGAATTATTCAAGTCTGTAAGTATTTCTCACACTCCTTGTCTCCATATAAGCAATCGAATTTGGGGATAAAATTCTTTTAAGTGGGGGAGGGTGTAGCACCCCGTATAAAATAATATATAGACTTTTTTCGCAAATAAATAAAAACCTCTATAGGAAGGTTAAATAAAAAGTTAGAACACCCGATGAGGGCCATTATATAAATTTACCACTATTTAAGTCATCATATGTAAAGATTATTCACCTGACAATGTGACTTCTTAGAGTAGTGGGTTAAGTGATGTGTTACCCCAAATGAGTAACCATGGTTCGATTCTTGCATCCGCCATTTTCTTTTTGGGTAAAATAAATATATATATGAAGGGCCCAAAGGATTAACCCCACCATTAAAAATGAATACATATACATATGTCGCAAATCATTACCCACGTGAGGAGGGGCCAACAATGGTCTGAAGCCCAGATAAAGGGGGCACATGGCCAGGATGCCTTTGCATAGGGACCCCTCAACCACTAGAGCTTGGTGGAGACAATGACAACCTTTTTCTGCTAGCAGCGGACCCCTTTTTCCCAACAATGGATTCAATGGATTGAAGCATTAATTGCTTCTTTTTCCCAGGCAATGGACCCTTATGTTTTTTCATTTCCTATAACTATCACATACCCTTTAGAATAGGGTCTTTACATGAACGTACCTAAAGGGAGACTTCTTCCTACGAGCTTCTTCCTGCTGCTGGATCGTTGCAGAGGAGATTTATTTTCTTATTACCCCTTCTAGGTGTTTAAGTCAAAGAGGTAGGTGTTCTTAAGATCTGGCCTAATTAGTAGTTAAATAAGGTGACATGCATGAATAGGGTAGTTACGTATCACCTGGATTCTCTGTGTTATTCCATTTTAATTCCTATAAATTACCCCATGTTTAAAAATTCATATCTATGAAATTAAATCTTAAAAATGTTGTATGAACAAGATCTTGTAAATCTTGCTATTTGTCCATGTCCAGCCATATCCCTACTTCCTGATTCTGTTAATATTATATAAATCATGAACAGTAAGTTACGTAATTAGTATCAACAATTAAAACACGCACCGACTATAGCATGCCACTTTAGAAAAGATGCCCAGATTTAATGCATGCTTGGATATGAAAACACGCTCAGACCCATGTATAGGCTTAGACTTAAAAATCCACATATGCTTAGACTTGTAAAAATGTGCACCGACCTCATGTAAAGGTGCTCAGACTTCATGCCATGCAAATTTGAAATCATGCACAGACCTCATTATGCATAGACCCAAAAACATGCACGCACCGAACCTGGTTTAGTGGTAGACAAAGGATGCACCAACCTGATGTGCACTGACCCTATTCAGCGTAGGTATAGGTGGATGTGCACCGACCTCAGTTCTGCGCATTGCAAACATGCACCAACCTTGGCGTGCATTGGCTGGACTATGCACCAACCTTATAATCTTAAAACCAACGTGCACAGACCTTGTTTGCCAAAGGCCAAAAGATGCACCTACCTTGTATACCTACGGTTACGTATGTGCACAGACCTCGTCGCAAGGGCCAGCAAACCTGCAACGACCTAGAACATGCACCGACCCTGCAGCATGCAAGGGCCAGTAAACCTGCATGGACCCTGTCATGCATGCAGCAAAAGTTGCACTGACCCGTGCACGTAGCAAAGCTGCACCGACCCGTGCACACAGTTGTGGACGCACTTAAATTCGTTTGTAATTGTTTTTATTTGTTTTCTTCGTCTGTTCGTTCGTTTGTTCGATTTATTAGTGCGAGGGTGTGCCAGTCACAAAGTGACGATTTCTGTGGGCTTAAAGAAGCCCGTGGTGCGCTCGTTCTGACTAGTTAGATGATTGTGTGGTCCATGTCGGGACTAAAACCCGTCATGCCATAAAGGCCACGGCATTATTTACATCCCCCATACGGGGGAAAACCCTTGATTGATTGTCGGGAATAAGGGCCCTACAGCCTGAAATTCATGATAACGAAGTGAGAGCAAAAATCTCAGATCGCGTTTAAACAAACCCGCCTAGGGGCATAAATGTTCATAGATACATATATGTCGGTCACTCATGGACCGTTTCATCTCCGAACAGAAGTCTGTGTTTGTAGCATAAAAGATGATGAAAAAATCGCGCAGATGTCTGCCATGGGTACGGCAAGTTAATATGGGTGCGGGATCAGATCTCGGTAGAGGTGGGTCAAGCTGGATGAACTTGTTGGCCCAGAGTGGTTTCGGTCTATGGCCATAACGGGGTTCCTGAGGTCCACATCCGATGCCATGGGGCGTCATTGCTTTTCTCTTCACGCACAGTCCAGGGAGGTGAATCGTAAAGTGTGAAGCCCAAACTCGCCAACGTGTGCCCTCGCAAGCGGATCAACCTAAAGAGGGCGTCAGATTAGGGATGTCAAGGGAGCGCGCCGGATATGGAGTGAGCAAGGGAGGGCGCGCCGTTTTAGCATTCAAAGAAGGAGATGGGGGCTTTTGTGAGTGTTGGGTCCCATAGTGTAGTGCCACGGATCTAGAGTGGGGTGAATAGATCCCTCTTTAAAAATTAAGACCAGTTAAAAATAACTTGAAAGGCTTCACAATCAATCATCATCAAACATGCAGGTAACAAGATCACACACGGAGATTTAGCAATTTGAACTAGCCGTGTACATTGAAAAATTTAGCATCGATATGCAACGCAGTTCATAATCCATCCTGTGAATGGTGGTAGAGGATAAGGAACAATCACACAACCAATCACACACGCACAAAGATTTTTAGGTGGTTCGAGATCACGATGGGTACCCTACGTCCACCCCTCACCACCTCGGTGAGGCTTCACTAAAACGCTACACGAGATAGCACACAGGGACGAACCCCAATACACCACACGCTACTCGACGGCAGCAAACCACACACACACGAGGGCAAACCCTCAACACGGTGCTCAGCACCACACACACACACCAAAATGGGGAACACACCCCAACAGTCAATCCACCCTCGGAGACACCGCTCCGAACACACACACAGTTTTCTCAGTTTAAGAAGTGATCACAGATATACAAGCAAACTCAATAAACATGAACTAGACAAAGGATAACCACAAGAAGGGACAGAAAATGGTTCAGAAGACTCCTTATCAAAATGATGGAACTGGGTTCTTGAGCAACTAGGTTTCTTCTTCTCTTCAATCTAGATTCAGCTCATTTATCGTTTGGAGGAGATATAGCCGTGAAGCTTCAGCAAGGCATCTTCAACTAGGTGGGATTTCATCATCCTCATCCTTGAATCGCACCCAGCTCTCCCTTGAGATGAAGGAGATGAAACTTCATCATCTTCATCCTTTCTCTCTGCAAAACCCAAAAATGTATGTGGCATTAGATGCTTTCTTATTTTTTAAGAAACCCTATCACATAACATATATACCACCTTGGTTGGAGGGGACACGTGGAGGACATTATCCTCCAAGGGCCAATCACAATCAGGCAGAAAAAGGATGAATCGAGCTAGGGCACCCGCCGCTGCGCGAACCGGCGATTTTTTCGGTCGTCGGAAAGTGTCAACCTTAGAGGTCGACACTCGCGATCGGGCATGACAGAACAAGGCTCGAACAGAACACGGCGTATAAAGTGTCGACCCTTGGGGTCGACACTTTCTACCTGTGGCATGGAAACAAGCCACGACAGAAAGGCCCGGAATAAGTGTCGACCTTGTGGGTCGACACTTATGTCTAGGGTTTTGAAAAATGAACCCAGATAGAACCTGGTGATAAAAAGGTCGACCCTTGGGGTCGACTTTTTATCGCCACGTTCGAAGACATAAGTGGGCCGGCTAAGAAAACCAGACCCATGGACAAAGTGTCGACCCATGGGGTCGACATTTTTCCTGAGATAATGCAAACTAAATAAAACATGCATAGGGGTGATTCAAAGAGGATGAAACATTGAATATGAATGCATGCAAGAGAGAAATGGCTATAAAGTAACCCAAATCAAGGATATACCAATTAGAGATAGTTAGGGAATCACTTTGAAAGATGTCCATCCATTTCTCACAATTAACCTCTTCCTACCATACAACCAAAGCAACTTACCCTTCAATTCACACTTGAGATCCTTGTGTCGGTCCACATGCATGTGAAGATCAAATTGGAAGGTTTCCAATCGGTCTTTATATTCAATGCTTGTTCGACACACCTGTCACATTGCATACTGGAAGTTAGTCTTCCATTACACTCAATTTCAAAACATTGAAGTCTATCTCTCATTATTCACTTAATTTCACACTTAAGATCTTGCTTCACAACCATTAAGTGAATCAAATAGGGAAGAGTTAGAAGAGTTTCACCCAGTTCAGTCGGAGACTATTTCTTTCTCACTAGCTCCTGTAAGCATATCAAATTACATGTCAGTTAACTTCATCAAATCAGTTGGCCGTGACATACACTAGTCCATTCATACAAAATGGAGTTTTCTTAGTTCTTTTCAAATCCACAACAACGTATGCAAAATGTTTACATGGAGGGCAGTCACATGGTATTTAGTTCATCATCAAAATTCCTTAAAACACGGTTGTGCACGGGGTTCAACAATCTCCCCCTTTTTGATGATGACAAATACTATGTGCAATTTGACGAAAAGGTGTAGACAGATAAAGAGATTTCAATGAAGTCTTCTCACATCTAGCATTCTAGGCGTGAAGCCATGCTTAACAATTGAATGACATCCTGTAGACCATTTGATAACACAATCAAGAATATGATGCATTCTAACCACAAATTAAAATACCATGCAGCATTAGTGATGAATCATCCATCAAACATCCAAAAGTGAGACAATATCATAATAGAAGCAAAGGTGATCATTCCACATGATAAACACAAGTCCACAGAGAGTTTCATTCACTAATTCAAAATAACTGATTAACTTCAGCATTGTTCATAAGACAACCACAACCACTGTCTATATCTGGACAGCTATGTCCACAAAATAAACAAGTCCAAGTCCTCTACAAAAGTAAACACAAGACACCCATGTCCACAAGATAAGCATTAACCCTAAGATACCAATTGTCACAAGACACATAACCATAACCAAAACCGAAGCATAAACCACAAAGTGTCCACATAACAAGACACAACCATAACATCCACACATGGTATCATCCACCCACATATAGCACATTTCATCTCCCCCTTTGTCATCAACAAAAAGAGTGGTAAGGGGGAGAAGTTAATTAGCTTGGTCATGAGAGCTAGGGTGCTAGAGATCAAAATCTCAAGGAGAGGCAGGAGGTGTGCGTGGACGCCTTAGAAAATCAGAGAGATCATCAAACTTGGAGTTTTGAATGCCAATTGTAAAATGGAGCGAGTCAATGGAGTTGGCCATGGCAGCGAACTTCTGAAGATAAGTATCATGATGATGCTTCAGTTCCTTTACTTCCCGTGTGAGGTCATCTGCAGATTCTCTAACATTGCTCACTTCATCAGCTAGTTCATCAAATTTGGTGCTCATTGATGGAGCGGTTGAAGATGTGGCCTGTGATCCTCTTGTTCTGGCAGTTCTATTGATGGGTTATTCATCATCTTCATCTTCATTTTGGCCAGACCCTGCTTTAGGGGCTTTTCCTTTCTTTGACGGAAGAGTACGAACAAGAACACCATTTATCACTTCATATCCCATGTTGGTGCAGATGGATGGGATAGTATAGATGTCGCCATCCTTAATTGGATGACTGACCTGCTGACTCAAGTCAATATGCAAAGACTGAAAAATTGGTGTTAAAGCAGCTTCATATGGTAAATTTCAATTCTTGGGCTTCCTGCAACTGGTTATGTACTCCATCATCACCACTGGAAAGTTGACCGGTTCTCCACTCATGAATTGAACAAATAGGAATTTGTGCATGTCGGTTACTTGTTCCTATACCCTGATCTTGGCAATAGAATAGTGGTCATCATGTGATGCAAAATTCACTGAAGGGATGGGAATTCATTTGCATTGAGCTTGGGTACACACCCAGGTGTTGCTACTTTATCTGTCATAAGTTCATATGCAAGTTCTTCGGAATAAATAGCTTCTCCATATAACATTCCACTATCCCAAGGCAGATTTAGGGCTTTTCCTATCAACTAAGGAGTTAAAGGAACAGAATGCCCATTGACCTCAGTGTACAGTTCATCATTTTTGACAACCATATTTGCATAGAATTGATGAACTAGGGAATGATAAACTCTTCGGTGATCTGACATGAATGAAATTAAATTTGGCTGCTTCCTCAAGAGCTCGACTAACCTTGGCAGATTCTTTTCAATGCTCCTGAAATCGACCGCACGAGGGCGCAATACTTTCCTTTCAGCCAGCATTTTCATCTCAGAGGCTCTTTTCCTTCTTTCAACCTGGGCTTCCTTGTCCTTGCGTCGTACCTCTTTTAGGATGTGGGCTTCCTCCCTTTCTAAGACCGATCTCTTCTTGGGTGCCATATGTGCAGCTTGGATAGCAGATGGAGGATGTAGATGCAGCAGTGAGATCCTCGAGCAGGTGGAGGGCTACCTCTGAACGGACACACCACAAGCAGCTCCTTCTTCAACCGGCTGTGCTTCAAGGAGGGCGCCTCGATAGCTTCAAGAGGAAGAAGTAGGGGCGAATGCCGCCGCTCGTCGGAGGATGCTCCTGAAAGAGATGGGGTGGATGGAGAGAAACTAGGGCTGGAGGAGGAATGGAGAAGAAGAGCCGCGGAGGCTTGGGAAGTGGGGGATCGACCGTGGGGTGTGCGGATGGAACGATAGGGCAGAAGAAGATGGGTGGTGAAAAGGGTTTAAAGAGAAGAGAAGGGGGTTGGGGTTCGACCAGAAAAGAGACCCAAGTGAGATTGGGTTCGAACCAAGAGAGCAACCGGTGTGAAGAGTGAACCGTGCGGTCCGGTTCACGTGGAGATGTTTCTGTCTGGCTAGAAATAGAAGGACACGCGATAAGAGTGTCGACCTTGGGGGTCGACACTTCTTCTGCACTTTGAAAAATCAAGAGAAATGCAGTGAATTGAAGGCCAATTGGACCAAACATGATATCCACTAAATGATAAACACAAAATGGGCAATGTGTGGGATGCTCAACTGAGAGAAGTTGATTATGGACAAGGGAAATCAAATACCCACACTTGGATGATCAACTCAATTAAACATGCAAGCTTTCATTTCTAATAACCAACACAAATCATTGAAACTGAAATGTTGCATGGAATAGGCCAAATTTCAATTGAGCACACTTCATCCTCATGAATAGCAATAAAGCCAGGATTGCTTACCTTATCTCCTTCCTTCTGAGCACTTCACTGAACTGAAGATTAAAGTATTTTAGGGTCACCAAGTGCAATCTAATAACCATGTGCATTAGAACTTGTGGTCAATGAATTATGAGACAAAATGTGAGGAATTGACACAATGTCAGAGTAGTGACTCAACGCATAAAAATATTTCAATCAGAATTTGTATTCCTTTTACCCATCATAGTTTTCAGTTGGTCACATGGGAGTGTTTCTAACCGACTCAGTTTAACAATCAAACCGACATGGTTTTCTCTTTAGCAAAATCCATTTTAGAGGAAATTCAGGGAATATGAGTGCGATTGCAGATTCAAAGAAAGTTATGTACAACAATTGTGGGGGTTCAACAATTGAGTTCTTATAATGCAATTTAAGCATGCATGCATACAAACAAGCATACATAGGTATAAAATCAAGCATGAAGGTCCCTCAGGGACGGGTATAAAAAGAATGCAATAGATTTGAGCAAACATGTCCATGAACCATATTAACATGGTTGTGCTTACAATTAGACGTACTGCTTGACCATTGATGATCAACTAATTCTGGAAATACATTCAAACAATCAAGCTCAGATTCAACATGTGAACAATGAATAATGACTTTCAAAGCAATATGGATGATCATGTGTTCTAAGTAACACTAACAAGAATCTCTCCTCCCTACATTTCAATACAGAATGCTCGGCTTTTGGTAGCTTCGCACAGTCCCATACAATTTTGTATTTATTTTATATAGCAACATGACTAGCCTTTTGACATGATGCATGCCCTTTGTTTCAGGAGCAATTCCCGGTTACTCGGTATCGTCATTTATGACAATGTGGATAAGACACTTTCTGATGTGATTTTCCTCCTTTATTTCAGGGGGGATTCCCGATGTACTCGATGTCAAATCACACTTATTCACTTTTTGGAGGGATTGACAGCTTTTTCCTCACGAGTCACTTGACTTTAATGTAGGGGTTTAAGAATCCTTAAAAGTGTTTAGTGGAATAACAGAGATCCCTATTGAATGAAGTCAGTTGTATCAAGGTTCCATATGAAGTGAGAGATTGAACAGATAGTAGAACATGAATTAGCCTTTTCAAGGTTTTGTCTCCCCCTAAGTGTATGCACGGTTGACAAACCAAAAAGACCTTGTTAAGATGTGTCATGAACCATTCATGCTTTTATCAATGCAAGTTTATTTAACAAGGTTGTTTGGTCGTAGAAGAGTTCAAAAAGAGACGGATGTAAATTATATACATTCAAGCATGTCAAAATGATGTATTCAAGCAAGTTGATTGCCGGTACGTGGCGAAGTACGTAGGTCCGAAGACCACACTCACGCATGATGAAAGTTTCCAGGTGGACTTAATCTACCTATCCACTGACACCATTTTATATACCGGTGAATCATGCCATTCATGCACACGAATATGAAGTTTATGCAAGTCTGTACATCAGCGTGACAGATGACTAATTTTTATTTGCATTCACAAGTGTTCAAAAAGGTGTGATGTGTATTGATGTAAGATGTGTGTGATCTATGTGTAAAATTCAACTATGTGTAAAATTTCAACTCTTATTCACAAAAAGAGACGAGTGTAGCTTGTAAAGACTTTGTGAACAACTGCAAAGTTATAGTTATTCACACAAGAAAACATGAGTGGAAGCTAATAAACTCTATGAACAATTGCAAAAGATTGTTGTTCAAACGTGAAAGTAAAAGTGGAATGTATTACCACAATAGCTCATCAATTTTCTTGCCTTGGAGGAATTTTATTCTATTGACAGCTTCTTCCATCACAAAGCATTCCTGCAAGACAAAATCTTCACTGTGATGTTTTGGGAACCCAAGCCATCTTGGGTCCCTGGGGGTTAGGTGCACCGCGATTTGTGACTCTCCACAGTTTCCTTGCATTCATATCATCAAGGTGTGATAATGAGCAATCATTCATGACATGTCCCACATAACCACGGTAATGACAATACACACGTGGTTTCAATTTCTTTGGTTGGACATAAGCATTGGACTTTTGAGCATGTCTGGGGGGTCTATAATTTTGAGTGTGCAACTTAGGTTAGACATTTAACAACCAACAGAATCTCATAGTATGACCCATTTTCCCACAATGAAAGCATTCAACCTTCCTTTTCTGATGAACTTGAGATTTACTGTTATGCATCTTACAAGCATTCAAGTCATCATCTTTCATTAAGTTACAATCATGCATTAAATGTCCAAGCTTAACACAATAGTGACATGAAGTATTGTTGTGTTTTGGAGCTTGGGATTTCACATCAAGTTTCTTTGCATGCATAATGGGCTTTTGTTTGACCGATGAAGGGGTATTTGGTGTACTTGAGGAACTAGAAGCATGCACAAATGAAGTTTTTGTTTTCAAATTAAATGCTTCCTTTTTACTAGGATTGTATCCTAGACCTTCCCGTTGGAAGTTCACCTTAGTTCCCAAGAGTTTGTTTAGATTCTCTTCACCACTTACAAACTTGCCCAATGATTTGTTCAGGTCAACGATTTCACTTTGAAGTGAAGCAATTACAAGTTCACAAGACAGAATTTCATTTTCACAAGAAGTGACCTTTTCATTTAGAGTGGCATTTATCATCTTGTAAGATTATATTTCCTGTTCTAGAATACTTACATTCTCACCTTCTTGAGCGACCATGTACTTGCCTTTTTCAAATGTCAAAAGTCTTTCACACATGGTCGAATTTAATTGTTTCAGATTTTCAAGTTCAGGTTTCAACAGATCATTTTCTTTTTCAGATTTCTCGAGGTACTTCAGTTTTCCCTTCAGCAAGGAGATTTGAATGAGCAAAACATCATTGTCCCCTTTTAGTCTTTCATTCTTATCCAGAAGAGGATTGGCATCTATTTCTGAATCAAGAAGTTTATCAAAGAGTTTATCATCATCTGATAAAGAATCTTACTTACTTTTTAGACTCTCTTCAGTTTCCTTAAGCAATGAAACTTGGCATTTCAGAAATTCATTTTCTTTCTCCAGTTCTTCAATTTTTGAAATTCGATCAATGCATTTCACACAAGAAAAATTATCATGGATATTTTCATTAGTCCTTTTCTTCAGTGCTTTGTTTTCATGTTTCATCTTTTGATATTTTTCTGACAGTTCTTCATAGGCATCTACTAAATCTTCGAAAGATAGTTCATCTTCATCTGATTTAGAGCTTACCTCCTCAGCACTTTCATCACAGGTTTGATAGATATCATCAACCATTAATCCCTTTAGTCCTTGCTTCTCTTGAGCTAGCATCAATTTGTCCATAATTTCTTTTGCGGTTCTGCAAGAGGTGACAAATGTAAACCTGTTAGTATTGACAGAATTTTTTAGAAATCTCAAAATTGTAGCATTTTCATGACTCTTTAGTCTGTCTCGGTTGAACCACTTGGTCTCATCCCGAGGCAGCTTATGAGGACCATTGTTAACTAGTTTCCACATATTTGGATAAATTGAGTTTATGGTCCTACACATTCTTCCCAGCCATGAGTTAAAGTCATCACCATTATAAATAGGTAAAGAAGTCAAGGAAGCAATATCTAAAGAAGCATTCATCATTCAAAACTACACTAGGATCCCTCTGAAGATTGTTTGATCTAATATAACAGAGCCGGGCTCTGATACCAATTGTTGGGTCCCACAGTGTAGTGGCACGGATCTAGAGGGGGGTGAACAAATCCCTCTTTAAAAATTAAGACCAGTTAAAAATAACTTGAAAGGCTTCACAATCAATCCTCATCAAACGTGCAGGAGACAAGATCACACACGGAGATTTAGCAATTTCAACTAGCCATGTACATTGACAAATTTAGCATCGATATGCAACGCAGTTCATAATCCATCCTGTGAATGGTGGTAGAGGATAAGGAACAATCACACAACCAATCACACACGCACAAAGATTTTTAGGTGGTTCGGGACCACGACGGGTACCCTACGTCCACCCCTCACCACCTCGGTGAGGCTTCACTAAAACGCTACACGAGGTAGCATACGGGGACAAACCCCAATACACCACACGCTGCTCGATGGCAGCAAACCACACACACACGAGGGAGAACCCTCAACACGGTGCTCAGCACCACACACACACACACACCAAAACAGGGAACACACCCCAACAGTCAATCCACACTCGGAGACACCGCTCCGAACACACACACAGTTTTCTCAGTTTAAGAAGTGATCACAGATATACAAGCAAACTCAATAAACACGAACTAGATAAAGGATAACCACAAGCAGGGACAGAAAATGGTTCAGAAGACTCCTTATCAAAATGATGGAACTGGGTTCTTGAGCAACTAGGTTTCTTCTTCTCTTCAATCTAGATTCAGCTCATTTATCGTTTGGAGGAGATATAGCCGTGAAGCTTCAGCAAGGCATCTTCAACTAGGTGGGATTTCATCATCCTCATCCTTGAATCGCACCCAGCTCTCCCTTGAGATGAAGGAGATGAAACTTCATCATCTTCATCCTTTCTCTCTGCAAAACCCAAAAACGTATGTGGCATTAGATGCTTTCTTATTTTTTAAGAAACCCTATCACATAACATATATACCACCTTGGTTGGAGGGGACACGTGGAGGACATTATCCTCCAAGGGCCAATCACAATCAGGCAGAAAAAGGATGAATCGAGCTAGGGCACCCGCCGCTGCGCGAACCGGCGATTTTTTCGGTCGTCGGAAAGTGTCAACCTTAGAGGTCGACACTCGCGATCGGGCATGATAGAACAAGGCTCGAATAGAACACGGCGTATAAAGTGTCGACCCTTGGGGTCGACACTTTCTACCTGTGGCATGGAAACAAGCCACGGCAGAAAGGCCCGGAATAAGTGTCGACCTTGTGGGTCGACACTTATGTCCAGGGTTTTGAAAAATGAACCCAGACAGAACCTGGTGATAAAAAGGTCGACCCTTGGGGTCGACTTTTTATCGCCACGTTCGAAGACATAAGTGGGCCGGCTAAGAAAACCAGACCCATGGAAAAAGTGTCGACCCATGGGGTCGACACTTTTCCTGACATAATGCAAACTAAATAAAACATGCATAGGGGTGATTCAAAGAGGATGAAACATTGAATATGAATGCATGCAAGAGAAAAATGGGTATAAAGTACCCCAAATCAAGGATATACCAATTATAGATAGTTAGGGAATCACCTTGAAAGATGTCCATCCATTTCTCACAATTAACCTCCTCCTCCCATACAACCAAAGCAACTTACCCTTCAATTCACACTTGAGATCATTGTGTCGGTCCACATGCATGTGAAGATCCAATTGGAAGGTTTCCAATTGGTCTTTATATTTAATGCTTGTTCGACACACCTGTCACATTGCATACTAGAAGTTAGTCTTCCATTACACTCAATTTCAAAACATTGAAGTCTATCTCTCCTTATTCACTTAATTTCACACTTAAGATCTTGCTTCACAACCATTAAGTGAATCGAATAGGGAAGAGTTAGAAGAGTTTCACCCAGTTCAGTCGGAGACTATTCTTTCTCACTAGCTCTTGTAAGCATATCAAATTACATGTCAGTTAACTTCATCAAATCAGTTGGCCGTGACATACACTAGTCCATTCATACAAAATGGAGTTTGCTTAGTTCTTTTCAAATCCACAACAACATATGCAAAATGTTTACATGGAGGGCAGTCACATGGTATTTAGTTCATCATCAAAATTCCTTAAAACACGGTTGTGCACGGGGTTCAACAGTGAGGAGGGTTAAAACGACGCGGTGGAAGGGTGGCCGTGCCATTTTAACTCACGCCAGAATAGCTATATGGGGTTATTTCTGTTGTGCCCATGTGATCATTTGAGTCTTCCTGTGGTTTGGGTCATTCGACATCATCTTGTGGTCATTTGAGTTATTGGATATTCTTGGTTTTGATAATAGCTAAACACTATAAGTCATTATTATTTTCGACTCTCATATGATTGACATACGTGATGTTTTGTTCATGACAGATATGCCAATGAATGGACAATGAAGTGAGTAGAAATGGAAAAAGTGAAAGCTCAATGATTGCACCCTCGCACGCGGATCGACCTGTGCGGTCAGGTCGCGGGGAAATGAGAACTTCAAGACAGTCAAGGTTGATGCCACAAATGAGAACAGACTGCTAAAGGACTAAAGCGACTCAGCTAAAGGGGTTAATGGACTGAACCGGGAAGACCCGGGGTCTGCCCAACTGGCGGTCGACCGCCAGCACAGGGGCAGTCGACCGCCCCAGCCAGCAGCTCCCAGTCTGCACGAGTCTCAGTGGCGGTCGACCGCTAGCCCAGCAGCGATCGACCGAAAATTACAGGGACCATCCGTCTACAGCGTTTCTCAGTAGCGGTCGACCACCCGCTTCTGCAGGTCGACCGCCAGCCCTGAGCCTTCAATGTTGACTTTGTTTTCCAATTCGAGAAGAGCCCCTTTCCTTGTATTTGTTTAACCCCAAAGTCACCCAATCCCCCATGGATTGTGGATCTAGTGTGGGGGATGTCCAAGGACCATTCAAAGTCTATAAAACCAATACAAGAGTGTTGGAAACCCTAAGGCTAAGAGGGGAGATCAAAGGAGGCTGCAAGGGTGTGTTCAAGGGAGAGGAGTTCGAGTACTGTAGCCGTGAACAGTACTCCGGGAAGAAGTTCTTCATCAAATCCTCAAGTGATTTAAGCTACTTCAAGAGGAGATCAACCCCAAGCCAAGTGAAGATAAAGGTGTAACCATCATCCTCTTCCTCACCTCAAGGTGATCCATAGAAGCTCATTCTCAAGGGAGATCAAATCTGCATCCTTCATCTTCTTCATCAACTCAAGGTGATCCAAGGAAGACCATGTCACAAGGAAGAAGATACCATTGAAGAATCAGATTCAAGTTTCAGCAATCTCAGAGAAGATCTTTTCTCTTTGAGCATATTCTATATCTTGTTTGAGTGTTTTCATATCTTGTTCTTTTTCATTTCATTCAAACATTTGAAACTGAAGATCGTCCCTACCGGTGGTTAGTAGGAAGGCAATCGGAAGTTATCCGATCTGCGGTGTTGATGTCCCTACCTATGGTTAGTAGTGTTGGGTATATGTTCTCACATTATTTTTGACCCTAGTTTTGATGATAACAAATATTGTGAGTTTGTGGGAGCAAAACATTGTGTGTGGTTTAACGAATTCAAAACATTGTGTGTTTGGAAGAGCATGTGTTCTTAATGACATTTGATAAAAGCATATCACACTCTTGAAGCATCATATTCCTAAAGTGAGTGTGCTTAGTTTTGAGAAACTTGGGTTTTAACTTGACTTCATATGGTTTCATGTGTGAATGATTTGCATGCATCTAGTTTTTATGAAGATACCATGACTTGAGCCTCATGAATGATCATCTATGCAATATTTGCTCACATAGTGAAAATGAAGTGTTTGATGTCTACGATTGTTGATATCTTGCATGCTCAAGTGATTTAAGCTTTGACTAAAAATCTAGGTTGTTTTCATGAACATCTCCCATGAGATGTTATTGCTTTGAATGTGTTTCATGCATCCTTAAAATGAGGTTTTTGAGATTTTCACATGTGCTCAATTGATTCACATAAAACTTATTGAAATGTGATTTACATGGTCCTAATACTTTGATTAATGCATAGTTAATTAATCTTGATTTTTTGGAAATTTTTCTAATGCATAAACGGGGCTAAAACTGCCTTTTCTTGACCCTCAGCAGGAGGGGTCGACCCCTGGGGTCGACCCCTGCTGGACTGTGTGCTGTCTGCATAGCAGTCAGCCCAGCCAACTGCATGGGTCGACCCCTGGGGTCGACCCACTGCCAAGGGTCGACCCCAAGGGTCGACCCCTGTGAGTTGCAATCTTTTTTTGACAGTGGGTCGACCCCAAGGGTCGACCCCTGTGGGTTGCAATCTTTTTTTGACCCCGGCCGACCTCTGTCAGCCCGAGGGTCGACCCCAAGGGTCGACCCTTTCAGAACGGGATTTCCGGGAGCGTTCTAAACCCAATGAAAACCCTTTCAAACATTACCAAAATACCCCCCAATGGTTCCTAAACTTAAATGGATGTTTCTAACACACTTTGGGAGGGGTATTTGGGTCTTTGGGTTAGTCCCCTATATATGCTAATGTGAGATCCTAATTTGTGTATTGTGAACCCTAATGTGCTTATTTTCTCTTGTCTTGTAGGTGAAGAAAGGGGAAAGGAAGGAGAGGCTCTTGCAAGCTTGATTTCATCTCCAACGAATCATCTTTGGAGATCGTGGAAGAAGAGAGGAAGTAGCAGATCGACGAGAGGAACAGGAGGATGCTCGAATCACCGTCGTTCGACCACTCTCCGACTTGAGGCTTAGAGAAGACATTCTACAAACCCTTTCTACTCTTGGGGATTCACTTCTTCATCTTATTTTCATTCATTTGAGTCATTTTCCTTTTGTTCACAAGCATGTATTGAACATATCCTTCATTTTTCTGAACTCCGACTTTTTATGTGTGTTGAACCATTTGCGAACGGTGGTGGATCATTGTGCTGCGGTGTTGCAGCTTGTGTTTGTGGTTAGATCCATTGTGGATCGTGTAGGAGACGTCATCTCCGTGTCTCTTGGAGCGGAAGCTCCGTGCGCTTCATTTGAAGCGAGTGGATCCTCACTGTTTTGGTGAGGGGTGGATGTAGGGAGCCCGTCGTGGTCCCGAACCACCTAAAAATCTGTCTCCATTGTGGTTGGTTGTGGTTTGCTTGTTTACATCATTTTTATTGAACGTGTGAGAACGATAAGCTTGAGAGAATTAATTTCTTCATAGCTTGTATTTCATTCGTTCATCATTTGCGTTAGTAGTTATTTAATTTGCTGCGTTAACTTTAAAATTACCATCGTGTTTGGCGGGGACAATTCAACCCCCCTTCTTGTCCATACGAGAACCTTTGGGACAACAATCTGGTATCAGAGCAGGTCTCTGATTTTAGGACAACCTCGCGGTTGTAGAGAAAAGATCCCCTAGTATGGCCAACAAGGGAATGCTCCCCGAGGGACATTCAGTTCATAGACCTCCTTTCTTTGATGGGACTAATTATCCCTATTGGAAAAATCGGATGATTGTGTTCATGCGAGCACAAGACTATGATAGTTGGAAGGTCATTAACAAAGGTCCCTATGTGTTACCTCCCAATGAGGATGGATGGCAGGAAGAGCATATTAAGAAATCATGTGCTAATTATAAAGCTATGAATATTATTCAGTGCACAATACATCCTAATGAGTACTCACGAATCTCTATGTGTTCATCTGCGCAGGAAATGTGGAACAAGGTTACGGTCATCTATGAAGGCACTTCAGAAGTTCGGGAAATAAAAGCAAATATATTAGTGCGAGAATATGAGCTGTTTGCTATGAAGCATGAGGAAAACATCTCGGAAATGTATGCAAGGCTAAGTGAGATAACAAATAATTTGAAGGCTTTGGGAAAGGAGTATTCTAATCAAGACTTGGTGAGAAAGGTGTTGCGGTTCCTCACACCTCCATGGCACACAAAGGCGACCGTCATCGAAGATTTGAAGGATCTAACCACACTCACGGTGGATCAACTCATCGGATCATTGATGACATATGAAATCAACATCATGAAGCTAGCTGAGGAGGAGAACAAGAAGAAGAAATCCATTGCATTGAAGGCATACCAAGAATCGTCGCAAGACAGTGATGGAGGCTCATCTATGGATAGCGATGAGGAAGAATTGATGGCTCTTGTAACAAGGAATGTCCGAAAATATTTCAGAAGAGCTAGAAGAGATGGAAATCTTCCCAGAAAATTTGTGAGGAGAAACTTCAACAAGAAAGGAGAATCGAGCAAGAAGGAAGAAATCATTTGTTATGAATGTAAGAAGGCTGGGCATATGACAAGTCAATGCCCCGAGCTCCAAAAGAAGCTGAACAAGGACAAGCAAAAGAAAGGCAAAGCAATGAAGGCAACATGGAGTGATGAGGACTCGGATAGCTCAAGATCCGAAGGTGACAAGAAAGGATTGGGCGAGCAATTCCAAAATCTTTGCTTTATGGTGGATGAGGACAGCTCTGAGGTAAACTCCGATTCTGAAAACTATACCCCTGAACAATGGCATTTAGCTTATGTGGATTTGTTTCAGAAGTATAAGAAATCAAAACATGATGTTAAGAAAATAAAGAAGAGATTTTGTGACTTGTTCAACTCTACTAATCCATGTGATAGGTGTAGCTTTTATGAAATGCAAATTGAAATTTTCAAGGAAGAAAAAGAAGAGTTTCAATCCAAGCTAACCTTGTATATGGATGAACTAGAGTGTTTGGAGGCAGAAAAACATCATGCATATGAAAATGTTGCAAAATCAAAAAATGAGAATGATCAATTGGCTAAGGAGTTGGATGATTTGAAATTGAGATTGAGTGGATGTGAGAATTCAAAAAGGGAGTTGGAAACCAACTTAGAAACCATGCATGTTGAATTGAAAAGTTTGAAAGATGTTGCTCAAAAACAATTGAAAGGAAAAGAGAAAATTGTTGAACATGGTGAGGCTAGCAATGAAAATGCCAGGAAGGAGAGAATTGTTGTGGGACGCTCACCCACAAAGAAAAATTCGTTTGTGAATAACAAAGTTCAAAAATCATTTGATTCATATGGCTTTAATGATGTTGACTCATGCATGAACTCTTTTGTTGATAAATCTTACATGCATAGGAGTCGATTTAGAAAGCCAAATGTCACATGCTTCTATTGTGGAATATTCGGCCACTCAATGTATGTTTGAGATTTGATGAGGGCCGATGATGAATATTTTGAAAGAAGAAATAGAATGCATTTCTCTCATAGTAGGACTAACACTTCGGGACCCAAGCTTGCTTGGGTACCTAAATCAACTTGATAGTTGTTTTGATTGTGCAGGTCTGTCTAAGAGCCAAATGGAGCAAATGGTACCTAGACAGTGGATGCTCCAGATATATGATGGGAAATAAGGAACTCTTCTCAGACCTGAAGGAAAAGGATGGTGGACTGGTTATTTTGGCGGAAACGACAAAGGTAAAATTGTGGGAATTGGACGAATAGGTAAGGATTCAAATCAATCCATTGAGGATGTCTTGCTTGTGAATGGTTTGAATCACAGTTTGCTTAGCATCAGTCAACTTTGTGACAAGGGTCACAAAGTCATCTTTGAAAACACACACTGCTCCATTGTAGATAAGGTGTCTCTTGAAATAAAGTTCATTGGTGTTAGAGATGGAAACATCTACTCTGTTGATCTTGAAAATTCTCAAAATAAAAATCTTTGTTTGGTTGCAAATAAATCGGATGATGCTTCGTTGTGGCATTGACGACTTGGTCATGCCAGTTTTAGTGTTATCTCTAAACTGTTTAGAAAAGATTTGGTAAGAGACTTACCAAAACTGAATTTTGATGCAAATAAAATTTGTGATGCATGTGCTATGGTAAAACAGACAAGTGTGTCTTTCAAATCCAAAAACATTGTCACCACCACTAGACCCCTTGAACTTCTTCATCTAGATTTATTTGGTCCCACTAGGACACACAGTCTTGGAGGGAAACTTTATGGGTTTGTTATTGTAGATGACTACTCAAGATTCACTTGGATATTATTCTTAACCCATAAGAATGATGCTTTGCAGGAGTTCGAAGATCTTTGCAGGAACTTACAAACTGATAAGGGGTATCAAATTAAAGTAATTAGAAGTGATCATGGAAGAGAATTTGATAACGATGACTTTGATGATTTTTACAGGAAACATGGGTTTACACACAACTTTTCGGCACCTCGAACCCCACAACAAAACGGAGTCGTGGAAAGAAAGAATAGACACTTGTGGAGATGGCGAGGACAATGCTTTCTGAAAATGGGTTACCAAGGTATTTTTGGGCCGAGGCAGTGAGCACGGCTTGTTACATCATCAATCGTGCCATGGTAAGACCCATACTCAAGAAAACTCCATATGAATTGTATAAAGGTAAGAAACCTAACATTGCATATTTTAAACCTTTTGGTTCTCCATGTTTTATCTTGAATAACTCAAAAGAATATTTGGAGAAATTTGCCGCAAAGAGTGATAGAGGTATATTTCTTGGTTATTCCTTATCATCTAGAGCATATCGAGTATATAATCTACGTACTCTTGTGGTAGAGGAAAGCCCTCATGTTATCATTGATGAATACACATTAAGAATGTCTGACAAAGATAATCATTTTCTTGATGTACGGCATGAAGATGGAGAAGAAAAGAAAGCCAAGGAAAATCAAGATGTGGATCAAGCAGAGTCGAGCAACAAAAATGATGAAGCTCCAGCCCAAATGAAGAGCTTCCCAAGCAATGGACGTTTCCCAAGGACCATCCACAAGACAATGTCATAGGAGACGTGGAACAAGACGTAAGAACAAGGGCTTCAATCAGGGAAGTTGAAGAAATTGATAATCTTGCATTTCTTTCCGATATTGAGCCCAAATCTGTAAATGAAGCATTAAATGATAATTTCTGGATCTTGGCTATGTAGGAGGAGTTACACCAATTCCAAAGGAATGAGTGTAGACACGCCATTCCTGACGTCTCCCGAGAAAGTCTCATATTACTCTACAACGCCCAGCAACGGCTTACGCATTTTGAATCGCTCGAGTGCTTCCTTTTCTTGAGTCTTCTTCCGCCCTTTTCGGCATCCGGAATCGTCTCGTCATGGCATTCAGACGGCATCAACACCAGTCAGACGCATCAGGAGGTTCTGGAATCAAGAAGGGTGTCTGCCGGGCGGCCGCCAACGCTTGAACTGAGGACCCGGGTGGGTCTTAATGGGGGCGTCCAGGCCCCTGGACGCCCCCATTCTTTTAATTTTATTTTTCAAAACCCAAAACACAAATAAAAAATAATATATTAATGGAGGCGTCCAGGCCCCTGGACGCCTCCATAAAAACAAATATATATATATATATATATATATATATATATATATATATATATATATATATATATATATATATATATATGCCAGTTGGCATAAAAAGACAAAACAAAATAAAAATTATACATTAATGGAGGTGTCCAGGCCCCTGGACGCCTCCATAAAAAACAAGCATAAAAAATATATAATGCCAGCTTTGGCATAAAAAGACAAAATAAATAAAAAATAATATATTAATGGAGGCGTCCCGGCCCCTGGACGCCTCCATCAACTCCATCACGGGCGCCGCCCACCGAACGACGGTTTGTCGTGTGTGAAAAAAGCTAAATTATGGAGACGTCCAGCCCGCTGGACGCGCCCATTTCAAAATCACGAGGCGCCGCTCACAAAACCACGCGTTATGTCAAACCGCGTGCGGCCGTCGGTGGTGTTCGGTGGACCTGTTAGGGGCGTCCGGGGCCTTGGACGCCTCCACAAAAATATTCCAAAAAAATTAATAAAAATAGAATAAAATATTAGTTCGGCCCTGATGGAGGTGTCCAGGGTCCTGGATGCCTCCACCCTCCGGAGCCCTATAAATAGAGGCCCACCCCCTCAGTTCTGAAGAGCTTCGAAGAGATCCGATAGGCTGCCGGAGCCCAGAGGCTACCAGAGTCATTTTCTAACCCGTGGGGTCTTTTGTAGGTGGAGGTTCTGCCGGCTTCTCGGGTGCCCACGCTCGCGAGAGGAAGGTCGTCTTCATCCACCGCGCTTCCACGCCATCCCTACGCTGCCGGAGCTCCGCCGGATTTCACCATCGGCACATCCAATAAGCCAATCCTTTCCTTTTATTCTTAGTTCTTTTGCATTCATCATCTCGCATCATCTATCCCCCTTCATAAGGGCGCCTCTTCTTATATACTTCTTGCATCCATCATCTCATTTTCCTCCTACTCGAGTCCAAGAGGGGTTTAAAAGACAACACCAACCAGGTGTGTGTCTTGCCATCATTTCGTTATTTTTATCGCAAGGATTTGAATACTACACCTCCATCTTTCTAATCCACTCGTTACTTGTTTGTCGTTGTTTTGCAAGGGTACCCAAGGAAAGCCCTCTCCGTCGGCCGGTCGAAGGGGGAGGAAGAAGCAACCCGCCATCTCCCGCTCTTGAGGTAGGCGCGATCACTTTCTTTATTTTGGGGTCTTTCGGCCCCTGGCGATCACATATTATTCTCGAGGCCGCGGCGAGTCACTTCCCCAATGGCCGTTTAAATTCCCGTTCTTATATTCTCTTTATATTCTGTTGTATTCTGCTCATATTCTCGAGGCCGCGGCGAGTCACTTCCCCAATGGCCGTTTAAATTCTCGTTCTTATATGTTATATTCTTATCTATTCATATTCCTGAGGCCGCGGCGAGTCACTTCCCCAATGGCCGTTTAAATTCACGTTCTTATATATTATATTCTTATCTAATCATGTTCTCGAGGCCGCGGTGAGTCACTTCCCCAATGGCCGTTTAAATTTCCGCTCTTTATATTCTCCTTATATGTTGTTATATTCTTATCTGCTCATGTTCTCGAGGCCATGGCGAGTCACTTCCCCAATGACCGTTTCAATTCTTGCTATTTTATTTCTGCACCATTCCCGTCCCCCCGAGGTTGCGGCGAGTCACTTCCCGCTATGGCCGTTTAACCCCCATATCTTGCTATATTACATTTGTCCCGCTCGCCCCGCTGGAGCAATCTCCCGTGGTGGCCCCTTCTCTTTTCTCTTATTTCTGTGTTGCAGCAAACAAAAAGAAGGAGCCCGCGCCCTCTGCGTCCTCTTCGCACCCCGAACCGCGTGACGTCGCTCACAGATTGACGATCACGGTGGGACCTCTACTGCTTCCTTTCGGCTACCCTTGCAAGTTCGGCACCATCTGTGCCTCTCCACCTTGGCTCCCGCGCGCGCCCTTGTTGTGCTCACGGCAGCACTGTCAGTTTTGATTGGTTGTTTGTTTATTATATGTCTGTTATTTCTATTGTTTTCCCACTCCATATCTCTGTCAGCATTTCATTGCATGCATCCATCCCTCTTTTCTATCCTTTCTTCATTTTTTTTGAGGATCACCCTTTCCCGGTGAACGAAGGACTCTCCGTTTGGGAATTCCTCTCAACAGACTAGAATCTCCTACACTGGGACCTCCGTAAGTCCCCGACATCGAAGAATCTCCTCTTCGTTCACTGGGCCGGTTGTACCATTGAAGTTCCCCGGAGTTAGTCATTTCATTCGTGGTGAGACGAGAGACCCTAGCTGACACGGTGGTGAAACAAAAATAAACTAGGGTCCCTATTTTGTGTGAACTTCGGACCTCGCTAAAAGCACAAAAAATCATCAAAATCAAAACACAAAAAAGGCGTAAAGGCATCAACTTGTTTGATAATCTCTGCTACCTGCTTGCTAGTGTATGTTTTTACGTTCTGGGAAAACTGTGTGCATGGCTCACGAGTCTTTTGAGGAAAACCACCCTAGTCGTGGTTTGTCAGCCGACCCGCGAGTCTATGCTATGGACTCGGGTCCTTCTCATGAGCTCTCGCATGAGGTGCAGGTTATTGCCGGGGACACGTCCCCACCACAGGATATCTCTTCCTTACTGGGCGTCCTCGCCAACACGGAGCTTACCTCTGAACAGCTCCGGGCCTTCCAGGCCATTCTAAAGGGGAAATCTGTTTCCCCCACGCCCCAGGAATCAACTCCGGTCATCGCACCTCTCCAAGAGTCCGTGCAGGCCATTCCATCTCCTCCATTGGCGCAAGCCATCCAGTCTCCCTCACTTCAAGGACAAGCGAGCCAACAACCACCCTCATTCCAGTTCCCGTCACAATATCAAACTCCCGTTGTTCCCCACACACCGCTTCAGCCAGGGCCAACTGTCGGCGGTCCGACAGCTCCCTCTCATTCCGGGTTCCCCCCTCAAGTCTCCGGTTGACAGTTTCTCCCCCAGTGGCAAGTGCCACCTCCACCTCCAGAGGAGCTCGCCCAATCGCTCCTCAATAGGTTCAATTGCATGGACGAGCAGTTTCAAAATCTAAGAAGGATGGTGGACGTGAAAGCCACCCCGGAGGTTACTTTGCCCATCCTTCCCGTCATTCATCTTCCTCCCTCCGAAATGCCCACGTACCGCAGATACAATGGTACCGGCAACCCCTTCATTCACCTCAAAGATTTCATGTATGAATCCTCCTATTGGAAAATCGATCAGAGGTCCCTTGCATACCTCTTTCGGAGATCATTGGATGGTCCCGTGCTTGAGTGGTTCTATTCCTTGGAGCCCCGCGAGACCGAGAATTTTGAAATAGTCCAGAGAAGGTTCTTGCAGAAATATAGGGATAGGGTCGGTCCCTCACTCTCCATTACCGACCTAGTGGCCAAAAAGATGAAGCCCGACGAGGATTTTGTCCGCTATGCTGATAGATGGAGGTCTCTGGCGGAAAGAATAAGGGATACCCTCTCTGAGCCCGAACAAGTGAAGATGATTGTGTCTAATGTAACCCCACAGTTCAGACACGTCCTGGCCATGAATAAACTTACTACAATGGAGGAACTCTATGAAAGGGCCCGATACATCCAAACCCAGTTAAAAGACTCCCCCATTATGAACATGTTTGAGTCGTCGAAGCCCAAAGTGGTCAGAAAGACAGGCGCTGGTGTCCCAGGCGGAGCCACAGAAGGGGTCGTGACAAATGAGCAAGTGGGTGCGGTCAACAATGCCAACTATGCAGTCAACCCAAGGCCTCCACAAATGCCCCGACTTCCCCTCCAACCAGGTCCTTTCCCTCTTCGTCCTCCACCCCAAAATAATCTACCCCAGGATAATATGCCTCCATTACGCCAACCCCAGCAACAACAACCACAACCTCAGCAACAACAACCACCGCTTCAGTACAACCAAGTTCCACCCCCGGGGAACTATGGTCCCCAACAGCAACAAAGGAGGCCACTCGGTCCCAAGAGAGCCTATTATCCACCATTGCCAGAAACCTTAGTAGACATTTTTAATGCCCTCATGGCATCAAACCAACTTGCCCTACCCAGAGAAAGGCCCGTGTGGCCCCCAAATGTTGATACCTCCAAATACTGCGTCTACCACAGGCAGCCAGGACACACAGTAGATTACTGCTTCCATTTCAAAGATTACATCCACGATATGAATGATGAATATCAAATAGATTGGGATGAAATGAGACGATACGTCGCCGCTCTTAAGGCTAGGAGACCTCCTCATAGGCCACAGCAGCAGTTACAACAGCAGCAGCAGCAGCAACCACAACAACAACAACAGCCTCAGCAGGCCCCACAACAACAGCCCGACATGGGCATAATCCAGAATCCATTACCGGAGCACCAACAGCCCAATCATCAGGTTAACCCCATCTCCTCCTTCCCGGAAGTCGGGAGAGAGCAGGTGTGGCACCAGGAAAGTACCTCTATTCTTTCTTCCTCCAACCCCATCGTCATGCAACCCCCTCGCCTTGCCCGGGTAGCACCTCTCTCTCATCAACCCACGTCAGTATCGCCTTCACCATTTTCACTACCATTACGCCCTCTCATCCGTACACCGATCTCCTATCAACCGACACTCTCCACTACGCCTTCACACCCTCTCATCTTCTCTCACTCCCCCACTTTACCATCCACCTCTACCACATTTACCCCTACGCCTTCTAAACCCCTTATCATCCGTCAACCATACATAACCCCGTCTTTCTCCACCGTATCACCACTAATGCCTTCAAAACCACTCATTACCCATCACCCACCTCAAAATCATTGCCCACTTCAAGCCCTACCCACTTCTACTTCGTCTCCACCTCCACCTTCCAGACCCCTTATCCTTCATAATCCGCGTAATATCCCCTCTACCTCCACCATGCCTCCACCTAATAAACCCCTCATCAGAATCCCTACTCCCGTCATCACCCCTGCTTCATCAACCATTCCTCCACCGCTACCCCTCAAATCCCTGTTAAAACCCACTGCTACCCCCACAGAGGTACAAAAGCCGCAGGCAATGGTGCTCCGGAGTGGAAGGATTTTCCACAGGGTTTTCCCCCACAACAGTCAGAATCCTGAGCAATCTCAGCCAGAGAAGGATGATGGAGAACAACCAGAAAGAGCTATCCCTGGAACACAGTATGATCTATTAAAACATTTGGACAAGACGCCTGCTCGGATCTCCATCCTGGAGCTTCTTCAAAGATCCACATCCCACCAGGCAGCCTTAATGGAGTACCTTCAAAGAGTCATGGTTAATGAAGACCTCCCCGTGGAGAAGATTTCGACTGTCCTGACCCTAACAGACACACAACCGGCCATCATGTTCCACAACTACGAGCTCGCTCCCAAGGAAGCTCGGAAATATGCATTGTGCATTTCAATAAAAATCAATGGGGTATCCATAAACCCGTGTCTTGTGGACACGGGTGCGTCCATAAATGTGATCTCCATGAGCACTCTTCAGTTGTGTGGGATCGACGAGGAACAAATAAGACCTTCCTCGATCACGGTCACGGCCTATGACAATAGCAAAAGGCCACCGCAGGGGATGATTATTCTGAAGGCAGAACTAGGCCCCATGTCAATTCCCACAGAATTCCATGTCCTCGACATGGACCCCACATTCAAGGCTATACTGGGTCGCCCTTACATTGAAGCCATGAATGCTGTGCCTTCCACCAACCATCAGTGCATGAAGTTTCCTTACAATGGGAGAATTATTAAAGTGATCAGTACACCTGTCCTTCACATAGTGGATGCTATCAACACCTCTCTGCCCTCTGTTTGGCCGTCTCATCGGCCCATATTATCACTACTGGATGTACGTGATTCATCTCACGTTCCACTAGCACCAAAGGAGCCGGTCAGGACAACCGCAACATCATGTCTCCCTTTTCACTCCAAAGGTTGGGAGATTATGAGGAACATCGGCTATCAACAGGGTAAAGGTCTGGGCGCACAATTACAGGGTATGCTCAAACCGCCAAAGGAAATTAGGCCGAACCGTAGGTTTGGCCTAGGCTTCAAAGGACCGTTCAGGGCGGATTGGAAGCCCCTCACATGGACTCTATCAAACCACTTCAACAGAGGGCCCGTTGTTCAGATGGGAGATTACCCACGAGAAGCATATGGGGGATCACATGCTATATATTTGGCTGAAAAATGTTCGAGGATCACCAAAAGAGGCAAGATCAAAGATCCGGAATGCGAGTGGAACAAATGGTTCGACATACGGGACATTTCCGTTGCATTGGAAAGAATGTTCTCGTCTCCGCAACTTGAAGGACCGCCATTGATCTCCGGAATACCAGAGAATATTACCACTCTTGCCAAGGTTCCAAACTATCCTCGTCCTCGCCAGAAGGACTCTGTCATCGACGGATCTTCATCCGTCCTCAACATTGCCGTCGACGGCTCATTAGCCGCCATCTTCTCCATCCACTCGTCTCAGCCTTTGCTGATATCTTCTTCCTGGGCCAGACAATTGTCTGATGATCTTCCCAGATCCCCTTCTCTGTTTACATACCTACGCGGGCTTTTCAACCCGCGCCAGGTCTTCAACCATGATCTGCTCTATGAGCCTCACAATCCTCTAGCCATAACCACTTTTCTCTCTCCTCCAATCTCTTTTCACTGCTTTGTCATTAAAAATGAAAACGAAAAAAAAACGTCAATTTTTAAACTCCCCAACAACACATCTTCGTTGAGGAAACCTCCTACATCTCCCACGGGTGCGTACCGCCTTGCGGACCACCCGTCCAAGGTCCGATGAGCGACCTCTTCTACCCCTCCTCTGAGGGGTCTTCTCCTGTACATTCTACACCATCCTCTTCATCTTCCTCTTCTTCTGTAAATATTGTCAGTCAATCTAGGAATGATAGGCCAAGGGTAGTACCTAGGAAGAAATCCAAGGGTAGGTAGATCCCTCGTCGATTCCTTCTGGATTTAGCCGCCAGGTGTCAAGCCCTCCTTGCCATCCCCCAGTTGCTAGAAAATCCCATCCGGCTACCAGAAATAGAATGTGAGGGCGACTGTGCATTTGATGAAGGGTATGGAGTCTACGAGATCACGGATGAAGAATGCCCCACTGAAGATGAGAGTGAAGAATATGAGGATGCGGCGGGCGCATACGCTAGTGGAATAAGGAGATTCGACGAGCCGTCAACCGCCGTAGAAGAATCCACCAAAGAAGTCAACTTGGGAACTGAGGAAGACCCTAGGATCATCCTCATAAGTGACAACCTACCACCCTCTGAAGAAGAGGCATTAATTGAGGTTCTCAAGGAATATAAGGACACGTTTGCATGGAGCTACGAGGATATGCCGGGTCTGGATTCAACCTTGGTCGAACACCGTTTAACCCTAAAACCAGGGTCCGTCTCGGTAAAACAAAGGTTAAGGCGTTTCCACCCTCAAATGGCTTTGAAAATGAAAGAAGAGGTCGATAAGCTCCACAAAGCCAGGTTCATTAGAGTCGTTCTTTATCCTCAATGGGTGGCGAACATTGTCCCGGTCATGAAGAAAGATGGGAAAGTCAGGATTTGCATCGACTTCCGGGACCTTAACCGCGCGTGTCCAAAGGATGATTTTCCCTTGCCTTACATTGATGTGTTGATCGATAACACGGCAGGCTACGAGACCCTCTCCTTCATGGATGGATTTTCATGATATAATCAAATTCGTTTGGCAGAAGAGGATCAGGAGAAGACGTCATTCACTACCCCTTGGGGAACATACTGTTACGTGGTCATGCCTTTCGGATTAAAGAATGCTGGAGCTACTTACCAAAGGGCGATGATGGCCATATTTCATGACATGATGCACATATATCTGGAAGTGTATGTGGATGACTTATTGGTAAAATCAAGGACCAGGATGGAACATCCAGAAGTTTTGGCTAAGGTCTTGCAGAGGTCAAGGGAGTTCCAACTGAAAATGAACCCGAAGAAGTGTGTGTTTGGTGTGTCGTCAGGTAAATTGCTAGGGTTCATTGTGAGCAAAAGAGGGATCGAGATAGATCCCGACAAAGCTAAGGCTATCAGGGATATGCCGCCTCCCAAGAATTTGAGGGAAGTCTGAGGTTTAATTGGGAGGTTGCAGTTTATTCGTCGGTTTGTGTCTCAACATTCACAAAGGTGTAGACCTCTCTATGAGTTGACCAAGCCAGGAGTAGAATTCCATTGGAATTCTAAATGTCAGAAAGCTTTTGAAGGGTTGAAGGAATATCTGGCTAATCCACCCGTTCTCATTCCACCCAAACCAGAAAAACCTCTGATCCTTTACGTCTCAGTCTTGGATGACTCCGTGGGAGCCGTCCTCGCACAAGTTGATGAAGAAGGCAAGGAACGGGCAACCTATTACTTGTCCAAACTTCTCAATCCCTGTGAGCAGAAGTACACCGTCATGGAGAAAACCTGTGCTGCCCTCGTTTGGGTAGTGCAGAAATTGAAGCACTACTTCTTGGCTCATGAGGTCCACTTGATTGCTCGAATGAATCCTATCAAATTCCTTCTGGAGAAAGCCGTCCTTACGGATAGGCTAGCACGCTGGCAAAGTTTTCTCTCTCAGTTCGACATCACCTACATCCAGCAAAAGGCGATTAAAGGCTATGTCATAGCCGAGCATCTCGCTCACCATCCTCTTCCCAAGTTTGATCCCGTCCAATCAGAGTTTCCAGATGAGGAACTAATGTCCGTCAACCAATCAGATGAGCCAACGTGGATGCTATATTTTGATGGAGCTCTGAATTCTCAAGGGAGAGGAATCGGCGTCGCCCTCCTGTCGCCTGAAGGCCTCACATTCCCATTGGCAAACCAACTCAAATTTTCAGTCACCAACAATATAGCCGAATATGAAGCTCTTCTAGCTGGCCTAGAACTCGCTCATTCTTTTCATATCACTGAGTTGCGAGTCGTAGGTGATAGTCAACTCATCCTTCGCCAAGTGCTCACTAAATATCGCACTCGCGATCCCAAACTCAAGCCATACCAAGAACTCACTGCTGCCTTTGCCAAACTGTTCGCCAAACTGATCTTTGTTCATGTCCCTCATCATCAGAATATTCTCGCCGATGCCCTCACCTCGTTGGCATCATCCATAAGGTTCCCTCTAGGAAGATGGTTTAAGACCATTTCCATCTACAAACTTCACGCCCCTGCAATTGATGATGCTTCCTACGTAAATATCAAAGACAGGATAGCAAGAAAGATCCTGCAGGAAGATATCCTTGAGAAGAGGGAGATCATGTTGGCAGAGGTTGAAGAAGAACTGGCTGATGAAGAGAAACCATGGTTCTATGAAATTGTCAAATACTGCCAAGATCAGTCTTATCCTGAAGGGGCCACCACAGAGGACAAAAAAGCCATAAGAAGGGTGGCTCAGAAATATACTTTGGTTGGAGGTCTACTCTATAGGAGGAGCCTTACTGGTATTCTGTTAAGATGTCTTGGTGACGATGAGGTTTGGAAATGTGTAGAGGAGATGCACTCGGGCGTGTGCGGTGGCCACGTGAATAGTCAGATGCTCGCCAAGAAGATCATTCGCCAAGGCTTTTATTGGCACACTATGGAAGAAGATTATGCTGTCTATGTCCGTAGGTGTGTCAAGTGTCAACTTCACGCCGATAAAATCCATTCACCATCTTCCTCACTTCATCCAATATCTTCCCCGTGGCCTTTCTCCATGTGGGCATTCGACATCATTGGTCCCCTAGGTGATCCCAATTCCCTCACCAAGCAAAAATCTTTCATCCTTACTGCGACGGAATACTTCACCAAATGGGCCGAAGCTGAAGCTTACGCGGAAATCAAGGCGTCAACAGTCTGCAAATTCGTCATAAAGAACATCCTCGCCAGATTCGACATCCCAAGCACGATCGTCACCGACAATGGGCCACAGTTCATTTCTCAGGACCTACAGGACCTCTGCAAAAGGTGCGTAATTGCATTGCATCATTCATCGCCTTATTACCCACAAGGTAACGGCCAAGCGGAGGCCACCAATAAAACATTGCTCAAAATCATCAAAAAAACCTGCGAGTCTAGTAAGTTTTCAGACTGGCCAGAAAAGCTTATCGAAGCTCTATGGGCCTATCGCACTTCAATCCGTACCCCCACCGGGCAGACTCCATTTTCCCTTACTTATGGTATGGAAGCGGTAGTCCCGTACAAGACTCTGATCCCTTCTCTCAGGGTACAATTGGACGAGGAATTTTCCCTCGACGATCGTCGTAATTCACTCCTCACCCAGTTGGAACTCTTGGATGAGAAACGGCTGGCTGCTGCCGAACACGCGCGTGTGTATCAAAATAGACTCGCTCGCTTTTACCAAAAGAAAGTCGTTGAGAGAAAATTCAAAGTCGGTGAGATGGTCGTAAAAAGAATTTTTGTCAAACCTAGAGGTCCGTGTTCTAAGCTCCAACCCAATTAGGAAGGACCATTTGTAATTCAAGCCGTGTACCCTGGCAACGCCTACAAGCTAGTCAACGCCGAAGGGACCGAGTTATCCCACCCTTGGAATGGGCTTTATCTTAAGAAATACTACCCTTAGCACAAACAAAAAAAATGATGAAACGATAAAAACATCAAAAACAAAGAAATACCGAAAACCACTAAAAATATGGAAAATTCAAAATGTCGATGCCTGGTAGTCACCATGTAGTTAAGTTCCTGCATTTAACCTTCATGTTAGGATAGGGCCCATTAAGGCTTGGTAGTCACCGGGTCTTGGTTTGCCAGAACCGTGGAGATCCCTGTCCGGCCACGTCGGCCTATGCTCGCTCGAAGGAAGCTAACATGTGCTCACTTATGTATTTTATTCAAAAAAAAGTCGGTAGCATCACCTACGGTGGAGCGTCACCCAGAAGATCTCCGGAAGCTATAATCTTTATTCTTTTCTCTTCGACCAAATGAGACAGTCGGCGCCCTTAAAACGCTGAGCATGAGAAACCAAAACTCCAACCCCAAAGGCAAGAGTAGGATCCATTTCCTCGAGCATCGATCAGAGCACGAGAAGAGGGCAGTGTCCCCGCAGGCATACAAAAAGGGAGCCCACAAACGTCAAATGACTATATCTCCCTCACAAAAAGAAATACAAAATCAAAATCAAAAGAAAAGCCTGGTCGTGACCGTGCCTGTTGCGATAAACGGAACCCCTCAAAGCAAAAGTCTGAAGCCACAAAAGGGGCCGTGGAATGTAAATGCTCAAGATTTGGTCCGAAGTTGTCCGAAAGGAAAGAGTTAATGGGCCCTTATTCGCTCACCGGGTTAACGGTTTTGCTGATCCTCTCAGGAGGTTTATCCCCCACGCTCTTCCTTCTTCCTCTAAAGATGAAGGTTCGATGGAGTTTCCGAAAGGTGAAAACTGCCCAGGGTCTGTGACCTTATTTTAATATACACATATGGTTGCCTACTTTGAAAAGCAAAAGCTATCGCTGCAAAGGAGTCTCCGTGTTTCTGGCTGGTCAAGACCCCTGTTTACCACCTTGATGTCTTCTTGTTTAACCTCGGGCTTAGGCCAATGCAAGCGCGTCACCTATGGGTGCGACGGCGTCTGATTCCGGGTCAGCGTCGCGCGGTTGGTCGTTAGGGTTCCAGGGTGTTCCATCATATACCATCTAGAGTTGTGAGGAAACAGACCCGGGTCGGGCAAATCATTTACCTCGAACACCTTTTGGGTGAATCCCTGTGGTCGGAAGCGACTGGGAGCCTAAGCATGGCATGACGGTATTGTCATCAGGGTAAGTCTTAGCCGGTGGGATCATCATTCGAGGGGTCTAGAGGCCCAATTCAACCTAGATGTGCACTTAGAATACCTGGGAGGTTAGTAAGAAACCCATGTTCTCACGTAGGTTAGGTGCCATTTGGGTGCTTGCCGGGCGTTAGCAACAAAAAAAATTGAAATGATAAAAATAACAAAAAAATGGAAAAGAGAAAATGTACATATTTGCAAAAAAAAAATCTTTTTTATGATAAAACAAAAAAAATGCCAAATATAAAAAGAAAACAAATCAATTTTGCATGATTACATTTGCGTGCAGCATCTCGCTTTTAATACCGCTTGCATTCGTGTGCTTGCCTGTCGCATTTATCATCACCGCATCTTTCCCTTGCCTTCGTTAAATAAAGGCATAGCCCCTTGACTAGTTATCAAGGACAGTCACAGTGACCATTTGCTTATTGAGCAAGGGGCCAAGTCAGAACAGAAATTCTGATTTGTTTGTTTCAGTGATGTGTGCAGGGATCCAGGCAACAGAAGCAAAGGTGAAAATCAAACAAACCAAACCTTGTATTTTATTCCAAAAACTAAAAAAATTACATCAAGTTCCGCCCTCTCTCTCCGCATTACTCGTCCCACTACTCTCCGGGCAAAACGCTCTCAAAGGTGCTACCCAACTACGAAAAGCGGTACTCCTACCGCTTTGTACTCCTCTTCCTATTCCCACATCCCGGCGTTGATCTACGGAAGCAGCAGAGAAGCTACCAACACGAAAGCCACGCTCTCGTGCTCTTCGGTAGCGCTCCTCACCATCTCTCAGCCACTGTTCAGCAAGATCAAGGCTGATTCGGAGTTCGAATAGTTGGGCCTCCATGGCCCTTCGTTCCTCCCTTTCAGTCAATCTGTTGGTTCTTTCTCTCTCTGCGTCTCTTTCTTTCTCTGCACGTTCTCTCTCGCGGTCTTCCCTCTCCAACTGGAGAGTGATCCTCAGTTCCACAGCATCCCTAGAGGAGTCGTCATCAGGATGACGCCACAGTTCCCTCTCCAGTTCTGCTATCCTAGCCTCCTTCTACGTAGCTTGGCCAAGCGCTTCTTCCGTCTCCTTTTCCTGCCGAGTGTACCATCTCAGATACACGATAAGGCATAAACAAGGAGAACTCAACACTGATACTCTTACCTGTATAGAGAGCCTCCCTTCTGCCTCCGCAGCACGCTGCGTGGCGTGAGCAAGTTGCTCATGAAGCAAGTCAAGTTCTGAGGTGGGAATCCACAAGCTGGAAGAGGCACCACCTACTCCCATCGCTGGGGAAGCCGCGCCAATCTGGGCATGCTACGACCGCGTGAATTAGCAGCCAACATCTGGAATCTGGGGTTTTAATTAGGAACGTACTGTACACCTACCAAGGCGCTCGTAACTCCGCGGGCATTACCCAACTGTTGTTCCATCTCTGCCAAGCGAGTTCATAAATTCGCTATCATGGCATCCCGGACATCCTGCAGCCTTACGAGTCAGCATTTTCACCAGAAAACCAAGAAAAGGAGAAAGAAGAAAAGAGAAAAAGGGGAAACCTACCTCCACAAGTCCCCGGGGTTGGAACCGCTCTGCGTACTTTGTCCTATATAGACGCAAGTAGTCCTCGCTATCCCGCGCCTGTGATTCTACAATCGTGCCACCCCATTGCCAGTCCTCATACTGTTCGGGGAATCGCACGCGCCAGTCAATGCATGTCGCCGATCCCCGCGTCTTTCTCCCGACATGAGGTGGCACAGCTGAATCCACCCATTCTTGAGCCAGTCCTAAAGTCCTCATAACTAATCGTAGCCGAAGCGGCTCGATTTCATTCAGGCAGTGCATCCACAGTTCCTGTCCGAACCGGGCACGACTTGCTAGATTCCACGGTTGGTCGGCATCGACCATGTCTGAGTAGGGTCTCCAGTTTACCATCGCTGCAGGGAACTCCTGTAGCTCCCGCCTTAGCACCATCAGTTAGTAGGTTAGGGGTGCCGCACTCATGATGGGTTCCCACCGCCTGGCTAGCGGCACCATCGCGGGTCGCCAATGCCGAGCTCTCCCCATAGGGAGGTAATAATAGCTCCACAGCTACTCGGCGCAGGTCATCAGAACCTTGCAAAAACATAAAAAAATACAAAACAAGCAAAACCAAAAAAATACCTGGATGAATGGTGTGAAACCACTCACAGTCATCTCACGATCCGTTTCTTGGAATAGGCCTACAAACTAGTGTGCCAGCATGGCGGCTCCCCAAGTATAATACCCTACTCTTTCAAGGTCTGACAGCAGCTCCAGGAAGCGACATTGGATACCGTCCCCTTTCGAGCTCAGTACCAATCTCCCCAAAAGGAAGAGGAGAAATCTCCTCAAATATATGTTGCATCTTTCCCAGTCGCCGAAATCTGTGCAGTACACGGCACGGCATCCTATTTCCATCCTTTCCATGAACTCTTCTGAGGATTCATCGTCCCGCCGATGAGTGTCGGTGAGCCCTAATGCATCCATGAGGGATGCCCTAGGTACCGACCTATTTTTCCGACCATCTAGGTCTAAACCCAGTAACTTCTGGGCACCTTCTCGGTAGTCCGCGTAAGTGACTCCGGTCACTGCCTCGCCATCCACCTTGAGACTCGTAATTCGGACCACATCTTCCAGGCTGGGTACCATGTGCCCCCAGGGCATCAGGAATGCCCGACTCACTGGGTCCCATCTCTCACACAAGGCTTGGATCAGGACCAAGTCGAGCTGGATCGGCTCGATCCGAAGAAAGGTGGCAAAACCCATCACCTCTAGCCTGCCCTTCTAAAAATCTGAGAGACCTCGGTATGCTGCCACGGAACTACTACCACTAGACCTGCTTCTCTTCGAGGAGTGGGAAGATTTTCCCTCCATCCAACTCTCAGAATTTTGAACTCCTCCTCTCCCGTGAGAACTTGTGCTCCTCGAGTTAGCTCACGATATACCAGGGAGGATAAAAGGGACACGAATTTATAGAAATGGAAGGAGTGCAAGCCAAGATTGCCTCCATCACCTGTTAATGATAGCCATGCGGTCCCGTGTGTCACTTCACCGCTCGCACAGGGTGATTGATTGGACGAAGAATATGACGACTAGCCCCCTATGTTGTCTAGGGATACCCTATCATGTTTTGGAGGACGTCCGCAAAATTTGACACAACATACAGGAAAAGGGGCTAGGGCCGTCATTATTGACTTCGACGGCAGATTCCCGTGGAAAATGGTCACAACAAGACGCGATTCTCCGCTCGGCGTGGAGTCTCGACAAACCCATCACATGGGAACAGTACAAAGGAGAAGAAGTGTAGGGAAGAAGGAACGCACAAGAAAACAAACAAGCAGCAGAAAATCAAATCACTCCATTCATAATTCTACATGAGCTGTCAAAAACATCATAAACATAAGGAGGAGGCGAGTCCACCAGCTCGCCGATCCTCACCATCACTCATCTCTCTGGGCGCTCCCCTCCTCTCCCCTGAGGTGCGGGTCCCTCAGAAGCCTCCGGGATCCTCGTGTAGCAGCACCTGCCTCGCCTCTTGGCGCCTGCTCCGCAGCAGTGACTCGCTGCTCCTCCCCTGGCGTGGCAAAGAAGCCACTAGCGGTAAAGCGACCAGACTGGCGCAGTCGCTCCCCGAACTCTCACGCTCTCTCGTAGCGCGTCTCCATCCCTCCTAGCCTCTGCACGACGGCCTGAAGGCCCAGCTGGAGCTCCCTCACTTGGGCCTCCAAGGCCCTCCTCTCGGTCTGATCCCGTTGTCGCTCGGACCTTCTCTCGACTTTCTCTCTCTCTGCCTCCCTCCTCATCATCTGCAGAAGAACCCTTAACTCCAGGATGTCTGGAGAAGGCCTCTCCTCACCACGATGCCACAGCTCCATTACAGTCGCCACCCAGGCATCACGCTCCTCTTCCGCCCGGGTCGCGCGGGCCACCGCACCGGTAAGTTGCTCCCGGAGGGAGGCAATCTCGAGAAAAGGGGCCGAGGAGCTGACAGTTGCGCCACCAATCATCCCCGCCGTCGCTGTCTACTGGGCACGCTGGAACAAAATAAACAACGGCCGTCAGTGAAACTCCAAATCTGAAGATAAAAGTGCGGCACGTAACTTACCAGGAGCGACAGCTCATGTTGAGCGACGGCCAGCTGCCGCCTAGCCTCTGACAGTCGGGCGTGCGAGCCGCCAACCCCAGGCGTGTCCCCAGCTTGGGGAAGCCCCGCATAACTCTCTCTCTGCCGCCGCAGGAAGTCGGCGCTGTCCTGCACCAATACAGTCCCTTGCTGTCCAGGGAGACGTACGTGCCAGTCCTCGACCCTGGCCTTGCCGCGACTCTCCCTCCTGACGCGGCTCGGCTCGTCCGCACTCGCCCACTCATCGGCCAAGCCCAGGGTCCTCGCCATGTCTTGCACCAAGAAAAGGGTCCCACATCAGTCAAAAAGAACGCGTCCCCTGTCTAGGACGCATCCATCATTTAAGTACAACACTCGCCGAACCCTTTCCCCCCTCGCACGGCTTGCTTCAAAACTCAAAATGGATCAAAGAGGGGGAAAACCAAGCACTTACCAGACCGTGTTGACCTCCCTCCGTGACATCGGGCCCCTCGGGTCCCTCGGGGGCCCGAAGCGGCCCTTCCTCCTCCATAGACGCCGTTCCGTGCTCTAGCGCGTCCCTCCTTGGGCGAGGGGTCCCGCGTCCCTCTCCACCTTCGTCGTGGTCCAGACTGTCGAACTCCATCGATCGAGGGGAAGAAGACAAAGACCGGCGAGCAAGTTTCGATGGAAGGCGGGCTCGTTTGCGGGTAAGGCACGGAGAAGGAAGGCCACCCGTCGCTTTAAATTTGAATTTGAGGATTAAGACGCGTCCTCGCGCTTGGACGCGCCCAAAAGAAAGCGAAAAAAAGGGAACAAAAAAACCCTCCATGCAAAGTAGTTCCCTCCTGTCCAGGGCAAAGTCCCGTGAAGCGTAAACAACGTGGTGTGAAAGAAAGTGCAGGAAGGAAAAGGGCACACGACAAAAGGAACCACACGAAATCTATTTCATACAAACAGTCAAAAGTACATCATACAGTGAGGACGGTGGGGTGTACAAACAACTCATTAACTCTCACCACCACCCTCCTGGTCATCTCTCTCCTCCCTCCTCTGACGGGGATCCCTAGGGGGCCTCTGCGACCACTGCGAACCCTGAAAAGCCGTGCTCACCTCTCCAGGTGGCACCACGCCAGCCTCCAAGGTGCGGCGACGCTGCTCGGCCTAAGAAACTAGAAAGCTGCCCACAGAAAAGGAACCGGACTGACGAAGTCGCGCCCCGCGCTCCTTCGCCCTCTGATACCGCTCCTCACTCTCCCGGAGTCTCCCCTCCGCCGTGCCAAGACTCAGCCGGAGCTCCGACACCTGGGCCACCAGAGCTCTCCTCTCGTCCCAATCTCGATATCACTCCGCCATCCTATACTCCCTTTCTTTCTCTATGGTCTCCCTATCCCTCTCCCTCTCTCTCTCTAGAGTCTCCTTATCCTTCTCCCTCTCTCTCTCTAGGGTCTCCCTATCTCTCTCCCTTTCTCTCTCCACGCTCTCCCTATCCCTATCCCTCTCCTCTCTCTCCCTCATCGCCTCTCTCCTCGACAGCTCGAGGGTGATCCGTAGATCCACTACGTCGCGAGGAAGCTCCTCAGCCTCCCGTCGCCGCTCCTCCTCTAGCTCCGCAATCCGGGCGTCACGCTCTGCCACCCAGGCATCGCGCTCCTGCTCAGCACGAACAGCACGGGCCAGGGCCTCCCGAATCTCGGCCACCTGTCAAAGCACGCATGCACTGTAAGAGAGCAGTGATAGAAGGAAAGCAGCTAGAAGAGGGTCAGGGCCAAGCAAGCACTCACTCGAGACTCGCGGTCACGCTCGGCCTCCTCAGCCCGAGCCACCGCATACTCCAGCTGCTCCTGGAGGGCAGAAACCTCCGGAGGAGGGCCCCGCGAACTGGAACCCGCTCCACCAGCCGTCCCGGCTGCCGCTGTCTGGTTGGCCCGCTGAAACACGGGGCAAACGTCAGTCAAAGCCTAAGCATCAAAAATCTAGGTCACAAAAAAATGCATTGCATAGACTCACCAGGATCTCCAACTCCTGTCGGATGGCCACTAACTACCGCCTGGCGTCTGCCAGCTGGGCCCGCAGGTCGGCAATCATGTTGTCACGAGCATCCTGCATTGCACATAAGTTACTGCCACATGCATATACATATAGAAGGGTGAAGCAGTTTCATTTCACTTACCCCTGCCATACCACCCAAGGAGAGGCGGTCCCCGTACGTAGCTCGATATCATCTCATGTAATCTGTGTTGTCCTGTACATGGGATACCACTGGGACCCCGCCCTACTGCCAGTCCTGGTACTGTGCTGGGAAGCGCATACGCCAGTCCACAATCTTCACCTTCCCCTTGGTCTTCCACCCGATGCGGGCCGGCTCTTCTACATCAACCCACTCCTGGGCTAGCCCCAACGTCCTCATAACCAGCCTCAGCCGAAGCGGCTCGATCTCGTTCAGGCAATGGACCCACATGTCCCGCCTGAAACGAGGAAGACCCGCTACAACCCAAGGCTGGCCAGCGTCGCCCATGCCCAGGTAGGGTCTCCACACCACCTACATCATCATACATACATCATATTAGTTGCCATTCAGTCACATAAGAAAACATAAAAAACCATACGCATCATACCATGGCCTCGGGATACTCGCTCAGCTCCCGACGAAGTAACGCCAGCTGGTAGCCGTGGGGTGCTGCAACCACGACCGGCCTCCACCGCCGCGCCAGAGGCACGGCCCTCCTGTTCCCATGCCTAGCCCTCCCCATCGGGAAATAGTAATAGCTCCACACCTGCATCCATCATACATCATTAGTACAATAATTGCATATTTAACTGTGGGAATGCATAAATAAAATGTTTACCTGGAGAAAAGGTGCGAAGCCACTGACTGTCATCTTCTTCTCCGAAGTCTGGGAGAGATCAGCAATCAAATGAGCAAGCAGAGCCGCCCCCCACGCGTAGTGCCCCACTCTGTCAAGGTCCGCCAGAATCCCGAGGAAGCGGCAGTGGATGCCATCCCCCTTCGTCCCCAGCAGAAGGCGGCCCAGGAATAAGAAAAGAAACCTACGAAGGTCTAGATCCACCAGCTCCCGCTCGCTCGGGTCCTGGGTGAAAGCTGCACGGGCATCTCCCTCCAGTCGTGCCAGAAACTCCGCTCCAGTCTCGCTGACCCGCTGGCGCGGGTCGACGAATCCGAGCGCCTCCATGATCTCCACTTGGCCGACTACCCTGCTTTCCCTGTCAGTCACGCTCGTCTCTAACCACAGCAGGTCCAGGGCACTCTCTCGGTAGTCGGGGTAGGTGACCCCGCTGACCGCCTCTCCGTCAACTTGTAGCCCAGTGATCCGAGCCACGTCCTCTAGTGTCGGCACCATGTGCCCCCAGGGCATCAGAAACGCCCGGCTCGGCGCGTGCCACCGCTCCCTCAATGCTTGGATAAGAGGAAGGTCGAGCCGGAAGGGCTCGATCCTAAGGAAAGCTCCAAAGCCCATGGCGTCCACACGCGCCCTCTGGAAGTCCGGCAGCCCACGGTATGCTGCCACCACTAGGGACCAGCTGATCCGTCCTTTCATCACACCCTGCACACCACAAAACCAATAAAAAATACATCAGCATCATGAATAATATTAAGCAATAACACTATATATTCTACTTATTTATTTTATGTTATCTTATCTTTAAAACATTTTAGGATTTTTATGGAGGCGTCCAGTACATTGGACGCCTCCTCTCTATTTTCCTTATTTTCTTTATAGGAAAACCCAAAACAAAAAATATATTAATAATATATATATTATTATGGAGGCATCCCAGGTCCTGGACGCCTCCTTATTTTTAATCCCATTTTATTATTTTCATAAATAAACAAATAAACAAAAAGAAAAAGAAAATGTGGAGGCGTCCAGGGCCCTGGATGCCTCCTTTCCCTCACTCCCCGGCCTTCTCTCACAGCCTCTCGCCCGTCCGTTTAGCCTATTGAACCACAGAGTGAGAGTTCTGAAGGGCTTACCAGGTCGTGATCGTCCTCTCCCACGTCGCCAACGCCCGCAGCGGCCTCCGCGGCCAGAAGAGGCACCTCCATCCCCTCCTCCGCAGCAATCTCCTCTGCTGCGGCCTCCTCGGCATAATCCCTCAGCCTCCTCGGACGACGAGCCCGTCGTTTCCGCTTCTCTGGACCCTGGCTCGATCCTCCTCGCTCCATTGGGACTAAGAATCGATCGTCTGGGGTGACGGGGTCGTCAGAATGAACAGTACAAGTGAGCAGGGGGTGAGGCCCCCCCCCCCCATATATATAGAAACCACTCTGATTGGGGCGTCCAGGCGCCTGGACGCCCCCAAAAAAAAAACCAAAAAAAAATAATAAATAAAAATTTGGGGCATCCAGGCGTCTGGACGCCCCCAAAACAAAAAAACCAAAAAAAATATAAATAAAAATGTGGGGCGTCCAGGCCGCTGGACGCCCCCAAAACAAAAAAAAAACCCAAAAAAATATAAATAAAAATTTGGGGCGTCCAGGCCGCTGGACGCCCCCAAAACAAAAAAACTTAAAAAAATCAAAAATAAAAAATTAGGGGCGTCAAGGCCCCTGGATGCCCCCATAATAAAAATTTCAAAAAAAAATATATAATAAAAGTAAAAAAGATAAGAGTATGTATATAATCCAAACAAAAGAAAAAACACAAAGAAAAAGAAAAACCACAAAAAAGATAATAATAATTAAGGGAACTGGTCCAAAACTGCCAAATGCCAGATTTTATTCCATCAAAAAAGCAGAATGAACTACATCAGGGGCTTAGGCGCCTTAGGCCTTAACTTCCCCAGTTCGATTACATAAGCCCTCCACAGCTCACATTCTTCCCCCACGTGCGCTAAGGCCTTTCCCGCGACACTTGTCTTCCAGGGTGCTTTGACGGCCTTCACTTCCTTCACATCCGCTTCAGTACCCAACTCTCTCTTCTTCAAAGGAACGATGCCAGTCGATAGTGGGAACGAATGGCGTGGAATGCCGACCTGGAGGCAGCATCGATGCGCGTTATAAAGGACAAACTCGGTCGCGCCGATCAATTGAAGATCAACTTCGGGGGAAGGCCTCATAAGGAGATCAAGCGAAAGCAAACATACCGGTGCGTAAGTAAATAAGCCTTGTGTCACGGTGTGGAAGTGAGACCGCCAGTCTTCACGTTTCTTCAGCCACGGAACGCGGTTCACTACAGTACCACCGAACCCTAACACGTCGGCTATGTGATGAAGAGGGCTTTGTTGGAAGAGCTTCGAAGCGGTTGGCATTCCCTCACGGTGATCAAACTTGAAATGCAAATCCATCCAGCAACTCAGGACAAGTGCGCAACCAAAAGGAGGCTTACCCATGCTCGAGGCAGTAAGGCCACTATACAGGTAGGCGAGGACAGCGGGTCCCACCCTCTTTCCACGCCAGATCCCGCAGATAGCACTCAGTTGGTCTTCCTCCACCATGTTGTCAGTATAAGGAAACAAGAGGGCACCCGCCAGACAAATGGTGAACCCCTTCATGATTCCCTCCAAATAGTCATCGTCTGGTGACCCTCTCAGGGCATCCATGACCCACTCCGCAAGCTTTTGGAGATCGATCCCCTTTTGAGTACGGACCTTTCTGACTACGTCGGGCGGCATGAAGCTTCCAAGGACGCTTTCGGAAGTCCCCCGTGTCAGCATCCGCATAGCCTTCACCTTCCCGTCACTCTTGAATTTCTTCAATCCGAGCAGAAGTTCCACCTCCTCGAGGAGGATGGTCACCTCGAAGGTCGGGAAGATAAAAGTGTGGGTCTGGGGATGCCAGATCTCCACTAGTGCGCCCATAGCCGCCCAGTCCATACGAATCTTCTCATAGTGTTTGGCGTGAATAAGGAGCCCCTGCAGATGCCACTTCGAGAGTATGGCCCTCATGCCGATGGAGATGTTGGAAGTTAGCTTTGAAAGCCATGGCAGTTTGGAAAACTTCCTCGGGCCTGGGAAGAGTGGATATGGCTGGAAGAGAAAAGAAAGAAGAAGAAAGGAAGGTACTAAGAAGAAGGTTCACGTGGAGAAATTTGAAATGAATTAGCTTACCATATGCGACATGATCGTCCCACTCAAATGACCCTCGAGGTCGGAGAGTCGCCTGATCTCGCTGCTGGGCCTGCTCCTCTTCATAACGCGGGAAGACTCCCCTTCCATCCTGAAAACATCTAGATTCTCCTCTCTTTCCTCTCCTGAGCTTCCAAAACCCACCTTGGTGCTTTTGAATGAACTAGCCTAAGGGGAGTTCTTATAGGAAGGGAAGATCGCTACAGGACGGAACATGTCACATCGGTGGTCATTATCAAGATTTTGTCTGGATCTTCTTTGTACTATGGTGCGATTCTGCTGTGATTCTGCTACTTTCTGATGTTGCTAACCTTTGCTAGTCTGTGCAGGTTTTACTAACGGACGTCTTTGTCCTGTCTCCTGTCCCACCTTTCAATGGTTGGTCCCACCATGTCATGCATCATAGTATATGATACCTACGCTACTAGAACATTTCAAGGACCTTGCGACCCGAACAAATCTGGGATTTGAGTTCCCCTTCAACAAAAACAGTGATGATCCCGGAAGAATTTGGGTTGTACGGATAGGCCGTTAACTTGTGGTAGTATGGGGATGACGGTTCCATTCAGTGAGTTGGTGCACGGATAAACGGGCCCCAGCCCAGTGTCGGCTCACCGGATCGGTATCCTGACCCGTTCTTAACAAGTTGACAATATTATCCTTGGCTATTTTCTATTTTAGTTTGTTTTAAATTTTTATTTTAACCCAGTATGCATTCATATAGGATTTTGATTTATTGTGGAAGATCATTCAAGTGATTCGATTGCGAAGGCCGTTGTGCTTCAATTCCTACAAATATGAGATATTCCACTCCGAATGAAATACTGAGTTTCCTTGAAACGGCCCTACGTTGCTCTTCCAAAAGGAGACCCTTGTTTGGACAGACCCTCAGATATTCCTTTTTACCTTGTTTGACCCACCTTGGCTGCAGCACTTCCACATTTGCTGGTAACCGCTCCCAAAGGTGAAACCTGCAGGTTTATGACCCAGGTACTTCCACACCGAGAAGTTGGTCTCCTTTATTTTTCGTGCCTGACTGCACATTTCACCCTCCTTTATTTGATCTCCGTCCAAGCAACCGTCAAGACTTGAAAGACCTCCTTCAAGGTCGCCTCATTGAAACTTCAGGAAAAATTCCAAACAGTACGTCAGAAGCGTGTCTCATCACACCTTGGCATCAAATTATCACTCCGCTCCCACTTCATTTCACTCCACTTCGATACCATTCCACTACGTGTCGCTCCCTTGCAAAGCAGACGCCAAGGCGGGGAAGCTGTAGACACGCCATTCCTGACGTCTCCCGAGAAAGTCTCATATTACTATACAATGCCCCGCAACGGCTTACGCATTTTGAATCGCTCGAGTGCTTCCTTTTCTTGAGTCTTCTTCCGCCCTTTTCGGCATCCGGAATCGTCTCGTCACGGCATTCAGACGGCATCAACACCAGTCAGACGCATCAGGAGGTTCCGAAACCAAGAAGGGTGTCTGCCGGGCGGCCGCCAACGCTTGAACTGAGGACCCGGGTGGGTCTTAATGGGGGCGTCCAGGCCCCTGGACGCCCCCATTCTTTTAATTTTATTTTTCAAAACCCAAAACATAAATAAAAAATAATATATTAATGGAGGCGTCCAGGCCCCTGGACGCCTCCATAAAAACAAATATATATATATATATATATATATATATATATGCCATTTGGCATAAAAAGATAAAACAAAATAAAAATTATACAATAATGGAGGCGTCCAGGCCCCTGGACGCCTCCATAAAAAATAAGCATAAAAAATATATAATGCCAGCTTTGGCATACAAAGAGAAAATAAATAAAAAATAATATATTAATGGAGGCGTCCCGGCCCCTGGACGCCTCCATCAACTCCATCACGGGCGCCGCCCACCGAACGACGGTTTGTCATGTGTGAAAAAAGCCAAATTATGGAGACGTCTAGCCCGCTGGACGCGCCCATTTCAAAATCACGAGGCGCCGCTCACAAAACCACGCGTTGTGTCAAACCGCGTGCGGCCGTCGGTGGTGTTCGGTGGACCTGTTAGGGGCGTCCGGGGCCCTGGATGCCTCAACAAAAATATTCCGAAAAAATTAATAAAAATAGAATAAAATATTAGTTCGGCCCTGATGGAGGTGTCCAGGGTCCTGGACGCCTCCACCCTCCGGAGCCCTATAAATAGAGGCCCACCCCCTCAGTTCTGAAGAGCTTCGAAGAGATCCGATAGGCTGCCGGAGCCCAGAGGCTACCGGAGTCATTTTCTAACCCGTGGGGTCTTTTGTAGGTGGAGGTTCTGCCGGCTTCTTGAGTGCCCACGCTCGCGAGAGGAAGGTCGTCTTCATCCACCGCGCTTCCACGCCATCCCTACGCTGCCGGAGCTCTGCCGGATTTCACCATCGGCACATCCAATAAGCCAATCCTTTCCTTTTCTTCTTAGTTCTTTTGCATTCATCATCTCGCATCATCTATCCCCCTTCATAAGGGCGACTCTTCTTATATACTTCTTGCATCCATCATCTCATTTTCCTCCTACTCGAGTCCGAGAGGGGTTTAAAAGACAACACCAACCAGGTGTGTGTCTTGCCATCATTTCGTTATTTTTATCGCAAGGATTTGAATACTACACCTTCATCTTTCTAATCCACTCGTTACTTGTTTGTCGTTGTTTTGCAAGGGTACCCAAGGAAAGCCCTCTCCGTCGGCCGGCCGAAGGGGGAGGAAGAAGCAACCCGCCATCTCCCGCTCTTGAGGTAGGCGCGATCACTTTCTTTATTTTGGGGTCTTTCAGCCCCTGACGATCACATCTTGTTCTCGAGGCCGCGGCGAGTCACTTCCCCAATGGCCGTTTAAATTCCCGTTCTTATATTCTCTTTATATTCTGTTGTATTCTGCTCATATTCTCGAGGCCGCGGCGAGTCACTTCCCCAATGGCCGTTTAAATTCCCGTTCTTATATGTTATATTCTTATCTATTCATATTCTCGAGGCCGCGGCGAGTCACTTCCCCAATGGCCGTTTAAATTCACGTTCTTATATATTATATTCTTATCTAATCATGTTCTCGAGACCGCGGCGAGTCACTTCCCCAATGACCGTTTAAATTCCCGCTCTTTATATTCTCCTTATATGTTGTTATATTCTTATCTGCTCATATTCTCGAGGCCGCGGCGAGTCACTTCCCCAATGGTCGTTTCAATTCTTGCTATTTGATTTCTGCACCATTCCCGTCCCCCCGAGGTCGCGGCGAGTCACTTCCCGCTATGGCCGTTTAACCCCCATATCTTGCTATATTACATTTGTCCCGCTCGCCCCGCCGGAGCAATCTCCCGTGGTGGCCCCTTCTCTTTTCTCTTATTTCTGTGTTGCAGCAAACAAAAAGAAGGAGCCCGCGCGCTCCGCGTCCTCTTCGCACCCCGAACCGCGTGATGTCGCTCACAATGAGGTGTGGTTTCTTGTGCCTAGACCTAAGAACCACCCGGTGATAGGAACTAAGTGGGTTTTTCGAAACAAACTTAGTGATCAAGGGGTGGTAATTATAAATAAAGCCCGGCTTGTAGTCCAAGGCTATAGTCAAGAATTAGGAATTGATTTTGATGAATCATTTGCACCCGTTACAAGGCTTGAGGCTGTTAGAATACTACTTGCCTTTACATGCTATAAAAACATAAAACCTTTTCAAATGGACGTTAAAAGTGCCTTTTTGAATGGTGTAGTGAAGGAGGACGTCTATGTTGAGTAGCCATCGGGTTTTGAATATGAGAAGCATCTGAACCATGTATTCAAACTTAACAAAGCACTTTATGGTCTGAAACAAGCCCCCCGTGCATGGTATGAAAGGCTAAGTACTTTTCTTTTAGAAAATGGCCTCAAGAGAGGTAATATCGATCAAACTCTTTTCATTAAAAGTAACAATAAACACATGCTTATTGTTTAGGTATACGTTGATGACATTATTTTTGGAGCCACTTCTGATTCATTGAATGATGACTTTGTAAAATTGATGCAGGGAGAGTTTGAGATGAGTTTGATGGGAGAATTGACATATTTTTTGGGTATGCAGGTGAAGTAGGTTAAAGATGGCATCTTCATCAATCAAAAGAAATACACAAAGGAGCTCATCAAAAAGTTCCAATTCGACAATGCAAAGCCACGCAAGATGCCTACGTCAACAACAGTGAAATTTAATAAAGATGAAGAAGATAAGTCTGACGATCAGAAACTCTTTAGAGGAATGATTGGTTCCTTATTGTACTTGACTGCTAGTAGGCCAAATATCATATTTAGTGTTTGCATGTGTGCAAGATTTCAATCTGATTTTAGAAACTCACACATGTTAGCTGTCAAAAGGATTTTCAGATATTTGCTAGGCACCACGGATCTTGGTCTTTGGTTTCCACATAGCTGCACTTTTGATTTGGTAGCTTACACGGATTTTGATTATGTTGGGTGTTTAGTGGATCGTAAGAGCACGAGTGGGTACTGTCAATTTCTTGGAGGTTGCATGGTATCATGGGCCTCTAGGAAACAAAATATTATGGCATTGTCAACTGCCGAAGCCGAGTACATGGCGGCAGGCAGTTGTGCAGCCTAAGTGCTTTGGATCCAACAACAACTTGTTGATTTTGGTGTCTCTTTGAATGACACGCCCATTCTATGTGATAATACTTCTGCAATTAATCTTTCCAAAAACTCTGTTTTGCACTCTCGCACAAAGCACATAGAGATTAGACATCACTTCTTGCGAGATCATGTGACTAAGGGTCATTTACAGCTTGTGCATGTAAATACAGAAAATCAACTTGCAGACATTTTCACAAAACCCTTAACTCCTGAAAAATTCACTCAAATAAGAAGAGAACTTTGAATTTGTTGTTTGAATGAGTGATTGTACTTGCATGCCATGATTGTACATACTGCACTATCCTTGTTTGTTTGCATGTATATATATTTCTAGAAAATCATTTCTTGAAAATCTTCTAAGACTTCACCTCCTTGTTATATAAAATGCATTGATTGTTATCATTTGTGAATCATGACATATACAAAGGAGGAGGAACTATTTCCAATTGTGCATACATTTAGGGGGAGTCATAGCTATAGTATGACAAATTCATGTTCTACATACATAGCAATTACCCACACACCTTGCACAAGATGATGCATATGACTTTAATTAATAAGGATTTCAGAACTTCTTTTCAACACTTTAAGGGAAATAAAATTTCTACATGGAATTGAAGAGAATCGTGAGGAAAAAGCTGTCAACCCCATTCAATAAGTGGAAAGTGGAACTGAGTATTCGGGAATCCCCACTGAAACAAATGAGGAAACTCGCGTCGAAAAGTGAAGCTAAAATCCACAAGATTCAAAATTGTGATGAATCCTAGTAGTCGGGAAACCCCATTAAGACACATGAGGTGACTCGCGCCGAATGGTGAAATCCAATATAAAAAAAATTCAATAAGGGGATTGTGCGAAGCTACCAAAAGTCGAGGATCTAAATGAAATTGTAGAAAGGAAATAACCCTCTAGTGTTCTCTAGAAATTCTGCCAATATCCATATATTTCTGAAGTTCAATGTTCATTTTCACATATTTCACTTGGGTATTATTTTGATGTTTGTATAGCTTGAATATGTTCTTATCATGGCTTATGTAGTGCTTCTAACATATGCTTGCACTACCTTTTTTGATTATGCCTCATGCTCCACTCTATGACTTGAATCAAATGCTCTTTTCGTATCCTTCTATCCCATTGAGGGGGAGATATACATATGTACATGCATGCTTATCTATCATGCTTGCTTGTGTGCATGAGTATCCCGTTTCATTGATATGGTTGGTTTTCATGCAAAATGCTCCAGCTCTTGTGTTCCCCATTTTTGATCATGCCAAAGGGGGGGGGGGGGAAATGTTTAGATTATCACAATGTTTTGTCATCATCAAAAAGGGGGAGATTGTTCGGTATGTGTTCTCACATTATTTTTGACCCTAGTTTTGATGATAACAAATATTGTGAGTTTGTGGGAGCAAAACATTGTGTGTGGTTTAACGAATTCAAAACATTGTGTGTTTGCGAGAGCATGTGTTCTTAATGACATTTGATAAAAGCATATCACTCTCTTGAAGCATCATATTCCTAAAGTGAGTGTGCTTAGTTTTGAGAAACTTGGGTTTTAACTTGACTTCATATGGTTTAAAGTGTGAATGATTTGCATGCATCTAGTTTTTATGAAGATACCATGACTTGAGCCTCATGAATGATCATCTATGCAATATTTGCTCACATAGTGAAAATGAAGTGTTTGATGTCTACATTTGTTGATATCTTGCATGCTCAAGTGATTTAAGCTTTGACTAAAAATCTGGGTTGTTTTCATGAACATCTCCCATGAGATGTTATTGCTATAAATGTGTTTCATGCATCCTTAAAATGAGGTTTTTGAGATTTTCACATGTGCTCAATTGATTCACATAAAACTTATTGAAATGTGATTTACATGGTCCTAATACTTTGATTAATGCATAGTTAATTAATCTTGATTTTTTGGAAATTTTTCTAATGCATAAAGGAGGCTAAAACTGCCTTTTCTTGACCCTCAAGAGATGGGGTCGACCCCTGGGGTCGACCCCCCCCTGGGCTGTGTGCTGTCTGCATAGCAGACAGCCCAGCCAATTGCATGGGTCGACCCCTGTGGGTTGCAATCTTGTTTTGACCCCGGCGGACCTCTGTCAGCCCGAGGGTCGACCCCAAGGGTCGACCCTTTCAGAACGGGATTTCCGGGAGCGTTCTAAACCCAATAAAAACCCTTTCAAACATTACCAAAATACCCCCCAATGGTTCCTAAACTTAAATGGATGTTTCTAACACACTTTGCGAGGGGTATTTGGGTCTTTGGGTCTTTGGGTTAGTCCCCTATATATGCTAATGTGAGATCCGAATTTGTGTATTGTGAACCCTAATGTGCTTATTTTCTCTTGTCTTGTAGGTGAAGAAAGGGGAAAGGAAGGAGAGGCTCTTGCAAGCTTGATTTCATCTCCAACGAATCATCTTTGGAGATCGTGGAAGAAGAGAGAAAGGAGCGGATCGACGAGAGGAACAAGTGGATGCTCGAATCACCGTCGTCCGACCACTCTCCGACTTGTGGCTTAGAGAAGACATTCTACAAACCCTTTCTACTCTTGGGGATTCACTTCTTCATCTTATTTTCATTCATTTGAGTCATTTTCCTTTGGTTCACAAGCATGTATTGAACATATCCTTCATTTTTCTGAACTCCGACTTTGTGTGTGTGTTGAACCGTTTGCGAACGGTGGTGGATCGTTGTGCTGCGGTGTTGCAGCTTGTGTTTGTGGTTAGATCCATTGTGGATCATGTAGGAGACGTCGTCTCTGTGTCTCTTGGAGCGGAAGCTCCGTGCGCTTCATTTGAAGTGAGTGGATCCTCACTGTTTTGGTGAGGGGTGGATGTAGGGAGCCCGTCGTGGTCCCGAATCACCTAAAAATCTATCTCGCGTTGTGGTTGGTTGTGGTTTGCTTGTTTACATCATTTTTATTGAACGTGTGAGAACGGTAAGCTTGAGAAAATTAATTTCTTCATAGCTTGTATTTCATTTGTCCATCATTTGCGTTAGTAGTTATTTAATTTTCTGCGTTAACTTTAAAATTACCATCGTGTTTGGCGGGGACAATTCAACCCCCCTTCTTGTCCATACGAGAACCTTTGGGACAACAAGTAGAAAGGCAATCGGAGGTCTTTCCGATTTGCAGTTCTGTGCGTGGCACTAGTGGAGCCTCACCAGATTTGGTGAGGGGTGGACGTAGGACTGGGGATTCAGTCCAAACCACCTTAAAATCCTTTGTGTTGTGATTTGTTTATGTGATTGCTTCATTCTAGATGCATGCTTAGGTTAAAATCGATATATTAGTTGCTCATCTTGCCAAGAAAATCATAGTGTTCTTCGATAAGCTAGTTATATTCCGCTGCAATTTATTTTATCTAGCTATATAAAGGGTTGCATTGCGAAAAGAGGAGAAGATCTATTCACCCCTCCCCTCTAGATCCACTGTCCACTACTCAACAAGAGGGCGTCGGATTAGGGATGGCAAAGGAGCGCACCGGATATGGAGTGAGCAAGGGAGGGCGCATCGTTTTAGCATTCAAAGAAGGAGATGGGGGCTTTTGTGAGGAGGGTTAAAACGGCGCGGTGGAAGAGTGGCCGCGCCATTTTAACTCACGCCGGAATAGCTATATGGGGTTATTTCAATGCTCTGTTTACTGTATTTTCTTTTTCTTTCACCCGTAGGTTGATTCAAGGGTTGATTTGCTCGCTCTGTTGATAGATCAAGCTGGTAATGAGGAGGTTTTAAGAGTTTTAACTGTTTTAATCATTTATTAAGATGAAACAACATGAATGTCTAAGTGTTTTATTTAGGCAATTTGCTCACAGAGGCCTCAATTTGTTCTTCATTAGTTCAACTCGTCCACCTATTGTTGTGCGTTCTTAGCCCTGGCAAAAATCCTGCAGCACCTCCCCTGGACTGGGACTTGCCAAAGATAATAGAAGGCCACCAATCATTTTGCTCCGGGGTGACCCTCAAAATTTGAAATGGCCTCACGGCGGTCCGATCACCCAAATGTGAGTATGGAACGCTCGAGGGCTAGCCTTCAAGAGCGACCGCGACTCACGGGCGATGATGCTTCGACAAGGGGCAAATGTTCGCCACGGCAGGGCAAGAAATATCCATCTATTGGCGGGTACCTTTGAGGGTCATGCCATGGAGAGGCAACCCTCAAGGGCCCTGGATGATTGGCGGATGGAGAGTGGGAACCGAGATAGAAACAGGGAAAGCTTGATTTGCAAAAGGGTTTTGTCTTCTTTTATTCATCCTCACAAAATGGGGAAGAGGTTTTTACAAAAAGAGTTCATCATAGGATGAAAGTAGAATACATTGTAAAGGGGGAGGAGGAAGACACAGACGAGAAGGGGAAAAGAGAACACCGAACGCTCTTTCTTCCCGCTCACCTCTCACTCTCCCCTCTCTTTACCTCTCCGGCCTTAGGACAGGCTTGATACACTCTTCGAGTGGGCTCTCCTTCGCTCAGAAGCTCTTTCCCCTCCCTTCTTTCTTCTCTTCCTGCACACAACCGAGACCCTTACCACTCAGCCGAGAGAAAGCCCCAGAGAGAGAAAACCCCAACCAGCATCCCCCCCTTTTTTCCTCTTTCTTTCCTTCACAATGCTGCCACTTTTATAGAATGGCTATCCTGGGAGCGTTCCTGCCACTTCCACCTCGTCCGCAATGAAGTTGGGAGTTGACTCAATGCGCTGGATGATGCTGGTTCGCGCCGTACGCTACCGTTAATCCAAGGATGGGATGTTCACAGGTCTGGCCAGGGGTTACTTCGCCGTTGCCGCTTCCGTGCTGTCGAACGGAGGTAGAAACAGAGCTATGGGCATTGAATGTTCCCTGTGCGTCGCATTTATGCCGAACAGAGCATCGGTCAGTAGACAGGACATGATGAGGTTAAACTCATTTGCATTTGGTGCGCCTTATTAAGAATAGGATATTGTGATGGCTTCTCCAAAAGTAGTGCGTCGTATTATGTTTTTGGCCTTCAAAAAAAAAGATGGCCACGCCATTTTAGTATTTGAAGGAGAAGCTTTTAAAATGGGCATGATGGGTAATTTGGCTAAAACGGCGCGGTCGGGGGCGCGCCGGATTAAATCTTTGCAAAGTGGCGCCGTATTGGAGCATAAAGGGGGGCGTGTCGTAAAAGCAAGGGGCGCATCGGTTTAAGGCACACCGTTTTAAGGCCCTTCCACGCTGTTTTAAGCACCGAATGGATTCTTTTCGAAGTCGCGGCCATTTATATGAACATTGGCAATCTCGTAATATTTTAGTTGCGATGCATGACTTTCGTAATGTTCCGTTCATAGCTTCTGCGGCTCGGTCCAGACTTTGCGTGACTTTCGGTGCATGTCGGGCTGTGCCAGAGTTCCTGACTTTTCTTTGATTCAGCTCTCGACACAGCAGGTCGTAGAGTTGTGGCCATATCTTCTTCCCGGGGACTTCCTTAATGGATGGCGGACCACCAAGTGAGTTCGCGTCCTGGTTGGGCGAGGTATGGGTTTGTTCGGCCCCCCGTCTTTGACTTGCGCCTGAACGCGTAGACGCGAGTGCCGTATGATCATCATCGTCATTTTTGATGTCCACAATAGCAAAGCTGCACCGACCCGTGCACGCAGCAAAGCTACACCGACCCGTGCACTCAGTAAAAGCTGCACCGACCCGTGCACACAGCAAAACATGCACCGACCTTGGCTTTCCATCAAATAGTGAGAAGCTACACCGACCCTGAGCTCTGCATGAATAGTGATCTACATCGACCCTGTCTTATGCATTTGGCCTAGACTAGAATCGACCCTGGACCGCATGAATAGTGATCTGCACCGACCTACCTTGTGCGAGGGCCAAACATGCAATTGACCTAGTCAACGCAAAAACCAAACCTGCACCGACCTTAGTCTGTGCAGAACTAAAGGTGCACCTGATGGGGGCATCCCTTGCCCCTCCACATTTTTTCGAAGCTTAGATGGATCGACGACATGCGCCATTGTGTTCGTCAATTTTTTTTGAGTCTATCCATGTAATTTTTATATTTTATTTGAGTCATAAACCATGTAATTTTCCTTTTATTTGAGTCTAGTACCTAGGTATAAGGGTTATTTACCTAGTTAAATGTCATTAGATTGTCTAGGCTGGTTAATGGGCCCAATTCAATGGGCAAGGCCCATGGGCGCCCCCACCTGGATAGAGCTGGTCAATTGTTAGTTTGTCAGGGTCAATTTTGTCATATGAAAAGTCCAGTCCCTATAAATACCCCCCTTCACCCCTCATTTGTAATCTTTTGGTCAATCAAAAAAAATGAGTGCATTTTAGTGTAATTGGAGTGGATTCTCCATCTCTCTCTCTCTCTAAGGGGAGGATTCTCCTCCCTCTCCTCCCTCTCTTATCGCTCTCTCTCTAAAGGGGGGCGCCCCCCATTCTCTCTCCTCCCCTCCCAACCACTTCCGCTCTCCTCTCCCCCTCCATTAAAGCCACTCCAACTTCCCAAAACCCCTCTCTTTACTCAACCCCATCCCCAAGAGATACTCCTCCAATCCTTGCTCCACCCTCCAACCACCAACTACCCTCTCCCCTTCCCCAAACCCCTCTCTCATCTCCCAAGGGGAGAATCCCATCTTCCCAAGCCCCTCTTTACCTTCCCCACGCACCTCTTCCCATCCCCAAGACCAGAAATTAATCCCACCCTTAAACCCATTTTCAAGTACCCTTTCCCTCTCTCCCTTCCAACCCAAATTCGTAGCTCTCCCTCCCTCCACCTACTAGACCCCCTTCCAGCCCCCATTCTCCCCCTCCCTCACCTTGGTTTGCCCCCTCCCAGACCCCCTCACAGCTAGGGGTTTCCCCCACACCCATCCACCCCATTTCCCATCCCTTCTATCCCATTCCGCACCACCTATCACCACCTGCAATTCTCAGGTCACAGGCAGCAGAGTACCAACAACTTGCAGAGACTGCCACGTCATCACCAAGAAGCTTCAGAGAGCATATCATATACCGGTGGAATCGCCGTCTAGTCTACTTCACAACAGAGGTGGTCTCGCCTCCGTCAGAGTTCGTGGCTGCCCGAAGGAGTCTTCACCGCCGGACTACGCAATTCCTCCCTGGCAGACACCCAACTGCAGCTTGCAGAGGCTACCACGACCAATACCTTGAAGATATTGGAGCGGCGTTTGGCTGAAGACTTCTGCTACGAGTCCTCTTTCATATCCAAGAAGCGGAGCATCGTTTGAAGCCAGAAGCACAAAGTTCCAAATTTCCTACACCGAGTGCGCAGGTTAGTCCATGTGGAGACAGATTCGACCTCCTTCTACTCTTCTGGACCTCGCGGTTGGCTCTCACCTCCGCCGGTAGCCCCGTGGGTCTCCGTTCGAAGATAACTCGACCACGAACGCAACAGTCCTGGTCTCGCCATCAACGGATCATGGGAGTGGTCGTGACAGCCTTCTCTTCCAACAATAGTGGTCCAGACACTGTCAGGAGCACAGTGTAGCAGTCCAGATCTTGACCCTGCCCCGGCCGTCGTCGTCATCAAGAAATTCCCCAATAATTCTGACGACCTTCTGGGCCAACCCAGGAGATTTTGACGCTGGTTTCGTCAACAAAGGAGTTCGGGAGAGCCCGTGGCAGCACCGACAGTGACTGCCTATCCGACTGTTCCTGAAGCTGGCAGAACCGGGGAGCTCGACAATTTGGCTTCTAGCTTAGTTTTTCCCTCACCCCACCTGGCCGACTGACCGCCCCTCCCGGCGTGGAGGTAGTTTTGGATGTAATTTCAATAAGTCCTCACCCCGAGATCCCCCTCCTGCGAGAGGTGTAGTGGTGTAACATTTTAATTTTTAGGTCAAAGCTACACCGATGCGGCGTGCGGGTGCGTACCCAAGCCTCCCCGCTCGCCCTCGTCTCTGGCTGGGATCGGTGTATTCATACCGATCAGGTGAGCTTCGGAACACTTCTCATTGTTGGGATTTAATTGCTTAGTTTAGTATTACTTTTGGTTGCTCTGTCGGCGGTGAGAGAGTGCCCGGTCCCAAATTGTCATCAAATTAAGTGACCACCGCAGAGCGAGTTGTGAGAGAGGCCCTACAACCCACGCCCTTGGTGTGCTGGCCGCCTATGAAATCAGGCATCCCGCACTCTTAGGGGTTCAGCCTCAAGCTAGCCAAATCCCCCGGAGTGTCAAGGTCCCGCCCCGGACCCTCTCCATCATCACCAGATTGCCCACTGGCACATGTGTGCGTTACGGGGGTGAGTCCGCTTGTGTGACATCGCCGTGTTCGTTGCATTGCTCGCAATCTAGATCCTAGGTCATTTCAGATCAAGTGGTATCAGAGCAAGGTCTCAACTTGTCTCTACAAGTTCGTCCTAGGGCGTGCATATGCATTTAGATTCTCCCTGTGCATTGCTCTTGTCCACTAGCATGGCCGCCTCATACCGACCATACCCATCGGCCCTCTCCATGAGTCCAAACCCCCAAGGGAAACCCACCACCAACAAACATGGCCTCCACGGCCATGTCGACTACCTAATGGGAGCCATGACTTATGCCAATGAGCGGCTTGATAGCCTATCAGGTCGACTCAACCAATTAGAGTAAAATGGGCTCGCCCCAAGGGTGACCGGTAGGAGTGCACCTTCCCACCCACCCACCTTTGATGGGTGTAGCAAACCGAGCGACTATTTAGATTTTGAAGTCTCAATGGACCATTACTTCACTTGGTATCCCATGTCCGAGGATGAGAAAGTCCGGTTTGCCAAATCACAACTTACCAAACGGGCTCAAACCTATTGGCTGCAAATTATCAGGCTAAGGATAATTAGAAGGGAAGATCCCATCACCACTTGGGGAAACATGAAGGAATAACTTAGGGCTAGATATGTGTCCCCTTCGTACTCACGTCATCAAAGCGTAAGGAGCACTTCAACTCCTCCATCCCCACTCGGCCAACCCAAGATTCCAGTTCCCCAATTCCCCCTACCCCAACCAAAATCCCATTCCACAACCCACACCACTCAAGCCCCATTGGCCCCCTCCGCCACCCCTCGCCTCACCCCTTCTCAAAAGGGAAAGATCCCTATGGAGATATAAGTGAGTGAAATAACCTTGGGTAAGTGCGAGCCAGAATGTTATAGGTGCCACCAATTGGGGAACATCGCCGGACAATGCCCCACGAGGAAACATCTTCCCATGCCCCTAGTGGTTGAAACCTCTGCCACCCTGGCCACCTTACCCCTCCATCGTTCCCCAACAGGGACACCCCTTCCAAGGCCAATCTTCCCAAACCCCCTCAACCCACCCATCTTCCTGTCCCTACCCCTACCCAACCCCAACCTAGACCTCCACTACTTCCCTTACCAATCCCAACCCAAGCCCATGGTTGTTCACCACCTCGGGTGCACCATACACCGGCTATCACCATCACCCCACCCCCAAATGACTGTCCCAGCCCCTTGGTAGAGGAGACCATGGCCCACACACCCACTCAAAAAGAGGTGGGTTCCAATCCGAACCCACCTCCCGCCATAAAAGAAATCCAAGAGCTTCCCATTCCATTCACCTCTCCTAGCCCGGTCCTTCAAGAACTAACCACCACCACTCATGGCACCCTCACCGTGAATGAGCCCATACTCCAATGGCTCAAGCAAGGCCCCACCATCTCTAGTTCACCCCCACACCACTCACCCATGGGACATCAATCCGAAATTGTTCCCCTCCACTCCTTTCACACCACGATCCAATCCAACTATGAGGTAGAGGGTTGGGATGATCTGTCACACCCCGAGCCTTTATTACAGTGGAAAACTCGCTCGAGGAACACGAACAGTCGGCATGGTAAGCCTCTTGCAAGCAAGAACGATCAGAGCGCAAGGCAATCACACATAAGAATGCAATCGCATAATATTTACTCAACTTCAACATTCATTAATAATCAAATCCACTATTCGATTACAACCACTAATTCAACTTCCATCATGCTAGACTCAAGAAATAATAAATTACATAGACTCGATCTAAATAATGTAAACTTCCTAAGTCTTCGCTCATTCTTTATTCACTCTCGGATCCGTTACTCGAACATTCCGAATCCGAACCCGACTCACTTCCATTTCCTGAAAAAGAATGGAAATAGATAATGAGCACACTTACCTAGTAGGTATCTTCGCATCAACATGAAGGCATCATTAAAGTAATTAACATTTTAGCTCTAGAGAAATAAGGTAAAATCATGCGAATGTGATCAATCATGCGATTAAACCAAAGTATGTAAGATAGAATGAGAGCAAGTATGAACTAGCAAGAATGTTATAAGAACATGATATGGCCTTTCATGAACAAAAATATAACGAGAATGTACTAGCAAGCCACATAATCATCACTCCAGTATCTTTTGCTTATGAGCAAGTACTTCATGAATTTCTGTGAAATATCAAGAAAGTCAAGTATCAATCATGTTGTATTGTGTTGTGGATTTTCACTTATTTATAAAAAAAGTACTCCCAGCCTAATGCGACGCCAGTAGCATCATACACCAAGGTTTATAATAGTATGTTTTCGATAATCAGCCGAGGGGACTAGCATAGAGCCCTTGAACACAATCAGTGCTCGATCGCATCTTCAAGTATAAATCAAACTTTTTCCACGTATGTAACAATAAAGTATGGCCAAGAATGTACAATTCCAACAAGCTCTTGATAACAATAATTCAATGAATGCATGCTTTAATAAGAATCATGAGAAATCAAGAATGACTTATATTATGTTATGCTTATGGAAATAAATCGACAGCATAACGGTACATTCTTTATCTTCCATTCATTATATTAGGTTTCTTGATCAATATGATAAGTTCTAGATCATCAAGAGTCCATCTAGAAACCTTGGAATATCAACCCTTGGTCAAACCCCGGGTTAAAATACTCAAGCATTGTGACAGTCATGTACTGGGCCGTTACATGATGTGACGCTCTAGTATTGGGCTGTTACATTAGTCTGAATCCAGAACCAAGAAATCGGATTTAGTTGAATGTGACGGTCGTATATTGGGTCGTTACATGTGCCTGATGGTCCAATATAGATCTGTTACACTACTGATAACCAGAAACATCGATAGTGTAATCTAATCAATTGGTTTTAATGGTACAACCAACTCGGCATCCTTGTGGGAATCCCATGCTCGCGTTGAATTACGGAGGCCTTGCAACAAGATTTCCTAGTCCATTGGAAGGAATATCCAATAGAGAGGTCCTCATGTCCAATAATAATGTTCCTATAGTACAAAGTGAACTAATGGACAACATACCGGAATATGTGCCATGTACTTAAAGAAATGACTCTATTGATAGAGAGGATGTGTAACAATAGGAAATCATGATAAAACTCCGTCAATACATCTTTAGAAACTCATGATTTAGATACAAAACTATAGAATTTTGGCACATGAAATTAACATAACTTAAAATAACTTAAGATACCATAATTATGTAATTTCTATCATGAATCAGTAGATAATCTTAAAGACATGAAATCAGGTCAAAACTTAGATAACTAGGCTTATTTATAAGTTAAATTAACTAGTTTCCTATTCTGTCTACAATTACCCTGACGGTCTAGAATGGGTGCGTCACAGTGATTGGGACGGTCTATCGAGGGGCCGTTACACTAATGCAACGCTCCTGTTAAGGTGCGTCAGAGATAACAGAGTAATTAAGATGCAGTAGAGGGTGTGACGGCTTATCGTAAGGCCATTAGATCACTGCGACGGTCTTACCTTGATGCGTTAGAGTCCCTACTAACAGTATAAAAAAATTAAAAGACTATGATTTGAAACCATGTCATGTTTTGAAAAGATTTAACTACCCCAATCATGACAAAACGAAGTAAAGGTCATCTAGATGCATAGGTTGCAGTGAATTAACAAGATAATATCTTTGATCTTTGATTAGGGCTGAGAATATGTATGTAAGCATGAACCCACTAAAACATGGAATTCATAGTCTATAATACATGAAATCAAACACAATCAGAGGGCTTTTATCCCTAACAAGATGTTTTTGCCAATCATGAGATAACATACCCTTTTATCTGAGCTTTAAACTTCTAATTTGAGTCTGAAAATCGAGCCCTAGCTCTCCTTTCCCAGCGATTTTCTAGCAACTTCCTGCTGCTCTATCTCTCCAGCCTCTTGTCCTAAAGATGTGAAATTTTGAGGATAAGAAGATGAAATCAAGGTGAATAAAAAGTTCTATAGGATTGAATTCTAATTACCTCGTTTAGACGTCCTAATCTCTTGATCTTCAGGGGTCTTTTGCTCTGATTCCTGAGTTACTATGGTCGAACCAGCAACTTTGGAAGCTTCAATCTCTTTGGTTGCTTGATCTCCTAACATGAAATTTGGAGAACTATTAGTCTAAAGTATACTAAACAAAATCTTCTAAAGAACTTACCCGAAATTATATCTCCTTACATTGATTCTTCACGAACCAAAAGTAAGGGTCGCTCAGTTCAGAACTAGGTCTCATTTATAGGGTTTTGAAGATTAGATCAATTCTAGAGTCCTTAATTTGCCAGAACCTAATCCCTAAGAGTCCTTAGTAATATTATAAACTCTCCCAAGTCGATCTCTTGTAGATAAGATCTTAAAGTTCTAATATTTTTGCTCGTTCTTTCTTTCACGGAACTGTCAGAGTGTAACGCATCAAGACTGGTGCGTTACATGGCTGTGGCAGTCGCACGATAGACAGCTACATCCAACGTACATAGAGTTCAACATCAATCAAACTCTTTTGTTAATTATCCATATTATTATCCATAAAAATGGTATTTATCCTTAAAATATGAAAATAGGCTAAATAACCTTCTAGAATATGGGCCAAACTTAATGGGCTTGGTCCTTAACCCTTTTGGATTTTATTTAAATAGGCTAGGTTAATTATTTAACATAATTGGGCCTTATAATGACTTATTAATCCAATAATCCTTTTATTAGTCTATTTAGCCCTTATAAATTCCAGAAAGTTCTATAAATAACTCAGAAATCATTACATAAATTCTAGGGCACTACACCCTCCCCCACTTAGAAGAATCTGTTCCCCAAATTCAATACATGGATTATGGAGAGTGTACTTACAGTTGAATAATTCTGGAAATCTTTTCCGCATGGCTTCTTCGATTTCCCATGTTGCTTCATATGACCATACTTTCTTCCCTTGAATCTTGACCATAGGAATAACTTTATTGCTTAGTTGACGCATTTCTCATTCCAGAATCTTTATTAGCGTTTGCTCGTACGTCATATCCTTCTGAATCTCTAGATTGTCATAAGTGATAATATGGTCATGATCATATACATATTTCTTTAGCATAGAGACGTGAAATACGTCATGAACTCCTGCTAATTGTGGAGGTAAAGTTAGTCTATAAGCCACTTCACCGACCCTTTCGAAAAGTTCAAACGGACCAATGAACCTTAGAGTTAGTTTTCCCTTAATGCCAAATCTCCGAATACCACGACCTGGAGAAACCTTGAGATACACATGGTCTCCTACTTGAAATTCCAAGTCGCGTCTACGATTATCAGCATAAGACTTTTGCTTATCTTGTGCCATCTTTATTCTCTATTGAATAAGCTTGATCTTCTCTGTAGAATCTCTGATAATATCGGGGCCTAGGAATTATCTTTACCCTATTTCACTCCAACATATTGGTGATCGACAACTTTTTCCATATAGAGCTTCAAAAGGTGCCATTTTTATGATGGCCTGGTAACTGCTGTTATATACAAATTCTACCAGAGATAAGTGATCATGAGAACTACCTCCAAAATCAATAACACAAGCCCTGAGCATGTCTTCTACCACCTGATTTGTTCTTTCTGTCTGACCATCAGTTTGTGGATGAAAGACTGTGCTAAAATTCAATCTAGTCCCTAGTGACTGTTGTAGACCCTTCCAAAACTATGATGTGAATCGAGGATCTCTATCAGATATAATAGTGACTGGGACACCATGTAATTTAACAATTTCTCTTATGTATAATACTGCTAGGATATCCACAGACCATCGACTTTTGATTGGTATGAAATGTGCAGATTTAGTCAATCAGTCTATGATTACACATATACCATCGTGTCCACCTATTGTCTTAGGTAACCCCATATTGAAATACATCCCTATACTCTCCCACTTCCATTCGGGAATATTCAAGGGATGCAGTTTACCTGCGGGTCTAAAATGCTCTACCTTTACTTGTTGACAAGTGAGACAGCCAGACACGAAATCAGCTATTTCTCTCTTCATGTTGGGCCACCAGAAATTTCTTTTGAGATCTTGATACATTTTTGTACTACCTTAGTGAATGGTATACCTAGATTTATGTGCTTCTTCTAGAATCAATTTCTTCGTATCGTCATGATCCGGTACACACACTCGGCCCTTGAATAGCAATCTTCCATCCTCCGTAATAGAGAAATCCGGCCGTTGTTCAATATTAGCCTTAATTTCTAGTAACACGAGATCATTATTTTGTAACTTGACTAGATCCTCTATTAAGGTAGGTTGAGCTCGGATATTAGCCATGAAGCAATCTTCTTCCTTCCTGTCAATATCTAAGTTCAACTAAGCAAATTGAGGAATAAGATTAGTCATACTAATCATAAGACTTGATAGCATACTCATTGATTTTCTGCTGAGTGCATCCGCAACAGCACTAGCCTTGCCAGGATGATATTGAATAGAAAAATTAAAATCATTGAGATATTCCAACCATCTTCTCTACCTCAAATTTATCTCTTTTTGAGAAAATAAGTATTTTAAGCTTTTGTGGTCCGAGTAGACCATAAACTTTTCTCCATAGAGATAATGCCGCCAAATTTTCAAGGTGAAAATGACAGCTGCTAATTCCAAATCATGTACAGGATAATTTTTCTCGTGACGTTTCAATTGTCTTGAAGAATAACAGATTACTTTTCCATTTTGTATGAGGACACACCCTAAGCCAATACCAGTTGCATCCGTATATACTTCGAATCCACCACCTTCCATCGGCAGTGATAGAATAGGAGCTGTAGTAAGATGATTCTTAAGAGTTTGAAAACTCTTCTCACATTCCTCTAACCAGACAAAAGGATTTTCTTTTCTCGTGAGTCTAATTAAAGGAACCGCAATCTTTGAGAAGTCTTCAATGAATCTCCTATAATAACCAACTAGACCCAGAAAGCTTCTTACTTCTGATACAGTCGTTGGCCGGCTCCAATTTCTGACAGCTTCGACTTTAGAAGGATCCACCGCAATACCTTCTTTTGAAATAATGTGGCCTAGGAATGAAACTTCCTTAAGCCAAAATTCGCATTTATTTAGCCTGGCATAGAGTTTATGTTCTTTAAGTGTTTGCAAAGCTATTTTCAAATGTTCTTCATGTTCCTCCTTTGTCTTGGAATATATCAAGATATCATCAATGAAGACGACGATAAACTGGTCCAGATATGGCTGGAAGACACTATTCATAAGTTGCATGAATGCTGTCGGGGCATTAGTTAACCCGAATGGCATTACCACGAATTCATAATGGCCATAACGACTTCGAAAAGCCGATTTATAAATGTCCTCTTCTTTAATTCTAAGCTGATGATAACCTGATCTGAGGTCAATCTTAGAAAAATATTCTGCTCCTGCAAGCTGATCGAAGAGCTCATCAATACGCGGCAACAGATACTTATTTTTAATTGTAAGTTGATTCAATCGCCGGTAATTGATGCATAGCCTGAGAGAACCATCCTTCTTCTTGACAAATAGAATCGGCGCACCCCAAGGGGATGTACTAGGTCTGATGAAGCCTTTGTCTAGTAATTCATGCAACTGTCTTTTTAATTCCTTGAGTTCTGTGGGGGACATCCTGTAAGGGGCTATAGAAACAGGTGCTGCTCATGGAATGACTTCAATAGTGAAGTTCACTTCCCTCTCGGGTGGTAAACTGGGTAATCCGGATGGGAACACATTGGGGAACTCACTTACAATAGGAATGTCTACTAAGATAATCTTCTTGGATTCAGTAATAATGACAGAAGTAAGAAAAACTTCACATCCTTGCGAGATAAGTTTGCAAGCGTGAAGACAAGATATAATAGTAGGATGCTTCTTGTACTTGATGCCAAGAAAAGAGAATCTTGGAAGACCGAGCTTTCAAAATGATATAATCCTATTTCAGTAATTAATATAAGCATCATGATCTACAAGCCAATCTGCGCCTAAAATGGCATCATAACCTTTCATGTCAAGGCATACTAAGTTTGCGGGGAGATTGTGACCTTCAACTATCACTTCACTATTAGGATAATAGTCGGTAAGCTTTGTTCCAGAACCTAAGGGTGTGGTAATAGCGAGATCTGAAGGTAGGGGAACTGATGCAAATCACCAGCCCTTGCTCCTGTGCCAGCTTGCGCCATGGTTTGTAATGCCTGAGTTAGGCCAACAACAGTTTGTTACATACTATTCCAATCTACGCGATGAGCCATGGTAATAATATGGTACCTGAGAGAAAAATAACAACTTGTTATTTCTCGTGAAACTGGAAGGAAAATCAATCTTAAAACTAATTAACTATCTTATCCCGGGTTCCACCCAGTTCTCACATGGGTGTAGAAATTTCTTCCTTAGTTCATAGGTAGGGGTCCTTAAACCTTGGACTTATCCTATGACATGACTCTTCTTCCTAAGTCCTGAGACTTAGGCTCTGATACCAACTTAACTGTCACGCCACGAACCTTTATTACAGCGGAAGACTCGCTCGAGGAATGCAAACAGCCGACATGGTAAGCCTCTTGCAAGCAAGAACGATCAGAGCGCAAGGCAATCACACATAAGAATGTAATCGCACAATATTTACTCAACTTCAACTTTCATTAATAATCAAATCCACTATGTGATTACAACCACTAATTCAACTTCCATCATGCTAGACTCAAGAAATAAGAAATTGCATAGACTCGATCTAAACAATGTAAACTTCCTAAGTCTTCGCTCATTCTTTATTCACTCTCGGATCCGCTACTCGAACATTCCAAATCCGAACCCGACTCACTTTCATTTCCTGAAAAAGAATGGAAATAGGTAATGAGCACACTTGCCCAGTAGGTATCTTTGCATAAATATAAAGACATCATTAAAGTAATTAACATTTTAGCTCTAGAGAAATAAGGTAAAATCATGCGAATGCGATCAATCATGCGATTAAACCAAAGTATGTAAATAGAATGAGAGGAAGTATGAACTAGCAAGAATGTTATAAGAACATGATATAGCCTTTTATGAACAAGCATGTAACGAGAATGTACTATCAAGCCACATAATCATCACTCTAGTATCTTTTGCTTATGAGCAAGTACTTCATGAATTTCTGTGGAATATCAAGAAAGTCAAGTATCAATCATGCTGTATTGTGTTGTGGATTTTCACTTATTTATAAAGAAAGTACTCCCAGCGTAATACGACGCCAGTAGCATCATACCCCATGGTTTATAATAGTATATTTCTGACAATCAGCCGAGGGGACTAGCATAGAGCCCTTGAACACAATCAGTGCTCGATCGCATCTTCAAGTATAAATCAAACTTTTTTCACGCATGTAACAATAAAGTATGGCCAAGAATGTACAATTCCAACAAGCTCTTGATAATAATAATTCAATGAATGAATACTTTAATAAGAATCATGAGAAATCAAGAATGACTTATACTATGTTATGCTTATGAAAATAAATCGGCAGCATAACGGTACATTCTTTATCTTCCATTCATTATATTAGGTTTCTTGATCAATATGATAAGTTCTAGATCATCAAGAGTCCATCTAGAAACCTTGGAATATAAACCCTTGGTCAAACCCTGGGTTAAAATACTAAAGCATTGTGATAGTCATGTATTGGGCCGTTACATGATGTGACGCTCTAGTATTGGGCTGTTACATTAGTCTGAATCCAGAACCAAGAAATCGGACTTAGTTGAATGTGACGGTCGTATATGGGGCCGTTACATGTGCCTGATGGTCCAATATAGATCCGTTACACTACTGATAACCAGAAACATCGATAGTGTAATCTAATCAATTAGTTTTAATGGTACAACCAACTCGGCGTCCTAGTGGGAATCCCAGGCTCGCGGAGAATTACGGAGGCCTTGCAACAAGATTTCCTAGTCCATTAGAAGGAATATCCAATAGAGAGGTCCTCATGTCCAAGAATAATGTTCCTTTAGTGCAAAGTGAACTAATGGATAACATACCGAAATATGTGCCATGTACTTAAAGAAATGACTCTATTGATAGAGAGGATGTGCAACAATAAGAAATCATGATAAAACTCCGTCAATACATCTTTGGAAAATCATGCAAAACTATAGAATTTTGGCACATGAAATTAACATAACTTAAAATAACTTAAGATACCTCAATTATGAAATTTATATCATGAATCAGTAGATAATCTTAAATACATGAAATCGGGTCAAAACTTAGATAACTAGGCTTATTTATAAGTTAAATTAACTAGTTTCCGATTCTATCTACAATTACTCTGACGGTCTAGAATAGGTGCATCACAGTGATTGTGACGGTCTATCGAGGGGACGTTACACTGATGTAACGCTCCTGTTAAGGTGCGTCAGAGACAACAGAGTAATTAAGATGCAGTAGAGGGTGTGACAGCTTATCGTAAGGCCGTTAGATCACTGTGACGGTCTTACCTTGATGCGTCAGAGTCCCTGCTAACAGTATACAGAAATTAAAAGACTGTGATTTGAAACCATATCATGTTTTAAAAAGATTTAACTACCCCAATCATGACAAAACGAAGTAAAGGTCATCTAGATGCATAGGTTGTAGTGAATTAACAAGATAATATCTTTGATCTTTGATTAGGGCTAAGAATATGTATGTATGCATAAACCCACTAAAATATGGAATTCATAGTCCATAATGCATGAAATCAAATGCAATCAGAGGGCTTTTATCCCTAACAAGATATTTTTGCCAATCATGAGATAACGTACCCTTTTTTCTGAGCTTTAAACTTCTGATTTGAGTCTGAAAATCGAGCCCTAGCTCTCCTTTCCCAGCAATTTTATAGCAACTTCCTACTGCTCTATCTCTCCAACCTCTTGTCCTAAAGATGTGAAATTTTGAGGATAAGAAGATGAAACTAAGGTGAACAAAAAGTTCCAAAGGATTGAATTCTAATTACCTCGTTTAGACGTCATAATCTCTTGATCTTCAGGGGTCTTTTGCTCTAATCCTGAGTTACTATGGTCAAACCAGTAACATTGGAAGCTTCAATCTCCTTGGTTGCTTGATCTCCTAACATGAAATTTGGAGAACTATTAGTCTAAACTATACTAAACAAAATCTTCTAAAGAACTTACCCGAAATTATATCTCCTTACCTTGATTCTTCACGAGCCAAAAGTAAGGGTCGCTCAGTTCAGAACTAGGTCCTATTTATAGGGTTTTGAAGATTAGATCGATTCTAGAGTCCTTAATTTGCCAGAACCGAATCCCTAAGAGTCCTTAGTAATATTATAAACTCTCCCAAGTCGATCTCTTGTAGATAAGATCTCAAAGTTCTAATCTTTTTGCTCGTTCTTTCTTTCACGGAACTGTCAGAGTGTAACGCATCAAGATTGGTGCGTTACATGGCTGTGGCGGTCGCACGATAGACCGCTACATCCAACGTGTACAGAGTTTAACATCAATCAAACTCTTTTGTTAATTATCCATATTATTATCCATAAAAATGGTATTTATCCTTAAAATATGTAAATAGCCTAAATAACCTTCTAGAATATGGGTCAAACTTAATGGGCTTGGTCCTTAACCCTTTTAAATTTTATTTAAATATGCTAGGTTAATTATTTAACATAACTAGGCCTTATAATGACTTACTAATCCAATAATCCTTTTATTAGTCTATTTAGCCCTTATGAATTCCAGAAAGTTCTATAAATAACTCAGAAATTATTACATAAATTCTGGGGCACTACATGATCTCCTCTAGGGTCTAGAGTGGCAATTAGACATGACTTGCCTGTTGACCCTAGGGGCGGACCGACCCAAGAGCCTTAACCTCATCCACCCATTCGTCGGGTCTATCACCTCGGTTTGCACTGCTAGTTGCTACACTAGCGACCTCCTTTTTCTTCTCCCCATGGTGGAAGAACCCATCTGATGTGACACACCCTAGGACTTACCAAGCAAGCATAATTTTTCATTCAAACGGACCGATAATGGCGACCGCTCACCCGATGCTCACCCAAGTCCCGGGGTAACTTGGCAATGCCAAGGTGAGGTTGAGAGGGTTGGGCCCTTGCTGGTAGAGTGCCAGCAAGGCCAAGGTTGACTCCCAAGGGTAATGGCAGCCCAATTCAAGGGAGCCGACGTCGTGCCGAAGGCACGGGTTCCACACTTTTCCCACGGCGATCTCTTATAGCAAGGGAGCTTAAGGATCGGGCTCTCATTCACGGCCAGCGGAGTTATGAACTAATATTGACTGAACAAATACTAAGTAGAGAAAAGTTTGGAGCACTTACTCGACCGGTTTGAAGAAACCGGTCCCGCTCGGAGACGTGGGCGAGCAGGGAGGCGTGGGGATCCCCACACGCCGCGTCGGGGCAGCTTGACCTGTTTAAACAATTACAAAACTACACCTCTCGTAGGAGGGGGATCTTGGGGTGGGGATAACTTGTTATTACATCCAAAACTACCTCCACACAGGGAGGGGCCTTCAACCGGCCAAGCGGGGAGGGGAGAAACGGGGAAAGAACGCCGAATGGAGACCGAGATCAATTCTGCCTGCTCTCTGCGAGTGCTGACAGACGGTCGAAGAAGTGGCTTCTGTGACTACTGCCGAATTTTTTTGGGGACGAAACCATCTGGAAAATCTTCGTAGGAGGACCGGGAAGTCGTCCAAATTTTTCTGGAATTTCGGGAAGTCACTGTTGGCCGGGGCAGAGTCTCGAACAGGGAGGCAGACCTTCAGTTCTGACTCCTTCTGGATCACCATAGCAGGAAGAAGAGGTTGCCACCAGTGCTCCCAAGCTCAAAACGAGGCGCCTATGAAGTCGTTGGAACCGCCTATGAGTCCTCTTCGAAACGATCCTGACAGAGATGCCAAATGTTGTCGGACCAGACCGGTAGACTCTGAACACTGAGGGGGGGTCGGTGCAGACTGAGTGGAGGCAGAACCGCGCACCCGGAGAAGAGAATTGATAACTTTCGGATCCGGATGCCAAACTGAGTTTGCTTCTAGGCAATGAAAGAAAACTCGGAGTAGAAGATTTTTTCAGAAGAACTATCATTCAGATTCCCTATAGGATCGCCGCAGTCGGGCTTCCACTCAAGTTCTGGTTTCCTGCTAGAGATGCTTTACGCAGTTGAGGGAGAACTGCTCTCCCGGGCAGCACGGTGCTCGGACGATGATGAAACCACCGCCATTGCGAAGAAGATTGGCAGACTCTTCCGTGGGTACCTCTTGGGCCTTTAGATTCGTTGGGATGTGGTTGGGGTTGCCGCTGCAAGCAGGTGGTCCTCTATAGGTTGCCAACTGCAACCAGGTTCATCGAAGAAGCTTCCAATTGACCTTGAGTTGAGATGGAGATATGGGTAAATGGTGAAGGGGAGAGGATGAGTGATAGGTGGGGAATGTGGGGGAGGTGTGGAGGGTGGTTAGGGGTAGTGTGGAGGTGGAGGGAGAGGGGGAGGGCGCAGGGTTCCACTGGTTCAGCCAAGGTGGAAGGTGAGAGGAGGGTGGAGGGTGTAATGGGTGGTGGGGAGTGGAGGGAAAGAAAGGGGTGACCAGCCCTAATGGAGAGGGATGGGGGCGACCTAAGGTTGGGGAGCGAAGGGAAATTTCGAATTCAAATGGCCTAGGGAGGTGAAGGGTTGCATGAGGGAGAGGGAAAAGTCTTTGGGAAAGGGATGGGGTGGTTGGTGGTTGGAGGGTGGAGTGGGGATTGGGGGGTTCTCCCTTGGAACTAGGGGGGTGGAGTAAAGAGGGTTGTGGGGACGGGGAGAGGCATTAATGGGGTAGGTGGGAGATAGGAGTGGTTGGGAGGGGAGGAGAGAGAGTAAGGGGCGAGCCCCTCTTGGAGGGAGAGAGAGAGAGGAGAGGGGGGGTAGGTGGGATTCACTCCCTAGGGCTTCTCACCCAAATAATGGATTCACTCCACTAAGAAAATTTGAACTCTCAAATGGCAATCTTTCATTCATTTATTGATTTCAAATGGGGGGAATGGGGTCCTATATATAGGCAACCCACATTTTATAAAAAGTCCCTGACTCTTGCAACAATGACAAATGACCAAGGGAAGGGGGGGCACCCTTCGGCCTAGCCCAATGAATTGGGCCCATAAACTAATCTATCAACCTAATGACACTTAATCCTAGGTAAATGACTCATTAACCTAGGTACAAGACTCAAATAAAAGGAAAATTACATAATTATTACTCAAAGAAAATATGAAAATTACATGAATTGACTAAGGAAAATGTGACGGACACATTGGAACCATGCTAGTGAACAACCGGGGTTTGGAAAATATGAAGGGCGAGAGATGCCCCCATCACCATCTCGGTCCACTCCCCTACCATTGAGATCCCAAGGACATTGGCCAACCCACCCACTCACTACACCGGCCTAATCATCCCAATAGATGAGGATGACCCACCTTGTGAAGACCTTGAGGACATAGAGCACTTCTCCCTAGGAAGCCCAATCCACGACCCCTTTGATCCCTTCCAATGGGAGCCCAGTTACCCATATGACCCACCCACCTTATTCAAAACCCACCTTTCCCTACCCTAACCAACCATGTTGGACCAAGTCCACCTCTTCCAAGACTCGGGCCACACAAAGGGAACCATCGCCATAGGCAACATATGCCTAGGAAGCAAGGAAGAGCCCCCCTCCATAATGCCCACCTTCCTAGATTTCTTCGACCCTTCCACAAGGAAGTTCAAAGGTCGTCCCACACCCATACACATATAAGTCATCTTTGGGATAGGAGTGCATAAGTCTTGGCACAATACACCACTTGGCATGATTAGAAAGTCGAGACCATTCATTGACATCACCCACATGTCAAGTAGGAAGCATGAGTGGTCCCTATTTGGGTGTAACGGTCCTCCCCGATTCAGCATTGGTCTTATGTATGGTAGGAGCCTTCATGGATGTTCGGGTCCTCTGGAATTCATCACACCCACGCATAAGCAGGACACCTATGGATGCCTCGGTCCTCCCAAATCATTCAAAGCCTTCATAACATCAATGCACGATAGGTCTATATGTGGTTGTCCTGGACCACCTTTGCATACCACACATTTCCCACTCACACTGCATCATAGTGCATGGCATATGCATCCAAGCAGGCATCAAGCAATGAGCGGTGAGATTTACAAGAAGTAGGCAAAAGCTCGTAAGCGCCGCTTGGAATTCCAAGTAGGCAACCTAGTGATGGTGACTTTGGAGTGGCTCTACCCTAGGGTCACCTCCACATCGAGGGCATGAGGACTTAGACCTTCCCAAGTTCCGAGTGGTTTTGGCAACCCGGCTTACGGGTTGGAGTTACCGATGGGTTTTAGGATTCACCCCACTTCCCACGTGGCGGACCCGGCACCCTCTAAGGGCACCGCAGTGGATCCCATTGAGAGCTTCGAGCCTACCCCTACCTTTGTGAGTCACACCTTGGAGAGTCTCCACAAATCAGCATGTGAGTCTGATGTGTGCACATGGAGGCAATACTGGACAAGCAGGATGTCATCACCAGCAAGAGGGTGTGTCCGAGCCACCTTGAGAAGTTGAAGCGCTGTCCCCAGGCTATGGACGCGGGGTCGAGTTAGGAGATCGTGGTTCGCATGGAGCTGCTTGGGTGTACGACTTCCCCGGTGGACCCATACTCGATAGGGTCGAGTTCTCCCCACCCAGGGGGTATGATGAGGGCATCCCTTGCCCCTCCACATTTTTTTGAAGCTCAGATAGATCGACGACATGCGTCATTGTGTTCTTCACATTTTTTTGAGTCTATCCATGTAATTTTTATATTTAATTTGAGTCATAAACCATGTAATTTTCCTTTTATTTGAGTCTAGTACCTAGGTATAAGGGTTATTTTCCTAAGTTAAGTGTCATTAGATTGTCTAGGCTGGTTCATGGGCCCAATTCAATGGGCTAGGCCCATGGGCGCCCCCACCTGGATAGAGCTGGTCAATTGTTAGTTTGTCAGGGTCAATTTCGTCATATGAAAAGTCTAGTCCCTATAAATACCCCCCTTCACCCCCTCATTTGTAAGCTTTCGGTCAATCAAAAAAATTGAGTGCATTTTAGTGTAATTGGAGTGGATTCTCCGTCTCTCTCTCTCTAAGGGGTGGATTCCCCTCCCTCTCTTCCCTCTCTTATCTCTCTCTCTCTAAAGGGGGCCAACCCCCATTCTCTCTCCTCCCCTCCCAACCACTTCCTCTCTCCCCTCCCCCTCCATTAAAGTCACTCCAACATCCCACAACCCCTCTCTTTACTCCACCCCATCCCCAAGAGATACTCCTCCAATCCTTGCTCCACCCTCCAACCACTAACTACCCTCTCCCCTTCCCAAGCACCTCTCTCATCTCCCAAGGAGAGAATCCCATCTTCCCAAGCCCCTCTTTACCTTCCCCACACACCTCTTCCCATCCCCAAGACCAGAAATTAATCCCACCCTTAAACCCATTTTCAAGTACCCTTTCCCTCGCTCCCTTCCAACCCAAATTCGCAGCTCTCCCTCCCTCCACCTACTAGACCCCCTTCCAGCCCCCATTCTTCCCCTCCCTCACCCTGGTTTGCCCCCTCCCAGACCCCCTCACAGCTAAGGGTTGCCCCCACACCCATCCACCCCATTTCCCATCCCTTCGACCCCATTCCCCACCACCTATCACCACTTGTAATTCTCAGGTCACAGGCAGCAGAGTACCAGCAATTTGCAGAGACTGCCACGTCATCACCAAGAAGCTTCAGAGAGCATACCATATACTGGTGGAATCTTCGTCCAGTCTACTTCGTAACAGAGATGGTCCCACCTCCGTAAGAGTTTCTGGCTGCTCGGACGAGTCTTCACCGTCGGACTGCGCAATTCCTCCCTAGCAGACACCCAACTGCAGCTTGCAGAGGCTACCACGACCAGTACCTTGAAGATATTGGAGCGGCGTTTGGCTGAAGACTTTTGCTACGAGTCCCCTTTCATATCCAAGAAGCGGAGCAACGTTTGAAGCCAGAAGCACAAAGTTCCCAATTTCCTACACCGAGTGCGCAGGTCAGTCCATGTGGAGACAGATTCGACCTCTTTCCACTCTTCTGGACATCATGGTCGGCTCTGACCTCCTCCGATGGCCCCGTGGGTCTACGTTCGAAGAAAACTCGACCATGAACGCAACAGTTCTAGTCTCACCATTAACGGAGCATGGGAGTGGTCGTGACAGCCTTCCCTTCCAACAACAGCGGTCCAGACACTGCCAAGAGCAGAGTGCAACAGTCCAGATCCCGACCCTGCCCCGTCCGTCGTCGTCATCAAGAAATTCCCCAATAATTTCGATGACCTCCTGGGCCAACCCAAGAGATTTTGATGCTGGTTTTGTCAACAAAGGAGTTCGGGAGAGCCCGTGGTAGCACCGACAGTGACTGCCTATCCGGCTGTTCCTGAAGCTGGCAGAACCGGGGAGCTCGATAATTCAGCTTCTAGATTAGTTTTTTCCCCACCCCACCTGGCCGGCTGACTGCCCCTCCCTGCGTGGACGTAGTTTTGGATGTAATTTCAATAAGTTCCCGCCCCGAGATCCCCCTCCTGCGAGAGGTGTAGTGGTGTAACAATTTAATTTTCAGGTCAAAGCTACACCGACGCGGCGTGCGGGTGCGTACCCACGCCTCCCCGCTCACCCTCGTCTCCGGCCGAGATCAGTGTATTCATGCTGATCAGGTGAGCTTCGAAACACTTCTCATTGCTGGGATTTAATTACTTAGTTTAGTATTACTTTTGGTTGCTCCGTCGGTGGTGAGAGAGTGCCCGGTCCCAAATTGTCATCAAACTAAGCAACCATCGCGGAGCGAGTTGTGAGAAAGGCCCTACAACCCATGCCCTTGGCGTGCTGGCCGCCCATGAAATCGGGCATCCCGGGCCCTTTTGGGTTCAGCCTCAAGCTAGCCAAATCCCCCGGAGCGTCAAGGTCCCGCCCCGGACCCTCTCCATCATCCTCGAATTGCCCACGGGCACATGTGTGCGTTACGCAGGTGAGTCCGCTTGTGTGACATCGCCGTGTCTGTTGCGTTGCTTGCAATCTAGATCCTAGGTCATTTCACATCAGCACCGACCTAGAACATGCACCGACCTGGAGACTCATGCGCATGAAACCTGCACCGACCCTGCAACTATGTTGTGCACACCATAATGTGCACCGAACTAATGTGCACGGACCTTGTATATTCACAAATGTGCACTGACCTAGAACATGCACCGACCTACCTTGTATATGCACGAATGTGCACTGATCTAGAACATGCACCGACCTACCTTGTATATGAACGTATGTGCACAGACCTTGAAGGCATGTGCACTGGCCTATCACATAGAACTAATGGGTGCATCGACCTCATATATATATACATAAGACAAACATGCACCGACCTTAGATGCTGGCAGACACAGCTAGCATTGACCTTAGCCAGTAAAACACAAACATGCACCAACCTCAATGCAATGCACCGACCTTAATGTAATGCACTGACCCAATCAAACTTACATGAACACAAGTTCATGTCAATGAAACTCAACTTAAATTGACATTAAAAGAGACAGGGGTCGACCCATGGGGTCGACCCATCCCAATTCAAAGAGCCAGGGGTTGACCCATGGGGTCGACCCATCCCAAGGCTATCCAGCCTTTACCTAATGATCCCGGGCCATCTCCTTAACCCTGATCTGTCTATGTGCCATGCATTTAAAATGGATCATTTACATGTAATATGTCCTTGAACTCTATTCCTGAAAAAAATCTATCTGATATTCCTACAATGTGTAAACTGCTTGAAATTCTATATTGGCTATATAAATGAGAGTGGATGTCAAAAAGTATACTTGAAATGCTCGCATACAAATAAGGGCATGGTCTGGTCCTAGGAGGAGCACCCGAAGGTACTTGTGCCCATGGGAGTTTATTGACCACGGTGTTTGACATTGCACCAAAGTACTTGCTTGCTTGACTTGAGACATTCCCACTCACTCTCTCGTGACATGCTTGACTTGCTTGAAATGAATTGCTTGGCCCAAGAAAAGGGCAATTACTTGCTTGAATGAAATGAATGAAATAGGCAATTCCATTACACTACTTGTTATTACACGAGCTTAAAATCACTTGCTTGAATATTGATCATTATCTTCTTGGAAAGATTTGTGCAAATACTTGGCAATTACTTGCTAGTTCCATATTGATACATCTTATTGATATTCACGTGATACTCTCCCGATACAATTCTTGATATTCTTACTTGGTCCAACATGCATCATTATACCGCATGAACTTGTAATTAACTTAAAGATTGTTAGAACTTGAGATATAAATCTTACTGAACAATTCGCTCATCCAGTTGCTCCCTAACATTTTTCAGGAAACTTGGATAGCGACCACCACCCGGATGGGACTGATACGAGTGATGAGTGCTAGAGTGGTTGTTGGCACCGGCTTATTTTCATGAATTAATTGAGGATTAAGCATAGGAAAATACTACCTAAATGTAGCAAAATGGCACATCGCCAAAGTTGCTCTACCAGTTGAGTTATGCTTGGAAATCGAGACGTGTCACCGGGTCAAGCGGTGCAACATAACAACCGGGGATCGGCCCCGAGAAAACGGCACTATGCCAGCCAGTTTCCCAACAACCGGGTCAGTTTCGGGAGTCAGGACAACCTGCTATACCTTACGGCACTCTGTGAAGATTCGGGGATCGCCCTCGGACACCTTGCATACGGCATTATACCACCGACGCTTCAACAATCGGGTTAACTCGGGACTCAGAACAGCCTGCCGCATCAGGCGACTCTTCGCCGAGGAGCGAGGGTCACCCCGACCACCAGAAAAACTGCATCATCATGTCGACGCCCCAGTTACCAGGCCCAACCAAGGGTCCTAACCAGCTAGCCGTGACCCGTGGCAACATCAACAATCGATCGGGCCCACCCCCGATCACTCAGTTTGCGGGTTTACCCGCATTCAACACAGCTACCCGAGCCGACCCGGGGGCGCCCCGACTACGAGCCACGCCATGTGGCACCCAGCAACGAGGCCAGGGTCTACCCCCGAGTCACCTCCCTCTTGTTGTGCCCCTTAGGCACAAGCATATGCTATTTTGTTTTGATGATAGCAACACAGTGAGAGTATCACAGTGAGCCAGTCTTTATGTTTAGCATACATTGCATTTGTTCACTGTATATAGGTGCATTCATCAGTTGCACGTGTGCACATCACATAAAGTCTATACACTCCATTGCCTTGCTGCATTGCACGCCATATAGTCTATAAATTGCTGCATATTCATCAAGTATGCACATTGTTTGGCCATTGCACATGAAGTCTGTACAACGGTTGTCTTCATGCCTAGAAAGTCTGTACAGCGGTTGGCTTCATGCAAAGTCTGTACATTCGATCAAGTCTATACATCGGCCTAGAATGCATTGTCTCAGCAAGTCTATATATTGGACTTGAGCATATAGAAAGTATGTACATTTGATCAAGTCTGTACATCGGCCTAGAATGCATTATCTCAGCAAGTCTATACATTGGACTTGAGCATATAGAAAGTCTGTACATTGGCCAAGTATGTACATCGCCTATTCATGCATCGTTTCTCTAAGTCTATACATTGGCTGCTACATCCCAAGTCTATACATCGTGCATCCTCAAGTCGCCTGTGTTCGCAACACTAAGTCTATACACTGCCATGTTCACAAAGCAAGTCTGCACATTGCTGTCTTTACCTACGCTCAAAGTCTGTACATTGAGCTATCACATAAAGTCTATACATCGCATGCATGTTAGCAAGTCTATACATTGGACCGTCTCACCTAGCGTCTCATGCTAAGTCTATACATCGCTACATTGTCCAAGTCTATACATCGCCATTTGTTCATGCATGTTAGCAAGTCTATACATTGGACCGTCTCACATAGCGTCTCATGCTAAGTCTGTACATCGCTCGACAGTGTTCTTCATGCATATGTAAAGTCTATACATTGACTGTGCATTCATTTGTCTGGCTGCAGAAAACTAAGTCTATACATTGCACTGTAGCATGCATCATTTCTCAAGTCTGTACATCGCATCGTTTGGTCATGCATTATCTCTAAAGTCTGTACACTGCATTGCACAAGCTGAAGTCTGTTTAAGTCTATACATTACTTTTTCATGCATTGCACGAAGTCTGCACATTGTGTGCTGCTTGCTCACCAAGTCCACAAATCTGTTGACGGCACGTCCATGCATCCGTTTCTAATGTACATAGTTTGCTTCATGCATTCTGCATAACACCCTACAAAGTCTGTACAGTGTTTTAGACTTAAACTGATAACTCTATCCTCTGTCTGACAGGTACTCTTCGTAAAGATTAATGAAAGCACGTGATCCAAGGATGGACGAGGTGCCCAGATTGTGACACGTATCCAGCAGCAAGCCTGGATGCTGCCACGTGACCAAAATGATTGGGCGGGAAATGTGGAAGCCACACGCCCTCCTATTGCTGCTGGTATAAAAGGAACATTTCTTCTATCTGGATGAGAGGTGGTGATCGAAGCAGAAGAGCAGAAGCAGAGAGAAATGATCTGAGAGTCTGCACGATCCAGTGTGAAAAGAAGAAGAAGAAAAAGAGAGAGAAGAGAAGAGCAGAGAAGAAAATGAGAAAGAGAAGAAGAGCAGAAGAGAAAGAAGAGAATGAGAGAGATAGAGAGCTTGAGCAGAGGAAGAGAGAGAGATAGTAGTTGTCTGGCATTTGAATCAAATCCAAGCCAGAATTGCTCCTTCGAGAGCTATATTACTTGTGCTTCATTTTCAGCTTTCAGTTGTTATGTCTTCCATTTTTGTTTTTATTTTGAAACTTTCTTCAAGCTGTAAGTCAGCGTTTGCAGTGGAGGATTCCACTGGATGGGTAAGCTGTAATCCCCAGCGTTGCAGAAGAGGATTCCTTTGGACAGCAAGCTGTGAGGCTCAGTAGGCGAGGTGCATACCTCAGACAGCAAGCTGTGAGGCTCAGCGGTTTGTAGGCAAGCTGTGATGCCCAGCGGTTCAAGCTATGAGTCAGCAATAATCCATACTCGGGTTGAGTGTGAGGTGGATGTAGGTCTGGAGGACCGAACCACCTAAAAACTCCTCTTGCATTGTGGTTTGATTTGTTTATTTCTGTCTTCGCTAGTTGAATGCATAGAGGCGATATGGCTTGATTGCACACCATGTGTTTGACTGTGGTATTGAGTGTCCTTTGATATTGTTATTCCGCTATTGCTCATTGTCCTTCTGAAAAAGGGGAGATTTAATTAGCTCTTCAGGTTATCTAGTTTTGTCTAGTTAGCAAACTAGATTTTTAATTGGGTGAAATTTTTAAGGGGAGATTCATTCACCCCCCTCTGAATCTACGCACCGAACCCAACACTTGGTATCAGAGCGGGTGTCTGCACAGAGAGTCCGATGACCTGCAGATCCGATCCTACTGTATTCAGTGATATTTCACTTCTGATATATTTCTTGTCGATTGTTTTGTGCGCTGTTGTTTGCTATCTGTTGAAATGGCTCATCCGCCAATTTTCAAAGGTAATGATCTTGATCTATGGCTGAAGAACTTACATTGGTATGTTAGATCAACTGATCCTGAACTTTGGAAGGTAATGGTCCACGGTCCACACAAATTATCAGAAGATAAATCTAGATGGACCGATAAGGATAGATTGAAAGACTCTGTCAACTCTAGAGCATTAGAGTTAATGAAAGCATCACTTGACAGAGGTCTAATCTCATGTGTTTCTTCTTGCAGGTCTGCCAAAGAGATTTTAGAGAAACTGAAGCTAGCCAGGAATCGCAACACATGTCTGATGGTGGACGATCATGGACAGCAAGAATAAAATGAAGAGGAAGATGAAGATGAGGTACCTTCTGAATTTGATAATTATGATATGGATGATTGGATTGTAGCATATAATGATTTGCTTGATTATTGCCAAAAGTTGAAAAAATGAAATAAATCTCTAAAAGGGAAGTTGAATGTTAATTCTGGAGGTGAGGATATGGTAATTCTGAAGATAGAAAAAGAGATATTCAGAAGACAACTAAAAGAGTTTGATTCTGTTACTTCAGATCTAGATCATTTGAAATCTGAGAAAGAAATGCTTATCAAACAAATTGGTTTACACAAAAAGGAAAATCAAGAGCTTGCTTGTCAAATTGTTGAACTAAAAGAAAAACTTAGCTTAATTGATGATGATCAGGCTCATGACAATAATGTAGTTCAGAATGAAAAATTGCTAAAAGATTTAGAGTGTGTTAGCTCCGAATTGAATGTCTTAAAATCTGAGAATGAATGTCTTAGGAAACAGAGCTCAAAAGTCAATGCTGAAATAACATGTGAATCTGCTTGCAAGGATTGCTCATGTCTGAAAGAAGTCAACGAGAGTCTTCAGTTTGATCTTGAATGGTATAAGGAACTAGTTGCCTCATTAAGAGATGAGAATAATGAATTGCTCAATAAATGTTTGAAAAATGAACAGAGAGAAGAAGCTCTAATAGAACAGCTACACTCCATTACTAATGACGAAAATTCTGCTGAACAAATCCTAAATTTGAAATCTGAAAATGAAAATTTTAAACTGATACAATAGGGGAATGAAGAGTTGAAGCAGTTAAACACTGCGATGTCAGAGAGACTGCGTGCTCTAGAAAAATGAAAGTGTGTTGTTGATGGAAATCAATTTGAAAATCAGCTCAAACTCAAACAGGAAAATGAAACTTTGAAAACTCTGAATGATGCGCTACATAACCAGGTCATTTCCTATGAAACTGAAATTGTTAGCCTAGAACTTAATGTTTCAAAACTTGAATCTGAAATCCCTGACTTGAACAAGTCTCTTGAAAAATTTGTGAGTGGAAAGGATAATTTGGATAAGCTCCTTGGTTGCAAAATTAATTTCCAACGTGAGGGTCTAGGCTTTAACCCAGCTAATAAAAAGGGCTTTGATAGTAAACTTCACACTTCATTTGTGCATAGTTCTGAGTCAACCAGCACAACTAGTGTACCTATCTTCTAATTCAGTGCTCAGAGAAATCAAAAATCCACTGTCACTTCCAAATCTGCAGAACAAATTCAAAAACTAAAAAAGAATGAAAATTCTCAGAAAAAGAACAAAAACACTACTGCTGGTACAAAGAAAGCTACACACAAGACACATGATCTCTCACACACTCATACTAAAAAGGGGTCATGTTACTATTGTGGGAAATTTGGTCATGAGATGGCTCAGTGTTTTGTGATGAAGAAGGATGATCTGAAATTTAACAGAATTCATGCTAGGAATTCTCAGGTTAAGAAATCTTCTTTAGCTCAGAATAAAAGAATTCAGTGCTTTTACTGTCACAGAATTGGTCATCTCATGCACAATTGCAAACTAAAGAAACAGGATGATTTCAATGCTAGAAAATTGCATGATAGAACTGTTCAGACTAAAAATCATGCAAGTCATAAGAAGAAAATTCAATGTTATTATTGTGGCAAGCTGGGTCACACTGGAGCCCACTGTTGGCATAAACAAGGAAAGAAACTTAATTTTGAATTTGTCAAATTCCCTACAAACAGAAATGTTTTTGGTAGGAATAAAGTTGCTTTTAAAGAAAATATTTTTGCATGTTTTGAATGTGGAAAACCTGGCCACCGAGCTTCTGAATGCTGGTGGACAGGTAATGGTAAATCAAAATATCATACAAGTAACAGAAATTTCTTTGCTGACTCACATGGATTCCATGATTATAACAATGTTACATCATGTAGATATTGTGGAGAGTTTGGTCATTCCATGAAAAATTGCTACCTGATGGATCATGATGATAACTTTGCTAAAAGACTGTTTAGAACACCTGTCACTGTTAATGCAGGACCCAAGACTGTTTGGGTACCTGCCCATGCCAAATAGTGTGCTAACTTGCAGGTGTGCCTTGGAATGAATAAAGAGGGGTAATTTAGCCAAGGCACTCTAAAAGGAAAACCCCAGGATTCTACTCTTCAGGTCAGTTCTGAACACTGTTTAAATTCCATCATTTGAAAATTGCTTGTTTGATATGGTTGAGCATCCTATTGATCTGATTTATGTTTAATTGAAATTTTCATATAATTTGAAATGAACTTGATGCATTTGATTGTTTCTCTCTCTGATTGAACAAGCATGAATTCTCCTTGAGCATAAACTTTAAAATCATGAGCAGTGCTTTAATTGCATATCATGCACCTTGTCAGGGGGAGTTTGACTGTTGCTTGCATTTGAAGAACAGTGCATGTCATAAAATTTAAAAAACCTAAAAGGATATTCCATTGCATCTAGACAGGGGGAGCATTCCTGTTTGATTACTTCTTCACCTCTTGAACTCCTTCTGTCTAGCAATCTGATCCATTCTCTTGGCAAATATGAATTCACTGATGTCTCCACTTGTGTAGCTATTCTGTCTGTACTCCAGACTCAGCTATTGACTTCTAAACCGAACTGTTCTAATGTTCAATCCTTGTCTCATCCTGATAGCTTTCTGCTATTTTCTCAATAAAAATGGCTTGTTGACTCCACTGATTTGCTGCAATGTCAATGTTGATTCATCTGAATGAGGAAAGATTTTAGTCAGTGCACCCTAATCATAAATCAGAAATATTCTGAAAAGAAGAATCTTCTATTATACTGGCTTAAGAATGTCTGATGAATCAAATTTATTTAAGACTAATGTATTCATTAAGTTTTGATCTAAAAGACTTGAAAATATCTGAATCATTTGTTTAATAAATCTTAACCAACTATCTCATGTAATTTCATGCAAAACCTTCTGAAATCTGAAATTTTAAAACCATGGCTTTCCTTGGTTAAGATATATGTAGTTGGTATTGTTCTTAAGCTTTTCAGTGATTTGAGAAATGTTTGTATAATCTGAAAACTCTTGAAAGAAATCTTGGTCAGAGCAATGACTTTGGTCACAGAGAAACTGGGTTCTCTATCAAAGAAATAGAGCAAGCCCATGTCATGAAGTGCCATAATTACCTCTCTTATAAAAATGATTGAAAATCTGGTAGAGCAATGGCTTGGCTGTGCTGAGTAACTGGGGATTCTGGCCTCTGATCAAGGTGTCTCCTCATGTAAAAAGACACTCCAAATTGCTAACTCTGTTTTCTTTGAGAGGCAATATGGTTGTCACACTGAGTAACTGGGTCACTTCACCTAAGACGTGTTGTGCCTCACGTAAAAATGTGTTGACTTAACCAAACATGCTCAAGAAATAAGTAGAAAATTCTTAAAAACTAAAGACAAGTTCAGACACATTTATCTCTGTTTAATCTCAATACTATCTTGTGTAACTTCCAAAGGAGTCATTGAATTGTAATTGAGTAAGATGGAGGGAGATTAAACATGAATATCAGATGAGTTTTTGTTTGGTTCATTTCTATTAAAAGATGTTTCAGATATGAGTATTGAATTTTCCTGATAAACTTTGGATTCATCATTCTTAAATCTTGATAGTAAGTTGAAAATCATTCATAATCTATTATAATTGAAGAGTCTGAAATCCGTTTATCAAGAATTATGAATTTGTTGTACTGATAAAAATCCTTCTTCCTCATCCATTCATTAGCATCTGAATCTGATGCAATGTGCTTACAGATTGAGGTATTGCTTGATTATCCCTGTGCTTTTGTTGATATCTCCTTTCATCATAATTGGTTTCAGCCTTCAGAACTTTTCTGATCTCTATTCTCAAAGGGGGGAGAAATAATTCAGGGGGAGTTATACTTTCAGGGGGAGAATAAGTTGCTCTAAGGGAAATCTGCATGTATACTGCACTTTGCACTCAGGTTTTTCTTTCTTTTGATTATGTCAAAGGGGGAGAAAATTTGGTTGGTGACTCACTGTCACTTTGTTGCCATCATCAAAAGGGGGGCGAATGTTGTGCCCCTTAGGCACAAGCATATGCTATTTTGTTTTGATGTTAGCAACATAGTGAGAGTATCACAGTGAGCCAATCTTTGTGTTTAGCATACATTGCATTTGTTCACTATATATAGGTGCATTCATCAGTTGCACGCGTGCACTGCACATAAAGTCTATACACTCCATTGCCTTGCTGCATTGCACGCCATATAGTCTATATATTGCTGCATATTCATCAAGTCTGCACATTGTTTGGCCATTGCACATGAAGTCTGTACAACGGTTGTCTTCATGCCTAGAAAGTCTGTACAGCGGTTGGCTTCATGCAAAGTCTGTACATTCGATCAAGTCTGTACATCAGCCTAGAATGCATTGTCTCAGCAAGTCTATACATTGGACTTGAGTATATAGAAAGTCTGTACATTTGATCAAGTCTGTACATCGGCCTAGAATGCATTGTCTTAGCAAGTCTATACATTGGACTTGAGCATATAGAAAGTTTGTACATTGGCCAAGTATGTACATTGCCTGTTCATGAATCGTTTCTCTAAGTCTATACATTGGTTGCTGCATCCCAAGTCTATACATCGTGCATCCTCAAGTCGCCTGTGTTCGCAACACTAAGTCTATACACTGCCATGTTCACAAAGCAAGTCTGCACATTGTTGTCTTTACCTACGCTCAAAGTCTGTACATTGGGCTATCACATAAAGTCTATACATCGCATGCATGTTAGAAATTCTATACATTGGACCGTCTCACTTAGCGTCTCATGCTAAGTCTATACATCGCTGCATTGTCCAAGTCTATACATCGCCATTTGTTCATGCATGTTAGCAAGTCTATACATTGGACCGTCTCACTTAGCGTCTCATGCTAAGTATGTACATCGCTCGACAGTGTTTTTCATGCATATGTAAAGTATATACATTGACTGTGCATTCATTTGTCTGGCTGCAGAAAACTAAGTCTATACATTGCACTGTAGCATGCATCATTTCTCAAGTCTGTACATCGCATCGTTTGGTCATGCATTATCGCTAAAGTCTGTACACTGCATTGCACGAGCTGAAGTCTATTTAAGTCTATACATTGCTTCTTCATGCATTGCACGAAGTCTGCACATTGTGCGATGCTTGCTCACCAAGTCCACACATCTATTGACGGCACGTCCATGCATCCGTTTCTAATGTACATAGTTTGCTTGATGCATTCTGCATAACACCCTACAAAGTCTGTACAGGGTTTTAGACTTAAACTGATAACTCTATCCTCTGTCTGACATGTACTCTTCGTAAAGCTTAATGAAGGCACGTGATCCAAGGATGGACGAGGTGCCCAGATTGTGACACGTGTACAGCAGCAAGCCTGGATGCTGCCACGTGACCAAAATGATTGGGCGGGAAATGTGGAAGCCACACGCCCTCCTATTGTTGCTGGTATAAAAGGAACATTTCTTCTATCTTGATGAGAAGTGGTGATCGAAGCAGAAGAGCAGAAGCAGAGAGAAAGGATCTGAGAGTCTGCACGATCCAGTGTGAAGAGAAGAAGAAGAAAAAGAGAGAGAAGAGAAGAGCAGAGAAGAAAAAGAGAAAGAGAAGAAGAGCAGAAGAGAAAGAAGAGAAGGAGAGAGATAGAGAGCTCGAGCAGAGAAAGAGAGAGAGATAGTGGTTGTCTGGCATTTGGATCAAATCCAAGCCAAAACTGCTCCTTCGAGAGCTATATTACTTGTGCTTTATTTTCAGCTTTCAGTTGTTGTGTCTTCCGTTTTTGTTTTTATTTTGAATCTTTCTTCAAGCTGTTAGTCAGCGTTTGCAGTGGAGGATTCCACTAGATGGGTAAGCTGTAATCCCCAACGTTGCAGAGGAGGATTCCTCTGGACAGCAAGCTGTGAGGCTCAATAGGCGAGGTGGATACCTCGGACAGCAAGCTGTGAGGCTCAGCGATTTGTAGGCAAGCTGTGATGCCCAGTGGTTCAAGTTGTGACTCAGCAGTAATCCATACTCGGGTTGAGTGTGGGGTGGATTTAGGTCTGGAGGACCGAACCACCTAAAAACTCCTCTTACATTGTGGTTTGATTTGTTTATTTCTGTCTTCGCTAGTTGAATGCATAGGGGCGATATGGCTTGATTGCACACCATGTGTTTGACTGTGGTATTGAGTGTCCTTTGATATTGTTATTCCGCTATTGCTCATTGTCCTTCTGAAGAAGGAGAGATTTAATTAGCTCTTCAGGTTATCTAGTTTTGTCTAGTTAGCAAACTAGATTTTTAATTGGGCGAAATTTTTAAGGGGAGGTTCATTCACCCCTCTGAATCTATGCACCGAACCCAACACTTGGTATCAGAGAGGGTGTCTGCACAAAGGGTCCAACGACCTGCAGATCCGATCCTGCTGTATTCAGTGCTATTTCGCTTCTGATATACTTCTTGTCGATTATTTTGTGCGCTGTTGTTTGCTATCTGTTGAAATGGCTCATCTACCAATTTTCAAAGGTAATGATCTTGATCTATGGCTGAAGAACTTACATTGGTATGTTAGATCGACTGATCCTGAACTTTGGAAGGTAATGGTCCACAGTCCACACAAATTATCAAAAGATAAATCTAGATGGACCGATAAGGATAGATTGAAAGACTCTGTCAACTCTAGAGCATTAGAGTTAATGAAAGCATCACTTGACAGAGGTCTAATCTCATGTGTTTCTTCTTGCAGGTCTGCCAAAGAGATTTTAGAGAAACTGAAGCTAGCCAGGAATCGCAACACATGTCTGATGGTGGACGATCATGGACAGCAAGAAGAAAATGAAGAGGAAGATGAAGATGAGGTACCTTCTGAATTTGATAATTATGATATGGATGATTGGATTGTAGCATATAATGATTTGCTTGATTATTGCCAAAAGTTGAAAAAATGAAATAAATCTCTAAAAAGGAAGTTGAAAGTTAAGTATGGAGGTGAGGATATGGTAATTCTGAAGATAGAAAATGAGATATTCAGAAGACAACTAAAAGAGTTTGATTCTGTTACTTCTGATCTAGATCATTTGAAATCTGAGAAAGAAATGCTTATCAAACAAATTGGTTTACACAAAAAGGAAAATCAAGAGCTTGCTTGTGAAATTGCTAAACTAAAAGAAAAACTTAGCTTAATTGATGATGATCAGGCTCATGACAATAATGTAGTTTGGAATGAAAAATTGCTAAAAGATTTAGAGTGTGTTAGCTCTGAATTGAATGTCTTAAAATCTGAGAATGAATGTCTTAGGAAACAGAGCTCAAAAGTCAATGCTGAAATAACATGTGAATCTGCTTGCAAGGATTGCTCATGTCTGAAAGAAGTCAACGAGAGTCTTCAGTTTGATCTTGAATGGTATAAGGAACTAGTTGCCTCATTAAGAGATGAGAATAATGAATTGCTCAATAAATATTTGAAAAATGAACAGAGAGAAGAAGCTCTAATAAAACAGCTAAGCTTCATTACTAATGACGAAAATTCTGCTGAACAAATCCAAAATTTGAAATCTAAAAATGAAAAATTGAAACTGATACAAAAGGGGAATGAAGAGTTGAAGCAGTTAAACACTGCTATGTCAGAGGGATTGCGTGCTCTAGAAAAAGGAAAGTGTGTTGTTGATGGAAATCAATTTGAAAATCAGCTCAAACTCAAACAGGAAAATGAAACTTTGAAAACTCTGAATGATGCGCTGCATAACCAGGTCATTTCCTATGAAACTGAAATTGTTAGCCTGGAACTTAATGTTTCAAAACTTGAATCTGAAATCTCTGACTTGAACAAGTCTCTTGAAAAATTTGTGAGTGGAAAGGATAATTTGAATAAGCTCCTTGGTTGTAAAATTAATTTCCAACGTGAGGGTCTAGGCTTTAACCCAGCTAATAAAAAGGGCTTTGACAGTAAACTTCACACTTCATTTGTGCATAGTTCTGAGTCAACCAACACAACTAGTGTACCTATCTTCGAATTCAGTGCTCAGAGAAATCAAAAATCCACTGTCAATTCCAAATCTGCAGAACAAATTCAAAAACTGAAAAAGAATGAAAATTCTCAAAAAAAGAACAAAAACACTCCTGCTGGTACAAAGAAAGCTACACACAAGACACATGATCTCTCACACACTCATACTAAAAAGGGGTCATGTTACTATTGTGAGCAATCATGAGATGGCTCAGTGTTTTGTGATGAAGAAGGATGATCTGAAATTTAACAGAATTCATGCTAGGAATTCTCAGGTTAAGAAATCTTCTTTAGCTCAGAATAAAAGAATTCAGTGCTTTTACTGTCACAGAATTGGTCATCTCATGCACAATTGCAAACTGAAGAAACAGGATGATTTCAATGCTAGAAAATTACATGATAGAACTGTTCAGACTAAAAATCATGCAAGTCATAAGAAGAAAATTCAATGTTATTGTTGTGGCAAGCTAGGCCACACTGGAGCCCACTGCTGGCATAAACAAGGAAAGAAGCTTAATTTTGAATTTGTCAAATTCCCTGTAAACAGAAATGTTTTTGGTAGGAATAAAGCTGCTTTTAAAGAAAAGATTTTTGCATGTTTTGAATGTGGAAAACCTGGCCACCGAGCTTCTGAATGCTGGTGGGCAGGTAATGGTAAATCAAAATTTCATGCAAGTTACAGAAATTTCTTTGCTAACTCACATGGATTCCATGATTATAACAATGTTACATCATGTAGATATTGTAGAAAGTTTGGTCATTCCATGAAAAATTGCTACTTGATGGATCATGATGATAACTTTGCTAAAAGACTGTTTAGAACACCTGTCACTGTTAATGCAGGACCCAAGACTGTTTGGGTACCTGCCCATGCCAAATAGTGTGCTAACTTGCAGGTGTGCCTTGGAATGAACAAAGAGGGGTAATTTAGCCAAGGCACTCTAAAAGGAAAACCCCAGGATTCTACTCTTCAGGTCAGTTCTGAACACTGTTTAAATTCCATCATTTGAAAATTGCTTGTTTGAGATGGTTGAGCATCCTATTGATCTGATTTGTGTTTAATTGAAATTTTCATATAATTTGAAATGAACTTGATGCATTTGATAGTGTCTCTCCCTGATTGAACAAGCATGAATTCTCCTTGAGCATAAACTTTAAAATCATGAGCAGTGCTTTAATTGCATATCATGCACCTTGTCAGGGGGAGTTTTACTGTTGCTTGCATTTGAAGAACAGTGCATGTCATAAAATTTTAAAAACCTAAAAGGATATTCCGTTGCATCTAGACAGGGGGAGCATTCCTGTTTGGTTACTTCTTCACCTCTTGAACTCCTTCTGTCTAGCAATCTGATCCATTCTCTTGGTAAATATGAATTCACTGCTGTCTCCACTTGTGTAGCTGTTCTGTCTATACTCCAGACTCAGCTATTGACTTCTAAACTGAACTGTTCTAATTTTCAATCCTTGTCTCATCATGATAGCTTTCTGCTATTTTCTCAATAAAAATGCCTTGTTGACTCCACTGATTTGCTGCAATGTCAATGTTGATTCATCTGAATGAGGAAAGATTTTAGTCAGTTGACCCTAATCATAAATCAGAAATATTCTGAAAAGAAGAATCTTCTATTATACTGGCTTAAGAATGTCTGATGAATCAAATTGATTTAAGACTAATGTATTCATTAAGTTTTGATCTGAAAAACTTGAAAATATCTGAATCATTTGTTTAATAAATCTTAACCAACTATCTCATGTAATTTCATGCAAAACATTCTGAAATCTGAAATTTTAAAACCATGGCTTTCCTTGGTTAAGATATATGTAGTTGGTATTGTTCTTAAACTTTTCAGTGATCTGAGAAATGTCTGTATAATCTGAAAACTCTTGAAAGAAATCTTGGTCAGAGCAATGACTTTGGTCACAGAGAAACTGGGTTCTCTATTAAGGAAATAGAGCAAGCCCATGTCATGAAGTGCCATAGTTACCTCTCTTATAAAAATGATTGAAAATCTGGCAGAGCAATGGCTTGGCTGTGCTGAGTAACTGGGGATTCTGGGCTCTGATCAAGGTGTCTCCTCATGTAAAAAGACACTCCAAATTGCTAACTCTGTTTTCTTTGAGAGGTAATATGGTTGTCACACTGAGTAACTGGGTCACTTCACCTAAGACGTGTTGTGCCTCACGTAAAAATATGTTGACTTAACCAAACTTGCTCAAGAAATAAGTAGAAAATTCTGAAAAACTAAAGACAAGTTCAGACACATTTATCTCTGTTTAATCTCAATACTATCTTGTGTAACTTCCAAAGGAGTCATTCAATTATAATTGAGTAAGATGGATTGAGATTAAACATGAATATCAGATGAGTTTTTGTTTGGTTCATTTCTATTAAAAGATGTTTCAGATATGAGTATTGAATTTTTCTGATAAACTTTGGATTCATCATTCTTAAATCTTGATAGTAACTTGAAGATCATTCATAATTTATTATAATTGAAGAGTCTGAAATCCGTTTATCAAGATTTATGAATTTGGTGTGTTGATAAAAATCCTTATTCCTCATCCATTCATTGGCATCTGAATCTAATGCAATGTGCTTACAGATTGAGGTATTGCTTGATTATCCCTGTGCTTTTGTTGATATCTCCTTTCATCATAATTGGTTTCAGCCTTCAGAACTTTTCTGATCTCTATTCTCAAAGGGGGGAGAAATAATTCAGGGGGAGTTATACTTTCAGGGGGAGAATAAGTTGCTCTAAGGGAAATCTGCATGTATACTGCACTTTGCACTCAGGTTTTTCTTTCTTTTGATTATGTCAAAGGGGGAGAAAATTTGGTTGGTTACTCATTATCACTTTGTTGCCATCATCAAAAAGGGGGAGAATGTTGTGCCCCTTAGGCACAAGCATATGCTATTTTGTTTTGATGATAGCAACACAGTGAGAGTATCACAGTGAGCCAGCCTTTGTGTTTAGCATACATTGCATTTGTTCACTGTATATAGGTGCATTCATCAGTTGCACGCGTGCACAGCACATAAAGTCTATACACTCCATTGCCTTGCTGCATTGCACGCCATATAGTCTATACATTGCTGCATATTCATCAAGTCTGCACATTGTTTAGCCATTGCACATGAAGTCTGTACAGTGGTTGTGTTCATGCCTAGAAAGTCTGTACAGCAGTTGGCTTCATGCAAAGTCTATACATTCGATCAAGTCTGTACATCGGCCTAGAATGCATTGTCTCAGCAAGTCTATACATTGGACTTGAGCATATAGAAAGTCTGTACATTGGCCAAGTATGTACATCGCCTGTTCATGCATCGTTTCTCTAAGTCTATACATTGGCTGCTGCATCCCAAGTCTATACATCATGCATCCTCAAGTCGCCTGTGTTTGCAACACTAAGTCTATACACTGCCCTGTTCACAAAGCAAGTCTGCACATTGCTGTCTTTACCTACGCTCAAGGTCTGTACATTGGGCTATCACATAAAGTCTATACATCGCATGCATGTTAGCAAGTCTATACATTGGACCGTCTTACTTAGCGTCTCATGCTAAGTCTATACATCGCTGCATTGTCCATGTCTATACATCGCCATTTGTTCATGCATGTTAGCAAGTCTATACATTGGACCGTCTCACTTAGCGTCTCATTCTAAGTCTGTACATCGCTCGACAGTATTCTTCATGCATATGTAAAGTCTATACATTGACTGTGCATTCATTTGTCTGGCTGCAGAAAACCAAGTCTATACATTACACTATAGCATGCATCATTTCTCAAGTCTGTACATCGCATCGTTTGGTCATGCATTATCTCTAAAGTCTGTACACTGCATTGCACGAGGTGAAGTCTGTTTAAGTCTATACATTGCTTCTCCATGCATTGCACGAAGTCTGCACATTGTGTGCTGCTTGCTCACCAAGTCCACACATCTGTTGACGGCATGTCCATGCATCCGTTTCTAATGTACATAGTTTGCTTGATGCATTCTGCATAACACCCTACAAAGTCTGTACAGGGTTTTAGACTTAAACTGATAACTCTATCCTCTGTCTGACAGGTACTCTTCGTAAAGCTTAATGAAGACACGTGATCCAAGGATGGACGAGGTGCCCAGATTGTGACACGTGTACAGCAGCAAGCCTGGATGCCGCCACGTGACCAAAATGATTGGGCGGGAAATGTGGAAGCCACACGCCCTCCTATTGCTGCTGGTATAAAAGGAACATTTCTTCTATCTGGATGAGAGGTGGTGATCGAAGCAGAAGAGCAGAAGCAGAGAGAAAGGATTTGAGAGTCTGCACGATCCAGTGTGAAGAGAAGAAGAAGAAAAAGAGAGAGAAGAGAAGAGCAGAGAAGAAAAAGAGAAAAAGAAGAAGAGTAGAAGAGAAAGAAGAGATAGAGAGAGATAGAGAGCTCGAGTAGAGAAAGAGAGAGAGATAGTGGTTGTCTGGCATTTGCATCAAATCCAAGCCAGAACTGCTCCTTCGAGAGCTATATTACTTGTGCTTTATTTTCAGCTTTCAGTTGTTGTGTCTTCCATTTTTGTTTTTCTTTTGAAACTTTCTTCAAGCTGTTAGTCAGCGTTTGCAGTGGAGGATTCCACTAGACGGGTAAGCTGTAATCCCCAGTGTTGCAGAGGAGGATTCCTCTGGACAGCAAGCTGTGAGGCTCAGTAGGCGAGGTGGATACCTCGGACAGCAAGCTGTGAGGCTCAGCGGTTTGTAGGCAAGCTGTGATGCCCAGTGGTTCAAGCTGTGAGTCAGCAGTATTCCATACTCGAGTTGAGTGTGGGGTGGATGTAGGTCTGGAGGACCGAACCACCTAAAAACTCCTCTTGCATTGTGGTTTGATTTGTTTATTTCTGTCTTCGCTAGTTGAATGCATAGGGGCAATATGGCTTAATTGCACACCATGTGTTTGACTGTGGTATTGAGTGTCCTTTGATATTGTTATTCCGCTATTGCTCATTGTCCTTCTGAAGAAGGAGAGATTTAATTAGCTCTTCAGGTTATCTAGTTTTGTCTAGTTAGCGAACTAGATTTTTAATTGGGCGAAATTTTTAAGGGGAGATTCATTCACTCCCCTCTGAATCTACGCACCGAACCCAACACCTCTAGCCCTCTAAAGTCAAAGGAAGACCCACCTGGGACCAACCACAAGTTTCAGGAGCTCACAGCACCCTTAAACGGCCCATGCACGCGTGTCGGGAATTTCCCCGAGCACCTCGTGGGAGCGTATGCTCCAGGCACTCTACAGCAAGTCCGAGCGCAACTCGGGACTCCCAGCAACCCATCGCGTCATGCACCACCATCGTGCGCTCTCGCACGCGGATCGACCTGCCCGGTCAGGTCGGGGTGGTCAAGGGGGCAGCGCCGCTTGCGGGAGTTTCCGGGGGCGGAGCCCCCGGAAGAAAATCTGTATTTTATAACAGGTCAAACCCTCAGTCAAATCCCAGTCTAACCCTCAGTCAAACCCCAGTCAAACCCGCGGTAAACCCTCAGTCAAACCCGACTAAAACCCCCTGGTCAAACCTGCCTAAACCCCCCATGGGGGGGGGGGGTTACGCAGACCAGCTCACCCCCCCTGGCTGGTCCGCATAAACCCCCATTCAATTAAAAAAAATTATGTTTTCAAAAAAAATGAAACTAGAACCGGCCCGCCGAAACCCCCCCTGAGGTGGGGTTTAGGCAGACCAGCATGGGCCCCCAGGCTGGTCCGCCTAAACCCCCTGAGGGGGGGGGGTTTACGTGGACCAGCCCAGCCCCCTGGGCTAGTCCGCGTAAACCCCATCCAAGGGGGGTTTACGCAGACCAGCTCAGCCCCCTGGGCTGGTCCCCGTAAACCCCTTCTCCCTCTCTCTCTCAGCCCATGTAACCCAAGCCCTATTCACTTGGGTTTACGTGGACCAGCTCACCCCCCTTAGGTGGTCCGTGTAAACCTCCTGTGACCCTTCACCTTCCACTATAAAACCCCCCCTTTGGGAGCCCAAATGCATGGATGAAGCACCAAATGAATCAAGCACCAAATGCATGATAAACACCCACCTCCAGCCCCCTGTTGTGATGAATGTATGTCATCTCGATAATCGTGCACGACCCCAGATCTTGCTTGGTGAAAGCACTCTGCCTGGGTCTTGTCCCGATATTCGTGCACGACCCTTATGCCGCCTAATGAGAGTACTATGCCCGAGCCCTATCTTGATAGTCATGCGCCTCTAGACGTTGTTCGACAGGGATACCCTACTCGGCCCTGCCTCGATGTTCGTGCATGACCCAGATTCCACTTCATGAGAGGGCCATGTCTGGTTCCCTCACCTCGATGATCGTGCCCCACCTTGGCATCATCTCGATAAACGTGCCCTCAGTGCCGTTACACAGACAATGGGCATACTTTACAAGTCCTGGCGCAAGATGAAGTTTCAGGCCACTCCCAGTCACAACGGTGCCCCTGGCACCCGACTGCCAGCAACTCCAGTCACAACGGTGCCCCCGACACCCGACAGCCAGCTACTCCAGTCACATCGGGGCCCGCGGCACCCGATCACTCAACAAGTCTAGTCACAACGGTGTCCCCAGCGCCCGACTGCCAGCTACTCTAGTCACATCGGGGCCCACGATGCCCGATCACTCAACAACTCCAGTCACAACGGTGCCCCCGGCACCCGATTGCCAGCTACTCCAGTCACATCGGGGCCCGCGGCACCCGATCACTCAACAACTCTAGTCACAACGGTGCCCCAGGCACCCGATCACCCAACAACTCCAATCACAATGGTGCCTCCGGCACCCGACTTCCAACAACTCCAGTCACAACGGTGCCCCCAACACCCGACTGCCAGCTACTCCAATCACATCAGGGCCCGCGGCACCCAACCGCCCAACTGCTCCAGCACAACGGTGCCTACGGCACCCCTACTGCCCCGACCTCGACATTGTCCCATGTCGGGAACACATTGCGACACCCCTCGAGCGCCATCCTACTGAGTCACACATCCTCTGACGGACGCCACGTAAAAATGTGAAAATACCCGCACAATAACGCAATGACCTGGGGACCGTCATGAATGATGGAATTGTCCCGTGGCTTGCAAGCAATTGTAATCGGGCTCTCATGCCCCCATATAAATGCCTTTCATGGCATATAAGTCATGTAATCCAGTCAGGGAGCGGATTCCCCTCCTCGTCGGAACTAGTCTCTCTGCCCCCAGTTATCCCTGTTGTGTTGCTATTGCCCTGTCGCTGTTGCACGAACTAAGCCCTCCTGACGTCGCGGCTCCCAGGGTCCCTGACACTCTCTTCGACAGTAGAAACAAAGGTATTCGGATTCAATCCGATGTAAAATAAACACCGGTTGCTTGCAACCGGTGGGGAAAGACGTCCAGTACACGAATCCCCATAATCACTTGTGCACTCGCACCCATGGAACCCCTTCTATCCACGTGTTGCCCGATCTCTCGAGCCACGTGACGCATCTTGGCAACGCTTCCCCGGTCAATCCTCGGTTCCATAGGTGATTATCGAGAATCGATTGCATGCCTGTATTCCACCCATCCATCCCTGTCCCAGTCTCCCAGAATGATGAACCATACGCCATCCCTTCTAGTGCGTTCCTATCGTTCTCTCTGCCTTCTTCTCAATACCCCCAGAATCTCCGCGTGCCTAGTCAACCTATCTTGACCTTCTGTAAAAGGCGAGTGTACACCCCCGCCGCGAGGAAAAAATGACAAGTGACTCCCCGCGATCGCAAATAAAGATGGCACGCCTGGCTGGACGTCTCCTACCTTTCTTCTTTCTGTCGAAGAAGAGTCACACCCGCCAGGTGTGCGCCGCAATGCCCTCTCCTTTTCTTATCGGAGAGGAAGAGGAGGGCCCCCTGTCCAAGATGCAACATGCAACCGGTCGTCATCGAGTGACCAACCGGCACCAGCAACAGCAACAACAAACCAGTGGCGATAGTGTCCTAAGGTCTAATAGTCATCACCATCTACGCCGGGCATCTACGGTTGGCAACGCCAATCCTGTTCGGCAACGCTGCCTCGACTTTCGGCTCGCCCTGATCCTCGGGCGCCATTGTCGTGGCCGACATGCAGCCCAGTCTGGCGACTACCCATACTAGCAGCTGGCCTATCTGCTCCTCCAGTAACAGAGACCCATGCGGTCATTGACCCCTGGGTCCCTAGCTCTGCCAGCACCTGACACGGGCTTTCTGCCTCGGGTCCCCGGCTCCTCAGCACCTCACTCGGGCTCTCAGCTCTGAGTCCCAGCTAAGCCTACCCCCAGCACGGGTTTCCCACCCCGGGGTCAAGGCCTCCCAGTATTCTATACGGGCCTTCTGACCTGAGTCTCCGATGCGCCGACACTCAATACGGGCTTTCAACCCCGAGTTCGAGGCTCCCCAGCATCTGGCTCAGGTAGACGACCCCGGGTCTCATCAAGGTTGGTCCCCAATGCAGACTCTCTGCATCAGGCCCTTGGCCTCCTAGCTCTATGACGGAGTCTTTACCTCTACGATCCAATAATGCCAGCTCCCAGCAAAGGGTTTCCTCTTTGGGACAAGGCCACCTCAACACCCAACACGGGCGTCTAGCCCTAGGTCTCAGTTCCAGCAACACCCAACACGGGCGCCTAGCCCTAGGTCTCAGCTCCAACAACACCCAACATGGGCGCCTAGCCCTGGGTCTCAGCTCCAGCAACACGCAAGACGAGCGTCTAGCCCTGGGTCCCAACAATACCCAAGACGAGCATCTAGCACTGGGTCTCGACTCCAGCAACACTGAAGATGGGCGTCTAGCCATGGGTCACAGTTCCAGCAACACCCAACACGGGCGTCTTGCCCTCGGTCTCAACTCCAGCAATACCCAACACGGGTGTCTTGCCCTCGGTCTCAACTCCAGTAATACCCAACACGGGCGTCTAGCCCTGGGTCTCAGTTCCAGCAACACCCAAGATGGGCTTTCAACCCTGGGTCCCAACTACATCAACACCCAAGACGGGCTTTCCACCCTGGGTCTCAGGTACATCAACACCCAAGGTGGACTTTCAACTCTGGGTCTCAACTACATCAACACCCAAGCTGGGCGCTCCGCCTTGGGTCCCAGTATTCCCGCATCACCAGCACCCAAGACGGGCGTTCAGCCCCGGGTCCCAGCTCCAGCAATACAAAAAAAGGGGCCATCCAGCTCTCAGATCTGGCTCCAGCAACACCTAAGGCGGGCGTTCAGCCCAGGGTTCCAGCTCCATCAACACCCGGGACGGGTCGCCCGCCCGGGTCGCAGTTCCATCAACACTTATGACCAGGCGTTCAGCCCTAGGTCCCAGTTTCAGCTACACCCAAGACGGGTGTTCAGCCCTGGGTCCCAGCTTTATCAACACCCAAGATAGGCATTTGACCTCGGGTCCTAGCTTCATCAGCACTCGAGACGGGCCTCTAGCCCCGGGTTCCAGTTTCGACAACACCCAAGACCGACATCCAGTCCTGGGTCGCCGCACCATCAGTATTCAAGACGGGCTTCTAGCTCTGGAACCCAGCGTCGTCAAGCACTCAGTTTGGGTTTCTAGTCCCAGTTCCCAGCTTCATCAGCTCCCAACATAGGCTTTCAGCCTCGGGCACTAGCTTCACCAACACCCAGTACGGGCATCAAGCTCTGGGTCATCATCCCTCTGACATCCTTAGTTCACAACATGGGTCACGAATCCCGGGTTTCAGCAACAACTCCGAGGGCCCAACTGAACACCATGTTCCAGGTCGCCATTCTGTTGACCCCAGCTCAGGCACTACACTCCCGAGTTCCAACTACACCGACGCTCACCAGAAATGCCATGCTCCAGACAACCCCGGACCGGGTTCGTTCGGTCCACCACATGGGTGCTGAGTCAACCTCGGCCTTGCAAACAAAAAATGGGGTGCCACAGCGGCTACAAAAATGGGTGACCAACCGCCGCCACCCCTGCCTCCAGAAGACTAGGTGAGGCTCAGAAAAGCCGATGCACCAGTATCACACTGGGGGTAATCACCGCGGTCTAGTATCCAGCCTTCCAAGCCCAAACAATGGGGGCAACTATAGAGAGGACGGTCCGTCCTCCCTCGGATGAATATGGGTCATTAGAAAAGAGGCCCAACACATTCTGAGGTCCCGAGTCAAGAGGTCCCTCCACTGACTAGAATGGTACCAAGCTCAAAAACCAGCAGGGTGAAAGAGGGTGAATCCCGCCGACACCCGCCCAGTAGCTCCAAAAAAACTCCACATGCGTCAGCTAGCGACTCGGTGGAATCCCTGCCAACGCCAACTGGTGACACCGGCGAAGCTCCGTTGGGTCCTACACCGGTGGCTACCAGCAAACCCTGGCGGGAAGTCTATCCCTTCAATATTTATTTTGTCCCAAGGGGTAGCAACACCCAGGCAGACACCCTATCCAAGCGTGGCTTCGGCCATCATGTTCATTAAGGCCGACCCACCCAGATCCCAGTCAAGGTCCCAGCCATCTACAGCAAAGACCAGCTAGCTTCCGGATTCACCTTAAAGCTCCAAGCTACTCAGTGGATGGTCGATCCACAGTCGCTTCTACAACAGCAACAAGTCGCCGATGATGCAATCCCCGGGCAACGTCCCCCGATAGCAACAAGCTAAGGACGACTGCCGCAAGGCTCGCAGGTACCAAAAACAAAAACAAAACAAAACAAAAAAAGAGGGGCTAAAAATTGAGATGCCCCAGCGGACTCAGCCACTCTCTCCATAAGGTGGCTGGGGGCAAAACGGCCACAAACCCAGCTGAGGTGAAAACCCGCGAGGGCATCTCAAGCAAAATCAGGTTACCACTCGGTGTGAAAACCTGTAAGGGCGCACCGGAAAAAGCAAAAGGGGGCCAGCTCTAGCGAAAACCCGAAAGGGTGGTGGAGCTAGTAAAGAGAAAAAGAAAAATCTCTCTATTCCTCTCTAGGAATAGCCAACCACCTCACCCTAAATCCCTGACCGGTCCACCACAATAGTGGGTCAGCATACCTTCTTCTGGCTATCACACCATAACGGTCGGCCTACACCCAGTTTTTGACCAATACACCATCAAGGTTGGTCACCACCCAGCATCCAGGTCAACACACCATCATGGTCGACCTACCTGTTCCTCCTAGTCTCACGCTATCTCCGTTTGTCGCTACCCTCCTCGACCTATATGCCTTCATGGCTAGCCAAGCCACCACCTTGGTCGTCCTCCTTCACAGTCAACCTACACATACCCTTGACTAAACACCTCCACAGTCAATCTAACACCTGATCTCTGGCCAAAACACCACAATGGTTGGCCTACATATCACCCAGTTCCTGAACAAACACATTTCTGGTCGGTTAAATCCCAAATCTTTCGGCCAATACGCCTCTTTGGTCAGCCTACGTCAATTCTTGGCCTATACGCCACCACAACCCAGAACCTCAGCCTTTGCATCACCAAAGTCGATCCGCTCAAGCTTCGGTTCGAGCTCCAGTTGCAAGCTACATGGTTCAGCCAGTCTGAAGGTCTACGTGAAGCCCCAGATTGCTTGGCAACCAGTCAAGCCCCAGCGAGCAACTCTAGCATCAACACAGAGGATCAACAATAATGATCCCACCAACAGCGTCCTTCGACAGCAGCAAGCTAAGGACACCCAGCGCTAGTCACCAAATAGCTAAAAGGCTCTCAGGTAAACTAAAAAAAAAAGAGAACAACAAAAAATGGGGTTAAAAATAGAGATACCCTGGCGGACTCAGTCGCCCTCTTTCTGGAAGCGGCTGGGGGCAAAAAGGCCAGTAACCCGGTTGAGGTGAAAACTCGCAAGAGGACCTCAGGCAAAATTGGATAACCCCTCGATGTGAAAACCTTCAAGGGCACATCGGAAAAAGTAAAAGGAAGCCAACTCTAGCGAAAACCCGAAAGGGCGGCAGAGCTGGTAAAGAGAACAAAAATAAAATTTCTCTTCTCCCTCAGCTGGGGGCAACCAGCTACCCACCTTCCAGCAACCATATCCCCGACCAGTTGGCCTGTACCAGTCCCTGACCAATCCCCTGCTCCAGTTTATAAATCATGCACCTCCCTGTCGGCCATATACCATCACATTCGGCCTAAACCAGCTCCCCACGCCACTCCCCTCCCTTGGTGGCCTATACCAGTCCCTGGCTAGTACATCTCTCTAGCTCATTGATCTTACACTCCCCATTTAGCCATACACCACCCCAGTTGGCTCACACTTCCTCCGGCCTCACACCTCCACAGTCGGCCCATATACACCAGCAATTCATGCACTAGCCCAGTCATTCATTCCAGCAAACCTCGACCTACACACTACCTCGGTTGGCCTTTAAACCACATCAACTTTAGATCCATCTATCATGAGGATCCATCAACCCATAATTCCCAATCACATACACGTCATGGTCAAGTCACCATGAACCCAGTCATAACTCCAGCAATACACTGTCAAGGCATACCAGTTCCCAGATCCTAGTCATGATTCCAGCAATATGCCACCAAGGCTTACCGATTCCTCGATCACGAGTCAAACTGTAGATTACTCAGTAATCAGCCAAAGAAACTACGATGGCTACGACGGCGACAAGCCATCAACAGCACAAACTCCAGGTCACGTCCCCTGACAGCAGCACGCTACGGACGGCAACCACAAGGGTCCCAGGTAAAAAAAAAATGGGGTTAAAAATAGAGATACCTCAGCTGCCTCAGTCAACTTCCTCCGTGAGGCAACTGGGGGCAAAAATTGTCACCAACCCAGCTGAGGTGAAAACCTGAAAGGGCGCCTCAGGCAAAACTGGGTAACCCCTCGGTGTGAAAACCCACAAGGGCGCACCGAAAAAAGTAAAAGGGGGCCAGCTCTGGGGAAAACCCACAAGGGCGATAGAGCTGGTAAAGAAAAAACAAAAAAAAACTCTTTCTCCCTCTCTACTCTTTACTAATGAAAGCCGTCAACCGCGACACCTCACTGATGGTGACCTCAGCATTACTCCACAATAATCGTGGTCATTACACCCCCGAGGGTCGGCCATCGCCAATTCCAGCTCTATCGATCGGCTACACACCTCGACGGTTAGCCGACTAGTTCCAGCATTATTTCGGCTACACCACCTTCGCAGGCCAGCTGCCCAGTTCCAGTTCCAATTTCCAGTCCCCGTTTCGGCTACAATGCCTTTACAGGCCAGCCGCCAGCTCCAAGTTCCGATTTCGGCTACAACGCCTTCATAGGCCAGCCGCCCAGCTCCCAGTCCCAGTTCCATCTACAACACCTTCACAGGCCAGTCGCCCACCTTCCAGTTCCAGTTTCGGCTATAATGCCTTTACAGGCCAGCCACCCAGTCTTCAATTCCAGTTTCGGCTACAACGCCTTCGCAGGCCAGCCGCCCATTTCCAGTCCCAATTTCTAGTCCCAACATTCCGGCTATAACGCCTTCATAGTCCAGCCACCCAGTTCCAGTTCCAGTCACCAGTCCCAGTATTCTGACTACAACGCCTCCACAGGCCAGCCGCCCAGTTCCAATTCCAGTCACCAGTCCCAGTATCCGGCAACAACACCTCAACGGTTAGCCAACCAGATCCAGTCCCAGTCCCGATCTCTGGCTACGCCACCATGACAGTGTGCCAGCCAACCTTAATGCCAACTCCCCAGGCTAAACAATACCAGCAACATAGGCCAACACACCCTTTCGGGTCGGCCTCCAGCTTCGAGACTCCAGCAACATAGGCCAACACACCCTCTCGGGTTGACCTCCAGCTTCCAGTCTCTAGCAACATAGGCCAAAGCACCCTCACGGGTCGGCCTCCAGCTCCCAGCCCCTAGTGATATAGGTCAACACACACTTATGGGTCGACCTCCAGTCCCCAGCAACGTGGGCCAAAACACCCTCGCGGGTCGGCCTCTAGCCTCCAGTCACCAGCAATACAGGCCAACACACCCTTACGGGTTAGCCTCCAGCTTCCAGTCCCCAGTCCTTTAGGTCAACATCGCCTTATGGATTGTCCTCCAGCTTCCAGTCTCCAGCCATCCAGGTCAACATGCCTCATTCAGAGAGGCCCCTAGCACCCAGCCTTCGATATCCAGCTTCCAATACCCAATTTCCTGTACCCGGCTTCCTGTATCCAGCCTCCAGTATCCAATGTCTAATACCCAGCTCTAAAATCCAACTTCCAGTACCCAGTTTCCAGTGCCTAGTTCCAGTATCCAGCCTCCAACATCCAGTTTAAGTACCCCGATTCCTAGTATCCAACACCAGGACCCGCTTCCAGCTTCCAGTTCCAGCCTCTGATTCCAATGCCCAATTCCCAACATCTAATTTCCCATTTCCAATTCCAGTTTCCAGCAATGGGCTAGCACACCTCATAGGGGCCGGCCTCCAGTCCCAGCGTCCAGTATCCAGTTACCAATCACCATATCCAACATCCAGTTCCCAGTTCCAGCCTTCTATCCCAGCACCAAGTGGCCAGATTCCAGTCTCCATTTCCGGTATCCAGTCCCGATATCCAGTTCCCAATTTCCAGTTTCATGTCCCAGTACCCAGTCTTCCATCTTAATATCCAATTCCCGACCCTCAGTTCCAGTTTCCTGCAACAAACCAGCATGCCTCGTGCAGGTGGGCCTCCAGTCCCAGCGTCTGGTACCCAGATCCTGGTCTCCAGTCCCAATACCCAGTTTCTGACCTTTAAGTTCCCAGTCGCTAGTCTCGATGCCCAGTCTCCAGTCCTAGTATCAACTATCCAAATCCTAACCTCCAAATCTAGTATCTAGTTCCTAGTCTCCATCTCTTAATTCCCAGCCCCAGTCCCCAGCCCTAGTACCAACACCCAGCTTCTAGTCTCTGATTCCCGATTTCTAGCCCCAGTACTTAGTCTCGTATATCTGGGTCACAATCTCCAATCCAAGCATCCAATCTTTGCCTTTCAACCTCCAGCCTCTGACCTCCAGTTTCCATCAATAGACCAACATGCCTTAACCAGGAGGATCTACAACAACAACCACATGAACCAGTCAAGATACCTCACAGACGGACATGCCTTGAAGGCCCGTCCACAGTAGCCCTAGACCAATGCACCCCCTAGGGTCGGTCTATCACACACTCCTATCATTGCGCCTCAATGGTCGGCCAGTGACAATCCCTTCATCGTCACCTCAACGACCAGCCGATCGAGGCTCCCAGTCAATATACCTCAGCAATCAGCCAAGTGGAATTTCCAATCTATATACCTCGGTGGTCAACCATCACATTAACAGGTACCATCCACCATATTATGATGATTATCTGTCTAACATCATTTGTGGTCATTGTACTATTTAAAGGGTCAGACAACCTCGACCTCGGCTATTTTACCATGACGGTTAGCCGCCAGCATCAACATTCGGCCATACCCCATGAGGATCGGCTGAATACGATTTCAAGCCAACACCCCTCTCTAGGGGAAATCCAGTAACTCCAGACCAAGACGCCTCGCCGAGGCAGGTCTCCAATGACTTCAGACCGAGATGCCTCGCCCAGGTAGGTCTTCAACAACACCAGACAAAGACGCCTCGCCGAGGTAGGTCTCCAGCAACCGCAGACCAAGACGCCTCGCCGAGGCAGGTCTCCAGCAAGCTCAGACCAAGACGCCTCACCGAGGAAGGTCTCCAGCAACTCCAGACCAAGACGCCTCACCGAGGCTAGTCTCCAGCAACCTCAGACCAAGACGCCTCGCCGAGGCAGGTCTCCAACAACTCCAGACCAAGAAGCCTCATCGAGGCAGGTCTCCAATGACTTCAGATCGAGATGCCTCGCCCAGGCAGGTCTTCAACAACTCCAGACCAAAATGCCTCGCCGAGGCGGGTCTACAGCAACCCTAGGCCGGCATGCTTCGCTGAGATAGGCCCTCAACAACACCGGGTCCACGGCCCTTGTCAAGGCCGACCCCCAGCAACACCAGGTCAACATGTCTCGCTGAATCTTGCCTCCAGCAGCATCAGATTAACACACCTACGACACCGATTATCTTCGACAGCTTCACCCCAGTCGGCGGATCACCTACTTCTTGGGTGTGGTCCCCATGGCTCCACCGCAGCTGCCCACTTCTCAGTTAACGTCATACATCCCCCTGTTACTCTGGCCTCTCCGGATTCCCTGACACCACCAGCCAACCAGCCGGTCCCTGCCACTTTGACCGTGCAATGGCGGCCCTGGCAGGAGCTGGAATCTCTCAACTTCAAAGCCCTATTATAATCCCAGTTCCCCTGTAGCCCCTGACCCACCAGCTATAATCCCAGTCACATCCAGCCATGACAAAGTGGCCTCCAGCATCATAACTTGACGATTTGTAAGTGCCCTACAACACAACTCCAGCTACAATGCTTCAGAGCTGTGACCAGCCCGTCCCATAGGACGGTGGGCGCCAAGCTTGGCAAATGGGCCCCCATGGGCAGTCAACAGACAATGCCAGCATCCCACAAGAAGAATCAACCACCACAGCAGTGGTAGGCCGCTAATGACCAACCATAGGCTTCGCTACAAAGCCCCGGTCAGAGCGGCAGTCATCTTGTCGCCAGCCAACAATCCCAGGGGTTGAGGGATAGGTGGCCCTCCAATTCGCAAGACAGGGAGTCTCCAACCCCCTTACATAGCATCGTCGGCTACGGTCACGACCAAAGGGGAACATGCCAGGGAGTGAAAAATGCTCAAACACCCCTTGACTTAGACAAGGTGGAAAACCTGAGAAAACACAAATCTCAGTACACAGGTCCACCTCCGGGGACAAGGCATGGCCTCCGCCAGTGTAACCCCAGATAATGAAAGGGGAGCCACAAGTGGTCTCCCATTGCTCGCCAGTCACCCTACGAGGCGGGATGGATTCGACAGTCCTGGCCTACCCCTGTCTAAGATTTGTAATGGGGGAGGGTCCTTTCCAACGAGCCGCCTCTCCTTAGAAAATCCACAATGCCCACTATGTAAGGCAGGCCCTAGACATAGGCAACAATGCCAGAAGCATTGTTATGCTGGGCTCCCCCGGCCTCTTTATGCCATCGGCATTGGCATCCATCCCAGTCATATCATCAATCACCGAAGTGGCCACCTGTATGGTGAGTTCGGCGTCCAGACCAGATTACTCCTGCGACGCGGGCCCTGTACACCTCTGCTACAAGCCCGACACGTGAGACAAATGGGAAAAGAATTCCCAAGTCGCGGATAGCGGGCTCCAACTTCAAGCACCACGCGTGTATCCAGCCACTCGGATCTCTCTAGAATCCAGCTCTATAACCGCCCAGGTTCAACGGTCTTCTGCAAACATACCATCGTCGCATGAAAGATCGCAACGGGAGCGTCAACCCTCAGAACATGTAACTCCCACACGCCAAGGTCGGGAGAAATCAAGCTTGAAAGGCGCAAGGGCCGCACACTGTCGTCTTCACCTCCGACGCACGCCCCGTGGGGGGCGTTTGTTGGCACCGACTTATTTTCTCGAATTAATTGAGGATTAAGCAAAGGGAAATACTCCCTAAATGGAGTAAAATGGCACATCGCCAAAGTTGCTCTACTAGTCGAGTTATGCTCGGAAATCGAGACGTGTCGCCGGGTCAAGCGGCACAACATAACAACCGGGGATCGGCTCCGAGCAAACGGCACTATGCCAGCCAGTTTCTTGACAACCGGGTCAGTTTCGAGAGTCAGGACAACCTTCCGTACCATACGGCACTCTGTGAAGATTCAGAGATCACCCTCGGACACCCTGCATATGGCATTATACCGCCGATGCTTTAACAACCGGGTTAACTCGGGACTCAGAAAAGCCTGCTGCATCAGGCGACTCTTCACCGAGGAGCGAGGGTCACCACGACCACCAGAAAAATTACATCATCATGTCGACACCCCAGTTTCCGGGCCCAACCAAGGGTCCTAACCAGCTAGCCGTGCCCTGTGGCAACATCAACAATCGTTCGGGCCCACCCCCGATCACTCAGTTTACGGGTTTACCCGCGTTCAACACAGCTACCTGAGCCGACCCGGGGGCGCTCCGACTACGAGCCACGCCATGTGGCACCCAGCAATGAGGCCGGGGTCTACCCCTGAGTCACCTCCCACTAGCCCTCTGAAGTCAAAGGAAGACCCACCTGGGACCAACCACAAGCTTCAGGAGCTCACAGCACCCGTACATGGCCTACGCACGCGCGTCGGGAATTTCCCCGAGCACCTGGTGGGCGCGTATGCTCCAGGCACTCTACAGCAAGTCCGAGCCCAACTCGGGACTCCCAGCAACCCATCACGTCATGCACCACCATCGTGCACTCTCGCACGCGGATCGACCTACCCGGTCAGGTCGCGGGGGTCAAGGGGGCACCGCCCCTTGCGGGGGTTTCCAAGGGTGGAGCCCCCAGAAGAAAATCTCTATTTTATAACAGGTCAAACCCTCAGTCAAATCCCAGTCTAACCCTCAGTCAAACCCATGGTCAAACCCATGGTAAACCCTCAGTCAAACTCGGCTAAAACCCCCTAGTCAAACCTGCCTAAACCCCCCTGAGGGGGGTTTAGGCGGACTAGCCTGGACCCCCAAGCTCGTTCGCCTAAACCTCCCATGGGGGGGGGGGTTTACACGGACCAGCTCACCCCTTCTGGCTGGTCCACGTAAACCCCCATTCAATTAAAAAAAATTATATTTTCAAAAAAGAAAAAACTAGAACCGGCCCGCCTAAACCCCCCCTGGGGTGGGGTTTAGGCGGACTAGCCTGGGCCCCCAGGCTAGTCCGCATAAACCCCATCCAAGGGGGGTTTACGCGGACCAGCTCAGCCCCCTGGGCTGGTCCACGTAAACCCCTTCCCCCTCTCTCTCTCAGCCCGTGTAACCCAAGCCCTATTCACTTGGGTTTACGCGGACCAGCTCACCCCCCTTAGCTGGTCCGTGTAAACCCCCTGTGACCCTTCACCTTCCACTATAAAAGCCCCCCTTTGGGAGCCCAAATGCATGGATGAAGCACCAAATGAATCAAGCACCTAAGGAGCTCAGCCCCGGACTACAAAGGCGCACTAAGGTGATTTGTGTGTGTGTTTGCTAGGCTTACGCCGAGGGCATGTCGCATGATCATCCCTCATACGGCGTCTAGCCCAAACACCCACCTCCAGCCCCCTGTTGTGATGAACGTATGTCATCTCGATAATCATGCATGACCCTAGATCTTGCTTGGTGAAGGCACTTTGCCTGGGTCATGTCTCGATATTCGTGCATGACCCTGATGCCGCCTGATGAAAGCATTATGCTCGAGCCCTGTCTCGATAGTCATGCACCACCATACGTTGTTCGATAGGGACACCCTGCCTTGATGATCGTGCATGACCTAGATGCAGCTTCATGAGAGCGCCCTGTCTGGCTCCCCCGCCAAGATGATCGTGCGCAACCTTGGCATCATCTCGATAAGCGTGTCCTCGGTGCCGTTACCCAGACAATGGGCATACCTTATAAGTCCTGGCGCAAGATGAAGTGTCAGAACACTGCCAGTCACAACGGTGCCCCCGACACCCGACTGCCAGCAACTCCAGTCACAACGATGCCCCCGGCACCCGACTGCCAGCTACTCCAGTCACATCGGGGCCCGCGGCACCCGATCACTCAACAACTCCTGTCACAACGGTGCCCCCGGCACCCGACTGCCCGCTACTCTAGTCACATCGGGGCCCGCGACACCCGATCACTCAACAACTCCAGTCACAACGGTGCCCCCGGCACCTGATTACCTGCAACTCCAGTCACAACGGTGCCCCCGGCACCCGACTGCCAGCTACTCCAGTCACAACGGGGCCCGTAGCACCTGATCACCCAACAACTCCAGTCGCAACGGTGCCCTCGGTGCCCGACTGCCAACTACTCCAGTCACATCGGCGCCCGCGACGCCCGATCACTCAACAACTCCAGTCACAATTGTGCCCCCGGCACCCGACTGCCAGCTACTCCAGTCACATCAGGGCCCGTGGCACCCAATCACTCAACAACTCCAGTCACAACGGTGCCCCGGGCACCCGATCACCCAACAACTCCAGTCACAGTGATGCCCCCGACACCCGACTGCCAACTACTCTAGTTACAACGGTGCCCCGGGCACCCGACTGCCAACAACTCCAGTCACAACGGTGCCCCCGGCACCCGACTGCCAGCTACTCCAGTCACATCGGGGCCCGCGGCACCCGACCACCCAACTGCTCCAACACAACGGTGCCTACGGCACCCCTACTACCCCGACCTTGACACTGTCCCATGTCGGGAACACATTGCGACACCCCTCGAGTGCCATCCTGCTGAGTCACAAGTCCTCTGACGGACGCCACATACAAATGCAAAAATTCCCGCACAATAACGCAATGACCCGGGGACCATCATGAATGACAGAATTGTCCCGTGGCTTGCAAGCAATTGTAATCGGGCTCTCATGCCCCCATATAAATGCCTTTCATGGCATATAAGTCATGTAATCCAGTTAGGGAGCGGATTCCCTTCCTCGCCGGAACAAGTCTCTTTGCCCCCAGTTATCCCTGTTGTATTGCTGTTGCCCTGTCGCTGTTGCACGGAGTAAGCCCTCCTGACGTCACGGCTCCCAAAGTCCCTGACTCTCTCTTCGACAGTAGAAACAAAGGTATTCAGATTCAATCCGATGTAAAATAAACATCGGTTGCTTGCGACCGGTGGGGAAAGTCGTCCAGTACACGAATCCCCATAATCGCCTGCACACTCGCACCCGTGGAATCCCTTCTATCCACGTGTCGCCCGATCCCTCAAGCCACGTGTCGCGTCCTGGCGACGCTTCCCCGGTCAATCCTCGGTTCCATAAGTGATTGTCGAGAAATCGACTGGCACGCCTGTATTCTGCCCAGCCATCATGTCGATGTCTCCCAGAATGATGAACCATACGCCATCCCTTCCAGTGTGTTCCTATCGTTCTCTCTGCCTTCTTCTCAATACCCCTGGAATCTCCGCGTGCCCAGTCAACCTATCTCGACCTTTTGTAAAAGGCGAGTGTACACCCCCCTGACCAAATGACAAGTGACTCCCTGCGGTCACAAACAGTGGTGTACTGTCAGCTAGTCTTGTGTCCTACTTTGTATTTCCAGTTATTGTTAAAGGCTTGTATAATCTAATTGAGTCACTTATGATCTAGTTAGATAGAACTTATTAAACTTGTAGCCTTATGAATGATTCTGGGATATTGCCATTCCGTTTAGTTGAGAAATTATCACCTTGGACTATGGTATTATGTTAAACTTTGAGTTAGCAATAAATTACCGAGTACTATGTGCACTCTGATTTTACGTGAATGACATGATCTATATAGACGCGTCACACATCCGGTTATCTTCTGTGCTCGGGGCGTGACATCTATGCTCGGTGCTGATAATTCCTCTATCAGGACCGACCACGAACTAGAGATTGTGGTGGCTGACACTAGGCGGGGGAGAGCGTCTGGTCGGATGTTCTCCTCGCGTGGGATGTGGACCACCTCAAAGTCGGCGAACTCACTCACCGCCGCCTTGGCCTTCTCTAAGTACTTCATCATGGAGGAATCGTAGGCCTCGAACTCCCCCCTGACATGGTTGGCGATGAGCATGGAGTCGCTGTACGCCCGCACACTTGATGCCCCCAGGTGTTTTGCCATGCGTAACCCAGAGAGGAGTGCCTCATACTCGGCCACATTGTTCGTGGTCGGGAAGTTGAAGCGTAGGGAATACTATAGCTCCAAACCTTCTAGCGCAAGTAAAACCAACCCTGCGCCATTGCCCGCAGCACAGGAAGATCCGTCAACGTACGGTTCCCAGGTGGGTCCCGAGGACTGCTCGGGTGACTCCTTGGCAGGTAGGGTGCACTCAGCGATGAAGTCGGAAAGCGCTTGAGCTTTGATCACTGTTCTCGGTCGAAACTTGATGTCGAATTCTCCCAACTCCATGGCCCACTTGACGAGCCTTCCGGAAGCATCAGGGTTTTGAAGGATTTGTCGGAGGGGCTGATCGATGAGGACGATGATCCGGTGAGCCAGGAAGTATGGTCGTAGCTTGTGAGCAGTCGTAATCAGCACGAGGGTGAACTTTTCAGTCTGCCAATACTGGAACTTCGGTCCCTGTAGTGCTCGACTGACGTAGTAGACGGGCTTCATGACTCCTGCTTCCTCCCGTGCGAGCACAACGCTCATGGTGCTGGATGTCACGGACAGGTACAGGAGTAGCTGCTCTCCCCTTTGGGGTTTGGCGAGGAAAGGAGAGGTTGCCAGGTAGCGCTTCAACTCTTCGAATGCCTGCTCGCACTCCTGGTCCCAGTCAATCCATCCCTTCTTTTCTGGTGCCCAGTTGGCTTGCTTGATCAGTCTGAAGAAGGGGAGACATCATTCGGCGACTCGGGATAGGAACCGAGCCAGGGCGGCGATGCGCCCGGTGAGGCACTGTACGTCCCTCACTCATTTCAGTCGCTCCATCTCTAACACTGCTCGGATCTGGTCGGGGTTGGCCTCGATTCCCCGATGGGTGACGAGAAAACCTAGAAATTTTCCCGACCGCACCCCAAACGCACATTTTGCAGGGTTGAGTTTCATGTTGTACCTTCTAGGTGTGGCGAAGGTCTCCGCCAGGTCACGCAAGTGTTCGGTTGCTCAGAGGCTTTTTACGAGCATGTCGTTGATGTTGACCTCCATGTTGGGGCCAATCTGCGAGTCGAACATTTGGTTGACGAGGCGTTGATATGTAGCTCTAGCGTTCTTCAGTCCAAACGGCATGCAAGTGTAGCAATATAGGCCGTGGTCGGTGACGAACGCAGTCTTATCTTGGTCGGGCTGGTGCATGCTGATCTGATGGTACCCAGAGTAGGCGTCGAGGAAGCTCAACATCTCGTGCCCGGCCGTAGCGTCGACTTGCTGGTCGATGCGGGGCATGGGAAAGCTATCTTTGGGCGTGGCCTTACTGAGATCGGTGTAGTCTACGCACATCCATCACTTCCCGTCGCTCTTGGGGACCAGGACCATGTCGGCCACCCAATTTGGATACTGGGTAGGCCGGAGTAGCCCTGATCACAGCTTTTCTCCTACTAGCTCCCTGATGATGGCCTGCCGCTCGGGGTTGCAGCACCTTCGGCGTTGCTACACCGGGAGACAAGTGGGATCCAATCTAAGTTGGTACGTGATGATCTCCGAGGGGATTCCAGGGAGTTCATCCTCGGACCAAGCAAACACATCCTAGTTAGCCGTGAGGAAGCTTGCATATGCTCTCTTATCGTGCTCGACTAAGGTAGCGCCGATCTTCAGTGTTCTACTTGGGTCATCCCCAACTTGGATTAGGTATAAATCCTCAGTCGGCACGCTCGTGCTAGGACCTGGATCCTCGGTCCTTGCCTTTTTCTCTGGTGACACCTCTTCGGGGTGTCGATCACTGTTTGACCCCGAGGGTATGATGTGTGGAAATATATGTTTTGATGATTTATGAATGCAATGTGTTGTCTTGTTTCACAGTGAACTATCTTGATACTATTGAGGATATCTTATTGATAATGTGGTTAATTTTGGTTACTTGAAAGGCTTTGTGGATGGTCATGTAAGCAAGCAAACTGAAGACCCTGATGAGTTAAGGTAAACTGGTGATGGCAACATCTGTTATGCGTTGTGGATATAGTGTGTTGCTTGTTATGGATCTTTCATTCAAATGGGAAATGGAATATGTTTTGAATTGGCCTTCCTTGGCAATATCTTTTAAGTCCTACTTTCATTGAAGAAGAGTTGAAAAGTATGGTTAATTTATGAACACTATAATGTTTTACCAATCTAATGATTACTTGGTGTTTTTGTAGGTTGGAAGACCTCCTAGTAATCTCTTTTTATCATGTCTTCAACCTTGGAGGAGTTCATAGTTCAATCCTTAGTTTTTTGGGCTTTTTAGCCTTCTGGCAGGGCAGGAGTCAACTCCAGGTGTCAACACCTGTTCCAGATTGAGTTTTCCAGCAGCCAGTCTAGGAGGTGTCGACACCTGGTGTCGACACCTGCCTGTTGGAAACCTGGCAGCAAGCCAGAACACCTGGTGTCGACACCAGGTGTCGACACCCAACGTCCAGAGATTCTGTTCGGTTGTTTTCTCCTTCTAATGCCCCAGGTGTCGACACCAGGTGTCGACACCTTCATGGAGCCGCATTTTTGGACTTCTTTCATCTACGGTTTCCAAGTCAAATCTCCCCATCTTTCCGCCTGGAATCTCTCCTGGAATTGTGGATCTTGTCCCAGCAGCATCTCTTGACCGACCTAGAGGGTTTTTTGGAGTGTTCTAACCTAAGGAAGTGCAGGTTCGCAGCAGCATCTCTAAGCTTCATATCCAACTTGCTCTGAAGCCAAAAATCGAGAGGAAGGAGATTGGAATCGAGGCTCAAGTTCAGATACATCGAAAAGCTGCATCGGACATCAAGCTTCAACATCCATTCGTGCTGCCTTGCCTCATACTTCATCCAAACTCGTTCATCATCCTGCTGAAGTATCAAAGGATATTCAAAGAAGACAAAGGGGGAGTTCTATCTAGAAATCTTTTCTACTCTGATCTTCTTTAGTGCTTATCATTGAATCTGGAAAATTGTTGTACTTTAAATCATCTTGAAATAGATTTGTGAGTGTGTGCTCGTGATCTGTGACACGAGAGTGTGTGTGTGTGTGTAGTGGCCAAGAAAGGCCATTGAGTGTGTGTTGGCTGTTGATACAGCGTGTGTGTGGCTCACTTCATAGTGGAGTGTTATCCTCCGAGTGAGGGGTGGACGTAGGGGACACACGTGTGTACCCGAACCACCTAAAAATCTTGTGCCTCCACTATGTTTGCTTTTCATGGTTTGCTTCGAGTGGGCTACACGCTTAGCTGAGTGTTATCTTGTAGTGCCATACCTCACTCACGTCTTATTCTGCTCTAACGAGAGAGACCTTGTTCTGGTGAGCTTGAGTGCATGTTTGCTTTGAGTTTATTTGTATCCTTTGTTACTGCATTTTGTGTATCGCGGGGTAATTAATTTTAATTGGCTAATCAATTCACCCCTCCCCTCTTGATTGCCGCCTTTTGAGACCCAACAATTGGTATCAGAGCTTTGGTCTCTATATCGCCTGACCTTACGGTCGAAGAGTAGATCTCTTTTTATGGCAAACAGAGGGATGATGCCCGAAGGGCATTCAGTTCATAGACCTCCATTCTTTGATGGAACAAATTACACTTATTGGAAAAATAGAATGTATGTTTTCTTGCGTGCATAAGATTATGAAGTGTGGAATGTTATCAACAAAGGTCCTTATAAGTTGCCTGACAATGAAGATGATTGGGATGACGACCATATCAATAAGTGCTCAGCTAACTTTAAGGCCATGAATATAATTCAGTGTGCTATCCATCCGAATGAATACTCACGCATATCTATGTGTTCCTCTGCACAGGAAATGTGGGACAAACTACGCTTGATCTATGAAGGAACCTCTGAAGTCAAGGAGACAAAAGCAAATCTGTTGGTCCGAGATTATGAATTGTTTATGATGAAGCCAGAAGAATCCATTACTGAAATGTTCACGATGCTGATGGAAATTACAAATGGTTTGAAGGCTCTTGGCAAGGAGTACTCAAATCGAGATCTTGTAAGGAAGGTGTTAAGATCCCTTTCACCACAGTGGCACACAAAGGCCACAATGATTGAAGACTCAAAAGATCTCAGCACTCTGACCTTGGACGAGTTAGTTGGCTCCCTAATGACATATGAAATCAACATCAAAAGGAGCGAGGAGGACAACAAAAAGAAGAAGATTACCACAACATTGGCATTGAAAGTAAACCCACAAGAGTGGGATGAAAGCGAGGAAGGATCCATGGCTAATATTGAAGATGAGGAGATTGTTGCTATGATCACCAAAAGAGCAAGAAAATTTGTCAAGAATACCAGGAAGTTCGGTGGTCAGTTTATAAAAGGACCAATAAGGCAAAGTCCTATGAAGAATGAAAGCAGCAAGAAGGATGAAGTTATTTGCTACGAATGCAAGAAACCTGGTCACATGCAGGGAGAATGCCCAGATTTGAAGAAGAAATTCAAGAAAGGAAAATTCAAGAAGTCAAAGGCAATGGTCGCCACATGGAGCGACGAAGATGAGGAAGAATCTGGAAATGAAGATAACTTGGATGAGCTCGTTCAGAATCTGTGTTTCATGGCTGATGAAGACAACTCAAATGAGGTAGATTCTGAATCCGAAACTCTTACATGTGAACAATGGCAGATTGCATATGAATCATTATATGGAAAATGCAAAAAATTTAAATCTGAAAATAAACTTCTGAAAAAGAAGATTGAGCATCTTTTACATGTTGAAAATCATTGTGAAAGTTGCAATTCCTTGAAATCTAAAATTGATACTCTCAAACAAGAAAATGAAACTCTAATGTCCAAAATTGAATTGTTTGAAGAAGAGAGCTCATACATGCGTGAAGATCAAACTGCTTTTATCAAAATGCATGAAGATTGAAAAAGGATTTGGAACAAGAGAGGTTTGAAAAACTCACATGTAATCAAACCAAGGAGACTGCTGAAAAGAAAATTGAAATTTTGTTGCTTGAGATAAATGAATTGAAAAATGATCTTGCTGTCTTAAAAAAGGGGAAACAGGTGATGAACACATGTGTAAGTCCTCATGAAGAAAGTTCTCTACTTACATTTGAAAAGAGAAACAAATCTCAGTCCAAAATCTACATGACTCCTTGGGTTCCAAGAAGTTCATTTCCCTCATCATCAAACATAAAGATGCATAATTCATGTATGAATGTCAACAGGAGAAGAAATCGTGATGACAGAATCACTACATGCTTTTATTGTGGAAGAGTAGGCCATGATATGTATGAGTGCAGAACCATGAGATTTGATGATGAAAATTTTGCTAGAATGATGAATAGATCATACAGGCCTTTTCTGTCTAACCACCGAGGACCCATGCTTGCTTGGATACCAAAAACCCCATAAGTACTCTTCTTATGTTTGCAGGTCTGCCTTGAAGCTCAAAAGAACAAATGGTACCTGGATAGTGGATGTTCAAGGCATATGACGGGAAACAAGGAAATGTTTGCAGACCTGCAAGAAAAAGTTGGTGGAATGGTAGCCTTTGGGGGAAAGGACAAAGGAAAAATTGTTGGAAAAGGTAAGAACCAAACTCAAGTCATTGAAAATGTTTTGCTTGTAAAAGGCTTGCATCACAATCTTCTTAGTATAAGTCAACTATGTGACAAAGGTTGCAATGTGTCTTTTGATTCTACTCACTGCACTGTGGTGGATAGAAATTCTTGATGATCAAGTTCATAGGGTTTAGACACAACAATATTTATATGATTGACCTTGATGATGTTTCACATAAAAATCTTTGCTTGGTTGCAAAAAATTCTGATGATGCATGGTTATGGCATCGCCGTCTTGGGCATGCTAGTTTCAATGTAATGATGAATTTGTTCAGGAAAAATCTGGTTGTTGGCTTACCTAAGTTGAAGCTGGTCAATGAAGGAATATGTGGGGCATGCAGCAAGGGCAAACAAACAAGAACATCCTTTAAATGTAAAAGTGATGTAACCACCGCTAAGCCCCTTGAATTGATCCATATAGATCTTTTTGGACCAAGCCGAACACATAGCTTGGGTGGTAAGTTATATGGGTTTGTGATTGTGGATGACTTTTCAAGATATAGTTGGGTGTATTTTCTCTCCAACAAAAGTGATGCTTTGATGGAGTTTGAGGCTTTTTGCAGGATGGTTCAGAATGAAAAAGGATGGAACATCAAGACCGTGCGGGGTGATCATGGCAGAGAATTTGATAACCGCGAGTTTAGCAATTTCTACAGGGCTCAAGGTTACATACACAATTTTTCCACACCAAGGACCCCCGAGCAAAATAGAGTTGTTGAAAGGAAGAACAGGACGCTTGTAGAGATGGCCAGAACTATGCTTAGTGAACACAACCTTTCGAGGTATTTCTGGGCTGAAGCGGTGAATACTACGTGCTACATAATAAACCGAGCCATGGTAAGACCATTGTTAAAGAAAACACCTTATGAGCTATATCGAGGTAAGAAACCAACAATCTCTTACTTCAAACCTTTTGGCTCCATATGCTACATTCATAATAATGGCAAGATGGACCTGGCAAAGTTTGACCCCAAGAGTGATAAGGGGATATTTCTCGGATACTCCCTTAGCTCAAGAGCCTATCGAGTGTATAACTTGAGAACTCTTGTAGTTGAGGAAAGTCCCCATGTTATAGTTGATGAATCATCATCCAAGGACTCCAATAACAAACTTGTCTTGCAAGAAGACGAATCAGAAAATGATGATGCCGAAGAGAGGTCAAAGAAATCAATTAACCCAGAAGGAGAAAATCAACAAATTGATGATAAAAATCAACAAGCCCAAATTGAATTACAGCTGCCTAGGCAATGGACGTTTGCAAAAGATCATCCGCCAGAGGATGTCATTGGCAATGTGGAAGAAGGAATAAGAACGCGTTCCTCGTTCAGGGAAGTTGAAAATCTAGATTACATTGCATTACTTTCACAATCTGAACCTCACTCCCTAGAAGATGCATTAAAGGATAATTCTTGGATCTTGGCCATGCAAGAAGAATTGCATCAGTTCCAAAGGAACAAGGTGTGGTTCCTCGTGCCTCATCCTAGAGACACCTCAGTGATCGGAACCAAGTGGATCTTTCATAACAAAATAAACGATCAAGGGGTTGTAACTAGAAACAAGGCGAGGCTTGTTGCCAAAGGTTATAGCCAAGAGCTAGGAGTTGATTTTGATGAGTCATTTGCTCCTGTAGCTAGACTCGAGGCAGTGAGAATTCTTTTGGCATTTGCATGTTACAATAACATTAAACTGTTTCAGATGGATGTAAAAAGTACATTCTTAAATGGTTTTATCCAGGAGGACATGTACGTGGAGCAACCACCGGGGTTTGAAGATCCGAAACATCCAGACTATGTGTACAAGCTTGACAAGGTGCTCTATGGTCTGAAACAAGCACCCCGAGCATGGTATGAACGATTAAGTGATTTCCTTGTTCAAAATGATTTCAAGCGAGGTAATGTTGATCATACACTTTTTACACAATTGAATGGTAAGGAAATACTAATTGTTCAAGTGTATGTAGACGATATCATTTTTGGTTCCACTAAGAATTCTCTAAGTAAAGATTTTGCCAAATTGATGCAAAGTGAATTTGAAATGAGTCTATTGGGTGAGCTAACATTTTTCTTGGGATTGCAGGTGACTCAGACAGTTGATGGTTTTTTCATAACCCATTAGAAATATGCAATGGACCTGCTCAAGAAATTCAATTTGACATCAACCAAACCACAACCAACTCCCATGTCCACATCTCTGAAACTTGATCAAGATAACCAAGGTAAACCCGTCAACCAAACTCTTTTCAGGAGTATGATAGGATCCTTGTTATATTTGACAGCAAGCAGGCCCGACATTCAATATGCAGTATGTCTGTGTGCAAGGTTTCAATCGAATCCCAAAGAATCACACATGTCAGCCGTAAAGCGGATTTTTAGATACATTGCTGGAACTTGTGATTTGGGTCTTTGGTTTCCGCGTACTTCAGCTCTTGAATTAGTTGGTTATTCCGACGCTGATTACGCGGGTTGCAAAATAGACAGGATGAGTACTCGTGGGTACTGCCAGTTTCTCGGAGGTTGCTTGGTTTCATGGGCCTCCAAGAAACAAAATTCTGTGGCATTATCAACTGCCGAGGCCGAATATGTGGTCGTAGGTAGCTGCATTGCCCAAGTGCTCTGGATACAGCAACAATTGATTGATTTTGGCATCACACTATGAAACACAGCCATTCTTTGTGACAACACTTCAGCAATAAACTTGTCAAAAAATCCAGTGCATCATTCTCGCACAAAGCATATTGAGGTTAGGCATCACTTTCTGTGTGATCATGTTAGCAAAGGAGATGTTGAAATAAAATTTGTTGATACAAACAATCAAATTGCTGATATCTTCACTAAACCTCTCAATGAAGATAAATTCACTTCTTTCAGGAGAGAGTTAGGCATTTGTCATCTAGATAGCTAGCTTGTGTCCTTCACTTGTTTTAGTTTGTCTCGTGCATTTGCATCTGCATTTCACCACTTGATTGTGTGTTGCATAATACCCTTGGATCATGCATATGCATCATATTTGCTTTTGTGAGTTACATTTCGCGTGCTTGTATTGTCAATCCATACGCTTGGTATGTATGCATATATTTATGTCCTGTAAAAAATCCAAATTCAGAGAATCACTTTTGCTCTTCTATAGCTATTTATATGAACTCCTTGTTTAATAAGGCATTTCCACTAGAACAGCGGGATAAAATCTTGTTCAGAAATTTGGTTATGGAGCAAGGCTCTATATGATTTAAAATGGCTTTGAACTACCCCATTTGACAAAAACATCATATATCCTCTTTACATTAATCCAATTTTATTTCTAGTCATTTGGGACTTCAAACTTGATTCTTGGAATATTCATTCCCTGCACTAAATTCATTTTTGACTCGCCTACAGGCAGGTGTCGACACCTAAAGTCGACACCTGGAAAAATCATTTCTGGGCAGATTTGGGCGCGGCAGGTGTCGACTCCTAAAGTCGACACCTACCGGTCACGGTTCATCCGTGAACCGGTTCGCAAGGGGTTAAAACCCCTCTTAACTTCTCAAACCCATTTTATATTTCACCCAAACGCCCCTCCTTCAACAGTGCCACGATCCTTGCTCCCTTCAACCTCTTCTTGTTCTCCCTTCACACATTCCAACCCTAGAACAAGCGGCCTTCACTGTGGCACCCGCGATTCCTCTTGGACGTGCATCCATCGCCCTTCCCCTTCGGCCGCAAGTCCCCTGGAGCGTGGATGAGCTGTAGAGATTCCTCCCATCCGTGGTAAGAGGCCTAGAGTCGTCCCAAACTCATCCCATCTCCTCCTCTTCCGTCTCCCTCGAAGATCGGTTTCCCATGGCGCCCAAACGCCGTGCTCTGGGCAAGGAACCAATGAGGAGTCCAGCCGCAAGAGGGAAGCTCGGGCCAAGAAAAAGGAACACGAAGCTATTCTGGAAAAACCTACTCCTGCTCAATTCAAAACGATGGATTGGAAGGTTCTCCGACCCCGAGCGGTTGATTTCAACGATCTTCACCAAGGTCTGCCGGAGTTGCTTCCTCTGGTAAAGAATCAACCGAATCTCATCTCATTTATGGCTGATCACAGAAGGGTATATCATTCCCTTGTTCTTCAATTTTATGGGAATATGTTTCTCAAGAACAACAAATATATGACTGTGGTCAATGGACACATATTGGGGATTACTGAAGAACAGCTAGCCCGTGCATTCAAAATGCCAGCTACAGGTGAACTTCATGGCGAGGCCATGATTGATGAAGACGTGGCCTATGAACTCCTGACGGGAGAAGAAATGCAAAACCGGTCTGTTAGTGGTTTAAACGCCAATCATTTTCCCCCGTTGCAGCACATTCTACATCATATGGTTACTACCATCCTACTTCCCAAAGCAGGAGGGAGAGAGAAAGTCACTGATCAACAGATTTTTATACTTGCAAATTTGATGCTAGGACAACCGATCAATTTTCCAGTCCTTTTGTTCTCGCACATTACAGCTTGTCTCCATAATCAGAATCGCACACTCCCGTATGCCGCAGCACTAACTGTGATTTTCCGAATGGCTTCTATTGATTTGAGCAAGGAACCTTATCAAACCTTATGTGACGGAGACATCTACACAGTTCATTCAGTTTGCCATAATATGAGCTATGAGAAAAATGCACAAGGCCGATTGATTCGGCATCTAAAATCAGTGAAAGCAAAAGAGTCTGTGCTTGACTCTGATGCAGAAGACGATGAGGACGATGAACCGCCTGCACTGGGTGGAACTTCTGGGACTTCTGCTGAGTTCCCAGATTATCAGGGGATCCGATTGACTTTGGAGACTTTGAGTGGTGATGTCGGTGAAATGAGGGAAACTATGGATGTTCTTACTCAGGATGTGGCCGAATTGAATCTTAATCATGCCACCTATCTCTAGACTTTTCAGTCCATCAACACCTCCATTGATTCTCTTAAATCCGCCATGGATGCTCAAACCCAGCAGTTCCAAGACATTGTGAATTATATTCGCCGACCTCCTCCACTGCCTTCCTCCGGGTCTGATTGAGTCCTACTGTTACTCGCTGGCACTTGCTACTTGTACTCCCTGCTCCCCTTTCTTTTTGCTGATGCCAAAGGGGGAGAGTTATCTAGCTACTAGCTTTAGCTATCTGCTATTATAGTAGCTACTAGCTTTAGCTATATGCTATTATAGTATCTATGTTATGTATGTGTGCCAATGTGTGCCTGCATGTTTGTTGCTTTAGTTGCCTGTTTAGATAGTGTTGCTTGCATGCATGTCTAGACGTCTTGTCCGTGGTGGGTCCTGTGATCGTGCTGTACTTGTTGCATTATCATACATGATCATTTTGTCTCTTGTAATCCAACTCAACGTTGTTAAGAAGGCTTGTTAAGTGTGGCTGTGAAACTCCTCTTTATGATTGTGAATGTCATTTCAACTCAATGAATATTTTCATTCGTGGTTTTATGTGTGCCTTCTAGCATGGAAACCATTTATATGTGATGGAAGTGCTCTCAATTGCAACAAAGACTACGCCTTAGTCATCGAGCTTTTATCATATCACATAGCATCATTGTTATCATCAAAAAGGGGGAGATTGTTTGACCCCGAGGGTATGATGTGTGGAAATATATGTTTTGATGATTTATGAATGCAATGTGTTGTCTTGTTTCACAGTGAACTATCTTGATACTATTGAGGATATCTTATTGATAATGTGGTTAAGTTTGGTTACTTGAAAGGCTTTGTGGATGGTCATGTAAGCAAGCAAACTGAAGACCTTGATGAGTTAAGGTAAACTGGTGATGGAAACATCTGTTATGCATTGTGGATATAGTGTGTTGCTTGTTATGGATCTTTCATTCAAATGGGAAATGGAATATGTTTTGAATTGGCCTTCCTTGGCAATATCTTTTAAGTCCTACTTTCATTGAAGAAGAGTTGAAAAGTATGGTTAATTTATGAACACTATAATGTTTTACCAATCTAATGATTACTTGGTGTTTTTGCAGGTTGGAAGACCTCCTAGTAATCTCTTTTTATCATGTCTTCAACCTTGGAGGAGTTCATAGTTCAATCCTTAGTTTTTTGGGCTTTTTAGCCTTTTGGCAGGGCAGGAGTCGACTCCAGGTGTCGACACCTGCTCCACATTGAGTTTTCCAGCAGCCAGTCTAGGAGGTGTCGACACCTGCCTATTGGAAACCTGGCAGCAAGCCAGGACACCAGGTGTCGACACCCAGCGCCCAGAGATTCTGTTCGGCTATTTTCTCATTCTAATGCAAGTGTCGACACCTTCACGGAGCAGCATTTTTGGAATTCTTTCGTCTGCGGTTTCCAAGTCAAATCTTCCCATCTTTCCACCTGGAATCTCTCCTGGAATTGTGGATCTTGTCCCAGCAGCATCTCTTGACCGACCTAGAGGGTTTTTCGGAGTGTTCAAACCTAAGGAAGTGTAGGTTCGCAGCAGCATCTCTAAGCTCCATATCCAACTTGCTCTGAAGCCAAAAATCGAGAGGAAGGATCTTGGAATCGAGGTTCAAGTTCAGATACATCGAAAAGCTGCATCGAACATCAAGCTTCAACATCCATTTGTGCTGCCTTGCCTCATACTTCATCCAAACTCGTTCATCATCCTGCTGAAGTATCAAAGGATATTCTAAGAAGACAAAGGGGGAGTTCTATCTAGAAATCTTTTCTACTCTGATCTTCTTTAGTGCTTATCGTTGAATCTGGAAAATTGTTGTACTTTAAATCATCTTGAAACAGATTTGTGAGTGTGTGCTCGTGATCTATGACACGAGAGAGTGTGTGTGTGTGTAGTGGCCAAGAAAGGCCATTGAGTGTGTGTTGGCTGTTGATACAGCGTGTGTGTGACTCTGATGAGGACATCTCCTACCACTCCTCATTCTTTCGAGGTCCCGTTGCTTGCCAGCTATGCGTCATCATGTTCGCGGCATTTTCTTAATCATGACTTGTAATTTTTATATTTTCTTGAGTCATAGATTATGTAATTTCCCTTTTATTGAGTCAAGTACCTAGGTTAAAGAGTCATATACCTAGGTTAATTGTCATTAGAGTGGTTAATGAGTCAGTTGTGCCCAATTAAGTGGGCTAGGCCCATGGGCACCCCCCTTCCCCCTTGCTTTATTGTCATTAGTCAAAAACTCAGGGTCTTTTGTTAAATTGTGGGTTTCCTATAAATAGGACCCCAATCCCCCCCATTTGGAGCTAATGAAGTATTGAATATTTGAGCATAAGTGCACCTCTCTCTCTCTCTCTAGCTCTCTCATTCTCTCTCTCTCTCTCTCTAAATTTCGAAATTCACTCTCTCTCCTCCCTATTCTCCCCTATTTAAGACCCCTCCCCCTTCCCCATACCTCCCATTTACTCCCCCTCAAACCCCTAGGTGGAACCCCTTTCTCCTAGGCACCTCTCCCTCTTCCCAAGCAACCTTTCCCCTTCCCCATACAACCCCTTCACATTCTCAAGGGAGAATCCATTCTCCTAGACACCCTTTCCCCTTCCCAAAGCAACCCTTCCCATTCCCTAGGCCTCCATTCAACACCTCCATTAACCTTCCACCCAAGGCCCCTCCACAATCACCACAGAGTGTTCTGCCCCCTTGGTTCGCTGCCAGCAGGAGAAGCCCGACTTGCAGAGCCTGCTCCGGAGTGATCCGACATCGTCTGGAGGTGCACCATACATCGCCGGAAAGGTCTGCGAGTCTTCTTCGCAACCGAGGTGGTCTTGCTGCGTTCCGACTTCGGAACAGTGCGTGGCGTCCGTTCTCGTCCGACTGCGCAACCAGGATCAGAATCCGGACCAGAGCCACAGTGCAGAAGCCCTCACGGACACATCCTTCAACTTCTGGAGGCGCCACTTGACCGAGAGCTGCTACCACAAGTCTTCCACCAGCACCAACAAGTGGCGTCCCGTTCGGCATCAGGAAGTGCCTTTTCCATTTTTTCTCCCCCGGGCGTGCAGACAGTCTGTTTATGTCCTGCCCAGGAAGTGCCTCACTCAACGGACGCCTCCTCACCGTCCCGACATCCTCTGGTGCTGTTCTTGGTTGCTGCTCGAAGAAGACTCATCCACGGACATCCTCGACTTGGTCTCGCCTCATTCGGACTTCGGGAGTGATCGTGGTACCTTCAACAAGCAGCTGCAACATCCTGGACCAGTCTGTAACAGAACGCTGAGTGCCTGCTCCAGGGTCCACTCCGACCAGTGGCGACGCTGGAACCGTCCACCAAAAATCACAGTCATACCTGGGTACGTTAGTAACATTTTGGCGCAAGTCTCATCAAGTTCTGAGTCCGGGAGAGCTCACAGCGGCGACTACATCGACCCCCTCTCTTGCTGTCCCAGACCCGGGCAGATTCGGCCAGGTGCTCCGTCGGCGCGATCGAGCTTATCTCCCCTCCTCGCCTGGCCGGCTTAGCGCCCCTCCCTGTGCGGAGGTAGTGTTTGATTGTAACAGTGAAATCCCCACCCCAAGTTCACCCTCCTGTGAGAGGTGTAGTGAATGTAACTAATTAAGCAGGATTCAAGCTTCATCGGCGCAGTGTGTGGGGAACCCACACTTCCCCGCTCGCCCTCGTCTCCGGCCGGGATCGGTGTCTTCACACCGATCAGGTGAGCTTCGGTCCACTCTCCTCTGCTGGTTTATTATCATTGCTTAGTTTAGTATTATCCCTTGATGTGCCGTCGACGGTGAGAGAGAGCTCGTTCCAACATTCCGTTTAGTCAAGTGCCACCGCGGGTTAGTTGTGAGTGTGACATTACATCCCACGCCCTCGGCGTGCCAGCCACCCTTGACATTGGGCATCCCTGGCCCATTGGGGTCTATCCCTAGCTGGTCAAATCCTTGGAGCCTCGAGGTCCAACTTCGGACCCTCACCACCATCGCCGGTCCACCTACGGACCCGAGTGTGCCAACGCGAGTGAGTCCGCTAGTGTGAGGCTGCCAACTTGTTGTATTGCTTGCACATTTAAGTCCGAGGGGTTCATATTATATTGCTGCATTTTGGTGTCACATCAAATTGGTATCAGAGCAAGTTTTAGACTTGTCTCTACTAAGTCTTGTCCTAGGGCCATTGCATGCATCACCCTTGTCCTCCATCATGACTACCTCATACTTGGCATATTCGCCACTCTTAGGCCCATTAGAAGCCTTTGTGTTTGATGGAACCCGCCCTAGTATATATCTAGAGTGGGAGGACTCCATAGATCGACACTTTGGGCGGTTCACTCTATCAGGGCCTATACAAGTCAACTATGCCAAGAGTTTGCTCTGGCGCCAAGCTAGGAAAGAATGGGAGGACATTGTAGGTTTGAGAGAAGTCAAAGGGGAAGCACCCATTGAATCTTGGGATGAAATGAGGGCCAATCTTAGAAAGACCTATGCACCCCAATCCAAACCTCTTCAGCCAACTGATCTTCCACCCCCGACCCCAATTCCAACCCAAGAACTTCCCCGATCAAGCCCAACCCAAGCCTACACCTTTGAGGAGGAGGAGCCACAAAACTTACCCACTCCTCCTAGTCCGGGTCCTCATGAGCCGCACATTGTCACCATGAATGAGTCCATACTCCAATGGCTCAAGCGGGGCCCCACCATTCCTAGCTCACCACCCTACCATTCACCCTTGGGATATCAAGCCCACATTGTGCCCACCCAGTCTTCCCATGTCACACTTCAAACCTCCTATCTTGTGGAAGACTTAGGAGACTTAGTGGACTACTTACAATGGCAAGTCCACCTGACCAATATGCTAGCCATAGGACCATTGGAGTCTAGCACCATCTTCCTAGCATACCCCACCACCAGTTCCATCACCTCCATCTACACTTGTGGCCATTATACGAGTGAAATCCTCCTCTTTCTCCCCAAGGATGAGAAACCCATCGTGGCCCACTCCCCACCCATTGAGGTTCCAATTGATTTGATTTGCCAACCCACTAGAGACCTTGGCCCAATTACCTTGGAGGAGGATGACTCACTATTTGGGAACCTTGAGGACATGGAGTTCCTCTCTCTAGGCAACCCATACAATGATCCCTTTGACCGCTTCCAATGGGAGTACGGATACCCATGTGGCCTAACCACCTCACCCACCACCCACCTTTTCCTACCATCACCCACTATGTTGGACCAAGCCCACCTCTCCCAAGACTCAGATTACACCATGATCGCCATGACATTGGGTAATATACACTTAGGGAGTGAGGAAGTGCCCCACTTCAGGATATCCACCTTCCTAGACCCCTTTGACCCATTCCAATGGAAGTCTAAAAGCCCACACATAGGAGACATCTTTTGTACAAAAGTGCATAAGTCTTGGCATACATCACTACTTGGCATGATTCTTAAGTCGGGTCCACTCATTCATATCACCCACATGCCAAGTAGGATGCATGATTGGTCTATATTCGGGTATAACGGCCCTACCTCATTCATCATTGATCATATGCATGGTAGGAGCATCTACGGATGTCCGGGCCCCCCGACATTCATCACTACTTTGTGTGATAGGTTCCCCTATAGATACCATGGCCCTCCAACCATTGTTATAAAGCCCATGCATGATAGGGCCACTTGTGGCTGCCCCGGCCCACCCAAGTTCATCAAGGTCCACATGGCATCACAACATGATAGGTCAATTTACGGTTGGCCCGGTCCACCTTTACACACCAAGCTTTTCACACCCACACCGCATCATAGTACATGGCATACGCATACACGCAAGCAATTCGCAATGAGCGGTGAGGTTCACAAAGAGCGGATAAGAGCTCGCGAGCGCCACTTGGAATTCCAAGTAGGCAATTTGGTGATGATGGCATCGGAGTGGCCCTACCTTAGGGTCACCTCCCATTCGAGGGCACGAGGACTTGGACCTTTTCCTGTTCCTAGTGACTTTGGCAACACAGCTTATGGATTGAATTTACCAATGGGGTATGGGATATTCCCCACTTCTCACGTGGCTGACCTGGCACCCTATATGGGCACCGCGGTGGATCCTAGTGAGTGCTTTGAGCCTATATCTTCCTTTGAGAGGGACACCCCGGAGAGCTCCCATAAAATAGTCTTGAGAGCCCGACGTGTGCACACGGAGGCAATACTAGGCAAGCAGGGTTCCATCGCCAGCAAGAGGGTGCGCCTGAGCCACCTTGAGAGGATGAAGAGCCGTCCCCTGGTCGCAGACACAGGGTTGAGTCTGGAGGTCGTGGTTCGCCCGGAGCTACTTTGGAGGACCGCTACCCCGGTGGACCCATACTCGACGGAGTCGAGTTCTCCGCACCCCGGGGGTATGATGAGGACATCTCCTACCACTCCTCATTCTTTCGAGGTCCCGTTGCTTGCCAGCTATGCGTCATCATGTTCGCGGCATTTTCTTAATCATGACTTGTAATTTTTATATTTTCTTGAGTCATAGATTATGTAATTTCCCTTTTATTGAGTCAAGTACCTAGGTTAAAGAGTCATATACCTAGGTTAATTGTCATTAGAGTGGTTAATGAGTCAGTTGTGCCCAATTAAGTGGGCTAGGCCCATGGGCACCCCCCTTCCCCCTTGCTTTATTGTCATTAGTCAAAAACTCAGGGTCTTTTGTTAAATTGTGGGTTTCCTATAAATAGGACCCCAATCCCCCCCATTTGGAGCTAATGAAGTATTGAATATTTGAGCATAAGTGCACCTCTCTCTCTCTCTCTAGCTCTCTCATTCTCTCTCTCTCTCTCTAAATTTCGAAATTCACTCTCTCTCCTCCCTATTCTCCCCTATTTAAGACCCCTCCCCCTTCCCCATACCTCCCATTTACTCCCCCTCAAACCCCTAGGTGGAACCCCTTTCTCCTAGGCACCTCTCCCTCTTCCCAAGCAACCTTTCCCCTTCCCCATACAACCCCTTCACATTCTCAAGGGAGAATCCATTCTCCTAGACACCCTTTCCCCTTCCCAAAGCAACCCTTCCCATTCCCTAGGCCTCCATTCAACACCTCCATTAACCTTCCACCCAAGGCCCCTCCACAATCACCACAGAGTGTTCTGCCCCCTTGGTTCGCTGCCAGCAGGAGAAGCCCGACTTGCAGAGCCTGCTCCGGAGTGATCCGACATCGTCTGGAGGTGCACCATACATCGCCGGAAAGGTCTGCGAGTCTTCTTCGCAACCGAGGTGGTCTTGCTGCGTTCCGACTTCGGAACAGTGCGTGGCGTCCGTTCTCGTCCGACTGCGCAACCAGGATCAGAATCCGGACCAGAGCCACAGTGCAGAAGCCCTCACGGACACATCCTTCAACTTCTGGAGGCGCCACTTGACCGAGAGCTGCTACCACAAGTCTTCCACCAGCACCAACAAGCGGCGTCCCGTTCGGCATCAGGAAGTGCCTTTTCCATTTTTTCTCCCCCGGGCGCGCAGACAGTCTGTTTATGTCCTGCCCAGGAAGTGCCTCACTCAACGGACGCCTCCTCACCGTCCCGACATCCTCTGGTGCTGTTCTTGGTTGCTGCTCGAAGAAGACTCATCCACGGACATCCTCGACTTGGTCTCGCCTCATTCGGACTTCGGGAGTGATCGTGGCACCTTCAACAAGCAGCTGCAACATCCTGGACCAGTCTGTAACAGAACGCTGAGTGCCTGCTCCAGGGTCCACTCCGACCAGTGGCGACGCTGGAACCGTCCACCAAAAATCACAGTCATACCTGGGTACGTCAGTAACATTTTGGCGCAAGTCTCATCAAGTTCTGAGTCCGGGAGAGCTCACAGCGGCGACTACATCGACCCCCTCTCTTGCTGTCCCAGACCCGGGCAGATTCGGCCAGGTGCTCCGTCGGCGCGATCGAGCTTATCTCCCCTCCTCGCCTGGCCGGCTTAGCGCCCCTCCCTGTGCGGAGGTAGTGTTTGATTGTAACAGTGAAATCCCCACCCCAAGTTCACCCTCCTGTGAGAGGTGTAGTGAATGTAACTAATTAAGCAGGATTCAAGCTTCATCGGCGCAGTGTGTGGGGAACCCACACTTCCCCGCTCGCCCTCGTCTCCGGCCGGGATCGGTGTCTTCACACCGATCAGGTGAGCTTCGGTCCACTCTCCTCTGCTGGTTTATTATCATTGCTTAGTTTAGTATTATCCCTTGATGTGCCGTCGACGGTGAGAGAGAGCTCGTTCCAACATTCCGTTTAGTCAAGTGCCACCGCGGGTGAGTTGTGAGTGTGACATTACATCCCACGCCCTCGGCGTGCCAGCCACCCTTGACATTGGGCATCCCTGGCCCATTGGGGTCTATCCCTAGCTGGTCAAATCCTTGGAGCCTCGAGGTCCAACTTCGGACCCTCACCACCATCGCCGGTCCACCTACGGACCCGAGTGTGCCAACGCGAGTGAGTCCGCTAGTGTGAGGCTGCCAACTTGTTGTATTGCTTGCACATTTAAGTCCGAGGGGTTCATATTATATTGCTGCATTTTGGTGTCACATCAGACTCACTTCATAGTGGAGTGTTATCCTCCGAGTGAGGGGTGGACGTAGGGGACACACGTGTGTACCCGAACCACCTAAAAATCTTGTTCCTCCACTGTGGTTTGCTTTTCATGGTTTGCTTCGAGTGGGCTACACGCTTAGCTGAGTGTTATGTTGTAGTGCCATACCTCACTCACGTCTTATTCTGCTCTAACGAGAGAGACCTTGTTCCGGTGAGCTTGAGTGCCTGCTTGCTTTGAGTTTATTTGTATCCTTTGTTACTGCATTTTGTGTATCGCGGGGTAATTAATTTTAATTGGCCAATCAATTCACCACTCCCCTCTTGATTGCCGCCTTTCGGGACCCAACAATCACGGGTGGAGATAAGGTAGCACCTTCTAGATTCCCACTGATCACCTCGGACTTCCCGTACCCCAGGGGGGTGGGGAATTTAAGCTTCTGGTGGTAGGAAGAAGGGGCACCTCGAAGCGTGCCTAGGATCCCTCGGCCGATGATAGCATTGTACCCTGTCATTGCATGAACCACGGTAAAATCGACGAGGAAGGTTACCTCTTTTGGTGTAGTCCTGAACGTGATCGAGAGCGAGATACGCCATTCCAGGCGGATAGTCATGTCGGAGAACCCGTACAGCGGCATGTGCAATGGCGCGAGTGGTGACATATCCACCCCCATGAGTATAAGACAGTCGTACGCAATAACGTCGGGTCCATTTCCATTATCTACCAGAATGCGGCGCACAGTACATTGGTTGATGGTGGCTGAAACAACCAGAGCATCAGAATGGGGCGTGGTGACGCCTTCCAGGTCATCCTCGGAGAAAATGATGGGGTTCCCTTGATGACCCGAGGGGGAGGGATCCCGTGGGGTGCCGTCACCATGGTCCGCCGTGTTGATGGCCATCGGGTACCGTCGCCTTCTGCTAGCGCTATCACCCCCTGCGGCGGGCCCCCCATAGATCATCATGATCTCCTTTTCGTTGGGCCAGTTGTCGATCGGGGGAGGTGTGTTCTGTCATCTCTCGATGGCTTTGGCGAGGAACTTGTCGAGGAGTCCTCGGTGGATGAGGTCATCGATGGCATCTTTCAAGTTAATGCAGTCGGCGGTGTTGTGACCATGGTCTCGATGGTAGTGGCAGTACTTCTTCTTATTTTGGAGTTCGGGTCCAACTTCATCCGCAGGGGCCACTTAAGGAATGGTTCCTCACGGATCTCCATCAAGATCTGGTTGGGTGGGGCCGTCAGGGGTGTATAGTGGCGGTAGCCACCCCTCTCCTTCTCGGAGCGGTCGTGGCGGTCCTCGTCGTGTCGCACCCATTTACTCTGACCCTTTCGTGGTGGGTCGACGGCTCTCTTTCGGTCGGGTTGGTCAATCCCGGCTGTGCGACGCAAGGCCGCGGTGTTCTCCTCGCAGTGTGTGTGCTTCTGGGCTAGCGCGAGGAGGTCTAGAAGGGTCGTCAGGGCTTCGACTCCGAGCGCGCGTCGGAGGATGTGGTCCCGCATCCCCTGGGTGAGTGCCGTGGTGGCAATGCCGACGTCGAGGTGGGGGATGCGGAGTGCCTCCTCGCGGAAGCAGGAGATGAAGCCCACAACATCTCTTCTTTTCCCTACCTAAGAGCGAGCAGGGTTACAGTAGACTTGGCTGCCTTTCGGTAGCCCACAAAGTTCTCCTTGAACAGCTTCTTGAGCTGTTGGAAGGAGGAGACCGTCCCGGCCAGCATGGACTCAAACCATGCTCGAGCGTTTTCCCGGAGGGTCGTGACGAATGCCAAGCATTTTATGGTATCCGAGGCCTGGTGAAACACCAAGTGGGACTCGAAGCCTTGCAAGTGGTCGGCCGGGTCGGTGGTGCCGTCGTAGGAGGTGAATGAGGGCAGCTGGAGCTTTGGCGGAATGGGGGCTTCCATGATTTCCCTAGAGAAGGGAGCGTGGAAGTCCAAGTCGTCGTCGATGAGGCCGTGATTCTTGGTGGCCAAGAGGACATCATCCAGGTATCAGACCTTATCCTCTATCTCGTCGAACCGTTGGATCCAACAGTCCATATCTGGGTTGGAGTGGAGTGGGCTGCGTACCTTTGGCGCAGGTACGATGCGTGACCGTCGGGTCCTTGTGACGGAGGCATGGGATGTCTCCCGTACTCGCCGGAGGTTCTCTCCGGCTTTGCCTCCTTCATCTTCTCATCGTTCGAATGGGGCGTACCGGGGCCTCATCCTCTGGTCCCGAAGTTCTTGGCAGAATTCTGCCAAGGCCTGGACCTCTTGGAGGAGCTCATCTAGGTCACCTAGGGTGAACTCTTGTCTGGGGTGAGCGGAGGAAGCTTCCTGTGATCCCCGGCGGGAGTTGGGTCCCTGGTCGGAGCCCTGCCCCCGGTTGCTGGCGTTGCGGAGGCTTCCACGGGGCGCCATAGCTTTTCGCTCAGATTCCCATAGACGGTGCCAAGAAGTGTAGCGACAGGAAAATGGTTCTTATGCCACGTACCACCTTCTCTATTTATTTGTTGGGGAAGTCGTCTCGCGCCCGTGGAGGCCTGCAAACACCAAGAAACTAAAGAGGTGTCAGAAGGAGTCCCGGGTGTTACCCCAGGGGACAACCCTCCGATGCTTAAGTCAGCAAAGGATCAATGAGCAATAGAGAAGAGCGAAGTAAGAGAGAAGTTGAGTTCGTAGTAGATGATCCGAGAGGCGTGTAGGTCATCTGCACGCGTGCTCTCCGCTCCCAGCGGGTACTCAGAGAGTGCTCGCTGGGTGGTAAGGCCGTGCAAGAGGAGGATTCTCTCTGGGCGTGGTGGGTAGCCTCTCTATTGTCGTGGCATGTCTGATTGCTCTATTCTCAGTAGGAAGCTCTTATGGCAAAAGTATCCACCGTGTCCCCTTCTCCTCTGTCGATGTCCCTTTTATACGGGTTGTCCTGGAGCGAGGGGCCTCGTCCCTTGAGAGGGAAGGGTCTGCTTAGTAGAGTAACGTTCCCCCGCTACATTGGCAGGAGTTTCTCATTGGGGGGCGATAGCCTCGGCGCCGGCCAGTCCCTGGGCGAGTCTTACGGCGCTCATGGCGCGTGGTCGCCCGTTACGGGGTCAAGGCCGATGTCGTGGGGGCAACGATCGGTCGCCGGAGTGTTCTCTGACGAGAATTGCGCTTCCCCTTACTGTAGAATCCAATGTTGGGTAGGATTGGGCCGCATCTTTGTGGCCCGCATCTGTCGATTACGCGCTTGTCAAGAACTCCTGGGTATGGGCCGATCATTAGTGGGCCGAATGCGGGCCAAGCTGGTTTTACCCTCCTCAGTGCATGAAGGGACGAATTCTGCCCAGACTCGGCTTGTACGATTATTTTCCTTCCCCCCCTTCCTATTTTGTTGTTTAATCAAACACTAAAGATTTTTAGCTTTACTATATATTCATAGAAACGTTCTTCCCAACCGAGACTTTCAAGTTTATTTTCCCCTTGTTTTAAGCTTCATTGTCTATTTATTTTCACTTGTTTTTCATTTGGCTTATACTTTTTTTATGTTTTTTGGCACATAACTCCCTACAATATGCATATTTGTGAGAAACCCACCGTACGATGGGTATATGTAGATACCCCCACGTACCTTTACTGTGCATACATACATGCGCCTGACAAGAGGGGGGAGGGGAGCTTTCATGTCCATTAGTCACTGCTAATTAAAACACAGTAAAAAAAATCCTTTTTTGAGTGCAAATCATTTCATTTCCAGTTTCTACAAGATGTCTCAGTTCTGACTCAACTGACGGGCAAGCCAAAAACATTTAGTATTGGCGTATTTCAAGCCTCTTCTCTTCTTAAGCTCATGAGACACTGATGAGGTTATGTGACACATTAAATGACTGATGCACATAGCAAGCATGTAGATTTAATTAACATGAGTCAGATTCTGCGGAGGCTAAAAAAAATCAACTCTTCATGTTAGACTCATATTTCATTGGCAAGGGGCTTAATCTTCTATTTTGCCATGACTTATAAAAGCTTGTGTTTTGTGGTATTGATCAGGTTGTGGTGGGAACTGAGTGAGTAGAAAATGAAGTTTGATGAAGTGTTGGAGGGCAGAGAAAGCTCCATTTATCTCTTTCTTCTGTAGTGATTTCAGTTAGGAAATGAAATATTAAGAATACTGACTCTATAGGTTGGAATGTGTGATTAGGCACTCTGTGGGTTGGCTAACATGCATCTAAGGTATACTCAATTTGAATCAAGTTTGATGAATGTAGATGATGGCAGCATACATCATATATTGTTTTGCAGGATTTCTGTTTATGTTGATGTGAGTCATGTGCTTAGCAGATGCCTTTTAGAAACCTTGATTTAATTGTCTTATTGCTCTAACATGTTTTTTTCTTCAATGTTGAGATTGTCTCCTTACCGATAGTGGGTAAAAATAAGTTCCACTGTCATAAGAACCTGATGGAGGCATCACCCACGATTCCCTCTAGCTCGGGCCATCTTCACACTCCGAAGTTGTTTGAGCTCGGGCATCATTCCATGTGGGCCCAATTATCCATTTTGAGCTTTCTATTTGAGTCAGTTGATGTATTTTCCCTTTTATTTGAGTCATGTCCCTAGGTCTTTTGTTTATTCCCCTAAGTTTGAGTGTCATTAGGTTGTTTAGATTTTTATTGGGCCCAATTCATTGGGCTAGGCCCAAGGGCGCCCCCTACCCCTTGGTTATTTGTCATTGTAGCAAGAGTCCGAGACTTTTTGTAAAATGTTGGTTACCTATATATAGGACCCCATTTCCCCCATTTCAAGTTAATGAAAATTACCATTTTAAGAGTTCAAAATTCAAATCTTAGTGGAGAGATTCCATGTGAGAAGGTGTGAAACCTAGGGTGAGAAACCAACTTCAATTCCCCCCCCCCTCTCTCTCTCTTTCTCTCTCTCTCTATGGGGTTCGCCCCCTTCCCTCTCTCCTCACCTCCCCAACCACTTTCTCTCTCCTTCCCCTTCCATTAAGGCCTTTCCAACTCCCCACAACCCTCCTCTTTACTCCACCCCACCCCCAAGATCGTCTCCACCTATCCCCACTCCACCCTCCAACCACAAACCACCCACTACCACTTCCCAACACAATCTCTTCCCTTCCCCACACAATCTCCCAGCCCCCAAGGTGAGTTTGAATCTTTCCCTCCACTCCTCCCTCCCCCTTTCCATGCCCTAGGCCGCCCCCAACAAGGAGCCATCAGATCTGGTCGCCCCCCACTCTCCCCCTCCATCAACTTGTTCTTCCTCCACCTCCCCTTCCCACCTCCACCTAGTGCAGTGAACCAACAGCCTCCCTGCCCCTCCCCTCCCCAAACCCTTCTAGCTCCACCATAGCTCTCATTCCATACCTCCCCCACATCCCCTCCCACCATTCCACCACCTCCCTTCACCATTTAGCACCATCACTATCCCAGCATAAGTCTACTTGGAGCTACAATGAAGGTTCTGTTCGCAGCTGAGGATTTACAGAAGATCAGCAGTTTGCCGAGGCGACCCCGACTTCGTCCAAGCGTCCCTGGAGGCTCAAGTGGTACCGTCGGAAGCGTCTCCCTGTCTTCTTCACGACAGTGGTGGTATCGTCCCGTTCTGAGTTTGTGGCTACCCGGGGGGGTCGATCTCCGCTGACTACGCATATGCTTTCTGATATTCAACTTGAAGCGAGTTGCAGAGGCTCCCATGGTCAACTTTCTGATGCTCTAAGGGTGGGCCTTGGGTGAGAGTTTCTACACCGAGTCTACTTTCAGTATCAAGAAGCGGATGATGAGGGCATCCCTTGCCCCTCCACATTTTCTCCAGACTCGGATTGTTCGTCGGCTAGCGCCATTATGTTAGTCATGTATTTTTGAGTCTAGTCATGTAATCTTCACATTTTCTTTGAGTCAATATCATGTAATTTTCCCTTTATTTGAGTCATGTACCTAGGTTGGTGAGTCATTTTCCTAAGTCTTGAAGTCATTATGTTGGTATGATTAGTTAATGGGCCCAAACCATTGGGCTAGGCCCAGGGGCACCCCTCCCTTGGACTGTTTGGCCATTAGTTAGCTTGTCAGGGTCAGTTTGGTCTTAGGAAAAGTGTGGAGTCTATAAATAGCCCCACCCCTCTCTCATTTGTAAGAACTTATGCATGAATATTGAATTCCAGATATACTCCAAATCCCTCTAGCCTTCTCTCTCAATCTCTCTCTCTCTCTCTCTCAAGGGGAAGAATTCGCCCCATTCTCTCTCTCCTCCCCCCCTCTCAATCACTTCCAACCCCCACCTACCTCCAATAACTTCCCACAACCCTCCTTTACTCTCCATCTAGTCCCAACAACCCTCCACCAATCTAAACCCTACTTCCCAACCACCACCACTTCCCTAGGCACCTCTCCACCATCCCAAGGCTGAATTAACCCCTCCCAAAGCCCAAATTCGAATTTCCCTCCCCTCTCCCATCCCTCCCACACCCTAGGCTGACCCAAACCAGACCCCCCTTGGTCTGGTCGCCCTCCTCCCCCTCCTCTCTTCTCACCCTCTCTCTTGTGCACACCCACTCCCCCATCTCCACCTCTAGCAGTTCCATCCCCCCCTCTCCTTCCACCACTGCCACTCCTGACCTCCTGGAGCCCTAGCCACGTCCTCCCCCTCTCCCTAAACCTTCAGCCATCATTCACAAGCCTAGCTAACCCCCTTTCACTCCCTTTATTCTTGCTAGTTTGCAGTTTCAGATAGCAGGTCGCAGGCAGCAGAGTTGGGTCCTGAAGATTGCATCGGGTCCGGACGCTCCCTGGTCCTCCAGGTGTCAAGGCCTACATCTCTGGAAAGTTCATCCAGAGCGCTTTCAAGGCGAGGTGGTTTCGTCGACATCCGAGGTCGGAGCTGTCCACAGGAGCCGATCTCCCTCGACTGCGCAGAAGACCCCAGGCAGAGAACCAGAGCGAGAGTGGGAGCTCGGCCACGGCGAACCTTTTGGGATTCAGATCAAGTGTTCTTCAGAAGAATTCTTCCCTCTCAAATCCTCTTTCATCCTCAAGAAGCAGAGTTGCATTTGGACATTGGAATCTAAAGTTAAGAATTTTCTACTCCAAGTGTGTCAGGTCAGTTTACAGGATCCAGAACCCACACCCCTCTACTCATCTGATCGCCCCGGTCTTCTCCGACATCTGCCGACCCCGCCGTTGGCGCCGACAGAAAGAAGACTTGACCACGGTTCCAACGGTTCAGGTCTTGTCTCAATCAGAGTTTGGTAGAGATCGTGACACCCTCTGCAACAGGCCACATTATTCTGCACCAGACAGAGGCAGAACCAGTCAGTCCGGTTCCAGACTCTGCCCCGGCCAGCAACGATTTTAACAAGATCAGAAAAAATTCAGAGATCATCCTTGGTCCGTTGGGAAGCTTTTGCCGCAAGTCTCATCAAGTTCGGAGCTCTGTGGAATTTTTGGCGGCATCATCACCGCACCCCTGTCCAGTCATTCTGAAGATTGGCAGAACCGGCATCAATCCGAACGTCGAGTTTTCTTCATAATTCCCCACCCCGCTTGGCCGGATGAAGGCCCCTCCCTGCGAGGAGATAGTTTTGGCTGTAATTCACATAACCCCCACCCCGAGATCCCCCCCCCCCCTTGCATGGGGTGTAGTTCATGTCATTACTAAGTCGCAGGTTTGAAGCTTCAATCGACGCGGCGTGCGGGTGCATACCCTCGCCGCCCCGCTCGCCCCCGTCTCCGGCCGGAGTCGACGTCTTCATGCTGGCTAGGTGAGCCTCGGACCCTCTCTTGACTGGTTTAATCACTTGCTTAGCTTAGTATTATTGCTATTGCTTCGTCAGACAGAGAGTGAGAGCTCGGCTCAAATTGCTAGTACCGTGAGTGACCACCGCGGGCAAGTTGAGAGTGAATCCACTTAACCCACACCCTTGGTGTGTTGGCCGCCCATGATTTGGGCATCCTAGGCCCATTTGGGGTTCCTCCCAAGCTAGCCAACCATTGGAGCCTAAAGGTCCCGCCTCGGACCCTCTCCAACATCGCCTAGTCGCCATCGGGTACTAGTGTGCGCCATACAGGTGAGCTCGCTAGTGTGAGTCCGCTGCTCAAACTTGAATGCTTGCTAAATAGGTCCAAGGTTGATTTTACATCAAGTGGTATCAGAGCAAGTTCACAACTTGTCTCTAGCAAGTTGGTCTTAGGGCATGTCTATGCATTTAGAGTCTTCAAGTGTATCACTTTTGTCCCCTAATATGGCCACCTCATATCGACCTTACCAATCGGCCCACTCCATAAGTCCAAGCCACCAAGAGATGCCTACCACTAACACCCATAACTTCCCGGGCCATGTCAACTACTTCATGAAAGCCTTGACCTATGCTAATGAGTGGCTTGATAACATATCGGGCCGACTCAACCAACTTGGAGAAAATAGGCCCGCCCCAAGGACGGACGATAGGATGGCCCCTTTTCCACTTCCCACCTTTGATGGAACCTCTCCTAGAGAATATTTAGATTGGGAAGCTACAATGGACCAATACTTCACTTTGTATCCTATGTCCGAGGATGAAAAGGCATGGGTTGCTAAAATACAACTTACCAAACGGGCCGAAACTTATTGGATGCAAATTGTCGGACTAAAGGTACTTAGAAGGGAAACTCCCATCACCACTTGGAAGGACATGAAGGAGCAACTTAGAGAAAAATATATGTCCCCTTCTTACCCGGGTTACCAAAACTCGAGGAGCACTCCCACTCCTCCAACCCCACCCATCCAAACCCTTACCACTAGAACCCAAGTGGCCAAGGCCTCCACCTCCCCACCTAATCCCATAATGGCCACCACCCCCGAACCCAAAACCCCTCACCCAACCCACCTCCCACTTTCTACACCAATCTTTCTCCAACCTAGGCCTCCTCTACTTCCCCTTCCTATCCCAACCCAAGCCCATGCTTGTTCACCACCCCGGGTGTGTCATACGCTAGCTATCACCCAACCACCCACCCTAGATCCCCCTACTCCATTAACAATAGAAGTTGCTACCCACACACCTACCCAAGTGGAGAAGGATGCCCATCCGAATCCACCTCCCAACATAGAGGAAATCCAAAGGCCAAACAACTCACACACCTCTAGCCTAGCTCCTCTAGAAATACCCAACCTCACCATAGATAAGTCCATACTCCAATGGCTCAAGAAAGGTCTCACCATTCCTAGTTCACAACCATGCCACCTACCCATGGGATATCAATCCCAAATCATTCCCATTCAACCACCTGTCACTTATCAAACTTCCTATTGTGTGGAAGATTTGGAAGACTTAGTGAACTACCTACATTGGCAAATTCACTTGACCAATATGCTAGCCATGAGGCCGCCCAAAACTAACACCATTAGCCTAGCATATCCCACCATTGGCTCCATCACTTCCATCTACACTAATGGCCAAGTTACTAGTGAGATCATCCTCCTTCTTCCCATGGAGGAAGAACCTATCCTAGTCCACTCCCCAACCATTGAGATCCCAAGTGCTTTGATCGGCCAACCCATTAGCAACCTTGGCCCAATTATTGAGGAGGATGACTCACCATTCGAGGACCTTGAGAGCATAGAGTACCCCTACCAAGATGACCCTTACTATGATCCCTATGATCCATTCCAATGGGAGTCAAGGAACCCGTGTGACCCAACCACCTTAACCACCACCTACCTTTCCCTACCCCAATCCACCATATTTGATCCAATCCACCCCATCCCAGACCCGGGTTACACCATGAGAGCCATGACTTTGGCTGGTATACACCTAGGGATCGAGGAAGTGCCTCATTTCATGATATCCACCTTGCTAGACCCCTTTGACCCATTCCAATGGAAGTCCAAAAGCCCACACATAGGAGACATCTTTGTCACAAGAATGCATAAGTCTTGGCATACAACACCACTTGGCATGATTCATAAGTCGGGAACATTATTTCACATCACCCACATGTCAAGTAGGAAGTATAAGTGGACTGTATTTGGATGTATTGGCCCACCTTCATTAATCATGAGTCTTAAACATGAGAGGAGCATACATGGACGTCCGGGTCCCCCGACATTTGTCTTACCCATACATAAAAGGTTCATCTCTGGATGTCCCGGGCCCCCTAAGTCTGTCACAGTCTTCATGGCATCAAAGCATGATTGAACTACATTTGGCTGCCCCAGACCACCTTTGCATACCATACATTGTCCACTCACACCGTATCATAAAGCATGGCATATGCATCCAAGCAAATATCAAGCAGCAAGCGGTGAGATTCATAATAAGCAAGCAAAAACTCGTGTGCGCCACTTAAAATTCCAAGTTGGTAACTTGACGATGATGCCTTTGGAGTGGCTCTACCCTGGGGTCACCTCCAAATCAAGGGCACAAGGACTTGGACCTTGCCAAGTTCCGAGTGGCTTTGGCAACCCGGCTTATGGGTTGAACTTCCAAAAGGGTTTTAGGATTCTCCCCATTTCTCATGAAGCGGATCCAACACCCACTAAGGGCACCGCGGTGGATCCTAGAGAGTGCCTTGAGCTTACACCTATCCTTGCGAGGGACACCTTCGGAGTGCCACCACAAATTAGCCCGAGAGCCCGACGTGAGCACACGGCAGCAATACTAGGCAAGCAAGACATCATAGCCAACATGAGGGTGTGTCCGGGCCACTTCGAAAGGCTGAAGCGCCGTTCCCCGACTATGGTCGCGGGTTGAGTATGGAGATCGTGGATCGCCCAGAGTCGAAGTTCGATGTACTACTTCCCTGGTGGACCCATACTCGACGGGGTCGAGTTTTCCCCACCCCGGGGGTATGATGAGGGCATCCCTTGCCCCTCCACATTTTCTCCAGACTCGGATTGTTCGTCGGCTAGCGCCATTATGTTAGTCATGTATTTTTGAGTCTAGTCATGTAATCTTCACATTTTCTTTGAGTCAATATCATGTAATTTTCCCTTTATTTGAGTCATGTACCTAGGTTGGTGAGTCATTTTCCTAAGTCTTGAAGTCATTATGTTGGTATGATTAGTTAATGGGCCCAAACCATTGGGCTAGGCCCAGGGGCGCCCCTCCCTTGGACTGTTTGGTCATTAGTTTGCTTGTCAGGGTCAGTTTGGTCTTAGAAAAAGTGTGGAGTCTATAAATAGCCCCACCCCTCTCTCATTTGTAAGAACTTATGCATGAATATTGAATTCCAGATATACTCCAAATCCCTCTAGCCTTCTCTCTCAATATCTCTCTCTCTCTCTCAAGGGGAAGAATTCGCCCCATTCTCTCTCTCCTCCCCCCCTCTCAATCACTTCCAACCCCCACCTACCTCCAATAACTTCCCACAACCCTCCTTTACTCTCCATCTAGTCCCAACAACCCTCCACCAATCTAAACCCTACTTCCCAACCACCACCACTTCCCTAGGCACCTCTCCACCTTCCCAAGGCTTAATTAACCCCTCCCAAAGCCCAAATTCGAATTTCCCTCCCCTCTCCCATCCCTCCCACACCCTAGGTCGACCCAAACCAGACCCCCCTTGGTCTGGTCACCCTCCTCCCCCTCCTCTCTTCTCACCCTCTCTCTTGTGCACACCCACTCCCCCATCTCCACCTCTAGCAGTTCCATCCCCCCCTCCCCTTCCACCACTGCCACTCCTGACCTCCTGGAGCCCTAGACACGTCCTCCCCCTCTCCCTAAACCTTCAGCCATCATTCACAAGCCTAGCTAACCCCCTTCCACTCCCTTTATTCTTGCTAGTTTGCAGTTTCAGATAGCAGGTCGCAGGCAGCAGAGTTGGGTCCTGAAGATTGCATCGGGTCCGGCCGCTCCCTAATCCTCCAGGTGTCAAGGCCTACATCTCTAGAAAGGTCATCCAGAGATATTTCAAGGAGAGGTGGTTTCGTCGACATCCGAGGTCGGAGCTGTCCACAGGAGCCGATCTCCCTCGACTGCGCAGAAGACCCCAGGCAGAGAACCAGAGCGAAAGTGGGAGCTCGGCCACGGCGAACCTTTTGGGATTCAGATAAAGTGTTCTTCAGAAGAATTCTTCCCCCTCAAGTCCTCTTTCAACCTCAAGAAGCATAGTTGCATTTGGACATTGGCATCTAAAGTTATGAATTTTCTACTCCAAGTGTGTCAGTTCAGTTTACAGGATCCAGAACCGACACCTCTCTACTCATCTGATCTCCCCGGTCTTCTCTGACCTCTGCCGACCCCTCCGTTGGCGCCGACAAAAAGAAGACTCGACCACGGTTCCAACGGTTCAGGTCTCGTCTCAATCAGAGTTTATTAGAGATCGTGGCGCCCTCTGCAACAGGCCACATTGTTCTGCACCAGACAGAGGCAGAACCAGTCAGTCCGGTTCCAGAGTCTGCCCCGGCCAGCAACGATTTTACCAAGATCAGAAAAAATTCAGAGATCATCCTTGGTCCGTTGGGAAGCTTTTGCCGCAAGTCTCATCAAGTTCTGAGCTCTGTGGAATTTGTGGCGGCATCATCACCGCACTCCTATCCAGTCATTCTGAAGATTGGCAGAACCGGCATCAATCCGAACGTCGAGTTTTCTTCATAATTCCCCACCCTGCTTGGCCGGCTGAAGGCCCCTCCCTGCGCGGAGGTAGTTTTGGCTGTAATTCACATAACCCCCACCCCGAGATCCCCCCCCTTGCATGGGGTGTAGTTCATGTCATTACTAAGTCGCAGGTTTGAAGCTTCAATTGACGCGGCGTGCGGGTGCATACCCTCGCCTCCCCGCTCGCCCCCATCTCCGGCCGGAGTCGGCGTCTTCACGCTGGCTAGGTGAGCCTCGAACCCTCTCTTGACTGGTTTAATCACTTGCTTAGCTTAGTATTATTGCTATTGCTTCGTCGGACGGAGAGTGAGAGCTCGGCTCAAATTGCTAGTACCGTGAGTGACCACCGCGGGCAAGTTGAGAGTGAATCCACTTAACCCACACCCTTGGTGTGTTGGCCGCCCATGATTTGGGCATCCTAGGCCCATTTGGGGTTCCTCCCAAGCTAGCCAACCATTGGAGCCTAAAGGTCCCGCCTCGGACCCTCTCCAACATCGCCTAGTCACCATCGGGTACTAGTGTGCACCATACGGGTGAGCTCGCTAGTGTGAGTCCGCTGCTCAAACTTGAATGCTTGCTAAATAGGTCCAAGGTTGGTTTTACATCAGCGGAACCCCGTTCGGCATCCGGAGCTGTGATTTCTCGTTTTCTCCCCTAGGTGAGCAATTATGTCCCCTCTGGGACTGAACCGGCCCCTGTCCACTGTTCGGGCTCTCCCAATCTGCTCCGACATCATCTGGTATTCTCGTGGGTCTCGTCTCGAAGAGGACCCGACAACGATTCCAGCAACTCTAGCCACACTTGATTCAGAGATCGAAAGCGCTCGTGGCGGCCTCTTCTTTCAGCTGATGTGGTACCGTAGCAGTCTAAACCAGAACTCAGGGTCCCTATTCGCAGCCATTCCCCGACCAGCACCGTCAACTTGGAAATTCCACAAAAAATGGACGTCAACCTGATCCAGCCCCGAAGATTTTATCACTGGTCTCATCGATAAAAAAATTCGGGAGTGGCCGCAGCGGCGTCATCTTCAACTGTATGTCCCCTATTCCAGAGAGCGGGCAGAACCGGCATCATACATCCGTTCGGCTTCTATTTCAGTTTTTCCCCTCCCCGCCTGGCTGGCTTAAAGCCCCTCCCTGCGGGAGGTTGTGTTTGAGTGTATGAGTGGCTCCCCCTCCCCTTGTTCCACCCCCTTGCATGGGGAGTAGTGTTGTAAATCTTTAAAATAGGGTCAAGCTACTCCGGCGTAGCGTGTGGGGAACCACACTTCCCCGCTCGCCCACGTCTCTGAGCGGGACCGGTTCCTTCAAGCCGGTCGAGTAAGTGCTCTAACCTTGCTTCCCTTAGTGCTTGTTCTTTCAATATTAGCTCATAGCTCCTCTGTCCGTGAGAGTGAGTGCTCGGTCCCTCAAGCTCCGTTGCTTCGAGTGACCACCGTGGGGAAGAGTGTAACCGGTGCCCTCGGCACAACGTCGGCTCCATTGAATTGGGCCTCCATACCCTTGGGAACAAACCTTGGCCTTGCTGGCCCTTAACCAGCAAGGGCCCAGCCCTCACATCCTCCACTTGGCATAGCCAAGTTACCCCGAGTTTGGGTGAGTGTCGGGTGAGTGGCCGCCGATTTCGGTCCGTTACTATTGTGAATTTTGCTTGCTTGTTAAAGTCCAAGGGTGTGTCACTTCAATTGGTATCAGAGCCAGGTTTAGACTTATCTCTACTAAGTCTAAGTCCTAGGACCATTGCATTGTGTTGTCCATCCTTCAAGTCATTCCCCTCCCTTGCATGTCCACCCGTAGTGGAGTCATATACCGACCCGATCCATCATCTTCAGTTCCCCCCATGGATCCCAATCCCCAACTCAATCAAGATGCCCATAGGGAGGAACCCCAAGGCCAAATGGACAAGGTGGATGCTACGCTTGCAAACATCCTTGCCTAACTAGAGTCTCTTTCCACCCGACTTGCTCGGCTAGAAGAGCATGAGTTCCACCCAAGGAACAATGGACCAAGAGCCCACCCTCCACATGCTGAAATTAATAGGGATGAGTTCCACCCAAGGAACAATGGACCAAGAGCCCGCCCTCCACATGCTGAAATCGATAGGGAAGATTTGAATGCTGACCCCTACTATGACCATGAGAGGCCTCGCCACCACCAATATAATGAAAGACATCCACGGGAAGACCCGGATGACCCTCTCTTAAGGATGATCAATGTAGAAGCCCCGAACTTTGACGGTTCCCATGAACCAAGTGTCTACTTAGAGTGGGAGACTGTCATGCACCAATACTTTGATTGGTACCCCATGTCCGACCAACGGAAAGTGAGATTGGCCAAAATGCACTTCACCAAACTAGCCAAGACCTATTGGCTAAATCAAGAGAGATTAATAAGGATTAGGCAAGAAGAGCCCATTGACACTTGGCAAGGCATGAAGGATCAACTTAGAAATAAGTACCTACCCACATCCTACCACCAAATGCTCTTAGATCAGTGGCAAAGCCTCACCCAAGAGGGGAAGACCGTGGTTGAATACATTGAAAAATTTGACTCCTATCTTTTAAAGTGTGGAGTACACGAAGCTACGGCCGTCACCTTGTCTCGCTTTAGGAATGGACTCCAAAATCACATCAAGAGAGAGCTGTTCATGAGAGATGTTGCCAACCTTGAACAAGCCTACCAAGTAGCTCGGGATGTTGAAAGATTCTCTAGGATCCCTAGGTTTGCTCCTCCTCGACCCGCCAATCCCAAAGGCATGGGACCCCGAACCAACCCGGCCCCCTCCATAAAGGCCCCTAGTCCAAGTGGAAATGCCCAATACGGCCCTACAATCCCCCTCCCACCATCACTCCAACCAAGACCACTCATAGCCAACTTCCCCCACGGAGGGAAGAGAATTCCAAAGGTCCAAGTGTAGGAGGGACCACCCCGGGTATGTTGTGTCCCCTGTGGTTCTGGAGTTTTGATGATGACAAATATTATGTCTCATTATGGTTATATTTATATCATTGATGACATGATCCTGATGTATTATGAGAAACTGTCAGAACATGTTTAAGAATGACTCACGGGTCATGAAAAGGAAGTCAACCCAAGTCAAAGTCAACTCAGTGACGGGTAAGGTCAATTCACAGTCAGATCAGGTAATGCTTGCACCTTCATACTGAAACAAGTCATTTTATCAAACAGTTTGTATTCATGAGCCTTAATGTTCATTTTGGTCACAAACCCTAATCTTGATAGTAACTTACTGATGAATCACGCTTAGCTGTTGGTGCTTTCATTCTTCAAGTTTATCTGTTGAGTATGGTCCATGTGGTCCATGCTATTTCATAGACCAAGTCATAGTCAGTGCATGCAGTGTCTCGCTCATTATCTTGCTCGGTGCAACTCTCGTTTAGTTCTGCACCTAAAGCATAAGTGCTTACCTCGGTGCAAGTCTCTGTTCATGCCCACATTCTGTCGATTAGCCTCTTTCTCGGTGCATCCAAATGCATCATGCCCTTCTTGACTCGGTGCAAGCTTTGTCTTGCATCTCACTCTAATTAAGCTCATCTCTGACCGGCATCTCGGTGCAGATCTTGCTTGGACAGCCTAACCTAGTTTGGTGCAATTCTTGTTTTTGCATACCATCATCTTGGTGCAACTCTAGCTTGGACCGCTAATCCAAGTCGGTGCAGGTCTTATCTTGCACCACTTGAACAAAGCTCGTGCATGTCGTGCATTTTATGTCTCTGCATCGGTGCAACAATTGAGTCGGTGCATATCCTATTGATTGCACACCCACATATAGGGTCGGTGCAGTCTGTTTTGCTACATAAATTCTGTGCATGTTTTGATCGTTACACTACATGTCCTATGCATCCCTTAAGAACTCAGTGCATAAACCATACTCTGTCCTTTCTCTTGCAGGGAATAAGTTCATCTGCAAATGAAAGGCACGTGATCCGAGGAAAGGAACTTTCTATTCCTCAACATGTGGACCGATGAAATTTCAGTAGGGTTCTGCTGCTTGATCCATACGAAGCCCCTGTTCCTATATAAAGCTACATTACCCTTCGAAGAAGAAAGAGGGTGCTGAAAAAGGGTGCCGCTAGAGCCCATCTAAAAAAGAGAGCATCCAGCAGAAGAAGAACCCAATTGAGAAAAGAAAAGAGTGAGGCGCAAGAATGGAAAAGAGTGGGAGCTGAGAGAGAAGAAGAAGAAGAACCAGTTAGTGAGCAGCAAGAAAGAAAGAGAAAGAAGGAGAAACGAGTTGAGAGGAGAATAGAGAAGGGTAGAGAGAGTCTTTCCTGAAGATCAGAGTTGTATTGGCCTCTGGATCAGATCCAAGCCAAGTTGCTCCCTCGGAGCTATTTTTGTTCTTGTTTCCGTTTCTGTTTTTCGTTTGATCTTTCCATCTTCTAGTAGTGTTTTTTTTTCGATTCTCTGGTTTGAGGTCGAGGCTCCTCTTGGGTTTTCAAGAGAAGGGAGGATTGGTCCTCCGGCTGTGGGCAACTGGGTGTTACTCACTAGGTTTCCTTCTACTGCTGTAGGAGAAGGGAGAGTTGGTCTCTCCAGTCACTGGTGGTGGTGTGCCACTAGTGGGTTCCCTCTGGTTTAGAGGAAGGGAGTGGTGTCTCCGGTTGCTAGTGATGGGTTATCACTAGTGGTCCCCTCCGGTTTGGAGGAAGGGAGGTTAGCCTCCGGTTCTAGTTCTGTGGGCTGCAGAACCTGGTTGAAGGATTTGTCTCCCTCGGTTATCAAGCTGTTAGGTAGCATCTTGTTTGCAGACTGAGTCTGCATCTTGCATTTTACAGGGGAAGCCTCACTCGGGTTAGAGTGAGGGGTGGATGTAGATCTGGGGTCTCAGATCGAACCACCTAAAATATTTTGTGTGTTGTGGTTTGCCTAAAATATTCTGTGTGCTGTGGTTTGCTTCATGTGATTGCTCCTTATCTTCTTCCCCCCTCTTCACAGGTTGTGGTGTGATCTGTTTCAGCTTTCCACACTTATAGTTCGCCAAGTGCTGGTGCTATGTCTTATGTGGACTCTTATATCTAAGTGTCTTTCGTGCATCAGTTTTGCATCTGGTTCTTATAGTGAAGCTGCTTTATTTTATTGGGAAAAATTTCCGAATTGATCCATTCACCCCCCCCCTTTAGATCTATTCATGAGCGCCACCGTATCTATCAATTGGTATCAGAGCGGTTACTGTCTCATCGGATCCAACGATCCGCAGTAGATCATGCTGCTTCTTTGGTGCATAACTGAGCGTGCTTTACTTGTTGTTTTGAACTGTTTGTTGATTTGCCTTCATGGCTCATCCACCAGTTTTCAATGGCTCCAATTTTAATTCGTGGTTTACCAGTCTGCGCAGCTATGTCATATCAGATGACCCTGATCTGTGGTAGCTAATTTCACACGGTCCACACAGATTACCAAAGAAAAGGTCCAAATGGACAGAAAGTCATAGATCGAAGTGTGATGAAAATCAGAAGGCCTTGGACTTAATGAAAGTAACCACTAACAAGGCTTTCCACTCTTATTTTCATGATTGCAGGTCAGCTAAGGACATCCTGAACAAACTGAAGACTGCCTGCCGTGAAAAGGAAAACCAAAAATACATGATGGCTGAAGGGAGCAATGAAAGCAGGGATGAAGAAGAGGTAAACAATCCTTTCGCTAGCTTTACTTTAGAGGACTGGGAAGATGCATATGCTAACTTGCTAGATTCTTTTGAAAAACTAAGAAAGAATAATAAAACCTTGAAAAAGAAGTTAAACAATCTTGAGAATGCTAACTCTACTGGTGAGGATAATAAAATTCTGAAAATAGAAAATGAGATATTCAGAAGACAATTAACATATTTTGATGCCATTACTTCAGAATTGGAACATTTGAAGTCTGAGAATGAAAAACTCAAAAACCAGTCCAAGGAATCTGAACATAAATCAATGAAGCTTGAAAGTGAAAATAGATTGATTTCTGAAAAAATGGAGGCTGATAAAGCAATAAATTTAGAGCTTCAGAAAAACTTTGACAAACTTCTATCAGAAAATCAACAAGAAGTGTTTAAAGAATGTCAAAATTCTCTAAGTGATTTAGTGTTTGATGATGCTCTCCAGGAACAAAACAGTAAACTGGAAGAGGAAATTGACAAGCTAAAACACCTAAAGACAGCTCTATCTGAAAGACTAGTCACACTTGAGAAAGGTAAATGCGTGAGCATGGATAGCTCTAATGAGTTGCAAAATGTTGAACATGAAATTGAAAGTTTAAAAACTGTTAATCAAATGTTGAATGAAAATGCTACATCTTATGAAGAGAAGATAGCTAGATATGAGCTCCGTGTCTCAGAACTTGAAACTGAAATTTCTGACTTAAACAAATCTCTGGAAAAATTTGTGAGTGGAAAAGATAATCTAGACAAGCTCCTTGGCTATAAGGTGAACTTCCAACGTGAGGGTCTGGGTTTCAACCCAGCTAATAAAAAGGGCTTTGACAGTAAGCTCCACACTTCCTTTGTGTGTAGTTCTGAGCCAAATAGCACATTCAGTGCACCTACCTTCCAATTCAGTGCTCAGAAAAACCAAAAATCCACTGTCAGTCCCAAACCTGTAGAACAAACTCAAACAGTGAAAAAGAATGAAAATCCACAGAAAAAGAACAAAAACACTCATGTTGGCACAAAGAATGTTGCACACGAGTCACATGCACCTCCACACATTCATGCAAAGAAAACTTCATGTCATTATTGTGGAAAAATCGGTCATGTGATGCACAATTGTTATATCCTAAAATCTGATGAATTGAATTTTCATAAAGGGATGAAGAAAATAAAAAATTCAGGAAATTCACATGTGCACATTACTAAAAGGTCATTCAAGAATCAGTTTGCCCAGAAAAGGCAATTCAGATGTTTCCACTGTGGTAGATCTGGTCATGCAATTCATGACTGTTGGTTTGTGAAAGAGAATGAGTGTAAGGCTTTTAGGAGGAACATTGTTCCTAGAACTCCTCCAAAGAGACCTTATTACAATGCATGTGGTAAGTCCGGCCATACAGTTGAGCACTGTTGGCATGCTTAAGGGAAAAAGTTTAATTATCAATATGTTAAATTCCCTGTAAGTAGATACAGTTCTGTTAGGAATGAATTTGCATGTGAAAGAAAATATTATGCATGCTTTAAGTGTGGAAAGTCAGGCCACAGAGCTATGGATTGTTGGCTGACTGAAAATAAAAGAAGAAATGTCCATGTAAACAACAGAGAATTTCATTCATATGCACATAGATTTCATGCTTATATTAATGTACATAATAAGAATAGAAATTCTATTGTCTCATGTGATTACTGCGGGCAGGTTGGGCATTCTATGAATAATTGTCCTTTAATGATGCTTGATGATATGAAAGCCGAAAGATTATAGAAAGCACCTATCAAAAGTGTTACTAACCATGTAGGACCCAAGATGTCTTGGGTACGTAGAAACACAAAATAAGATCTGTGCTTTGCAGGAATGCCTTGGGAATGAGGAATAAAAGGGGGTCAAATAAACCAAGGCATCCAAAGTTTGGTAAAACCCCACCTCTGCTGGTAGACACTTGAGCTTTTGATAACTTTGTTCAGATAGTTGCATATCATGTTTGATTTGTTAATCAAAAATTTCATGCATACAATTTCTCATTTGCATCTATGCTTGGCATTAAAATCTCTCAATAAAAATGATGTGTTATGTGTGCAACAATTTAACTGAAATTGGTGCTTGCATACTGAAATCTGAATTGATTGGAACTGATTGAAAATGAATTACACATCATAAAACTGAAAAGCTGAATTGAATGAATTCGTTGCTTGCACGATGTCTCATGCTTAAAATGTTCACCTGCACATTTGACATGCACATGTATTCACAATTGCATATAAGTAGCATATTGTCAGCTTAAGATGCATATAGAACTGCATCTACATTGGATTGTCATGCAAGACTCTTGGTATATAAATAGTGAGATACTAAAGGGCAGATGAATTCTGCTTGGAAGTTCTTGCTATGTGTGAGGTGGTCTTTAGACCAAGTCCTCCGCCTGGTACCATAGGTCAATGTTACACGAAGAGCTGTCTAAATGTTCATGGGCATATGTTATAAAAATTCCATACATAAATTTCATTGCATCCATTGTTCTTAGATTTCAGTCATATAGTGCATGGTGTCAAGGGTGATGTGGTGCTAGACCCGGATTCAGAGGGGGGTGAATGAATCTCGCCTTTAAAAAACTTCGCCCAATTAGAACTTAAAGGAATCAGAGTTACGGAATAGAAATCAATTGAGCTCTTCCAAATAAGAGATTCAAAGAAGCACTTGATCAGTCAGTTGGACTACTAAAATGTAGACACCTAACCAAGTCTAGTCCGTAGACAGAGTCAAATAAGACCAGCGGGTGCCTTAAAACATTCAGACAAAATACTCACTTGAAACGCTCCTAGCCATTCATCTAGCGACAATCAGATAAGAAATCAGACCAAGGAGACAATATATTTTTAGGTGGTTCGGTCCACAAACCTACGTCCACCCCACACTCAAACCTGAGTGTGGATTCCGCTGATACACAGCTTAAACCGCTGGGCCTCACAGCTTGCCTACAACTGCTGAGCATCACAGCTTGCTTCTGCTAGGCAGTACAGCTTAGCCATCCACTGTCTAATAGCTTGACCCGCTGGGCAATACAGCTTAGCCGACCAGAGGAATCCTCCTCTGCAACCGCTGAGCAACACAGCTTGCTCCGCTGACAAATAGCTTGAAGAAAAGTAGAAAAGAAAACAAGATATGGAAAGGACACAACAACGGAAAGCTGTAAACGATGAAGCACGAAGTGGCTCTCAAAGAGCTGACTAGCCAGGATTTGATCCACGGTCTAGTAGACACTAATCTTTAGATGACTATCTTCTTCTTCTTCTTTTCCCTCTCTGCTGTTCTCTCTTCTCTTTCTTCCTCTTCCTCTTTGGATCGTGCCGGCTCTTTCTGCTTCTGTTCTTCTGAAGTATTTTCACGATCCTATTTCTCCAGATGGAATAGTTCCCCTTTTATAGCAACAGCAAATAGGTGGGCATGTGTCTTCCACGAATTCCCGCCTTAGTGCCTTGACCACGTGGAAGCATTTCAGCTTGCTGCTTTACACGTGTCACGATCCTGGCACATCCTCCATTCTTGGATCACGTGCCCTTCTTAAATTCTTCGAGCAGAGATCCTGCCAAGGTCAGACTTAGTATCAGCTTGAATCAATCTGAAGATAATAGAAAGATGCACCGAGTTAGTTCGAGATTTAAACTAAGTGTGAACAGACTTGATATGCATATGGGAAAGTATGCACAATGAAAAGGGGTGCACAGACTTCCTATATACATATGAGGGACTAAAAGCATGTACTAACTTGGTCAACAAATGTGTGAGCTTTGTATGCAACAATCACAGCTATGCACAGACTTAACTATGTATAAGTATATGAAACACACATTGGGACGGACAACTCATGCACAGACATGCCACCGAGATGTGTACAGACTTTAGTGTGCAAGGGACAAAAAGATGCATCAACTTGTTGTGCCTAGAGTTTAAGCATGAAAGCATAATGCACAGACCTAATGAAATGATGCACGAACTTAAATGCTCGAATCAACAAAAGTTGCACAAACTTGTGTTCATGCAGCAACAAGAGTTGCACGGACTTAGTCGCGTGCAGCAACAAAAGTTGCATCGACTTGAGTTATGCATGCATAGACTTAACTGAAAAAGGTGCACCGACTTGACATGAACAAAAGGAAAATAAGCACTGACTTTATGTGCTCAATGCGAGAGTCGCACAGACTTGTTGTGTCTACCGCAACAAAAGTTGCACGGACTTGGTAACGAAATGAAACCATGCACTGACTTTACCTAAGTGTGCTACAGTGCATTGCACCGACGTGATCTGCCCAAAGCAAACTATGCATCGACCTGAGCTTCAGCAAAAAACATCAACATGAATAGTGATTTGTACATACTAAGTGCGATAGACCAAACCATGCATCGACCTTCTAGGTGCGTGAACAACTAACATGGATCTTATGTATGAACCAGGATGAACATGTTATGCACAGACCCTATCTAAGCAGGCTAGCATAATGTGCACGGACTTGACTGACCAATAGAAGGCATATGCACAGACCTTGGTGTGTGCGTATGACTTAATCAACCTAGTAGAAAAGTGTGCGCACAACCTGTTCGATGATATGTATATGCATGCAACTTAATATGCCATTGATCTAAAATGTGCATAGACCTTGAATGCAATGGACTAAGATGTGCATGAACCTCATATGCAGTCAACGTGGATATGCATTAACCTAATTTGACATAGAGCTGAACCTACATAGATTTAATGCTTCATACACAGATGAACACACAAGAGTATAGAAAGCACAAACACACTACACGGCAAACGGTCCTCATTAATGAACAGTGCAATGAACATATGCATGACCAAATGCATGTTTTATCAACATGGTGACTTATAGTGTTTGCTATCATCAAAATCACAGGGGCACAACAATCTCCCCCTTTTTGATGATGGCAACACTATGAGTCACATTGACGCATGTCAAACTATTCTCCCCCTTTGACGTCATCAAAAAGAAAATAGGTTGAGAGAATCAGTGTAGAGGAAGACATGCATGATATGATTGAATGAAAATCTCCCCCCGGATAGAGAGGGAATTCGAATGGTGAGAGCTTGTTGAAAAATAAGAGAATGTCAAGGAGTCAGATGCTCCCCCAGATATAACCAAGGCAAGTCATAGATGATTCTCCCCCTCAGAAGGATACTGCTAAGAGAGCATCAGCAAAACACAAGGATGATGAAGTTTTCCAAAGAGTAACTGATCAGAAGAATCTCATAGCATATATCACTATTATAAATCCAAGTACAGATAGACTCTCCTATCATAAGGGCTTATGAATTAGACTGCATGACAAGACAGGTTTAGGCATAATGTATACCAAATTTGTCACTTATATTCAATACTCATATCTGAACCTGAGTTTTAATAGAGGTGAACCAATTATTCATGTGATATTACAATTCAATCTTCTTCCATCTTACATAAATAATCTCAATGACTCCTTTAGGAGTTACACATTGTAGTATTGAGACTAAACACCTTTAATTGTATTTGAAGTTAGCTATTTGGAGAAAATTTTCAAATTGACTCTTGATCAGCACTTTATTTTTCCTGAGCAATCTTGGTTGATCAACACCTTTTTACATGAGACAAAACACGTCTTAGGTGAAATGACCTAGTTACTCAGTGTGATAATCGCATTTCCTCTCAAATATGAGAACAGAGTTAGCAATGAAGTGTCTTTTTACATGAGGAAACACCTTGATTAGAGGCCGGGATCCCCAGTTACTCAACACAACCATGCCATTGCTCTGTCAGATTTTCCATTTTTTTTTTGACCGAACAACCTAAATTTTTTTTTTTCTAACAGAGGAAACTATGGTACTTTATGACTTAGGTTAACTCCATTTCTTTGATAGAGCACCCAGTTTCTCGGTGACCAAAGTCATTACTCTGATTTTTGTTTTCCATTTCAGTCAACTTCATTCAAATTTAATGTTTAAGAACAATACTACCAGCATGTATCTCAACCAAAGTAACCTTGATTTTAAATTTTCAGATTTCAAAAGATGTTGACCAGAGATTACATGAAACAGTTGGTTAAAGTTTATCAAAACTTGTGATTCAGATACTTTCAAGTCTTTCAAGTTCAAATTCATGAATACATTAGACTTATACCAGTCTAGATCAGTAAATATTCTTAAACCTATATGATAGAATTTTCTTTTAAAATTTTAGATTTATAAGTGAGATACACAGATTTAAGTTTCTTCAAGATCAGTTCAAGCAATGTATTAAAAAAAAAAACTATCATCAGCAGAAACAATGATCAGTTGCAATGAAAGCATTTACAGCATTTCAGCTTACAAGGAGTGTATTCATGACAGCGTTAATCAAAGAATGAAGGAATTTTCAGGAGTTTCTAATCTGAAAAGATTTGAGAAGATTTTCAAGCAGGTGCAGCAGTGAATTGATCAAACGAGAAGGGTTCTTTAAGGGTCACAACATAGAACATGGTCAATCCAACCAGCTTGACAGTATTGACAAAAATGAAATCAAGTGACACTCTCCTTCAGTAGCTTAAAAAGTGGCAGACCGAGAAGTTTCAGATTCAAGATAAGTGAGAGTTCAAATAATGAGAAGTATCAGACAGAATCCGTAGTACAGAATTCTTCCAAGAGAAGCACCCTTTCAGCAACACCAATATCAATACACCAGGATGAGTGAAAGCATGTCATAATGAGAATCAGGATAGATGCTTCCCCTGAAAAAATGCACGGGATATCAATAAGTGTATATGTCATCATACATGTATCATGAGTACCCATGAGCTCCCCCTGAATGCATGCACTCAACATTCTTTATGGTGTTTTTCAAAATTAATGAACTGCTATGCAATTTACTACATGTATGCAAACAACTCCTGAGTGACATGTAGACCGTGCAAGGAAGTTGACAACACATACATCATGCAAATATTTAAGACGAACGATTTCAGCTAACAGACTTTAAAACAAGTTTTCAGAACTGACCTGAAGAGTGCAATCCTGGGGTTCCAATTTTTGAGTGCCTTGGTTTATTGACCCCCTTTACTCCATTCCAAGGCACATCTGCAGGTTAGCATTCTATTTGGCATGGGCAGGTACCCAAATAGTCTTGGGTCCTGCATGGTTAATAGCACCTTTGATGGGTGCTTTCCACAGTCCTTGGGCTTTTGAGTCATCAAATATCATTGAACATCAGTCATTCATGGAGTGCCCAAATTGCCCACAATAATGACAGGAAACAACATGCTTTGATTTCTTGTTATGCATACAATTATTAGCATGAAATTTTTGTGCATTAACATGAAATTTTCTATTATTAGCATGAACATATTATTTTTCATAACTTGCCATCCAGCAGTCAGAAGCTCGGTGGCCTGACCTTCCACATTCAAAACATGCAAGCGATTTTTCTTTAAAAGCAAAATTATTTCTACCAAAAGTATTTTCTTTTGTAGGAAGGTTGACATGTTTAGAGTTAAATTTTCTGCCTTGAGCGTGCCAACAGTCCTTGACTGTGTGGCCATGCTTTCCACAGTGAGAGCAAGCAAAAGAGTTTCTTCTATGAAAACCTGACCTGAATTCAATAGCCATATTACCAGACTTGTAAGATAAATGGCCATGAGGTCTCCTTGGAACAGTGGTTCTCCTTGGAGCCTTGAACTCATTCTTCTTCAAGAACCAGCAATCATGGTTTGCATGACCAGATCATCCACAATGGGAACATTTGAGTTGCCTCTTCTGGGCAAACTGATTCTTGGGTGAGCTTTTAATAAAATGCATATGTGTATTTCCTGAATTTTTAATTTTCTTCATTCTATTATGAGCATTCAATTCATCAGATTTCAGGATATAGCAGTTATGCATCATATGACCGAATCTTCCATAATAATGACATGATCCCTTTTTAGTGTGAGTGTGTGAGACATCATGTGTCTTGTGTACATCATTCTTTGTACCAACAGGAGTGTTTTTGTTCTTTTTCTGTAGATTTTCATTCCTTTTCAATTTCTGAATTTGTTCTGCAGATTTGGGATTGACAGTGGATTTTTGATTTTTCTGAGCACTGAATTCGAAGATAGGTACACTAGATGTGCTAGTTGGCTCAGAGCTACACACGAATGAAGTGTGAAGCTTACTGTCAAGGCCCTTTTTATTTGCTGGGTTAAAACCCAGACCCTCACGTTGGGAATTGATTTTGCAACCAAGGAGCTTATCCAAATTATCCTTTCCACTCACAAATTTTTCAAGAGATGTGTTCAAGTCAGAGATTTCAGATTCAAGTTTTGAAACATTAAGTTCTAGGCCAATAATTTCAGTTTCATAGGAAATGACCTGATTATGCAGTGCATCATTCAGGTTTTTCAATGTTTCATTTTCCTATTTGAGTTTGAGCTAATTTTCAAATTGATTTCCATCAACAACACATTTTCCTTTTTCTAGAGCAAGCAGTCTCTCTGACATAGCAGTGTTTAACTGCTTCAACTCTTCATTCCCTTTTTGTATCAGTTTCGATTTTTCATTTTTAGATTTCAAACTTTTGATTTGTTCAGCAGAATTTTCATCATTAGTAATGGAACTTAGCTGTTCTATTAGAACTTCTTCTCTCTGTTCATCTTTCAAACTTTTATTAAGCAATTCATTATTCTCATCTCTTAATGAGGCAACTAGATCCTTATACCATTCAAGATCAATATGAAGACTCTCGTTAACTTCTTTCAGACATGAGCAATCCTTGCAAGCAGATTCACATGTAGTTTTAGCATTGACTTTTAAGCTCTGTTTCCTAAGACATTCATTCTCAGATTTTAAGACATTCAATTCAGAGCTAACACACTCTAAATCTTTTACCAATTTTTCATTCTGAACTACATTATTGTTATGAGCCTGATCATCATCAATCAAGCTAAGTCTTTCCTTTAGTTCAGCAATTTCACAAGCAAGCTCTTGATTTTCCTTTTTGTGTAAACCAATTTGTTTCATAAGTATTTCTTTTTCAGATTTCAGATGATTTAGATCTGAAGTAACAGAATTAAAATATTTTAGTTGTCTTCTAAATATGTAATTTTCTATTGTCAGGATTTTCATGTCCTCACCTCCAGAATTAGCATTCACATGATTATTTAACTTCTTTTTCAATGATTTATTTCATTTTTTCAACTGTTCGCAAGAACCAAGCAAATCATTGTATGCTCCAATTCAATCATCCACAGTATACTTTTCAAATTCAGAAGGTACCTCATCTTCGTCTTCTTCTTCATTTTCTTCTTGCTGTCCATCATCGTCAACCATCAGACATGTATTACGATTCCTGGTAAGCTTCAGTTTCTCCAAAATCTCCTTGGCAGACCTACAGGAAGAAATACATAAAATTAGAGCTCTGTCAAGTGATGCTTTCATTAAATCTAATGCTCTTGAGTTGACAGAGTCTTTCAATTTATCCTTATCAGTCCATCTAGATTTATTCCTCTATAATTTATGTGGACCGTGAGTTATCACCTTCCAAAGGTCAGGATCGGTTGATTTTACATACCGATGGAAGTTCTCTAGCCAAAGATCAAAATCAATACCTCTGAATATTGGGGGATGAGCCATCGAGAGATGATAAATGCACCGTAATCAGTTACGCAAAGCGAGGCACTAAATTAGTGAAACAAAACACCGAACACAGGAAACCCACTCTGAAATGCACTACAGAAGTTGCAGGATCTGCTGCGAATCGTTAGATCCAATGCACAGTAACCCGCTCTGATACCAATTGATGTGGTGCTAGACCCGGATTAATGAATCTCGCCTTTAAAAAATTTTGCCCAATTAGACCTTAAAGGAATCAGAGTTACGGAATAGAAATAAATTAAGCTCTTCTAAATAAGAGATTCAAAGAAGCACTTGATCAGTCAGTTGGACTGCTAAAATGTAGACACCTAACCAAGTCTAGTCTGTAGACAGAGTCAAATAAGACCAGCGGGTGCCTTAAAACATTCAGACAGAATACTCACTTGAAACGCTCCTAGCCATTCATATAGCGACAATCAGATAAGAAATCAGACCAAGGAGACAAGAGATTTTTAGGTGGTTCGGTCCGCAAACCTACGTCCACCCCACACTCAAACCTGAGTGTGGATTCCGCTAATACACAGCTTACACCACTGGGCCTCACAGCTCGTCTACAACTACTGAGCATCACAGCTTGCTTCTGCTAGGCAGTACAGCTTAGCCATCCGCTGTCTAACAGCTTGACCCGCTGGGCAATACAGCTTAGCCGACCAGAGGAATCCTCCTCTGCAACCACTGAGCAACACAGCTTGCTCCGCTGACAAACAGCTTGAAGAAAAGTAGAAAACAAAACAAAATATGGAAACGACACAGCAACGAAAAGCTGTAAATGATGAAGCACGAAGTGGCTCTCAAAGAGCTGGCTGGCCTAGATTTGATCCACGGTCCAGTAGAGACTAATCTTCATATGACTATCTTCTTCTTCTTCTTTTCCCTCTCTGCTGTTCTCACTTCTCTTCTCTTTCTTCAACTTCCTCTTTGGATCATGCCGGCTCTTTCTGCTTCTGTTCTTCTGAAGTATTTTCGCGATCCTATTTCTCCAGATGGAGAAGTTCCTCTTTTATAGCAACAGCAGATAGGTGGGCATGTGTCTTCCACGAATTCCCGCCTTAGTGCCTTGACCACGTGGAAGCATTTCAGCTTGCTGCTTTACACGTGTCACGATCCTGGCACATCCTCTATTCTTGGATCACGTGCCCTTCTTAAATTCTTGGAGCAGAGATCCTACCAAGGTCAGACTTAGTATCAGCTTGAATCAATCTGAATATAATAGAAAGATGCACTGAGTTAGTTCGAGATTTAAACTAAGTGTGCACAGACTTGATGCATATAATGCGGTATGCATATGGGAAAGTATGCACAATGAAAAGGGGTGCACAGAATTCCTATATACATATGAGGGACTAAAAGCATGTACTAACTTGGTCAACAAATGTGTGAGCTTTGTATGCAACAATCACAGCTATGCACAGACTTAACTATGTATAAGTATATGAAACGTACATTGGGACAGACAACTCATGCACAGACATGCCACCGAGATGTGTACAGACTTTAGTGTGCAAGGGACAAAAAGATGCATCGACTTGTTGTGCCTAGAGTTTAAGCATGAACGCATAATGCACAGACCTAATGAAATGATGCACGAACTTAAATGCTTGAATCAACAAAAGTTGCACAGACTTGTGTTCATGTAGCAACAAGAGTTGCACGGACTTAGTCACGTGCAGCAACAAAAGTTGCATCGACTTGAGTTATGCATGCACAGACTTAACTGAAAAAGGTGCACCGATTTGACATGAACAAAAGGAAAACAAGCACTGACTTTATGTGCTCGATCCGAGAGTCGCACCGACTTGCTGTGTCTACCGCAACAAAAGTTGCACGGACTTGGTAACGAAATGAAACCACGCATTGACTTTACCTAAGTGTGCTACAGTGCATTACACCGACGTGTTCTGCCCAAAGCAAACTATGCATCGACCTGAGCTTCAGCAAAAAGCATCAACATGAATAGTGATTTGTACAGACTAAGTGCGATAGACCAAACCATGCATCGACCTTCTATGTGCGTGAACAACTAACATGGATCTTATGTATGAACCAGGATGAACATGTTATGCACAGACCCTATCTAAGCAGGCTAGCATGATGTGCACAGACTTGACTGACCAATAGAAGGCATATGCACAGACCTTGGTGTGTGCGTATGACTTAATCAACCTAGTAGAAAACTGTGCACACAACCTGTTCGATGATATGTATATGCATGCAACTTAATATGCCATTGATCTGAAATGTGCATAGACATTGAATGCAATGGACTAAGATGTGCATGAACCTCATATGCAGTCAACGTGGATATGCATTAACCTAATTTGACATAGAGCTGAACCTGCATAGATTTAATGCTTCATACACAGATGAACACACAAGAGTATAGACAGCACAAACACACTACATGGCAAACGGTCCTCATTAACACACAGTGCAATGAACATATGCATGACCAAATGCATGTTTTATCAACATGGTGACTTATAGTGTTTGCTATGATCAAAATCACAGGGGCACAACAAGGGAGAGTTGTATACCAAGGAAACAATGTGATCATTGTATATATTTAATGCAGTTAGCTCACTACACTTACATTTTCTGGTTAGAAGTGTCGACACTTTGAGTCGATATTAATTGACAAATGTTCTATTTTTTTTCTGATAAAACCCCTCAACCAGAACAGTCTAGTCATTGCATGTGATACATTCATGTGATTTTGTTTACATACATTGATTGCTAGCTCATGCATACATGCAGGGGAGCACATATCATATTCTTGAAATTGCATGTCTGTTATCTGAACCTTGCATCACATTTCCATAATTGTCTACCCTGGTAAACTAAAATTCCTATCTCCAGTTTGAGCTGGCATCATGGCTTGATTAACACTTTGTGCTATACGTAAAATCCATCTCATCTCCTTGGTTCAACTACCATCAGCTTTTATCACTTATTCTATATGTTGAATTGATTGCTCCTGAAAAAGTTTCTGCCTTCCCTGGAAATTTCAGGAAGATTTCTTTGTGCATATCTTGATCATAAATCTGAAAAACAAACTTTAAAAGGAAACTTCTATTATATAGGACTATGAATGTCTAAAATTTTCAGCCGGTTGAAGTTTCATGTATGTCTTGTGTTTGTTTATGAACATATCTTTAAAATATCTGAGTTAGTCTTATTAAACTTTAACCAATTTTTCACGTTATGTCTTTTAAACTCTTCTGAATTCTGAAAATTCTGAAATCATGATATTCCTTGACTGATATGTATGAAAGAAGTATTGTTTTTAAACATTTGAGAATCTGGAACATGTCTAAGGGTAAATATAGTAAGAGCAATATCTTTGGTCATTGAGAAACACATCCCACTCGTCAAAGAAATGAGTTGAGGTGTGTCATGAAGTGCCATAGTTAACTCTGCTTTAAAAAAAATGATTGAAAAATCTGGCAGAGCAATGGCATGCACACTGAGAAATACATCTCACTCGTCAAAGAAATGATTTGTAGTGTGTCATGAAGTGTAAATGTTATCTCTATTCTTATGAAACATGACAGTTAGTCCTTCCAAGTGCTTAGGGATACTGGCGTCTAAACAATGTGTATCCTCTAGTTACAAGGGTGTACTAAACTCAAGTGCTCATGAAGATTGTTATGAAAATTATTGCTGATCTAGTGTATCATTTGAAAATGTTTGCAAAAGAAAATTTTTATTGGAACCCTTGACAGAAACAACTGTTTATCTTATGTGTTTAACCTCAATACTATTGATTGCATCTCTTAAGGGAATCTTTGAAATTGAGTGAGTAAGAAAGAAGAAGGTTAAACAAGACTTTCAATATGAAAGCGTGGTTCACTTTTATTAAGAAAATTGATTTTAGATATGAGTACAGAAAGCGTATGAACAAGCGTTGCATACATCATATTCTGATCTGACTAGTCAATGAAGAATCATTCATAAATCTCTATAATAGAAGAGTCTGAAATACCTGTTTAATCAGATTTATGAAATTGATATCCCATTGAAAACCTTTCTCATTGATTCTAAATGCTTGCTTTCTCAAATTGGACTCCACTAGTTTAGACCTAACTGTTGACTTCTTTATGTACTTGCTTTATCTGTCCATAATTACCCCTATGCTTCATTCCAATTTCTGTCCGTCTAAGGGGGATAATTTTTGCATGTCCCTGCGGTTCAATGATCATTCATTTCATTCCACCCCTCCTGCTCTGTCATACAAGATAGTATCTTGTCAGGGGGAGTTTTAGATGTCAGTAACTCAGTTTGCAAAATAGCTCCTATATGATCTCCTTCAACAGTCAATGATCATTCCATTCTTTTTGATGTTGTCAAAGGGGGAGAACTTTTGTAAGTCATTGAGTCATCATTTGCATTATCAATTGTAACTCTTGTTAGATGTTGCACACATGGTGCTTTACATGCTCATTTTTGACAGAGCAATTCTATTGTGAATGTACATGCACATTCATATTTCATAAACATCATGATGAATCTATTGCAATGACTCATAATATTGCCATCATCAAAAAGGGGGAGATTGTTGTGTCCTCTGTGGTTCTGGAGTTTTGATGATGACAAATATTATGTCTCATTATGGTTATATTTATATCATTGATGATATGATCCTGATGTATTATGAGAAACTGTCAGAACAGGTTTAAGAATGACTCACAGGTCATGAAAAGGAAGTCAACCCAAGTCAAAGTCAACTCAGTGACGGGTAAGGTCAATTCACAGTCAGATCAGGTAATGCTTGCACCTTCATACTGAAACAAGTCATTTTATCAAACAGTTTGTATTCATGAGCCTTCACGTTCATTTTGGTCACAAACCCTAATCTTGATAGTAACTTACTAATGAATCATGCTTAGCTATTGGTGCTTTCAATCTTCAAGTTTATCTGTTGAGTATGGTCCATGTGGTCCATGTTATTTCATAGACCAAGTCATAGTCAGTGCATGTAGTGTCTCGCACATTATCTTGCTCGGTGCAACTCTCGTTTAGTTATGCACCTAACGCATAAGTGCTTGCCTCGGTGCAAGTCTCTGTTCATGCCCACATTATGCCGATTAGCCTCTTTGTCGATGCATCCAAATGCATCATGCCCTTCTTGACTCGGTGCAAGCTTTGTCTTGCATCTCACCTTAATTAAGATCATCTCTGACCGGCATCTCGGTGTAGATCTTGCTTGGATAGCCTAACCTAGTTCGGTGCAATTCTTATTTTTACTTACCATCATCTCGGTGCAACTCTAGCTTGGACCGCTAATCCAAGTCGGTGTAGGTCTTATCTTGTGCCACTTGAACAAAGCTCGTGCATGTCATGCATTTTACGTCTCTGCATCGGTGCAACAATTGAGTCGGTGCATATCCTGTTGATTGCACACCCACATATAGGGTCGGTGCTGTCCTATGCATCCCTTAAGAACTCAGTGCATAAACCATACTCTGTCCTTTCTCTTGCAGGGAATAAGTTCATCTGTAAATGAAAGGCACGTGATCCGAGGAAAGGAACTCTCTATTCCTTGTCATGTGGACCAATGAAATTTTAGTAGGGTTCTACTACTTGATCCATACGAAGCCCATGTTCCTATATAAAGCTACATTACCCTTCGAAGAAGAAAGAGGGTGCTGAAAAAGGGTGCCGCTAGAGCCCATCTAAAAAGGAGAGCATCCAGCAGAAGAAGAACCCAATCGAGAAAAGAAAAGAGTGAGGCGCAAGAATGGAAGAGAGTGGGAGCTGAGAGAGAAGAAGAAGAAGAACCAGTGAGTGAGAAGCAAGAAAGAAAGAGAAAGAAGGAGAAGCGAGTTGAGAAGAGAATAGAGAAGGGTAGAGAGACTCTTTCCTGAAGATCAGAGTTGTATTGGCCTCTGGATCAGATCCAAGCCAAATTGCTCCCTCGTAGCTATTTTTGCTCTTGTTTCCATTTCTATTTTTCGTTTGATCTTTCCATCTTCCAGTAGTATTTTTTTTCGATTCTCTGGTTTGAGGTCGAGGCTTCTCTTGGGTGTTCAGGAGAAGGGAGGATTGGTCCTCCAGCTGTGGGCAACTGGGTGTTACTCACTGGGTTTCCTTCTGCTGCTGCAAGAGAAGGGAGAGTTGGTCTTTCCAGTCACTGGTGGTGGTGTGCCACTAGTGGGTTCCCTCTGGTTTAAAGGAAGGGAGACTGGTGTCTCCGGTTGCTAGTGGTGGGTTATCACTAGTGGTCCCCTCCGGTTTGGAGGAAGGGAGGTTAGCCTCCGGTTCTAGTTCTGTGGGCTGCAGAACCTGGTTGAGGGATTTGTCTCCCTCGGTTATCAAGCTGTTAGGCAGCGTCTTGTTTGCAGACTGAGTCTGCATCTTGCATTTTGCAGGGGAAGCCTCACTCGGGTTAGAGTGAGGGGTGGATGTAGATCTGGGGTCTCAGATCGAACCACCTAAAATATTCTGTGTGATGTGGTTTGCTTCATGTGATTGCTCCTTATCTTCTTCCCACCTCTTCACAGGTTGTGGTGTGATCTATTTCAGCTTTCCACACTTATAGTTTGCCATGTGTTGGTGCTGTGTCTTATGTGGACTCTTATATCTTAGTGTCTTTCGTGCATCAGTTTTGCATCTGGTTCTTACAGTGAAGCTGATTTATTTTATTGGGCAAAATTTCCGAATAGATCCATTCACCCCCCCCCCCTTTGGATCTATTCCTGAGCGCCACCATATCTATCAGGGTAGTGGCCGTCAACAATGCTATGGGTGCCAAGGGTTTGGCCACTTTGCGGGGCAATGCCCATCCAAAGGGTTGTCTAGCTTAGTTATTGAGGAAGAAGATCTCCCACCCCAAGGGGAACTTAAGAGTGTGATTGAGGTCCATGAAGCCTTACTAGATTGGGAAGAAGAATATGAGGCCCAATACCATGAGTCGGGTATAGACTACACCATTCCATCTACCGACTCCCATCTACGAGTGATTAGATGCACCCTCACCAAACCCCAAGAGGAGGACTGGCGATGAACTTTAATCTTCCACACCTTTGTTAAGATAGGGGGCCATGTGAGAAAAGTGATCTTAGATAATGGGAGTTGTGTCAATGCCGTGTCTCCCGACACCGTTAAGCTCCTTGGGCTTACCATTACTCCCCACCCTAGCCCATACTGTGTCTCTTGGATCAACAACAATTCCATCCTGGTCAACACTCACTGCCTTGTGCCCCTCACCTTCTCCTCCTACCATGGCCAAATCCTGGTGTGATGTTATCCCCATGGAAGTAGATAGCATCCTACTAGGGAGACCGTGGCTTTATGATATGGATGCCACTATTTTGGGTAAGACCAACACATGCACCTTTGAGTATGAGAGAAAGAGCATCTGTCTTAATCCCTCCCCACCACGTCCCTTGCCTAGGAAAAGCCCACCCCCTCAAGGTCAACACCCCACCACAACTCAAGTCATGGGGAACTCCACCCCACCAACCCAACCTCTCTCCCAAAACCCTAACCAAGATAAGACTTTGGGAACGATCAAGGGTCTTCACCTCATCACCAAAAGAGAGCTTGAGGAGGAGATAGCTCAAGGGACACCTCTATGTGCGGTAGTCATTTGTCTAGGAGAGTCCACCCCCTCCAACCCCCATCCCATAGAAATTCGACACCTCCTAGAGGAGTTTCATGATGTGTTCCCGGAGGAGCTCCCGGACCAACTCCCTCCCATGCATGATGTGCAACACGCAATTGATCTAGTTCCGAGAGCCACCCTTCCCAACCTTCCTCATTACCGCCTCAATCCCACGGAACATGCCGAACTTCGGAGGCAAATAGAGGAACTCATTAGGAAGGGCTTCATCCGCATTAGCAAAAGCCCATGTGCCGTACCGGCCCTTCTCACTCCTAAGAAGGATGGATCATGGCGGATGTGTGTGGATAGTCGGGCCATTAATAAGATCACCGTCAAGTCTAGGTTCCCCATCCCTAGGCTTGATGACATGCTTGACATGTTAGCTGGAGCCACTATTTTCTCCAAAATAGAGCTTAAGAGTGGCTATCACCAAGTTAGGATTAGGCCCGGAGATGAATGGAAAACGGCCTTCAAGACCAAGGATGGCTTGTATGAATGGTTGGTCATGCCTTTCGGGCTCTCAAATGCCCCAAGTACTTTCATGCATCTCATGACGGAGGTCCTTAGGCCTTTCATTGGGATCTTTCTAATGGTCTACTTTGATGACATCCTATATATAGTCAATCCCAAGAGGCCCACCTTGACCACCTTAGGCAAGTTTGCACCGTCCTTCGACAAGAGAGTCTATTTGCCAACTTAGGCAAGTGTCACTTCATGACCACATCCATCACCTTCCTAGGATTTGTGGTGTGTACCAAAGGTGTCTCCATGGACCCCGAGAAGGTCCAAGCTATTCTAGATTGGCCGGAACCACACACTCTTCATGAGGTCTGAAGTTTCCATGGGTTGGCCACATTCTATAGGAGGTTTATTCGGGGATTTAGCACCATCACCGCCCCTATCACTGATTGCCTCAAAAATGAGACTTTTGTATGGACCAAACCCTCCTCCAAAGCCTTCCAAGAGCTTAAGGAGAAGATGACCCAAGCCCCGGTCCTATGCCTACCTGATTTCTCTAAGGTCTTTGAAGTCACATGTGATGCATCCGGGATAGGAATAGGAGGGATCCTTAGTCAAGAGGGTCACCCCGTGGCCTTCTTCAGTGAGAAGCTATGTGATGCTAGGACACGGTACTCTACTTATGACAAAGACTTCTATGCCGTGGTTCAGTCCCTCCGACATTGGAGGCACTATTTGTTGCCCAAAGAATTTGTCATCTTTTCTGATCATGAGGTCCTCAAATACCTCAATGCCCAACAAAAGTTGAATGCCTGACATGCCCGTTGGGTTGAGTACATCCAATCCTACAGCTTTGTCATCAAGCACAAGGCGGGAAGTGAGAACCGAGCGGCGGATGCTCTTAGTAGGAGGGTCTCTTTGTTGTCCACTATCCAAGTGGAGGTTACCAGATTTGAGAGGCTCAAGGATGAGTACCCTGGCTGCCCCAACTTTGGGCACATCTATGCCACCTTGACCACCCATTCTAGCAATGAACATGAGGGTTTCATCTTGGAGGATGGGTTCCTCTTCAAGGGACCAAAGATTTGCATACTATGGACCTCACTCTGTGATTTCTTAGTTTGGGAATTACATGCAGGAGGGATAGCTGGCCATTTTGGGGTTCATAAGACCATTGCTCTAGTTGAGGGTCAATTCTTTTGGCCAAGTCTCTGTTGGGACGGTGCGATGGATACAGAGGGGGGGTGAATGTATCCCCTTCCAAAAATATTGCCCAAATTAAACACAATAAACCTGCTGCTAGATACAATTGCGGAATAAGAACTATAGAACTCAATTAAACATTTGATCGACCAGATGAACTGCTAATTATACTAGTGGAACCTGATGAAGACTAATGCCAAGGACAGAACAATGCAAACCAAGCTCACTTAGCAAAACATTTAATGCTCAGACAACCTGTGAAAGAGGTAGAAGATATGGAAGAGCACACCACAAACAAACCACAGAACAGCAGGGTTTTTTAGGTGGTTCGGTCCACAGACCTACGTCCACCCCTCACTCCAAACCGGAGTGAGGCTTCCACTAGCCAAAGCTAGAACCGCAGACTCAGTCTGCAACAAGTGCTGCCAAACAGCTTGACCAGGGGAACAACCTCCCCTCTTCCTCCAAACTGGAGGGAAAACACAAGTGACTCCCAGCCACTTGTAACCAGAGACGAAGTCTCTCTTCCTCCAGACCAGGAGGGAACACATGGAGTTGTAAGCTACAAGACCAGAACCAGAGACGAATCTCCCTTCCTCCAACCCGGATGGAAACCCACAAGTGACTCCCAGTCACTTGCAACCGGAGACCCAATGTCCCCCTTCTCCTGAGTCCCAGGAGGAACCCCGATCCCAAACAAGGGAATCGGAAGAACAAGGTGAATAGATGGAAGGAATAAAATAAAAACAAACACAAGGAAAAACACAGCAACGTAAAGCTGGAAATGAGACACACAAAGTAGCTCTCGCAGGAGCAAAACTGGTTTGGATTTGATCCAATGCCAGACAGACGAATCTTCAATGAAGGCTTCTTTCTTCTTCTCCACGAACTCTCTCTCTCTCTCTTCTTCTTCTTAGTATCAGGCTCACACTATTCTTCTTCTTCTTCACTCTCAATCTCAATCTCTTTTTCTTTTTCTTCTTCTACTTTCAGCCTCTCTGCTACTGCTCTCTCCTTTTTCTTCTTATGCCTTTTTCTGCTCTCTGCCTCTACTTCGATCACTCTTTCTTTATCTGTTCTCGATCAGTCTCTCATTTTCTTGATCATTCTTCTCCAGATGGAGGAGGCTTCATATTTATAGCAGCAGCAATTAGGGCGTTGTCCTCGGATCACGTGCCAGGTGCCAACCTCGGATCACGTGCTCTTCGTAGGCTTCACGAACAGTACCTGTCACACAGTCATAAGAAAATAATCAGAGGGATGTACATACTTGCTGGGTAACTGAAGACCACCGTGTACAGACTTAGTGTGAAGGATAGAGTGTATAGACTTTGAAGGCTTGATAGCGAGTGTATAGACTTGAAGCCTTGACAACGAGTGTATAGACTTGAAGCCTTGACAACGAGTGTATAGACTTGAAGCCTTGACAACGAGTGTGTAGACTTGAAGCCTTGGAAACGAGTGTATAGACTTGAAGCCTTGGAAACGAGTGTATAGACTTCGTCTTGAAGGAGATGCACATGTGCACTGAAGTGTGTACAGTCTTCACTGATGGATGTTCAGACTTTAAGTGATGAAGTGTGTACAGACTCGGTTTGTTCGTGCATGCTACAATGTGTAGACTTATGAACCGATGCAGACACATGCTGTATAGACTTTGAGAGCGTGCAGACAGTGTGCAAACTTGCTGTAATGAACGATGCCCAACAGCATGGTGTATGGACTTAGAATGCATGAGACAGTAATGTATAGACTTCAATGCAAAGGCTGGAGTGTGACGAATGTATAGACTTTAGAAGACGAAGCATGCACAGGCCAACGATGTACAGACTTTGGATGCAACATATAGGCAAGTATGTACACTGTGAGAATGTGTAATCTTTGAAAGCCTTCATGCGACCTCAATGTACAGACTTGCGTGGGTAAGATGTATGAACAAGCCATAGCTAGTGTATAGACTTAACCGATGCATGAATAGTGCGCCGATGTATAGGCTTGGAGAACTGATGCATGAACAGTGCGTCGATGTATAGACTTGGAGAGACGAGCGACTGTATAGACTTGATGAACGCGTGCATGGGAAGGCAGTGTTCAGACTTGAGAAGAACAATGCATGAACAAGCCTAACAAGTGTATAGACTTTGATGTAAAGGCTTGAGTTACATTCACCTCCCCTCTGTATCCATCGCACCGTCCCAACAATTGGTATCAGAGCAGGTTGTCTGCATAGTAGGTCCAACGACCTGTAGATCCGTTCCTGCTGTCTTGGTGCTATCTTGATTTTGGTGCATCATTATTCCTGTTGCATTTATCGGATCTGCTTCCATGGGTGATCCACCGATTTTCAACGGCTCTAATATTAATATGTGGTTTGTCAGTCTGCGTGAATATGTTAAATCAGTTAATCTTGATCTGTGGAAGTTAATTTCACACGGTCCTCACAGATTACCAAAGAAAATGTCCAAATGGACTGACAGTCACAGATCAAGGTATGAAGAGAATCAAAGAGCTCTGAATCTAATGAAAGCAGCTACTGGCAGGGCCTTACACTCTTGCTTCCATGATTGTAGGTCTGCTAAGGACATTCTGGATGTGCTGAAGCGAGCTCACAGGATAAATGAGGACAGTTGCATGATGGCTAACAGAAGTAATCAAAATGATAGCCAAAATGAAGAAGATGATGATGAGGAGGTAAATCCTTTCGAGAATTTTTCTTTAGATGATTGGGAGAATGCATATGCTGAGTTGCTTGAATCTCATGAACAATTAAGAAAACAATACAAGAACTTGAAAAAGAAAAGTGATCGGGGTAGTTCAAGTTCACCTTGTGAAAATTGTTCAAATATGAAGCAATCTCATGATGCCTGTTTGTCTGATATCCATATGCATAAAAATCAGAATAAAAAATTGATGAAAGAATTTGAATGTGTTAGCTCTGAATTGGCTGTTCTGAAATCTGAAAATGAATGTCTTAAGAAACAGTGTGAAAAACTCCAGCCTTAAACAATATGTTCTGATAAATTTGCTTGCAATGAATGTGCATTCTTGAAGGAATTGATTGAAGATTTAGACTCTGATGATAATATACAGAAGAACTTAATCACTTCCTTGAAGGAAGAAAATGATTCATTGCTAACTCAGAAGAAGGAAACTGATAAATTACAAGATAAGCTAATTGAAGAAAACATTTATCTGAAGGAACAAAACAAAAAGCTAATGGTTCTTAACATTGTTTTCTCTGAAAAATGGCTGACGATTGAAATAGGGAAATCTATCTTGAAAGAAAATGAAGTGAATATTGAATTCACATTGACACAGGAAAATGAGACTCTGAAGAGTCTGAATGATGAATTGCAAAATCAAATCATTTCGTGTGAAGACTACATTGTGTCTTTGGAGAGAGAAATTGAAGATCTAAGAAACTCCCTGTCAAAATTTGTTAAGGGAAGAGACAACTTGAATAAGCTCCTTGGAGCGAATGTGAATTTTCAGAAGGAGGGACTGCATTACAATCTAGTCATGAAGAAGGCTGAGAAGGCTGTTGGAGACAAATTGAGAACTATTTTTGTTAAATGTACAGAACAAGAAAAGCCTTCTACCTCATCTTCACCTCAGTACAAAAAACAGAAAGAGACTGAAAAACAGAAAACAAATAAAAAGAATTCTTCAGTGCAAGTTGATCACAGCCCTCACACACACTCACATGCATCTAGAAAGAAAATGATCTGTCACTACTGTCACAAATATGGACATCTGATGCATGAGTGTAATTTGATGAAAACGGATGACCTAGCAGCTGCACAAAATAATCAGGGTAGAAAGCATGTCTTTCGGGAAAAGAAAATTCATTGTTATAATTGTGGAAAAATAGGACATGTTGCTGCACAATGCTGGTTAGGTTCTCATAGAAAAACCTTCTCTATCTGCTCTCATTGTGGAAAACATGGCCATACAGTCAAGGACTATTGGCATGCTCAGGGAAAAATATTTTCTCAAAATATAAAATTCCCTGCAAATAGAAATGATTTTGGTAAGAATAAATCTGCTTTTAAGAGAAAGACTTCTACATGCTTTGAATGTAGAAAACCTGGCCACCGAGCTTCTGAATGCGGGTTGGCTCGAGATGGAAAACAGTATATTCATGCAAATAATAGAAATTTTCATGATAATACACACAGATTCAATGCTAACAATAATGTGCATAAAAAGAATTCAAGATCTGCTGTTTCCTGTCATTATTGTGGGCAGTTTGGGCACTCCATGAGTGAGTGTAATATAATGAAGTCTGATGACTTACATGCCCAAAGATTATGGAAAGCACCTATCAGAGGTGTTACTAACAATGTAGCACCCAAGAAGTCTTGGGTACCTAGAAACACAAAATGAGATATGTGCTTTCCAAGTATGCCTTGGGGATGAGGAATAAAAGGGGGTCAAATAAACCAAGGCATCCAAAGTTTGGTAAAACCCCAACTCTGCTGTTTAAATGCTTGCTCACCTGAATTTTTTTCCTTTAGCTGAACATCATGCTTAATATGTCAATTAAGATCTCATGCATACTTGTCCATAACTGCATCTGACATTTGCATTTTTTTTTTGATCATGCACTGGTGCATACATGAGTTTAAAGGTTGTCTGCATTTGATGCATACATATGCCAATTGTAGTTGTTTGATATTTGTTAAAATGCATAATCACTGAAAACAAATTGCATTCTAAAAAATCTGAAAAGCTGAATTGAATAAATCTGTTGCTTGGACGATGTCTCATGCTTAAAAATGTTCACCTGCACATTTGACATGCACATGTATTCACAATTGCATATAAGTAGCATATTGTCAGCTTAAGATGCATGTAGAACTGCATATGCATTGGATTGTCATGCATGACTCTTGGTATATGAATAGTGAGTTACTAAAGGGTAGATGAATTCTGTCTGGAAGTGCTTGCTATGTGTGAGGTGGTCTTTAGACCAAGTCCTCCGCCTGGTACCATAGGTCTGTGTTGCACGAAGACCAGTCTAAATGTTCATGTGATCATTGCATATATTACATGCTGTCAGCTCACTGCACTTACACTTACTGGTTAGAAGTGTCGACATCTTGAGTGCTAGCTCATGCATACATTTAGGGGGAGCATTATTCATACTCTTGAAATCACATCTGACCAATGCTTCCTGCTTCAACTGTTATCAGCCCTTTTCACTCATCCTATCCATTGCTATATGTTGAATTGGCTGCTCCTAAAAATGTTTCGGCCTTTCCTGAAAAAATTCAGAAAGATTTCTCTATGCATATCCTGGTCATAAATCTGAAAATAACTTAGAGAAGAATCTTCTATTATATAGGACTATGAATGTCTGATACTTTCAGCCAGTTGAAGTTTCATGTATGTCTTGTGTTTGCTTATGAACATATCTTGAAAATATCTGAGTTAGTCTTAATAAACTTTAACCAACATTTTCATGTTGTGTCTTTTTAAACTCTTATGAATTCTGAAAATTCTAAAATCATGATATTCCTTGATTGATATGTATGAAATTAGTATTGATTTTTAAACATCTGAGAATATGGATCATGTCTAAGGGTAAATCCTATCAGAGCAATGACTTTGGTCACTGAGAAACCATGTCCAAAGGACTGTGTCATGAGGTGCCATAGTTAACTCTGCTTAAGAATGATTGATAATCTGGCAGAGCAATGGCATGCACACTGAGAAATACATCTCACTCATCAAAGAAATGATTTGTAGTGTGTCATGAAGTGTAAATGCAATCTCTGTTCCTATGAAGCATGACAGTTAGTCCTTCCAAGTGCTTAGGGATACGGGCGTCTAAACAACGTGTATCCTCTAGTTACAAGGGTGTACTAAAACTCAAGTGCTCATGAAGAATGTTATAAAAATTGTTGCTGATCTAGTTTATCATTTGAAAAAGTGTGCAAAAGAAATATTCTATTGGAACCCTTGACAGAAACAAATATTTTCTTATGTGTTTAACTTAATTACTATTGATTGCATCTCTTAAAGGAATCTTTGAAATTGAGTGAGTAAGAAAGAAGAAGATCAAACAAGTCTTTCAATATGAAAGCAAGGTTCACTTTAATTAAAACTGATTTCAGATATGAGTACATAAAGCTTCTGAACAAGCCTTGCATACATCATATTCTGATCTGACTTGTCAATGAAGATCATTCATAAATCTCTATAATAGAAGAGTCTAAAATACCTGTTTAATCAGATTTATGAAATTGATATCCCATTGAAAACCTTTCTCATTCATTCTGAGTGCTTTCTTTCTCACAATGGACTCCATTACTTCAGACCTGACTGTTGACTTCTTTATGTCCTGAGCTTCATTCCAATCACTATCCATCTGAGGGGGAGAAGTCTTGCATGTCCATGTGGTTCAATGTTTATTCAGGAGAGTATCTTGTCAGGGGGAGTTTTTGATGACTATAACTCACATCATTGCATAATAGCTCCTTCGACAGTCAATGAACATTCCATTCTTTTTGACGTTGTCAAAGGGGGAGAACTTTTGTGAGTCATCATATGCATCAATCAACACTTACATCACATGGTGTTTTACAATGCTCACTTCTGACTGAGCTTTTCTATGGTGCATGTTCATGAACTCTGTCATATCTGTGGTGCATGTTATATGGTATTTAATAACCATCATGTCATGATGAATCTATTGTAATGACTCATAATATTGCCATCATCAAAAAGGGAAAGATTGATGTGTCCCCTGTGGTTCTGGAGTTTTGATGATGACAGATATTATGCCTCATTATGTTTACATCCTTGATGATATAATCCTGTTGCATTATGAGAAACTGTCAGAATAGGTTTAAGGATGACTCACAGGTCATGAAGTCAACCCAAGTCAAAGTCAAATCATGACATGTAAGGTTAATGCTCAGATCAGGTAATGCTCTATTAGTTCTCCTGCATACATTCAGTTCATATCTGCTATATGCATTCACTTCATCGGTCCATGTTCATTGTGCCTGAAAGTCTGTACATTCTCCGGTGTTTCATTGCATCAGTCATACAGTCTGCACTCTACATTCATGCCATAGTCTATACATTGCCTTGCCTCTCCATGCATATGCAAGTCTATACATCAATCAGCATAGTCTAGACAGAAGTGGGTCGACCCCCCTTCTAGATGGGTCAACCCCCCAGATTCGCAAGTCTGTACATTGCCCTCATGCATACACAAGCATCCTGTTTGCATTTAAGTCTGTATAGCACACACACACCCAAGTCTACACATCATTGTTGTATGCATGCTTAGTCCATACACTTGTTGACAGCAAGTATATACATTGTCACTTGCATGCATTACCTCAAGCCTATACAGCCTTTCCCTTGCAAGTCTTTACATCAGATTCGCATGTCTATACATCTCGTAAGTAAGTCAGATGGCGTCAACCCATTGAGTCCACGAGGTTGACGCAGCCTTGAAATGCCTCAGATGGCTTTGAAGATAAGGCTGGATGCGTTGACGCATGGGGTCATTGCGTCGACCCACTGAACTGACCCAGATCTAACTTCACATCAGGGTAAACTACTGCGTCGACGCTATCACGCTGTAGCATCTCTATGCATTTCTAAAGTCTATACATTCAATTGCTTTGCTGTGCTAAAGTCTGTACAGCCATTCTTTGAGATCAAGTCCATACATTGCACTGTAGCTTGCTTAGGTGAAGTCTGTACATCCACCGCTGAACCTTCCAAGTCTCTACATTGTCCTGTTGCTTTCAAGCCATTCATCAAGTCTATACATTCCCAGTCTTTACCTACATTCAGAACCCCAAGTCTATGCATTGGTAAAGTCTGCACATTGTGCTTTGAAGCTGCATCAAGTCTTGACATTGTCCTGTAGCTAGCACGAAGCCAAGTGTATACATTGTCTCGCTCACATCTTCAAGGGGTAAGTCTATACATTGGATATGGGTGTGTATCGTGAAGTCTATACACTACTTGAGTAACTCAAGCCTTTACATCAAAGTCTATACACTACTTGAGTAACTCAAGCCTTTACATCAAAGTCTATACACTTGTTAGGCTTGTTCATGCATCTTACTCCTGCAAGTCTGTACACTGAGGTCGCTTGAAGGGCTTCAAGTCTACACACTCTCACGTTGTACATACTTGCTTATTTGCTGCTTCTAAAGTCTATACACGCTGTGTTAAGAGCCTGAACTAACTAATTGCATTTCTTTGTCTCTGCTTGCAGATGAGTCAGGTTGATGAATGGGCACGTGATCCGAGGTTGGCACCTGGCGCGTGATCCGAGGTGTCCTCTGGATAAAGGGGGCACACGCCCTAGTTGCTGCTGATATATATATGTAAAGTTTCTTCATCCGCAGAAGATAAATAGAAGAGGGCTGATCGAGAGAGTGATAGAAGAAAGTGAGAGCAGCAGAGACGCAGTGAGAGCAGAAGAAGAAGAAAAAGAGCAGAGAGGCAGAGTGTGTGAGCAGAAGAAGAAGAAGAGAAAGAGAGAGAGCTCGTGAAGAAGAAGAATAAGAGATAGAGAGATAGAGAGATAGAGAGAGAGGGTTCGTGAAGAAGAAGAAAGAGGATTCATCAGAAGATCTGTTCACTGGACTTTGGATCAGATCCAATCCAATTGCTCCTGCGAGAGCTACTTTTTGCATTGCATTTTCAGCTTTCCGATTGCTGTATTTTCATTTCTTGTTTTCCTTTTATTTGATCAACTGTGCTTTCCGATTCTCTGGTTAGAGATCGGTGTACCTCTTGTGGTCTCAAGAGAAGGGAGACTTGTCTCCGGTCTGCAAGTGACAGGTTGTCACTTGTGGGTTCCCCTCCGGTTTGGAGGAAGGGAGACTCGTCTCCGGTTCTGGTCTTGTGGGCTGCAAGTCCAGGTGTTCCCTCCTGGTCTAGAGGAAGAGAGACCTAGTCTCTAGTTCCAAGTGGCTGGGAGTCACTTGGGGTGTCCCTCCAGTTGGGAGGAAGAGGGGAGGTTGTTCCCCTGGTCAAGCTATTTGGCAGCAAGTGTTTGCAGACTGAGTCTGCTGTTCTAGCGTTGCTAGTGGAAGCATCACTCCGGTTGGGAGTGAGGGGTGGACGTAGGTCTTGGTGACCGAACCACCTAAAAATCCTCTGTGCAGTGTGGTTGTGTTTTGCTCCTTGTCTTCTATCTCCTTCACAGGTTGCCTTAGCACTCTCGTTTCTATCTGTGCTGCTTCCGCTAGTTGCTTGTTTAGGAGCGCCTTATATATTTGCTCAGTGGTTTAAAAGAGAACTTAACTTGTTCTTTAGATTGTCTATTTACCTTGATAGTGTTCTAGTCTTTTATTGAGCGAAAAGTTTTTTAAGGGTGGAATTCATTCACCCCCCCTCTGAATCCATCGCATCGATCCTATCAGTCTCAAGAGAGACGTAGCCAAGATAGTTGGTCAATGTTGCACATGTGCTTCGGCCAAACAGGTGAAGCAAAACACCGGCCTTTATATCCCTCTCCCCATCCCCGACCGCCCATGGCAAGACTTAAGCATGGACTTGGTGTTAGGCCTACCCAGGACTCAAAGGAAACATGATTCGATCTTTGTGGTAGTTGACCGATTTTCTAAGATGGCCCACTTCATACCGTGCTCCAAAACCTCCGATGCCTCCCGTGTGGCCCGATTGTTCTTTGATGAGGTTGTTCACCTCCATGGCCTACCCAAGACCATAGTCTCCGATAGGGATGTCAAGTTCACTAGCTACTTTTGGAAGACTCTTTGGAACTTGATGGGTACCCTACTCAAATTCTCCACAGCCTATCACCCTCAAACTGATGGCCAAACTGAAGTTGTGAATTGGAGTCTAGGGAACCTCCTTAGGTGTCTTGTTGAGGTTCGTCCGGGGAATTGGGATCTCATTTTACCTCAGGCTAAATTTGCATATAACAACTCTATCAATAAGTCTATAGGGATGAGTACGTTTGAAGCTGTGCATGGGTACAAGCCAAGGAAACCTTCAGATCTCATTCCCTTTTCCCAACATGCTAGAGTGTCTATTTCAGCTGAGTCATTTGCCCAACACATTAGAGAATTGCATGAAGAAATCCACAAGTACATTAGCATGAAGAATGAGACTTATAAAAGTCAGGCCGACTCTCATCGACGTCACCAAGAATTCCACGTGGGTGACTTTGTGATGGTAAGCACGGAGAGGCTCTCCCCAGGAGCCATCTCAAAATTAAGGCCTCGTGGGGCTGTTCCCTTCCAGGTTCTGAGGCGCATTGGCACTAATGCCTATGAGTTAGATCTCCTTGAGGAATATGGAGTGAGCCCCACATTTAATGTGGCCGACCTAGTGCCATATAAGGGTCCCACGGTGGTACCCAGTGAGGATATTGAGCCCATTCCCCCCATTGAGAGAGCACCCACCCGTGAGAAGAGTCCACCAGCCAAGAGAGCCCAGTGTGAGCGAGTTGAGCGAATATTGGATGAACAGGTCACTACCACCAGGAGCAAGGTATACGAGCGCTATCTCATCAGGTGGAAGGATCGGCCTCCTTCGAAAGATTCGTGGGTGAGTCGGGAAGACCTCCAGCAGCTGGATCCCGACCTTCTAGAGCAGTATCACAGCAGGATGGACCCCTACTCAACGGAGTCGAGCTCTTCGCAGCCTAGGGTATTTGATGGAGGCATCATCCATAATTTCCTCTGGCTCGGGTCATCTTCACACTCCGGAGTTGTTTGAGCTCGGGCATCTTTCCATGTGGGCCCAATTATCCATTTTGAGCTTTCTATTTGAGTCATTTGATGTATTTTCCCTTTTATTTGAGTCATGTCCCTAGTTCTTTTATTTATTCCCCTAAGTTTGAGTGTCATTAGGTTGTTTAGATTGCTATTGGGCCCAATTCATTGGGCTAGGCTCAAGGGCGCCCCTTACCGCTTGGTTATTTGTCATTGTATTTTGAGTCAGGGACTTTTTGTAAAATGTGGATTGTCTATATATAGGACCCCATTTACCCCATTTCAAGTTAATGAAAATTGTCATTTTAAGAGTTCAAAATTCAAATCATAGTGGAGAGATTCCATGTGAGAAGGTGTGAAACCTAGGGTGAGAAACCCACTTCAATTCCCCCCCCCCTCTCTCTTTCTCTATCTCTCTATGGGGTTCGCCCCCTTCTCTCTCTCCTCACCTCCCCAACCACTTTCTCTCTCCTTCCCCCTCCATTAAGGCCTTTCCAACTCCCCACAACCCTCCTCTTTACTCTACCCCACCCCCAAGATAGTCTCCACCTATCCCCACTCCACCCTCCAACCACCAACCACCCACTACCACTTCCCAACACAATCTCTTCCCTTCCCCACACAATCTCCCAACCCCCAAGGTGAGTTTGAATCTTTCCCTCCACTCCTCCCTCCCCCTTTCCATGCCCTAGGCTGCCCCCAACAAGGGGCCATCAGATCTGGTCGCCCCCCACTCTCCCCCTCCATCAACTTGTTCTTCCTCCACCTCCCCTTCCCACCTCCACCTAGTGCAGTGAACCAGCAGCCTCCCTGCCCCTCCCCTCCCCAAACCCTTCAAGCTCCACCATACATCTCATTCCATACCTCCCCCACATCCCCTCCCACCATTCCACCACCTCCCTTCACCAATTAGCACCATCACTATCCCATCATAAGTCAACTTGGAGCTACAACGAAGGTTCTGTTCGTAGCTGAGGATTTGCAAAAGATCAGCAACTTGCAGAGGCGACCCCGACATCTTCCAAGCATCCCTGGAGGCTCAAGTGATACCGTCGGAAGCATCTCCCTGTCTTCTTCGCGACGGTGGTGGTCTCGTCCCGTTCTGAGTTTGTGGCTGCCTGGGGGAGTCGATATCCCCAGACTGCGCATCTGCTTCCTGACAGTCAACTTGAAGCGAGTTGCAGAGGCTCCCACGGTCAACTTCATGAAGCTCTGAAGGCGGGCCTTGTCTGAGAGTTTCTACACCGAGTCTACTTCCAGTATCAAGAAGAGGAACCCCGTTCGGCATCCGGAGCTGTGATTTCTCATTTTCTCCCCCTGGTGCGCCATTCTATCCCCTCTAGGACTGAACCGATCCCTGTCCACTGTTCGGGCTCTCTCAATCTGCTCCAACATTATCTGGAATTGTCGTGGGTCTCTTCTCTAAGAGGACTCGACAACGATTCCAGCGACTCCATCCACGCTTGATTCAGAGATCGAAAGTGCTCGTGGCGGCTTCTTCTTTCAGCTGGTGTGGTACCGTAGCAGTCCAGACCAGAACTCAGGGTCCCTATTCGCAGCCCTTCCCCGACCAGCACCTTCAACCTGGAAATTCCACAAAAATTGGACGTCAACCTGATCCAACCCCAAAGATTTTCCCACTGGTCTCATCGATAACAAAATATGGTAGTGGCCGCAGCAGCGTCATCTTCAACTGTCTGTCCCCTATTCCGAAGAGCGGGCAGAACCGGCGTCGTCCATCCGTTCGGCTTCTATTTCAGTTTTTCCCCTCCCCGCCTGGCCGACTTAAAGCCCCTCCCTGCGGGAGGTAGTGTTTGAATGTATGAGTGTCTCCCCCTCCCCTTGTTCCACCCCCTTGCATGGGGAGTAGTGTTGTAAATCTTTAAAATAGGGTCAAGCTACTCCGGCGCAATGTGTGGGGAACCACGCTTCCCCGCTCGCCCATGTCTCTGAGCGGGACCGGTTTCTTCAAGCCGGTCGAGTAAGTGTTCTAACCTTGCTTCCCTTAGTGCTTGTCCTTTCAATATTAGCTCATAGCTCCGCTGGCCGTGAGAGTGAGTGCTCGGTCCCTCAAGCTCCGTTGCTTTGAGTGACCACTGTGGGGAAGAGTGTAACCGGTGCCCTCGGCACAACGTCGGCTCCATTAAATTGGGCCTCCATACCCTTGGGAACAAACCTTGGCCTTGCTGGCCCTCTACCAGCAAGGGCCCAGCCCTCACATCCTCCACTTGGCATTGCCAAGTGTTACCCCGGGTTTGGGTGAGTGTCGGGTGAGCGGTCGCCAATTTCGGTCCGTTACTATTGTGAATTGTGCTTGCTTGTTAAAGTCCAAGGGCGTGTCACATCGGAACCTAAGTGGGTGTTTCCGTTATATTATGCAAATGGATGAAATTTTATTTTCTCATTGACTTCTGGGATGCGTAGCTAACAAGTGTTTGAGCTCTCTAGGAGTCCAGATTGTAGGCTGTGGTTTTCGCCTTGGTGATTATTAGTTTAAAATCCCTCCTGGCATTGTGAGAGTGTGAGAAATATCATTCTGCCATTTATCATCCTTACTACAATCCTTACTATTGTATATTCCTAGATGGTTGTTCTTAGAAACTAGAATGCATTGTAGGCTTGCAAAAAAAATTTGACCCTTATCCCAATAACAAGCATAGCTAATTATCCTTTTTCTTTGTTTTATAACCACAGGGTTTATATCCTAGATACATCATAATTTTTGAGCCGGTTCCTTTGAGAAAATTAATGAAATGGAGAAAGATGTTTTGATGGTGGGGATTGAAGAAAATAATAAGGTTTGGAGTACCACTTTTGGCCGGTCCATATCTAGTGTTGTGCATGATCCTTGAAGTGGAGAGACGTCTGTTTATTTATACCATCTATGATCACCAATGGGTCAAGAGTAGAATTCCTTGTTATTAGCCTCTGCACTCGTGATGGGCCTTAGCTTGCATATTTGTTTCGCACTTGATTTTTGGGTTATTGTCCTCAAGAAAGAAACCCATCCATTTTTTAGTGTGCCGTTTGAGTTTGTACCTTGATATTTAAATGGGGTATATTCTTTCTATGATTTGTGTATTTAATGAATTATGGTGCTAACCTCTTCCCAAGAAACTTCAAATCCTAATAAATTACTTACCATTTTTTCCCAATATCTCAAACCTCTTATGCTTCCACTTAGGTTCCTGGGGGAAATATGTGAGATTCTTTTCTAGTAAATGGTGTTGCATTCAAAAAGATATTTCCTTATGCTAGATTTGAGCAGCAACCAAAGAAATTTCACAACCCCAAGATTCTTTTGTTGAATATTGAATTGGAGTTAAAGTAGGAGAAAGAAAATGCGGAAATCAGGTATAGTCGATTCTTCTTCTCATTTGAATAACCTATTCAATATCCTTTTCCTATTCTTAGGTTTTTCTTCCTTTTCTCAGATTATCAGATCCTGCAGAATATCAGTCAATTGTCGACGTTGAATGGAATATCATCTACGACAAACTCGACAAATGCGTCCAATGTGGAGCCAAAATTGTACTATCACGGTTGGCAATTGGTGACCTTGTGACACAGGTATGTTCTCTCCACCTCTGAAAACCCACTCTCCACCTTTTATTTTTATGCTTCTTTTTCTGGATTTGATCCATATATAATCTCTATATTCCTTGTGAGCGCAGGGTCTCGATGTTCAGCTCCAAGTGCTGATAGTAAGCTGCATGAACAGTGTCTCTTATTCTACTTATGGAACATATATTCATGAATAAATTTGGTGCTTCTTTTGCGGCAATGCCACTCGTTTTGTTTGTTTTCCTTGCTCTTTTAGTTCTGTCATTTATAAAAGATCACCCGTGAGGGTTGATCTATTCATCATTTTTTGACCAGACTATTTAAGTCAACTTTGAGATATCGTTTCCTTTTGTGAGCTGCAAATAAGCCTTTAATGCCATGTAGATCTTGTCTTGCCACTTGCCCGCATATCTGCAAAGCTTGTAGTTATTCCTTTTCCATTAATGTATTAATTTGTAGGGATGCTTTATGGAGTTGAGAAATTGCAACATTTGTTTAACAGTGTTTTGTATGCCTTTGTTTATCTTCCCTAAATTTCCAATCATGTGATGCTTAAGTTTTCATTTATGTTGTCTTTGATAGGTTCTTGGATCGTGTGAACTTTTTGAAGAAAAGCAAGTAGGGAATGAAAGATTAACATATTTAGCGGTTGCCCCTCTGGTCATACGGCCACCATTGTTCTCCGTGGTGGAGCAGATCAGGTTTTTCATACTGATTGCTTTGTTGTCGATATTGATTTTTGATCAAGGAATTTATTTTTTATTCTATTTTTTTCATAGTTCATTGAAGAAGCTGAGCGTAGTCTACATGATGCTATTATGATAGTGAGAAGAGCACTGAAGAACTCCACTATTGTATCTGGAGGTGGTGCAATAGATGTAGGTTTCTTATTTTCACCCATTTGTGATGCTGTGCTTTGTTTATAGAGACAAAGTTAATCATGCTAAAATATATATATATTTTAATGTCAGATGGAGAAAAGCAGATACCTTAGATAGCAAGAACGGACAATAGCTGGGAAGTCTCAACTATTTATAAATTCCTATGCTAAAGCACTTGAGGTAAGATTGTGGTTGCCCTGTCAGGTGTTTTGATAAGGTTGGTATATTCTCTGAGTAATGCTAGGAAGTGTGGTACTATGCTTCCTCCTGTTGTCTGATCTCACGATCAAATGGCAGAATTTAAACCATCAAACTCAAGTGTTTCAATGCCAAATTAAAGAACACAGGACTGATGAATCTGCAATTTTCATTTTGAAAATGGTGCTATCACACCATTCACATCTGCCCTTCTTCTGAACATCTCAAGTCTTTGTTAGGTTAGAAATGAGCTCAAGCAATTGCACAATTAATTTCCTTCTTTCCCTTTCATTTTTGTTCTAGATGGATGATATTGGGTGGCCCAAATTTACTGCTACAGGTTATGGACTAAGCATATTTTTGAAAAATTTGTAGGTACCCATACATGGCTGTTGTTCTCAATTCCAGTCATGGGCTTTATATTCGCAGGTTCAGTTCTATGCAGCTATGAAGGATGAACTAGAGCACATAAAATTCTTTGAATAATGTTCCTGATTTAGTTAGTCCTCCCAGAGAATGCATACTCGCTTCTCTTGTGCTGATCGAATGGACTAAAGCCTCATAAGGGTCATACCCATGGAAAGAGGCATTTCCAACCAGACCAGAAGCTTTGTGGGGTAATCATCCTCAATAGGATATTTATTCATGAAGTATGAAAAGATGTCAGAAACTAGCGTAGGTGAGTAGAGTCTGCCTCTGTCAAATAGTTGTAAGCCCGAAAAGCCAAGTTGCTGAACTACTTTACAAACACTTGATTTGCTCCTTGAGTCAATTATGTCACCCAAGGGAGATCTCAGAATAAAATTAACAGTTGGAATTCTGACCCTCTTGAGCTCATTGTCAACTTTGAGAATCGATAAGCTCGTTGTATGTTTCCCTTAATTGATGCAGCAAAGGAGAAATATCTTCAACACTTCCCCTTTTATAATTCTTATCGCCTTTTAGGACGTTAAAAGTCATCAGACTGATGCTCTGACATTGTTGATGGCAAAGTGTCCCTCTCAAAATCTAGTAGCATAATCCCACTCTGCAGAATTAAATGCATTTCTCTAGGGCAGTCCGGGGGACGGGGTAGTGTATTTTGCAAAATATTCATAGGATATGGCATCTTCATATTCAGCAGCAATGAATCTTGTCCCAAGGTTGTTTGCAGCATTTCCTATTCCCCTTTCTTGTTCTCCCTTTTTTTATCTTTAGCTTTGAGGTTTTCTTTATTTGATTCCTGCCTTCAAATCTCATCTCTGCCATTCTCTGTATGAGTTAATCCACCTTTATCTTGTTTTTTTTTTTGCATAGATCATCAGGATTCTTGCTGGATGGTCCAGAAGAGGGGCAGTAGGCCCTTAATTGGCTTTCTTATCCCCTTTTCCCTTACCTTGTCTTATTGCTTGTTCTGTGTTTTTTTTTGTTTTGAGGGGCATTAAATATTCAAGGGCAGCATACATGCAGGTATTACAAAATTGATGTGAGGATGTTTACTCCTTGCTTCCTCTTCTCACTATTTCTATCAATTCTCTATTATTAGTGTTTTTCTAAAATTATATTGAGCACTGCACACTTTTTCCCTTCTTGCTGTCCATAAGCTTGCAATGGTGAATTCCCTTTTTTGCTCAATGCTCGGTCCATTTGTCAGTATCATTATTCCTTTCCCTTCTTAGTCTTAGAGCGGCAAATGTTCAAAGGATAGAACACATACAAATGCAATCGGGCAGAAGTTTCAGTCTTAAACTGGAAGCCTAGGAGTTTGAATTCATCATTTCATTCTGTCACATTCAATCTGGTTTTAGCATATTTCAAACTGTATTCATCATTTCATTCTGTCACATTCAATCTGCATGCATATCAGAACTTGCATAAGAGGGCGAATGCCATGTTTAAATCTAAAAAGTGAGTAGAAATGGAGATATGCCCAGGTTCACGCAGTCTCAGTGAAAGAATATGATGCAATTCAATTTGCATATGTATTTTATGTTTGACCGGTAGGTCTTTTTACCAGTGTTGCATCATCATTGGACAAAGTATATATGGATTCCTTGTGAAGTAGAAATTTGTATATTTCTTCCTGTCTCTTTTTGGGGTGGGTGGGTGATTCTGTGTTTGTCTCATATTGGTTTAGACACTTGATGGCTATGCAGTCTTTATGCTTATGAATACCGATTAGGATCATATTGATAGAAAAACAAATGTGTTACATCCATCATGCTTTTGTCCTCAATAATATACATGTTTTTATCTTTCCTATAACTGTGATTATTGTAATGTTGTAAAAGTTACAGAGTTTATATAGTTTCATCGATTGGAATCATGATACGTGCTTGGCTTGAAATCTCCTGATGGAAGGGGGTTCTTTCATTAGTTTGTGGAATTTTTAATTTGAAGATCATGTGTTTGTCAACGCCATGTATATCCTTGGGTTGTTAATACTAGATGAAAAATGATGTTAATTTGAAGATCATGTGTTTATAACACACATCTATTTAAATCTTGGATGAAAAGCTAATTCGGTTGTTGTCTAGCTATGAAAAATAAATATCTGATTAATACTTTGTTGGTGTGTCCTCCACTGGATATATAACTTGCTAATCTTGTTTTCAACTCCTTGAGCATGCAGTGAGATGGACTTGCTTTCCATGCCAAGCAATTGTGAGTGGTTGGGGCTAGTTTAGTGGCCTTTGTTCCTTCTTTGTAGTAAGGTCAGCCTTCTTGCTCTTTTACATGCCTACATTTGCAACATCAATTCTCTAGCTTATGCTTACTACTTTTGACATTGTCAGATATTTTTGGCAATAGAATTGGATTTTAACTGCAAGGACGCACAGGCTGACCTATGGAACCAAATTTCTAAGGATGAATATGTAGCATTTGCTATTAAGGACTGCTATTATAATGCTGAAAAGATATTACACTCTGTAGTTGATGGTGAAGGAAGACTATGGTACATATTTGGGAAAATTTTGCAAGATTTATTTTTTCTTTCATGCAATGCAGTTTCATTTTGTCATGGGAACTTTTTTGATAGTAGAAAATTTATGCTGTGGAGGTGTAATATGATAGTGGTGTTTCAAAGGGCGTGTATGATCTATGTTGATATTCATGTGTTGAATGTGACTTTTTATGTTAATATTGATTTGTTGATTGTGAGTTTTTATGTTAATAGTTATGTGTTCAATGTGAGATTCATGTAGGAAACATTATATGAATGTATATAGGTGTAATATGATTGCACAATGAGTATATAAAAAAATAAAAGAACAATATACCTACGTTTTTTAAAAATGAGACTAGCGCTTTTTCCTACGTTTTAAAGAGAATGACGCTAATAATTTTTTATACATTTCTTTCACTACGTGGCTAAAAGTAATACCTATGTTTTTAGAAACGTAGGTACAGGCTCTTATATGCGTATGTATACATATTTTTAACCTACGCTTCTGTTGGACTATTCCTACGCTTTTAAAGCGTAGGTATAGGTCGATATCTACCTACGCTTTTTATTAGACTATTCCTATGCTTTGATAGCGTAGGGATAGGTGGAACTATACCTACGTTTCTAACCTATAGTCACGTGAGCAAGCGCCACGTTTTGAAAGCGTGGCAAGCAAACGTGGCTAAAGGCTTTACCTACATTTTTTAGACCTATACCTACGTTTTTTGAATGTAGGTAAAGGCCAATTTTCTTGTAGTGACGGGCACTTGTGTTTAACTGGTTTGATACTATATAAGAGCAACACGGGCTTTACAAATGGGCCGAAGAGGCCGAACTATAATGGGCGCAAGCCGCGGGACAATTTCTACGCCCGAGTCGGCTCCCGGGTCAATGCGTAACAAGGTGGATATCCGCGTGTTTTACAGAGGCTCTTCATGAGGTGATTGAGACAAAACCGACTGCCTAGGTGGCAGGGGCGATCGTGGGCTAGCGCCTGACGGAGGTCAGACGCGGCTCAAGGTGAGTGGTCGGGTTCGGGCCTCAGAAGGCGAATGTCGTCATGCTGGGGAGTCGAGGCCGGCCCCAGGAATATTACTCCCGGGCCAGGGTCCGACTAACTCGAGTCATCGGTCAGAGCGATCGACGGCCAGCTCGGGGCGAGCAGGAGGCACCCTGTTTCGTGTCAAAAGAGGGTGCGGCATCATGGCATATGCGTAGCCACCATGGGTTGTCATACGCGGGCGGACCCAGAATACGGGTGTGTTTGTCGTTGTCATAACGTCTTATGTGCGACGGGAGTGGACATGTGTGCGATGGCTAGACGTCGCGTGAGGGGAGTACGTGTGACATACCCTCGGCGTGTATAAGCCAACCAACAGGCCACCCGCGTGCGTACTTAGCTCCTCGCGTCCCTGACCCTTGCTGGATGCCTGCGGAGGAACTCCGAGGGTGCAGTAGTTAGGTCACAGGTTGTCTTGTTGCTATCTATTCTTTCATATGCCTTGGTAAGGGGTGGAATTTATATGAAGTTGAAGGGGCAGGGGGAGGGTTTAGGCGGACCAAGTTGGGGTCCAACTTGGTCCAGGTAAACCCTCAAAACACACATTTTTTTGTTACAGAGTGGGGGAGGGAGGGTTTAGGTGGACCAGCCCAAGGGGCTGGTTTGGTCTGCCTAAACCCCTCCCCTAGGGGGGTTTAGGCAGACCAGCCCAATGGGCTGGTCTGGTCTGCCTAAACCGTCCAAGGAGGGATTTTTTTTGTTAAAAAATCTTTTTTGTTTATTTTGGAATGGGTTTGGGCGGACGAGCCTGGGCCTCCAAGCTGGTCTACCTAAACCCCATGGGGGTTGGCACGACCGGGGGCTGGGCTGGGTTTTTTTGCAAAAAAAACTTTTTTTTAATTTCCTCAGGGAATTAGGCGGACTAGCCTGAGGGGGCAGGCTGGTCCGCCTAAACCCCCCCTGGGGGGTTTAGGCAGAGCAGGGTAGAGAGAGAGAGGGGGTGACCCCACCCTTATAAAATTTGGATTTTTACCCTATTTTGTCCTAATTTGACCAAGTGGAGGAGGATAAAGGATACTGGAAGGATATTGGCCGCTGGAGGATACTGGTTGACAGGTCGCGTGTGTGCAAGGAACACGAGTGTTGATGTGGGACTTGCCCGATCCCGAGCTCCGGGTTCTTCATCGTCAAATCCTTCCACGCACGGGTATGGTGAACGAATCCTTGCATGAACCTTGCACGAGACTGAAACCTTGCATGGAACTGGGGTCGGGGAAGGCCGTGGGGCCTTTGGACTGGGAGGAGGGTGCGCTCCCCAAGGGAGGGGTTCGCCCTCCCGAGGTGCGGCTGTGCCCAGGGCAAACTCCCCACAGGCGAGTCGCGGCCCCGAGGGATGGCCCTGGGGGGTCTTCTTCTATTGTCTGGGGGGTGTCCTTTGAAGGACGAAGGGTCCAGGTATGCTGGGATTAGTCCATGGGGGCTGTTGTTGTGGAGTCGTGGTTGCCGCTCGCAAGGTGTTCGGGTAAATGCTCGACATACCCTGGGTTGCCGAACGGCCTGAATAACTGGCTGAGTGACCTTGAAATGGGCCTTGTGCTGATAACATAAGCTCGCTGGAGCTACGAGGAGGTACTTTGGGCACGTGGGCCCGATCTCGAGGTGTGTGCCGCGTTACACGGCTAGTTGCCAGGGTAGCCTCGGGTGAGCCCGAGAGCTAACGATAAACCGCTCGTTGTCGGATGTCTGAGGGTCGGGGGTGGTCCCGACTTACTAGAGGGTCATTGTAGGACCTGACTAGCGTGCTGGAGCCGTGGGTCGGCCCATGGTTTATTGTAGAAGGGCTGGGACATATGCGCCCAAAATGTGTTCGGGGAGATGCCCGACACCCGTGTGTGAGCTGTATACACGTGCCGCGGGCCTCCGAAGCCTGTGGTTGACTTAGTTAAGTCTCCCTTTGACCTTGGAGGGTTGGAAGAAGGCATCTTGGGCGTGTCCCCGGCCTTGTTGCTGTGTGCCGTGTGGCATGGCTTGTTGGTAGGGCGCCCCCGTGTTGGCCCGGGTGGCCGTGTAGAATGTGGGAAAAACCCGCTACCGAATGATCGGGGGTAATCCCAACCAATTATTGATGTCATCGTATGTCACGGCTAACTGGTTGGGACCCTTGATAGGGCCGAGCAAGTTGTAGGAAAGGTTGGGTAGTCCATGCCTTAAAGGTGTTCGGGGAAATTCTCAAACCCTTATCGTTTAATATTTTGCTGGGAAATTATTTGGGTACAACAAATGCCCCCCATGGGTCGTGCATCGGAGGCAGAGATGAGGGCGTACGGCCCGTGAACTTCTCATTCTGGGTTGTTGTGGTTGTATTTTGACACTTCATATGTCTTTGTTTTGTTGCATTACATATATTGCCTTTCTGGTGTGCTGATTGTTTTTGTGTGCTCCATCTTGTAGCTATGGCACGATTTGGCAGAGACGAGCGGGTCCCCAGGCGTGCGGCCTGAGAGGAGGACCACTAGGTGAGGAGGACTGAGCGGCATATGCCTCCCTTGGGCCCACCGATCATCACTGCAGCTTGCATGGAGTAGCTTGACTCGGGGCACACAGTGATAGCTGAGGGCCCCGTCGGAGAGCGGACGAGCGGAGTCGGCGCTGTAGAGTTGGCCCGGATCTCAGAGGCGGGCGGGATCTTCACCTACGACCGCAGCGGAGGCTACCCGGTGGAATTCCCCCTAGACCGCCATTTGTTCGAGTTTATCAGAAGTTTCGTCCCACCAGGCATGGAGGAGGGGGATTCCCGAGTTGCTGGAGCACATCGCCGACTGGAGCGGGTGATTTTAGTAGGCAGGGACAGCCTGCGCGGGATCATCATTTGTGGTTTCTCGAGCTTTTTTCGAGAGTACTGGAGGCTGTGTCAGTTTCCCAGTGTCGAGTGCTTGGGTTTCTTTAGCAGGGTGGGCCAGTTTGGGGTCTGCGTTGGGGTGATGGGTCCCGCTTCCTAGGATTTGCACGGACACCACCGAGCAGAGACAGAGGGTACTACAGAGTTGGTGTTGGAGCTGTCAGGGCTGCAACATGTTGGGGAGGGCTATAATGACCACAGCCTCCTGTTTGGGGTTTTGCGACAGACTGCTATTAGCTGGTACGGTCACTGGGCGGTGATTCCTTCACACAGATACCGCTAAGGAGCTATTGAGTGGCTGATGGGGATGGTGCACCACTACAGAGTGCTGCTGGACCGGGCCGATATTAGATATGATGTGACTAAGGCTTTGTACGGGTACCCCTGCTACACGGGGCTTCTGCAGGCGTTGGCAGAGCGCTTCAACCGTCGATGGAACACAGTGGCGACGACTGAGGGAGAGACGTCACTTGACTTGTGGTCTCTGTTTCGGATTTCTGGGCTGTCGATCAGCGACGAGCGATACGAGGAGGTAGTGCTGGATGACCTCCACCGTAGTCACACCGATGGGCATGGACGATACTGGGTTCCTTACAGCTACCAGTATTTGTTGAAGACCTGGAGGGATTTAGCCCTAGCCGGGAGAGAGAGAGCTGCACAGACTCCCAGGGTGCCGTTCAATGAGTGGATCAGCCACTTCTACAATGGGCCCTTTTGCTTCTACCAGGAGTTTGCGAGGGACCAGACTCCATGGGAGGAATACACCGAGGTGGAGCTACAGTTCCGGACGTACACACGGTACATCTACGCACCACAAGAAGGGTGGAACCCCCATGAGCTATCGGACGTGACGCACCTAGCGGCGTTCTTGGCTTACTGGCTGGCGACGTTCGTGGTCCCGCATGGGGAGGACGGCCTGCTGAGGGTGGAGTTGCTCTGGCCTACGTGCCTGTTGGCGGAGGGACGGAGGCTGGCTTTAGGTCTGGTGGCACTGGCCAATATCTATCAGGGGTTGGGAGTGCTGGCGGCGCATCCGGTGCCACGTGAGAGCAGTATGCTTTTGCCAACCCACTACCTCTGTGTGTGGGCCGGTCTAATGTTTTCGGGGTTGGTGACTCGAGGATCAGTGACGAACCAGGTGGCTCCCCTGCAATTCAGCTTCACTGGACAGCCTGACGGAGACGCAGTCGTGCAGTTGGAGGGGGCCCGGAGAGTCCTATCCTACCTGCTCAGTAGGGGTGAGGAAGGACTTCCTTTTGACGGTGCCACGAGGGACTCCCATCTGATCTTAGTGCCTTCGAGTAGCGAGGTGGCCTGCACCCTTCCCTATCAGTAGGAGTCGGATGCAGCGTTATACATGGAGTGGGTGATGGGCACCCGACCGACGGTACTGGCGCTACACCGGTCTGTGATGAACTTCCTGGAGCCATACTACCCGCACCGGTTCGCCCGGAACTTCGGGTATGATCAGGGGATCCCACCGAACCAGGAGTTTCCTTTAGCGGGCCAACAGTACAGAGGCCGAGACACCCACTTGCTGGCTGCAGCGTGGTGGGACTTCTACTATCATTGGGAGCTGGTGCGACTATCGATGCCTGGGCTAGGATGCATGGAACGGTTCGACGTCCATTATGCTAGGTGGTGATTTAAGCACAGCCACTTGTATCGGCAGAAGGCCACGGCGATCCGGAAGGCCGAGGAGGACCGTCTTCTGAGGGAGGATCTACCTCCTATTTCGCTAGATGATGAGCATATGAGTACTCGCTTCTCCCGGATTCGCTGGAAGGTGGAGCGGCTAGCACAGCAGGCGCCCCGGGGCGGCCGGGGCTCATTATCCGTGGGATGAGGTGCTAGCAGGGTGCTAAAGCCCCCTTAGACAGGTGCGGTTGGCGCCTACAGATACTGGAGCTAGGGTGTCCCGATCAAGGGCGCCGAGGACTTGGTGGGCCAAATTCATGGCCGACTGTGGCTTTGGGAAGAAGGACTTACTGGACCGGGTGCTTCTTCTGGGGAGCTTTGCGGACACAGCGGTCGATGACTGGAGACGCCACATCTCCCATGCGGTCGGGTCTGTCGGGCCCGTGGAGTTTGTGTCCCACATCGAGTGTGCTTACACCCTGAGGGACGTGAAGGAGGCAGTCGCGAAGGCCGCGCGAGCTGTGGGCTTGAAGCCGGAGCAGCTAGTTCCCCTGTCGTTGACTCCCTTTCTGGCCTTAGGTGAGACTCTTCTTCAGTAGGTTGCCTCTAGTCTATTGTTTCGTGGGATATATGACCAAGACAACTTGTGTGGCTGTGTTTGCTGACAGGCTCTACGGTGGACGGGGATCATCCCTCCACAGAGACATCTTCTGGGAGTGGGAACGGGGTCCTTCAGCCAAGGTCGAAGCACCCTCGGGTAGAGACCGAAGCAGTGGAAGCCGGCGAGTCCTCTCGGGGACCCGAGGTCGGTGAGCATATCGAGGCAGAGCCGGCTCTAAGTAAGCACTACATTCACCTACTTGCTTCTTATTGGTTTAGCCTTTATGATTGGCTAATCTTGTGCTATTGGGTTTGTTTCTTGTAGCTCCACTGGAGGCCGGGGAGGATATGGTCTTCTCGCCATCCCAAGAGGTCGACCAGTTACCTGACGACGGGGTCAAACATGAGATAGATATGGAGGGGTTCCTTCGTCTGATGGATGAGGTTGCTCCCAACATCGAGACTTTCCCTGACTTTGAGTCATGGAAGGCTCCGGAAGACGCCCAGCCAGGTAGGGACTTCCGGGACTGGGCATACTCTATTTATGGCTGCCTTTGGTTCTGGAGGCTAAAATAGTCGCCGGTGTCGTGCAGAGGTGGCTGAGATATCAGGGGCCGCGGCCCCTTCTGAGGTACAGGGTGAGGTGCCCCTGTCGGCTGGAGGGCAGGAGCCAGTGTAGACACCCGTTTTTGGTCGATAAGTCGAGTAATTTCTTTGTTCTGCCAGTTAATGCCCCAATTGATCTCTAATTGGTTGATTTTCTGGGATATTTTCTCTCTATTCTCGGCCCTGCAATTCGAATTCCATACTTTGGATCTCGTCTCGAATTTGGCATCCTCGCGCTATTCACTCATATCACTTTCATAACGCGTTATGGGATTAATTGAACGCCCATTTAAACAGTCGCTATTTCTTGATATTAGATCTTTGCAGCATCCACTTTGGTTGCTATTCTTACTTAATACTTGATTGAACGGCTGACCAATGGGTGTTTATTCCTTTTCCAATCATTTAGCTGGTCAATCCTTGTCGCGCTATATCGTCATAGCGCGTTCATTAAGAACGCGCCATATCCTCCTAGCGCGTTCTCAGATAGAAACCCAGTCCGACCCGGACTTCCCCTTTTTGATTTGGGTCCTTATTGTGGTAAGTTTCCAATCATATTTCATCCAAAGGAAGGTTCCTAACTCTATTAGGAGTCTTTTGCCCTCATTAATCGGTAGGATTACCTTGATTTGAGCCGCCAAATCATTAAATTGGATCGGACTCCGACATAGGGTTCGTTCTTGATTCTCCTCCTATAAATTGGACCCTTGGCCGTCATTCTAAAAGGATACAACTTTGAGATCTTGACCATGAGGAGGCTGTTCTTCGTTCCAAATCAACAATTCCTCACTCCTTCCACATCCAAGGGAGTATTATAGGGCTTATTGTGTTCTTCCTCGTTCTTATTTTTCTCCCCAATTCGTTCCTTTTAATCTTCACATCACATTGCATATTGTTTTCAAAATAACTCCTTTTACAAAATACACGCATTCACACACACCAAACCTATTTTTGGCCCTTCCATAGGGGTTTAAAAACCACCAAACCCCCAGGTAATCTAGCCCCCTTTTATATGCTTTTGATTAAGAATAGGGATAGATTCTACATTAATCACGATCTAATGGGTCTTTTATTTGTTGTTTAAAATTATTTTGCAAGCACTAGAAGAAGGACACGTGAAGCCCTTGCACCTTGGCCGGCCTTGGAGCAAGGAAGGAAGGAACCCCAATTAATCTCGCTCTCTGTCTAATATCACGCCACACAAACATAGCGCTATCTTGAGAAGGCGCTAGCCCGATATAGCGCGTTAATGCCCAGGCCACCTTTTGGCCCCCCTTTGAATTTCTGAGGTATGTAACATGCCCTTGTTTGGCATGTTATTAGCCTCAGTGGCGATCACAGATTTTTATTATTACATGTAACCCCCCCTTTTATCATTGTTTTAGTTCCATCTTATCAATTCATCACTTATTCAAGTCATCAATTTGGGGGTAGGTCTAATTTCTGATCTACATCTTTTGGCGATCACGGTGGGACACTTTGTGCCACCACGTTCGTTCTTTTGGTTGCCTACTTGTCAATCCATCAAAGTGTGTGTGATTATTTATTTTGTGGGGTTTTCCCCTTCTGTCTTTAGTCGGGCTATATGTCCATAGCGCATTCTATTAGATCGCGCTGTTTACCTATAGCGCGTTCATCACCCGAGCGCTTTTTGTTCACATTATTTGTCGGGGTTCTGATTATCATCTTCTCTGGTTCCATCTTGTATATATGTATTCATCTTTTCCTATGTTTTCTTGTTATTTGCTAGTCTTAGTTTAGATATTCTTACATTGCATAGCATCATAACATCGTTGGTTTGGGAGACCTCCTCTCTCTACACTGCTAGGATTCCTATCATTTCTTGGAATTAGAAGGACCCTCTATTGAGCATTCCGTCTCTTTGGATCAAAAATTCTTCTTCCAAGGCCTCCGTAAGTCCCCGCACCCATGGATTCCCTCACGGATGCCGGGCCAGTTGTACCTTCAAGTTCCCCGAGTTTAGTTAGCCTATGCGTGGTGAGAGTTGACCTAGTTGGCACCAGAGTTAAACCACATTGAAAACTAGGTTCTTACCTTGAGTGAATTACTTAAATTTATCAAACAAAAAAAAATATTCAGTCACATTAAGGTGCATATAGAAGCAAAAGGAACAACATTCATTATTTGATATCTTTGCTTATTGAGTGGAATCGTTTGTGGACTTGCATAGTGTTCTGCTGTGATTAATAAGTCAACATGTCTAATAACTTTTATTACCAAGAGGATAATCAACCAAGCACATCCTATATTCCTCAATCTCATTGCTCTTATCACAACACTTCCAAGGGACCGCGTCCTAACTCTTATGGTATTGCCCGACCTATGGGTAATTTCCAATCTCATGATCCCTCGCATTCCCTAGACACCACTACTCCCTCGGGACTATCTCTCCCAATGATGAGAAGGTCTCCCAAATCTTGCATGCTATAGATCATCCCACCCCTCAACAAATCCAAGCCCTTCAGGCCATTGTTGAGGGCACATCTCCTTCTCATCCTCCCTCCAATCCCACACGGGTGGCCCATCACCCACCTCCTTCCGTTCATACACGAGTGGCTCGTCATCCTCCCTCCTCTCTTGTTCGCACTCCCATTCAAGGATCCCACCCTTCTTCAGGACATATTCCTTCCCGGGTAATCCATCACCCATCTCTATCTATTCCTCCTTCTTCATGGCCCCAATGCCCACACATTCCTTGCAACCCGGCCCGTCCAGGTCCTTCTGGAGTTCAGTTCATTACCCTCCACCACGGCCTTTACATCAAGCCACCCCTCCAAGGCCACCGTGCCAACCCCTGGCTGCTCAAGCTACACCCCTCCAACAAACTCTTATTGATAAAGTCGCTTCATTGGAGGAACAATTAAAGAGGGTTACGAGTCCACGGCCCGTTCCTCCTTCTCCGGTCAATCCCCTCCACGCCGCTCTAAATGACATTACAAAGATGGAGAAAGATTGGAAGGACAGGAGAGACGATTATGGCATCAACAACGCAAGTGAGCAAAAGTCGACAAAATTCAATGTTCAAGTGGACGCCGTCCGCCCTCCACCCCTTCACCCCATTCATTCATATGGCCCTCCGCCTCTGCTTACACATACACATTTACACCCACAAAATCCTCTGCAATACCATTACATTTCACCACCCACATATACGCCTCCATTACGGTGTCCACTTGAGCCTGCTAATGAAGAGCCGACATGTAAGACCCCAAATTCTTTAAAAATTTATTTAGAAAGTTATTTATAATTATTCGGAATTTATTTGAAGTTATTCGAATTAATGAGAATTATCCAAATTAATTAGATTAATTAATTAATTAATAGAATAAGTCAATTTTCTACTATTTTCTAAAAATCCCCAAAAATCACATCTTGTAGAATTAATTTTGTTTATCAACTTTGTCTTCTACAATTAAGCCTAATAAAATCGTTTATTAAGCCGAATTAGCGAACTAAGTCTTCCGAACTTAATATTTAATTAATTACGGAATAGTAGAAGTGGAATTTTATCTACCATATAAAAATTCATAAAAATAGTAATTAAATAATAGATGCTTCTACTAACATTTTTGTCTTCTTGGAGTAAGCCTAATTAAATCATTATCTAGGCCTAATCAGTAGATTAAGCCTGACTTACAACCTACCTAACCCAAATTCGTATTTACTATTCACCCAAACTTTGAACATCAAATTCGAGCTTGTTTCTCAACCAAATGGGGTGATTCTAGAAGCAAATGAAAGGTATTACATAAAGGAACATTTACCCTCAATCAATTTGAGGTAAACTTAGTCCCAAAACGTGCTGCCGGCATAGTTTGGTCAAGTCAAGGATTTCGGCGCCGTTTCTAAACACGTAGCTTGCAGCAGCGAATACTCCCAATTCAGAAGGCTCCAGAAGCTCTATGAGCTATCAAAATGAAGCCCTACGAGTCTTCTTTCATTTGGCTACTGTGGGGTTCGCTGCAATTTCAGATCTGGAGAGATCTAGTTCGATTTGTGGAGGTGGGTCAGCAGGCCGTTGGCTTCCCTTCATCCTTCTTTGATCCATCGATTGAGGTAGGAATTCTCAACCAAATCTTGATCATGAGTATAGCAAATTGTTCCTCTCATCGAGCTCTATCCATTGGTGGCAAAAGCCCCAATTTGCATTAGGTGTCCGTGGAGAAATCGAGCTTTTTGTGAGGTGCTGTCCAAGTGTTCTTCATCCTAGGGTTTGAGTTTTCTCTCTCCGATTTGAGGTAGGATCTAACAACCAAACTCTAATTAACTTACATGAAGTAATAAGCATGTTATTATCTTTCATTTAACGTAGAAAGCCCCAAATTGCATTAAGCATGCATCGTAAATTTCGATTTTTAGTAAGAGCATGTCTAGAATTTGATGTATATTATGTTCTTCAAGTAGAAGCTTGATTTTCGGGCTATTTTTGGATTGGATAACTTGATCCACATATGGCTTATAGTATATGGTTGGATTCATCATTAAGTTAGCTTTCTTTTGATATAAAAAGCCCCAAATTCCGTTGTGTATATTGAGAGAAATTTACGTTTTAGTAGACGCATGTCAAGAACTAGGTTCTTCATGTATTCATCATAAATAGGTTGTGATTCGATTGAGTTTTCAGCAAATTTCTTGTTTCAATCTCTTATTTTATGACCTTAGTATGTATATTAAGAACCCTAGAGCATTTGGTTAAAATCCCAATTCATTTAGACCCCAAATCATTGAGTTTTCATGGTTTACGGAATCAACCGTCGCTTCTGGAAGTGCAGGGGTCGACCCATGCACCCAGTGAAGGGGGTCGACCCAATGGGTCGACCCATGAAGCTTTTTTTTTGAAGGGTCGACCCAATGGGTCGACCCACACCCAGGAAGGCTCCTGGAATGCCAGGGGTCAACCCAATGGGTCGACCCATGCCCTGTATGACACCATTAATGATGTTTTGACCCGGGGATCAATCCGGATCATCGGGGAATCAATCCATTCAACCTAATCACATTGAAAACTACATTTTTGAGGAACTAATGACCTATTCATGTACCCTTTTTAGTTTCAATTAACATTGGTCCATACATGCAAACTTAGTGTAAAAACACACCGTTTATCATCTTCATTTCAATGCATACAAGATTAAATAGAAACCCACATAATTAGTGGTTAATGGTGTAACTAAATCTCTGTTAATGCATTCTATTTCACTCCTGTGAGAGTTGTTCTTTGCCTTATCATCTTGAATCAGCTTATTGGCAATTGTCTTAATGCAAATGATAATGGTTAATCATGATATCTTAACTTGGTGATTAGGATTAATATGTTGATTAGCTTGATTGATTGCTACTGTTTTACAGTAGCGCAGCACGATTAACTCTTGTTGTGACTTGGTTTCGATCTCCTTGATGATTATACTTACCTTAAAATTCTGGAAATGAATCTCTTTCCTACGTGAAGTTGTTATTGCTACTTAGTTAAACCTTGGAATTCTGGCCATAAACTGTAGAAGTCTAGATTCGTGGGATCTTTGATCCAAAGAAATCAATGCCTGGCAAACAATTAAGGGCTCGGTCTGGTCCTGGGAAGAGCGCCCGAACACTACGTGTACTCCCGGGGAGGTGAATGACTAGGTGTGGCATTTGGCACCAGTACTTGACATGTGTTAAATCTAGGACTGTCCACTACTCTCTCCACTACTCTCTACATTACTTTCTACTACTTTTCACTTTCCACTCGTCACTGTTCTATACTCTACTTGTGGTTACTTTACTTGCTCATTACTTGGACGTGGAAATGAAATTACATACGTGCTTGACATGACTTGAATTGACTTGATATGGCCAACTTTTTATCGTTATCTCCTGTAGTAAATTCTTGTCTTACTATTCTATTCATTATATTTCTTGACCTTGCAAGATCTTTGAATTTCGTTTCGTGATATCATCGTTATCTTTTTATTATTTTTATCATTTGTAGCATGACATTTTTAAAATGTAATTAAACTGTTAATTACTTATACCTGTCTATTATTTCCTACTGAGCGTCAGCTCATAGTTGTGTTTTCCCCCTTTTCCAGGCTTTTCAGGTGACGCGCTTACCGATGGGGAAGGGCAGGAGTGATGTCTTGAGTGTATCAGTTCTAGTGTGTTAGTAGTGTGTTATCTTTCTTGAGTTGTGTTTTGGAGAGCTTTTAGTCTCAGTCATGTTATTGAGTTTTAGTGGTTGATTATTCCAGTTGTATTAAGTTGAACTTCAGGTTATTGTATCAGTTGTGGTTTGTTAATGATCATTTAGTATTTCCATCTTGTAGCACTTGTGTATTGTTTTAGATTTAGTTCCCTCTCTTGCCAGCGTGTCCCTAACTGTACGTCCCGATATTTCCGCCTTGTTCGGGGCGTGACAGTTTAGTTGGTATCAGAGCCCTAGGTTTCACATTCCTAGGTTTCCTAAGTTTTAGGTTTTCTTGCATTGCATCCCAATAATCGGTATATCAAAAGGTGTTGTCCGAACGTTAGGCTACGCCTATCGGGAAGGTCGCACACTTGCGCGAGTGGTCTTCGGACCGATTACCTCCGCCAGGTACCGAGGTTTTGGTCGTGTCTAGGTGCATTAGATCCCTAACCTTGTAAAAGTCTAGGACCTGACCTGGTGAGAATGGGTAGAAACTTGGGTTAAGATCGTTTCTTAATCGTGTAATTATTTATCTTGATTAAACCTAAGTAATCTATTTCTCGTGTAGATGGCAGCTGATCGTGCTGAATGGAGGAACCTACAGCGTACGGTGCAAGGCCTTACTCAGGCCCTTCAGCAAGTAGCTCAGGCAGGAGCGGCACAGCATGGCACCGGTGATCTATACCGGAACTTCCGCGGAATGAACCCGCCTAGATTCGCTGGTTCGATTGACCCTGACCAAGCCGAGCACTGGCTAGATGACATGGGGAGAATCTTTGAAGTTATGCAATGCACCAACCAGGAGCGTGTTCTTTTGTCCACATTTCAATTGGAACATGATGCACGTACTTGGTGGGATTCTATCAAGGCAACTCTCGGTGATCGGCAAGTTATGTGGGAAGAGTTCGAAGAATTCTTCAACAGTAAGTATTTTTCTGATAGAGTGCAAGAGAAGAAAGCGGCAGAGTTCGCGGCCTTGAAACAGCGAGGTTTGTCCGTGGCAGAGTATGAGGCTCAATTTGCACGGCTTTCTCGATATGCTACACATCTCATTTCCACCGAGAAGATGAAGGCGAAGCACTTTCTCAATGGTTTGAAGCTTCATTATATCAACCAATTGGCACCGATGGAGATTTCCACTTATTCCGAGATGGTAAGGAAAGCGCAAGTTCTGGAGGATACTCTTGAGATGACGGAGAGAATCCATGGGAAAGGCACCAAGAAAGAATTACCTACGGGTTCCGGGAGTGTCAAACCCGGGTATACCAAGAAGAGGCCTGTTAGTGGACCTGGTTCGTGGAGCGGGTCCGGATCGTGGAAGGGCAAGATGCCGAGGCATGAAGACAAGAAGCCTGGCCCTATTGTTCCATTTAAGGGCGTGTGCAACTATTGTGATCGTCCGGGTCACAAGATAGAGGAGTGCTGGCGCAAGCTAGGCGCCTGTTTGCGATGTGGAAGCAAGGAGCACCGTATCCCCAATTGTCCTCTCATATCGGAACAAGCTACACCGGCAAAACCTCTAGTCTTCAAGAAACCACAAGGCAAGCTTCAAGCTTTACATGCAGAGGAAACTGGGATTTCTGATGATGGCGGACTCGTCAAAGGTACCCTTACTATAATCGATAAGCCCGCATTTACTCTCTTTGATACTGGTGCAACACATTCTTTTATTTCACGGAGATTTGCTAAGTCATTAGCTGTGGAACCTGTTTTGATGAATACTCCGTTAGAGATTTCAACCCCTATTGGCACTAGATCAACAATCCAGTATTTCTATCCTTCTAATAAGGTTATGATTGGTGAACAGAACTTTCCAGCAGATTTGGTCTGCATGGACATGAAGGATTATGATGTAATCCTAGGAGCAGATTGGTTGGCCAAGTATGAGGCCAATGTTCACTGTAGTTCTAGCTCAGTGACTTTTACTGGACATTCTGGTTTATCTTTTACGGGAGTCAAGCACCATAACTCCGTACCGCTCATCTCGGCTCTTCGAGCTGATAAGCTTTTGAGGCATGGGTGTGAGGCTTTTCTAGCCTTTGTTTGTGCAACCCCTGAGCAGCAGATTGAGATCAAGGACATTCCTGTTGTCCAAGATTTTCCTGATGTCTTTCCAGAGAAACTACCAGGACTTCCGCCTGAGCGGGAAGTTATCTTTTCTATTGATCTTATTCCAGGCACAGCTCCTATTTCTAAGGCTCCTTATCGTATGTCTCCTGCGGAACTGAGGGGACTGAAGCAGCAACTGATGGAATTACTCGAGAAGGGTTTTATTCGTCCTAGTACTTCTCCGTGGGGAGCCCCTGTGTTATTCATCAGGAAGAAAGATGGTTCGATGAGGTTGTGCATTGATTATCGGTAAATAAACCAGCAGACTGTCAAGAACAAATATCCCTTGCCGAGGATTGACGAGTTATTTGACCAGATAGCGGGAGCTCAATATTTCTCTAAGATCGATCTTCGATCTGGATATCACCAGTTGCGGATTAAAGAAGAGGATATTTATAAAACAGCTTTCCGCAGCAGGTATGGTCATTTTGAATTTGTCGTTATGCCTTTTGGTCTAACGAATGCTCCAGCAGCTTTCATGCAGTTGATGAACAATGCATTTCGGCCCTATCTTGATCAGTGGGTCGTGGTATTTATTGATGACATCCTGATTTATTCTAAGAATGAGGAGGAGCATGCTGAGCATCTGAGAATGGCATTGCAACTGTTGAGAGATCATCAACTATATGCTAAGTTCAGTAAGTGTGAATTTTGGCTGCAAGAGGTGTCCTTTCTAGGACATATCATTATGAAGAACGGTATTTCTGTTGATCCTTCGAAGGTTGAGGCAGTGAAGAATTGGGAACAGCCTATCAGTGTGACAGAAGTTAGAAGTTTTCTAGGCCTGGCAGGTTATTATCGAAGATTTATTCAAAACTTCTCTAAGATTGCGGTACCTCTTACAAGATTAACCCGCAAGGAAAATAAGTTTGATTGGTCAGATGATTGTCAGCGAAGCTTTCAGACTCTGAAGGAGTGTTTGACTACTGCACCTGTTTTGGCTTTACCTTCTGGTGAAGGAGGATTTGTTGTTTATACTGATGCTTCAGGTATTGGCTTAGGCTGTGTACTCATGCAACATGGGAAGGTGATTGCCTATTCCTCTAGGCAGTTGAGGAAGCACGAAGATAATTATCATGTTCATGATTTGGAACTTGCTGCAGTCGTGTTTTCTTTGAAGATATGGAGGCATTACTTATATGGAGAAACCTTTACAGTGTTTTCAGATCATAAGAGTTTGAAGTATTTATTCTCTCAGAAGGAACTCAACATGAGGCAGCGGAGATGGTTGGAGTACTTGAAAGACTTCGACTTCTCGATTGAGTATCATCCTGGCAAAGGTAATGTTGTGGCAGATGCATTAAGCCGGAAGCCGGTAGCTAGATTGTCAAGTCTCATGTTACAAGAATGGAGATTGTTGGAACAATTATCTAGTCTGGATCTCAATATTGACAATGATCGGATCTTGATTGCTCAGATTCAACTTAAACCTGAATTATTGATAGAGATCAAGTCCTTGCAAGATAATGACCCCGAGTTGGTAGAGATCAAGGGAAGCTTGAGCAGCAGACCTGACTTCATGTTGGCCGATGATGGTAGATTATTATTTAAAGGCAGAACTTGTGTTCCGGATGAGGCTACAATAAAGAACAAAATTCTTGAGGAAGCTCATAGATCCAGATATACCATTCATCGTGGAGGCACTAAGATGTACCGAGATTTGAAAAGGTCCTTTTGGTGGCCGAATATGAAAAGAGAAGTTGCAGATTTTGTGAGCAGATGTTTGGTATGTCAGCAAGTTAAGGCCGAACATTTCAGACCAGCAGGGAAATTGAAACCACTCGACATACCCCAATGGAAGTGGGAAAGTATTGGCATGGATTTCATTATGGGTCTACCTAGGACTCGTGGTGGATTTGATGCGATATGGGTGATTGTTGATCGTTTGACAAAGTCGGCTCATTTCTTACCAATTAAGTCCAAGTGGACGATTGATGTATTGGCTGCTTTGTATATAAAGGAAGTGGTGAGATTGCATGGTATCCCAGTGAATATAGTATCTGATCGAGACCCCAGATTTATTTCACATTTCTGGAAGGGACTGCAAGAGTCTTTGGGTACTCGTCTGAATTTCAGTACTGCTTTTCATCCACAGACAGATGGACAGACTGAAAGAACCAATCAGATAGTGGAAGATATGCTGCGAGCTTGCATGATTGATTTCGGTGGTAATTGGAGTGAGCATTTGGCATTAATTGAATTCGCTTACAATAACAGCTATCAGTCTAGCATTCAGATGGCTCCTTTTGAAGCACTATATGGTATAAGTTGTCATTCCCCGTTGTGTTGGGACGAGGTAGGTGTGAAACAGTGGCTTGGACCAGATCTTGTTTCGAAATCATCACAGAACATCCGTGTTATCCGAGACCGATTACAAGTAGCCCAGTCAAGACAGAAGAGTTATGCCGACAACAGGAGAAGGGCATTGGAATTTCAGGTTGGCGAGCATGTGTTCTTAAAGGTCTCTCCGACGAGAGGGATCCGAAGATTTGGCATTCATGGCAAGCTGAGTCCGAGGTACATTGGTCCATTCGAGATTCTAGATAGAGTGGGAGAGGTGGCATACAGACTGGCTTTACCACCGCAATTGTCTGGCGTACACAACGTTTTCCATGTGTCTATGTTACAGAAATATGTGTACGATCCCACTCATATCATTCAGCAAGTGGATTTTGAACTGAAGGAAGATCTGACCTATGAGGAAAGACCTGTCAAGATTCTGGACCGGAAGCAACAGCAACTCCGGAATCGTTCGATACCGATGGTCAAGATTCAGTGGAGTCGGCGTGGGACCGAAGAAGCTACATGGGAGTCTGAAGAGACTATGCGAAAGCGGTATCCCGATCTATTCTAGGTGAGCGATCTTTTTCTACTCTCAGTTTTAGTGCAGTGAATTTGGAGGACCAAATTCCTTTAAGTAGGGGAGGGTGTAAGACCCCAAATTCTTTAGAAATTTATTTAGAAAGTTATTTATAATTATTCGGAATTTATTTGAAGTTATTCGAATTAATGAGAATTATCCAAATTAATTAGATTAATTAATTAATTAATAGAATAAGTCAATTTTCTACTATTTTCTAAAAATCCCCAAAAATCACATCTTGTAGAATTAATTTTCTTTATCAACTTTGTCTTCTACAATTAAGCCTAATAAAATCGTTTATTAAGCCGAATTAGCGAACTAAGTCTTCCGAACTTAATATTTAATTAATTACGGAATAGTAGAAGTGAAATTTTATCTACCATATAAAAATTCATAAAAATAGTAATTAAATAATAGATGCTTCTACTAACATTTTTATCTTCTTGGAGTAAGCCTAATTAAATCATTATCTAGGCCTAATCAGTGGATTAAGCCTGACTTAAAACCCACCTAACCCAAATTCGTATTTACTATTCACCCAAACTTTGAACATCAAATTCGAGCTTGTTTCTCAACCAAATGGGGTGATTCTAGAAGCAAATGAAAGGTATTACATAAAGGAACATTTACCCTCAATCAATTTGAGGTAAACTTAGTCCCAAAACGTGCTGCCGATATAGTTTGGTCAAGTCAAGGATTTCGGCGCCGTTTCTAAACACGTAGCTTGCAGCAGCGAATACTCCCAATTCAGAAGGCTCCAGAATCTCTATGAGCTATCAAAATGAAGCCCTACGAGTCTTCTTTCATTTGGGTACTGTGGGGTTCGCTGAAATTTCAGATCTGGAGAGATCTTGTTCGATTTGTGGAGGTGGGTCAGCAGGCCGTTGGCTTCCCTTCATCCTTCTTTGATCCATCGATTGAGGTAGGAATTCTCAACCAAATCTTGATCATGAGTATAGCAAATTGTTCCTCTCATCGAGCTCTATCCATTGGTGGCAAAAGCCCCAATTTTCATTAGGTGTCCGTGGAGAAATCGAGCTTTTTGTGAGGTGCTGTCCAAGTGTTCTTCATCCTAGGGTTTGAGTTTTCTCTCTCCGATTTGAGGTAGGATCTAACAACCAAACTCTAATTAACTTACATGAAGTAATAAGCATGTTATTATCTTTCATTTAACGTAGAAAGCCCCAAATTCCATTAAGCATGTATCGTGAATTTCGATTTTTAGTAAGAGCATATCTAGAATTTGATGTATATTATGTTCTTCAAGTAGAAGCTTGATTTTCAGGCTATTTTTGGATTGGATAACTTAATCCACATATGGCTTATAGTATATGGTTGGATTCATCATTAAGTTAGCTTTCTTTTGATATAAAAAGCCCCAAATTCCGTTGTGTATATTGAGAGAAATTTACGTTTTAGTAGACGCATGTCAAGAACTAGGTTCTTCATGTATTCATCATAAATAGGTTGTGATTCGATTGAGTTTTTAGCAAATTTCTTGTTTCAATCTCTTGTTTTATGACCTTAGTATGTATATTAAGAACCCTAGAGCATTTGGTTAAAATCCCAACTCATTTAGACCCCAAATCATTGAGTTTTCATGGTTTACGGAATCAACCGTCGCTTCTGGAAGTGCAGGGGTCGACCCATGGGGTCGACCCATGCACCCAGTGAAGGGGGTTGACCCAATGGGTCGACCCATGAAGCTTTTTTTTTGAGGGGTCGACCCAATGGGTCGACCCACACCCAGGAGGGCTCCTGGAATGCCAGGGGTCGACCCAATGGGTCGACCCATGCCCTGTATGACCCCATTAATGATGTTTTGACCCGGGGATCAATCCGGATCATCGGGGAATCAATCCATTCAACCTAATCACATTGAAAACTACATTTTTTAGGAACTAATGACCTATTCATGTACCCTTTTTAGTTTCAATTAACATTGGTCCATACATGCAAACTTAGTGTAAAAACACACCGTTTATCATCTTCATTTCAATGCATACAAGATTAAATAGAAACCCACATAATTAGTGGTTAATGGTGTAACTAAATCTCTGTTAATGCATTCTATTTCACTCCTGTGGGAGTTGTTCTTTGCCTTATCATCTTGAATCAGCTTATTGGCAATTGTCTTAATGCAAATGATAATGGTTAATCATGATATCTTAACTTGGTGATTAGGATTAATATGTTGATTAGCTTGATTGATTGCTACTGTTTTACAGTAGCGCAGCACGATTAACTCTTGTTGTGACTTGGTTTCGATCTCCTTGATGATTATACTTACCTTAAAATTCTGGAAATGAATCTCTTTCCTACGTGAAGTTGTTATTGCTACTTAGTTAAACCTTGGAATTCTGGCCATAAACTGTAGAAGTCTAGATTCGTGGGATCTTTGATCCAAAGAAATCAATGCCTGGCAAACAATTAAGGGCTCGGTCTGGTCCTGGGAAGAGCGCCCGAACACTACGTGTACTCCCGGGGAGGTGAATGACTAGGTGTGGCATTTGGCACCAGTACTTGACATGTGTTAAATCTAGGACTGTCCACTACTCTCTCCACTACTCTCTACATTACTTTCTACTACTTTTCACTTTCCACTCGTCACTGTTCTATACTCTACTTGTGGTTACTTTACTTGCTCATTACTTGGACGTGGAAATGAAATTACATACGTGCTTGACATGACTTGAATTGACTTGATATGGCCAACTTTTTATCGTTATCTCCTGTAGTAAATTCTTGTCTTACTATTCTATTCATTATATTTCTTGACCTTGCAAGATCTTTGAATTTCGTTTCGTGATATCATCGTTATCTTTTTATTATTTTTATCATTTGTAGCATGACATTTTTAAAATGTAATTAAACTGTTAATTACTTATACCTGTCTATTATTTCCTACTGAGCGTCAGCTCATAGTTGTGTTTTCCCCCTTTTCCAGGCTTTTCAGGTGACGCGCTTACCGATGGGGAAGGGCAGGAGTGATGTCTTGAGTGTATCAGTTCTAGTGTGTTAGTAGTGTGTTATCTTTCTTTAGTTGTGTTTTGGAGAGCTTTTAGTCTCAGTCATGTTATTGAGTTTTAGTGGTTGATTATTCCAGTTGTATTAAGTTGAACTTCAGGTTATTGTATCAGTTGTGGTTTGTTAATGATCATTTAGTATTTCCATCTTGTAGCACTTGTGTATTGTTTTAGATTTAGTTCCCTCTCTTGCCAGCGTGTCCCTAACTGTACGTCCCGATATTTCCGCCTTGTTCGGGGCGTGACACGACAACTGAAGGATTCAAGATGGTACATGATGAAGCGCCGCAAGCACCCCTTCCGAGTTTCCTTCATTTTCCTCTCCCCCTACTACCATCAGAGGAACCTCTTGCTCAGGACAAAGCCACTGTCCCAAATCCAACCCCCACCTTCGAGACTTATTGGTGTTATGATGATGGGTCAATACTCCAATTACCCGCATCGGCGCACCAAGACATGTCTCTTACCCCAAACACCGCTCGCCCCATTCGGCGTTTCCTCCGTACCAAGCCTTCCACTAAACCTCCATCTACTTCACCATCAACCTCCACAGCAGCGGACTCCACCAAACCTTCCACGAGACCTCCACCAACTACGCCGCCATTAGCCACCACGCCATCGGCCTCCACCGAGCCCACCATCGAACCTTCTCCAATTAACCTCTCATTACTGCCACCTCGGTCCACCATTACACCTTTAACCCCTAACCCAATTACCCCTACTCCACCGCTTAACCCTTCACCTTTACCACCGGCTAATCTTGAGCAGGACCCATCTCTTTTTGCACTCGAGTTAACCCCGACTGCTCCCGAGCAAGGAGAGAAGCTTGACGTGTTTTCTCCAACATCTTACATTACACCTCCACCATTTATGGAGCCTTCCACCTCCGCTTCACCTTCTTTTACCACTCGAAATGGGTGTGCTTCTTCAAGTACATATGCCAAAGATGATCAAGAGCTGGATAAAAAAAATTTGGCTATGGCAATGCTGTTCAAGACACGATAGTTCATTTATCGGATGCCCATCCGCGTTTTTGTGCCGAGCATCGTTGAAGAGGCCAAGCCCCCATCGCTGCTCATTAAAAGAGATTGTCAAAAGTTAATGCCATATAAGGGCCGGGCAGGGCACCCCTTGTTCCAACTTCCCAATGTTGAACCCATTCTTCCATACCAGGGGCGAATGCCCATTTTGTCCAACACTCCTTATGTGTCACAATACCTAGGCGACATGTTGCTTCACGTTCCAACTGTTCAACTCTCTTGCATCATTGCTCTTCACTCTCCGAGAGAGTTGTCATTTATTATTGAAGCTTCGTCACGGGCTTTTACTTTATTAATTGGACCGATTGTCTATACACTTTCGCTGCTATGGAGGGACGGTTGTCCTGGTGCTAAGGGGCCTTCCGCTATCCTATCTTCCTTTTATGCAACTGCACCCATATTCCCGTCTATCACCGATTCTTTGTGGGCCACTCCAGGTGTAAGGAGGAGGATCTCATCCTCTTGCCCTCCATGTTCTTCGCATCTTACACATTCCATGCTTTCATCGCATCCATTCTGTTGCATTCACATGCATTTGCATTCCTTCTTTCCCGGGTTTTCAGACCCGTATCTTCCCCGCCTTCCGGAACCTCCAGATCTTCCGCATTCCCCATCTTATTCATCTTTATCCTTGGGATCTTCGAGTCCCCTTACACTTCCCGGGCACTGTGCCCCATCCAATCTTCTCTCAGGGCATCGGGCCCTTTTTCAACTCTCGCATCCGGACTCTCCGGATTTCTCGCTTGTCTTCCTGGGGCATCGCGCCCCATGGTGTCTCATCCCTCCGGAACCTCCGGACCTCTCACTTTGGGCATCACGCCCCTCTACACCCTCGTGCTTGGGTCCTCCAAGCTTCTCATTGGTTCTCCTTGGGCATCACATCCCTCCCAACCCTTCTTCCTCTTCTAATCTACTCCCTCTAGGGCACCGCGTCCCTTCAGATTTTTCCTCCCTAATTCTCTCGGTGATGGGGGCATCCCTTGCCCCTCCACATTTTTTATGGGCTCAGATTGTTCGTCAGCAAGCACCATTGTGTTAGTCATGTGTTTATGAGTCTACTCATGTAATTTTCATACTTTCTTTGAGTCATAAACTATGTAATTTTCTCTTTATTTGAGTCATGTGCCTTGGTTAGTGAGTCATTTTCCTAAGTTAGTTGTCATATGGTTGGTTTGATAGGCTAATGGGCCCAACTAATGGGCTAGGCCCAAGGGCGCCCCTCACTTGAACTGCTTTGGTCATTAGTTAGTTTGTCAGGGTCACTATGGTCATATGAAAAGTATGGAGTCTATAAATAGGCCCCCACTCCTCTCATATGTAACAACTTTTGATGATCAATCCAAAATCAAGTGTGTTTAGTGTCATTGGAGAGGATTCTCTACTTCTCTCTCTCTCTATTGGGGTGGATTCCCCTTCTCTCTCTATCTCATTTCTCTCTCTTCTCTCTCTCTTCAAGGAGGAGGGCGCCCCCCTCTCTCTCTCCTCCCCTCCCTCTCTCTCCTCCACATCATCAACTCTCTCTCTCCCCTTCATTACTCATCCTCACAACTTCCCATAACCCCTCATTACTACCCCCTAGTTCCAAGACAACTCCACCCAATCCACACCCCACCCTCCAACCCCCAACTACCCACTACCCTTCCCCAAGCATCTCCCCACCTTCCCAAGGCACCTCTTCCCATCCCCAAGACCACCATTGATCACCCTCCATTAAGGAAAATTCAAACTCACATTCCCTCCACCCACTTGTGCCCCCTCACCTTCCCCCTCTCCCTCCAAACCCCAAATTCGCAGCTCCTCTCTCACCCATAGCAAACACCCCCTTCCAGCCCCCATTCTCCCCTTCCCACACCTTAGAACACCCCCTCCCAGGCCCCCTCACAACTAGGGGTCACTCCCACACCTATTCACCCCATCTCCCCTTCCATATACCCCATTTCCCCCATCATCATTAACATGCAGTTCACTATTTGGAGGCATCCAAGAAGCTGTTGGTTGCAGAGGCGGTCCCATCGTCTCCTTATCGAACCTGGTAGCAAGTCTTATATTTCTGGAATCGTCTTTGAGTCGGCTTTCCAACGGTGGTGGTCCCACCGGCTTCCAAGGTCGGAGTTGTTCGGAGGAGGCGATCTACTACGATTGCGCAAGACTTCTCAGGCAGAGGACCAGAACTTGAGTGGAAGCTCTTCCACAGCAATTCTAGCATGAATCTGGGCGAGAGTTATTCTACAAACTTCTTCCTAGACCTGTTGACTTCTATGATCAAGAAGCGGAACTCCAATTGGCGTCCGGAATCAAGAGTTATCAATTTCTTCCTCCAGGTGCTTGGTTCTGTTTCTTGTCAGTCTGCTCAGACCTCCCCTCCTTGTTCAAGTTCTACCGGTCCACTCCGACATCATCTGGCATCCCCGTTGCTTGAGTTTCGAAGAGGACTCGGCAATGAATCCATCGGTACCAGCCACGCTCAAATTGAAGTTCTGGAGCGACCGTGGTACCATCATCTTCTAGCTGCTGAGGTTCTGCATAGTCAGAAGTAGAAGACCTGCCTCCCTGTTCAAGCTTCTGTCACGGCCAGCACCGGTGACCAGAGAAATCAGTAAAATTTTGGCATCATCCTGATCAAATTACGAAGAATTTCCCACTAGTTTCATCCTCAAAAAAAATCCTGAGTGGTCTAAACGTCAAGATAAGCAGGTGACTATCCCGAAGCACAGAGTGTGGCAGATTTGGCACCGGCCTCCTATCTTTGCGTTTAGCTCGGTTTTTCCCCACCCCGCTTGGCCGGCTGAAGGCCCCTCCCTGTGTGGAAGTAGTTTTGAATGTAATTTCAATAAATCCCTGCCCCGAGATCCCCCTCCTGCGAGAGGTGTAGTGGTGTATCATTTCAATTTTCAGGTTAAAGCGACACCGACGCGGCGTGCGAGTGCGTCCCACGCCCCCCCGCTCACCCTCGTCTCCGACCGGGATCGGCGTATTCACGCCAATCAGGTGAGCTCCTGAACACCTCTCATTACTGTGATTTAATTGCTTAGTTTAAGTATTGCTCTTAGTTGCTCCGTCGGCGGTGAGAGAGTGACCGGTCCATAATTACCATCAAATTGAGTGACCACCAAGGGGCGAGTTGTGAGAGCAACCACTTAACCCACGCCCTTGGCGTGCCGGCCACCCGTGAATTGGGCATCCCTGGCCCATTTGGGGTCCTCCATAAGCTAGCCAACCATTGGAGTATCAAGGTCCCGACTCGGACCCTCTCCGTCATCGCTAAGTCGCCTACGGGCACTCGTGTGTGCTACGCGATCGTGTTCGTTAGTGTGAGTCCGCTGCTCAACTTGATTGCTTGCAATATAGGTCAATAGGTGGTTTCACATCAAGTGGTATCAGAGCAAGTTCACAACTTGTGTCTATCAAGTTGGTCCTAGGGCGTGTTTATGCATTTAGAGTCCTCGGTTGCATCTCTTTTGTCCACTAGCATGGTCACCTCTTACCGACCTTACCCATCGGCCCTCTCCATGAGTCCAAACCCCCAAGGGATGCCTACCACTAACACGCATCACCTCCCTGGCCATGTCAACTATCTCATGAAGGCCTTGACCTATGCCAATGAGCGACTTGATAACCTATCGGGTCGACTCGACCAACTAGGAGAAAATGGGCCCGCCCCAAGGGCGGATGATAGTAGGGCTCCTCCCCCACCTCCCATCTTTGATGGAACTCATCCTATTGACTATTTAGATTGGGAAGTCTCAATGGACCATTACTTCACTTGGTATCCCATGTTTGAGGATAAGAAAGTCCGATGTGCCAAATCACAAATTACCAAACGGGCTCAAACCTATTGGCTACAAATTGTCGGGCTAAGGATAATTAGAAGAGAAGATCCCATCACCACTTGGGGAAACATGAAGGAACAACTTAGGACTAGATATGTGTCCCCTTCCTACTCGGATCACCAAAGCCCAAGGAGCACTTCAACTCCACCATCCCCACCCAGCCAACCTAAGACTCCAATTCCCCAATTCCCCACAATGCAACCAAAACCCAATTACACAACCCACCTTACTCAAGGCCCTTTGGCCCCCACCTCCACCTCCACCCCTCACGTTACCCCTTCTCAAAAAGGAAAAGGTCCTATGGAGATAGAAGTGAGTGAAATAACCTCGGGTAAGTGCGAGCCGAAATGTTATAGGTGCCACCAATTGGGGCACATCGCCGGACAATGCCCCACGAGGAAGCATCTTCCCATACCCCTAGTGGTTGAAACCTCTCCCACCCCGGCCACCATTACCCCTCCATCGTCGCCCAACAAGGACACTCCTCCCAAGGACAATCTTCCCAAACCCCCTCAACCCACCCATCTTCCACTTCCTACCCCAACCCAACCCCAACCTAGACCTCCACTACTTCCCTTACCAATCCCAACCCAAGCCCATACTTTTTCACCACCTCGGGTGCACCACGCATCGACTATCACCAATTCCCTCGCATTAGACCTACCCACCCCATTATCATTAGAAGTTGAGACCCATACACCCAACCACACAGAAATGGATGCTAGTTCGGATCCGCAACCCACCATAAAGGAAATCCAAGAATCTCCACTTCCACCCACCTCTCCTAGTCCGGATCCTCAAGAGCCACACACCCTCACCATGAATGAGTCCATACTCCAATGGCTCAAGCAAGGCCCCCCATCCCTAGTTCACCCCCACACCTCTCACCCATGGGACATCAATCCCAAATTGTGGCCCTCCCCTCCTTTCACACCATGATCCAATCCTACTATGAGGTAGAGGGTTGGAATGATCTCCTCAAGGGTCTAGAGTGGCAATTAGACTTGACTTGTTTGTTGACTCTAGGGGCGGACAGACCCAAGAGCCTTGACCTCATCCACCCATGTACCGGGTCTATCACCTCGGTTTGCACTATTGGTTGCTACACTAGTGACCTCATTTTCCTTCTCCCCATGGTGGAAGAGCCCATCTCGGTCCACTCCCCTACCATTGTGATTCCTAGAACCTTGACCAACCAACCCACCCCATACACCGGCCCAACCATTTCACTAGAAGAGGATAATTCACCACCTTGTGAGGACCTTGAGGACATGGAGTATCTCTCTCTAGGTAACCCTTATCATGATCCCTTTGATCCCTTCCTATAGGAGTCTAGTTCCCCATGTGACCCACCCACCTTACTCACCACTCACCTTACCCTACCCCCACCCACCATGTTGGGCCAAACCCCTACCTTCCTAGAATCGGGTTACACCATGGGAGCCTTGACCTTAGGCAACATACACTTTGGGATTGATGAATTGCCCTACTCCATGATGCCCCCCTTCTTAGATCCCTTTGATCCATACGAGTGGAAGCTCAAGGGCCACCCCACACCCATGCACATGGAAGTCATCTCTAGGATAGGAATGCATGTGCCTAGGCAAACCGCACCACTTGACAGGATTCATAAGTCGGGTCCATTCATTCATATCACCCACATGTCAAGTAGGAAGCATGAGTGGTCCATATTCGGATGTAATGGTCCACCTTCATTCATCATGAGTCTTAAGCATATTATGAGTATTCATGGATGTCCGGGTCCTCCGGCACTTATCATACCTACGCATGAGAGGGACATTTATGGATGCCTCGGTCCTCCCAAATCATTCAAAGTCTTCATAACATCAATGCACGATAGGTCTATATGTGGTTACCCTGGACCACCTTTGCATACCACACATTGTCCACTCACACCGCATCATAGTGCATGGCATATGCATCCAAGCAAGTATCAAGCAACAAGCGGTGAGATTCACAAGAAGCGGGCAAAAACTCATGAGCGCCACTTGGAATTCCAAGTTGGCAACTTGGTGATGATGACTTTGGAGTGGCTCTACCCTAGGGTCACCTCCAATTTGAGGGCACGAGGATTTGGACCTTGCCAAGTTCCGAGGGGCTTTGGCAACCCGGCTTGCGGGTTGGATTTACCTATATGTTTTGGGATTCACCCCATTTCTCACGTGGCGGATCCGGCACCCTCTAAGGGCACCGCGGTGGATCCTAGTGAGTGCCTTGAGATTACACCTATCCTTGCGAGAGACACCCTCGAGGTGCCACCACAAATTATCCTGAGAGCCCGACGTGAGCACACGGCGGTAATACTAGGCAAGCAAGACCTCATAGCCAGCATGAGGGTGTGTCCGAGCCACTTTGAAAAGCTGAAAGCCAGATCGTGGTTCGCCCGGAGTTGGATTTTGGTGTACTACTTCCTCGGTGGACCCATACTCGACGGGGTCGAGTTTTCCCCACCCCGGGGGTATGATGGGGGCATCCCTTTCCCCTCCACAATTTTTATGGGCTCGGATTGTTCGTCGGCAAGCGCCATTGTGTTAGTCATGTGTTTATGAGTCTACTCATGTAATTTTCATACTTTCTTTGAGTCATAAACTATGCAATTTTCTCTTTATTTGAGTCATGTGCCTAGGTTAGTGAGTCATCTTCTTAAGTTAGTTGTCATATGGTTGGTTTGATAGGCTAATGGGCCCAACTAATGGGCTAGGCCCAGGGGAGCCCCTCCCTTGAACTGCTTTGGTCATTAGTTAGTTTGTCAGGGTCACTATGGTCATATGAAAAGTATGGAGTCTATAATTAGGCCCCCACTCCTCTCATATGTAACAACTTTTGATGATCAATCCAAAATCAAGTGTGTTTAGTGTCATTGGAGAGGATTCTCCACTTCTCTCTCTCTCTCTATTGGGGTGGATTCCCCTTCTCTCTCTATCTCATTTCTCTCTCTTCTCTCTCTCTTCAAGGAGGAGGGCGCCCCCCTCTCTCTCTCCTCCCCTCCCTCTCTCTCCTCCACATCATCAACTCTCTCTCTCCCCTTCATTACTCATCCTCACAACTTCCCATAACCCCTCATTACTACCCCCTAGTTCCAAGACAACTCCACCCAATCCACACCCCACCCTCCAACCCCCAACTACCCACTACCCTTCCCCAAGCATCTCCCCACCTTCCCAAGGCACCTCTTCCCATCCCCAAGACCACCATTGATCACCCACCATTAAGGAAAATTCAAACTCACATTCCCTCCACCCACTTGTGCCCCCTCACCTTCCCCCTCTCCCTCCAAACCCCAAATTCGCAGCTCCTCTCTCACCCATAGAAAACACCCCCTTCCAGCCCCCATTCTCCCCTTCCCACACCTTAGAACACCCCCTCCCAGGCCCCCTCACAACTAGGGGTCACTCCCACACCTATTCACCCCATCTCCCCTTCCATATACACCATTTCCCCCATCATCATCAACCTGTAGTTCACTAGTTGGAGGCAGCCAAGAAGCTGTTGGTTGCAGAGGCGGTCCCATCGTCTCCTTATCAAACCTGGTGACAAGTCTTATATTTCTGGAATCATCTTTGAGTTGGCTTTCCAACGGTGGTGGTCCCGCCGGCTTCCAAGGTCGGAGTTGTTTGGAGGAGGCGATCTACTACGACTGCGCAAGACTTCTCAGGCAGAGGACCAGAACTTGAGTGGAAGCTCTTCCACGGCAATTCTAACGTGAATCTGGGCGAGAGTTCTTCTAAAAACTTCTTCCTAGACCTGTTGACTTCTAGGATCAAGAAGCGGAACTCCGATTGGCATCCGGAATCAAGAGTTATCAATTTCTTCCTCCAGGTTCTTGGTTTTGTTTCATGTCAGTCTACTCCGACCTCCCCTCCTTGTTCGACTTCTACTGGTCCACTCCAACATCATCTGGCATCCCCGTTGCTTGCGTTTCGAAGAGGACTCGGCAACGAATCCATCGGTACCAGCCACGCTCAAATTGAAGTTCTGGAGCGACCGTGGTATCGTCATCTTCCAGCTGCTGAGGTTCTGCACAGTCAGAAGCAGAAGACCTGCCTCCCTGTTCAAGCTTCTGTCTCGGCCAGCACCAGCGATCAAAGAAATCAGTAAAATTTTGACATCATCCTGATTAAATTATGAAGAATTTCCCACTAGTTTCGTCCTCAACAAAAATCCGGAGTGGTCTCAGCATCAAGATAAGCAGGCGACTATCTAGAAGCACAGAGTGTGGCAGATTCGGCACCGGCCTCCTATCTTTGCGTTTAGCTCGATTTTTCCCCACCCCGCTTGGCCGGCTGAAGGCCCCTCCCTGTGTGGAGGTAGTTTTAAATATAATTTCAATAAATCCCCGCCCCGAGATCCCCCTCCTGCGAGAGGTGTAGTGGTGTATCATTTTAATTTTCAGGTTAAAGCGACACCGACGCGGCGTGCGAGTGCGTCCCACGCCCCCCCGCTCGCCCTCGTCTCCGGTCGGGATCGGCGTATTCACACCAATCAGGTGAGCTCCTGAACACCTCTCATTACTGTGATTTAATTGCTTAGTTTAAGTATTGCTATTAGTTGCTCCGTCGGCGGTGAGAGAGTGACCGGTCCATAATTACCATCAAATTGAGTGACCACCGCGGGGCGAGTTGTGAAAGCAACCACTTAACCCACGCCCTTGGCGTGCCAGACGCCCGTGAATTAGGCATCCCTGGCCCATTTGGGGTCCTCCATAAGCTAGCCAACCATTGGAGTATCAAGGTCCCGACTCGGACCCTCTCCGTCATCGCTAAGTTGCCTACGGGCACTCGTGTGTGCTACGCGATCATGTTCGTTAGTGTGAGTCCGCTGCTCAACTTGATTGCTTGCAATATAGGTCCATAGGTGGTTTCACATCACTCAGGGCATCACGCCCCCTTTCCTACTATTTCCCTATAACCGCCAGATGTTCTATCTTCTCACTCGGGGCACCGCGCCCCTTTCTATTCAATTCCTACAGAACCTTCGGACCTTCTCCCTGGGCACCGTGCCCCTTTCTATTCCCATCTCATCCCTCCGGAATCTTTGGACCTCCCTCTTTGGGCATTGCGCCCCTCTACACCATCACGCCTGGGTCCTCCGGGCAACTCACTAATTTTTTCTGGGCATCACGCCCTTTCTGATTCTATTCCTCCGGAACCTCCGGACTCTCTTTCCATCCTCCCAGGGCATTGCACCCCTTTCTATTCCCTTCCTCCGGAACCTCCAGATTCTCCATCTTACTCTCTCTATCTTCTTTCTGGGCACCGCGCCCCTTTCTATTCCCATCTCATCCCTCCAGAACCCCCGGAACCTCTGGATCCTCCGAACCCTCCATCTTTCCTGCAATTCATCCTCCTACTTTTCCGGGATATCACGTCTTTTATTCTCTTCCTCCTCTTCCATCATCTTTTTCCATATTTCTCCCGGGGGCATCGTGCCCCTCCATATTTTTCCCCTTCGGATCCACCAGATTCTTCTTTCAATCATGATTCTCCTCCTTTACCTCCGGACCCTCCGAATCCACCTCTCTCCATCTACCAATTTCTCCTCATAATTCCTCCCAATCACAGGTCCGACCCTACTTCTTCCACATCCACTGCTCTCGGCATTCGCCCGTTCTCCCACTGCTTTCGAGGCTTTAGTCCTCACCCCTCCTTCTAATTTTTCGCTTCTGTAAATCGTTCCTTGTGATCAGGGTCTCTGTGCCCTAGCGAGGGAGTTCTAGCCCTCGCCTCTCTTCCTTTTCTCCCTATTCGTCTGAGTATGGTCCAGATATGTTAAGCCACTTTCAAAATCTTAGCTTCCAATCCTTTCATCTACAAAAGAGGACTATCTCATGATGATCATCATTACCTCCGACAGCTACTATTCCAAAGGTCGCAAGGTGACATATTGGCGTAAGTACGCATCTTTATGATACCATTACTTATCACTTCACGCACGGTTTTAAAAAATAAAGTACTTCTTAACACGATTAAGAGTGGTATTAAGCCTTTATCTTAAGTTTTGTTTAATTAATTTAATGTCAAAAGAGTCATTAGGCTTGTTATGCGGCACTTCGGTCATAAGAACCCTGCGCTGGGAGTTTAGCATTCTCTCTCCGCTTGTTAAAGGTGACCCCTAGCTGGGCACCTCACACACTTCACAGCATCCTTAGCAGGCTCCTTTGGGTAAACACCATTCCAATTTCGGCCATGCTATGAGCATGCATGAAAGTCTTTTCTCTTCTTTACTCGGCCAAGTGTAGGGGCAAGAGGTTGACGGATGAGATAACCAATCTCGATACTCCCCAATACGAGAGGAGTCTCAAATAGGGGCAGTCTTGACCCAAAATAAAGCAAAATTTTATGATACATCTAGCCAAAAGGGCTATTATAAAAATCAAAGTCGAATTTGATAAATGCAAAATTATGAATTATGGCATGACAAGAGTGGCAAAGTCTCTATAGGGAAAACCCTGGTCGTATGTATGTCAAGGGTCTAAAAATCAAAGGCATAAAGCTCCGGCACAACAGACTGCCTCTTTGAGGGATTGTACCTTGAAAGGATTTCGAGTCCCGATATCTCCCATCCTGTACAAAACCTATCCTCAACTATTCTTCTCTTCTCCCTCCAAAAACTGAGTGTTTCTCAAGTATGGCCTTGGTAGCGGCATCATTAATCAAGGGCGGTCGGTTATAGGGCGCCACCCTTCAATGCACGCCCGGCTTCGGGAAATCGTTAGCAAAAGAGAAAAGAAAAAAGTTAGGACTCCTAGCCAGTGGTTTAAAACACCCTCTGATGCTGCATTAGCATGTCTAAATCAAAATTTCATAAAAATTTGAATATTCTCAAAATTTCATAAAAATTTGAATATTCCCAAAATTTCATAAAAATTTGAATATTCACAAAATTTCATAAAAAATTAAATATTCCCAAAATTTCCAAAGAAGTTGAATATTTCCAAAAATTTTATATTTTCCAAAATTGCACCAAAAAAATCTAAATATTTTCCAAAAATCAACATAAAAATTCAAATACTTTTTTGAAAACTTTTAAAAATTTACATATTTTCAAAAATCTAAAAAAATTACATTATATTTCTGATGGCGTTATTGTAGGGATATTCTTTTGCAGGGGCACGCAAAATCAAGAGAACAATCACACGAAGTGCAAGAAGTACCAAAAGTCTGTCTCATTCCACTATATATGTCAAAGGGGGTACAAAATGAGAGTGGATGTACAAACAACCTATCTAGCTCTCCCCTCGACTCTCCTGATCTCCCCCTCTACGCGAGCTCTCAGCCTCCTCCTGTCCTCCCTGAGAAGGCCTAGGAGGAGCCATCGATCCCCGAGAAGCCGAACCCTTGTCACCTCGTGCTCTCCTCTCAGCATCTTCCCTCCTCTGATGTTCAGAGGAGCTAACTAGATAATCGGTGCTTGAATAGGACCGGGAGTACCCCTCACGCTGGGCTCGCTCACCCCCCCACCGATAACACTCCTCTGCATCTTTCGCCCACTGCTCGGCCATTCCTAATCTAGTGCTCAACTGCACTCTCTCCAGTTCTCGCTCCACTCTCTCTCTCCCCTCTCTCTCTCTCCCTCTCTCTGTCTTGCTCCTCCCTCTCTCTCTGCCGCTCGCTCCTCTCCATGCCGAGGAGGGCACGCAGCTCTATCACATCTCGAGGAAGCTCCTCCGCGTCGCGGCGCCTCAGCTCTGCTTCCACCATCCGCAGCTCCTGCTCCTGCACCCGAAATCTTGGTCAATAACTGATATTAATAAAATTTCCAAGACTAAGATTAAAAGAACGGATTGCTTAGTCTCGCCTGTAGGGAGGCCTCAGCTGCCTCCGCCCGAGCAACTGCACTGGCAAGCTGACTCTCTAGATCGATGTGGTCGCAGACGGGCTGAGTGGAGAATGAAGCACCGTGTGAGGATCGGACTGTCTCTAGCTCCTCGCGCTGAAAAGAAAGCATTACCATTAATTGAAATTCAAATCCAAATCATTCTAAACTGTAAGAGAAAGTCCTTACCATCTCATCTACGGTATGCTGGAGGTCCTCACGCTGCCCGATCGTGGAGTCAAGGAGCCCTTGAACCATGGCTAGTCTCCCCTCTATGTCAAACTGCATTAAACACATGGTGATCACATGTCAAGTAATTAAGGCATTATGGTTAAAATTAAAAGCATACCTGTCCTTGTGCGCTTTGGTAGACCCGACTGCCATATGTCTGAGAGTATGTAACACCCCGGTTAAATAATAAAATATGAAAGAAAATTTTTGAAATATGTATTGGAATTAAAGATAATTCTTTATTATTTAATGACTTCAATGATTTTCTTAATTAAAGAATATTATCTATTTTTTGTGGCCAAAATTATATCAATAATTATTTTATACAATTATCACAAAAAGACTTTCATATTCTAAGATGCAATAGAATTTTTTACGATGAATTGAAATTAATAAGAATAAATTAAATTAATTGAATTTCACCCGTAGGCTAAAGTTTTGACTAAATTCTAAAAATATGGAAAAATCATATCTTGTAGAGGACGAAGAGTTTAACAATAGTGTCAACTGGGTCGACTCCTAATAAAAATTTAATTAGGCTGAATTAAGAAGTTTTTAGCCAAAATTGTTGTTCTTAATAGCCCGACATTAATCGACCAAATTCGAGCCCATTTCTCAACCATTCGAGCCCAAACCAGGCCCATTTGATAGATAAGGCCTAGGAGTTCGTTTCCCCTCTGAAACCCTAAGTCTAGACGCTTCTACCGGCAGTAGCGGCGGTGGATTAGAACCTTATCCGAAGTTTTCGCTGGAGTTTCTTCTTAGGACACTTCAACCAAATTCGATCTCTAGGAGTCCCTATAGGTTGTATTTATAGAGGGCTTTTGACACCCTAGAACCCTATTTGCACCAGCATCAGGCGGCGTGACCGATCGTGACCGGACGAGGGGGAATTTGGGCGTTCTTGGATCGGTACCTAGGGTTCCGGCGACCCCTCTTCTTCGTCCTTCTTTCCTTCAAGCAAAGGTAGGTGTCTCTCAGGCCAAACAGAAAACTAATAATACCATCTTGCGCGTCTCCATGAGCTCTTTCTTTTGATACCTAAGTGCCCAATTTTCGTTCATCATGCTGTTCGAATTTCACGTTTTACTCCGAGGTCTATCAAAAGGGCAACTTTCATGATTATTAGTTAAAGATTTAATCTTGTTGTGTTAGATCTAAATCAAAGCATGCTAATTTATACAAAATTTTATGCTCTTTCGAATGGTAGTATTTTCCATAATTCTTATTCATTCTATCATGAGCAATCGAAGTTTTAGTGTAACATGTCGAAGTTCATCATTGGCGGGTTTCCAGGTCATGTGACGCGCCTTCCAAAGATCGTTACAACCGTGACGGTCGCATGATAGACCGTCACCTAAGCCTGACGGCCCCATGACAGACCGTCACATGCCCTTGTGTTTTAAAATTTAAGATTTTTATCTATTTATTTTCTCATATGTAACGCACCCACTATGGACCGTTACATTCTTGTAACGCCCCTTACATAGACCGTCACATTCTTCTGGCAGGGCGTTTTTAAATTTTAATTCATGCATTTTAACCAGGGACTTGCTATGTTTTAGTATGACTTCTTGATCTGTAACAATACAGAACGTGATAATAATCTAGTATCATGATCATAAACATTAGGTTTTAATTCCTACATGAAAGTTGTTAGATAGTCCTAAGTTGATTCATCATATGAAAATTGATAGAAACCCTTAATACTTGTATAAATGCTGATCTATGCGAAATATATGTTATTGTTTGACAGTCATGCCACTTCGGTGGGATTGACTGACCGCACCGTCTTGGTTTCCGTGTTTATTAACCTCAATTCTTGTAATAGATGGGATTCTCCGTTGGATATTCCTTCTGTCGGACTAGGACCACTATTACGAGACCTCCGTAAGACCCCGTGAGCCTGGGATTCCCACCAGGACGCAGGGCAAGTTGTACCCCAAAGACTTGAACCCATGAACGTGGCTTAAATCATGTTTTGGGTCAGTCCAAACTGGACTGATCTGTGAACTGTAACGGTCCAAGGTTGGACCATCACGTCAGCGTAACGGACTAAGGTCAGACCGTCACGTTCCTGTAGCGGCCCAGTTATCGACCGCCACAGGTAAGATATCTCATATGTTTCCCTTGTTTTATTATCGTGTAGCAGTCATCAAGGTTGGCCTTGAACTGTGAAATCGTGCGTGATTCTTGTTTGCATCCTTATCTTCTACCTAATGTTCATTCCAACGATGTTGGAATTTCCCTCAATCTTAGAAGTAAGTTCGTGAGCTTAAACCTTGAAACTCTTGGCCATTTAACATTGTGGATGTCTAGATTTCGTGGGATCTATGATCCAATCAAAATCAATGCCAAGGCAAACACATTAAAGGGCCTAGTCTGGTCCTGGGAGGTGCACCCGAAAAGTACTTGATCCCCGGGGAGGTGAATGACTAGGTGTGACATTTGGCATCGGTACTATCTATCATGTTGGGTCTACGACATTCCACATTCTCGTGAACTTGCTATTCGTGCTTGAAAGCATGAAGCACTTGCTTGCATGACTCGACTAGACTTGACTTGATATATGGCCATTCACTTAAAGTTCTAATTACTTCCTCTTGCTATCGTGACTTGCAATCTTTATCGTGCTAGTTATCTTGTTATCATTGTTTCCCTCGCGTTATTCATGCATTCATGAAATGGTTAATTACTTAAACTATGCCTGATGATAGAGTGTAATTCCTACCGAGCTTCTTGCTCACCCCTATTTTCCAACTCTTTTCAGGTAACGCGGTAGATGGAACGCTTGCAATTGGGATCGGGTCAACGTGATCGAGTGAACCAGGATCCTTGAGACCCGAGTCTTCTATTTCTTGAGTCCGATAGTCTAGTGGTCTGCTATCTTTTTTCCTCTTCTTTATTTCTTTTATTGAGTCTATTATTGTAATAATTGAGTCCACATTGTATTTAAATTTCCAAATATCAATAAAATTCTATTTTTCTAAATTAATGGCCTCCATGTGTTCGAATATTTATTTATTATGTTTATTTATTTTCTGCTCTATTATCATGACTGTTTCGCTGCCACGTTCCGAGCACCGCTTCCCGCTGCTATCGATTCGGGGCGTCACAGAGTATGCCTGGAGGTAGGCATCGTCTGAGTCTGCTCCTGCGGGGACTGGTCGTCCGCGCCGTTTCCAATCTGTAAACTACTCACGGGCACGTTGCCGCCAATCATCTGTCTCCTGGAGGCCTCGAAAACGTCGCCCAGGTCGTGGGTTTGTCACCTGGGTCGGGAACTCTACCACCGCCTGGTGAAGCCCTAGTGTCCTCATGATTAGCCTGTAGTATAGGGTTCAACTAGGTTGAGGGCGTGCAGCCAAATCTCTCTCCCGAAGTATGGGATGGCCGCCTCCACCCAGGGCATCTCCCCGATATCCCCCTGATAGGGAGTCCAGACCACCTGCAGAGTTCAATATGTCATTGCCCTTAATTTCATGCAATTGAGTTCAATTTCAAAATTAAATCTTACCTCTATATGGGGCATCATATCTAATGTCTCCTGAATGTGGGTGACTTGGTCCTTCAGAGATCGGTTGTCTCGTGTCGGGGTCCACCATCTAGCTAGGGGCAGTAGATCTCCTCGATCCTCCCAAGCACGCTTGAGAGTAGGAAGGTAGAGATAACTCCAAACCTGAAATGTAGCTCATGTGATCAATATAAGAGGCAAGTGCATAATTTAATTCATGGAGTTTAAGGTTTAGAGAGATACCTGAAGTAGAGGGTAGAATCCCTCGAGTGATGACTGGAGTGAAGAAATGCCAAAACTGTCAAACAAGTGGGCTAAGACTGCCGCACCCCGAGCATACCATCCGACTCTGCTCAGATCCTCCAGTAGAGGTAGGAATCGGCAACTCACTGCATCACCTTGGGTCTCTAGAAGTAGCTTGCCAATCATCAAAATAAGAAACCTCCTCAGCTCCATGTCGGCCTGTGCACCAGCCTCTGTCGTGAAGCTCTCTTTGGCCTCAGCCACTAGTCTCCTCTCGTGAGCCATCGAGGTCTCTCCCACCTCCCACTGTGTGTGGAACAAGCCAAGACTCTCCTGTAAAGTGATCCTAGACACTAGCGAAGTCCGGCTCGTCCCCTCCAACTCCAAGCATAGTAGCCTGCGCGCCATCTCCCGGTAGTCGGGGTAGGTCCAGCATGTCACTGCCGATCAGTGCACACGCAGACCAGTAATGCGGGTGACATCCTCTAGAGTCGGGATCATATGACCCCAGGGGAAGTGATGTGACACGATTTTGGACCTAATGCAAGCAAGCACAATCGCATTCAAAACGGGCCAAATTGGGCCACCGCTCTATCGTCACTCACCCAAGCCCGGGGTGACTTGGGAATGCCAAGGGGAGGATGTGGGGTTGGGCCCTTGCTGGTAGAGGGCCAGCAAGGCCAAGACTTGATTCCCAAAGGGTGGGGATGCCCAAATCAAGGGGGCCGACAAAGTGCCAAAGGCACCGGTTGCAATATTCCCACGGTGATCACTCAAGTTTATGGGGCTTGAGGATCGGGCTCTCACTCGCATAACCAGCGGAATTAGAACTAATATTGAAAGACAAGCACTAAGTGGAGTGAAGGTTTGAGCACTTACTCGACCGGATTGAAGAAACCGGTCCCGGTCGGAGACGAGGGCGAGCGGGGAGGCGAGTGGATCCCCACACGCCGCGGCGGTGTCGCTTGACCTGCCCAAACAAGTTACAACACTACACCTCTCGTAGGAGGGGGATCTTGGGGTGGGGGTTAATAGAAATTACAATCAATACTACCTCCACACAGGGAGGGACCTTCAGCCGGTCAAGCGGGGTGGGGAAACTAAAGCAAAGAACGAGGAATAAGGGTGGACGCCGAATCTGCTTGCTGTCTGTGAGCCGGGACAGAGAGTCGGTGTTGCTGCTGTAGATCTTGATCAGGAATTTTTTTGATGACGAAGCCAGAGGGAAAACCTTCGTATCTGGAAGGGGAATGCCTCAGAATTTTCTTAATTTCTTCTAGAGTCGCTGCTGGTCGGGGCAGGAGCTTGAACAGGGCCTCTATTTCTTGGACTAGCAGGGGCAGGTCACCAATAGTAGGATGCAGAGGCTGTCCTGGCCGCTCCCGAACTCCAAATTTGATGCCGTCAGTGCCGTTAGAACCGTGGGTGAGTCATATTTGCAGCAAAAGAAACGGGGACACCATAAGAGGTCGGAGACAATCTGTGGAACCAGAAGAGTGAGGAGGGGTCGGTTCAGACTGTAGAAGGCAGAACCGCGCGTTCGGGGGATAAAATTGGTAACTTCTGCTCCTGGATGTTGAATGAACTTCCGCTTCTTGAATCTGAAACTAGACAAGCCAAAGAGGAACTTTGAAGAAGAACTTGAAGACTGATTCCTTCAGGGTCCGTCGTGCCAGAGCTTCTAAGCTGGTTCAGGTCCTTAGCCGAGGCAGAACCGCGCAGCTGTGGAAGAATGGCCCTCCAGGATGGCTCAGAGATCGGAAGAAGATGAAACCACTTCGGTTGCGAAGGTGACTGGCCGACGCTTCCGACGATGGCTCTTGGGTCTTCAAACTCATCCGGAGATGATCGTGGTGGCCGCTGCAAGCTGCTGCTCTGCTGTAGATCTTCAGTTGAGAGCTGTAGGTTGATGATGATGGGGGGGAATGGGGTATATGGGAGGGGAAATGGGGGTGGATGAGTGTGGGGAAAGCCCGGGCTGTGAGGGGGTCTAGGAGGGGGTGTTCTAAGGTGGGGGAAAGGAAGAATGGGGTCTGGAAGGGGGTCTAACAGGTGGTGGGAGGAGGAGCTACGAATTTGGGAAGGTGGGTGAGAGGAGAAGGTGAGGGGGGGCACAAGTGAGTGGAGGGAAGGGTGGATTTCAAATTCAAATATGCTTTGGAAGTTGTGGGGTTGTATGGGGAAGGGGTTGATTGTGTTGGAATGGGGAAAGTGGTGTTGGAATGTGGAGGATGGTGTTGGAATGGTGAGGGATCTCCTTGGGAGTAGGGGGTGGAGTAATGGAGGCCATGGGGAAGTGGAGGGCTTTAATGATGGTAGGTGGGGGTTGAGGTGGTTGGGAAAGGAGGAGAGAGAAGAAAATTTGAAATTGGGTGTTGAGGAGAGAGAAAGTGGAGTGAAAAAGAGGGATTAGGAGAGGGAAGGGTGGGGAATCTCTCCCCTAGGGTTTCTCACCCAAAAAATGTTAGAATCACTCCACTAAACTAAGCTTTGGATACTCAAATGGCATTTTTCATTGATTCATTCATTAAGTTGAAATGGGGGGAATGTGGTCCTATATATAGGAAACCCACATTTCTACAAAAGTCCCTTACAAAAGACTCAATAACAAATAACCGAAGGGGTAGGGGGGGCTCATGGGCCAAGCCCGAAGAATTGGGCCCAATAGCACATTACACAATCTAATGACACTCAAACTTAGGAAAATAAATGAAAGAACTAGGAACATGACTCAAATAAAAGGGAAAATACATCAAATGACTCAAATAAAATTACATAGGACTCAAAATTAAATGACTAAACCATGCCGGATGCAATCGGGGTGAGGAGACGAACGGTAAACGTGGGCATGGGAGGTGATGTCCCCATCATACTCCCGGGGTGCGGAGAACTCGAGTCTCCCGAATGAGACCGATCCATCCACCTGCCGAGATAGCGCTCATATACCTTGCTCCGAGTGGTAGTGACTTGTTCATCCAATATTTGTTCAATTTGTTCACGCTGGGCTCTCTTGGCTGGTGGTTTATCATCATGGGTGGGTGCTCTCTTAAGGGAAGAAGTAGGCTCAATCTCCTCACTAGGTACCACCGTGGGTCCCTTATATGGCACTAGGTCGGCAACATTGAATGTGGGACTTATTCCATACTCCTCATGGAGATCTAACTCGTTGGCATTTGCACTTATGCGCCTCAAGACCTGGAAGGGACCAGCCCCACGTGGCCTCAGTTTAGAGTTGGCTCCCGGGGAGAGCCTCTCCATCCTTACCATCACAAGGTCACCCACTTGGAATTCTTGGTGATGCCGATGAGAGTCGGCCAGCCTTTTATAAGCCTCATTCTTTTTGCTGATGTGCTTGCAAAGGTTTTCATGCAATTTTGTGAATGCTATCCTTTTAGTGGTTATGGGTGGACCTGGACAACCATAGATGGACCTATCCTGCCATGATGCCAGATGGACCATGATGAACCTTGGTGGGCCGGTGCAACCATTTGTGGACTTATCATGCAATGTTGTCATGTAGACTTTGGTGGGCCTAGGTGGGCCGGGGCAACCGTAGGTAAACCTATCATGTAAAGTGGTGATGAATGTGGGGGGGCCCGGACATCCGTAGATGCTTTTGACATGCTTAAGATCCATGATGAATGAAGGAGGACCATGACATCCGAATGTGGCCCACTCATGCTTTCTACTTGACATGTGAGTGATATGAATGAATGGACCCAACATAGTATTCATGCCAAGGGGTGAGGAAAGCCTAGACACATGCATGCTTTTCCCAAAAGTGACTTCCATGTGTATAGGTGTGGGACAACCTTTGAACTCCCATTGGAAAGGATCGAATGGATCTAAGAAGGTGGTCATCATGGGGTGGGGCACCACCTTATTCCCTAGGGATATATGGTCCAAGGTTATGGCTCCCAAGGTGCAGCCCGAGTCATGGATGAGGTGGGTTTGGCCCAATATGGTGAGTGAGGGTAGAACAGGGTGGGTGGTTGGTAAGATGGTTGGGTCATATGAGTCCCTTGACTCCTATTGGAAGGGATCATATGGATCGTAAATAAGGTCACTTAGGGTGAGGAACTTCATGTCCTCAAGATCCTTAAAAGGTGTTAAGTCATCCTTCCCTATGATAGTTGGGCCAATGTTCTTGACAAGTGGGTCGGCCATGAGTGGAGGGCTTGGCTTTCTACCCGAGATAAGAAGCTCTAAATCGAGGAGAAGGTTGGGCTCATCCGGTGTAGGGAGGAATAGAAGGAGGTCGCTAGTGTAGCAACCATTGGTGCAAACCGAGGAGATAGACCCAATGCATAGGTGTTGGAGGCTAAGGCTCCTAGGTTGTTCGGCCATAGGAGTCAACATGCTAGTGAACTCTTGCCATGTTAAGCCCCTAAGAAAATTTTCTAAGGTCTCCACTTGATAGGATGCTTGGATTGTGGTGTGATAGGAGAAGATGGGCACTAGGGGAAAATTTTGTTCTATGGGAGGGCAAACATGGGTCGAGGTCTCTCTAATTAGGCTCTTCCTTAGCCACCTAACAAGGGACTCTTCTAAGATGAATTCGGCCTTATCTAGAGGGGGTGGTGTAGGGTGAAGATCCTTGTGCGAGGCTTCCTCTTCAATTGGGACATGGGTGCTCTCTATGGAGGGGATAGGTTCCCGAGGGATATTTGTCTTCATGTGGCAAAGCGGGTGGACTACTTCTTCCAAAACTAATGGAGTGGGAAGGTTCTTTGATGGTGGGGTGATGATGGCCGGAGTATGGTGCACCCGGGGTGGTGAACGAGGGTGAGATTCCCGCGGGTGGGAGAATAAAAGGTTGTTGAATTTAAAGGTTCTCGAAAGGTGTGGCGGACGCACAAGGCAAGTCCGACGTGTTGGGTCGATGTTGGCATTCCTTTCATCTAACCATTTCTTACCTAAGATTATACATGGACCTACCAATGTTCCCTTTTGACACCAAGCCCTATCCAAATACTTAATCTTCCCGAACCATTTATGGAATTCAATAAAGACTTGGTCTCTATTGTGCATAATTTGTCCGGTCCTACTAAGAGAGGTAACGATATCGGGGGACACCCAATTTTCAGATTCTAGGTCAATGAAATCAATTTCTACGGGCTTTCCATTAGGTAAGCATGCATGGGATATGATTGGGAGAGGAGCCATGAGACCCAAGACTCAATGTTAACAATGATGGGTTGACAATGCACGGTTCGGACAAGAATGCAAGCATGCCCTAGGACTTGACTTGTAGAGACAAGTCAAAGACTTGCTCTGATACCACTTGATGTGACACGACCTCGGACCTAATGCAAGCAAGCACAATCGCATTCAAAACGGGCCAAATTGGGCCACCGCTCTATCGTCACTCACCCAAGCCCGGGGTGACTTGGGAATGCCAAGGGGAGGATGTGGGGTTGGGCCCTTGCTGGTAGAGGGCCAGCAAGGCCAAGACTTGATTCCCAAAGGGTGGGGATGCTCAAATCAAGGGGGCCGACAAAGTGCCAAAGGCACCGGTTGTAATATTCCCACGGTGATCACTCAAGTTTATGGGGCTTGAGGATCGGGCTCTCACTCGCATAACCAGCGGAATTAGAACTAATATTGAAAGACAAGCACTAAGTGGAGTGAAGGTTTGAGCACTTACTCGATCGGATTGAAGAAACCGGTCCCTGTCGGAGACGAGGGCGAGCGGGGAGGCGAGTGGATCCCCACACGCCGCGGCGGTGTCGCTTGACCTGCCCAAACAAGTTACAACACTACACCTCTCGTAGGAGGGGAATCTTGGGGTGGGGGTTAATAGAAATTACAATCAATACTACCTCCACACAGGGAGGGACCTTCAGCCGGTCAAGCGGGGTGGGGAAACTAAAGCAAAGAACGAGGAATAAGGGTGGACGCCGAATCTACTTGCTGTCTGTGAGCCGGGATAGAGAGTCGATGTTGCTGCTGTAGATCTTGATCAGGAATTTTGTTGATGATGAACCCAGAGGGAAAACCTTCGTAGCTGGAAGGGGAATGCCTCAGAATTTTCTTAATTTCTTCTAGAGTCGCTGCTGGTCAGGGCAGGAGCTTGAACAGGGCCTCTGTTTCTCGGACTAGCAGGGGCAGGTCACCAACAGTAAGATGCAGAGGCTGTCCTGGCTGCTCCCGAACTCCAAATTTGATGCCGTCAGTGCCGTTAGAACCGTGGGTGAGTCATATTTGCAGAAAAAGAAACGGGGACACCAGAAGAGGTCAGAGACAATCTGTGGAACCAGAAGAGTGAGGAGGGGTCGGTGCAGACTGTAGAAGGCAGAACCGCGCGTTCGGGGGAGAAAATTGGTAACTTCTGCTCCTGGATGCTGAATGAACTTCCGCTTCTTGAATCTGAAACTAGACAGGGCAAAGAGGAACTTTGAATAAAAACTTGAAGACTGATTCCTTCAGGGTCTGTCGTGCCAGAGCTTCTAAGCTGGTTCAGGTCCTTAGCCGAGGTAGAACCGCGCAGCTGTGGAAGAATGGACCTCCAGGATAGCTCGGAGATCGCAAGAAGACAAAACCACTTCGGTTGCGAAGATGACTGGCAGACGCTTCCGACGATGGCTCTTGGGTCTTCAAACTCATCCGGAGGTGATCGTGGTGGCCGCTGCAAGCTGCTGCTCTACTGTAGATCTTCAGTTGAGAGCTGTAGGTTGATGATGATGGGGGGGAATGGGGTATATGGGAGGGGAAATGGGGGTGGATGAGTGTGGGGAAAGCCCGGGCTGTGAGGGGGTCTAGGAGGGGGTGTTCTAAGGTGGGGGAAGGGAAGAATGGGGTCTGGAAGGGGGTCTAACAGGTGGTGGGAGGAGGAGCTACGAATTTGGGAAGGTGGGTGAGAGGAGAAGGTGAGGGGGGGCACAAGTGAGTGGAGGGAAGGGTGGATTTCAAATTCAAATATGCTTTGGAAGTTGTGGGGTTGTGTGGGGAAGGGGTTGATTGTGTTGGAATGGGGAAAGTGGTGTTGGAATGTGGAGGATGGTGTTGGAATGGTGAGGGATCTCCTTGGGAGTAGGGGGGTGGAGTAATGGAGGCCATGGGGAAGTGGAGGGCTTTAATGATGGTAGGTGGGGGTTAAGGTGGTTGGGAAAGGAGGAGAGAGAAGAAAATTTGAAATTGGGTGTTGAGGAGAGAGAAAGTGGAGTGAAAAAGAGGGATTAGGAGAGGGAAGGGTGGGGAATCTCTCCCCTAGGGTTTCTCACCTAAAAAATGTTGGAATCACTCCACTAAACTAAGCTTTGGATACTCAAATGGCATTTTTCATTGATTCATTCATTAAGTTGAAATGGGGGGAATGTGGTCCTATATATAGGAAACTCACATTTCTACAAAAGTCCCTTACAAAAGACTCAATAACAAATAACCGAAGGGGTAGGGGGGGCTCATGGGCCAAGCCCGAAGAATTGGGCCCAATAGCATATTACACAATCTAATGACACTCAAACTTAGGAAAATAAATGCAAGACCTAGGAACATGACTCAAATAAAAGGGAAAATACATCATATGACTCAAATAAAATTATATAGGACTCAAAATTAAATGACTAAACCATGCCGGATGCAACCGGGGTGAGGAGACGAACGGTAAACATGGGCATGGGAGGTGATGTCCCCATCAGGAAGAGGAAGGCCTTGCATCCTGTATCCCATCTGGCCTTCAGGGCCCTTATCAGGCCCACATCGACTTTCAGCACTTCTATTTCCAAGAACTCCCCAAAGCCCATTCGGCGGAGGCGGGCCCGTTGAAATTCCGGTAATGCAAAGTAGATGGCCTGAACTAATGTCCATGAAATCTGGGCTCGAACTGCTCCCTCTACACCCTGCACACAACATAAGAAGAAGAAATGTCAATTGCAGTACATCTAAAAAGAAGAAAAATAGAAAAATCACCTTCTATTCTTGAACGCGCTATGTCGTCATAGCGCGTTCATCCTCGGAAGGAGGGTGGCGACCCCTCATTCCCCCAGATCTATTCCATGGGCACTTTGCCCTCTACATTGGTCTAAGGAGGCATCTCCCCTCCCGATTTCCTCTTTTATGAAAAGAAAACAAGAAAAATCAAAGAAAAAACAAGTTAGGGGCGGTTTCTTACCAATCTCCATTTTCGAACCGCCATGCCACCGGCAGGCTCCGCCGCTATCTCCTCGGCCACCGCGGCACCTTCAACCTCCTCGACCTCGTCGGAGGGGATCTCCATTTCTTCTCCTTCAAGCCTAGCCGAGACGGTTGTCTCGGAATCGGGGTTTTCCTCCACCGGCGGGGTCGCCATTTCTTCCCCCGTGCGAGATTGACGACGGCCGTGGGTGGCACGTCGTTTGGAATGCCGGGACGGTCCCCCTTCCATCGGAGTTAGGCAAGGGAGGTGTGGGCTGGGTTGAGGGTGCGAGAGGGAGCAGAGAAGGAAAGAATGGGTTTGAAATGAATGAAGAGGGGGGGGTTCAGTTTTTGAATTATACGCGTAATGAATGCGCTATATGTGCCTAGCGCGACATTATCGCGCTAGGTATGTATAGCGCTTTAATGAAAATAAATTAAAAAAAATATAGAAAAGAAAAAAAGAAAGAAATAAAAGGGGGAAGAAAAGAAAAAAAAAACACAATGAAAAAAATATATGTTTTGAAGTGTTCTATTGCTTATGTGATATTGCGTACTTAAATTCACACTTGCATTATTGTCGCTTAACATTGTATTCCCAGGAAAAGGAAAAGAAAAAAATGACACGCCCTCAGGTAAGTATTCCCTTATCCCTTCCTTTATTGCATTACTATATAATATTTACATTATTATATTATCTCAAGGACTGGCCGATTCTCTATATGTTTTGGGATTTGAGTTCCCCTCTACCAAAAATAGTGATGATCTAGAAACATGCAGTTAATCGTCGGATAGGCCGTTAGGTTGGATAGCTTTGGGGACGATGGACTTCATCTTGCACGCCGTGGTTGCAAATAACTCTTGACCCGAGGCTATTTGATTTAATAATATTATCCTTGAGTATCTTATATTTTATTCTTTCTTTGCATTTGTTTTAATGATTTTTTTCTTTCATTTTAGCCCTACATGCATCATCCCCTTTTTCGCATTCATGACTCACAAAATGCCCAATTTTTCTTCCCAAGTAAGGATCAATAATGCTTAAGTTCTCAAATAAAGAAATTCAATTCCATTCTAAATTTGAAAGATTGCTTCTGGTCGAGCGCTAGATCTCGTTGGTCAGTGTGACCCGTGCCCAGAATTTGTCTATCTCCCTTTCAATCCAATTCAAATTATCACTTTTTTTTGTCCGCTCATTAGCTGTGAACCGCACGATGGCGTCGTTAGATCCATCGGGCTCGCGTCCATTCCACTAACTGAGTGAAATTCGCAGTTGCTACGCACTGCGGATGCCTCTTTTGTGCAAGAGGTTGATCAGCTCCCTTTTCTTTGTTTCACGCCTATCGTTCTAGGCAGGAGTCACCGGTGCTAGCTTGACCTTATGGTTAGCTCGAAGTTTTCTGGATCATTCCTATCACTTGTCGGTTGTGGCGGGTGTCTTTTTTTCCTTGATATCCACTTATCAGTCCGCTCCACTACATTTCCACTTCATTTCTCCTTCGCTACCACTCCGTGTCATCTCCGTTGTGCCTCCGTTTCACCTCCGCCTCGCTCCCCTGCAAAGCGGATATCAAGGAGGGGCATCTGTAGACACCCATTTTTGGTCGATAAGTCAAGCAATTTCTTTGTTCTGCCAGTTAATGTCCCAATTGATCTCTAATTGGTTGATTTTCTAGGATATTTTCTCTCTATTCTTGGCCCTACAATTCGAATTCCGTACCTTGGATCTCGTCTCAAATTTGGCATCCTCGCGCTATTCACTCATATCACTTTCATAACGCGTTATGGGATTAATTGAACGCCCATTTAAACAGTCGCTATTTCTTGATATTAGATCTTTGCAGCATCCACTTTGGTTGTTATTCTTACTTAATACTTGATTGAACGGTTGACCAATGGGTGTTTATTCCTTTTCCAATCATTTAGCTGGTCAATCCTTGTCGCGCTAGATCGTCATAGCGCGTTCATTAAGAACGCGCCATATCCTCCTAGCGCGTTCTCAGACAGAAACCCAGTCCGACCCGGACATCCCCTTTTTGATTTGGGTCCTTATTTTGGTAAGTTTCCAATCGTATTTCGTCCAATGGAAGGTTTCTAACCCTATTAGGAGTCTTTTGCCCTCATTAATCGGTAGGATTACCTTGATTTGAGCCACCAAATCATTAGATTGGATCGGACTCTGACCTAGGGTTCGTTCTTGATTCTCCTCCTATAAATTGGACCCTTGGCCGTTGTTCTAAAAGGATGCAACTTCGAGATCTTGACCAGGAGGAGGCTGTTCTTCTTTCCAAATCAACAATTCCTCGCTCCTTCCACATCCAAGGGAGTATTCTAGGGCTTATTGTGTTCTTCCTCGTTCTTATATTTCTCCCCAATTCGTTCCTTTTAATCTTCACATCACATTGCATATTGTTTTCAAAATCACTCCTTTTACAAAATACACGCATTCACACACACCAAACCTATTTTTGGCCCTCTCATAGGGGTTTAAAAACCACCAAACCCCCAGGTAATCTAGCCCCCTTTTATATGCTTTTGATTAAGAATAGGGATATATTCTACATTAATCACGATCTAATGGGCATTTTCTTTGTTGTTTAAAATTGTTTTGCAGGCACTAGAAGAAGGATACGTGAAGCCCTTGCACCTTGGCCGACCTTGGAGCAAGGAAGGAACGAACCCCAATTAATCCCGCTCTCTGTCTGATATCACGCCACACAAACATAGCGCTATCTTGAGAAGGCGCTAGCGCGATATAGCGCGTTAATGCCCAGGCCACCTTTTGGCCCCCCTTTGAATTTCTGAGGTATGTGACATGCCCTTGATTTGATCTTCATGTTGTTTATCATGTTATTAGCCTCAGTGGCGATCATGGATTTTTATTATTACATGTAACCCCCCCTTTTATCATTGTTTTAGTTCCATCTTATCAATTCATCACTTATTCAAGTCATCAATTTGGGGATAGGTCTAATTTCTGATCTACAGCCAGTAGTGACCCAGGATGGCGTGGGTAAGCATTGAATTGTTATGGAGGGGATTGCCCTCCCATCGTTGCATAGTAGTTGGGCCAAAGTTGTTGACTGTGCTTGTGTTGTTATTTAACAGGTGAGGATCCGGCTGCTACTCTAGAGATGATCCAGGAGTAGTCAGTACTGGTCCGTCGGTGGCCCTCCCCTGTTTCGAGGTAGAGCCAGGAACGGTGGATGCCTCGATTCCACCTGTTATCGGGGGTGCACCCGGCTTGCTACCGCAGCTGCTGGCAGAGACGCCTCTCGCTCCTTTACCATCCGTGGTGTTTGCATGCACCGTAGGACTGGTCGGGTCTTCCAGCATGGGACCATCATGTATGTGACTGGGGACTTAGCCATTTATGGTAAGATTTTTATGTTGTTTGTTGACACCGGGCTCCTTATGGTGTTGGCCACAAGCACTCCTTTACCTTTGGAGAAGGGTGAGCTTCCTCGCGACACGACTGAGGCGGTGGGAGAGGATCCCACTATAGTGGCTTCGACTGGGGGCGACGAGGAAATCATCGACATAGAATGGGTTTTAGAGGGGAGCGCCCCAACTGATGAGTTTCCTGTTCGAAACCCTTGAATGGAGAGTTGTCTTTGCACGAGGCTAGGTCATGTGGTAACCTCGTTTGCTTTGTTGACTTGCAGGGGCCTCTTGTTTGGCTACTTCTGGGAGTTCATCGGAGGCTTTATCAGGCTCTCCCGAGAATGTTAGCTTGGCCATGGAGTCGGAGGAGAGTTTGAGCTCGAGCTCTTCCTCTTTTGGGGTCTCTTCTACCGAGGAGGCTGGGATGGAGACTACTTCTGGAGGTATGTGGGGGTTCTCTCTCCCCCCCCCCCCATTTGGCATTTGTTTGCGCTTCATGGCAGAGTCCTGATGCTCTTGGGTTGCATGCAGTATCGGGGTCAGGAGAGGATCACGTGCTGGCTCCTACTGAGAGCGGGCAGGAGGAGCCTCCCATCTCGCTCGTGGTTGCTGGAGATGACCGGGTCGTGGAGGAGTCACTGCCCACTCCGACCCCGGTAGGTGATACCACCGAGATGGAGGAGAGGTTGCCTTCCTCGACCCCGGCGGGAGACGCCACTGGCGCGGAGGGACTTGCCCTGGGTAAAGGATGAAAACTTATCTTTTCTCAGGTTTTCCACCTTATTTATCGTAGGAAGTTTTACATGTATTGCTCACTCCCTTTGGTGTTTGTTGAGGTTATGCAGGCTCTACTAGACTACTACCCGCATCAGGTGACTTCTCTCTGGACTTAGGGATCGAGTGGCCTACATCCGCTTCTCCGCCAGAGCCGCTGTTGGATGTAAGTGCGGGTGCCACCTTGCTGCAACAAGCTGGAGGCTACCTGTAGAGCGACCCTCTTCCTTCCCTGAAGGGTTTAAGACAGCGACTGAGAGAGTGCACCCAGGGCTACCACGCGCTCGGCTTCCCACGCGTGCACTGGATGTCTGGGCTGGCTGGGATCTGGGAAGAGTACCTGCGACTTTGCGAGGCCCATGAGCAGTGGACCCGGAGACTAGCAGCGATCCAGGAGGCACAGGAGCAATGGGCCCAGCTTGTCGGGCATGTGTATAACATGTGTAACTCTATTGTTTTGATGATGTCTAACTATGTATGTTGGGCTTGTGTATAACATTCTTGTGTTTCAATGATGTCTGACTATGATTCATTAATATAGTTTTACCTACATTTGATAGCAACAAACACTCATGCATTTCAGTTCAAGCCCACACCGGCAACAAAGGGTGTCTGCAATGATAGAAAGAAATCAAGTTAGGCACAGAGATTGAGGCATTAGGCTGCACAAGAATGAAGGCAGAATCATGGTTTTACAGAAATCCATGCAGACAAGGCCAATGCAACTGCTGGAGATGATACACACACTGAAGTATCAGAAGAGAAGTGTCGACTCCTTCAACAGATGTGTCGACACTGCAGCCATTACTCAGCAATCAAAGAAAGACAAGGTCGATGCTAGTAGGCCAAGGAAAGTGACTAAGGTCTGTGCATGTCCTTATTGCTATACAGCCAGTGCAACACCAAGTCGGTGCAACATCTAGCTAGCACGCTCTATGGTCTGTGCACGTTTGCCTCAAGGTCCGTGCACATCCGCAGCAGGATCGGTACACACTCAAGCCAGCGATAGACAAGGTCGGTGCACATCTGCTATGAAGTCAGTGCACATTTTTCCCTCATGCCTTATAAGGACTACACACATACTGCAAATCATGTCCATGCGCATCTACCATAAGGTCGGTGCACATTTGGCTCGTATACAACAAGGTCGGTGCACATTCAGGGCCAGTGCTACACTAGGTCAGTGAAAGTTTATGTTATAATGAGACAAGGTCTGAGCACATGTGAAAATCAAGGTCCGAGCAACCCCTGGCCAACACAGATCAAGGTCAGTGCATGTATGCTATACAAGGTCGGTGCACATTCTTCCTTCAACACCAAAAGGTCCGTGCACATATGAAATCAAGGTCTGAGCATATTCAAGTTAAGATCGGGGCACGCAGTTCCCAAGCACCATCTACCCAAAGAAGGTCAAAGGAATGTGTCGACCTGTCTCTCTCAAGAGGTCGACACCGTTTGTCTTATAAGAAGTGTTCTATTGACTATTCTACTAAGAAGTCTCGACCCTTACCTCACAGGAGGTCGACACCCTTGTACTTCCAGGAAGTGCTCTATTAGATATCCTACTAAGATGTGTCGACTCTTTTCATGCAGGAGGTCGACACCCTTGTTCTTCCAGGAAGAGCTCAATTGGCTATTCTAATAAGATGTGTTAACTCTTTTCATACAAGAGGTCGACACCCTTATTCTTCCAGAAATCCACAAGCCAATAAACTGTCAGATCAGTGGGCCATCCAGAGAGATAAAAAAGGACCGCAAATCATTAAAATTAAGGATTTTGGGGTCTGGACCACGTCCCGAGGTCTGACCCTTGCTCTACCATCTTATCACTCATTTATCTACCTTTTGGAGATGGTTTTGTCAGAAGTCTAGCTAGAAGAGCCACTTCTATATGCGGCGATGTAAGTCTTCACTGTATGCCTGTCCATACAGTCTGCTACTGAGAATAGGACACTCCGCAGTCTGCCACCATCTTGCTGTCGACCAATGGGCTGTCTAGCCAGCCATTGTATGCAGAAGAGTACACTTGAGCAGAATGAGAAGACTGCATATCTGAGGGAGATTTATTGTGAATATCTGATGCTGTCCAAAAGGAAATCTGGTCTGCTCCTTCACACTATCTGCCATCGTACCTATCCTTATACTTAAAGCTGCGACCAGCCAATAGGAAGATCACAGCAAGCAGCGCATTAAATGTTATGGGGTATGGTCACCTTCCTCTTATTGATTACCACCATCACACATGGCATTCGCTCTAGAAGGCGTTCTAGCTCTCACCTTCTAGGGCATGCTTCAAGGAAGCTTTAGAGGGAATACTTCGTTGACCCACTGGTCTAAAGGAAGACTTCTTGGCGTGCATATTCCCACACTTTTCAACTAGTCTTCTTATTTACACCAAGCTTCCTCAACTGAAGAATAGCTGATGTTTCCATCCACAAAGTGCCACGCCCTAGACCAATCTACGAAGAATATTCCTAAGTAGCGTGAGAGCAGCCCCAACACCTATTGGACTTAGTCCAGTGCTGTGAGAGAAGAAGAAGAAGAAGAAGATAGAGTAGCCTTGAGAGAGAAGAAAAATCATGCAGTCTACCGGTGCTTGAAGAAAAGGATCCTTGGATCCAATCTTGTAGCTGCACTCACTAGTTCTGATGTCTTGATCCATTCCTTCAGCTGGTGTCTACATTGTCTCCATTGATTCTCCACTGCACTTGCAGTATTCAGTTTCTATTTGTTACGGTTCGTCTATCACCAATACATCTAGCTTCTCCGATCCCTTGTTTAGGGACCAGGTTCCCTCTATGGTTTCAGAGGAAGAGAGGATCAGATCCTCTGGGTGGTTCAAGCTGTTAGTCAGCAGAAAGCAAACTATGCTGCTCAGCTGTGCAAGCAAGCTGTGTTGCTCAGCGGATCAAGTTGTGTGTCAGCCGGAAAGCCTCACCGAGTTTGGTGAGGGGTGGACGTAGGTTGTGGGCTAACAACTGAACCACCTGAAAATCTTTGTGTTGTGGGTTGTATTCATTGTGAGCTTGTTCCATATCCTCTATCCCTATTTGACAGGTTCCTGTGCTTCTAATCTTGGTTATCTCAATTGCACACTCAAGCACTCTTATTAACACTTTCTGTTTTATCTGTGCTTCAATTGGCCTTAGCCCTTTGACTGCATCACTTGGGCGGCTTGCTGCAACCTTGCATACAGGCGCCAAAGTGAAAGTCTTGCTAAGAGATTCCCTTGCTTAGACTCCCATGCACCTAGGTTGATCACCACTACATTCACACACATATGCACTCTGAGTGATCAACATAGCATACACACACACCTGCTTGTTGCAAGCCATCTCATGTTCTAGTGTTGTGCTTCATGTTCCCATCACTCCAAGGCTTATACCTCTCACAGATCACAAATGTGTTTAAAGAAGTGTCGACCTATCTCCAGTGAAGAGTTGACATGTGTTGTCCTGATCTGTTAGAGGTGTTGATCTCTCTGCCCAGAAGAGCAGACCCCAGCTCACTTCATAGCTGGATCCTACTGAAGAAGTGTCGACCTGCCTGCTGGGAGTGTCGACTTATCTGAACTGGGCATCGGGTTTTAATGTTATCACTTGTTCCATTCCTATCTATTCCGCTACGTTTCATTTACCTTATAGGAGTGATTTCTGTGTTTTGGAGTCAAGATTAAAATAGGCCAAAGTTATTAATAGGATCTATTCAACCCCCCGTTCTAGATCTGATTGCACTCCGTGGGACCCAACAATTGGTATCAGAGCTAAGCTCTGCTATTTTCAGATCCTACGATCTGCAGGGAAAGATCCCAGTGCATTTTGAGAAAATGGCTTCATCTGCTACACATGCTTAGAAGGCTTCTCTGCCTATTTTTGATGGTTCATATTTTTTAATATGGCTGAGAGGAATGTACGTCTTTGTCAAATTCACAGATCCACAATTGTGGAACCTTATATACATTGGTCTAGATGAGCTGCCACCAGATTCAAATGAATGGTCAGCTGAACATAAGACCAAACATAACATTAACCTTGCTGCACTCAATTTAATCAAAGCTGCGGTTGATGACAGGTTACTTGATCTTGTGTCTATCTGCAGCACAGCTAAGCAAGTTCTGGAGGTGTTGATGAACTTCCATGAGAAAGAAGATCAAGAGCATCAATGCCTTATGGCTGACCAATCAGAGTAGTCAAGCAATCCATCCTCACCGCAGGTGATTCTGAAGACTTTACTTTTGAAGAGCTTATGGGTGCATATGACCAGTTGATCGAACAGTACAAAAAGATGAAATCTGAAAACAAAAGATTGAAAAAGGATTTCAAGAAAAATAGTCAAGGTAGGAGTCGTGTTTGTGAAAATTGTTCCAACCTTGAAGAGCTCAACAATACTCTTACCTTTGACTTGGATCTGAACAAACAAAATATTGTTTGTCTAAAAGATGAAATCAGAATCCTTCAAGAAGAAATCATAAGGTTGGAAGAGACTGTTCGAAAACTTAAAATCCAACCAATCCATCAGAATGAAAGTTCTTTCTGTAACAATTTTTCAGCTTTTGAAGAGCTAAATGACACTCTCACCTCTGACTTGGATGTGAATAAGCAAACCATTACATGCTAACAGATGAAAATGGAATCCTTCAAGCTGAAATCACTAGGTTGGAAGAAATCATAAGACAACTTCAAAACCAACCTAAATCAATCTCAAATGAACAAACCATGTCGGACAAGCTAATCCCTGATAAGAGGTTGATTGAAGAAATAAAAATGATAAAAGAACAAAACAACATGTTGCTTGAAAGATTGTCCATTTATGAGAAAGGCAAGGGTATTGCCCATGATAGTTCTGAAAAACTGAATGAACTTCAAATGGAGATTGAAACATACAAGGGGGTTAATGCTATGCTCAAAGAGCAATTGGCTGTGTGTGAGGAGCACCTCGCTGAAACCGAGCTGTACGTCTCCTCATTGGAGAATGAAATCAAAGATTTAAATGACCCTCTGTCTAAGTGCATGAAGGATAATGAAAGCATGGACAGACTCTTGGTAACAAGAGTGAGTCATCATACGGGAGATTTGGGTTATAAACCCGAAAACCAACAACCCTTCGGAAGCAAGGCCTACATCACTTCTGTCAAGGGTGAGAATGAAGCCAGCACTTCTTACCGCCTCCCAACACCGCATGCTGCTCAGAAAAACCAAAAACTCATTGGTAAGCAGAAAGGGAAGGCTCTCATGCAAAAATAGAAACCTAAGTCTGCGAGTCTTGACATACACAACCGGAAAAGCCTTGATGACTACCATGCCTCTCATAAAATGAATGTTTATTGCTTTCACTGTGGCATGCTTGGTCACACTGTACATGATTGTCTCACCTTGAATAATGATGAACTAAGAGCAGGAAATGATTCAAGAATTGCTGATGAAATCAAGGGCAAAAGACATGTCAACTCTGGCAGAGGACGTATGCAGCAGAACTCTGCACAAAACCGCATGGGGAATCAGAAGAGTCAACACCTCCATTCGGACAAGTCGACACTCCCCATGGCTTTCAACAGAAATCACCCTCCTTGCTGCTACCATTGTGGAAAGATTGGCCACACAATCCAGGACTGCTGGCAACTGAGAGGTAGGAGCTACTCTCATAATCAACATGATAGTATACATGCTCACTCGCAATGGAACAATGCATATGTGCACAGAAGAAATGATAAACACTCTGTGCATTGCTTCTATTGTGGTGAATATGGACATACATCCAATTATTGTCCCTGGAAGAGAGTGGGTGACCAGAAGGCAGCAAAAAGAAGAAGAAGATCAATTGCTAGAAATGCTGCTAACCCACAAGGACCCAAGCAAGCTTGTGTACCTAAAAATTTCAAATAAGAATTTTGGGTGTAGGGTGCCTTAGAGCTAAACACTGGATGCTCACGAAAATAAAAGCTCAAGGCACAGGTATGTAGATAATGTCATTTGTTTAATTACAGCATGATAGGTTTGCATTGTAAGTCATTGCATATTAGGGGTGTTATGTGTCAATAAATCATGCAAGAAGTTGTCTCCCCGAACTGCTAAAAAATCCCCCATGGTGTTTGTACCAAAGATCAGTTAATTCAGCTTTGCAATCCATAAAAAATTTGTCATGTTGATAAAATCAAATTGATGATTGAGTTGATGATTGATCTTTTCTATCATTTAACAACCATGTGAACCTCTTGCTTAGCATTCATGATCATTATTATTGATGATGCCTTCCATGGCTGCATATATCTCAAATCATCACTCTCATGATCAAATAACATGCTGATTGTTTGTCTCAACTTCCATGAGCACTGGACAGAGGGGGAGTTTAAGAGTTTGCACCTAAGGGAAGAAATGCATTGCATATGGATGTGTTGTGGTCCTTGAGCATCAACTTGATATTTCATGCCATATCATGCATTTCATGATCAAGGAACCCAACTCTGCATGACCTCTTGGTCTATAAAATGGTAAGCTGGGAGAAGGATAAATCACTTCTGTCTGGAAACCCATATCATGCGTGAGGTGGTCTTAAGACTTTAGTTCTTTGCCATGTACCAAAGGTCAACCCATCATTAGAACAGTCTAGATGTTCATATGAATAATTCATCAAATTCCATGCATTGATTTCATTGCATATGATGCAATCAGAATTCAGACACTCAATGCACATAGTCAGGGGGAGTTCTTGCATTTCATGATTTACCAACTTGCATGTCTATTCAGAATGCATTTCAAAAAATCCATGATTGCATCATATTGTGGTCTCATACATTCAATGTTAAAAAGGACCCAAAAATGACATCATTTTTCATGCATCATGTGTTCACTTAAAACATAGGTTGCAAACTCCATGCACATGCTCAGGAGGAGTTTATTCTTCTTGAAAATCCGTCAAAACTCTGTCCTACAGTCAAACAGGTCGACCTCACAACACTGACAGGTCGACCTCTCAGTTCAGCCTGGCAGAAAAATTGCCTTCTACCTGACCTCAGGTGTCGACACCATCCAGTGCAAGTGTCGACACTTCCTTGCATTTGCTGTATATATCTCATTCATAACCTTAGGGGGAGTGTTCCTCATCCATTCTTGATTTCCACTCATGCAACACTATCTTCTTAAACCCGACCACCGCATCATAATGCCTATTTTTTTTGTTTCATCTCAGATTCAAATGCCTTGAACTTCTTAAGGACTCTCTATCTGCTATCAAGGTTGTTTATCAGAGTAAATCTTTAAGAAGAATCTTTTTTATAGAGATCTGTGACTGCCTCGAACATGAATGATTTTGGTTTAACATTAATGATTTCTTGTGTCTTGAAGTCTAACTGTCTTGAAAATATTTGTGATCGGGCTTAATAGACTTAAACCAGTTTCTCATGTTGTTGGCTAGTTATGACTTCTGAAATCTGAAAGTTTATTATAAGTACAAAAGCATTTATGATTGAGAAACTTCTGTCTAAGTATTGTTTTTAAAGAATCTGATTTTGTGGGATTCCTAATGGCAAAAATTGTCAGAGCAATGACTTTGGCTCACTGAGAAATATGTCTCCTCATAAATGAACTGAGATGAGACATGACATGAAGTGCCCTTGTTAACTATGCTGTGTTATAAGGTATATCATGAGGCAGAGCAATGGCAAGTTGCTGAGAAACATGTCACCTCATCAAGAATATGTGGTACAATATGCCATGAGGTGACAATACTATCTCTGTTCTATTTGAAGCATGACAGTCAGTCTTACCAATTACCTAGGGATACTTGCGTCTAAACAACGTGTGTCCTTACGGATATGAGGCATGCACTAGACTTAAATGCTCGTAAAAACTTATCCTGTACTCAATGAATATTATGGTTGAAATTTCAAAAGCTAAATGCACATCTACTGAAATTCTAAAATTCCATTTGGTCTTCATGCTTGTTCAATTTCAATACTTTTTAAGAGTTTCTCTCAAAGGAGCAAATGGAATTGAATGAGTAAGATAAGAGGAGGTTAATCTGACTTTGATATGAATTTTTGGTTCATCTCTATCAAACTTGAATAATAATGTTTTCATGTGATTCTATTGAGCAGGCCAGGATTCATTAACATTAAACCAATCTAAGTGAAAGGGCTAGTTCATTCGGGTTCTATAACTGAAAATTCTGAAAATTCCATAACTCTGATTTATGAACTTGGTCTCAGGTTAAAGAACCTTCAGCTTCTATAAAGACAAACTATCTTTCTATATCTATTGATCTTTGCCCTCTCTAGACAAATGGTATCAATGCTCTTTGATGACTTGTAACATTAGAAATCATTACATTCCTATCAATTAATGTCAGAGCATACCATCCCTTTTTGAAATATCATATCTTGATGCTCCTTGGTGTTTGCCTGGCATGAAACATATTTACATCAGTCATTGCTAGCATTGTTGCATGTGTATAACTTTGTAATCATCCCTTGGACATAACAATTGGAATCTCATCCATGGGCATCTGGCGTAAGTCCTACATCATTGGCATTATGGTTACAATTCAACTGGTTTCAGTTTTTCATGCAATTGGGTGGATTGCATTCTTCATCTTTGTACACACATATCTTGCATTCTGCATTCCCATGCATTGCATAGAAAATCCAAAAAGTTTGAAAAATAGAAAACCACTAAAAATCTTGAAAAATCTGAAATCAAAAATGTGCTCTTTGGCTGCTATATTGCATCATACTACTGCATCCATGCCTTTCAAATTAAAACTATCTTTGCCAAGCCAACGGACAATACTATTGATTCTAACAATTGGCCATGTTCGATAAATCCATATCATTCATTGGTATCAGTCCTAAAACTATCTTTCCAAGATTGGTTGTTCATAATGGTTATCTTGTCAACTTTAATAAGTGTACAACCATTGGCATGTATTTCAACATCATTCTCTAGAATTCTAAAATAATGACTGCACTGGGTATCTAATTTCTTTTACACTGTACATCCTGTGCTAATCATTTCCAACATTTGGTGTGCTACAAATTTCCTTCACTCCTACCTTCATAATTATGCCATATATTCTCTCTGGTATGATATTTTGATGATGTCAAAGGTGGAGAGAATTGTATGTGTCATTAACTAGGGAATGCATAGGGGAGAGAGTCTTGAATACTTGCATAAGAATATGTGGGGAAAAAATTATACTGTGTCTAAAAGAGAAAATTATCTAGAGAGAAAATCATTAAAGGTCATACTTGCATAATCCTTGAATTTCAATATACTCATAATGACTCAAAGTTGGACATCATAATGACTCATAGTTCATAGTTGTCATCATCAAAAAGGGGGAGAATGTCGGGCATGTGTATAACATGTGTATCTCTATTTTTTTGATGATGTCTGACTATGTATGTTGGGCTTGTGTATAACATTCTTGTGTTTCAATGATGTCTGACTATGATTCATTAGTATAGTTTGACTTGCATTTGATAGCGACAAACACTCATGCATTTCAGGTCAAGCCCACACTGGCAACAAAGTGTGTCTGTAAAGATAGAAAGAAATTAAGTAAGGCACAGAGATTGAGGCATTAGGCTGCACAAGAATCAAGGTAGAATCATGGTTTCACAGAAATCCATGCAGACAAGGCCAATGCAACTACTGGAGATGATACACACACTGAAGTATCACAAGAGAAGTGTCGACTCCTTCAACAGATGTGTCGACACTGCAGCCATTACTCAGCAATCAAAGAAAGACAAGGTCGATGCTAGTAGGCCAAGGAAAGCGACTAAGGTCTGTGCATGTCCTTATTGCTATACAGCCAGTGCAACACCAAGTCGGTGCAACATCTAGCTAGCACGCTCTATGGTCTGTGCACGTTTGCCTCAAGGTCCGTGCACATCCGCAGCAGGATCGGTACACACTCAAGCCAGCGATAGACAAGGTCGGTGCACATCTGCTATGAAGTCGGTGCACATTTTTCCCTCATGCCTTATAAGGACTACACACATACTGCAAATCATGTCCATGCGCATCTACCATAAGGTCGGTGCACATTTGGCTCGTATACAACAAGGTCGGTGCACATTCAGGGCCAGTGCTACACTAGGTTAGTGAAAGTTTATGTTATAATGAGACAAGGTCTGAGCACATGTGAAAATCAAGGTCCGTGCAACCCCTGGCCAACACAGATCAAGGTCAGTGCATGTATGCTATACAAGGTCGGTGCACATTCTTCCTTCAACACCAAAAGGTCCGTGCACATATGAAATCAAGGTCTGAGCATATTCAAGTTAAGATCGGGGCACGCAGTTCCCAAGCACCATCTACCCAAAGAAGGTCAAAGGAATGTGTCGACCTGTCTCTCTCAAGAGGTCGACACCGTTTGTGTTATAAGAAGTGTTCTATTGACTATTCTACTAAGAAGTGTCGACCCTTACCTCATAGGAGGTTGACACCCTTGTACTTCCAGGAAGTACTCTATTGGATATCCTACTAAGATGGGTCGACTCTTTTCATGCAGGAGGTCGACACTCTTGTTCTTCCAGGAAGTGCTCAATTGGCTATTCTAATAAGATGTGTCGACTCTTTTCATACAGGAGATCGACACCCTTGTTCTTCCAGAATTCCACAAGCCAATATATTGTCAGATCAGTTGGCCATCCAGAGAGAGAGAAAAGGACCACAAATCATTAAAATTAAAGATTTTTGGGTCTGGACCACGTCCCGAGGTCTGACCCTTGCTCTACCATCTTATCACTCATTTATCTACCTTTTGGAGATGATTTTGTCAGAAGTCCAGCTAGAAGAGCCACTTCTGTATGCCGTGATGTAAGTCTTCACTGTCTGCCTGTCCATACTTTCTGCTACTGAGAATAGGACACTCCGCAGTCTGCCACCATCTTGCTGTCGACCAATGGGCTGTCTAACCAGCCATTGTACACAGAAGAGTACACTTGAGCAGAATGAGAAGACTGCATATCTGAGGGAGATTTATTATGAATATCTGATGTTGTCCAAAGGGAAATCTGGTCTGCTCCTTCACACTGTCTGCCATCGTACCTATCCTTATACTTAAAGCTGCGACCAGCCAATAGGAAGATCACAGCAAGCAGCGCATTAAATGTTATGGGGTATGGTCACCTTCCTCTTATTGATTACCACCATCACACATGGCATTCGCTCTAGAAGGCGTTCTAGCTCTCACCTTCTAGGGCATGCTTCAAGGAAGCTTTAGAGGGAATACTTCGTTGACCCACTGGTCTAAAGAAAGACTTCTTGGCGTGCATATTCCCACACTTTTCAACTAGTCTTCTTATTTACACCAAGCTTCCTCAACTGAAGAATAGCTGATGTTTCCATCCACAAAGTGCCACGCCCTAGACCAATCTACGAAGAATATTCCTAAGTAGCGTGAGAGCAGCCCCAACACCTATTGGACTTAGTCCAGTGCTGTGAGAGAAGAAGAAGAAGAAGAAGATAGAGTAGCCTTGAGAGAGAAGAAAAATCATGCAGTCTACCGGTGCTTGAAGAAAAGGATCCTTGGATCCAATCTTGTAGCTGCACTCACCAGTTCTGATGTCTTGATCCATTCCTTCAGCTGGTGTCTACATTGTCTCCATTGATTCTCCACTGCACTTGCAGTATTCAATTTCTATTTGTTACGGTTCGTCTATTACCAATACATCTAGCTTCTCCGATCCCCTGTTTAGAGACCGGGTTCCCTCTGTGGTTTCAGAGGAAGAGAGGATCAGATCCTCTGGGTGGTTCAAGCTGTTAGTTAGCAGAAAGTAAACTATGCTGCTCAGCTGTGCAAGCAAACTGTGTTGCTCAGCGGATCAAGTTGTGTGTCAGCCGGAAAGCCTCACCGAGTTTGGTGAGGGGTAGACGTAGGTTGTGGGCTAACAATCGAACCACCTTAAAATCTTTGTGTTGTGGGTTGTATTCATTGTGAGCTTGTTCCATATCCTCTATCCCTATTTGACAGGTTCGTGTGCTTCTAATCTTGGTTATCTCATTTGCACACTCAAGCACTCTTATTAGCACTTTCTATTTTATCCGTGCTTCAATTGGCCTTAGCCCTTTGACTGCATCACTTGGGCGGCCTGCTGCAACCTTGCATACAAGCGCCAAAGTGAAAGTCTTGCTAAGAGATTCCCTTGCTTAGACTCCCATGCACCTAGGTTGATCACCACTACATTCACACACATATGCACTCTGAGTGATCAACATAGCATACACACACACCTGCTTGTTGCAAGCCATCTCATGTTCTAGTGTTGTGCTTCATGTTCCCAGCACTCCAAGGCTTATACCTCTCACAGATCACAAATGTGTTTAAAGAAGTGTCGACCTATCTCCAGTGAAGAGTCGACCTGTGTTGTCATGATCTGTTAGAGGTGTTGACCTCTCTACCCTAAAGAGCAGACCTCAGCTCACTTCATAGCTGGATCCTACTGAAGAAGTGTCGACCTGCCCGCTGGGAGTGTCGACTTATCTGAATTGGGCATCGGGTTTTAACGTTAGCACTTATTCCATTCCTACCTATTCTGCTACGATTCATTTACCTTATAGGAGTGATTTATGTGTTTTGGAGTCAAGATTAAAATAGGCCAAAGTTATTAATAAGATCTATTCAACCCCCCCTTCTAGATTCGATTGCACTCCGTGGGACCCAACACAGCTTGTCTCAGCCGTTGCGGAGCAGAGGGGCCATGCTGAGGCGATCGCATTTGTTTCTCGAGACCGTGCCGCGTAGCTGGGAGAGGCAGAGAGCCGGGTTCAGGCCATGAGGAAGGCCTGAGAGGAGCAGCGGTCAGCCGCTGAGCACGCCCGAGCTGAGTGGCATACGATCGAGACGACGGCCGAGGCTAGTGCTCAGCTTTTGTTGACCCTGGAGGCGAAGCTTGTAGCTGCTGACTCCAGCCTTGCGGCGCTAGAGCGTAACGAGTCTGGGGTCTAATTGTATCTCCTTTCCCCTTTGTGTTTTGTGTCGTCTAGACTATATGGATTTTGTCACCCCAAGGGCATGTCTTGGGCTCCCTTTATAGAGCGTATGACAAACTTGCCGGATTTTTTTTGTTGTTTACTGGGTTGTTCCCTCCTTTTTCTGGTGGAACGATGTTGTATGCATAGCCGGGCGACCACTTGCTGTCAGTCGTGCTTGTTTCTCTTGCTATGCACTGGTGTAAGCGATAGGGGACTGGATATACCTGCTCTCGGGCACAGGAGTGTAGGGGTTGAGTATGTAGAATGGTGTAACTGGATGGAAGGTACTGGGTCCCTGGGACAGAGTGTAGGTATATGGCGGCTGCGTATTGGGCACTAGGGAAGAATGACTGGGTGTTGGGGCAAATTCTCGTGAAGGATAAAGGCTTGTGTAACATGGAGCCGACATGGACCCGTGGGGTATGACGGTCTGCACATTTTAGGGAAACTGGGTGGTTATGGGATGTATCGGTCAGAGACCCAGTGATAGAGTATCGGCTAATATTATGCTGTTAGCTGGAAATGTAGTCCCCGTCAGCCTGGGGGGGGATTGGAGCTGAGCTGGCTGGGTGGCTCAAAGAAGGCGTTTCAGCGAAGAACTGGGACTGGGACAGGGGCTGGAGGTTGAAACTACGATTGCCACTAGAACTAGGACTGAAGCTGGGGCCGACGAGCTAGCCTAGAAAGGCGTTGTAGCCTACGGCTGGGGCTGGTGGCTGGGCGACTGGCCTGTGAAGGTGTTGTAGCAAAAATTGGGACTGGGAACTGGGCGGCCAGCCTGTGGAGGTGTTGTAGCCAAGAACTGGAACTGGGGACTGGGCGGCTGGCCTGTGAAGGCATTGTAGCCGGAAACTAGAGCTGGCGATTGGGACTGGGGATTGGGCGGCTAGCCTGTGAAGGCGTTGTAGCCGGAAACTGGAGCTGGCGACTGGGCGGCTGGCCTGTGAAGGCGTTGTAGCCAGAAACTGGAGCTGGGGACTGGGACTGGGGACTAGGCGGCTGGCCTGTGAAGGTGTTGTTGCCAAAAATTGGAGCTGGCGACTGGGACTGGGGACTGGGCGGTTGGCCTGTGAAGGCGTTGTAGCCGGAAACTGGAGCTGGCGACTGGGCAGTTGACCTGTGAAGGTGTTGTACTCGGAAACTAGATCTGGCGACTGGGACTGGGGACTGTGCGGCTGGCCTGTGAAGGCATTGTAGCCAGAAACTGGAGCTGGGGACTAGGCAGCTGGCTTGTGAAGGCGTTGTAGCTGGAAACTGGAGCTGGCGACTGGGCGGTAGGCCTGTGAAGGCGTTGTAGCTGGAAACTGGAGCTGGCGACTGGGCGGCTGGCCTGTGAAGGTGTTGTAGTCGAGAACTGGAACTGGGGACTGGGCTACTGGCCTACCCTCGGGAGGTATGTTTGTCACCGTCGTTGTAAGGTAATATTGAGTGATGTGACACAGACTGTGGGAGAATGCAGCAAGTGGTCGTGATCCCTTGGACATATATCGCAAACACAATCGCAAGAGTTGAGATTTTTGGAAATCACCAAACCACCGTGTGCACACGCTTCCCGGGGTGACTCAGTGATGCCGAGTGGAGGTAGTGGAACAAGGCCCTTGCTGGCAGAGGGCAAGCAGGGTTATGGTTGCCCTCCCAAGGGTACGGTGCCTACAATCAAGGGGCTGGCTAGGTGCCTAAGGGCACCGGGTCACTCTCTCGCACAAGTCCACGGTGATCGCACGCAAACTGGAAGCTTCGGGGTCGGTCTCTCTCTCACCGTCCAGCGGAGCAATTCCACGGATAATAAATGAACAAATACTGAAATGAGAGCAAGGGATAGAGTTTACCCGATCGATTTGAAGAAACCAACCCCGTTCGGAGACGTGGGAGAGCGGGGAAGTGTGGGTTCCCCACACACTGCGTCGACGAAGCTTCACCCTGTGTAAATATTTACATGCACTACTCCTCACGCAGGAGGGGGAACTCGGGGTGGGGAGAATAGGGGTACAAGCAAACACTACCTCCACACAGGGAGGGGCGGTAAGTTGGCCAGGCGGGGAGGGGAGTGAGGCTAATAGGAGAAGCCGGAAGGCCCTTCGTGGTTCTGCCCGCCTGTCTGTCTGCCTGATAGATGCTTGCTGTTGGCGCTGCCGAGGACTCTCCCCAACTCAGAAGTCGACGAGACCAGTGCCAAATGTTCACTTACTGGCTCGGGATGACTCCTGAATTTTTTTGAATTCCCAAAGTGCCGGTGTTGACCGTGGATGGGTCGCCAACAGGGCCCCTGATTCCTGGTTCTGACAGCGGGGGTATCTCAGCAGCAGGAAGGAGTGGTCATCATGAACGCTCCCGAACTCTGATTTGAACTTGGATGGAGTCATTGGAACCGTCTTCAGGATCTCTTCGAAACGGCACCTGCGGGAGCATTGGCGGAGGTCGGAGCAGACCGAAGCAGTCCGAGAAGTGAACAGGTGTCTGTTCCGTCCAGGAACGGACAGAACGGAGCACCTGGGGGAGAAAATTCAGAAAATGCTCCTCCGGGTGCCGAATGAGACGCCGATTTTTGGTGATGGTGGACGCCTTGTGGTAGGAGATCTCGACCAAGTGGCGCCTCCAGAAGCTAAGGGATGTTGCCATGGAGGCTCCGGGAAGTCGCTTCAGGTCGCTGGCCGGCCTGATCTGCGCAGTCGATGAAGATCGGCTCTCCTGGGCAGCTCCAAACTCAGATTGAGGCTGGATCACCTCGCCTGCGAAGCCGACTGGAAGAGCTTTCCGACAATGTATGGTACGCCTCCAGGAGCTCCGGGATGTGATTGGGGCCGGTGCTACAACAGGCTGTTGATCAGCAGATCTTCAGCTGCACACAGATCAGTAGAAAGAATGGGTGAAAGGGGTGGTTTCTTTGGTGGAGGGGTATAGGGTATGGAGGTGTTGAGGGTGGGGGAGGGTTGGAAGGTGAGAAGGGTAAGTGGGGAAGATGGCAGGGGGGGCGGAGCTAGCAAGGGGGAGAGGTGGGGCGCTGGTGGCTTTGGTGGAGGATAGGAGGGGGCGCAAATGGGCTTGGAGGGAGGGGAGGGTTCCCTCCCTTAATTTGGAATGGGTTTAATGGAGAGTTTAATTTTGGTCTAGGGAAGGGGAAGGGGTGTCTTGGGGATGTGAATGGGTGCTTGGGAGATGGGGTTCTCCCTTGGGGAAAGGAAGGGGTGTATGGGGAATGGCAAGGGTCACCTAGGAAGGGGGAGGGAATTGATGGGTGAAAATTAATGCTTCTTGGGAGGTGAAGGGGCTTGGTGATGTGGCAAGTGGAGAGTGGGGAGGTGGTGATGAGGTGGCAGGGGGGAAGGTGAAGGGGCAAGTGCACCCTAGAGAGAGAGAGGGAGGAGAGAGAGAGGGGGTCTCCCCTTTAGAGAGAGAGGGGGAGAGAGAGAATGAGAGGTAGAGAGAGAGGGGGATTCTCACAATGGCTTTGTGGAATGCTTAATTCAAATTCTTCATTAGTTCACCAAGGGGGGTTTGGGGTCCTATTTATAGGGATTCAAACTTTTACATGACAAGACTACCCCTGGCTTTACACATAATGACCAAGCTGTCCAAAAGCAACAAAGGGGTAGATGAAGACTAAAACATAGGGAAATGACTTAGGACCTAGGATGATGACTCAAATAAAGGGGAAAATTACATCAAAATGACTTAAACAATAGGCAAGAAATACATCAAAATGATCTAGGTAGAAAAGTAAACGGTTGGGGGGGCCTTGCTCGACATGGAGCTGGATCCTATTCCTCTCCAAGAGGAAGTGAAGTCCCGAGCGAGAGAGAATCGTGGGTGATGTCCCCATCATTGAGGTAGCCATCGGCGCAATATTGCGGTTGACGGCTTTCATCAGTGAAGAGTAGAGAGGGAGAATTTTTTTTCTCTTTACCAGCCCTACCGCCCTTACGGGTTTTCGCCAGAGCTGGCCCCCTTTTGCATTTTCCGGTGTGCCCTTGCGGGTTTTCGCACTGAGGGGTTACCCGATTTTACCTGAGACACCCTTTCAGGTTTTCACCTCAGTGGGGTTGGTGGCAATTTTTGCCCCCAGTCGCCTCCTCGTGATGAGGACGATCGGGTCCTGCCGGGGTATCTCTATTTTTAACCCCATTTTTTATGTTTTTTTAGAAAGTGTTGTCGATAGCATGCCGCTGTCAGGGGACGTAACCTAAAGCTGGAAAATGTGGGTAACTGGTTAATATTTTGCCCTTAATAAGGGTTATCGCACATTATCAGATTATAGTGCTGGGGCCACTTTGTCGTGGTAGGATGTGACTAGAGTTATAGCTGGTGGGTCAGGGATTACAGAGGGGGCTGGGTGCATACTGAGGCTCGGGGAGTTCAGAATTTAGAGAGATGTAGGATGCAATAGTGTGGAATGATAAAGGTCTGAGAAGAGGCTGAGACTGGCATTGATCGGAATGGCGACTAGGATGTCGCGTAAGCACCGGGACTTATCGGTCCGCAGTGACGGAGCGAGGGCAGAAAGTAGAGTGGGCTAAGTAGGGTGATATAAGGCTGACTGGAAATTGTAGGGTCGATGATTTGGCATTGTGGGTTGAACGGAGGCCTCTATCTGGGGAGGCCTACGACCAATTAAGGAATGGGCGGAAGGCCACCCTGACTGGTGGGGAGAGTGGGATTTTCTCATTATCGACTCTACCACCCTTTCAGGTTTTCGCTAGAGCCGACCCCCTTTAGCTTTTTCCGACGCGCCCTTGCGGGTTTTCACGTCTAGGGGTTTCCTAATTTTGCATGAGGTGCCCTTTCGAGTTTCCACCTCAGCCGGGTTTTTGGCCTTTTTGCCCCTAGTCGCCCCCTTGTAGTGGGGACAATTGGGTCTGTCGGGGCATCTCTATTTTTAACCCCATTTTTTGTTATTATTATTATTTGCTTACCTGGGAGCCCGACGGCTGGATTGTTGTTGGTGCAGAGCTGTCCTTGCTCTTGTCATGGCAAGGCCAAAGGCGGGAGGTTGACCCCCGAGAATGCCTGGCGGTGGTTCTAGGAGGGCTTGGCTCGCCCTGTTGCTTGGCTGTGAATCAAAAATCGGAAGGAATAACTGGCTAAACCCTTTGCCGGGAAAGGCCGAGTTTATTGGTAGTAGTTGGGACGTGCGCCTTAGTCTGGCTGGAGCACGAACTCGTGTTCAGGTGCATAGTATAGCTTCATATGTTTGCCATTGAGAGGTGGGAAGGGTTTGTGACCCTTATGGTCAATGACTGTGTAAGCCCCACCCTCGTAGACGTTGTGAATGACATTTTGGCCTCACCAATTCGGCTGTAGTTTTTTACTGGAGCGCCCCATCATGACTTCCTTTTCCTTGATCATGACGAGGTCGCCTTGCTTGAAGGCTCGCTACCTGACGAGCTTATCATAGGCTCTCGCCATACGGGCCTGGTATACTTGTAGTTGTTTGTAGGCTTCGAGCCCTGGTATTCATTTTCGTCTGGGCCGGCAAGGCCGGTATGGATCGCCACACGATAAGAGGCCAACTGGACTTCGATGGGGATAACGGCTTTTGCCCCGTAAGCGAGGGAGAACAGCGAACACCCCGTAGGGGTTTTGTAGATCATCCGGTAGGCCCATAGTGCCTCGAAGACCTTCTCACCCCAATCACGTTTCCGGTGACTAACCATTTTAGTCATGAGCTTGCAGAGGGTTTTGTTGAAGGCTTCCGCCAAGCCGTTGGCTTGGGGGTTGTAGACCGAAGTGGTTCTCCAGTCGATGTGAAACTTGGCTGCTAGTTGGTATACGACCCTATTCTTGAATGGTGTGCCATTGTCTGACACTATGCGATTGTGAGTACCGATGATGGGGACATTAGAGCAAGAGCACTGACATTTTAATTTGCATTTGTATCCTTTAGTTTATTTTTATATCCTTGGGAAAGTAGGTTTACAATTGTAAGGCTTTATAAGCCAATTTGTCATTCCTTAGGATTCTTTGGGTTTTTGTTCAAAAGTCCAGTAGGACCAGCAAGGGGCCCCCATCTCCTTTCCTATTGGTCCACCTAAGTCTTAGGGCCCATGTGGGGTCAGTCAAAGGTCCAATGTGGGCTTCTAGATGGTTTGACATTCAAAGGGGGATAAGTGTTACAAAATGTCCAAGATGCCTCCCCTTAAGTCAAGGGGGTGCCCCCCCCATTAAAATGACATTATGTATTTCATATTTTTAGGCCAATTGACTACATGGGGGAAGAAAATGCTACCCCTCCCCTCTCTCCCGATAATTCCAACCCCCTCCCCCTTCCTCCCCTTCTATATAAACCCATGTATAGTGTTTTGTAATGTTTAGTGAAGAGAAAAATTCTGAATTTGGTTGGAGCCAAAGAAGGGTGTGCCCTCCTCCTCTCTCCCTCCCTCTCTTACAGATGGATTTCTACTAAATCTTGGGTGTGATGCCCTTCTACCTTCTTCTCAGCCCCTCTGAATTTTATTTCTGCCGCCGCCGCCATTGCGCCGCCGTCTTCATCGTTGGAATTCTATCTACATTAGGATAGAGCCCTACTCCGCTATTTTTAGCTCTACATCAGGAGCTCAGATCACAACCAAACTTGGAGGGTGAGTCATCCACGTCCACCCCAGCCTCCACAAAAAAAATCCAGTCATTTACCTTTCGTTTGCTATTTTTCCATTTTCGTATATTTCCACCTTCTAGTTCTGTCTTCTGTTCAGATCATGTCACAGCAACCCTGAGTTTCCCCTCTTCGACCAACTACTTCTTATTTGTTTGAATCCACAATTTTATTGGGAGTTCTGCCCACCTAATACCTCTTCCAAAATATTTCTTGTGAATTTAGGATCTCGTTTATATTTTCTAAAAAATCACTTCATATCCCAAATTCTGTTCTGTCTCTGCTGTCCAGATCCGACCACCCAGCAGTATAAAATGCATTTCCCCACCCAAACCTCCACCAAATATGTCACACAAATTATCCCCGTTTTCCTTGTTTGCACCTCTACACCTTTCGTGAAGAGTCCAAGTTCTTGATCTGAGGTTTGAGGCACGATCAACGCCAACTCTCAGGAAAACTTAGTTCTGTCATGAGATTTCGGGTCGTGTCCAACAGCAGCTTGTAAAATCGGTCAAGGCTAGATCTGAGAAATTCAAAATCATTTCTCTGGCCCTAGATCAAATCATTTTAAAATGGCTTTCTAACAATACCTCTTGTGCGTCGATCCGACGTCGGGAGTGATCGCAGCAGAAAATCTCGCCGGGTCGCGCGCTGTAAAACAGCAACTTCAGATCCGTGGGCAGCACGGTCAAAAGGTGAGACCGGAGCCGACTCACCTCCCACGCGGCGAACCAGCGTACCGCCATCCCAGGGAGAGCCTCTCCAGGAGCCAACGTCACAACGGTACCATTCCGGGCCCGCTTGGACCCGCCGATGAGCACGTGGGCCCCATGTTCATGAATACGCATGCCGCTAAAGGTACACCAAAACGCTGCCCGTCAACCCAGGGTCGGTCCTCTTGGGCCCCATTTGTAGCCTGTTACCTCCCTGCGTGGAGTGGGTAGTAGAAACCATTTCTATAATTATTGTAATAATTGTTTAACCGGGAGTTACTGTCTTGGCCGGGATCGTCTTCCCCACACCCGGAGCGTGGAGGTACACTCGCCCCCACTCTTTATCACATTATGCTTAGTTTGTATTCATTCGTATATGCCGCTGCGAGTGTAGGTTTCTAGCTTGTTATACTATTATCACCCCTACGAGAGAGCGAGATTGAGTGTATCGTCCCGTGACTCAATCCGAGTACACGCGGAAAGGCCAATACCCGAGACTAACTATCGGTTTCTCAACCGAGACTAACTGTCGGTTTCTCAACCGCGCACGGTCTAGCGTTTCCCTCGCATAGGGACGATCGCGAGCTAGAGTCCCAGGTCGCGTGTCCGCCCCGCATCAACTGAATCGGTAGATGATGTTGTGTCAGATAAATCTGGTGACCACTTCGCCGGTGACCTCCCTCAAGGGGAGGGCTTCCGCCCTGCGAGAGAAGTAGTCGGCGGTGGCCAAGATATATTTATGGCCCTTGGAAGATGGCGGGAAGGGTCCCGCGATGTCGATGCCCCACTCTGCGAATGGCCAAGTGGGGGCTGTAGGACGCAGTGGATTGGGAGGTTTTCTGGGTACTAGGCCAAAGGCTTGGCATTGATGGCATGTACGGGCGTACTGCACGCAATCCGTGTACATGGTTGGCCAATAAAAGCCCTTGAGCTTGATGTTGTACTTCATTCGATCCCTGGTCTGGTGCACACCGCACAATCCGGAGTGAACTTCCTGGATAATGGCTCGAGCCTCGGCTGGAGAGACGCATATCAAGAGAATCGACTTGTCCTTCTCGTGGACCAGTCGATATAGGGAGTCATCAATCAACTCATAAGAGGTTGCTTGGCAGAGTAGCTGGACTCTTTGAGCTCGAACAAGAGAGAGCCACCCTTTCTTGAACTTGATGATGGGCTCGTGCCAATCTTCTTTTTCTGGAGGGGTGCTCTGGTCAAGGTCATGGACCTCGTAGATGGTGAGATCGGCATTGCCCTCGAGTGAGCTCGGCATCAGTCTTCTATGCTTGACGATGATGTCGACCTCGCGCTCGGGCGGAAGCTTGATGGCAGCAGCCAATTTTGCCAGAGCATCTGCCTTGGCGTTGCTGGTTCTGGGAATATGATCTATTTCAAAGAAATAAAAGTTTTGGGTCAATCTGGTGACAACGGCGTGTTATGGAACCAACTTCGACTTCCGCACGTCATAGATGCCGAGGACTTGCCGAACTATTAGCTGGGTGTCCCCGTAGGCTTTGAGGCACTTGATGCCCATATCGAGAGCCATCTGAAGCTCAATGAGTAGAGCTTCATATTCGGCCTCGTTGTTGGTCAGGGATTTCATGAGAGCGCATGAGTTGTATAAAAGCCCGCCCTGAGGAGTCAGGAAAACAACACCGACACCTGCCATGATGGTTGGGTCCTGGTTGCTCCGGGTAATCCCTCTGGAAGCGCCATCGAAGTAGAGCTCCCAGCAAGGTACACTGGCTGTGAGAGATTCTTGATGCCAGTAATGCAAGACATCTCCGCTCTGTTCAATAAGTTGTTGTGATTGGACAGCAAGGGACTCCTCGTTAGGGAGCTCCATGTTGAAGGGTGAATCATCTGGTATTGGATGAGCTGCCAAGAATTCAGCCATACCCTGTCCCTTGATTGCCTTTCTAGGGACATAAGTGATGTCGTACTCCATTAGCAGGAGAGCCCACTTTTCCAGTCGGCCTGAGAGGACGGGCTGTCGGAGGAGATACTTCAGAGGGTCGTGCTTGGATATGAGCTCGACTTGATGGGACAGGAGGTAATGCCGCACGGCGAATACCAATGCCAAGCAAACTTTCTCCATGGAGGAGTAGCGGTACTCAGCACCGATCAGTTTCCGACTAAGGTAGTAGAGCGGCTGCTTGTTACCTTCTTCGTTGAGTTGCGCCAATAGAGCTCCTAGTGAAGCGTCCATTGCGACGATGTAGAGTATAAAAGGTTTACCCTTGACTGGTGCACCCAAGACTAGGGGAGTAAGGAGGTACTCCTTGATTTGCTCAAAAGCGGCGTGGCATTCCGAGTACCATGTGAATGGGGTGTCTTTCTTCATCAGCTTGCTAAAAGGCGTGCATCGACGGAGAGATTAGAGATGAATCTCCAAATGTAGGTCAGTCTTCCTTGGAAGGACCTAAGTTCGGTGAGGTTGCTAAGTGGTGGAAGCTCCCAGATCACTTTGATCTTGCTTGGATGATGTGACACGACCTACGGATGCAAAGGGACCGACCGAGCGAGCCTCGGACCTAGACTTGCAAGCACACTTACAATTTGGCGGACTCGATGTTGGCAGACCGATATCGCAGCACAACCCTTTCCCGTGGTGACTAAGTGATGGTAGGGTGGGTTCGAGGGTCTAAACCATGCTAGTTGGGGTGATGGCTTAGCCTAATGTGTTTCCCTCCCTAGGATCGGAGCACCCACATCAGCGAGGCGGACTTCGCGCCTTGAGGGCACGGGGTTCTCTCCTCACTCAATCCGCGGTAGCCACTCGTGATCGGGAAGTCATGGGGCCAGGCACTCTCTTTCTCGCCGGCTAAACTTAGAAATGATACAAATTGAACACAAATAACTAGGGAGGGTTCAGCATATACCTGATCAGCGTGAAGACACCGATCCCGAGTCGGAGACGAGGGCGAGCGGGGAAGCGTGGGTTTCCCCGAACGCTGCACAGATGAAGCTTCAACATGTCCTAACAATTACATGCACTACACCTCTCGTAGGAGAGTTGGACTAGGGGTGGGGATTTGAAACTTACATACAAACACTACCTCCCACGGGGAGGGGCTTTAAGCCGGCCAGGCGGGGCGGGGGAACTAAGCCAGAAACTAATTGCAAGGAGGCTGTCGAGTCTGTCCACTCTCTGGAACAGTGGATAGATAGTCGGTGTTGGCGCCGCTGTGGACTCCCCCGAACTCCGTTGGTGACAAAACCAGTGGAAAAACCTCTTGGGTTGGCCTAGGAGGACGTCCAAATTTTTGGGGATTTTCTGGTTGACGGCGATGGTCGGGACAGAATCGTGAACAGGGTTGCTGGCTTCTGGATCTGGAAGCTTCTGAGTCACAACAGCAGGAAGGCGAGGCCACCACGGATGCTCCCAAGCTCTGATTCAAGCGTGTCCAGAATTGTTGGATTCGTGGTCAAACCCTCTTCAAGTGGAGACCCACGGGGTTGTCGGCGGAGGTCAGAGTAGATCATGAGACCCAGAAAGATAAGGGGGGGTCGGATCTGACTCAGGATTGATTGAGCTGCGCACTCCGAGGGAAAAATTCAGAACTTTGTGCTCCAGAGTCCAAATGGAGCCCTACTTCTTGGAGATGGCAGGGGACTTGGAGGAGAAGACTTCAGTTAAACGTTGCTCCAAGAATCTAAGAGGGCTGGTCGTGGGAGCCTCTGCAAACTGCTGCTGGTTATCTACTAGGGAGGAACTGCGTAGTCTGGCGAAGATGGATCCTATGGACAGCGTGGACATCGGATGGAGGCGGGACCACCTCGCCTGCGAAGCTGCTTCGACGAGCTTTCCACCAGTATAGAATATGCCACCAGGAGACTCGCGATGAGGAAGAGGCAGCCTCTGCAACTCTAGAGTACTCTTCTTCTGCAAACCTGCTCTGGGTATGGTGGTGGATGGAGGTGCTAATGGGGGAAGTAAGAGGGGGACATGGGGGGAAAACGGGGCTGGGTGCTGCTTGGTGGGAGAGGGGGGACAGGGGATGTCGAACCAGGGTGAGGGAGGGGGTGTGGGGGCTACTGGGGTCGAAGCTAGAGTGGGGGAGAGAGGGCTGTGGTCTGGGTAGAGAGGGAGAGAGGGTGGAGGCCGCAGGTTGGCAAGGAGGGAGGGAGAGGGATTTGAATTTGGTTTAATGATGGGTGGTTAATGTGGCCTTGGGGAGGGGAAAGGGTGTGTGGGGAGTGTGGAAGGGTGCTTGGGAGAATGAAAGGGTGGCTTGGGGAGAGGGATTCTCTCTTGGGTTGGTGGTGGTGTTAATGGGGTAGTAATGGGGTATGGCGATATGAAAGGTCAAGGGTGATGTGGCTAGGTGAGGTGGCAACTTGTAGTGATGTGGCAAGGGGTTGTTGGGTGAGGTGGAGGGTGGGGTGGAGGAGAGGGTCGAATTTGGGAGGGAGGAGAGAGAATGGGGGTCGTCCCCTAGAGAGAGAGAGAGGGAGATGGGAATGGGCTTCTCACCCTCACAATTGGCTTCTCACAAAATGACACTTAAGATTGGATTTTGGAATTTTCATCAAGTTCTTCATTAGCTTCAAATGAGGGAGTTGGGTCCTATTTATAGGAGCTCAACTCTATAAATGACTATATTACCCCTGACTTAACACAAAATGACCAAAGCTATCCAAAAGGGGGCACCCCTTGGCTAGCCCTTACAATTGGGCCCATCAAGCCTAACATGCTATCTAATTGACCCAATAACATACTCAACTGACCCAATTAAAGAAAATTACAGTAATAAGACTCAAATAAAGTGGAAAATACATGATACTACTTGAGAAATAAGCCGTAAAATCATGCCGATTGCTGCCGGGATGATGTGGTGAGTAGTGGGAACTAGAGCTGCTGATGATGTCCCCATCATACCCCCGGGGTGCGGAGAACTCGACCATGTCGAGTAAGGGTCCTTCCTGGCTCGCCCATGTGTGCACCGACGGGGCCGGCCCTTCCACCTCACAATGTACTGCTGGATTGCCTCGCTCCTGGTGGTGTCATTCTGTTCAACTAGTATCAAATCTTTGTGCTCATGCCGGGCTCTCTAGCTTAGAAGTGGGCTCTCATTGGTGGGGCCACTCTCAAAAGGGGGTATGGGCTCAATATCCTCGCTAGGTTCCACCGCGGGACCCTTGTAGGACACAAGGTACGCAACACTACAACGAGGGTTGACCCCGTATTCCTTCAGACGGGCCAACTCATTGGCATTTATGCTCAATCGCCCCAGGACTTTAAAAGGTCCAGTTCCTCGAGCCCTAAGCTTAGAGGCAACTCTAGGGAAGAGCCTCTTTGTCCTGACCATCAAATAGTCACCTTCTTGGAAGTTTTGGTTTCCTCTGCGGGTATCAGTTTGCCTTTTACAAATCCTATTGCCTTTGCTGATGTGCTTGCAAGCATGCAACCCTTTGACATGTTGGACATAGGACTTGGTGAATGATAGCACTCTATTGGATGTTGGGGGTCCCGGGCACCCAAATGTGGACTAAGCATGCCTAGACTCTCTATGAATGTTGGTGAGGATAGGAGGGCCGGGACTTCCAAATGTAGCTCTATCATGCATAGCTTTTCTATTGATGGTTGGAGGGTCAGGGCATCCAAATGTGGTTCTAACATGTGTAGGCCCCCTATCAAAGTGGGTGAGTAATGGAGGGTCTATGTGCCAGAGTTCACTTACCCTATATGACCCTAGACAAAATGATGCTTGTGACTCCAACCTCTCATGTTCTTGATGGACCCTTGGATGATTGATTGGTGAGGGGATAAGGTAGGGGCTTTCTTTGACGAATTGGGGTGTGGTTTGTGGGTTGGTTAGTATGATGAGTAGACCACTAGGGTACCCGAGTTCCCATGAGTAGGGGTCATAGGGTTCACAAAGTGAATATTTTGGATGGAAGCACTCTAAGTCTTCAAGGCTCTCAAAAGGTGATGGGTGGTCAACATTGTGGTAGGAGGGGAAAGAAATAGGATGGGGCCATGATTTCCACTTGGTGGGGTCAAAGGGATCATGGAAGGTATGGTCTGTGCTAGTATGTTCTTCCCCAGTAGGTTACCACATCACAAGTTCCTCATTGTGAGGGATCTCCCTAAGTGTAGGGGATGATAGGGTGTCGGCCTTGAAGGGATGGCTTGGCTTTCTTCCTGAGATAAGAAATTCTAGTTTGTGGATCAAGTCGGGTTCCTCAGGTGTCGGGAGGAGTAAAAGGAGGTCACTAGTGTAGCAACCCACAGTGTAGACTGAGGTGATGGACCCGACACATAGGTGAATGAGGTCTAGCATCTGAGGTCGGTCGGTTCCCAGAGCCAACATGCTAGTCAGCTCAAGTTGCCATCTTAGGCCCTTGATAAGATCATCCAAAGTCTCTACCTCATAGTAGGATTGGAATGTGGTGTGAAAGGAGATGAAGGGCACTATGGGGAGGTGTCGCTCCTGAGGTAGGCAGAGTGGGCTCGGGCTTCCCAAGTTCGGACATTTCTTTAACCAATGGGCTAGAGATTCCTCTAAGGTTATTTCACTTTCTTTGGCCAAGGTGGGGAGAGTCGGGATTCTAGGCCAATCCTTTTCTCGGGCTTAGAGGTGGAGACACCTAGCTGCACGTAACTGTAGGTCAACGGGTGGGATGGGGATTTCCTGGCCTAATTCACGACATTGTGACTCGTATTCTTCTTCCCAGTCGGGGGAGGCCTCATGCACTTCAATCACACTCTCATCCCTTTGGGGTGGGCAGGTTTTACTCTCCAAGGGCATGGTAGGATACTCCTTGGTGGGACATTGACTGACCATGTGTCCCAACTCGTGGTACCTAGAACATTCTATCTTGTTAGCATCACCCGAGGTGTATCCACTCATTTTTATCCCTATGGGGCTCTTTCCTTTCCAAGAAAGGGTGAGGCTAGAGATGGTAGTTGCTGGAGTGGAAGGGAGTGGGGTGTGGACCCTACTGTTAGGGTGCTAGGCCCAGATACAGAGGGGGGTGAATGTATCCTTCTATGAATAATGGCCAATTAAAAACTCAGATGCTAGGCGCAATCACAGAATGAAACGAATTCAATTAAACTTATGAGCAAACACATAGAGCGCGCCTATCCAAGCATCTAGCGAAAGCAAGCACACAAAGCAAACCATTGCTCAATAGACTTTTTAGGTGGTTCGGTCCTCCAGACCTACATCCACCCCTCACTCCCAACCGGAGTGAGGCTTCACTAGCCAATGCTAGACAAGCAGACTCAGTCTGCAAACAGTTGCTGCCACACAGCTTGACCAGGGGAACAGCCTCCCCTCTTCCTCCCAACCGGAGGGACCCCTGGACTTGCAACCCGCAAGCCCAGAACCGGAGACAAGTCTCCCTTCCTCCAACCGGAGGGAACCAACAAGCAGCTCCTAGCTACTTGCAACCAGAGATCAGATCTCCCTTCTCCTGATCCACTGGAGGAACCCGACCTCACTACTGAGAATTGGAAGAACAAGGATAACGAAATAAGAAGGGGAAAAATAGAAACACGAAATGAAAATAACTTCAGCAAACAGAACGCTGAAAAATGAAATGCACAATGTGGCTCTCAACGGAGCTGACTGGCTTAGATCTGATCCACGGTCCAGTAGACAGATCTTCAGGTAAGCTTCTCTTCCTCTTCTCTTCTCTCTCACTTTCTTTTTCTCTTAACCCTCACGAGCTCTCTAACTCTCTCTTTCTCTTCTTTTCCTTCTGCTCTTCTTCTCTTTCTTTTCTTCTGGATCGAACTCTCTGCACTTCTGCTTTTTTGCTTTTCCCTTTCGATCAACCTTCATCTGTGGACGAAGGCTTCAATATATAGCAGCAGCAGCAGGTGGGTAAGGTGCAGAATGCGTGTGCCTCCCACACTTCATCCAGAACCTTCTTGCCACGTGCCTTTATAGCATTGGTTCCTTTAGCATTGGATCACATGCAGCCCAGTCACTGGGAATATTCTTCCTCGGACCACCTTCTTCTTTTTATTTTTCTTCTTCTCCTACAAAGAAATAAAACGATTAAAACTCAGGGCCATAAAAACTAAAACTGTATGAGGTATGTGATAGCAATACGAGATGCACTGTACTGAGAAGCGACACGAGATAAACAAGATTACTACAGTACGAAATAAAGAGAGAATGACACAAAGTATCACTGTAACAAAATAAACACTACGAAGAGAACGACACGAGATATACAATAATAAAGCTAACACTACAAAGAAAACGACACGAACTCAGAAGAGAACAGCACGAGGTGAGAAGGAAGTCTCACGGAGTGAAAAGGTAGACAAACACGCGATCAGAGGGAACCTGGATGAAGATAGAAAGAAACAACACGAGGATATAAACACAAGAATAACAGGAAGACATGGATACAAAGGCAACACGAAGACACGAATATAAAAACAACACAACATAACAAACAGCAAAGAGAACGGCACGAGGTGAAACGACACTTTACTAAAAAGACTTGAATACACATGAAAAACAACTCGAGTACGAAGTTGTTCGAACGTACGAACGACTCGAAGATGAAAATGACACGAAAACAACATGGACTGAAACCAACTCGAAGACGAAGGCAGAAACTGACACGAGGTGTGGTTACAAAAACAAGAAGGACACTTGCAACGTACAGCCTTCATATGATGAGGCGATGTGAAGACTTTGCATTCAACAGGATGTATAGACTTGGAACGGCTTCAAGGTAATGCAATCGAATGTATGGACTTTCACAAGGTATAGACTTGCCAAAGAACTGAACGATGTATAGACTTGAACAAGGCAAAGTCTGTACAGACTTGAGGGTTCACAACGTATATACTTTGGCAAGACAATGGCTGTACATACTTGAAGTGAAGATCAATGTATAGACTTCAAAGTTCAGCTGCCAATGAATAGACTTGGAAAGCTTGAAGGCCAATGTACAGACTTGGAAGCTTAAACCAATGTATGGACTTAGCTTCGAACATGCTACAGTGCATTATATGGACTTTGAAGACTGATGCATGACGCTAAGCCAATGTGTAGACTTTGGCTTGGGACGAAGGTTAAGATGAGGCTATATAGACTTGGCCAGAACAAAAGACTCGAAGATGAAGGGGTGACACAGATGGAGCGACACGAGGTAGTACAGAAAGCAGCACGAGGTGCTGCAGTGTTCAGCACGCACTGGAACAAAACACGACACGAAGATAACCAACAAACATAGTTGGAACAACACGATGTTGAAAAAGACAACACGAAGTGAAGTGAACACAACCAACACGAAGTATGAAAGGAACAGTACGGACATGCAGGGTATTATCTCATAGCAATTTTTCTTGTTAATCATGGAAAGTTCGAATGCATAACATTACTCATGATATCTGATTAAAAATAACAATATTTAACATAGTGATGCTCATCATCAAAACACTAGGGAAGTCACAAAAGTCCAACAATCTCCCCCTTTTTGATGATGGCAACACTCTATTAAATAACAGAGATGAAGTGCATGAAGATAAGCTGTGAAAATAAGCAATGCAGACACACAACACACTCGCCTCCTCTGACGACTCCCAAGAGCTCCCCCTGAACACAACTTCCACTTTCCTCTGACTAGATAACTCAGGGCACTTATCTTTCGCTCCCCCTCAGCAAAGCACAAAAGCACAAGCAAGATACTAGAAAGACACTCTCCCCCTTTGACATCATCAAAAACTAGGGGCAGGTCTGAAGATATCACAAAAAGAAAATTGCTGACATTGGAGAGAAAACAATAGAGAGTATGGCTGATAAAGGAGAGTTATTGAGATGTTTAAGCAAGTAAGAAAGCCATTAATTTCATGTGAGGATTTTAAGGATCAGTTAGTCAGACTACTTGCAAAATGGTGAATGAAGATTTGCTCCATACACAGAACCAGATTCTAAGCAAGTAAGGTAAAAGATACCAGTATGGTCAGAGTAAGTCTTTACTCAGAGAGTATAAAGCAAGGAAGTCAGGAAAAAAAAAGACCTGTGGTATTGAAAACAAACAAACCAAGACCTAAATGCCAAGTGAACAGAATCTGGATACCAAGAGGAAGAAAATTTTTCAAAGATGGTCAAGATCAAAGATAAATCTGTCAAGTACACCTTTGACATTAGGGAGACACCTTGTTTAGAGGCAGGAATCCCCAGTTACTTGGTGGCAAGACCACATTACCCCTTCTGACAAGAGGACAGAGATAGTATTCTAACTGGTGTTGACATTAAGGTGACACCTTTACCAGAGGCCAGACACCCCAGTTACTAACCAGGTATGTACCATTGCTCTGTATGATCAAGACAGCTAATTAAGCCTAATTTATACTGCCATCTCATGACATGGGATACTTTCACTTCATTGATGAAAGTCCCAGTTTCTCAATGAACAGTTAACAAGGTTGTTAAAACTTCTTTCATGAATTTTTCATTAAACTACATTTGAAACCTTGTAAATTAGTCTTGATTCAGTTTGAGAACAATACACCAGCTCCAAAGTTTTTCAGACAAAAACACTATATACCTCATTTCGGACTGAACTTAGACTAAGTAGGCATGCTGTACTGGCTAGATCAGAAGTCAGTTACAGTGTAGGAAGATAGTCTTGAATTCAGATTTTGATCTCAGTGGGACTAACAGCCGAAATTCCAACAAGAAATTAGATGAACAGTCTTAACGGATAAAACATTCAAAAATTTCTTTTATCCACCTACTCAAACTGATTCTCTTATAAGGTCAGCAAAAGTCCGTTCAAAGTATGTTCAGATTTAGCCAAAAGAGCATGACACCAATTATTAATATAGCTCCCCCTGAGACCTTGACTCCAACTCAGACTTAACCAAGACAAACCTCAAAACACCTCAAAGAAAACAAAGTGGTATTAATCAGTACGAGTGAATCAGTAAACACCCATAATGAGGTTATTTTCAGCAACAGATAATGAGCAAAGATAAGCATAAGAGCACATGACAGATTATTTAGATATCAATTATTCAATCATGAAATTCTGTAATTACCTAATTCTCTGCGCAATGTGCTAAATTTTTCAGTATCCAGTGGCTTAGTGAAAATATCTTTGTGAGTTAGTGCCAACATGGATCAATTCAAAGGTCTTCCTAGCTACTTCATCACGAATAAAATGATGCCTAATTTCGATGTGTTTAGTTCGAGAATGAAGTACATGATTCTTTGCAATGTTTATTACACTAGTATTGTCACAAAAGATGGAAGTGCAACCTAGCTCAACTGAGTAATCCAGAAGCTGGTGTTTTATCCATATAACCTGTGTGCCACAGCTCCCTGCTGTCACATACTCAGCTTCAGCAATAGAAAGAGCCACAGAGTGTTGCTTCTTGGATCCCCAAGAGACTAGGCACCCTCCTAAAAATTCGCAGTGACCACTTGTACTTTTCCTGTCCAATTTACATCCTGCATAATCTGCATCTGTATATGCAATGAGATCTAAACTACATGATGCAGGATACCAAAGACCTAGATCATGAGTAGCAGATAAGTATCTAAAGATTCTTTTTACAGCTGCCAAATGCAATTCAGTAGGCCTAGACTGGTATCTGGCACACATCCCTACACTAAATTGAATGTCAGGCCTGGATGCTGTTAAGTAGAGGAGTGAACCGATCATACCTCTATATAATTTAGCATCCACTTCTTTACCTTTTTCGTCTGAATCCAGTGAGGAGTTGGTGCCCATGGGTGTTGAGATAGTCTTGAGGTTGGTCATTCCAAACCTTTTTAGCATCTCCAGAGTATACTTGGTTTGATTTATGAAACAACCATCCTCCATCTGTTTGACCTGCAGCCCAAGAAAATACTTTAGTTCGCCAACTAAACTCATTTCAAATTCATGAGACATAGATTCAGAAAATTCTTTACACAATGTTGAATTGTTAGATCCGAAGATGATATCATCAACATATACCTGGACCACTATTAAATCCTTTCCAAGATTTTTGGTGAAGAGGGTTTGGTCAACCTTACCTCGAGTGTAGCCCTTGCTCAAGAGGAATTCAGAAAGTCTCTCATACCAGGCTCGGGGAGCCTGCTTCAATCCATAGAGGGCTTTATTCAACCTAAAAACCATGTTAGGCTGAACAGAGAAATTAAAACCTGGAGGTTGTTCAACATATACCTCTTCCTTCAATACCCCATTTAAGACTGCGCTTTTGACATCCATCTGCTGCAACCGAATGTTCCTAGAGCATGCAAATGCAAGCAGAATTCGTATAGCTTCCATCCTAGCCACTGGGGCATAGGATTCATCAAAATCCACACCAAATTCCTGACTGGAGCCTTGAGCTACAAGTCTTGCTTTGTTTCTAGAGATAGCTCCATTCTCATCAACTTTATTCTTGAAAATCCATTTAGTGCCAATGACATGAGTGTTATCAGGTCTGGGAACTAGTTCCCATACAATATTTTTCTCAAATTGATTTAATTCCTCACACATGGCGGATACCCAAGAATCATGTTTTAAGGCTTCTTCCACAGATTTGGGTTCCACCTGAGATACCAATGCAGCTAAGTCATGTTCTTGGACAATTCTAAAATGAGACCTAGTCCTAGGAGGATCATGCAAATTTCCTATGACATTTTCACTAGGGTGGTCTTTGTGAAATATTATCTCACCTGAGGGTTCACCTACCTCAGCTGCTCCTTCTTACTGTGAGTTTTCTGGTTGAGCAGCTGGCTGCATTTCTTCTTCTTCAATTCTCTCCAAGAAATCTCCCTCATTAGATGGCTCCCTGTCATCATCCATCACTTTGTTAGAGAAATCATTTTCATCAAACACTACATGCGGTGTTTCTTCAACAGTTTGGTCAGCTTTATTGAAAACTCTGTAATCCCTTGAAGTTTCTGAATATCCGAGAAAAATTCCAGGAGAGCTCCTAGCTTCAAATTTGTTCAAACCATTCTTACCATTATTGTGGATAAAATATTTGGAACCAAAAACTTTAAAGTAAGAAATGTTTGGCTGCTTACCCTTGAGAAGTTCATACGGAGTTTTCCTATGAGTAGGTCTTACCAAGGCTCGGTTTAGAATGTAGCATGCAGTATTCGCAGCTTCAGCCCAAAATCTCCTTGGAAGTCCACTCTCAATCAGCATAGTCCTGGCCATTTCAATTATTGACATGTTTATTCTCTCAACAATTCCGTTCTGCTCCGGTGTCCTGGGAGAAGAGAATCTGTGAGTCACTCCCTCTTTTGAGCAAAATTCAGAAAATGAAGAGTTCTCAAACTCTCCTCCGTGGTCAGACTGAATAGTAATGATATTATGTTCACCTTGCAGTTTGATTTTATTGAAAAGTTCTTCAAAGTGAACAAAAGCATCATTTTTATTTGCTAAACAAAACAACCAAGAAAATCTAGTGTAGTCATCCACTATGACTAATCCATATCTCTTACCTGACAAACTTTGTATGCGAGTAGGACCAAAGAGATCCATGTGTAAGTGCTGCAGCGGTTTAGATGAAAGACTCTCAGTTCTCAACTTAAAAACCGCACGAGTCTGTTTACCTAGTGCACAAGCATCACATAGCTTGGACCCTAACTGAAATCTTATTCGGGGCAAACCTCTAACTAGGTTATGCTTAGACAATTTATTCATTGTAGACAAACTAGCATGGCCTAGACGCCTATGCTAGTCAAACGGAACCTGTTCAGAATTAGCAGACATACACAAGTGAGTTTCAGGATTATCATCCAGGTCTACGATGTATACATTGTTTACTCTATGACCTTTGAACATGACGTTATCAGAATTCAGCACAAAAACAGTACAGGAATTATGGTCAAAGAGTACCTTGTGTCCTTTGTCGCAGAGTTGACTTATACTTATCAAGTTGTGCTGAAGTCCTTCTACAAGATACACATCTTCAATGGAGTTAGTAGAGGACTTACCAATTGTACCAATTCCAATTATTCTTCCTCTGTTATTTCCACCGAATTTGACCAAGCCCCCAAACTTCATTTTCAGTTTGCTAAATTTGGACCGGTCTCCGGTCATGTGCCTGCTACAGCCGCTGTCAAGATACCACTTGTTATGCTCGGCTGCCAGGCTAACCTGCGAAAGTTCAGACAAAGTGATGTGGGACCCAATTCAAATTGGGTCCAAAGACAGTTTTCAATTTATCCAAATCACACTTAGGAACCCACATTTGTTTTACTGTTCTTTTCAGAGATTTCATGTAGATTGATTCTTCCTTCTTGGCAGTTCTCAGTGGGTGTTGAATGAGCCTATTCCTATTAAAATTATGCTATTTCCGAGCAGAGAAATTGTTGTTTGGCCTCTTAGAGGAAACACGTGTGTGCTGAGCATAATTCATGTAGCCATTTTTATTCAAATGAAAATTGTGCTGAAGGTGATGCTTGTTCGCATGCTTTCCTTGATAACTATCATGCTAAATTTTCTTAGCGAAACTGTTCACCTTTCTAGTGACATCAATAGGAATGGTCGTGTGAAAACCCTTGTTACACACCTGTTGGACAGGAACAGTTCTAGTCTCAGGATTTCCTGACTTAGTCTGCTGACCAGTGGATTGAATAGATTTGCTGGTCGAAACCTTCAATGTAGAGACAGATTTGGTGTAGCAACCCTAATAAATGAATAATTGAAATGAATTAAAACATATATATTACAGAAGTAATATATAAAAGGAATAGGGTTAATTGGACGAAGTAAAGCAAAATTAAAAATAACGCCTCTTATTAAGGCGTTAATTTATAAAGAAACGCCTCTATCAATGGCGTGACTAAAGAAAGGACGCCCACATATGCGGTCGTCAGTTCTCATACGACCAAATGGGTAAGTAAAAGAAACGCCCCTATCTTGGGCGTGTTTTAAAACACGAAACGCCCTTTGTCAAGGCGCTTTTTAAGAAACGCCCTAAAGTAAGGCGTCAATTAAAGAATAGACGCCCTGACCAAAGTCGTTAATTCAGTTCGAGAACCGATCGAACCCAGAACTTATCCAAGGAAAGATTAACCTAATCTAGTAAGTGTCTATTAGAGTAAAGACTCTATTAAGGATATATTACCCTCAATCAAACACTACTCTTGTTAGGACTTCAAAATCCTATAAATAACATGTTCGATCGAACCCTAAAACCCATTTGATCGAACGTCTGCTGCTAGGTACGTGAAGAACAAACTATTCCTTTGATCTCTGCTTTGCCTACACGAAGAACTAATGATTCTTCACTCTCTTTTCTTCTTACAGGTTGAGGAAGCCTAGACATCGTGAAGAACAAGGGTAAGTTCTTCTAAACTTCCATCTTCAGCCAAGCTTATGAAGAAATTTCTAATATCTCTTCATATTCCTCTGTAGGAAAACTCTAGGGATCGACCAAAGAACAAAGGTTCTCTGCCTACTGCTGATTCAGTTTATCCTTATCAACGTCTTCACGTGACTGTCACCTTCAAATCCATTGTTAAGGTAGGATTTTCTCAAGTTATTGTAGCCCAAATAAGAATTAATGCAAGATATCTATACATACGTATATGAGCATGGCATGCAGACTGTTTATAAGGTTTTATTACGTTTTCTGCAAAATTTTGAAAGAAACGCCCTTGATTAGGGCGCTAATTTAAAAGAAACGACCATGCTAGTGGTCGTCAATTTAATATTTGACGCCCTCTACGCAGGCGTTAATTTCATAAGAATCGCATGTGATTAATAATTGATCCTGTTTAAAAATTACAATACATATGAAATATTGATTTTTAATATCTTGCATGACTCTGTGAATTCCTGTTAAATTTTACTGCCATGACATGTCTCCTGTCTCTCGAAATATTATTTATTAAAATAGCGTAAATCCCTTGAAATTAACGACTTGGACAAAGTCGTTTTCCATATTCTAACGCCCCAGTACAAGGCGTGAATCTGAAAAGAAACGCCCCTTCCTAGGGCGTGTATCTGTTAAAATCCTGAAATTCACATATTCTGTAAAATGGAATTAGAAAGTAACGCCCCTTCCAAGGGCGCGTTTTTGATAAATTTCTGAGAATAATTATATCCTGTCGAATATGTAAATGATGAGACGCCTGCCTCTGCAGTCGTCAACTTTGAAGAAACGCCCCGAGGAAAGGCGTGTTTTTGATAAATTAATGAAATAATGGAAATTCTGCAAATTGGCAATATATGTAAACGCCCTTCTGTTAGGCGTTAATTATTCAATAAACGACTTTACTTAAGTCGTTATTTTACTGTAAACTGATTTTATCCTGGTTCTATTACCGATGGTTTCATATTATACATACATATATATATATCGGCACTATTCTCCACTCCGTGAGTATAGTCCCACGTTTCATGTTGATTTATCGATCACACTCAACTCTCATTGACATACAAGCTCTCCATTGGACATTCCGTTCCTTTGGACTAGCGAGTTAGTCATAGAGACCTCCGTAAGACTCCTCGTAGCCTTGGATTCCCTCAAGGCCGACTGAGCTGGTTGTACCCTAAAAACCCGTTACACGATCCTTGCCATGTCAATCTAAAGAAACATGGTATACCGGCCCTTATGATTATACAAAGAGTATATCATAAGAAATTCTTAATGGGATGATGATATCATGCCATATCATGTCATTCTTGTAAACCTCAATTCTATGATAAGAATGAGGGTATCTTGCTTGATCTTATGTTCATGTGGACCTAAATTCTATATAAAGAATGTCCATATTGATTTGTCATGGTACCTAAGTTAAGGGAACCATATTCTACCTAGTTTTATCGACATCGTGATTATACCGTTATTATCGCCAGTCTATGTCCTTTGTCATATTTTGGACTCTATTCTATCAAAGTTGTCATACGTGTCTACAAGCTTGATTATTGAAATTCTATATTGGCTATATAAACAAGAGTGGATGTCAAAACACATGATAAATGCCTGCGCATATAGGGCCCGATCTGGTCCTGGGAGGAGCACCCGAAAGTACTTGTGCCCATGGGAGTTAAAATGATAAGGTATCTGGCATTATACCGAGTACTTGACTTGCTTGATTGGACATTCCACACACATCTTGTACTTGAATCGTACTTGACTTTACATGAAATGCGTGGCCCGAAAAAAAAAGGTAATTTACTTGCTTGATACATGATAGCCAAAGTTCTTGACATGACTTGTTAAACGTGCTTGCTTGAATACCTTGAATATACTTGTCATCTTGTTGGAAGTTCATGATTAAGTTCATCTTATTTCTTTGATATTACATTCTCTCTATCTTGTCGTTTTCACGCGAGCATGCATAGCTTTATTGCATTCATGAAAATGTAATTATTTAAACCCCTTGCTAGTACTTGAGATATAATTTCCTACTGAGCGTTCGCTCATTCCGTTTGTCCCTTTCTACTTTTCAGGTAAGTCCGACGACGATGGAAGTCAATCGGATGGGAATGGTCAAGAGTGAAAGTGATAGAGCTTCTACAAGTGTCGTCTAGTCTTTTCTATAGTTTCTTGAGTCAAATATGTATTCTTTTCCTTTTTGTTAAACAGAGTATTGGATTTGTAATAGTCTATCCATTATGAAATAAAGGATTGGGTTATCTTGCTATTTTGCGCATCTCTGTCTTTGTGTCGAGTACACGACCACTCTGATTGACATGATTGATATAGACACGTCGCGCATCTCCGGGTATCTTCCGCGCTCGGGGCGTGACAGTCTTTGTGGTATCAGAGCCTAAGGTATTCAATTCCTAGGAAACCCAAGTCCAAGGATAGGTTTCAAAACCTTTAACCAAGTGAGAGTGGGTAGAACCAAGGGTTAAATAATCAATGAGTCCTTTATAAGATCATAGTGATATAATACTAACGTAGCTATCGTAATTGTAGGATAATGGCTGCCGAACGTGCTCAATGGCGCAACATGCAGCGTACCCTTCAAGGGATGACCCAAGTGCTACAACAGGTAGCACAAGGTGGTGCTCCACGAGCTGGAAGCTTACACCAAGCATTCAAGAATATGAATCCCCCGAAGTTCATGGGATCGACCGATCCAGACGATGCCGAGCATTGGGTTCGGGAGATTGAACGTATATTCCGTGTTATGCAATGCACGGATCAGGACAAAGTCTTATTAGCTACTTTCCAGTTAGAAAAGGATGCTAGATGCTGGTGGGAGTCGATTGAAGCTACTGTTGACCCAACTCAAGTTACATGGGGTGAATTCGTTGAATATTTCAACGCCAAATATTTCTCTGATAGGGTCCAGGAAAAGAAGGCCGCCGAATTTGCCGCATTAAAGCAAAGATCTTTATCGGTGACTGATTATGAAGCACAGTTCTCTAGACTGTCTAGATATGCTAAGCATTTGATTAGCACAGAAAAGATGAAAGCCCGTAGATTTCTTAATGGGCTTAGGCCCCACTACATTACTCAACTGGCGCCTATGGATATTCAAGTTTATACTGAAATAGTGCGCCGAGCTCAGTTGCTTGAAGATGCCACGGAACTATCTGATAGGATCCGTGGGAAAGACAAAAAGGAGCAAGTCACAAGTTCGGGTTCTTTTAAACCCAACTTTAAGAAGAGGCCCAATAATGGAGGTTCTTCCTCTCAAGATCAGAAGTACAAGAAATCCAAGCCTTTCTCTATCACCACTACCCCTTCAAACGTAGTATGCAAGCATTGTGACAAGGCTGGTCACAAAACAGAAGAATGCTGGAGGAAACTAGGAGCATGTCTCCGTTGTGGGAGTCGTGAACATCGGATTCCCGATTGTCCATTAATGAATGACCAAGCCGGTGAGGGTAAACGTCCAGTGACAAAGAATGCTCGTCTTCATGCAATCCAAGGGACCGAACCAGAAGAAGAAGGCGGATTGGTGGAAGGTACATTAAAAATTTGTTCTAAATATGCACATGTTTTATTTGATACGGGTGCATCGCATTCCATTATTTCCAAGAAGTTTGCTGATCCATTACCTCTAGAACCAGAATGGATGAAAATAGTGTTGTCTACTCCTCTCGGAAACGAGACGGATATCACACATCATTACCAAAATTGTGAGGTATTGGTTCGAGGAAAGAATTTTCCTATTGATCTTATCTGCTTAGATCTAAAAGAATATGATGTTATACTAGGGGCAGATTGGTTATCCAAATACCAGGCAACGGTTGATTGCCGTGATAGCAAGATTGTTTTCAAGGAATTTCCGGAACTGACTTATACTAGTCCTAAGAGTCGAAGCAAATCCCCTCTTATCTCGGCTCTTCGAGCAAGCAAGCTCGTCAAGAAAGGATGTGTATCCTTCCTTGCTTTTGTCACTATTAAAGAAGCTAAGGAAACCGAGATAGAAGACATTCAGGTAGTGCGAGAATTTCCAGACGTATTTCCGGAAGAATTGCCGGGATTACCCCCGCAAAGAGAAGTGGCCTTCACCATTGACTTAGTCCCTGGTGCCGGTCCTGTTTCCAAGGCACCATATAGAATGTCCCCTGCTGAACTCAAGGAGTTGAAGGAGCAGTTGATGGAACTAATCCGAAAAGGGTTTATTAGACCAAGTACTTCCCCGTGGGGAGCACCAGTCTTATTTGTAAAGAAGAAGGATGGGTCCATGAGATTGTGTATCGACTATCGACAGTTGAATCATCTTACTATCAAGAACAAGTATCCACTGCCGAGAATCGATGAGTTATTTGATCAGATTTCAGGATCCAAATATTTCTCCAAGATTGATCTCAGGTCGGGATATCATCAATTAAGGATCAAGGATGATGACATTCACAAGACTGCATTCAGAAGCAGGTATGGCCATTACGAATTTGTTGTTATGCCTTTTGGACTAACAAATGCCCCTGCTGCCTTTATGCAGTTAATGAATAGCATATTCAGGCCTTACTTGGATCAATTCATAGTAGTCTTCATTGATGATATATTGATATATTCTAAGACTAAGGAAGAACATGAAGAGCATTTGAGGATTGCATTGCAAGTCTTGAGGACAAATCAATTATATGCTAAACTCAGCAAATGCGAGTTCTGGCTTGAAGAAGTGGCTTTTCTCGGACATGTCATATCCAAGGACGGTTTATCTGTGGATCCGTCAAAAGTTGAAGCTGTGAGAAACTGGGAGAGACCCACTAATGCAAGCGAGATCAGAAGTTTCTTAGGTCTTGCAGGCTATTATCGGCGATTTATCAAAGATTTCTCTAAGATCGCCGTACCACTTACAAGATTAACTCGTAAGGAGATCCGATATGAATGGAGTGAGGAATGTGAAAGCAGTTTTCAAACTCTCAAGGATCATCTCACCACAGCTCCGGTCTTAGCCCTACCAATTGAAGGAGAGAAATTCGAGGTCTACACTGATGCTTCTGGCATTGGCCTCGGATGTGTTCTAATGCAACATGGGAAGGTCATAGCATACTCTTCTCGTCAACTGAAGAAGCATGAGGAGAATTACCCCGTCCATGACTTGGAACTGGCCGCGGTAGTATTTGCCCTAAAGATATGGAGACACTATCTCTATGGGGTACAGTTCACTGTATACTCCGATCACAAAAGTCTCAAATATCTATTTTCACAAAAGGAGCTGAACATGAGACAAAGACGCTGGCTAGAATATCTCAAGGACTTCGACTTCAGTATACAATACCATCCCGGAAAGGGTAATTATGTGGCTGATGCCCTTAGTCGAAAGCCGAGAGCAAGGATAGCAAATTGTATGATACAAGAATGGAGGTTACTTGAACAATTCTCCGAGCTCAATATAAGCTTGGACACGGAATCCAAATTTATCACATTATCTCATGTAAGCATACAGTCAGACTTATTATCTGAAATACAAACACTTCAGGATGATGATCCTATGTTAGTAGAAATCAAAGGCAGATTAGAAGGACAATCTGATTTTCAACTAACTTCTGATGGAAGATTATCGTTCAAAGATAGAACTTGTATACCCGATTGTCCGGAATTAAAGAAGAAGATCTTAGATGAAGCTCACCGATCCAGGTACACTATTCATCCAGGATCAACCAAAATGTACCAAGATGTAAAGAGGAACTTTTGGTGGCCTAATATGAAAAGAGAAATAGCGGACTATGTATCACACTGTCTCACATGCCAACAGGTCAAGGCGGAACACCAAAAGCCTGCGGGAAAACTACATCCTCTAGATATTCCTAAGTGGAAATGGGAGGATATTGGTATGGACTTCATCATGGGTTTGTCTAAATCTAAAGGAGGACATGATGGAATCTGGGTTATCATTGACCGATTGACTAAATCGGCACATTTCTTGCCAATCAAAAGCCGATGGTCAATTGATGTGCTAGCTGCACTATACATTAAAGAAATAGTCAGGATACATGGAATTCCTGTCTCAATCGTGTCTGATAGAGATCCCCGTTTTACTTCTCATTTTTGGAAGGGATTACAACATTCGTTGGGGACAAGGCTCAACTTTAGTACTGCTTTTCACCCACAAACGGATGGTCAGACCGAGCGAACTAATCAAGTTGTTGAAGATATGCTGAGAGCATGCATTATTGACTTTGGAGGAAGCTGGCATGACCACTTACCTTTAGTTGAATTTGCATATAATAATAGCTACCAAGCTAGTATCCAAATGGCACCTTTCGAAGCCTTATACGGAAGGAGTTGCCGATCTCCCATATGTTGGAACGAAGTTGGAGAAAAAAAACTATTAGGTCCAGACATGGTAAGGGATACAACCGAGAAGATACAAGTAATCAGGGAAAGATTACAAGTTGCTCAGACCAGACAAAAGACTTATGCAGATACAAGAAGAAGAGATCTTGAATTCCAAATCGGAGATCATGTATTTCTCAAAATATCCCCTGGACGTGGCATACGAAGATTTGGTGTTAAGGGCAAGCTTACGCCAAGATTCATCGGACCATTTGAGGTACTCGAAAGAGTTGGCGAGGTTGCTTATCGCATCGCGTTGCCTCCTCAGTTGTCCGAGGTACACAATGTATTTCACATATCTATGTTGAAGAAGTATGTGCACGATCCGTCACATATTATTGAGTATGGAGATCTGGTGATCCAGAAAGATCTCACATATGAACAGAGGCCCTTGAAGATATTAGATCGAGAAATACGAGCTCTAAGGAATAAGGTTATTCCCATGCTCAAGGTGCAATGGAATAAGAATCCTGAACGCGAAGCGACATGGGAGACCGAGGAATCTATGAAGAAACGATTTCCCGAGTTATTCTAAGAGGTATATGTCCTACACTCTCCGCGTGTATAATTATATATATATTGAATTTGGGGACCAAATTCTTTTTAAGTGGGGGAGGGTGTAGCAACCCTAATAAATGAATAATTGAAATGAATTAAAACATATATATTACAGAAGTAATATATAAAAGGAATAGGGTTAATTGGACGAAGTAAAGCAAAATTAAAAATAACGCCTCTTATTAAGGCGTTAATTTATAAAGAAACGCCTCTATCAATGGCGTGACTAAAGAAAGGACGCCCACATATGCGGTCGTCAGTTCTCATACGACCAAATGGGTAAGTAAAAGAAACGCCCCTATCTTGGGCGTGTTTTAAAACACGAAACGCCCTTTGTCAAGGCGCTTTTTAAGAAACGCCCTAAAGTAAGGCGTCAATTAAAGAATAGACGCCCTGACCAAAGTCGTTAATTCAGTTCGAGAACCGATCGAACCCAGAACTTATCCAAGGAAAGATTAACCTAATCTAGTAAGTGTCTATTAGAGTAAGGACTCTATTAAGGATATATTACCCTCAATCAAACACTACTCTTGTTAGGACTTCAAAATCCTATAAATAACATGTTCGATCGAACCCTAAAACCCATTTGATCGAACGTCTGCTGCTAGGTACGTGAAGAACAAACTATTCCTTTGATCTCTGCTTTGCCTACACGAAGAACTAATGATTCTTCACTCTCTTTTCTTCTTACAGGTTGAGGAAGCCTAGACATCGTGAAGAACAAGGGTAAGTTCTTCTAAACTTCCATCTTCAGCCAAGCTTATGAAGAAATTTCTAATATCTCTTCATATTCCTCTGTAGGAAAACTCTAGGGATCGACCAAAGAACAAAGGTTCTCTGCCTACTGCTGATTCAGTTTATCCTTATCAACGTCTTCACGTGACTGTCACCTTCAAATCCATTGTTAAGGTAGGATTTTCTCAAGTTATTGTAGCCCAAATAAGAATTAATGCAAGATATCTATACATACGTATATGAGCATGGCATGCAGACTGTTTATAAGGTTTTATTACGTTTTCTGCAAAATTTTGAAAGAAACGCCCTTGATTAGGGCGCTAATTTAAAAGAAACGACCATGCTAGTGGTCGTCAATTTAATATTTGACGCCCTCTACGCAGGCGTTAATTTCATAAGAATCGCATGTGATTAATAATTGATCCTGTTTAAAAATTACAATACATATGAAATATTGATTTTTAATATCTTGCATGACTCTGTGAATTCCTGTTAAATTTTACTGCCATGACATGTCTCCTGTCTCTCGAAATATTATTTATTAAAATAGCGTAAATCCCTTGAAATTAACGACTTGGACAAAGTCGTTTTCCATATTCTAACGCCCCAGTACAAGGCGTGAATCTGAAAAGAAACGCCCCTTCCTAGGGCGTGTATCTGTTAAAATCCTGAAATTCACATATTCTGTAAAATGGAATTAGAAAGTAACGCCCCTTCCAAGGGCGCGTTTTTGATAAATTTCTGAGAATAATTATATCCTGTCGAATATGTAAATGATGAGACGCCTGCCTCTGCAGTCGTCAACTTTGAAGAAACGCCCCGAGGAAAGGCGTGTTTTTGATAAATTAATGAAATAATGGAAATTCTGCAAATTGGCAATATATGTAAACGCCCTTCTGTTAGGCGTTAATTATTCAATAAACGACTTTACTTAAGTCGTTATTTTACTGTAAACTGATTTTATCCTGGTTCTATTACCGATGGTTTCATATTATACATATATATATATATATCGGCACTATTCTCCACTCCGTGAGTATAGTCCCACGTTTCATGTTGATTTATCGATCACACTCAACTCTCATTGACATACAAGCTCTCCATTGGACATTCCGTTCCTTTGGACTAGCGAGTTAGTCATAGAGACCTCCGTAAGACTCCTCGTAGCCTTGGATTCCCTCAAGGCCGACTGAGCTGGTTGTACCCTAAAAACCCGTTACACGATCCTTGCCATGTCAATCTAAAGAAACATGGTATACCGGCCCTTATGATTATACAAAGAGTATATCATAAGAAATTCTTAATGGGATGATGATATCATGCCATATCATGTCATTCTTGTAAACCTCAATTCTATGATAAGAATGAGGGTATCTTGCTTGATCTTATGTTCATGTGGACCTAAATTCTATATAAAGAATGTCCATATTGATTTGTCATGGTACCTAAGTTAAGGGAACCATATTCTACCTAGTTTTATCGACATCGTGATTATACCGTTATTATCGCCAGTCTATGTCCTTTGTCATATTTTGGACTCTATTCTATCAAAGTTGTCATACGTGTCTACAAGCTTGATTATTGAAATTCTATATTGGCTATATAAACAAGAGTGGATGTCAAAACACATGATAAATGCCTGCGCATATAGGGCCCGATCTGGTCCTGGGAGGAGCACCCGAAAGTACTTGTGCCCATGGGAGTTAAAATGATAAGGTATCTGGCATTATACCGAGTACTTGACTTGCTTGATTGGACATTCCACACACATCTTGTACTTGAATCGTACTTGACTTTACATGAAATGCGTGGCCCGAAAAAAAAGGTAATTTACTTGCTTGATACATGATAGCCAAAGTTCTTGACATGACTTGTTAAACGTGCTTGCTTGAATACCTTGAATATACTTGTCATCTTGTTGGAAGTTCATGATTAAGTTCATCTTATTTCTTTGATATTACATTCTCTCTATCTTGTCGTTTTCACGCGAGCATGCATAGCTTTATTGCATTCATGAAAATGTAATTATTTAAACCCCTTGCTAGTACTTGAGATATAATTTCCTACTGAGCGTTCGCTCATTCCGTTTGTCCCTTTCTACTTTTCAGGTAAGTCCGACGACGATGGAAGTCAATCGGATGGGAATGGTCAAGAGTGAAAGTGATAGAGCTTCTACAAGTGTCGTCTAGTCTTTTCTATAGTTTCTTGAGTCAAATATGTATTCTTTTCCTTTTTGTTAAACAGAGTATTGGATTTGTAATAGTCTATCCATTATGAAATAAAGGATTGGGTTATCTTGCTATTTTGCGCATCTCTGTCTTTGTGTCGAGTACACGACCACTCTGATTGACATGATTGATATAGACACGTCGCGCATCTCCGGGTATCTTCCGCGCTCGGGGCGTGACAGTCTTTGTGGTATCAGAGCCTAAGGTATTCAATTCCTAGGAAACCCAAGTCCAAGGATAGGTTTCAAAACCTTTAACCAAGTGAGAGTGGGTAGAACCAAGGGTTAAATAATCAATGAGTCCTTTATAAGATCATAGTGATATAATACTAACGTAGCTATCGTAATTGTAGGATAATGGCTGCCGAACGTGCTCAATGGCGCAACATGCAGCGTACCCTTCAAGGGATGACCCAAGTGCTACAACAGGTAGCACAAGGTGGTGCTCCACGAGCTGGAAGCTTACACCAAGCATTCAAGAATATGAATCCCCCGAAGTTCATGGGATCGACCGATCCAGACGATGCCGAGCATTGGGTTCGGGAGATTGAACGTATATTCCGTGTTATGCAATGCACGGATCAGGACAAAGTCTTATTAGCTACTTTCCAGTTAGAAAAGGATGCTAGATGCTGGTGGGAGTCGATTGAAGCTACTATTGACCCAACTCAAGTTACATGGGGTGAATTCGTTGAATATTTCAACGCCAAATATTTCTCTGATAGGGTCCAGGAAAAGAAGGCCGCCGAATTTGCCGCATTAAAGCAAAGATCTTTATCGGTGGCTGATTATGAAGCACAGTTCTCTAGACTGTCTAGATATGCTAAGCATTTGATTAGCACGGAAAAGATGAAAGCCCGTAGATTTCTTAATGGGCTTAGGCCCCACTACATTACTCAACTGGCGCCTATGGATATTCAAGTTTATACTGAAATAGTGCGCCGAGCTCAGTTGCTTGAAGATGCCACGGAACTATCTGATAGGATCCATGGGAAAGACAAAAAGGAGCAAGTCACAAGTTCGGGTTCTTTTAAACCCAACTTTAAGAAGAGGCCCAATAATGGAGGTTCTTCCTCTCAAGATCAGAAGTACAAGAAATCCAAGCCTTTCTCTATCACCACTACCCCTTCAAACGTAGTATGCAAGCATTGTGACAAGGCTGGTCACAAAACAGAAGAATGCTGGAGGAAACTAGGAGCATGTCTCCGTTGTGGGAGTCGTGAACATCGGATTCCCGATTGTCCATTAATGAATGACCAAGCCGGTGAGGGTAAACGTCCAGTGACAAAGAATGCTCGTCTTCATGCAATCCAAGGGACCGAACCAGAAGAAGAAGGCGGATTGGTGGAAGGTACATTAAAAATTTGTTCTAAATATGCACATGTTTTATTTGATACGGGTGCATCGCATTCCATTATTTCCAAGAAGTTTGCTGATCCATTACCTCTAGAACCAGAATGGATGAAAATAGTGTTGTCTACTCCTCTCGGAAACGAGACGGATATCACACATCATTACCAAAATTGTGAGGTATTGGTTCGAGGAAAGAATTTTCCTATTGATCTTATCTGCTTAGATCTAAAAGAATATGATGTTATACTAGGGGCAGATTGGTTATCCAAATACCAGGCAACGGTTGATTGCCGTGATAGCAAGATTGTTTTCAAGGAATTTCCGGAACTGACTTATACTAGTCCTAAGAGTCGAAGCAAATCCCCTCTTATCTCGGCTCTTCGAGCAAGCAAGCTCGTCAAGAAAGGATATGTATCCTTCCTTGCTTTTGTCACTATTAAAGAAGCTAAGGAAACCGAGATAGAAGACATTCAGGTAGTGCGAGAATTTCCAGACGTATTTCCGGAAGAATTGCTGGGATTACCCCCGCAAAGAGAAGTGGCCTTCACCATTGACTTAGTCCCTGGTGCCGGTCCTGTTTCCAAGGCACCATATAGAATGTCCCCTGCTGAACTCAAGGAGTTGAAGGAGCAGTTGATGGAACTAATCCGAAAAGGGTTTATTAGACCAAGTACTTCCCCGTGGGGAGCACCAGTCTTATTTGTAAAGAAGAAGGATGGGTCCATGAGATTGTGTATCGACTATCGACAGTTGAATCATCTTACTATCAAGAACAAGTATCCACTGCCGAGAATCGATGAGTTATTTGATCAGATTTCAGGATCCAAATATTTCTCCAAGATTGATCTCAGGTCGGGATATCATCAATTAAGGATCAAGGATGATGACATTCACAAGACTGCATTCAGAAGCAGGTATGGCCATTACGAATTTGTTGTTATGCCTTTTGGACTAACAAATGCCCCTGCTGCCTTTATGCAGTTAATGAATAGCATATTCAGGCCTTACTTGGATCAATTCATAGTAGTCTTCATTGATGATATATTGATATATTCTAAGACTAAGGAAGAACATGAAGAGCATTTGAGGATTGCATTGCAAGTCTTGAGGACAAATCAATTATATGCTAAACTCAGCAAATGCGAGTTCTGGCTTGAAGAAGTGGCTTTTCTCGGACATGTCATATCCAAGGACGGTTTATCTGTGGATCCGTCAAAAGTTGAAGCTGTGAGAAACTGGGAGAGACCCACTAATGCAAGCGAGATCAGAAGTTTCTTAGGTCTTGCAGGCTATTATCGGCGATTTATCAAAGATTTCTCTAAGATCGCCGTACCACTTACAAGATTAACTCGTAAGGAGATCCGATATGAATGGAGTGAGGAATGTGAAAGCAGTTTTCAAACTCTCAAGGATCATCTCACCACAGCTCCGGTCTTAGCCCTACCAATTGAAGGAGAGAAATTCGAGGTCTACACTGATGCTTCTGGCATTGGCCTCGGATGTGTTCTAATGCAACATGGGAAGGTCATAGCATACTCTTCTCGTCAACTGAAGAAGCATGAGGAGAATTACCCCGTCCATGACTTGGAACTGGCCGCGGTAGTATTTGCCCTAAAGATATGGAGACACTATCTCTATGGGGTACAGTTCACTGTATACTCCGATCACAAAAGTCTCAAATATCTATTTTCACAAAAGGAGCTGAACATGAGACAAAGACGCTGGCTAGAATATCTCAAGGACTTCGACTTCAGTATACAATACCATCCCGGAAAGGGTAATTATGTGGCTGATGCCCTTAGTCGAAAGCCGAGAGCAAGGATAGCAAATTGTATGATACAAGAATGGAGGTTACTTGAACAATTCTCCGAGCTCAATATAAGCTTGGACACGGAATCCAAATTTATCACATTATCTCATGTAAGCATACAGTCAGACTTATTATCTGAAATACAAACACTTCAGGATGATGATCCTATGTTAGTAGAAATCAAAGGCAGATTAGAAGGACAATCTGATTTTCAACTAACTTCTGATGGAAGATTATCGTTCAAAGATAGAACTTGTATACCCGATTGTCCGGAATTAAAGAAGAAGATCTTAGATGAAGCTCACCGATCCAGGTACACTATTCATCCAGGATCAACCAAAATGTACCAAGATGTAAAGAGGAACTTTTGGTGGCCTAATATGAAAAGAGAAATAGCGGACTATGTATCACACTGTCTCACATGCCAACAGGTCAAGGCGGAACACCAAAAGCCTGCGGGAAAACTACATCCTCTAGATATTCCTAAGTGGAAATGGGAGGATATTGGTATGGACTTCATCATGGGTTTGTCTAAATCTAAAGGAGGACATGATGGAATCTGGGTTATCATTGACCGATTGACTAAATCGGCACATTTCTTGCCAATCAAAAGCCGATGGTCAATTGATGTGCTAGCTGCACTATACATTAAAGAAATAGTCAGGATACATGGAATTCCTGTCTCAATCGTGTCTGATAGAGATCCCCGTTTTACTTCTCATTTTTGGAAGGGATTACAACATTCGTTGGGGACAAGGCTCAACTTTAGTACTGCTTTTCACCCACAAACGGATGGTCAGACCGAGCGAACTAATCAAGTTGTTGAAGATATGCTGAGAGCATGCATTATTGACTTTGGAGGAAGCTGGCATGACCACTTACCTTTAGTTGAATTTGCATATAATAATAGCTACCAAGCTAGTATCCAAATGGCACCTTTCGAAGCCTTATACGGAAGGAGTTGCCGATCTCCCATATGTTGGAACGAAGTTGGAGAAAAACAACTATTAGGTCCAGACATGGTAAGGGATACAACCGAGAAGATACAAGTAATCAGGGAAAGATTACAAGTTGCTCAGACCAGACAAAAGACTTATGCAGATACAAGAAGAAGAGATCTTGAATTCCAAATCGGAGATCATGTATTTCTCAAAATATCCCCTGGACGTGGCATACGAAGATTTGGTGTTAAGGGCAAGCTTACGCCAAGATTCATCGGACCATTTGAGGTACTCGAAAGAGTTGGCGAGGTTGCTTATCGCATCGCGTTGCCTCCTCAGTTGTCCGAGGTACACAATGTATTTCACATATCTATGTTGAAGAAGTATGTGCACGATCCGTCACATATTATTGAGTATGGAGATCTGGTGATCCAGAAAGATCTCACATATGAACAGAGGCCCTTGAAGATATTAGATCGAGAAATACGAGCTCTAAGGAATAAGGTTATTCCCATGCTCAAGGTGCAATGGAATAAGAATCCTGAACGCGAAGCGACATGGGAGACCGAGGAATCTATGAAGAAACGATTTCCCGAGTTATTCTAAGAGGTATATGTCCTACACTCTCCGCGTGTATAATTATATATATATTGAATTTGGGGACCAAATTCTTTTTAAGTGGGGGAGGGTGTAGCAACCCTAATAAATGAATAATTGAAATGAATTAAAACATATATATTACAGAAGTAATATATAAAAGGAATAGGGTTAATTGGATGAAGTAAAGCAAAATTAAAAATAACGCCTCTTATTAAGGCGTTAATTTATAAAGAAACGCCTCTATCAATGGCGTGACTAAAGAAAGGACGCCCACATATGCGGTCGTCAGTTCTCATACGACCAAATGGGTAAGTAAAAGAAACGCCCCTATCTTGGGCGTGTTTTAAAACACGAAACGCCCTTTGTCAAGGCGCTTTTTAAGAAACGCCCTAAAGTAAGGCGTCAATTAAAGAATAGACGCCCTGACCAAAGTCGTTAATTCAGTTCGAGAACCGATCGAACCCAGAACTTATCCAAGGAAAGATTAACCTAATCTAGTAAGTGTCTATTAGAGTAAGGACTCTATTAAGGATATATTACCCTCAATCAAACACTACTCTTGTTAGGACTTCAAAATCCTATAAATAACATGTTCGATCGAACCCTAAAACCCATTTGATCGAACGTCTGCTGCTAGGTACGTGAAGAACAAACTATTCCTTTGATCTCTGCTTTGCCTACACGAAGAACTAATGATTCTTCACTCTCTTTTCTTCTTACAGGTTGAGGAAGCCTAGACATCGTGAAGAACAAGGGTAAGTTCTTCTAAACTTCCATCTTCAGCCAAGCTTATGAAGAAATTTCTAATATCTCTTCATATTCCTCTGTAGGAAAACTCTAGGGATCGACCAAAGAACAAAGGTTCTCTGCCTACTGCTGATTCAGTTTATCCTTATCAACGTCTTCACGTGACTGTCACCTTCAAATCCATTGTTAAGGTAGGATTTTCTCAAGTTATTGTAGCCCAAATAAGAATTAATGTAAGATATCTATACATACGTATATGAGCATGGCATGCAGACTGTTTATAAGGTTTTATTACGTTTTCTGCAAAATTTTGAAAGAAACGCCCTTGATTAGGGCGCTAATTTAAAAGAAACGACCATGCTAGTGGTCGTCAATTTAATATTTGACGCCCTCTACGCAGGCGTTAATTTCATAAGAATCGCATGTGATTAATAATTGATCCTGTTTAAAAATTACAATACATATGAAATATTGATTTTTAATATCTTGCATGACTCTGTGAATTCCTGTTAAATTTTACTGCCATGACATGTCTCCTGTCTCTCGAAATATTATTTATTAAAATAGCGTAAATCCCTTGAAATTAACGACTTGGACAAAGTCGTTTTCCATATTCTAACGCCCCAGTACAAGGCGTGAATCTGAAAAGAAACGCCCCTTCCTAGGGCGTGTATCTGTTAAAATCCTGAAATTCACATATTCTGTAAAATAGAATTAGAAAGTAACGCCCCTTCCAAGGGCGCGTTTTTGATAAATTTCTGAGAATAATTATATCCTGTCGAATATGTAAATGATGAGACGCCTGCCTCTGCAGTCGTCAACTTTGAAGAAACGCCCCGAGGAAAGGCGTGTTTTTGATAAATTAATGAAATAATGGAAATTCTGTAAATTGGCAATATATGTAAACGCCCTTCTGTTAGGCGTTAATTATTCAATAAACGACTTTACTTAAGTCGTTATTTTACTGTAAACTGATTTTATCCTGGTTCTATTACCGATGGTTTCATATTATACATATATATATATATATCGGCACTATTCTCCACTCCGTGAGTATAGTCCCACGTTTCATGTTGATTTATCGATCACACTCAACTCTCATTGACATACAAGCTCTCCATTGGACATTCCGTTCCTTTGGACTAGCGAGTTAGTCATAGAGACCTCCGTAAGACTCCTCGTAGCCTTGGATTCCCTCAAGGCCGACTGAGCTGGTTGTACCCTAAAAACCCGTTACACGATCCTTGCCATGTCAATCTAAAGAAACATGGTATACCGGCCCTTATGATTATACAAAGAGTATATCATAAGAAATTCTTAATGGGATGATGATATCATGCCATATCATGTCATTCTTGTAAACCTCAATTCTATGATAAGAATGAGGGTATCTTGCTTGATCTTATGTTCATGTGGACCTAAATTCTATATAAAGAATGTCCATATTGATTTGTCATGGTACCTAAGTTAAGGGAACCATATTCTACCTAGTTTTATCGACATCGTGATTATACCGTTATTATCGCCAGTCTATGTCCTTTGTCATATTTTGGACTCTATTCTATCAAAGTTGTCATACGTGTCTACAAGCTTGATTATTGAAATTCTATATTGGCTATATAAACAAGAGTGGATGTCAAAACACATGATAAATGCCTGCGCATATAGGGCCCGATCTGGTCCTGGGAGGAGCACCCGAAAGTACTTGTGCCCATGGGAGTTAAAATGATAAGGTATCTGGCATTATACCGAGTACTTGACTTGCTTGATTGGACATTCCACACACATCTTGTACTTGAATCGTACTTGACTTTACATGAAATGCGTGGCCCGAAAAAAAAGGTAATTTACTTGCTTGATACATGATAGCCAAAGTTCTTGACATGACTTGTTAAACGTGCTTGCTTGAATACCTTGAATATACTTGTCATCTTGTTGGAAGTTCATGATTAAGTTCATCTTATTTCTTTGATATTACATTCTCTCTATCTTGTCGTTTTCACGCGAGCATGCATAGCTTTATTGCATTCATGAAAATGTAATTATTTAAACCCCTTGCTAGTACTTGAGATATAATTTCCTACTGAGCGTTCGCTCATTCCGTTTGTCCCTTTCTACTTTTCAGGTAAGTCCGACGACGATGGAAGTCAATCGGATGGGAATGGTCAAGAGTGAAAGTGATAGAGCTTCTACAAGTGTCGTCTAGTCTTTTCTATAGTTTCTTGAGTCAAATATGTATTCTTTTCCTTTTTGTTAAACAGAGTATTGGATTTGTAATAGTCTATCCATTATGAAATAAAGGATTGGGTTATCTTGCTATTTTGCGCATCTCTGTCTTTGTGTCGAGTACACGACCACTCTGATTGACATGATTGATATAGACACGTCGCGCATCTCCGGGTATCTTCCGCGCTCGGGGCGTGACATTTGGAGCTGGATGGGGTTTCCAGTTTTTCTTTGCCCTTGGCGGGGCAGAACGTGACAGTTTTGAATTCAAAGGGTTTTTTACTTGTGGGATTATGTCCTAATCCCTCCCTATTGAAGTTTACCCTCGACCCCAGAAGGGCATCCAGATTGTTTCTCCCCTCTGTAAATTTTTCTAGCATTTTTCCTTTGTCCTCAATCTCCTTCTGAAGTTCATTACATTGGTCCTGGAGTTCCTGATTAACTTTTCTAACCACCTCATATTTTTCTGCAATCAGTCTAAACTACTTTTTACTCTCTTCAGTTTTACTCTTCAGCTCATTCATCCTAGCTATATTTTCCTCTCTTTCCATTCTAAACTTCTCGATCTCACTTCTAGCCTGATCTAGCTCAATGGCCATCTCCCTGTTTTTCATGTTGTCCGTAACAGCAATAGAGTGTTCCTCAGAAATTGAGTGAAACTTTCGTTTAAGCATTCTATGCTCCTTGGTTAGAAAATTATATTTAGCTAACAGGTCGCCATAGGCGTCCTCCCAATCATCCAAAGTAAAATTCTCAAATAAGTTCGTTACCTCTTCCTCATGGTTGGCCATGAGGCAAGTCTTTTCTTCACCTTCACTGGACGAGGTGGCTTCTGGATCCTCCTCCTCGTCGCTCCATATGCACATCATGGCTTTCTTCTTCTTGTGCACCATCTTCTTCTGGTATCCGGGAGCCTTAGCTTGCAGCTCTGGACATTCACTTTTCATGTGACCAGGTTTCTGACAATGGTAGCATGTAACCTTTTTAACAAACCGGTTCTTCTCAAGTTCTCGTTCAGGAGACTTCCTTGTAGCATTAAATCTCTTTCTCCTGTAGAATTTCCCTTTAGTTCTCAAGAACTTTTTGAATTGCCCGGTGAGCATGGCCTGCTCGCCCTTGTCCAGGTCTGAGAATCCGTCAGAGTCTTCGCTGCTACCACCACTGTTGCTGCTGCTGCTGCTCTTCTTAGTATGTCGTGAGACTTTCAGAGCAACATTCTTTCCCTTTCTGTCATGTCCATCATTCCCTTGTCTGAAGTTCATTTCGTGGGTCATGAGAGACCCAATCAGCTGGGTTACTGACATGGTGGATAAATCTCTTGATTCCTCTATGACGGTCACCTTAGTATCCCAGATGGGAGTTAGGGACCTAAGGATCTTCCTGACAATGTCTTCTTGCTGAATCTCCTTTCCAAATCCTCTCAGACTGTTGATGATCACAGACAATCTAGCATACATTTCTGTGATCGACTCCTCTGGCTTCATTTTAAACAACTCATACTGAGTTGTAAGCATATTGATCTTGGTAGCTTTCACTTGAGAAGTGCCCTCATAAATTAACTGCAATTCATCCCACATTTTCTTTGCAGTCTTGCACGCTGAAATCCTCAAGTACTCTTCAGGGTGGACGGCGCACTGTATGATGCTAAGAGCTGTCCACTTCAGTGTAGAGAGTTTTACCTGTTCCACTGTCCATATGTCTTCGTTCGGTGGAAGTTGGTACGGACCATCTGTAATTACTCTCCAGAGCTTGTGGCTTTGGACCCTGATAAAGACTTCCATCCTGTTCTTCCAAAAGAAATAGTTATTACCATCGAAGAAAGGGGGACGGGTGATTGACTGCCCTTCAGCAATGTAGCTGCGAGGACCAGCGGATCCGTTTCCCTGGCCGTTGGACCACATATTGAGAAATACCCGCTCTGATACCAAGTGTTAGGGTGCTAGGCCCGGATACAGAGGGGGGTGAATGTATCCTTCTATGAATAATGGCCAATTAAAAACTCAGATGCTAGACGCAATCACAGAATAAAATGAATTCAATTAAACTTATGAGCAAACACATAGAGCGTGCCTATCCAAGCATCTAGCGGAAGCAAGCACACAAAGCAAACTATTGCTCAATAGACTTTTTAGGTGGTTCGGTCCTCCAGACCTACATCCACCCCTCACTCCCAACCGGAGTGAGGCTTCACTAGCCAATGCTAGACAAGCAGACTCAGTCTGCAAACAGTTGCTGCCACACAGCTTGACCAGGGGAACAGCCTCCCCTCTTCCTCCCAACCGGAGGGACCCCTGGACTTGCAACCCGCAAGCCCAGAACCGGAGACACGTCTCCCTTCCTCCAACCGGAGGGAACCCACAAGTAGCTCCCAGCTACTTGCAACCGGAGATCAGATCTCCCTTCTCCTGATCCACAGGAGGAACCCGACCTCACTACTGAGAATCGGAAGAACAAGGATAACCAAATAAGAAGGGGAAAAATAGAAACACGAAATGAAAATAACTTCAGCAAACAGAACGCTGAAAAACGAAATGCATAATGTAGCTCTCAACGGAGCTGACTGGCCTGGATCTGATCCACGGTCCAGTAGATAGATCTTCAGGTAAGCTTCTCTTCCTCTTCTCTTCTCTCTCACTTTCTTTTTCTCTTAACCCTCACGAGCTCTCTAACTCTCTCTTTCTCTTCTTTTCCTTCTGCTCTTCTTCTCTTTCTTTTCTTCTGGATCGAACTCTCTGCACTTCTGCTTTTTTGCTTTTCCCTTTCGATCAACCTTCATCTGTGGACGAAGGCTTCAATATATAGCAGCAGCAGCAGGTGGGTAAGGTGCAGAATGCGTGTGCCTCCCACACTTCATCCAAAACCTTCTTGCCACGTGCCTTTATAGCATTGGTTCCTTTAGCATTGGATCACGTGCAGCCCAGTCACTGGGAATATTCTTCCTCGGACCACCTTCTTCTTTTTGTTTTTCTTCTTCTCCTGCAAAGAAATAAAATGATTAAAACTCAGGGCCATAAAAACTAAAACTGCATGAGGTATGTGATAGCAATACGAGATGCACTGTACTGAGAAGTGACACGAGATAAACAAGATTACTACAGTACGAAATAAAGAGAGAATGACACAAAGTATCACTGTAACAAAACAAACACTACGAAGAGAACGACACGAGATACACAATAATAAAGCTAACACTACAAAGAAAACGACACGAACTTAGAAGAGAACAGCACGAGGTGAGAAGGAAGTCTCACGGAGTGAAAAGGTAGACAAACACGCGATCAGAGGGAACCTGGACGAAGATAGAAAGAAACAACACGAGGACATAAACACAAGAATAACACGAAGACATGGATACAAAAGCAACACGAAGACACGAATACAAAAACAACACGACATAACAAACAGCAAAGAGAACGGCACGAGGTGAAACGACACTTTACTAAAAAGACTTGAATACACATGAAAAACAACTCGAGTACGAAGTTGTTCGAACATACGAACGACTCGAAGATGAAAACGACACGAAAACAACATGGACTGAAACCAACTCGAAGACGAAGGCAGAAACTGACACGAGGTGTGGTTACAAAAACAAGAAGGACACTTGTAACGTACAACCTTCATATGATGAGGCGATGTGAAGACTTTGCGTTCAACTGGATGTATAGACTTGGAATAGCTTCAAGGCAACGCAATCGAATGTATGGACTTTCACAAGGTATAGACTTGCCAAAGAACTGGACGATGTATAGACTTGAACAAGGCAAAGTCTGTACAGACTTGAGGGTTCACAACGTATATATTTTGGCAAGACAATGGCTGTACATACTTGAAGTGAAGACCAATGTATAGACTTCAAAGTTCAGCTGCCAATGAATAGACTTGGAAAGCCTGAAGGCCAATGTACAGACTTGGAAGCTTAAACCAATGTATGGACTTAGCTTCGAACATGCTACAGTGCATTGTATGGACTTTGAAGACTGATGCATGACGCTAAGCCAATGTGTAGACTTTGGCTTGGGACGAAGGTTAAGATGAGGCTGTATTGACTTGGCCAGAACAAAAGACTCGAAGATGAAGGGGTGACACAGATGGAGCGACACGAGGTAGTACAGAAAGCAGCACAAGGTGCTGTAGTGTTCAGCACGCGCTGGAACAAAACACGACACGAAGACAACCAACAAACATAGTTGGAACAACACGATGTTGAAAAAGACAACACGAAGTGAAGTGAACACAACCAACACGAAGTATGAAAGGAACAGTACGGACATGCAGGGTATTATCTCATAGCAGTTTTTCTTGTTACTCATGGAAAGTTCGAATGCATAACATTACTCATGATATCTGATTAAAAATAACAATATTTAACATAGTGATGCTCATCATCAAAACACTAGGGAAGTCACAAAAGTCCAACACCTACTTGGTCTAGGTGATGAACCATTCATGGGAGGGGCTAAGTTGGCTTGTGGGGCTAAGACTTCTGGGTCGGATGGCCCAGGGGAAGTAAGTCTAGCAATCCTCTGAAGATCTCAGGCTATTTGGTATACACTGGGGGAGGGTCGGGGTGCATAGACTGTTCTAAGCTCGGTCTTCATGCCTTCCCATGTGCGAATGAGATCTTGCCCCCTAACTCTCCTTAGACCCTCAAGGTTTCTCCATTCTGTCTTGCCGAGGGGACCGACGGTCTCCTTGGTGACGCGCACCTTCCTTTCCTCGGACATGTAGTAGTTGTGGAAGTATCTATCTACGGAGGGCTCCCACTTCCTATATGTGTGAGGGTTGTGGGACCCATCGAAATGGGGTAACTCTGGTCTGATGAAGAGGTAGTCATCGGGTTGATTGGTACGGTACATGGTTTTGGACAGGGAAGGGGATGACACCGATGCAATTGCCCTAGGAAAAGACTTAGTAGAGGCAAGTCTAAAACTTGCTCTGATACCAATTGATGTGACATGACCTATGGATTCAAAGGGACCGACCGAGCGAGCCTCGGATCTAGACTTGCAAGCACACTTATAATTTGGCAGACTCGATGTTGGCGGACCGATATCACAGCACAACCCTTTTCCGTGGTGACTAAGTGATAGTAGGGTGGGTTCGAGGGTCTAAACCATGCTGATTGGGGTGATGGCTTAGCCTAATGTGTTTCGCTCCCTAGGATCAGAGCACAGACATCAGCGGGGCGGACTTCGCGCCTTGAGGGCACGGGGTTCTCTCCTCACTCAATCTGCGGTAGCCACTCATGATTGGGAAGTCACGGGGCTGGGCACTCTCTTTATCACCGACTGAACTTAGAAATGATACTAATTGAACACAAATAACCAGGGAGGGTTCAACATATACCTGATCGGCATGAAGACACCGATCTTGACTCAGAGACGAGGGCGAGCGGGGAAGCGTGGGTTTCCCCGAACGCTGCGCCGATGAAGCTTCAACATATCACAACAATTACATGCACTACACCTCTCGCAGGAGGGTTGGACTAGGGGTGGGGATTTGAAACTTACATACAAACACTACCTCCCATAGGGAGGGGCTTTAAGCCGGCCAGGCGGGGCGGGGGAACTAAGCTAGAAACTAATTGCAAGGAGACCGTCGGTTCTGTCCACTCTCAAGAATACTGGATAGACAGTCGGTGTTGGCGCCGCTATTGACTCCCCCGAACTCCGTTGGCGACGAAACTAGTGGTAAAACCTCTTGGGTTGGCCTAGGAGGACGTCCAAATTTTTGGGGATTTTCTGGTTGACGGCGATGGTCGGGACATAGTCGTGAACATGGTTGCTGGCTTCTGGATCTGGTAGCTTCTGAGTCACAATAGCAGGAAGGCGAGGCCACCACGGATGCTCCCAAGCTCTGATTCAGGCGTGTCCAGAATTGTTGGATTCGTGGTTGAACCCTCTTCGAACGGAGACCCACGGGGTTGCCGGTGGAGGTCAGAGTAGATCACGAGACCAAGAAAGGTATGAGGGGGTCAGATCTGACTGAGGATTGACTAACCTGCGCACTCCGAGGGAAAAATTCAGAACTTTGTGCTCCGGAGTCCAAATGGAGCCCTACTTCTTGGAGATGGTAGGGGACTTGGAGGAGAAGCCTTTAGTTAAATACCGCTCCAAGAATCTAAGAGGGCTGGTCGTGGGAGCCTATGCAAACTGCTGCTGATTGTCTGCCAGGGAGGAACTGCGTAGTCTGGCGAAGATGGATCCTATGGATAGCGTGGACGTCGGATGGAGGCGGGACCACCTCGCCTGCGAAGCTGCTTCGACGAGCTTTCCACCGGTATAGAATATGCCACCAGGAGACTCGCGATGAGGAAGAGGCAGCCTCTGCCACTCCAGAGTACTCTTCTTCTACAAACCTGCTCTGGGTATGGTGGTGGATGGAGGTGCTAATGGGGGAAGTAAGAGGGGGACATGGGGGGGAAACGGGGCTGGGGTGCTGCTTGGTGGGAGAGGGGGGCCAGGGGAGGTCGAACCAGGGTGAGGGAGTTGGTGTGGGGGCTGTTGGGGTCGACGCTAGGGTGGGGGAGAGAGGGCTGCGGTCTGGGTAGAGAGGGAGAGAGGGTGGAGGGCGCAGGTTGGCAAGGAGGGAGGGAGAGGGATTTGAATTTGGTTTAATGGTGGGTGGTTAATGTGGCCTTGGGGGGGGGAAAGGGTGTGTGGGGAGTGTGGAAGGGTGCTTGGGAGAATGAAAGGGTGGCTTGGGGAGAGGAATTCTTTCTTGGGATGGTGGTGGAGTTAATGGGGTAGTAATGGGGTATGGGGATATGAAAGGTCAAGGGTGATGTGGCTAGGTGAGGTGGCAACTGGTAGTGATGTGGCAAGGGGTTGTTGGGTGAGGTGGAGGGTGGGGTGGACGAGAGGGTCAAATTTTGGAGGGAGAAGAGAGAATGGGGGTCGTCCCCTAGAGAGAGAGAGAGGGAGATGGGAATGGGCTTCTCACCCTCCCTCACAATTGGCTTCTCACAAAATGACACTCAAGGCTGGATTTTGGAATTTTCATCAAGTTCTTCATTAGCTTCAAATGAGGGAGTTGGGTCCTATTTATAGGAGCTCAACTCTTTAAATGACTATATTACCCCTGACTTAACACAAAATGACCAAAGCTATCCAAAAGGGGGCACCCCTGGGCTAGCCCTTACAATTGGGCCCATTAAGCCTAACATGCTATCTAATTGACCCAATAACATACTCAACTGACCCAATTAAAGAAAATTACAGTAATAAGACTCAAATAAAGTGGAAAATACATGATACTACTTGAGAAATAAGCCGTAAAATCATGCCGATTGCTGTCGGGATGATGTGGCGAGTAGTGGGAACTAGCGCTGCTGATGATGTCCCCATCATACCCCAGGGGTGCGGAGAACTCGACCATGTCGAGTAAGGGTCCTTCCTGGCTCGCCCATGTGTGCACCGACCGAGCCGGCCCTTCCACCTCACAAGGTACTGCTGGATTGCCTCGCTCCTGGTGGTGTCATTCTGTTCAACTAGTATCAAATCTTTGTGCTCATGCCGGGCTCTCCAGGTTAGAAGTGGGCTCTCATTGGTGGGGTCACTCTCAAAAGGGGGTATGGGCTCAATATCCTCGCTAGGTTCCACCGCGGGACCCTTGTAGGGCACAAGGTACGCAACACTACAACGAGGGTTGACCCCGTATTCCTTCAGACGGGCCAACTCATTGGCATTTATGCTCAATCGCCCCAGGACTTTAAAAGGCCCAGTTCCTCGAGCCCTAAGCTTAGAGGCAACTCTAGGGAAGAGCCTCTTTGTCCTGACCATCAAATAGTCACCTTCTTGGAAGTTTTGGTTTCCTCTGCGGGTATCAGTTTGCCTTTTACAAATCCTATTGCCTTTGCTGATGTGCTTGCAAGCATGCAACCCTTTGACATGTTGGACATAGGACTTGGTGAATGATAGCACTCTATTGGATGTTGGGGGTCCCGGGCACCCAAATGTGGACTAAGCATGCCTAGACTCTCTATGAATGTTGGTGAGGATAGGAGGGCCGGGACTTCCAAATGTAGCTCTATCATGCATAGCTTTTCTATTGATGGCTGGAGGGTCAGGGCATCCAAATGTGGTTCTAACATGTGTAGGCCCCCTATCAAAGTGGGTGAGTAATGGAGGGTCTATATGCTAGAGTTCACTTTCCCTATATGACCCTAGACAAAATGATGCTTGTGACTCCAACCTCTCATGTTCTTGATGGACCCTTGGATGATTGATTGGTGAGGGGATAAGGTAGTGGCTTTCTTTGAAGAATTGGGGTATGGTTTGTGGGTTGGTTAGTATGATGAGTAGACCACTAGGGTACCCGAGTTCCCATGAGAAGGGGACATAGGGTTCACAAAGTGAATATTTTGGATGGAAGCACTCTAAGTCTTCAAGGCTCTCAAAAGGTGATGGGTGGTCAACATTGTGGTAGGAGGGGAAAGAAATAGGATGGGGCCATGATTTCCACTTGGTGGGGTCAAAGGGATCATGGAGGGTATGGTCTATGCTAGTATGTTCTTTCCCAGTAGGTTCCCACATCACAAGTGCCTCATCGTGTGGGATCTCCCTAAGTGTAGGGAATGATAGGGTGTCGGCCTTGAAGGGATGGCTTGGCTTTCTTCCTGAGATAAGAAATTCCAGTTTGTGGATCAAGTCGAGTTCCTCGGGTGTCGGGAGGAGTAAAAGGAGGTCACTAGTGTAGCAACCCACAGTGTAGACTGAGGTGATGGACCCGACACATAGGTGAATGAGGTCTAGCATCTGAGGTCGGTCGGTTCGCAGAGCCAACATGCTAGTCAGCTCAAGTTGCCATCTTAGGCCCTTGATAAGATCATCCAAAGTCTCTACCTCATAGTAGGATTGGAATGTGGTGTGAAAGGAGATGAAGGGCACTATGGGGAGTTGTCACTCCTGAGGTAGGCAGAGTGGGCTCGGGCTTCCCAAGTTTGGACATTTCTTTAACTAATGGGCTAGAGATTCCTCTAAGGTTATTTCACTTTCTTTGGCCAAGGTGGGGAGAGTCGGGATTCTAGGCCAATCCTTTTCTCGGGCTTAGAGGTGGAGACACCTAGCTGCACCTAACTGTAGGTCAACGGGTGGGATGGGGATTTCCTGGCCTAATTCATGACATTGTGACTCGTATTCTTCTTCCCGATCGGGGGAGGCCTCATGCACTTCAATCACACTCTCATCCCCTTGGGGTGGGGAAGTTTTACTCTCCAAGGGCATGGTAGGATACTCCTTGGTGGGACATTGACTGACCATGTGTCCCAACTCGTGGTACCTAGAACATTCTATCTTGTTAGCATCACCCGAGGTGTATCCACTCATTTTTATCCCTATGGGGCTCTTTCCTTTCCAAGAAAGGGTGAGGCTAGAGATGGTAGTTGCTGGAGTGGAAGGGAGTGGGGTGTGGACCCTACTTGGTCTAGGTGATGAACCATTCATGAAAGGGGCTAAGTTGGCTTGTGGGGTGAAGACTTCTGGGTCGGATGGCCCAGGGGAAGTAAGTCTAGCAATCCTCTGAAGATCTCAGGCTATTTGGTATACACTGGGGGAGGGTCGGGGTGCATAGACTGTTCTAAGCTCGATCTTCATGCCTTCCCATGTGCGAATGGGATCTTGCCCCCTAACTCTCCTTAGACCCTCAAGGCTTCTCCATTCTATCTTGCCGAGGGGTCCGACGGTCTCCTTGGCGACGTGCACCTTCCTTTCCTCGGACATGTAGTAGTTATGGAAGTATCTATCTATGGAGGGCTCCCACTTCCTATATGTGTGAGGGTTGTGGGACACATCAAAACGGGGTAACTCTGGTCTGATGAAGAGGTAGTCATTGGGTTGATTCGTATGGTACATGGTTTTGGCCAGGGAAGGGGATGACACCGATGTAATTGCCCTAGGAAAAGACTTAGTAGAGATAAGTCTAAAACTTGCTCTGATACCAATTGATGTGACACGACCTATGGATGCAAAGGGATCGACCTAGCGAGCCTCGGATCAAGACTTGCAAGCACACTTATAATTTGGCGGACTCGATGTTGGCGGACCGATATCACAGCACAACCCTTTCTCGTGGTGACTAAGTGATGGTAGGGTGGGTTCGAGGGTCTAAACCATGCTGATTGGGGTGATGGCTTAGCCTAATGTGTTTCCCTCCCTAGGATCAGTGAACCCACATCAGCGGGGCGGACTTCGCACCTTGAGGGCACGGGGTTCTCTCCTCACTCAATCCGCGGTAGCCACTCGTGATCGGGAAGTCACGGGGCTGGGCACTCTCTTTATCGTCGGCTGAACTTAGAAATGATACTAATTGAACACAAATAACCAGGGAGGGTTCATCATATACCTGATCGGCGTGAAGACACCGATCTCTAGTCGGAGACGAGGGCGAGCAGGGAAGCGTGGGTTTCCCCGAACGCTGCGCCGATGAAGCTTCAACCTATCCCAACAATTACATGCACTATACCTCTCGCAGGAGGGTCGGACTAGGGGTGGGGATTTGAAACTTACATACAAACACTACCTCCCATACGGAGGGGCTTTAAGCTGGCCAGGCGGGGCGGGGGAACTAAGCTAGAAACTAATTGCAAGGAGACCGTCAGTTCTGTCCACTCTCAAGAATAGTGGATAGAGAGTCGGTGTTGGCGCCGCTATGGACTCCCCCAAACTCCGTTGACGATGAAACTAGTGGCAAAACCTTCTGGGTTGGCCCAGGAGGACGTCCAAATTTTTGGGGATTTTCTGGTTGACGGTGATGGTCTGGACAGAGTCGTGAACATGGTTGCTGGCTTCTGGATCTGGTAGCTTCTGAGTCACTACAGCAGGTAGGTGAGACCACCACGGATGATCTCGAGCTCTGATTCAGGCGTGGCTGGAATTTTTGGATACTTGGTTGAACCCCCTTCGAACGGAGACCCACGGGGTTGCCAGCGGAGGTCGGAGTAGATCACGAGACCCAGAAAGGTATGAGGGGGTCGGATCTGACTCAGGATTGACTGACCTGCGCACTCCGAGGGAAAAATTCAGAACTTTGTGCTCCGGAGTCCAAATGGAGCCCTACTTCTTGGAGATGGCAGGGGACTTGGAGGAGAAGACTTCAGTTAAATGTCGCTCCAAGAATCTCATAGGGTTGGTCGTGGGAGCATCTGCAAACTACTGCTGATTGTCTGCTAGGGAGGAACTGTGCAGTCTGGCAAAGATGGATCCTTTGGACAGCGTGGACGTCGGATGGAGGCGGGACCATCTCGTCTGTGAAGCTGCTTTGACGAGCTTTCTACTGGTATATGATATGCCACTAGGAGACTCACGATGACGAAGAGGCAGCCTCTGCAACTCTGGGGTACTCTACTGCTGTAAACCTGTTCTGGGTATGGTGGTGGATGGAGGTGCTAATGGGGGAAGTGAGAGGGGGACATGGGGGGAAAACGGGGCTGGGGTGCTGCTTGGTGGAAGAGGGGGGCCAAGAGAGGTCAAACCAGGGTGAGGGAGGGGGTGTGGGGGCTGCTGGGGTCAAAGCTAGTGTGGGGGAGAGAGGGCTACGGTCTGGGTAGAGATGGAGAGAGGGTGGAGGGCGTTGGTTGGCAAAGAGGGAGGGAGAGGGATTTGAATTTGGTTTAATGGTGGGTGGTTAATGTTGTTGTGCCCCTGTGGTCAATTTAGTCATCTTGTGGTCACTTGGGTCATTTGACATCATCCTATGGTCATTTGAGTTATTTTATATTCTTGATTTTGATAATGGCTAAACACTATAAGTCATTGATGTTTTACCACTCTTATTTGACTAAACTACTTGATGTTCTTTAATGACAGATATGTCAAGGAATGGAGTGGAGATGGCAAGAGTGAAAGCTCAATGGTTGCGTCCTCGCACGCGGATCGACCTGTCCGGTCAGGTTGCGGGGGTCAAGGGGGCAACACCCCTTGAGGGGTTTCTGGGGGCGGAGCCCCCGGAACAAAATTTAGAAATGCTCAAATGATCTAATGCATAAACCAAACCCAAAAATACATGGAATTGATAAGGACATGAGTATCTTGACTTATGGACATGTTTCTTTGGGCTAACACTTCATTTTTGCAGGTATAGGTCTTTCCGGTCGACCAACACACCTTGGCCGGTCGACCAGATTTGCCAGAGCCTAAGAATTCCACGTTTTACAGGTTTCGGTCGACCGCCCCTACCTTTCCGGTCGACCGGTTCTCCCAGAGATGAAAAACTCCAGATTTTATAGGTTTCGGTCGATCGCCAATATAGGGCCGGTCGACCGATTTTTGCTAGGATCAAAATGTTCTAAGTCCAGCAGGTTCCGGTCGACCGACCCATGAATTCCGGTCGACCGCCAGCCCCGAGGCCCCCTTTGTTGACTTTTGTTTCAAGCTCGAGGAGAGGTCTTTCTACCCATTTATTTAACCCCAAAGTCACCCAATCCCCCATGGATTGTGGATCTGGTCTGGGGGATGTCCAAGGATCATTCAAAGTCTATAAAACCAACACATGAGGGGTTAGAAACCGTAATGCTTCAAGGGGATTCAAGGGAGGCTACAAGGGTGTGTTCAAGGGAGAGAAGTTCGAGTACTGTAGCTGTGAACAGTACTCCGGGAAGAAGTTCTTCATCCATTCAAGGGCTTCAAGCCTAGATCTGAAGCCATCTCAACCTCCAAGGAAGCAAGAAGCAATCAAGGCTCTCAAGGGTGATCTAAACTGCATCAAACTCTTCATCAACTCAAGGAGATCAAAAGGAAGATCAAAGCTACATCCATAGTCTTCTTCATCAACTCAAGGAAGATCATCTCTCAAGGAAGAAGACACCATTGAAGCATCCAACTCAATCTCCAGCAATCTCAGACAAAATTTTTCTTCTTGAGCATATTCTATATCTTGTTTGATGATTGAGTGTTTTCATATTTGTTCTTTTTCATTTCATACAAACGATTGAAATTGAAGATCGTCCCTACCGGTGGTTAGTAGGAAGGCAATCAGAAGTTGTCCGATCTGCGGTGTTGACGTCCCTACCTGTGGTTAGTAGGAAGGCAATCGGAGGTCTTTCCGATTTGCGGTTCAGTGCGTGGCACTAGTGGAGCCTCACCGGATTTGGTGAGGGGTTGACATAGGACTGGAGATTCAGTCCGAACCACCTTAAAATCCTTTGTGTTGTGGTCTGTTTATGTGATTGCTTCGTTCTAGATGCATGCTTAGGTTCAAATTGATATATTAGTTGCTTATCTTGCCAAGCGAATCATAGTGTTCTTCGATAAGCTAGTTACATTCCGCTGCAATTTATTTTATCTAGCTATATAGAGGGTTGCATTGCGAAAAGAGGGGCAGATCTATTCACCCCTCCACTCTAGATCTGCTGTCCACTACTCAACAAATGTGGCCTTGAGGAGGGGAAAGGGTGTGTGGGGAGTGTAGAAGGGTGCTTGCGAGAATGAAAGGGTGGCTTGGGGAGAGGGATTCTCTCTTGGGATGGTGGTGGAGTTAATGGGGTAGTAATGGGGTATGGGGATATAAAAGGTCAAGGGTGAGGTGGCTAGGTGAGGTGGCAAGTGGTAGTGATGTGGCAAGGGGTGGTTGGGTGAGGTGGAGGGTGAGGTGAAGGAGATAGGGTCGAATTTGGGAGGGAGGAGAGAGAATGGGGGTCGCCCCCTAGAGAGAGGGAGAGGGAGATGGGAATGGGCTTCTCACCCTAGGGCTTCTCACCCCTCACAATTGGCTTCTCACCAAATGACACTCAAGACTGGATTTTAGAATTTTCATCAAGTTCTTCATTAGCTTCAAATCAGGGAGTTGGGTCCTATTTATAGGAGCTCAACTCTTTACATGACTATATTACCCTTGACTTAACACAAAATGACCAAAGCTATCCAAAATGGTGCGCCCTTGGGCTAGCCCTTACAATTGGGCCCATCAAACCTAACATGCTATCTAATTGACCCAATACCATACTCAACTGGCCCAATTAAAGAAAATTACAGTAATAAGACTCAAATAAAGTGAAAAATACATGATACTACTTGAGAAATAAGCCGTAAAATCATGCCGATTACTTCCAGGGTGATGTGGCGAGTAGTGGGAACTAGAGATGTTGATGATGTCTCCATCATTTGGTCCACCTCAATTCCTCGGTATCGGACGTTGAAGTCGAGAAACTTGCTGCTGGATACGCCAAAGGCGCATTTCATGGTGTTCATCTTGAGCCCGTACTGCCGGAGATGATCGAAGACTGGGCGTAAATCACGCAAATGGTCTTCACGCCTTTTAGTCTTGACGACGAGGTCATTGACATAACATTCGATGATATTGTGTAGCATCTCATCGAATATTTTGTTCATGGCCCTTTGGTAAGTAGCGTCGACATTCTTCAAACCGAAGGGCATGCGCTTGTAGTTGAAAATCCCTTTGGGGGACCTGAAGGCTGTGTGGTTCTTGTCTTTGAGGGACAATCGGATTTGGTTTTAACCGGATGACCCGCCCATGAAAGACATGGCCTCATGTCTAGTGGTCATGTTGACCATTGTTTCTGTGATTGGAACTGGGAAGTCGTCCTTCGGACAAGCTTTGTTGAGGTCTCGGAAGTCGACGCAGATGCGGACTTGACCACTTTTCTTCTTGACTGGGACTATGTTGGCGAGCCAGATCGGATAGATACGCGGCTCGATGAAATCGACCTCCGACATTTTATTGACTTTGGTCGAGACCGGGAGCTCCATCTCATGGCGCATGCGCCACTGCGGCTGTTTGATTGGAGTGACCGAGGGAGAAATAGCTAGCTCATGCTCTACTACAGAGGGAACTAGCCCTGGCATCTCTCTGTACGTCTAGGCGAAGCAATCTTTATACTTAAGTAGGAGTTGCTTGTAATCCCGCCTTTCTATCTCGGTGAGTAGAGCGCTGACGAATGTGGGCTGGGGGGCTTCATCTTCACCCAAGTTTATTTCAACAAGCACATCAGCGATCGCCAGGCCGCCGTCCTCCAGCTCGGGAGGAGTGGGTTGAAAGTCGATGAAATCCTCATCATCGGTGTCGGCTTCGTGCATTTCTTGATTCTCGAAGCCACCGGTTGACGTCGATGGGACTGGAGAGTGGTTGTCGCTGGCATCCATCAGGGATTGATCTAGGCTGATGGCTTCCGAGCAGCAGTTGGCAACTCGGGCTGCTGAGGCTTCCCAGGGGTTGCCTGCTAAAGCTGACAATCATTCGCAGCTAGTATCATGGATCTCTCCCTCATTAGGAGAGTTTGTTGAACTGAGTCCTTCGACTGGCTGGGTGACTGGAGGAGCTTCTTCGGCCCTATTGTCTTTGCAAGGAGGCGAGGAAGGTTCCTCGACTGCTTGGGCTGGAGCAATGGCTCGGATGAGGATCGGGATCAGGATTTCCTCTTCCTCGTCCCCGGAGCTATCGAATTTGGCCTCGACTTTAGCCTGGTCGTTGACTGGCTGTGTCAAGCCTATGACATTGACCGCGTAGTGAATGCAAAAATCTGGGTCTTGGTCATAGCCAAGCCCCCTAGTTGATGCGGGACGACTATAGGACTCGACTCAGACTTGTTGCGAACTTGGACTCTAAAGGATGGCGCGACTAACAAGACGACGCGACCAGCAACAACACTATAACGCGGCATCGAACGAGCTCCAGAATAGGCGATCATGTCCCAAACAAGAAGCGCTAAACCCACAGTTGTCCACGGCGAGGGAAACATGACGATCTGCACGGTTGGGAAACCGACTTTGAGTCTCGGGTGATCAGCTCACTCTCGTGCTCGGAATGAGTCACGGGACGGGTTCCGCTCTCACAACTCACAGCGGTGATCAATATTTAACTAGCTAGTAAAATATCCTACACACATCCATCGGCAGTAAGAACATATATTAACTAAGCAAGTAAGATAAAGTAAGAGGCGAATGTACCTCCACGCTCGAGGCGTGGGGAAGACGTCCCGGCCAAGTCCGTTACTCCCGGTACAATGGTAAAAATTAGTTACAGCATGAAAATTATGGCCCACTCCATGGAGGGAGGTAAAAGGCCACAACAGCGACCCAGGAGCGCCGTTCCTGGGTTGACGGGCAGCAAGGCGGAGGGTTCTGGGCGGCTGAGGACAGCGGCTCCGGTTCTGCAGTTTGCTGGCCGGCAGGACAGTGAACACGGGCGTCCAAAGGGACGTCGAACTCCTGGGATCTTCTGAAGATGGAGATTCACCGGGACGATGGCGGAGGGTCCCTGGTCGACCCCCGGGAGCGGCGGTCACTAAAGTTGCCCCGGCGTATTTCTTTGGGATTTATCCGGCAACCCCTTTTGCTGGCCTAGCTCAGAGCAGAAATGTGTGCCTTTACAAAATCGGCCGGTACCCCCAGATCCGAAGTCGGATCGAGACACAATAGGTACCTTTGGAAAGAGGACTCAAAATTCTATGACATACTAAAATTTCAGATCCATCAAATGACTGGACTAGAAATGAAAGTGACTGCTAATTGACTGATCACTCGATCCCGAAACATAGAACAGGCAGGGCAGAACATGAACTGCCTATTCAAGGGCTTTGACCAAGGACCAAATGAACGAATTAGGACATGGGAATTTTATGGTAGAAATAGGGGAAGGAGACAGTGACGCACATAGTTTTTTTGTAATATTCTGACAACATTTGAGGAGTGAGAAAATTCGGCTCCCAAGATCTATCTTGCAGATCTGCACACAGGTAGACTTTGAGAGGGAAGAACATGTGGCTGGGAAAGGTAGAAAACGGCCTCAGATCGGCGTGAAAATGAAACTGGGATTAGAGTATGATAGGGGGAACCTACCCTCAAAATCTCATCGCGATCCAACGGTTGGATCTCCCGTACTAGCCCTTTCACCAAGATGTTGTCCTGTAACTCCAAATTTTGGGGCAGCAGGAGGGAACTGGCTTGTAGTGGCTCAACGGCGGCACGAACGGCGGCACGAAGGGCTGTGAACGATCACAGGAGAGAGAGGAAGAGGGGAAGAGGAAGAAATTTGAGAGAGATGGAGGATTTAGGCTCAGATCTGAAGAAGATTGGAGGAAGAAGGAGGAAGAACACCAAGAACAAGAGAGAGGGGGGGCGCCCAAATGCAATTTCACATTAATTCTTCATTAATTTCTTCCAAATACAACAAGAGACATTATATATTCAAACCCTAGACCTACCCAAATGACCTAGGTTACCCTTGGTCAAGGGGGTATAATGGGGAAGGGAGATTAAACTAGCTTAAAATAATCTCCCATAAGAGACAAAAGAGGGGGCGCCCCTCCTTAATGTTAACATAAGGGGCTTGGTTAATTTAATCTCCCATGGACCAATTAATCTCCCCTTGGACCAAAATAAATCAAAATACAAATATGTGGTCAATTATTCTACCATTGACCCAATATAAAAACCCAAGATAATACAAATCAAATCCACACCAAATACATGCTAAATACACACCAAATATGACCAAATACGTATGAAATATGAATATGAATAAAAATACGTACTGAAGTATCAAAGCTCCGGTGGCGACTCCAGACTGTCCCCCAGCCACAAAGAGGTCGGTGTCGACCGAGTCGTACTACGGGTCCGGTATCGACGGCTCACTGAGTCGAGCCGTACTCGAGCACTGGTGTCCTCACCAATTCTCCCCGGGTGGGAGAAGCTTGACCCCGTCGAGTAAGGGTCCGGGTCGCTCTGGTATCGATCCAGTAGATCTGGATCTATCCTCTGTAGCTCGTCCCGGGTGATCCAAGTGTCCTCGGAAGTGGGCCGTCCGCTCCAACGCACCAAATAGCACTGGTACACTCCACCTAGAGTAGTCGTCACTTGCTCATCTAGTATACATTCTATCTTCGTTGCTGAGATAACAAGGCTAGAGGTGGACACTCTAGGGTGGTGTCACTCATAATGGGTGGAGACGGCTCAAAGGGCTCACTGGGTCCCTATAAGCGCCGAGATCCGAGACGTTGAAAGTGGAGCTGATCCCGTAATCCTCTGGCAAGTCCACAACATATGCGTTTGATCCGACTCGCATCACTACCCGAAAGGGACCGGCACCGCGAGCATGCAACTTCTTCACGGCTCCCGAGGGAAATCGTTCAGGTCTGACCCTGATCATGACATAATCGCCCTCCTGAAACTCACGGTGGTGCCTATGGGCGTCAGCCAATTCTTTGTATCGTGCATTGCTGGACTCAATGTGATGACAGATATGCTCATGCAACTGTCTAATATGATCGGCAAAAGACTCGACTGACTCAGACACACGGGACTGGATGGGAGATGCGACTAGGTCTATGGGCTTCCTAGGTCTACGGCCAGTGACAATCTCAATGGGGCTCATACCTGTAGACCTATTGACCGAATCGTTGTAGGTAGATTCGGCTAAGGGTAAGACCAAATCCCAATCCTTGACTCGATCTCGGACCAGACACCTAAGAAGATCCCCCAAACTCCTATTCATAACCTCAGTCTGACCATCGGTCTTAGGGTGATATGCAGTGGAGAATTTCAATTGGGTGCCCATCATGTGCCATAAGGTCTTCCAAAAGTAACTAGTGAATCGCACATCCCTATCAGACACTATAATACGTGGGAGTCCGCACCTGGAGACACAGTGTGAGAAGAATAGACCGGCAACTCTAGAGGCATCCGACGTTTTGGAGCACGGAATGAATAATGCCATCTTCGAGAACCTGTCTACGACCACAAAGATAGAGTCATGCCGTCGGAGGGTGCGGGGCAATCCCAACACAAAGTCCATGCTAATGTCATGCCATGGACTATCCGGGACGGGGAGGGGAGTATAGAGGCCGGTATTCTGCTTCCTTTGCTTGGCCATAGCGCAAGTGCGGCACTGGGCCACGATGCGAGCGGCATCTCTCTTCAAGCTAGGCCAATAGAATTTATGCTCAACCGACTCTATGGTCTTGTTCCAGCCGAAGTGGCCAGCAAGACCTCCCGCGTGCATCTCCCACGTAAGAAAGTCACGAACAGAAGTCCGTGGGATGCACAACTTGTCACCCCGGAATAGGTGACCCTCCTGTAGCACAAACTCGCTATAATCACGCAAGGGACTGGCCTGAAGGGCTACATAGATCGGACCGAAATCCAGACAATCAGCATAAGCATCCTTCAGCCTCTCTAAACCTACCACCTGAACACTCATGGTGGTCAACATCATCATCCGCCGAGTCCGCGCATCGGTGACCTTGTTCTCCACCCTTGCCTTGTGCTTGAGCACAAAGGTGTACTCCTGGAGATACTCCACCCAACGACTGTGGCGAGCGTTTAGCTTCTTCTGGATATGGAGGAATCGTAAGGTCTCATGATCAGAAAAGAGGACAAACTCCTGGTGCAACAAATAGTTCCTCCAATACCGTAATGCCTGGACAACTACGTAAAATTCTTTATCATACGTGGAGTAACGCAATTTGTCATCATTAAGTTTCTACCTAAAGAATGTAATGGGGTGGGACTCCTGACTCAGTACTCCACCAATACCCACTCCAGAAGCGTCACATGTGACCTCAAACACCTTAGAAAAATCAGGTAATGCAAGGATAGGTGCCTGGGTCATACGCTCCTTAATATCCTAAAAGGCCGTGGCTGCAGCCTTAATCCATATGAATGCCCCCTTCTTTATACAATCAATGATCGGGGCAGTGATAGAACTGAAGCCACGAATGAAGCGGCGATAGAACGTCGCTAAGCCATGGAAGCTCCGGACATCGTGGAGGGTGCAGGGCTCGGGCAACTCCCTGATGGCCCTAATCTTCTCCGGATCAACGGAGACTCCATCTCCAGACACAATGAACCCGAGGAAGGTGATCTGATCAGTCATGAAGGCACACTTCTTTGGGTTGGCAAATAAGCTCTCTCGCCTCAAAACAACATAGACCTGCCTAAGGTGGTCAAAGTGGTCCTCCCTAGTGCGGCTGTAAATAAGAATGTCATCAAAGTAGACCACGAAGAAGACCCCTATCATAGGGTGTAAAACTTGGGTCATCAACCGCATGAAGGTACTAGGGGCGTTGGAAAGCCCGAAGGGCATAACCAACCACTCATAAAGACCATCCTTGGTCTTGAATGCCATCTTCCATTCATCCTCAAGCCTGATCCACACCTGGTGATAGCCACTATGAAGATCTATCTTTGAAAAGATAGTGGCTCCCGACATCATGTCTAACAAGTCTACCAATCGGGGAATGGGAAAGCGATACTTCATCGTGATCTTGTTGATCGCACGGCTATCAACAGACATTCTCCATGTGCCATCCTTCTTCGGGGCCAATAATGCGAGAACAGCGCAAGGACTCTTGCTGTCCCTAAGAGATCCCCGACTCATCAACTCCTCGACCATCCTTTGAAGTTCGGCATGGTCTGTGGGACTCATCCTGTAGTGGGGGAGGTTGGGCAAGGATGAGCCAGGGACAATGTCGATCTCGTGTTGGATATCCCTCATAGGCGGAAGGCCTTCAGGGAGGTCCTCTGGGAAGACATCGAAAAACTCCCGTAGGATCGCAATTATCTTTGGGGGGTGCTCATCATCAGACCCAGGAGTGACATCCTCCACTCCTCGGATAACAATGGCAAGGACAGGGCTACCCCCAGTCACCTCTTGCTCCATCTCTCGCGGGCTAATCATCATTAACCTCCGGGGTGGGAGGCCTCCTGTGCTAGGAGCAGTCGAAGTGGTAGTAGACCGCATCGAGGATGAGGTGGAAGGTCTGACCGTCCCCTGACTAGATGGGGTCGAAGAGCTGGGACCGGCTGGTCCTCGAACATAAGGATCCTTCGGCTGAGTGGGATGGAGGGTGATCCTATGACCACCGTGGTCGAATGTGCAGGTGTTCGACCGACCTTGAAGGGTGGCATCCCGATTGAGAAGCCAAGGCCTACCTAGGATAAACACATCACACCAGATCTCATCATGGTAAGCCTAGAACTACAGTGGCACCAGACATCACAGTCTGACCGGGATGGAAGTGGAATCCACCCAAGATACCCTGTAAGGGGTGGGGTGATCTACGGGCGTCAAACCCAGATGCCTAACAGTGCCCGTAGAGATAGCGTTAATGCAACTCCCGCTCTTTATGATCGCCTTGCAGGCCTTCCCTCCCAGCCTACAAAATGTATGGAAGATGGTGGTACGACGCCAGTCGTCACTCACTTGAGACTAGGTAAGGATGCACCTTACTACACCCAGCTGTACATCACCCAGATGCTGGGTACCCGAGACATCGACTGGCTCTCCCTCCATTAGTTCATCAAAGAACTCTTCCGCTAAGTCCTGATCAGCATCGTAACTGAGCGACACTAGCTCAGGTGTGGGGTCACTGGCAGAGGGATCAGAGATGACAAGCAACTCCCGAGTGGGACACTTGACCGAATAGTGGCCAACCCCACCACACCTATAGCAAGTTCCCTATGTCCCGAAACCCTGGGATGTTCCACCAACCATCGGCCCCTTACCCTTGTCCACAGGATGGAATGAGGGTGTAGGAAGTAGGGGTGGTGGTGTCGGTATGGCGGGTTGGGTAGGTCTAGGGGCAGGGACGGGTGCCTGCTAGCGAAGGGGAGGATCCCTCGGAGAAAGGGGGCGCCTAGGAGCAGCAAGGTCTTGGCGAGGAGGTTCCTGGGGGTGGGTCATAGGCCACCGAGTGTAGGAACCAGGTGTGGTCCTAGGGTCAGACACACGCGGATATGGGACCCCCTAGCGCGGACTAGGAGCAAACTCCGCCTCAAATTGCTCAACCTCGAGGGCAACCTGGTACGCGTCCTCTAATTTGTTCACCTTGCGGCGGAAAAGCTCATACTGTAGGTGTGGCCCCAGACCACGCCGAAAACGGGAAACAGTCAGGGAGCTTTCCTCCATGGCGTCACATCGCAAAAAGTATTCATCAAACTCGGTGATGTAATCAGAGACGGACCGATCGCCTTGGGTGAGGCTCTGCCATCGGTCTATGAGACACTGGCGGTAGGAGGTAGGAAGGTACTTCTTCCTGAGTTTGGACCTCATCTCATCCCACGTCTCTACCTGGGGCTCCTGACTGTGAAACAGCAGGTTCTCCATATTCCTCCAATAAGTTTATGCCTGCCCTAGCAGTTTCATTTTGGCGAACTTGACTTTTTGGTGGTCCGTTATCTCAAACCACTAGAAATGCCGATTCATGCTGGCCTCCCAATCGAGATAGACTTTCGGGTCTAAGGACACATCGAAAGTGGGAGGGCCTGCTCGCACCATCCTGAGGACCCGCTCATCTTTATCATCCCTCTATGGTCGGTGACCATGACGGAGTCAGCCATTTCCCCCATAATCATTTTCGGACTCGTAGTCCTCAACATCGGGGGCATGTGGCTGTCGCTCCTCAGCCCTAAGTGGGGACGGCTTGATAGCAGGTGCCGGAGGGGGCACCTGCGGGGCCGGGACAGCTCCGGGGAGCTCCTGGCGGGGGACTCTCTCCACATTCTCCATCCCTAGCAGGGCCGGGATAGCTTGAGCCGTACTCGTGCTCTAGTGTCCTCACCACTAGTATCATTATGGAAGGATGGGGGTTGCCCCCGGACCTAGGAAGGAGTCTATAGTCGGTGGAAATATTCACGTTGTGCGGAACCTTGCCATTGGGGGATGTGTTGCTTAAGACACATTTCCCGAATATGCGGTGGCAAGTCGTCCAGTACCCGGACTGCTTCAGGGGTATCATCGGCTCATTTGGACTAGCCGAAGTCGTCATCTGGTGGGGCTTGAGGAACCATGTCTCCCTTATAGAAGACAATGGGTTTGTCCCTGTTAGCCTTCTTCTTGTTTCTGTGTCGTCGCTTGAACGTGACAACAAAAGTCATCAGTGACTCAACGCTGTGTTCTTCGGATGCACATGGGAACTGGATGCAGTTCGGTGGCAAGCATATACTCTTGCCAATAGCTCGACTAATGAGATTGGCCTCAAAGTCAATTTTGCATCTTTCAGGGTGATCTGGGGTTGACTTAGAGCTGAGGCTCAACCGATGGAGCTTGGCCTTCTCTTCGTCAATGGAGAAGAGATCATCATCATCTTCCTCTAAGAGTCAGCCGTTACTTTTACTCTTAACTACAAGGTATGGACTAATCCCCTCGAAGTAGAGTGCGGCGTCAGCCAGATTGCAATCTGTTGGAGTGAATGGTGACAGGTCTGCGAAGACCGTATGTTGCTCCCCGCCCTTGGCATACTTGATGCATTGGTGGAGAGTTGACAGGACGACCCAATTTTCTTAGAGCCAGGGTCTACCCAGTAGCACCTTATATGATGTCTTGGCATCGATGATGTAGAATGTCACCTTAGAGGTGAAATCATCGAGCACCAGATCAACATCCACCCGACCGAGGACATCCTCGATGTCTTGGTTGAAGCCGGATATCTTGACCGCTTGAACCTTCTGGAGGTGTGGAGTCAAATATAAAGTCTTGAATGTTTTGAGCGGCATGATGTTAACAGCGGCGCCAGCGTCCACCAAAATCAGGTTCACATCATGCCCATTGACCTTCCCCTTCATGTAGAGAGGGCGGTTATGGCACGGAGGGGATTGCAGCATGTCCTTCTCCGTGAAGGAGACGGTGGCTGTGAAGGCTTCATAGGCAGCCGCCTTCATTTCTGCGACATGTGCTTCATTAGCTTCTGGCTCTTGGAGTATCTTGATGAGAGTTTCTCTCAACTCTTTACTCAAAGCGATGGCTTCCCAGATTATAACGCTGGCGGGGAAGCGCTTCAGCTGGTGGAGGACCTTCCGATCGGCTCAAGCTCGAGCATCCTCCAAGGAGGGTAGTATGTCAGGCTGGGCTTTCCGCAAGATGTCGTGCTGCTCCCCGTCAAGAAGTCGCACTACCTTGCCTTTACCACCGGGATCAGACTGACCTTGCTCACCTGTGGACTCCTGGAACAGGGGTGCCAATGATGGCTCTTCTAGGGGTAACTGGCGGGCTGGCTTGTCCTTGCCGGATGGTCCCGCTTGTTCTGCGGAAGAGGAGCAAGCTGGTACAGGGACTGGGATGCCGGCAGGAATCTCTTCGACGCCGGAAGGATCGAAGATGCCGGGTCCCTTCCAAATTTCTACCTCCGGAATGGGGGCAGGTTCCTCTCCTCGAAAGAGGATGATTCACTCTGGGTCGAAGGTGGACGGGTGAAGGGGTAGCTCGGGAATCCTCTCGCGGCCTCTACTGCGTCCCCGGCCACGACCTCGGCCGCGGCCTGAGTGTTCGGGAGCTGGCTGTAGCCCGAGCGGGGTAGTGGTTCTTTGTCTGGTTTGGGAGGCCACTGGCTCGCCTCGCCGAGAAGCGTTGATGTTATCAGGAGGTGGGATGGCCACCATGTTACAGGTACCGCCCCAAAGCATTTCTTCCAGCTGCTCTGTCGTGATCTCCTTGTCCTTATAGCACAACAAGAGCTCGTCTGGGATTAGGAGTCTTTCGCCGTTCTTGAGCTTCTAGGTCATCTCTTGGACCCAATTTCTGAGGTGGACTCGCTTCTACATTTCTTCCCACGGGATATAGCTGTCGAGTAGGAGAGCACCAATAGGACGAGGAGGAATATATTCCTCAAGGTCATCGATGAGTCGCTGGAGCCTCTGGAGGGGCGTTGGCTTAGTTGAAGCCTGTATGGTGGCTACTTGCTCCGCTTGTTTCTTGAGCTACCTTCTGAGGTTCTTCCTCCTATTTTTCTCATGTTTCTTGGCGATGGCCACCTCCAGGGGAGTAGGAGGGAGAGATGTTGGGGCCAGAGTTGATAAATTCCCATGAGAATATCTCCGAGCTGGTGTCTTGGCAGGGTGAGGTTGACGACCTTTCTTTGCCCAGATTTCAATCCAGGCACCTTCCACTTGTTGTATCTGGAAGGTGGCGTTGATCGCCTGCTCGATTACCTCAAGTGGCAACTCCTGGTATGCCTGGATACTGGGACTGGCATCCGAAGACGTGTGCGTGGTTTGATGCCTTTACCGCGGTGGCGGTAGGAGTCTATGAGGAATCGACAGGCTGGTGCTGGCATCCGACGTATGCGCGGTTTGATGCCTTAACCGCGGTGGCGACGGCTTTTGCTGAGAAGCGAACTGGGAGATGTGCTTGTTATCCTGCTCCTAAGTCTCGCCTCCATGATCATGTTGGGAGTGAGGTCCCGAGGCAACTAAAGGTACCGTGGGATATTGCTGCTCTGGATAGTTGCCCTGACTCCGTGTGTCGACTGGGCCCTGTGGCAATGGGCCTGTCGTACAAGTCGAAGTTGCTGAAGATTCCGAAGACGTCTTCTTTGCGATCTGGATTGTGTTAGAGGGTGAAGCAGGACCCGACAGCCCACTGGCTGAAGGGGCGTGACATGGTTGGGCCGGGACCTCACCCTGCTTTTGCTTTCCCTTCCTATCCACGGACATCGGAGACGAAGATAGGGCAGGGGGGAGCAAGAGGGGCCTGAGGAGCCCGTCATCGTCTCGCCCACCAGAACATTCTCTCGGCCAAGAAGGACCCGGAGAAGCCTGGTGGTGTCTTCTTCGAAGAAAGGGAGAGATTCCAGCTCCCTCTAGGGCCGCCATTGCATAGCCGAAGTGGCAGGGGCCGGTTGGGTGGCTGGTGGTGTCTGGGAGCCCAGAGGGGCTGGAGGAATAGGGGGATGGATGACGTTGACCGAGAAGTCACTCGGCTCCATCTCTTGACTGGCATCCTACTCCCTACGCCTTCGCAATCGCTTGAGCGCTTCTCGGTTATTGGCCCGAAACTCGAGCCATTCTGGAGTATGCTGGTAAGGCAGCCCGTGCCCATTCTCTTGAGGGGGATCTGGCCACTCTGGCGCATCCTTGGCGATGCTCAAGGTTTCTTCGACAGCTTACCAAAGTCTCATGAGTGCCATGGAATTCCCCTCCGCATCGATCTGCTCCCACCCGATCAGTTCCTAGATGAGGTATTGAACTTCCTCACAGGACTCGATTGAGTGGCAGATTCTGACATGGAAAGGGCAATACTGGGGGTGACTAAGGTCCCAGTGAGTGTAGTCCGCCGGCGGATCACGGGGCATGATTTGCCCCCTCTCGAGGAGGACATCAAAAAGTCACAGGGTTCTCTCCTTGGGGAAGGAGAGGGGTACCTGATCATGCCAGGGCCTCCACCCTAGATACCAGAGCGAACGCTCGCCCTGACTGGTGCTGGACTCCCCCGCTTCGATGTCGGAGAGGGAGAATGTGGCCATCATGTAGATCATGCTGGCCGAGTAGTGGATGACACGCGCTGCTTTAGCGGGTCTGGACCACGTACGTGGTTGCGGAGGATCGAAGAGACCCCTCTTCATTTTAACGAGGCCGTCTCGAATCAGCTTCTACGCCTGAGTCTTGAAGACATAGCAATCTTCAATCGGATGACCCATCATGCGATGATATGGGCAGTAGCCGGGATCATCTGTCTTCAGGGCCTCGTCCGGCTTGCAGATTTCTGGCAGCTCGACAATCTTCTGGCCCATGCAGAGGTCTAAGAGCATCTTCGTATGTTCCTTTTTGAAGGAGAAGGGCGTCTTCATACGCTCTGAGAAGGAAGGAGCAGCCGGCTTGTATGCTGGCTTCTTGTCAGAGCCACTCGGCTCGGCCTTCTTTCTAGCTTTGACGGCGGGGATGAACTCGACGATATTCACTTCCTTACCAGACTGGCGTTCTTGCACTTGCTTACCCTTCACGGAAGTGTAGCTTGGGTTATCGGCGAAGAACATCTCTATTTCGGCGACTGCCAAGTTGAGCTGGTCGAAGCCTTTGATGCTGGTGCCGAGAAGCTTTTTGCTAACCTCGACTGCCAAGCCTCGACGGCATATGGTGATGGCATCTTCCTGAATTGGCGGGTTGACACACCTCATGCCGAGGTCTCGCCATTTCTTGATGAAGTCGAGAGCGCTCTCGCCCTTCTTTTACTGGAGAGAGCAGAGCTCGGCCTGGGAGATCTTTCACTCGGTCGTTTGGAAGCGGTCGAGGAATTTCTTCTGGAGATCCGCCCAGTCTATGACTAGGTTGGGCTTCAGGCGGGAATACCATTGAAAGACCGTTCCCGTAAGCGAAGTAGCGAAGTAGCGGAGGAGATATGATTCATCCAACGCTAATTCGCCCATAGCCGTAACATAGTAGGCTAGGTGCTCATGTGGAGACCCTTGCCCATCAAACTTCTGTAGCTTTGGGGGCTTGGTGTACTCCGGAGGGAGCTTTTTCAACTAGTGGTGCAGCAGGTAAGGCACACTATAGAGATCTATAGTGGCGACCCCTTCGCCAAACTGGGCGAGCTTTGTCTCGATAATCCGCTCGATCATCTGGCGTTGTGCCACGAGACTTTTTGGCACTAGCGTATTGGAGGCTAGTGGTTGAGCTTCGGTTGGGGGCGTGCCGAACCCGGCTATTGTCAGGGTTTGGGCAACTACCGCAGAGGTGTTGGCACCATCGCGCCCAGCCGGCGGTGCCACTGCTTCGGCTAGAGGCCTAGCAGGTTGCTGAGGATGAAGGTCCCGTTCCTGGTGAAGATCTTGCAAGAGGGCCTTCAGATGCTGGTTCTTCTTCACGAGAGTCTCAAGGATAACTTCTTTAACCTCGTTTGCTGGAGAATCATTATTGACCGGCTCCGTGTTGATAAGAGGGTCACGATCCTCGACTGGGGCTTCTTCTGCGTGTTCCGATGCCTGCAGTCCAGCAGAAGTGCCAATGTGGCCTATTAGGGCAGGCTGCAAGGTCTGATGCTGCGGCCTCCTGACATGAGACAGGGGCTAGTTGTCACGCCCCGAACCGATAGCATCGGAATGTATTCGTTTGCTCAGAACGTGACAGTTAAACAGCCGTGAACGATCAAGAGCAATGGCATGAGACCAAATAATTTGGAACAACAATAAAAAAATTTATTTCAAATATAAATCTCTTACAAGAACTTGAAGACTCAACTACGTCACTATGAAAGAAAAAGAGATGACACACTAATAGACTTAGATAAGATAACTAAATAAGAGACATCATGCTAGACTCAAGAAAGATAAAAGACACAGGTTCACTAGTTTTCGAAGCTCGCTTGCACACTTTTCCCTCCCATGTGTCGCTAGCCACCTGATTACCTGAAAAATGTTGGAATAAAACTGAGTGAGCGAAAGCTCAGTAGGAATTATATCTCAAGAACAAGCAATTGGTTTAAGTAATTACATCTTTCACATGTAAATGCGGTAAGGCTATGCATGTAGAATTAACCGAGCAAGTGAAACAAAATTAGCAAGAGATTAACAACGTCGTGCAAAAACTTTCAAGCAAGAGATATCCAAGAGATTTTATAGAATATTGGCTATTTCACGCAAGTACTTTGCCCATTTCGGGCCACGCTAGCAAAGTCACGCAAGTCGAGTCACGCACGTAAGTCACGAGAGAAAGAGAGAGAGTGTGGAATGCCAAAGATCAAGAGAGACAAGTACTTCGGTGTAATGTCAGACACTGTGATCAATATAACTCCCATGGGCACTAGTACTTTCGGGTGCTCCTCTCAGGACCAGATCGGGCCCTATATGCACAGCATTTAAAGATAGATCTAGACATCCACGATAGTTTATAGCCAATAAAGAGTTTCAAGATCAAGCTTTAAATAGAACGATAACGTAGAATTCACGGAATTCAAGGACAATGCTCTTGAGTAGGGACAGACTTGCGATAAAATCCACGTGAAAGCATAGAAACTATGACATGTCAAAAAACTGGGGGGAATTGGCACCTACATAGGTTGACATGAATAACTTGAATAGATGACTAGCAAGATAGTCACCAGTTCAATGGACATGATGCAAGTTGAATAATTGGTACTTAGCAATAAGTTACCCAATTCAATGTATCACCTAGTGGAATGATCACTCATTCCACCGGCTAAGAGAATTTCTCCCATGGGCCAAGAATAGCACCATGAAAGGGCCGGGTTACCACGTTTCTCCAGAGTGACGTGGCATTAAAATGGGTACAAGGTGTTTAAGGTACAACCAGCTCAGTCGACCTTGAGGGAATCTAAGGCTACGAGGAGACTTACGGAGGTCCCGATGACTAACTTGCTAGTCCGAAGGAACGGAATGTCCAACGGAGAGCTCGTATGTCGCCGAGAGTTGAGGTGTATACGTGAACCAATCATGAAACAAGGACTCCATCTACGGACATGAGATGAGAGTGCTAGAAGACCCGCGGTATGGGTCAAAATCGGGAGAAAACGGTGAGAACATGAATGCGTTAATTATAGAATTCTTGTCCATCCAATTCTATAATTAACTATAATTAAATAAACTTATTTTATTTGACGCCCAGGGGTGGCGTCATTTATTAATTATCATCCTCTTGGAGGGACGTTAATTTTATGATTTTTAACTTAATTTATTTAACAAGAATTCACATTTATATCAATTTAATTGAATAATTTCAAAAACATACATTCAAAGACACATTGATTTATTTAAAATAATTTAAGGAAATAGAATATATGATAATTAGGAGAAAAATACAAGGATTCTAAATATATATTTTTTATAATTTTCTGTTACATATTTTAATAAATATGGATTTTCCAAGATATACATACATGATATATGTATATATATATATATATATATATTTATATATATACATATTAGTTAATCTGACGCCATTGTACAGTGGCGTCCAAAAGGAATTTGACGACCTTTAGTTGGTCGTTATTTCAAAAATTGTCTATTTTCAAACCTCTCGTTTCTCGATGTAACTATGTCGGAATCGAGCTTATAATATACCGAAATGACGGGCTCGAAAAACTCTACCTAACCAGACGTGCAAAATAATTTTCCGTTGAGAGATGGGGGATCTTGAGAAAGGGGGCATAAAAAATGGTGCAATCACTTTCACTACCTCGGTCTCCTCCCCAACAACACACTCATAAAATTTCATAGCCAAAGGACGCTCCGGTGATGAGAATCAAGTTGTCAAAGGAAAAACCTATAACTAGCATGCTACAGTAATCTTTGGAATTCGCCGAGTAACATGATTATATATATTAAATGGTTTAACTTGTTTAAACTTATAGTTAATACACCATATAAGACATGGAAATTTCAGAATAACCATGAAGATTTTAGAAGTATATTTATCCAAAATTTTTGGTGTGTGATTACTTAGTTTTAAACTTTTTAACGTACTGAGATTATTAAGATAATTAAGAAGTAAACTAAACTTAAGCAATCGATGGTAACAAAGCATGCGTCCTAAACATGCAATTTAACTACTATTATCTTTGGGCTTCAGTTATTGAGAAAACCTACCTTGGATGTTGATTTGGTGAAGAACGGAAGAGAATAATAATCTCTGTTGCACAGAGATATCCTTTAGAAATAAAGATATAGGAAGTAGCAGAACCCTTCCTTCGTAGACATCAACTCTCGATAATGCAAATAGCAGCAACCCTTCTATGAAGCTGCAGAAAGGTGAGAGCGGCACACAGCAACTTCTTTGAAAATAGAGAAGCAGAGGAAGGAATAGCTTTCCCCTCCCTCTCGTTCTTCGAGAAATCAAAGAAGAGGAAGAAGATTTTCCTCCCTTTTACAGGAAGAACCAGCAGCAGCAGAAAGAAGAAGTATTTGAAGAACTCCTCAGGTTCTTCTCGTACTGTGGAATCTGCTGCTTCGTTGGATAGGAAGACTAAGTAGCAGGCAACAGTAGCCCACGATCGTTTGAAGAAGACTTGCTCCTTTGGCAATGATTAAATCGAAAAACCAGTGCGTAGGAAAAGTGGAACTCCTCCACAGCTACAGCAACAGGGTCCTCAATCTTAATAAACAGGGGTAGAGGGAAAAAGCAGGTGGACGAAGAACTCTCAGAGGTAGTAGCCTCTGAAGGTCTCCGGAGGAATCCTATTTATAGGGAGAAGGTTCTCCCGTGGTTAGAGTTCGATTGGGAGTGATATTACTCCCGGAAGAATCCTTATTGGAATCGAGATTTCCTCATATTAATCCTTTCCCTAAACATACTTACTCAGATAACACCGACTGTCCCTTTTGGAAATGACGCCTCAGGTTGGGGCGTTATTTTCATAAACGACGCTTGTACACACAGTCGTCAATTCCTTAATTGACGACTTGAACAAAGGCATCATTCACCTTTCCTATTTTGTTAATTTAAGGTGTAATGATCTTTCTGGATTTTTATCCTTTTTTTCTAGATGTGATCTAGATGGGAAATTTTAGGGGTATGAGTTTTCCATTTTTCTCTATTTTCCATATAATTAGTTTTTCCAAAATTCTTTAGTCGAAAAATCGGCACTATTCATTTTATTTGAAATGACGACTTGTTCAAGGTCATTTTCTATGCAATTGACCCCCATTGACGTTGGCGTCAATTGAGTTTTAGCATTTTTAGTTAGCATTCCACAAGTCCATACATTCTCCAACGTCTATACATTCCTTCTCCAAGTCTATACATTCATCTCCAAGTCTATACATTCATAAGTCCCTTCAATGTATAAGTCAATACATTTCTCCAAGTCTACACACTTCTTCATCCTAAGTCTGTACATTCCTTCATCCCAAGTCTGTACACCCGTCAAAGTCCACACATTCCTTAAGTCTATACACTCACAAGTCCACACATTCCCTAAGTCTATACACTCACAAGTCCACACATTCCATAGAGTCTATACACTCGCAAGTCCAAGCTCTAAGTCCATACATTCTAAGTCCATACGTTCTAAGTCTGCACATTCCAAATTCTTTGCATTTCATAAGTTTATACATTGCATAGAGTCTGTACATCCATCCTCCTAGGTCTATACATCGCATTCTTCATCAAAGTCTGTACATCCATCTAATCCAAGTCTATACATTCCACAAGCCTAAGCATCTAAGTCTGCACATTCCTAAGTATGTACATTCCAGAGCATCTCACTCCCCAAGTCCATACATTCTCCAAGTCCATACATCCTCCAAGTCTACACAATGCAAAGTCTACACAATGCAAAGTCTGCACATCGTAAGTCTATACGTCCAACGTCTGTGCATTCCCCATTGCATGAGACATTCATACATTCCCAAGTCTATACATTCCCCCATGTCTATACATTCCTCCCAAGTCTATACATTCCTCCCATGTCTACACGTAAGTAAAAAATATAAATTGACCTTTTCTTCAAGATTTAATGATTCTCAATTCAATTAAAATTATGTTGTGCATTAAATGGCTACTTAAAATAACATGTTATTATTAAATTTATTATAATATAATGGTAGGGTCCATGAGTTCTTCTTGTGAGACTTCTTAGGCTGTCAGAGGGTTGTGTATAGCCTGGCCTTAATTATTTACGTTGTATTATATTTATTTATTTTTCATTATATATATATACACAGATATATGGATGAGTGGGTTGAGACTTAAGGGCCTTTACAATGTGTGTGGGTTATTCACTAACCCTCATATACCTATTAATAATTTGTATGTATACAGGGATTTTATTCCTCATAATTTCTTTAACTTTTATTTGTCCTTGTCCTAGGTATCAGAGGCAGGTTCGATCCTAGATAAAATTTTTACTTCCATTCCAAAAGGTAATATTAACTAGTCTTTTATAAATTCTAGGAACCTTTATTAACTATTTATAGAGATATGTAGATATCATCATGTATATGTTATTTTTCTTTTCAAAATCTAAATATATATTTATATATTTATTGCCTTTTTAGCCTTCAAAATTACCGAGTGTTACACTAGTTCAAGTCATCAGCCTGGGTGGCGGGTTGGTGTCCCGTGGTATAGCACGGGAACACTCGAACCGCGTCGTTGATGAACCGGGCCGTTCGCTTCCTCCGAGGGCGTTCCTCAGGGCGGATGGGTGCCCCCAGTCTGTCAAAGACCGAGGTGCGTTGTAGAGGAGCCTCCCCCTCGGCACCGGCCTAAGGAGTCCTCGGGATGGGTTGTTGGCGGGTCCAAGAATGGGCCCATCCTTGCCTCCGCTTGCCCAAGCGGGGGACATCGGACAACTGGGCGTCGTCAAACGACGCTGCGGTGGGATCAGTCGCATCCCGCCTGATGCCGCGTCTGAGCACTCGCCGGGGGTTTCTAATACGCGCCCTTCGAACGGCATGAGCTTCCTCCAAGGTGACCCAGATTCTTCTCAAGTCGTATTGTTGGTCTCCCTTATCGCCGTTTCTTTGACGGGTTGTCTTGGGAGCTCATGAGTCGGGCTGATGTGGATGCCCCTGGGCTGCTACCGGGTCGCCTGCTCCTCTGAGCTTCGCCTTGTCCTCTTGCATTTGCCGTAGGAGGTCAAAACGGTTGGAGGTAGGGACCGTGCGAACGGTCCGTTCCTGGGGTGTGATTGGTTCGCCCCCATCGAGGCGAATCCGCAAGTCACCGACGAGAATAGTCTTGCCTGAGTTGTTGGTTGCAGCTGCGGGCCGCCTACCTTTACGGCCATGGCGATGCTTCTTCTGCGGAGCCGAGGAAGACTCCGACCCGAGATGGTAGACCGAGAAGACCTGGGCTACGGTGACTGGTAGCAAGGAACTGTCAATTGAAAGTACTGGGACCGGCCCCCAGGGTACAAGACCCACACCGAGAGTCAATGGCCGGGCGACTTGGGTATAAGCCCTTGCCAACGCCGATAGAAGCATTGCTGATGCTCGAGATGACGCTCTTGCACTGAGAAGCAACACCGTCGGAAGTGCTGAGGTGCCGGCGACCCGAGGTTGAGGACCCATATTGAGTGTCGGCATGGTCTGGGCTCGGGTCGGAAGGCCCGAGAAAGATGCTGAGGGACGTTGTCCCCTGGGTGGAAGACCCACGGAGAGAATCAGTTCGGCTAGGGCTCGAGACCGAGACCCTGGGTAAAATGCTGAGGAGCCGGGGACTCGGGGCTGAGAGCCCGCTTCGGGTGCCGGCTTTGTTGGGGCTTGTTTGATTGAGGGAAAATTGATTTTATTTATTTGGTTTATTCACGTGGGCGTGCCAGTCACTAGGTGACGAGTTTATTATGCGCTCAATCTGACCCAGGTCGGGCGAAAGTGAGATTCGTGTTGGGACTGGAAGTCCGCCATACCATAAAGGCTATGACGTTAATTACATCCTCCGATAAGGAGGAAAACCTCTGATTAATTACTGAGATAAGGGGTAGCCCGAGGCTGAAATAGAATGCAGGAAAATGCATGTGATGACGAGACTTTCAAGGCAACATGAAATGATTCGCTTGTCGTTCTCTTAATCATGCAGAGTAGGCATAATTCATTAAGTTCGAGCCCTCAGTACGTGGCGGAGGACATGGGTCCGAAGACCACTGTCACGCATAGCTGAAGCTTCCAGTCGAGTATAACCCAACCTTCCGACAGTGCCATTTGATATACCAAAGTCCCACTCAGGCAAGCACGCATCAACGTAGCATGTAGGAACGCATATCCATATCTAATGCATATATTAGCAAAAGCATGATGACAGATGATTTAAACTTAAAAAGTCTCTTCTTATTTGGTTTATGGTTGATCGCATTGATCGACCCATGCCATGGAAGGCGAGGGTTGGCTCGAGAATGAGAGAGGAGTTAAAATGGTGCAAAAGACGCATTTTTTAATTCAAAATCCGCACGATTAGGCATAGGTAAAGGGTTAAAAGGGCGCGAGGAAGCGTAGGTACAAGGGTTAAAATGGCACGGGGAGGCAAATGGCTATAACCGATGCGACCCGCCTGGTGCGCGCCGGATTAGGGCACGTCGGGTGGTGACCATCCAAAATTCAGGGGATTTGAGTGTAAGGTTAAACCGGTGTGGGGGGGTACCGTGCCGTATTAGGGCGCGCTAGATTAGGGCCGCGTCGGGTTAGCTAATTCTTTGGTATTTTTTAGTTTATTTGAACAATAAACATGTGTTGAGTTGATTGATGAGTTAATTGGGGTCCAGGATGCCCTTGAGACAGGGTTGAGACTCATGCGAGGTTCATACTCGAGCACGGAAGTTCATTATCTTGGGAACATGTCTTATTAAGCCCAAGCTATGAGGGCAATTAGTCAAACAAGTCTGACGTAATTTTGGCAGCACCTACCCATCTCCATACAATTGCTGGGAGAAAGCGGAGGCAAACCCACATAACTGGAGTAAGCTCCTTAATACCGGCGGCTGGCAGACCTGAATGGATGGAAGACCCTGAGGGCTAGCCTACGAGGGGCACCAATATTCCATGGGCCGAAACACAATTAAGAGGGACGACCACTGAGGGAGGAAACCCAGAGGGCTAGCCTACGAGCGGCACACAACCCATGGCCACCACCATTCCCTTTGGGATAGTGGGTTTAGTGTCGGGTGATAAACCCTATTAATATTCACCTTTGATGGTTCAGGGGGAAACATGTCATCAGTGGACATGCCCTTATGAACCGGTGGTGACTCAGAAACGCCGATGAGAATGTTCCCCTCCCCCGGGCCGCTAGACCATTTCGTACAGGGACAGTAAAACACGACAGTAGTCATACATAATAAGAAGTAGTAATCAAACCATTAGACCATCCAAGATCAGTCATATGCATAATAGAGTTAGCTAGTCAGTTGGTTAGCGGATTAGCATGTTGACAGGTTAGCATACGAACTGAGCGATTGGAAGGAGCAAACGATCGAACAATAAAAGTGGATCCCGCAACATAAATGACCATGATAGGGAGAACCCCCTCACGCACATAGACTTTACGGATGTCTCTTTTCTCCCTAGCCCATGGCTATGGATAGGGAGGTGTTGAGAAGCCATTCCCAGGGCCAAAGGGGAGTGTATCTATATGTACACCTCTGGCATAGATAAACATATTGGCATACGGAGCATGCGATGTGGTCTACGCAATAGAGAGAATCTCGGGGAGAAGGGGATATTGCTATAGCCCCTTTGGGAATATCCCATGGCACATTCAATGTCAACGAGGGGAATCAGATAACAACACACAATGAGAGATTGAATGCACTCAAAGAAAGGAGGCAAAGGGAGCACATACGCATATCAGAGCTTCATTTATCCTCAAAACTGATCACATAACCCAAAAAGGTGTATGAGGTTACATATTCTGATACAGCTCGGCGTTGTCGCACGAAGCTGATCAGATCCCCATATCAAGCCCAAGAAAAAGGAGAAAAGGGAAAGTAAAGAGAACTAAAGAACAATGGGATCATCTCATTGCCCGGGGCATTACAAAATCATACACAAAGAGATTCCGTGAGGGGAAAAGAAGGAAAATATAGATAGAAAGCCCCGCCACCCACCTCTGTTAACGGTAGTGAAAACAGAGTATCGGAGAGCACCGTCTCTTCTCCGGCTCCGGGCTCCTCTTAGCAGACAGACGAAGCAGACTGTGAGGGATGGCGGCTCTCCAAGTCTCACCCCCAGAAAACCTTTCTTCTTCTTCTCTTTTCTTTATATTATCTCTCTCTCTTTTCTTTTTTCTTCCTCTCTTTCTTCTCCTCTTTCTTCTCCCCTTTCTTTCATTCAGCCGATGATTGGCTTATAAAGCCTGGCCAATGCGTATTCCTTCTCCGGCGTGAGAAGAGCGCGCCGACGAAGGATCCAGGTTGCATTTGCGCGCCGTGAAGAGGGCGCATCGGAAAGGGGAGCGCGCCGTGTAGGGGCGCGCTGTGTTAACTCCATTCATTACGTTCATTCGACACGAGCCAGATAGTGCGCCCTAGACTGGCTCCGAGGGTCACTATGATCCTTCATCTCACCATGTTCTTGCAAAACCATGGTGAGAAGTATTGACAGAGCTTTCAGGCCGCTGAACAGCTACTTTCGGCACCTCGTGCATCTTTAGTTCAGACACGCGGGTTTTCCACAGATATGGCCTTCGGCATAGTGGTTTGTGCTGCTGGCTCAACTTAAATTGCATTGGTAGCTTTCTCGGGGAGTGGGATACTACCCGGGGTGCTTTTGCCTTGACTGGGCGGTCATTCGGTCACTAACGGACCTAATTTGTCGAGAAGCCGTACCCATGCTAGGTTGTCCGGGACTTCTGCTGACGGATGTTAGGGTGCTAGACCCGGATACAGAGGGGGGTGAATGTATCCTTCTATGAATAATGGCTAATTAAAGAAACTCAGATGCTAGACGCAATCACAGAATGAAACAAATTCAATTAAACTTATGAGCAAACACATAGAGCGCGCCTATCCAAGCATCTAGCGGAAGCAAGCACACAAAGCAAACCATTGCTCAATAGATTTTTAGGTGGTTCGGTCCTCCAGACCTACATCAACCCCTCATTCCCAACCGGAGTGAGGCTTCACTAGCCAATGGTAGAACCAAGTAGACTCAGTCTGCAACAGGTGCTGACACACAGCTTGACCAGGGGAACAAACTCCCCTCTTCCTCCCAACCGGAGGGACACCCCAAGTGACTCCCAGTCACTTGGAAACCAGAGACGCAAAGTCTCTCTTCCTCCAAACTAGAGGGAACACACCAGTGACTCCCAGTCACCAGCAAACCAGAGGTCAAAGACCTCTCTTCCTCCAGACCAGGAGAGACACTTGGACTTGCAATCCACAAGCCCAGAACCGGAGATCAGATCTCCCTTCCTCCAAACCGGAGGGAAACACACAAGTGACTACCAGTCACTTGCAAACTAGAGGTCGCATACCTCTCTTCCTCCAGACGAGGAGGGACCCGACCTCAATCCAGAGGATCGGAAGTACAAAGCTAACCAAATGAAAAAGGAAAAATAAGAAGGGGAAAATACACAACGATCAGAAAGCTGTAAAGAAAGATAACACAGATGTGGCTCGCATGGAGCTGACTGGCCTGGATTTGATCCACGGTCCAGTAGACAGATCTTCAGGTAAGCTTCTCTTCCTCTTCTCTTCTCTCTCACTTTCTTTTTCTCTTAACCCTCATGAGCTCTCTAACTCTCTCTTTCTCTTCTTTTCCTTCTGCTCTTCTTCTCTTTCTTTTCTTCTTCTTTCGCAGGCTCTCTCTGTCCCTTCTCTTCTCTTCTTCTTCTGCTTTCTACTGCAGCTCTTTTCTTCTTCTGCTCTTTCACTCTCTCGATCTCTTTTCCTCTATTCTCTTCGGTTCACGCTCTCTGCTATTCTCTCTTCTTCCCTTTTTCTTCCTCTTTTCTTTTTTTGGATCGAAGGACTTTCTGCTCTCCAGGCTTCTTCTTCGATCTCTCTTCATCTGTTGGATGAAGGCTTCCTTTTATAACCAGCAGCCAGCAGGAGGGCAGCACTGGGCGCGTGTGGCTTCCTCATTTCCCGCCCAGAACTTGTGGCCACGTGTCAGTCTCTCAGCCAGCTTCAACACACGTGTCACAATCCTGTCTGCCCTTCCAGCCTCGGATCACGTGCCTCCCAGTCACTGAGGAATATTCTTCCTCGGACCACCTTCTTCTTTTTGTTTTTCTTCTTCTCCTGCAAAGAATTAAAACGATTAAAACTCAGGGCCACAAAAACTAAAACTGCACGAGGTGTGTAGGAACAACAATAGGTGCACTATACTGAGAATGACACAAGGTACGGAGAAGGAAATAACACGGAGTAAAAATGATAGAAACACGCGATCAAAGGAACCTTGGACGAAGATAGAAAGAAGCAACACGAAGACACAAAAAGCAACATGAAGACACAAAAACAACATGAATACAAAATCGCTCGAACTTACAAACGACTCGAAGACGAGGACGACACGGACTAAAACCAACTCAAAGATGAAAACAGAAACCGACACGAAGTGTGGTCACAAAGCAAAAAGGACACGCGGTCTAGGAAAAACAACACGAAGATAGAAAAATAGGAACAGCTACAACGACACGTGATAAAGCAGTGAAAGCCGGAAAAATGACTCGAGTAACTACAGTAAATGACACGAAAACACAAGAGCAAAAATAAAACGGATGACTCGAGATGAGCAACTAAATACTGAAGAAACGACACGAGGTTCACAAGAAAATGACTCGAAGTTCATCAGAACAATTAAAGCTGCTTCAGCAAACAACACGAAGACAATCAACAAACATAGTTGGAACAACACGACGTACAAAAGGACAACACGAAGTGTAGTAAACACAAACAACACGAAGTATGAAAGGAATAGTACGGACATACAAGGTACTACCTCATAGCAATTTTCCTGTTAATCATGAAAATTTCAAATTCATAACATTACGCAAGATATCTGATTAAAATGAGAATACTTAACATAGTGATGCTCATCATCAAAACACTAGGGAAGTCACAAACAAGAAAGTTGTGAACAACAAGGCATGTTGTACAGACTTCAAACAATATGCATCAGACAACTGTGTATGGACTTGAAGACCCTTAGCCAATGTATAGACTTCAGGTGGAGACCAATGTGTAGACTTCTCGTGAAACCCCAATGTGCAGACTTGACGCTGTACAGACTTTCCAAAGAGAACGTAACGTTGTACAGACTTGAACTGAAGACCAATGTATGGACTTCAAAACAGATGCTAAGGCCAAGAGGAGTGTATAGACTTTCACGATGTATGGACTTGGTCTCAAGAAATGTAAGCGATGTACACACTTAGCCAATGTGTAGACTTTGCCTTAGATGCTAAATGAGACGCTAAAGTCTGTATAGACTTGACGAACCTGAAACAAAGTGCATACTCACTGCGTTGACGCTGCAGACTTGAGAATGCTCACAGCGTTGACGCTGCAAGAGACGTAGGCTGTACAGACTTAGCCTAAGATAATGCATGAACATATCGGTAGAGAAGTAATGCACAGAACAGAAATCAAGCACAAGCCAATATGTCACAGCATGACTCAAGCATACACATGCATTCTTCACAATTCAGACATGGCACACTTATGCAATCTCCCACAGAAAAGGTCAGACATATTCAAGACAATGTGGTGACTCATTCATGTTGCTATCATTAAAACACCACATCATCAACAAAGCACAAGGGGCACAACAATCTCCCCCCTTTTGATGATGGCAACATAATGAGTCACACTGACTCATCAAACTATTCTCCCCCTTTAACATAATCAAAAAGAAGGGAAATTGTTTGATAGTCAAATGTAGCACAACAATGCAGAGAATGAGTCAAGGTTCTTTAAAATGAAGATCTCCCTTATGACAATGAAACAGTTCTCCCCCTATCAACATGCATGATTGACTACTCTCCCCTTAGATGATAATAAACCATAACTCCTCCTGAAGCACAGGAATGGACTCTGGTTATCTAATAAATCAATATGAAATCAACCATTACAAAGAATCTGAATTCTGGTGAAGATACCACAGAATCAGAACTTATTGCAGAACAAGATGGAAGATTCCAACAGTGTGGAGAGAAATACATCTCAGGAATCAATCTGAAATCCACCATCATAAAGATTCTGAGGTTCAGAAGCCTGCAAGTGAACAAGGTAATAATGGGAGTGGCACCTCACATTTGTATGGTCAGAAAAATGCAGATGGAATCAGCCAACTGATAAGAAAGGAGTTGACTATACAGTTTTTGTTGATCATGCATAAATCTGATCATGAGGGATTTGAATGCAAGGTCACAAATGATATGAACATGTTTCAGTATGACAAGGAATGCTCCCCCTGAATAGATGACAATTGATATGCAAGTGATGCATGACATGGAAGCTCCCCCTCAATAAGTGGAAACTTATGAGATAGATGAGAGGAGACCACAGGGGCAAACAAGGAGAAGTTCAGGTCAATGAGCCAAGAACAGGTTCAATTAGCAGATTTCAAAAGAGGCTTCAACTACAAGAATTTCAGTCAGAGTTTCAAGGAAATGTCATTCTCATAAATCCAAAACATAAGTTTTCAAAGTCTTCCATTATAGGGGCTTATGAATGAGCTTTTTGAACAGCATGGTTTAAACATGATGTATGCAGATTTTATCAATAAAATTCTGTATTGATATCTAAAACCATGTTTTAATAAAAATGAACCAAGACCTCATATTTATCTTGATTATCCTCCCTTTGTCTTACACAATCAAATTTATTGACTTCTTTCAGAATTACATGCATCAGTATTGAAATCAAGCAATTATGAAGTCATATGATTTTGTCTAGGGTTGTAGCAATTTGATTTTTGCATCAATATTCAGATATTTTAATTCGTTCAACAATTTTCATGCTACAAATTTTACGAGCACTCTAGTTCAGTGCACACCTTGTAACTAGAGGATATACCTTGATCAGAGACCAATATCCCTAAGCACTTAGTGTGACTAACTGTCATACTTTATATGAACATAGATAGCATATACACATCATGACACACTACAAATCATTTCTTGATGAGTGAATTGTATTTCTCAGTGTGCATGCCATTGCTCTGCCTGAATTTTAATGAATTCTTAATCAGAGTTAACTATGGTACCTCATGACACAGTCCTTTGGACATGTGTTTCTCAGTGACCAAGGTCATTACTCTGACAGATATTACCCTTTAGACTTTTCAGAAAAATTCATTGCTTCAAGTCAATAATAATTTCATGTACTTAATCAGTTGAAGTCATGTATTCAAGAGTGCAGATTTCAGAAGTTTTCACAAGACTCAACATGAACCAGATGGTTAAGGTTTATTAAACATGCTTCAGATATGTTAAGAGATTTTAAAGTTAAACTCCATGAATACATTAAGCTTAAACCACATGAGTTATTTCAGACATTCATAAAAATGTATAATAGAAGATTTCTAGTTCAAGAATTTTCAGATTTATGATCGAGATAGTCCCATTGAAATCTTCATGAATGACTGATAGAAATTCTGATACCAAATGATACCAATTGTTATCAATTGATAGGAGAGATTTTGAAGCTTAATGATTTCAAAAATATGCTCAAGGTTTGGTCAAAGAGAATCAATGAAAGGATATGCAATGAATTTTCACATGAGTATGCATTTGACAACCTATATGCAATGCATTGACTCCCCCTGACAACATACAATGTTTGTCATGAGACACTGATGAGGTCATGCATGATAATTCAACATGCAGTCCTATATTCAATTCAGAATGTTCAGTGAGCTATTGCAACACACAAATTTCAAACAATATTCACATTCAGTTCAGATTTTCAGAAATTTCAGAGTGCATGATTAGAACATAATGCAACTGGCAGATGATGAATGAATATGCAAGAACAGATTTAATATGCATGCACTAGATGAAACTAAGAACAGGATATGCAAGAATGCATCAAACCAGATATGCAATGAGTTTCAAAATGGAACATTCAGAGAATTTACCTGAACAGTTCAGAAGGGTTTTTTTTTTCATTCTTGAGTGCCTTGGATTAATACCCCTTTTTATTCCTTTCCAAGGCACACCTGCAAGGCAAAGTTTATTTTGCACAAACAGGCACCCAAGAAATCTTGGGTCCGGACATGACAGTATTATTTCTAGCAGGTTTTCTCAGCACATTTCTAGCAACATGGTCATCAGATTTCGTCAAGTAGCAATTATTCATTGAATGACCAATTTGACCACAGTAATGACATGAATTATCAGATTTTAAATTCTTCTTATGCACATTACTGTTGTCATGAAGTTTATTGGCAGAGAGAGAGTTCTGTTTACTATAATGATAGTAAGATGCACCAGATTTCAGATTTAATCTATGCACATTCTTGTTAGCATGAAATCCATGTGTATATGCATGAGATTTTCTGTTCACAGAATAAAAATTCTGTTTACCAAAACCAGTTTGGTTTTGATATCCTGCAGGTCGCAGCCCTGTGACCTGGCTTCCCACAATGATGACATGTAAATTTCGTAACATGGAGTTTAGCAGGGTTATTTTGAACATGCCAATAATTTCCAGCTCTATGGCCTGGCTTTCCACAGTTATAACATGAAGGTTTTGTAAATTGTCTTACAGGGAATTTAGCATGTTTGAGATTCACATTTCTACCCTGAATATGCCAACAGTCCTTGACTGTATGGCCATGCTTTCTACAGTGAGAGCAATAAGAGGCATTCTTTTTAAAATTGAGTTCATTATTGCCATAGCCTCCTTGGGCATGCCAACAATCAATGGCACTGTGGCCATCCTTTCCACATTCAAAGCATGAAATAGAATTTCTTTTAAAAGAGCCTGACCAGCATTCAGAGGCCCTGTGACCCATTTTGTTGCAGTTAAAACAGATGATATGCTGGTTCATTGAAACAGATTTATTTTTATTAAAAACATGTTGGTTTGCAGGGAATTTAGCATGATATGAATAAAAGGTTTTCTTACCACTAGCAAACCAGCAATGAGCAATTGAGTGTCCTAATTTGTCACAATTAGAACATGTGATACTCCTTTTCTGAGGTGAAGGATTTTTATCATGAGATCTCCTAGCATTCTTATCATCCTTCTCCATCAACTTACACTCATGCATCAGATGTCCAACTTTATGACAGTAATGACAGATAATCTTCTTTTTAGATGCATGTGAGTGTGTGTGAGGACTGTGATCAGCAAACACTGATGGACCCTTTTTATTTATTTTCTATTTTCCAATCATTTTCTGATTTTTATCATGTTTTTCTGTTTTCTTAGCCTTATAATGAGGTGAAGATGAAGTAGAAGGTTTTTCCTGTTCAGAAGATTTAACAAAAATAGTTTTCAAGTTGGATCCATCGATCTTCCTCATTACTGGACTATAGCCCAGTCCCTCTTTCTTAAAATTATCCATTGCTCCCAACATTTTCTGAGCAATGGGCTGTTTGTCATTAGAGATGGTGGCTACATCTGAACCACTTACAAAAGATGTCATAACTTTGTTCTGAAGTTCCTTCTTGTTTATCTTATTGTAGCCCAGCCCTTCCTTCCTAGAGTTGATTTTTATACCTAGTAGCTTGTCTAGGTTTTTCTGCCCATCAACAAATTTAGACAAAGAGACTTTCAAATCCTGAATTTCATCTTCCAAAGAGGAAATATGTAGCTCATAACTGGCAATCTCTTGTTCACTGCAATTCACACATTCAGTTAACACCTTGTTAGCAGTTTTATATTTTTCAATTTCATTTTCCAGATTGCTCAGTTTATCAGAATCTTCAATGCAAACAGTTTTTCCTCTTTCCAAAGTAAGAAGTCTTTCAGACATGCCACTGTTTAACAGCTTCAATTTTTCAATTTCTTCTTTAAGCTTATCATTTTGAACCAATTCATTTATTAGAAGCCGATCTTCTGAATTGGCTTCATACTTTCTTCCATTTTCAATTTCCTTCATATCTTTTTGCTGTTTATCAAGATCTTTCTGTAATTCTATGTTTACAGACTTTATGGCATTAAGTTTTTCAATCAGCAATTTATTCTCCTGTTTAAGTTTCTCTGATTTTTCTTCATTTTCTTTGGAGAACCCTCTAAGAGAATCATTTTCTGATTTCAGCTTGTTTAGATCAGATTTAACACATTCAACTTCTTTCAGCATTTGAGTATCAGACATATTAGCATCAAGAGCATTTTTCAATTCAACACAATTTTTACAATCAACATTTAAATTGTCTGACCTACTACTTTTCTTCAATTTTTTGTATTGTTTTCTTAATAGTTCATGAGATTCAAATAATTCAGCATATGCATTCTCCCAATCTTCTAGAGAAAAATTCTCGAAGACATTTACCTCATCATCATCATCTTCTTCATTTTGATTGCTGCCTTGATCGCTGCCACTTTGATTGCTTCTGTTGACCATCATGCAGCTGTCCACATCTATCTCCTGAATTCGCTTCAGTGTATCCAAAATATCTTTAGCCGAACTGCAATCAAAGAAACATGAATGGAAAGCTCTATCAGTAGCTGCCTTCATCAGATTTATAGCTATCTGATTTTCTTCATGCTTAGACTTGTGACTGTCAGTCTATTTGGACTTTTTCTTTGGTAGTTCATGAGGACCGTGTGAAATTACTTTCCACAGGTCTGGATTCACAGATTTAACACAATTCTTCAGACTAGCGAACCATGCATTAAAATGCGTACCACTGAAAATCGGTGGATGAGCCATTGAAAACAAATCAGATTAATGCAACAGGAGTATTGATGCACTAAAAATAAATTAGCACCTAAGACTGCAAGATCGAATCTGTAGGTCACTGGACCTTGTATGTAGACACCGCTCTGATACCAATTGTTAGGGTGCTAGGCCCGGATACAGAGGGGGGTGAATGTATCCTTCTATGAATAATGGCCAATTAAAGAAACTCAGATGCTAGACGCAATCACAGAATGAAACAAATTCAATTAAACTTATGAGCAAACACATAGAGTGCGCCTATCCAAGCATCTAGCGGAAGCAAGCACACAAAGCAAACCATTGCTCAATAGATTTTTAGGTGGTTCGGTCCTCCAGACCTACATCCACCCCTCATTCCCAACCGGAGTGAGGCTTCACTAGCCAATGCTAGAACCAAGCAGACTCAGTCTGCAACAGGTGCTGACACACAGCTTGACCAGGGGAACAAACTCCCCTCTTCCTCCCAACCAGAGGGACACCCCAAGTGACTCCCAGTCACTTGGAAACCAGAGACGCAAAGTCTCTCTTCCTCCAAACCAGAGGGAACACACCAGTGACTCCCAGTCACCAGCAAACCAGAGGTCAAAGACCTCTCTTCCTCCAGACCAGGAGAGACACTTGGACTTGCAATCCACAAGCCCAGAACCGGAGATCAGATCTCCCTTCCTCCAAACCGGAGGGAAACACACAAGTGACTTCCAGTCACTTGCAAACTAGAGGTCGCAGACCTCTCTTCCTCTAGACCAGGAGGGACTCGACCTCAATCCAGAGGATTGGAAGTACAAAGCTAACCAAATGAAAAAAGAAAAATAAGAAGGGGAAAATACACAGCGATCAGAAAGCTGTAAAGAAAGATAACACAGATGTGGCTCGCATGGAGCTGACTGGCCTGGATTTGATCCACGGTCCAGTAGACAGATCTTCAGGTAAGCTTCTCTTCCTCTTCTCTTCTCTCTCACTTTCTTTTTCTCTTAACCCTCACGAGCTCTCTAACTCTCTCTTTCTCTTCTTTTCCTTATGCTCTTCTTCTCTTTCTTTTCTTCTTCTTTCACAGGCTCTCTCTGTCCCTTCTCTTCTCTTCTTCTTCTACTTTCTACTGCATCTCTTTTCTTCTTCTGCTCTTTCACTCTCTCGATCTCTTTTCCTCTATTCTCTTCGGCTCACGCCCTCTGTTATTCTCTCTTCTTCTCTTTTTCTCCCTCTTTTCTTTTTCTGGATCGAAGGACTTTCTGCTCTCCAGGCTTCTTCTTCGATCTCTCTTCATCTGTTGGATGAAGGCTTCCTTTTATAAGCAGCAGCCAGTAGGAGGGCAGCACTGGGCGCGTGTGGCTTCCTCATTTCCCGCCCAGAACTTGTGGCCACGTGTCAGTCTCTCAGCCAGCTTCAGCACACGTGTCACAATCCTGTCTGCCCTTCCAGCCTCGGATCTCGTGCCTCCCAGTCACTGAGGAATATTCTTCCTCGGACCACCTTCTTCTTTTTGTTTTTCTTCTTCTCCTGCAAAGAATTAAAACGATTAAAACTCAGGGCCACAAAAACTAAAACTGCACGAGGTGTGTAGGAACAACAATAGGTGCACTATACTGAGAACGACACGAGGTACGGAGAAGGAAATAACACGGAGTAAAAATGATAGAAACACGCGATCAAAGGAACCTTGGACGAAGATAGAAAGAAGCAACACGAAGACACAAAAAGTAACATGAAGACACAAAAATAACACGAATACAAAATCGCTCGAACTTACAAATGACTCGAAGACGAGGACGACACGGACTAAAACCAACTCGAAGACGAAAATAGAAATCGACACGAAGTGTGGTCACAAAGCAAAAAGGACACGCTGTCTAGGAAAAACAACACGAAGATAGAAAAATAGGAACAGCTACAACGACACGTGATAAAGCAGTGAAAGCCGGAAAAATGACTCGAGTAACTACAGTAAATGACACGAAAACACAAGAGCAAAAATAAAACGGATGACTCGAGATGAGCAACTAAATACTGAAGAAACGACACAAGGTTCACAGGAAAATGACTCGAAGTTCATCAGAACAATTCGAGCTGCTTCAGCAAACAACACGAAGATAATCAACAAACATAGTTGGAACAACACGACGTACAAAAGGACAACACGAAGTGTAGTAAACACAAACAACACGAAGTATGAAAGGAATAGTACGGACATACAAGGTACTACCTCATAGCAGTTTTCCTGTTAATTATGGAAATTTCAAATTCATAACATTACGCAAGATATCTGATTAAAATGAGAATACTTAACATAGTGATGCTCATCATCAAAACACTAGGGAAGTCACAAACAAGAAAGTTGTGAACAACAAGGCATGTTGTACAGACTTCAAACAATATGCATCAGACAACTGTGTATGGACTTGAAGACCCTTAGCCAATGTATAGACTTCAGGTGGAGACCAATGTGTAGACTTCTCGTGAAACCCCAATGTGCAGACTTGACGCTGTACAGACTTTCCAAAGAGAACGTAACGCTGTACAGACTTGAACTGAAGACCAATGTATGGACTTCAATACAGATGCTAAGGCCAAGAGGAGTGTATAGACTTTCACGATGTATGGACTTGGTCTCAAGAAATGTAAGCGATGTACACACTTAGCCAATTCGTAGACTTTGCCTTAGATGCTAAATGAGACGCTAAAGTCTGTATAGACTTGAAGAACCTGAAACAAAGTGCATACTCACAGCGTTGACGCTGCAGACTTGAGAATGCTCACAACGTTGACGCTGCAAGAGATGTAGGCTGTACAGACTTAGCCTAAGATAATGCATGAACATATCAGCAGAGAAGCAATGCACAGAACAGAAATCAAGCACAAGCCAATATATCACAGCATGACTCAAGCATACACATGCATTCTTCACAATTTAGACATGGCACACTTATGCAATCTCCCACAGAAAAGGTCAGACATATTCAAGACAATGTGGTGACTCATTCATGTTGCTATCATTAAAACACCACATCATCAACAAAGCACAAGGGGCACAACAACAGAGCCTCCGGTTCCCTGTTCTTAAGGGCCAGAGATGTTCTATCACCTCAGGAGGGTTTCTTGTCAGGTGGCGAACCACCGGGTGAAATTCTCATCCTTGGTCGGACGATGAATATTATTTATGTGGCATGATCGAGCCGATACCGGTTCATTGGGTAGGCCTGATGACACTGCTGGTTTGTTGTGAATTCTTCTTGACTCTCCTGAGGTGAAGTCCCTGGTGTTCATTCCGGGTGACCCGAGGCTCCGGCAACTTGAGAAGGCCCTTGTATGTTAGTTTCCTTTAGCTTCTTCGCTTCAGCGGGCCGCGTCATTCTTGTCATTTAGGCTTGATCGCCATTGAGCATATTTTAACCAGGGCGAAGGCAAAAGCCATTGTTTCTCATTACACAATTTCAAGTATTGATGAATAACACTGCTTTGATCTGGAATGTTCGTGGTATAGGGAATAAAGCTACTGTTAATAGTCTGAAACAATTAGTTCAAGCACATAACATTTCCGTGGTGGCAATTTCTGAACCAAGGGTTCCCTTAAGTCAAGCATCTAATGTGGCTCGTAAAATTAGATTATCAAAGGTGATTGGTAATAGAGATAACACTTCTAAGATTTGGTTATTCCATAGTTGTCATCTAGAGTTGCAAGTGATAGAGAGACATGCTCAGTATTTGACTGTGGCCCATATCAAAAATAATAAAATCATTTCATTCCTTACAGTGGTTTATGCTTCCTGTGATATGATAATCCGAAGGGATCTTTTTGATTCTCTCATGCAATTCAGTCGCCAGGTCAATGTCCCTTGGTTAATTAGAGGAGATTTTAACTGTATTGCTTCTACCACTGAAAAAATGGGTGGTTCCTTTTCTTCTACCAATGCAATGACAGATTTTCAGGGATTTATGTCAGCTACAGGTTTTGCAGATGCAGGATTTACAGGATCTAAATTCACTTGGACCAATAATTAGGTTGGTCCTTCTCATATAAATGCAAGGTTGGATAGGGTATTATTAAATCCTTATTGGGTTCAATCTGGAATTTATTTGGCAGTTAAGCACTTGACCAGGGGTCCTTCAGATCATGCTCCTTTGCTGCTTTCGATGATTCCTGCTTCTCCTGCTCCTGGTCGGTTCATGTATCAGCAAATGTGGCATTCCCATGATGATTTTAAAAGATTTGTCAGGGATCAATGGAATATGACTTTTCATTTAGATTCTAATCCATTTTACAACCTTCAGTTAAAGCTTAGAACATTGAAGATAGCTTTGCGGCAGTGGAATAAAGATGTTTTTGGCAACATCAATCTGGCTAAGGAATCTGCTTCTGTTCAATTGGCTGAAAGTCAATCTTTGTTTGATAATAACCCCACCCTGGAAAATCGTCAAAAATTACAACATGCCAATGCTCTTATGAATTCTATTCTGGAGAAAGAAGAAATTTTTTGGTATCAAAAATCAAGAGTGAAATGGCTATCATATGGTGATAAAAATACTAGCTATTTCCATCAGTATGTCAAAGTTCGGAGACAACAAAACTATGTTCACAGGTTAAAGATAAATGATGCATGGGTTGAAGATCAAGAAACCATTCTTAATGGTGCTGTCCAATTTTTTCAAAATCTACTCAAGTCTGATCCTCATTATATAGATGAAGATTTACTGTCTCCTATTCCTCAGTTGATTTCGGATGATCAGAATAAAATGCTGTGTGCAGTGCCTCAAAAGGCTGAGATCCAATCTGCTGTATTTTCCCTTGCAGGGAACAGTTCCCCTGGTCCAGATGGCTTTAGTGGTATTTTTTATACACATTGCTGGGAAATAATAGAGGATGATGTTGTGAAGGCTGTTCAAAGCTTTTTTCAGGGCTGGGGTCTTCCTCAAGGAGTTACTTCTTCAATTCTATGTTTGATTCCTAAGCTAAAATCTCCATCTTCATTTACTGACTTTAGGCCCATCAGTTTGTGCAATTTTTCTTATAAAATTGTCTCTAAGGTGATATGTGACAGGATGAGGGATATTCTGCCCCTTATTATATCTTCTGAGCAGAGTGGATTTGTTCATGGTAGGCAAATTATTGAAAACTGCTCTCTCGCTCAGGAAATGTTTGCTGAATTACATAGGCCTATACGAGGCCATAATATGTTGGTAAAATTGGATATGGCCAAGACCTATGACAGGGTAGAATGGGATTTTCTGTATGCAGTTCTTAAGAAATTTGGATTTTCAAGCAGATTTGTTTCCCTTTTAGCACAAATGGTTTCAAATTGCTGGTTTTCAATATCTTTGAATGGTGTTTCCCGTGGCTATTTTAAATCCTCTAGAGGGGTAAGACAAGGGGATCCCTTGGCTCCAGCTCTCTTTATTATTGCAGAAGAGGTCTTGAGTAGGGGTATCTCTTTATTGTTCAGCAGAGGAGTGTGTAAATATTACCATTTGCCTAGGGGGCTTCAGGAAATTACTCATTTGCTATTTGCTGACGATTCCATGGTATTTCTTAATGGTGGTCTGCCTTCCATCAACAATTTACTACTTTTCTTGGCTGCATATGAAGATTCCTCTGGACAGAAAATCAATGCACAAAAGAGTTGCTTTGTAGTGTCAAAGCATATGCCTCGCAGCGCTATTGATAGAATTATTACCAAGATTGGATTTCAACATCGGATTGGTAGTATTTCTTATTTGGGCATTCCTCTTATATCAGGCCGTCAGAAAGTTATTCATTTCAAATTTTTGATTGACAAAATCCTTGCAAAATTAGAAGGTTGGCAAAGCAGTTTGTTGTCTCAAGCAGGCAGACTCACTCTTATTCGATCAGTATTGGACTCTTTCACTGTTTATAGTGCTAGTGCAACCTCCATTCCTCATTCTATTCTTAGACGCATTGAGAGTATCTGCTCTAATTTTTTTTGGCAGGGATATGAATCCACCCACAGAAAACATTGGATATCTTGGGATAAAATCTGCAGGCCAGTGGCTGAAAGAGGGCTTGGGATTAGGAACTTATATGAAATGAAAATCTCTCTTTATGTGAAGTTGCTTTGGAATTCCTTGTATAGCAATTCTCTATGGGCTAATTTCATCAGGAGCAAATATATTGCTGGTAAGCACATTTCTGACTGCAAAAAGCCTTTCCCTGTGGGTTTTCGTACTGTAGATTTTGAGAGAGCTCGGTCTGTGCTTCTTTCAAATTCTAGAAAGGTAGTAATGTCAGGTGCCTCCACCAATTTTCTGAAAGACAGCTGGCTGATAGATAAACCTCTGTTAGATACATTTAATTTGTCTATACATTCAGAGTTTGGAAAATGTTCAGTTCAGGAGGTTCTATCTGATCCGACTCATGGCATTTGGCAGCTCCCTATTTCTAGACATCTAATGGATACTGCTAGGAATTATATCTTATATCAGAGAGATGATATCCCTGTTTGGACCCTCACTAATTCTGGCCAATATAGCTCTAAATCCACTTATGTATTTTTGATGGATTCTGGCTCAAGGCAAAGTGGTCAAATTAGCAAGTTATGGAACTCTGCTTTTCCTATCAGAGCCTCACTGTTCTATTGGAGACTTCTGAAGCAGGCAGTCCCGGTGGATTCTCAGGTTCAGAGTTGTGGAGTGCAATTAGCTTCTTCATGCGTTTGCTGTCGTGGCGCTCACTCGGTGGAGGACTTAGATCATCTGTTCATACATGGAGAGATTGCCAAGGTATTTTGGTCAGCTTTTTCCCCACTGCTTCCCTCCTCTTGGTCAGATATTCCACATATCAGAAATAGGCTGCACACTGCTTTGATAGATTCGGTTATGAGTTGTCCAAAGGATGTAGTTGCTCTTTTAGTTATGGAATTGGTTATCTGGAAAATCCGATGCTCTATAAAGAATGATAATTCTTGGAGACCTTTAGATTATTTGGCAGAGCTGCTGGTTAAAGATCTTCAAATCCTCTTAAAGAGAATTCGATTCAAGCAGGAATTTGGAAGAGATTTCTACTCCAAGCTGCAGGCATTTGGTTTGGTGGCTAACAGCCCAAAGATTCTCTTTATTATTGTTCGATGGAAATATGCAGAGTTTGGTTATACCTTGAATGTCGATGGAGCTAGTAAGGGCAATCCGGGTCTGGCTGGTGGTGGAGGTTGTATCAGAGATCCAAGGGGTCAAGTTTGTTTGGGTTTCTCCTATTTTTATGGTTTCGGAACCAACACTGTTGCAGAAGGACGGGCCTTGCTGGACGGCCTTAGGCTTGCTCAATTACATAACATTTCAATTTCTGCAATTTACACAGATTCAATGGTGTTATTAATGTTGATCCAGTCCAAGCAATCTCCCCCTTGGTCTTTTCTTCCTTGGTGGGAGGCTTTAACAGAATTGATATCCCACTTTCACTGTCCAATTCGGCATGTTTATCGAGAAGGGAATCAATTAGCTGATGCTTTAGCAAATCATGCGGTTCATGTTGGGCATAATCAAGAGTTTGCTTTTCTTCAGGATCTTCCTCAGATGGCCAAAGGGTATGCAATTTCTGATGCCAATGGGCTTCCCAATTTTAGGAAAAGAATTGTTCAACAGGGTGCTGCGATGTGAGGGGTTCAAATTCTGATATTTCATATGAAGGAGATCTTCTGTAGCTGCCAGAGGGTATGCTTGCTATGACGGCATGAAGTAATGGCATCTCAGAGTTGTCAATATTGTGTGCTACATTGACCTCATGGATGACAGACTTTGTCTTTTTCTTTTTTGTCTTTGAGGCATTTGCCTTCCAGAATTGTATATAGTCTGATCAAAATCAATAAAAGCAAGCATCTTGTAACTAAGGTGGAGTGGGTCCATTCCCTTCCTTTGGAAAGGGGGTGCACTCTCCCTTATGTTCCTTGATGACTTGGATTTATATAAAAAAAAATGTCCCCCAGCCGCAGGTGCTGCGAGTAAGGAACGTGCGACGTGGGACCCACGGATGTACCTAGACTGAACGGATTCTTCGTCTGGATGGCAGAGAGTCAGAATGGCCCTTAAACCGGCGCGGTGGTTAATCCGGCGCGACCAGGGGTCTTGGTTAATACGGCGCGCCTCTTCCTGGCGCGCCATTTGGAGTGGGAAGGGTTAATTGATAAGTGTCTATTTTCTATAGTAATTCATCGCATGTATACCATTTTATGTGCACATAATTAGGCAATTATGCATATTTCATAGTTAACCTCAACTCCGCATTTAAATTGGAGCTTTCATGCAAATTGATTAATTTGGTGATATTATTTAATAAATTAAAGTTGAGGGTCATGGGCATTAATTCTCCATTGCATAACTATGAGTATTTGGGATTCATGTGCACATTATGGTAACTTTTCTTGACTAAATCATAATTGTGTGTGTGCAGGACACAGAAGGTAATTACAAAAGAAGCCAGGGGCAAAATGGCCATCACCACTTTGACCAAGTCAAATAAAGAATTCAATATATTTTGATTGGAGGGGAAAAAAGTTCAAAATTTTGAATTCAAAGTTTGAAAAGGAAGAATTCAAAGTTTAAGTTTGAAAAGGAGGAAAAGGACATTCAAAGTTTGAAAAGGAGATTCAAAGTTAGAAAGGGGGTGCCTAAAGTCCAAGAAAGGGGGTGTCCACCTCCTTTTCCTTTTTCCCATACACCATCTTCTATCTAAATCCCAGCCATTCATCTCCTTTTGATACAATCTCCACCATCCATTGACTCAACTTTCCCTATAAATAGCCCATGACAAGGAGGTGAATGGGAGTTCTTCTTTTGGCAATTTTTCACTCTCCCTCTCTCTCTCACATCTTAGGTCGCCGATTTCTCTCACATAAGTTCATTTTATCCTCTTACATTCTTCATGAAGGTTCTTTATTTTTAAATCCTCTACAACTTCTTCTTCTTCCGCATCTTCCAATTCCTTCTGGTTTTCAACCTATTTTGTATTTTCACTATGCTATCCTGTTCATCTGTGAATCAGTATTTCTCTCTGTTCTTCCCCTTGTTTCTCACCCTTCTAGTCATTGTCTCCTCTTGCTTTCTTCATAAAAGTTCTTTTTTTTATAATATCATCTACTTCTTATTTTTAACCATCTTCCAATTCTATATCATTTATAAATTATAACCTCTTTTTCAAGGTATTGTCCTGTATTGTTACTATTCATCCGAGGCACTACACTATGTTCTTCCTCTGTTTTGAAGCTCTTCCACTCTTTTTTTCTCTCTACATTCTTCATCAAAGTTCTTCCTATCTTGTAGATCTAAATTTTCTTCTTCTATCACTTCTTCCAATTCTTCTCCGTTTATGAGTTATATTTATTTTCTCACTGTTTTACTCTCTCATCTTCTTCCTTCTTCATCTCCACACAAATCCTTCCACATTCCTCTCTATACTTCTCTCCAAAGTTTGTCCTCCATAACTCTCCTTTCATGGCAGCGTGCACATCAAGGCGGGCAACATTCCAAGGCTCGTGACGTGAACGACGACGGCTTCTTCATCCACCTCTTTCCACGGTGATCTCTTTCAAGACGGAGCAATCCTCTCCAAGGCTCGGTGAGGAGGAGACGACAGTGTCATCACCATTGCTACTACCATCTTTACACCTCAGACTCCTCTTTTTGTTATTGCTTTAGTTTCATTTTACTTCATTGTAATCTCGTCACATCTTTATTGTAAGCTTGTCTTGCATTTCATGTACTTGTTTTGTAGTGCCCCAAAATTTATATAAGTAATTTCTGAATTGTTAAATAATTTTTTGGAATTTATTAGGAATTTATAAGGGCTAAATAAGATTAATAAAAGGATTGTTGAATTTATAAGACATTATAAGGCCCAATAGTGTTAAACAATTAGTCTAACCCATTTAATTAAGACCCAAAAGGTTTAAGGACCTAGCCCATTAAGTTTGGCCCATATTCTAAGAGGTTATTTAGCCTATTTACGTATTTTAAGGATAAAAACTATTTTTATGGCTAATAATATGTATAATTAATAAAAGAGTTTGATTTATGTTGAATTCTGTGCACGTTGGATGTAGCGGTCTATCGTTCGACTGTCACAGTCATGTAACGCACCAGCCTTGATGCGTTACACTCTGTCAATTCCGTGAATGAAAGAACGAGCAAAAAGATTGGATCTTTGGGATCCTATCTACAGGAGATCGACTTAGGAGAACTTATAACATTACTAAAGACTCTTAGGGATTAGGTTCTGGTAAATTAAGGACTCTAGAATCGATCTAATCTTCAAACCCTAGTCAAAACCCTATAAATAGAACCCAGTTCTGAACTGAGCGACCCTTACTTTTGGCTCGTGAAGAATCAAGGTAAGGAGTCATAATTTCGGGAAAGTTATTTAAAAGATTTTGTTTAGTATACTTTAGACTAATAGTTCTCCAAATTTTATGTTAGGAGATCAAGCAATCGAGGAGATTGAAGCTTCCAAAGTAATTGGTTCGATCATAATTACCTAGGAAACTGAACGCAAGACCACTAAAGATCAAGAGATTAGGTCATCTAAACGAGGTAATTAGAGCTCAATCCTTTAGAACTTTTTGATCACCTTAGTTTCATCTTATTACCCTCAAAATTTCACATCTTTAAGATAAGAGGTTGGAGAAATAGAGCAGCAGGAAGTTGCTGAAAAATCACTGAAAAAGGAGAGCTAGGGCTAGATTTTCAGACTCAAATTAGAAGCTTAAAGCCTAGTTAAGAGGTAGGTCATCTCATGATTAGCAAAAACATCTTGTTAGGGATAAAATCCCTCTGGTTTTGATTGATTTCATACATCATAGATCATGAATTTCATGTTTTAGTAGGTCATGCATTCATGAATACCCTTAACCCTAACTAAGTTGAAAAGGAACTTTCTTGTCAAATTCACTGAAAATCTATGCATACTAGTAGCTTAGCCTTCATTCTATCATGTGGAAGTTTTATATGATTTCCAGACATGATGTAAGTTGAGACCTTAGAGTTTTATATATTTTCTGCCAACAGACGATCTGACGCATCAAGGTAAGACCGTCACAATGATATAACGGCCTTACGATAAACCGTCACACCTTCTATGGTGTTTGAAGTTCTCTGTTGTCTCTGACGCACCATAGATGGAGCGTTACATTACTGTAACGGCCTCACGATAAACCGTCATAGTCACTGTGACGCACCCATTCTAGACCGTCAGGGTAACTGTAGACAGAATGGGAAACTAGTTAATTTAACTTATAAATAAGCCTAGTTATCTAAGTTTTGACCTGATTTCATGTATATAAGATTATTTACTGATTCATGATAGAAATTGCATAATTTAGGTATCTTAAGTTATTTTAAGTTATGTTAATTTCATGTGCCAAAAATTCTATTGTTTTGTATGTAAATCATGATTTTCCAAAGATGTATTGATGGAGTTTTATCATAGTTTCACATCGTCACACATTCTTTCTCTATCTATAGAGTCATTTTCTTTAAGTACATGGCACATATTCCGGTATGTTGTCCATTAGTTCACTCTTTTGCACTATAGGAACATTATTCTTGGACATGAGGACCTCTCTATTGGATATTCCTTCCAATATACTAGGAAATCTTGTTTCAAGGCCTCTGTAATTCTCTGCGAGCCTGGGATTCCCACTAGGACGCCGAGTTGGTTGTACCATTAAAACCCAATTGATTAGAAAGCACTACCGATGTTTTCTGGTTCTAGCAGTGCAACAGATCTATACTGGACCGTCAGGAGCATCTAACGGCCCAATATACGACCGTCACATTTCACCGAGTCTATTTTACTGTTTCTGGATTTAGACTAATGTAACGGCCCAACACTGGAGTGTCACATCATGTAATGGCCCAGTCCTTGACCGTCACATTGTTTAAGTGCTTAACCCGAGGTTTGACCCAAGGTTTGATGTTCTAAAGTTTCTAGATGGATTATTGATGATCTAGAACTTGCCATATTATCCAAAGAGGCTTAATATAATGAAATAAAAGTTAAAGAAATGTACCGTTATGCTGCCGATTTATCTCCATAAGCATAACCTTGTTTAAGTCATTCTTGACTCTCGCATTCTTAAAATTGAAGCGTTCATTTATTGAATAGTGTTATCATGAACTTATTACATTCTTGGCCATACTTTATTGTTACATGCGTAGAAATAGCTTGATTTATACTTGAAGATGCGATCGAGCACTGATTGTGTTCAAGGGCTCTATGCTAGTCCCCTCGGCTGATTGTCGAAAACATACTATTATAAACCATGGGATATGATGCTACTGGCATCGCATTGCACTGGGAGTACTTTCTCTATAAATAAGTGAAAATCCACGATACAGCATGATTGATACTTGTACATAACTTTTTGATATTCCACAGAACTTCACAAAGTACTTGCTTATAAGTAAAAGATACTGGAGTAATGATTATGTGCCTTGCTAGTATATTCTCGTTACATTCTTGTTCTTGAAAGGCCATAACATGTTCTTGTTACATTCTTGCTAGTTCATTCTTGCTCTCATTCTATCTTACATGATCATCTTGTTACTTTGGTTTAACCGCGTGATTGATCGCATTTGCATAATTTTACCTTATTTCTCTAGAGCTAAAATGTTAATTACTTTAATCATGCCTTCATGTTGATGCGAAGATACCTACTGGGCAAGTGTGCTCATTACCTATTTCCAATCTTTTCAGGAAATGAAAGTGATTCGAATTTGGATTCGGGTTATACAAGTAGCGGGTCCGAGAGCGAATGAAAGTCATATCAAGTTGAGAGTGAAGACGTAGGGAGTCTACATTGTTTAGATTGAGTCTATGTAATTTTCCTATTTTTGAGTCTGATAGATTGAAAGAAAGTGATTGTATTTGAATATTGATTATCAATGAAATAAGTTGGAGTTTTGATTTGAGTATTGTGCAATTGCATTTACGTGTGATTGTCTTACGCTCTAATTATTCTTGTTTGCAAGAGACTTACCATGCCGGTTGTTCATGTTTCTCGAGCGAGTCTTCCGCTGTCACAAAGGCTCGGGGCGTGACAGTTAAGTTGGTATCAGAGCCTAAGTCTCAAGACATAGGAAGAAGAGTCATGTCATAAGATAAGTCTAAGGTTTAAGGACCCCTACCTATGAACTAAGGAAGAAATTTCCACACCCATGTGAGAATTGGGTAGAACCCTGGATAAGATAGTTAATTAGTTTTAAGATTGATTTTCCTTCCAGTTTCACGAGAAATAACAAGTTGTTATTTTTCTCTCAGGTATCCTATTATTACCATGGCTCATCGCGTAGATTGGAATGGCATGCAACAAACTGTTGCTGGCCTTACACAGGCATTACAAACCATGGCGTAAGCTGGCGCAGGAGCAAGGGCTGGTGATTTGCATCGCAACTTTAGGAGCTTAAACCCTCCGCGTTTCTTCGGTTCTTCTAATCCTGACGAGGCAGAGAACTGGATAGACAAAATGAATCGTATCTTTGATGTTATTCAATGCACCGATCAAGAGAAGGTGCGTCTGGCAACCTTTCAACTCAATAAAGATGCCCGCACATGGTGGAAGTCGGTTCCAGCACCTCCGGCCGATGCCCCCCATACCTGGGATGGTTTTCTTACCCTATTCCGTGCCAAGTACTTTTCTGAGCACGTAAAAGAGAGAAAGGCTATGGAGTTCGCCGCTCTTCGGTAAGGAATGATGACGGTTGCCGAATATGAATTGCAATTCTCAAGGCTCTCACCTTACGCACCGCATCTTATCAGCACTGATTTATTGAAGGCAAATCGGTTCATGGACGGGTTACGGCCCGGTTTCATTCAGTAGCTCGGGACCCAAAACATCCGTACTTATGCGGAAATGGTTCAACGAGCGTATTTGTGCGAAAGGACCTTAGAGAAGGTCAAAAATTTAAAAGGGAAAGGAGAAGAATCTAGCCGACGCTCAGATCGGCGTTATAAGAAAGAAAGGTTCAGCATCACGGAGCCCTACAAATATCGTGATAGTAAGAAAAGATACAGGAATGGGAATGGTGGAAGTTCCCATAAGTAAAAGAAAGTCAAGGAAGAGAAGAAGCCAGTTGCTACAGCTTGCACGTTTTGTGAAAAATTTGGCCATTCGGCTGAGGAATGCTGGAAGCGCCTCGGCGCTTGTTTACGTTGTGGAAGCAGGGAGCATCGCATGCCAGATTGCCCCCTTATGAAAGACCAATCGTCTGGTGGAGGACGTAGGAGACAGGCTCGCCTCAATGCTGTCTTAGAAGAAGAGGAAGCGCCCAAGGATGGTGGGCTTATGGAAGGTACTCTTCAAATTTATTCTCGTCTTGCATTTGTGCTATTTGACACTGGTGCCTCTCATTCTTTTATCTCCACTACTTTTGCAAAAACATTATCAATTGCATCAGTCCCCTTACCTTCAGATCTTGCTATTTCCATACCCTTAGGTTCTGGAACAAAGCTTACCGACTATTATCCTGATAGCGAAGTGATAGTAGAAGGTCATACTCTCCCCGCAAACTTAGTATGTCTTGACATGAAAGGTTATGATGCCATTTTCGGGGTAGATTAGCTTGTAGATCATGATGCTTATACCAATTGCCAAAATAGGATTATATCCTTTCGAAAGCCCGATCTTCCAAGATTTTCCTTCCTTGGCATTAAGTACAAGAAGCATCCTACTATCATATCTTCTCTTCACGCTTGCAAACTTATCTCGCAAGGATGTGAAGCTTTTCTTGCTTCTATCATTGTTACCGAATCCAAGGAGATTATCTTAGCAGACATTCCTATTGTAAATGAGTTCCCCGATGTGTTCCTATCCGAATTACCCAGTTTACCACCCGAGAGGAAAGTAAACATCACTATTGGACTCATTCCAAGAGCAGCACCTGTTTCTATAGCCCCTTACAGGATGTCCCACACAGAACTCAAAGAACTAAAGAAGCAGTTGTAGGAACTACTGGATAAGGGCTTTATCAGACCTAGCACATCCCCTTGGGGTGCGCCAGTTCTATTTGTCAAAAAGAAGGATGGTTCTCTCAGGCTATGCATCGATTACCGGCGACTAAATCAACTTACAATCAAAAACAAGGATCCGTTACCGCGTATTGATGAGCTCTTTGATCAGCTTTCGGGAGCAGAATATTTCTCCAAGATTGACCTCAGACCAGGTTATCATCAGCTTAGAATTAAAGAAGACATATATAAATCGACTTTTCGAAGTCGTTATGGCCACTATGAATTCATGGTAATGCCGTTCGGGTTAACAAATGCCCCAACAGCATTTATGCAACTTATGAATAGTATTGTCCAGCCATATCTATACTAATTCATCGTCATCTTCATTGATGACATCTTGATATATTCCAAGACAAAGGAAGAACATGAAGAACATCTGAAGATAGCTTTGTAAACACTTAGAGAACATAAACTTTATGCCAAGCTTAATAAGTGTGAATTCTGGCTTAAGGAAGTTTCATTCCTAGGTCACATTATTTCAAAAGAAGGTATCGATGTGGATCCTTCTAAGGTAGAAGCTGTTAAGAATTGGAGCCGGCCAACGACCGTATCGGAAGTACGAAGTTTTCTGGGTCTAACTGGTTATTATAGAAGATTCATTAAGGATTTCTCAAAGATTGCAGTTCCTTTAACTAAACTCACGAGAAAAGAAAATCCTTTTGTCTGGTCAGAGGAATGTGAAAAGAGTTTCCAAACTCTTAAGAATCATCTTACTACAGCTCCTATTCTAACACTACCGATGGAAGGTGGTGGATTCGAAGTATATACGGATGCATCTGGCATTGGCCTAGGGTGTGTCTTCATGCAAAATGGAAAAGTAATCTGTTATTCTTCTAGACAATTGAGGCGTCACGAGGAAAATTATCATGTGCATGATTTGGAATTAGCAGCTGTCATTTTCGCCTTGAAAATTTGGCATCGTTATCTCTATGGAGAAAAGTTTATGGTCTACTCGGACCACAAACGTTTGAAGTACTTATTTTCTCAAAAATAGCTAAATATGAGGTAGAGGAGGTGGTTAGAATATCTCAAAGACTTTGATTTTGCTATTCAATATCATCCTAGCAAGGCTAATGCTGTAACAGATGCACTCAGCAGAAAATCAATGGGTATGCTATCAAGTCTCATGATTAGTATGACTAATCTTATTCATCAATTTACTCAGTTGAACTTAGGTATTAACAAGAAGGAAGATTGTTCCTAGCTAATATTCAAGCTCAACCTACATTAATAGAAGATCTGGTCAAGCTGTAAAATGATGATCCTATATTATTGGAGATCAAGGCCAATGTTGAACAAAGGCCAGATTTTTCTATTAAGGATGAAAGATTGCTATTTAAAGACCGAATATGTGTACCGAATCATTAGGATACAAAGAAATTGATCCTAGAAGAAGCACATAAATCCAGGTATACCATTCACCTAGGTAGTATAAAAATGTATCAGGATCTCAAAAGAAATTTCTGGTGGCCCAACATGAAGAGGGAAATAGCTGATTTCGTGTCCCGCTGTCTCACTTGCCAACAAGTAAAGGCAGAGCATTTTAGACCCGCAAGTAAATTGCATCCGTTGAATATTCCCGAATGGAAGTGGGAGAGTATAGTGATAGATTTCATTATGGGGTTTCCTAAGACAAGAGGTGGACACAATGTTATATGGGTAATCATAGACCGATTAACTAAATGTGCACATTTCATACCAATCAAAAGTCGATGGTCTGTGGATATCCTGGCAGCATTATACATAAGAGAAATTGTTAGATTACATGGTTTCCCAGTCACTATTATATTTGATAGAGACCCTCGATTCACATCACAGTTTTGGAAGGGTCTACAACAGTCATTAGGGACTAGATTGAATTTTAGCACAGCCTTTCATCCACAAACTGATGGTCAGACAGAAAGAACGAATCATGTAGTAGAAGACATGCTCAGGGCTTGTGTTATTGATTTTGGAGGTATTTGGCATGATCACTTACCTCTGGTAGAATTTGCATATAACAACAGTTATCAGGCCAGTATACAAATGGCACCTTTTGAAGCCCTATATGGAAAAAGTTATCGTTCACCAATATGTTGGAATGAAATAGGGGAAAGACAATTCCTAGGCCACGATATTATCAGAGATTCTACAGATAAGATCAAGCTCATTCAAGAGAGAATAAAGATGGCACAAGATAGGCAGAAATCTTATGTTGATAATCGAAGATGCGACTTGGAATTTCAAGTAGGAGACCATGTGTATCTAAAGGTTTCTCCAGACCGTGGTATTCGAAGATTTGGCATTAAAGGAAAGCTAACTCCAAGGTTCATTGGTCCATTTGAAATTCTCGAGAGGGTTGGTGAAGTGGCCTACAAACTGGCTTTACCTCCACAATTAGCTGGAGTTCATGACGTATTTCACGTCTCTATGCTGAAGAAGTATGTATATGATCCTGACCATATTATCACTTATGACAATCTGGAGATTCAGAAGGATATGACGTACGAGCAAACGCCAATAAAGATTTTGGAACGGGAAGTGCGTCAACTAAGAAATAAAGTTATTCCTATGGTCAAGATTCAATGGAAGAAAACATGGCCATATGAAGCAACATGGGAAATTGAAGCTGCCATGCGGAAAAGATTTCCAGAATTATTTAACTATAAGTACACTCTCCATAATCTATGTATTGAATTTGGAGACCAAATTCTTCTAAGTGGGGGAGTGTGTAGTGCCCCAAAATTTATATAAGTAATTCCTGAATTGTTTAATAATTTTCTGGAATTTATTAAAAATTTATAAGGGCTAAATAAGATTAATAAAAGGATTGTTGAATTTATAAGATATTATAAGGCCCAACAGTGTTAAACAATTAGTCTAACCCATTTAATTAAGACCCAAAAGGTTTAAGGACCTAGCCCATTAAGTTTGGCCCATATTCTAAGAGGTTATTTAGCCTATTTACGTATTTTAAGAATAAAAACTATTTTTATGGCTAATAATATGTATAATCAATAAAAGAGTTTGATTTATGTTGAATTCTGTGCACGTTGGATGTAGCGGTCTATCGTTCGACTGCCACAGTCATGTAACGCACCAGTCTTGATGCGTTACACTCTGTTAATTCCGTGAATGAAAGAACGAGCAAAAAGATTAGATCTTTGGGATCCTATCTACAGGAGATCGACTTAGGAGAACTTATAACATTACTAAAGACTCTTAGGGATTAGGTTCTGGCAAATTAAGGACTCTAGAATCGATCTAATCTTCAAACCCTAGTCAAAACCCTATAAATAGAACCCAGTTCTGAACTGAGCGACCCTTACTTTTAGCTCGTGAAGAATCAAGGTAAGGAGTCATAATTTCGGGAAAGTTATTTAAAAGATTTTGTTTAGTATACTTTAGACTAATAGTTCTCCAAGTTTCATGTTAGGAGATCAAGCAACCGAGGAGATTGAAACTTCCAAAGTTGCTGGTTCGATCATAATTACCTAGGAAATGGAACGCAAGACCACTGAAGATCAAGAGATTAGGACGTCTAAACGAGGTAATTAGAGCTCAATCCTTTAGAACTTTTTGACCACCTTGGTTTCATCTTCTTATCCTCAAAATTTCACATCTTTAAAACAAGAGGTTGGAGAAATAGAGCAACAGGAAGTTGCTGAAAAATCGTTGGAAAAGGAGAGCTAGGGCTCGATTTTCAGACTCAAATTAGAAGCTTAAAGCCTAGTTAAGAGGTAGGTCATCTCATGATTGGCAAAAACATCTTGTTAGGGATAAAATCCCTCTGGTTTTGATTGATTTCATACATCATAGATCATGAATTTCATGTTTTAGTAGGTCATGCATTCATGAATACCCTTAACCCTAACTAAGTTGAAAAGGAACTTTCTTGTCAAATTCACTGAAAATCTATGCATACTAGTAGCTTAGCCTTCATTCTATCATGTGGAAGTTTTATATGATTTCCAGACATGATGTAAGTTGAGACCTTAGATTTTTATATATTTTCTGCCAACAGACGATCTGACGCATCAAGGTAAGACCGTCACAATGATATAACGGCCTTACTATAAACCGTCACACCTTCTGTGGTGTTTGAAGTTCTCTGTTGTCTCTGACGCACCATAGATGGAGCGTTACATTACTATAACGGCCTCACGATAAACCGTCATAGTCATTGTGACGCACCCATTCTAGACCATCAGGGTAACTGTAGACAGAATGAGAAACTAGTTAATTTAACTTATAAATAAGCCTAGTTATCTAAGTTTTGACCTGATTTCATGTCTATAAGATTATTTACTGATTCATGATAGAAATTGCATAATTTAGGTATCTTAAGTTATTTTAAGTTATGTTAATTTCATGTGCCAAAAATTCTATTATTTTGTATGTAAATCATGATTTTCCAAAGATGTATTGATGGAGTTTTATCATAGTTTCACATCGTCACACATTCTTTCTCTATCTATAGAGTCATTTTCTTTAAGTACATGGCACATATTCTGGTATGTTGTCCATTAGTTCACTCTTTTACACTATAGGAACATTATTCTTGGACATGAGGACCTCTCTATTGGATATTCCTTCCAATATACTAGGAAATCTTGTTTCAAGGCCTCTGTAATTCTCCGCGAGCCTGGGATTCCCACTAGGACGCCGAGTTGGTTGTACCATTAAAACCCAATTGATTAGAAAGCACTACCGATGTTTTCTGGTTCTAGCAGTGCAATAGATCTATACTGGACCGTCAGGAGCATCTAACGGCCCAATATGCGACCGTCACATTTCACTGAGTCTATTTTACTGTTTCTGGATTTAGATTAATGTAACGGCCCAACATTGGAGTGTCACATCATGTAATGGCCCAGTCCTTGACCGTCACATTGTTTGAGTGCTTAACCCGAGGTTTGACCCAAGGTTTGATGTTCTAAAGTTTCTAGATGGATTATTGATGATCTAGAACTTGCCATATTATCCAAAGAGACTTAATATAATGAAATAAAAGTTAAAGAAATGTACCGCTATGCTGCCGATTTATCTCCATAAGCATAACCTTGTTTAAGTCATTCTTGACTCTCGCATTCTTAAAATTGAAGCGTTCATTCATTGAATAGTGTTATCATGAACTTATTACATTCTTGGCCATACTTTATTGTTACATGCGTAAAAATAGCTTGATTTATACTTGAAGATGTGATCGAGCACTGATTGTGTTCAAGGGCTCTATGCTAGTCCCCTCGGCTGATTGTCGAAAACATACTATTATAAACCATGGGATATGATGCTACTGGCATCGCATTGCACTGGGAGTACTTTCTCTATAAATAAGTGAAAATCCACGATACAGCATGATTGATACTTGTACATGACTTTTTTGATATTCCACAGAACTTCACGAAGTACTTGCTCATAAGTAAAAGATACTGGAGTAATGATTATGTGCCTTGCTAGTATATTCCCGTTACATTCTTGTTCTTGAAAGGTCATAACATGTTCTTGTTACATTCTTGCTAGTTCATTCTTGCTCTCATTCTATCTTACATGATCATCTTGTTACTTTGGTTTAACCGCGTGATTGATCGCATTTACATGATTTTACCTTATTTCTCTAGAGCTAAAATGTTAATTACTTTAATCATGCCTTCATGTTGATGCGAAGATACCTACTGGGTAAGTGTGCTCATTACCTATTTCCAATCTTTTCAGGAAATGAAAGTGATTCGAATTTGGATTCGGGTTATACAAGTAGCGGGTCCGAGAGCGAATGAAAGTCATATCAAGTTGAGAGTGAAGACGTAGGGAGTCTACATTGTTTAGATTGAGTCTATGTAATTTTTCTATTTTTGAGTCTGATAGATTGAAAGAAAGTGATTGTATTTGAATATTGATTATCAATGAAATAAGTTGGAGTTTTGATTTGAGTATTGTGCAATTGCATTTATGTGTGATTGTCTTACGCTCTAATTATTCTTGTTTGCAAGAGGCTTATCATGCTGGTTGTTCACGTTTCTCGAGCGAGTCTTCCGCTGTCACAAAGGCTCGGGGCGTGACAGTTAAGTTGGTATCAGAGCCTAAGTCTCAAGACATAGGAAGAAGAGTCATGTCATAAGATAAGTCCAAGGTTTAAGGACCCCTACCTATGAACTAAGGAAGAAATTTCCACACCCATGTGAGAATTGGGTAGAACCCTGGATAAGATAGTTAATTAGTTTTAAGATTGATTTTCCTTCCAGTTTCACGAGAAATAACAAGTTGTTATTTTTCTCTCAGGTATCCTATTATTACCATGGCTCATCGCGTAGATTGGAATGGCATGCAACAAACTGTTGCTGGCCTTACACAGGCATTACAAACCATGGCGCAAGCTGGCGCAGGAGCAAGGGCTGGTGATTTGCATCGAAACTTTAGGAGCTTAAACCCTCTGCGTTTCTTCGGTTCTTCTAATCCTGATGAGGCATAGAACTGGATAGACAAAATGAATCGTATCTTTGATGTTATTCAATGCACCGAACAAGAGAAGGTGCGTCTCGCAACCTTTCAACTCAACAAAGATGCCCGCACATGGTGGAAGTCGGTTCCGGCACCTCCGGCCGATGCCCCCCATACCTGGGATGGTTTTCTTACCCTATTCCGTGCCAAGTACTTTTCTGAGCACGTAAAAGAGAGAAAGGCTATGGAGTTCGCCGCTCTTCGGCAAGGAATGATGACGGTTGCCGAATATGAATTGCAATTCTCAAGGCTCTCACCTTACGCACCGCATCTTATCAGCACTGATTTATTGAAAGTGCAATTCTATCATGTGAAAGTTTTTATATGATTTTCAGACATGATGTAAGTTGAGACCTTACATTTTTATATCTTTTCTGCCAACAGACGATCTGACGCATCAAGGTAAGACTGTCACAATGATATAACAGCCTTACGATAAATCGGCACACCTTCTGTGGTGTTTGAAGTTCTTTGTTGGCTCTGACGCACTATAGATGGAGCGTTACATTACTGTAACGGCCTCACGATAAACCATCACAGTCACTGTGACGCACCCATTCTAGACCGTTAGGGTAACTGTAGACAGAATGGGAAACTAGTTAATTTAACTTATAAATAAGCCTAGTTATCGAAGTTTTGACCTGATTTCATGTCTATAAGATTATTTACTGATTCATGATAGAAATTGCATAATTTAGGTATCTTAAGTTATTTTAAGTTATGTTAATTTCATGTGCCAAAAATTCTATAGTTTTGTATCTAAATCATGATTTTTCAAAGATGTATTGACGGAGTTTTATCATGGTTTCACATCGTCACACATTCTTTCTCTATCTATAGAGTCATTTTCTTTAAGTACATGGCACATATTCCGGTATGTTATCCATTAGTTCAATCTTTTGCACTATAGGAACATTATTCTTGGACATTAGGACCCCTCTATTGGATATTCCTTCCAATGGACTAGGAAATCTTATTTCAAGGCATCCGTAATTCTCCACGAGCCTGGGATTCCCACTAGGATGCCGAGTTGGCTGTACCATTAAAACACAATTGATTAGAAAGCACTATCGATATTTTCTGGCTCTAACAGTGTAACGGATCTATACTGGACCGTCAGGAGCATCTAACGGCCTAATATACGACTGTCACATTTCACAGAGTCTATTTTACTGTTTCTGGATTCAGACTATTGTAACGGCCCAACACTGGAGCGTCACATCATGTAACAACTCAATCCTTGACCGTCACATTGTTTGAGTGCTTAACCCAAGATTTGACCCAAGGGTTGATGTTCTAAAGTTTCTAGATGGATTATTGATGATCTAGGACTTGCCATATTATCCAAAGAGGCTTAATATAATGAAATAAAAGTTAAAGAAATGTACCGCTATGCTGCCGATTTATCTCCATAAGCATAACCTTGTTTAAGTCATTCTTGACTCTTGCATTCTTAAAATTGAAGCGTCCATTCATTGAATAGTGTTATCATGAACTTATTACATTATTGGCCATACTTTATTATTACATGCGGGGAAATAGCTTGATTTATACTGGAAGATGCGATCAAGCATTGATTGTGTTCAAGGGCTCTATGCTAGTCCCCTCGGCTGATTGTCGGAAACATACCATTATAAACCATGGGGTATGATGCTACTGGCGTCGCATTGCGCTGGGAGTACTTTCTCTATAAATAAGTGAAAATCCACGATATAGCATGATTGATACTTGTACATGACTTTCTTGATATTCCACAGAAATTCACGAAGTACTTGCTCATAAGGAAAAGATACTGGAGTGATGATTATGTGGCTTGCTAGTACATTCTCGTTACATTCTTGTTCTTGAAAGGCCATAACATGTTCTTATTACATTCTTGCTAGTTCATTCTTTCTCTCATTCTGTCTTACATGATCATCTTGTTACTTTGGTTTAACCGCGTGATTGATCGTATTTGCATGATTTTACCTTATTTCTCTAGAGCTAAAATGTTAATTACTTTAATCATGCCTTCATGTTGATGCGAAGATACCTACTGGGTAAGTGTGCTCATTACCTATTTCCAATCTTTTCAAGAAATGAAAGTGATTCAAATTTGGATTCGGGTTATACAAGTAGCGGGTCCGAGAGTGAATGAAAGTCATATCAAGTTGAGAGTGAAGACGTAGGGAGTCTACATTGTTTAGATTGAGTCTATGTAATTTTCCTATTTTTGAGTCTGATAGATTGAAAGAAAGTGATTATATTTGAATATTGATTATCACTGAAATAAGTTGGAGTTTTGATTTGAGTATTGTGCAATTGCATTTATGTGTGATTATCTTGTGCTCTGATTATTCTTGCTTGCAAGAGGCTTACCATGTCGGCTGTTCACGTTTCTCGAGCGTGTCTTCTGCTGTCATAAAGGCTCGGGGCGTGACATGTCTCTTTATGTTAATGAAAGAAGTGTTCATTTTATCTAGAGCTTGTTCATCTTCCCTCTCTTCCTCCTTCTTCTACCTCTTCTTCTCCACCTTGTGTAATTATTTTCTAAAACATAGGCTCATAGTCATAAGTGTTTTTAATTAAATATTTGGTTCGTTCATCATTTCATTATTTTCTTTAAGCAAAGCAAAATCACAAGTGTTTTCCAAAGGACTCAAAGGTTTTTAACTCTAAAAAATATCTTCTTCCTTGTGGATTCGACCCGTGCTTGCCATAATACTACGTTCTCTATTTGATCATTTTGTGCAAGTTCGATTTTAAGATTGTTAGCGCGCGTGTAGTAACGACATACGCTTCCGTGTTATCAATTATTGTCGCCGTTGTCGGGAAAGAATGATGATTTTTGATTTAAGAACTTTATTTTCCTTGTGTTTATAGTGTACTAATAAAGCTCTCTTTTCTTATTTTTTTTTGTAAAAAAAATTAAAAAAATCAGAGGAAAGTTTGCCTTTCTTTCTTTCATCTTTTAATTTTGTCATTCATTTCAAAAATAATGAGGAATCATTTTTCAAGTAAGTATCCAAACTTTCCATCTTTCATTCTAGTTTCATTTTTCCATTTTACACATCTTGTGGTTAGATAGGTTCATTAAAAAAATTAAAAAAAATCACTTGCACCAAAAATAAAAGACTTCATTCAAGAGTAGAAACCACACATCCATGTTCTAGGCCATGCATCATTTAGCATAGGATTTTTCCTTGTTATTTAATTTCTGCATTGCATTTTGGAGATTACAAAGGGCAAGGTACGTTCTACTTATCTTATTCTAGCATGCATATTGCATAAGAACCCCTTGTTTGAAATTGTGGTGTGTATTTTATTTTAAAATATTTTAAGGGCAACACCCCTAAATAACATAAGGTGGGGATTTCATCACCCTTCCTTAGCCCACAAACCACATTTCCCTTGCATCTTTGCATGAACTAAGCTTTAAATAAAATTCAATAGACATTGGCCCTAGGATCACACTATGATTTTAGTACGATTTGGGTTTACCCTCTTGTGGAAACCGGTGCCTAAGGCAAGACGGTCGGATGGCAAACGCCTTAAGCGGGCTAGTGGTTTACTAATTAGGTCCCTACGAAAGTAGGGGGAGCCTCCCACTACCCCACCCCTTACCTGGTCGGTGAAAATATTGAGGGAGAACTTAAGTTGTACTTTAGTCATTTTGTGAAACCTCATTTGTAGGTTTAGGTCACATCTAAGTCATTAGGTAATTTGTGTGTCAACTTGTTTGTGTATGTAAAAAATAAAAAATAAAAAAAAATTCTTATCTCTCGTGTCATCTCAGTTAGTGTTAAAAAAAATAAAACATAAAAACATAAAAATAATAATAATAATAATAAATGATATCTATGGATCGGGTTTTTAACCAACTTAATTGCTTGACCCAAAATCACTTCACTCCAATGGACCCAAGCTTCTTTACACCACCTACCTTTCAAGATGATCACACATCGGCCCAGTCGACCCATTATGTAGGTGAGTACCCGACCTAATTTCCATCTTACCCGATCGTCAATGAAAGCTCAAATCCTTGGTCGGCCCAACAAGAGAACTCCACACCCATGGCAGCCCAATATCCTTATCATCCCCAAAATGAAAACCAATTTGATCAATCATATTTAGGGGACTATATGCTATTCTCTTCTCATGAGCAAACATCAATATGTCAAAATCTCCCTACACCTTCTTGCACTCCTATCTTTGAGTGGGGAGATCAAAATAATTTCTCTTGGGAAAATTCTCAATGTCAAGCTCCATGCTCTCTTGAGCCAAAATTTTTAACCCAATCTGATCAAAATCAATATGGAGAGCATGACACATACTTCCTATCATCTCAATATCAATATGATCATCAACACATGCATTCCACCCCTCCATACATTGGTTCCAACAATGAAGAAAAAATCAAAGAATTAATTCAAATCATTTTGAATAATCAACAAAGTATCGGCTCCCTCAAAACTAAATTAGACCAAGTCACAAGAGCCACCTATGAAATGGGTCAATTGTCTAACCCCAGTGATGAAACCTTTGAAGATCAAGTCCCTCAATTCACCCAATATATTTATTCTTACCAACAACCCATGGTTCCCTTGCCAAATGAAACTCTTGACCAAGATAATGAGAGAATTGGGGAAGAATCATATCAAAGAGAATTGGGGATGACTAGTGTAACACCCGTTAATTTTAATTATAAATAATAATAATAATAATAATTTTCTACTATTTAAATCATCATTTAAAATACTTACTAATACTTAAAACCCCTTTTAACTGATAAATATCATATGCCAAGCCATATTTACATGAGTTGTAATCAAATAATTCAATTTCTAGTTATTGAATTTATTTCCACAATTATTAAGTTATAACTTATTTTTAATTATTCATTTATATTAAAAAAAGGTAAATAAAATATTTCTCCCACTTTTTGAATGAAATGGGGCTATTAAAGTAGGTACACAAGATAAAAAGGGGCACATACACAATTTCGATCTTTTGAGGGGGCACTAAATTTTTTTTATAGAAATGACTCCCAGAGAGGCGCGAATTCGATAAGAAATGACTCTCATGGAGGCGCGAATTAAAAAGTGACACCACCAAAGGCGCGATTTAAAAAGTGGCACCACCTAAGGCGCGAATTTGATAAGAAGTGACACCACCTAAGGCGCAATTTAAAAAGTGGCACCACCTAAGGCGCGAATCTGATAAGAGGTGGCACCACCTAAGGCGCGAATTTGATAAGAGGTGGCACCACCTAAGGCGTGAATTTGATAAGAAGTGGCACCGCCTAAGGCGCGAATTTGATAAGAGATGGCACTGCCTAAGGCGCGAATTTGAAAAGAGATGACTCCTTGGGAGGCGCGAATTAAAAGATGACTTGCTGGGAGTCGCGAATTAAAAGGTGACTTGCTGGGGGGCGTCAATTTTTTTTAAAGCCGACTTAATGGGAGGCGTCAATTTGCTAAACGACGCCCTACTAAACGTCGCCAATCTAATTGACGACACCACTCAAGTCGTTAATTCTTAACGTCATTTTCTTCGCAGCCAGGCTGTACACGCTGGCATTCGCTGGCATGCCACCCAGATCCGATTTTCGCGGATCTTGCCCCCTATCTTGTCGACCCTAATGCTATAATACACACCCCTATTCTAGCCAAACCTGTTAGCTCGTTAGCTTTAGCTGGTTGCAGGGAGGTTGCAGACAGACAAGCTCTGTGAAGGTTGCAGAGAGGTGCAAACCTCTCCTCTGTCCACGCACCCTTCCTTCTGCTCCAAGAGGTAGGTTGTCTCAACTTTTAGCTAAACCTTAGCTAAACTAGTAGTTAATCTACACAGCATGTTAGTAGGTTTTCTCAAGCTTAACCAAATTCCTAGTTAATTAGAGCATTAAAATATCATATCCATGTGATTATTTTACCGTTTTAATTAGAATAAATTCATGATAACTTGGAATAAATTCATGATAATCTATCATAATTTAAAAGGGTGTGTAAACTGCATGTATTGTTAGTTTAACTAGGTGACTATTTTAGTTGATTAGATGATCTGTTAGTTAAATTAATATCCTGTTAGATATAGAAGATCCTGTTGTTAGAAAATCTTGTAAGTTTAGATGAACTATATATATGTATTAGAGACCTACTTAGTTACAGTCGTATAACTATCTGTTAGTAGATTGAACCAAATATATATATAGACGTATCACTAGATATAGTAGTGCAAGATCTTATAGTTACCTGCAAATTAGTAAGACTGTTAGCTAATTAGAATCAGCTGATAACTTAATTATAGATAGATAAGTAACAGGTTAAAGTAATAAAGTAACAAATTAAAGTAATAAGTATTCCAGTAGAGTTAACCTGCATGATTAAGCAACACAGGGAATTAGCGCCCTACCTCAGGGCGCTAGTTTCAAAATTGACGACCCTGTAGGGGTCGTCATTTTATAAATAAATAAATGTCCGCATTTCTAATGTAATTAGATCACTGTAAATGGCGCCCCTGACCAGGGCGCTAATTACAGAATGGACGCCCTTGACACATGTCGTCAATTCTTCCATCAAATAGTCATATGTAAACGAATTACAGAAATAAAGACGGCACCCAGGCGCCAATTTCATAAAAGGCGACTTCTAGAAAGTCACGATTTAAAAGATGACTTGCTGGGGGGCGCGATTTAAAAGATGACTTGCTGGGGGGTGCGAATTGGATAAAAGATGACTTGATGGGGGGCACGATTTAAAAGATGACTTTCTGGGGGGCGCGATTTAAAAGATGACTTGCTGGGAGGCGCCAATTTAAATATATATATAATTTAGAGGACCAGTCAACCCCAAGGCGCCAATTCACTAAAAATCCATGTGAAATTCCAAGAAGTGCATTCTAATTAGGGTGTCATTTCTGAAATTGTTAAGTGTTCTACTAGGTACCAATCTCGCACAGTGTTCCGTGTGTTATCCATCGTTGGTTTTACCCTAGTACATTAAATTCACCCTTTGGATTCCATTCCAAATCCACCTTATATTCCGACTGGTCAAACCTTGAAATTTCATATTGGCTATAAATGAGAGTGGATGTCAAAAACATGACCAATGCTGTGCATATAGGGCCCGATCTGGTCCTGGGAGGAGCACCCGAAGGTACTTGTGCCCATGGGAGTTTATTGACCACGGTGTTTGGCATTACACCGGAGTACTTGCTTGCTAGATTTTAGGCATACCACTCACTCTCATGATATTTACTTGATGGATTGATTGAGGCCCGTAGAAGGGTAAAAGTATTTACTTGAATGAACTGATAAATAGCCAATTCTTGCTATACATGTTAGAATTTCCTTGCTTACTATTGTTTGAATTTCAATTGTTATCCCTCAGTTATTACGTGCTTGATACCACTTGTTGCCACTGCTCAAAAATTTAAATCTATACACTCAATTGTTGATCCTACTCTTGTCGATTTTATAATTTCTTGATATCTACCTGTCTGCAAGCATTACTTACATTAAATGAACTTGTAATTCACTTAAAGCATGTTAAAACTTGAGATGTAAATCCTACTGGGCGATTCGCTCATCTAGTTGTTTTCTAACTTTTCAGGGGATTTGGATTTCGACCAGAACTCGGAGGGGAATAAATCTGAGTGATGAGTGTAGAGATAGAGTCACCAAATGTTATCAATTGTGTATTGTAATCCCGTTATTGTGTTAATTTGTACCCTGATGTCAGTTGTATTCCTTAGCATGTCAGTCAACACCAATAAATGATATGTGTATTTGATAATTGGGTCGTTTTAGTTCAAACCTATTTGTGTAAATTTTAAATTTAAACTTAGATTTTACGCACTCTTATAATCGCCAAAGGTAAGAAATTCTTAAATTTTCTAGCTCGCTTTGGTTCTATATAAAGAACTGTCGTGCCACGGGTAAGCTTCCGCACTCGGGACATGACAGCTCTTTCGTGGTATCAGAGCCTAGGATTGAAACTTCCTAGGTAATACACGTGTTTATTCTAAGGGATAGAAATGTCTTCTTAGGTAAAACTAATCATAAGAAAAACCTTCCTAGATAGAAATGTCAAGGATGATAAGATAACTCTTCCTAGGTTAAAAAAAAACAAAACAAATATCTATATATATATATATATATTGTTTAATAGAAATGTCAAGGATAGTTATATGTCCAGTGAAATGTCTAAGGATAAGATATACATGTTAGAATTGGTTAGACCTTACCTGGTGAGATGGGAAAAGCCATGGGTTAGGTTCAATAATAAATGCCCTCTTAATCTCAAAACTCAATATTACTTACCTTATAATCTTTTTGTAGGAAAATGGCCGCTGAAAGAGCACAATGGCGCGAGATGCAGCACACAGTGCAAGGACTTACTCAGGCGCTACAACAAGTGGCGCAAAGTGGTGCTGGCGGTGCTCACCGTGGAGCCGGTGACCTTCATCGGGATTTCCGCAACATGAACCCACCAAAGTTTGCGGGATCGGTGGACCCCGATGACGCCGAGCATTGGCTGAAGGAGACCGAGAGGATCTTCCGTGTAATGCAATGCACAGATGAAGAAAAAGTTTTACTGGCCACATTTCAACTAGAACGGGACGCTCGATGCTGGTGGGAGTCCGTGGAAGCAACACTACCCGACAATCATGTCACATGGATGGAATTTGTCGAGCATTTCAACAAGTATTTCTCGGACCGTGTGCAAGAGAAGAAGGCCGCGGAATTTGCTGCATTAAAGCAATGGACCCGGAAGGTAGCTGAATATGAGGCCCAATTCTCAAGGCTTTCCCGTTATGCACCTCACTTGGTGTGTACGGAAAAGATGAAGGCGAGGAGATTTCTCAATGGGCTACGGCCCCAGTATATTACCCAGCTTGCACCGATGGACATCCAAGTCTACTCGGAAATGGTTCGTCGTGCTCAGCTGCTGGAAGACGCCACCGAATTTTCTGAAAGGATTCGAGGCAAGGACAAGAAGGAACATGTTACAAGTCCAGGAAGCTTCAAACCACCATTTGGCAAGAAGCAGGTCTTTAATGGAGGCGAGTCTTCCAAGGAGAAGAGATCCCAGAAAAGTCACAAGCCGTTCCTCACTATCAGCAACAAGCCCTTCTCTGATATTGCACCTACTAAGGAGATTTGCAAATATTGCGAAAAAGCTGGTCATAAGACCGAGGAGTGCTGGAGGAAACTGGGAGCGTGTCTCCGATGTGGGAGTCAAGAGCATCGAATTCCCGATTGCCCCTTAATGAAGGAACAAGTCAACAAGGATGAGAAGCGTCCAGTCAAAAAGCAAGGCCGTCTGCAAGCTCTTCAAGGGACGGAACCTATGGAAGGAGGAATCGTGGAAGGTACATTGACTGTTTGCTCTAAACCTGCTAGAGTTCTATTTGATACTAGAGCAACTCATTCATTTATTTCCAAGAAATTTACTGCCTCATTTTCTAAATAACCTGAATGGTTAGATTTAATTCTATCTACACCTCTTGGAAACAAATCGGATATTACGCATCACTACCCAAGTTGTGAGGTTATGGTTCAAGGTAATAATTTATCGGCCGACCTGATATGTCTTGATATGGAATATTATGATGTCATATTGGGAGCTGACTGGTTATCGACCTACCAAGCAACGGTAGATTGTCGGCATGGCAAGATAACTTTTGTGGACTATCCCGAGTTAGTTTATATCAAACCTCAGGATAAATCCCTACTTATCTCAGCTCTCCGAGCTAGTAAACTAGTGAATAGAGGATGTATGGCTTTCTTAGCTTTTGTAACTACCACAGAAGCCGAGAAGACAAAGATTGAAGACATCCGAGTGACTCAGGACTTCTCCGATGTATTTCCAGACGAATTGCCTGGTTTACCCCTAGAAAGAGAAGTGTCATTCACAATTGATATTGTTCCGGGTGCCGGTCCTATTTCTAAAGCACCCTACATAATGTCTCCTGCGGAACTAAAAGAATTGAAGGAGCAGTTGATGGATTTACTGAAGAAAGGGTTCATTAGGCCGAGTACTTCCCCATGGGGGGCACCAGTGCTCTTTGTTAAAAAGAAGGATGGCACATTAAGATTATGCATTGATTACCGGCAGTTAAATCATCTTACAATCAAGAACAAGTACCCACTGCCGAGAATTGATGAGCTGTTCGACCAATTATCAGGAGCAAAGTATTTCTCCAAAATAGATCTTCGGTCTGGTTATCACCAATTGAGGATCAAGGAAGAAGATATTTACAAAACTGCATTTCGAAGCAGGTATGGGCAATACGAATTTACTGTTATGCCTTTTGGACTAACTAATGCCCCTGCAGCTTTCATGCAGTTAATGAATAGCATTTACCGGCCTTATTTAGACCAATTTATTGTGGTCTTCATTGACGATATATTGATCTATTCAAAGACTGAAGAAGATCATGAGGAACATCTCAAGAAGGCATTACAAATATTGCGAGACAATAAGTTATACGCAAAATTCAGCAAATGCCAGTTCTGGCTGGAGGAAGTGTCCTTCTTAGGACATGTTATCTCAAAGGATGGGATTGCTGTTGATCCTGCAAAGGTCAAAGCCGTGCAAAACTGGGAACGACCGACAAATGCAACGGAGATTCGTAGCTTCTTGGGTTTAGCTGGTTACTACTGGCGTTTCATCAAGGACTTCTCCAAGATTGATGTTCCTCTTACCAGATTGACTCGCAAGGAAGTGCCTTATGAGTGGAATGATGATTGTGAGAAGAGTTTCCTGACTTTGAAGGATCTCTTGACTGCTGCACCGGTCTTATCTCTTCCAATTAAAGGAGAAAAATACGAGGTATATACCGATGCTTCTGGTATCGGCCTCGGATGTGTATTGATGCAGGACGGAAGAGTCATTGCATACTCTTCCCGTCAATTGAAGAAACATGAAGAGAATTACCCGGTTCATGACTTAGAGCTAGCCGCGGTGGTATTTGCCTTGAAGATTTGGAGGCACTATCTTTACGGAGAACAATTCACTGTATACTTCGATCATAAAAGCCTCAAGTACTTATTCTCCCAAAAGGAGCTAAACATGCGGCAAAGGCGTTGGCTCGAGTATCTTAAGGATTTCGACTTCACTATACAGTACCATCCTGGTAAGGGTAATTCCGTAGCTGATGCCCTTAGTCGAAAGCCGAGAACAATATTGGCCAACTGCATGATACAAGAATGGAAACTGTTGAAGAAATTCTCTTAGCTTGATATCAGCACGGATGAGAAGAACATGTGTATTATTCTATCTCATATGAGCTTACATCCAGATTTGCTACCTGAAATTAAAAAGTTGCAAGAAGAAGATCCCTCACTAGTGGAGATAAAGAGCAAATTGGACGAGAGACTTGATTTCAAGCTGGCACCTGATGGTAGACTGCTATTTCATGAACGGACATGTGTGCCCGACTGTCCTGAGCTGAAGAAAAAGATTCTTGAAGAAGCTCATCGATCGAGATACATAATCCATCCGGGAGCCACTAAGATGTACCAAGACATAAAAAGGACCTTTTGGTGGCCCAACATGAAAAGGGAGATAGCGGATTTTGTGTCTCGATGCTTGACTTGCCAGCAGGTGAAGGCCGAACATCAGAAACCAGCAGGGAGACTGCATCCGCTGGATATTCCCAAGTGAAAATGGGAAGAAATCGACATGGATTTCATCATGGGTTTGCCCAAGTCTAGGGGCGGATATGATGGAATATAGGTAATCATTGATCACCTTACTAAATCGGCTCATTTCTTGCCTATTAAGAACCGATGGTCGGTTGATGTTCTTGCCGCCTTGTATATTAAGGAAATTACTAGACTACATGGAATTCCTGTGTCTATAGTATCTGACCGAGATCCACGCTTCACATCTCATTTCTGGAAGGGTCTACAACACTCTCTTGGAACGAAACTCAATTTCAGTACTGCTTTTCATCTCCAGACAAATGGTCAGACGGAAAGAACCAATCAGATTATTGAAGACATGTTGCGAGCATGCATTATAGATTTCAGCGGAAGTTGGCATGACCACTTACCACTAGCCGAATTTGCCTACAATAACAGTTACCAAGCTAGTATTCAAATGGCATCTTTCAAGGTACTTTATGGTAGAAGTTGCCGATCTCCTATATGCTGGGATGAAGTTGGTGAAAAACAAATTTTAGGCCCAGATATGGTAAGAGATTCTACCGAGAAGATACACCTTATTCGAGAAAGGCTGGGGAGAGCATAGTCCCGGCAGAAATCCTATGCTGATAACCGAAGGCGAGATCTGGAATTTCAAGTCGGAGATCATGTCTTTCTCAAGGTATCTCCCGGCCGAGGCATTAGAAGAGTCGGTGTTAAAGGCAAACTAACACCAAGATTTATCGGTCCTTTCGAAGTACTGGAAAGAGTGGGTGAGGTAGCTTACCGTATCGCTTTACCTCCTCAACTCTCGGAAGTACACAACGTATTTCATGTTTCTATGTTGAAGAAATACGTGCACGATCCCTCTCATGTCATCGACCACGCCGATTTGGTAATTCAAAAGGATCTTACTTACAAACAAAGGCCGATGCAAATCCTCGATCGAGAAGTCTGAGTTCTAAGGAGCAAGACGATCTCTATGGTGAAAATTCAATGGAATCGATGCTCGGAGCAGGAAGCAACTTGGGAGACCGAGGAATCTACGAAGGGAAGATACCCAGAGCTATTTTAGACTGTAAGTATCTTATACGCTCTACTTTACCCTTACATAGCAGAATTATCATCATACAGTTGAATTTGGGGACCAAATTCTTTTAAGTAGGGGAGGGTGTAACACCCGTTAATTTTAATTATAAATAATAATAATAATAATAATTTTCTACTATTTAAATCATCATTTAAAATATTTACTAATACTTAAAACCTCTTTTAACTGATAAATATCATATGCCAAGCCATATTTACATGAGTTGTAATCAAATAATTCAATTTCTAGTTATAGAATTTATTTCCACAATTATTAAGTTATAACTTATTTTTAATTATTCATTTATATATAAAAAAAAGGTAAATAAAATATTTCTCCCACTTTTTGAAAGAAATGGGGCTATTAAAGTAGATACACAAGATAAAAAGGGGCACATACACAATTTCAGTCTTTTGAGGGGGCACTAAATTTTTTTTTTAGAAATGACTCCCAGAGAGGCGCGAATTCGATAAGAAATGACTCTCAGGGAGGCGCGAATTAAAAAGTGACACCACCTAAGGCGCGATTTAAAAAGTGGCACCACTTAAGGTGCGAATTTGATAAGAAGTGACACCACCTAAGGCGCGATTTAAAAAGTGGCACCACCTAAGGCGCGAATTTGATAAGAGGTGGCACCACCTAAGGCGCGAATTTGATAAGAGGTGGCACCACCTAAGGTGCAAATTTGATAAGAAGTGGCACCGCCTAAGGCGCGAATTTGATAAGAGATGGCACTGCCTAAGGCGCGAATTTTAAAAGAGATGACTCCTAGGGAGGCGCGAATTAAAAGATGACTTGCTGGGAGTCACGAATTAAAAGGTGACTTACTGGGGGGCGTCAATTTTTTTTAAAGCCGACTTAATGGGAGGCGTCAATTTGCTAAACGACGCCCTACTAAACGTCGCCAATCTAATTGACGACACCACTCAAGTCGTTAATTCTTAACGTCATTTTCTTCGCAGCCAGGCTGTACACGCTGGCATTCGCTGGCATGCCACCCAGATCCGATTTTCGTGGATCTTGCCCCCTATCTTGTCGACCCTAATGCTATAATACACACCCCTATTCTAGCCAAACCCTTAGCTCGTTAGCTTTAGCTGGTTGCAGGGAGGTTGCAGACAGACAAGCTCTGTGAAGGTTGCAGAGAGGTGCATACCTCTCCTCTGTCCACGCACCCTTCCTTCTGCTCCAAGAGGTAGGTTGTCTCAACTTTTAGCTAAACCTTAGCTAAACTAGTAGTTAATCTACACAGCATGTTAGTAGGTTTTCTCAAGCTTAACCAAATTCCTAGTTAATTAGGGCATTAAAATATCATATCCATGTGATTGTTTTACCGTTTTAATTAGAATAAATTCATGATAACTTGGAATAAATTCATGATAATCTATCATAATTTAAAAGAGTGTGTAAACTGCATGTATTGTTAGTTTAACTAGGTGACTATTTTAGTTGATTAGATGATCTGTTAGTTAAATTAAGATCCTGTTAGATATAGAAGATCCTGTTGTTAGAAAATCTTGTAAGTTTAGATGAACTATATATATATATTAGATACCTACTTAGTTACAGTCGTATAACTATCTGTTAGTCGATTGAACCAAATATATATATAGACGTATCACTAGATATAGTAGTGCAAGATCTTATAGTTACCTGCAAATTAGTAAGACTGTTAGCTAATTAGAATCAGCTGATAACTTAATTATAGATAGATAAGTAACAGGTTAAAGTAATAAAGTAACAAATTAAAGTAATAAGCATTCCAGTAGAGTTAACCTGCATGATTAAGCAACCCAGGGAATTAGCGCCCTACCTCAGGGCGCCAGTTTCAAAATTGACAACCCTTTAGGGGTCGTCATTTTATAAATAAATAAATGTCCGCATTTCTAATGTAATTAGATCACTGTAAATGGCGCCCCTGACCAGGGCGCTAATTACAGAATGGACGCCCTTGACACATGTCGTCAATTCTTCCATCAAATAGTCATATATAAATGGATTACAGAAATAAAGACGGCACCCAGGCGCCAATTTCATAAAAGGCGACTTCTAGAAAGTCACGATTTAAAAGATGACTTGCTGGGGGGCGCGATTTAAAAGATGACTTGCTGGGGGGCGCGAATTGGATAAAAGATGACTTGATGGGGGGCGCGATTTAAAAGATGACTTGCTGGGAGGCGCCAATTTAAATATATATATAATTTAGAGGACCAGTCAACCCCAAGACGCCAATTCACTAAAAATCCATGTGAAATTCCAAGAAGTGCATTCTAATTAGGGTGTCATTTCTGAAATTGTTAAGTGTTCTACTAGGTACCAATCTCGCACAGTTTTCCGTGTGTTATCCATCATTGGTTTTACCCTAGTACAATAAATTCACCCTTTGGATTCCATTCCAAATCCACCTTATATTCCTACTGGTCAAACCTTGAAATTTCATATTGGCTATAAATGAGAGTGGATGTCGAAAACATGACCAATGATGTGCATATAGGGCCCAGTCTGGTCCTGGGAGGAGCACCCGAAGGTACTTGTGCCCATGGGAGTTTATTGACCACGGTGTTTGGCATTACACCGGAGTACTTGCTTGCTAGATTTTAGGCATACCACTCACTCTCATGATATTTACTTGATGGATTGATTGAGGCCCGTAGAAGGGTAAAAGTATTTACTTGAATGAACTGATAAATCGCCAATTCTTGCTATACATGTTAGAATTTCCTTGCTTACTATTGTTTGAATTTCAATTGTTATCCCTCAGTTATTACGTGCTTGATACCACTTGTTGCCACTGCTCAAAAATTTAAATCTATACACTCTCAATTGTTGATCCTACTCTTGTCGATTTTATAATTTCTTGATATCTACCTGTCTGCATGCATTACTTACATTAAATGAACTTGTAATTAACTTAAAGCATGTTAAAACTTGAGATGTAAATCCTACTGGGCGATTTGCTCATCTAGTTGTTTTCTAACCTTTCAGGGGATTTGGATTTCGACCAGAACTCGGAGCGGAATAAATCTGAGTGATGAGTGTAGAGATAGAGTCACCAAATGTTATCAATTGTGTATTGTAATCCCGTTATTGTGTTAATTTGTACCCTGATGTCAGTTGTATTCCTTAGCATGTCAGTCAACACCAATAAAGGATATGTGTATTTGATAATTGGGTCATTTTAGTTCAAACCTATTTGTGTAAATTTTAAATTTAAACTTAGATTTTACGCACTCTTATAATCGCCAAAGGTAAGAAATTCTTAAATTTTCTAGCTCGCTTTGGTTCTATATAAAGAATTGTCGCGTCACGGGTAAGCTTCCGCACTCGGGACGTGACAACTAGTAAGATGGCTTATGCGATTAAGGAGTCCACCCCCATCTATGTGCAAGGAGTTGGTTGAGATCAAGTTGGGGGGTGAGTTAAATGATTTACAAAATGGTGCCATTCAAAACTAATGTATGAAGGGGTTAATACGGCGTGCCTCCTCCCGGCGCACCATTTGGAGTGGGGAGGGTTAATACGGCACGCTATTTAGCATGCCGGATTAACCCAAGAGGGCGCCCCTATAATACCCATTTCCCTTTGTTTTTTCTTTCACCCTTCTATGGACGCACTAAAATTCGGAAAGAATCGGTTCATTTTTTGATCGAGTTAGTTCGTTTATTCAGTGCGGGGCGTGCCAGTCACAGAGTGACGATTTATTCGGGCTTCATGGAAGCCCATGGTGCGCTTGATTTGACTAATCAGATAATTGTGTAGTTCGTGTCGGGACCAAAACCCGCCGTGCCGTAAAGGCGACGGCGTTATTTACATCCCCCATATGGGGGAACACCCTTGATTGATTGCCAGGAATAAGGGCCCTACGGCCTAAAGAGAATACTAATAATGCAGGGGGATAGTGAAAGATGAACTATGCTAGAAACCTGTATCGGGACGTGAACGTTCAGACTATGTCGGCCACTCATGGGCGATTTCGTGTTCGGACGAAGGTCCGTGTTTGTAGCATAAAAGATGGTAACAAAACCGCGCAGATGTCTGCCATGAACAAGGCAAGTTTAATGAGAATGCGGGATTGGATCCCGGTAAGGACGGGTCAAGATGATAGATTGTTGGCCGGAGATAATTTCGGACTATGGCCATGTCGGAAATTTCGTAAACCACGTCTGATACCATAAGGCGTCGTTGATTTTCTCTTTGCACCCAGTCCGAGGGAGTGGATTATTAAGTGCGTAGGCCGAGCTCACCAACGTGTGCCCTCACACGCGGATCGACCTTTGCATGGGTAATAGAGTTCCGTTCATTTTTTATTTTTTTTGGCATCGATCTTTGCATTCTTTTTTGTTTGAACCTTTCTCTCCTTTTTTATTATTATTTAGTGCCCCCCTTTATATATAAGAGGCCCACCGGGATTAACCACGCCGGATAAGGGGTGAACAGGGCGAACAAAGGGAGAGGCGCGCCGGATTAGGACTTCAAAGGAGGGCGCCGCTTTAAGCAATACAAGGGAAAAGGGTGCGCCGGAATAGGATTGGAGGGGAGGGGGCACCGTATTGAGAATGGGCAAGGCGCGTGCCGTTTAAGCAATACAAGGTAAAAGGGCACGCCATTTTAAGATTTAAAGAAGGAGATGGGGGGGCGCGCCATTTTCGGGTTCAAAGAAGGAGATGGGGGGCTTTTTAGAGCGGGGGTTAAACCGGCGCGGTAGAACAGTAACCGCGCCGGATTAGCCTCTCCCGAGGGTTTGTTTCACAGGGATTGACTGTGTGCTTCTTTTCTTTCACCCGTGGGTGGATTTTAATGGTTGGTTTGTTTGTTCAGTTGATAAATTAGATTGGTAATGAGGGGGTTTAAGTGATTTGTTTGGAGGAGTTTGTTGTGCAAGATTTTAGGGGTTAATTCACAGAGGGTGTCTTTGTTCGTTTGTTCTTGAGTGTTCTTAATTCCCTGGCGAAAATTGGGCAGCATCTCCCCCAGACCGGGGCTTGCCAGAGAGACGCGAAGACCACCAAATGGATTGCTCCGGGGTGACCCTCAAAATATCAGAGTGGCCTCATGGCGGTCCGAACCCAAATGTGAGTGTGGAGCGCTCGAGGGCCAGCCTTCAAGAGCGACCACGACTCACGGGTAATGATTCTTTGAAGCGGGGCAAGTGTTCGCCACAAGGGGCAATGAATGTTCATCCTTCGGCCGGGTTCCTTTGAGGGTCACGCCATGAAGAGGCGGAACTCAAAGGCCCCGGAGGATCGAAGAGTGAGGAAAGGAAGAGTAGAGATTGGAACAGAGAATACTAGAGTTGCAAAAGTGGCTTTTCTTCTTTTATTCATCCACACAAAGGGGAAGGAGTTTTGCATAGAAAGAGATTCATCCCAAGATACAAATGGACTACATCGAAGGGGGGAGGAAGAAGATACTATCGAGGAAGGAAAAAGAACACAGAACCTCCCCCCCCCGACTCACCTCTCACACTCACCCCTCTCTCTCTCTCCCTTTTCTTCTCCGGCACGACAACATAGCTTGTTCACCCTTCGGCCTTCTTCGATGGAAGCTCTCTGGAGGAGAGAAAAAGAAACTCTCTCAACCCTATTCTCATCATACTAACACATCTCGGGAACCTTTCTTTCTTCCTGTGCGTGCCAGAGAGCCACCCGAGAGCCACACGCACCACCCGCCTTGCTTAACAAATGCTTGTTATATATACAGGGTGAAGCACTCAAGTCTTTGTTCGAAGCTGAGCACGTCGGATGCTTTCCCACGTCAGGCCGATTTGCTGTCTAGCTCCTTCGCCAGCCACGTTAACATCGCCATGACCTGTAAGGGAGTGGGCGGCCGGCCGTGAATGGCCATTCGGTGGTGCAGGGCTCGAGAATTTCTGTTTAAAGAACATGCTTGGTTGCCCAACGGATTGAAGCATACATTTAGTCATTTTAAGCTGTTCATCGACATGTTGTTCGCAGGAAATAGGGACCGCATTGATGACGGGATGGGTTGATTGCGCGCCAGGGAAATGCTTCACAGAATAGTCTACTATGGGCTTTGAGGATGAGGGGTTAAAACGGTGCCGTTTTAGTGCATTCAAAGGGGCGGCCCTCCAATGGGAGCGCGCCGTTTTAGCATACAAGGAGAGTGGCGCCGTTTTAACAAAAGCAGGGGGGGCTCGTATTAGAGCATAAAGTGGGGCGCGCCATTTAAGCAAAGGGGCGCGCCGTTTTAAGGCACGCTGCTTTAAGGCCCTTCCGTGCCGTTTTAAGCACTGAACGGATTCTTTTCGAAGTCGCGGCCATTTATATGAATGTTGGCATTCCCAGAATGTTCCCGTTGCGATGTATGGCCTCCATAATATTCCGTTTGTAGCCTCTGGAGCTAGGTCCCAGACTTTGCGTGACTTTCGGTGCATGCCGAGACTGCGCCGAAGTTCCTGACTTTTCTCTGATTCAGCTCTCGGCGTGGATGGTCGGAGAGTTGTAGCCGTATCTCCCACATGGGGGGCTTCCTCAACGGGTAGCAGACCACCAAGCGAGTTCTCGTCCTGATCGGGCGAGGCATGAGGTTTATTCGGCATTTTCATCTTTGGCTCACTCTCGACTGTCGAGACGTGCACGCCGCATGATCCTCATCGACATTTTTTGACGTCCACACCTTCTTCATTTGCACCGGCTCTTTCTCTCTCCTCTCCTCCCTATTCCTCCCACGTCGCCGAGTGGCCTTGAGGGTTTGGTGGTGGCGTCCTTGAGCTAGTGAAGGAGAGTCTTTGCTGCCCTATCTTTGGGATTTAAATCCCTCTTTCCGGACCCCGAGGGGCTCCTAGTAGGGCTTGCCTTCGGAGCTATTCCCCTCGGTGTTCTGTTCTGGCCTCGGTGTGATACCCACGGCCTGTTTTAGGGACCATTCCCTTGGTGGACGTGTTCCCGCTTCTTTCTGGCAATCTCCCGGGCTGGGGAGACTCTGTCAAAATTTCGTCAGAAATTCTATTTTCATCAACTATTTTCTGACTTTGTTTATTCTTCTTCGTATGCTTTTGCAAATAAAATGGCATCTATTTCTTCTTCTTCTGCTTCCTGTGCCGTGGTGACATGGGAGAATGTTAACTCCCTAGACCGGGGGCATGAGCAACTTGTTGTGGTCGCAGAATCCTCGGAATCAGAGATCGATACAGTGGACACCAGCCGCCTTCTCATTGTCAGGGGTGATTCCTTCAATTATGACCGTGGAGATGCCATCAGGAGGGATCACCCCAAGGATAAACATTTAATGTCCTTCCTCAGGCGGTTTAACCTTCAAGGGAAGAGGGACTTGTTCCTGGTCCGGAAAGCAGAGCAGGCGCTGCTTGTTGAGAGGGACAGCTTAACAGACTTTGTAGTGCGGGGAAGGCCCATTTATCTGCCCGGTGAACCCCAGAGATGGAGTGCGGTACTCAGACTACAGGACCTGGTTCCAGAGGACGGGTTGCTGACCAGGGCACCCGAGTTCGTACCCGCTCGTTGGAATGACACTGCGGGTCGTGTCGACCGAGAGAAGCCCATATTTGGTCTATTTCTTGCCCCGCTGAAATGGGGATATAGAGAAGAATCTTTTTTGCTGGACTTCCTGGAGGTCCGTTTCAAGCATCAGATCTCTGTAGGGTGGTTTGCCAAGTTGAAGGTCACCGATGCCCACGCATTCAGACCCGGAGTAGTGGAGTTCACGGACTACGTCCTTCAACATTACGCTCGCATTCTAGTCAAGGCCGGCGTATATCATAGCGTGTATGCCTCAAGGTATCGCTACCCTATCTCCAGGGGTTTGTACTGCGGAATGATCGAGGTATTATGCCTACACTATAACACTTTCTACACTTCAGATGGGAAAACCTCTTTAGACCTTTGGAGTCTTTCACAGCTTAGCGGCCTGTCGATTGACGGTGAGCCATATGAAGAAGTCTGCTGGCCAGATTGGTTGAAGGATCAGATTGATGGCGAGGGCCGATATCTAGTGGGCTTCGCCTATCGGTACCTGATAAAGGCGTATCGTATGCTTTGCCGCTCATCGTATGATGCCAGGGAAGCACGCAAGCCTGGGGAAAAGAGGCGCGTCCGGATGGGCGCTTGGCTTCAATACTTTTTCAGTGGGGAGCAAAAGTTTGAGGACTTTACCACAGTGGCACCAACTGCCTTGAAGCGGAAGAAGAGGGTGCGGCGACAAGCCGCTTTCCCATCTATTTTGAAGGAAGGGCAGCAAGGAGGCCCGAACCCCACTGGCATTGATGCAGTTACGCACTATGCTGCATATCTAACTTACTGGATTTGTTCATTCGCTCTCCCGCAAGGTGACGAGTGCATAATCAGGGTGGAAGCCATCTATCCTGCTTGCCTGATGGCTTGGGGCATGAGGCTATCCCTCTACCCAGTGGCTTTATGCCTCATCTACAAGATGTTGGGGGACTTACACCAGAACCGTCTCCCCAGGAATTTGTGGACAGTTAGCCTGCTACATTTCTTCAATGCTTGGGTCTGCACACTATTCCCAGAAGCTGCTCCCTAGGGGTTAGAGTTTGCATGCCTCGTTCCGAGGATGATCGAGTTTGCTAGCATCGAACCTTCATCGACAGCGGAACAACTCTTTGCCATTCGGGGGAAGTTGACCAAGGGCCCCACGGATGCGCCTGGGGTTCTGCACTTTTGGAGCCTGGCTGCCCTGATGTAGGCATCACCTATGACTCTCTTTGGCTCGGGTCGTCGCCACACTCTAGAGTTGTGTGAGCTCGGGCATTACTCTATGTGGGTCCAATTATCCATTTTTAGCTTTCTATTTGAGTCATTTGATGTATTTTCCCTTTTATTTGAGTCATTTCCCTAGGTCTTTGATTTATTTAGCTAAGTTTGAGTGTTATTAGGTTGGTTAGTTTGTTAATGGGCCCAATTCATTGGGCTAGGCCCAAGGGCACCCCCTACCCCCTTGGTTATTTGTCATTGTATCAAGAGTCGGGGGCTTATTGTAAAATGTGGGTTGCCTATATATAGGACCCCATTCCCCCAATTTTATGTTAATGAAAGTTACCATTTTGTGAGTTCAAAATTCAAATTTCTTGTGAAGAGAATCTATTAGTGGGGTGAGAATCCCTAGGGAGAGAATCCCACCCACCCCTCTCTTTCTCTTTCCCCCTTCCCCAAATTCAAATCCCACCTCTCTCTGTTGCATCCCTACGGTTTTGATGATGTCTCATACTATAAATCAATTTGTTTCAATTTCAAATCAGTTTGTTTTTATATGAAGCATTTCTTTAACTCTAAGCATGAAGGAGGTCTGTGCTTATAGCATGATTTAGGTCCGTGCATTACATGATTTTCATCCTTTTGCTTAATGCATATTAAGTCAGTGCAAGTTCTGCATCTCTTACATAAAGTGCTTGCCTCGGTGCAAGTCCTTGATCATGTTCATATGTTGTCTCTATGCATTACTCTAGGTCGTGTCCACTAAGGTCCATGCATATCATGTCTCTGCATCTCACCTTTTGAGGTCGGTGAAACTCTTGGGTCGCTGCAATTCTTGACCAGAATGCTTTGGTGAGGCTGGTTGTTTCTACATCTCAGTGCAAATCCATCTCGATGCAAGCTTTGACTTGTATCTATATTTGTCATCTCAGTGCAAATGCATCTTGGTGCAAGCTTTGTCTTGTATCTCTCTTTGCCATCTCGGAGCAGCTCCTGCTTGCACTGCATATCCCGACTCGGTGCATATTTTTAGCTTCTGAATAACATGAAGTCGGTGCATCTTCTCTTGAATTACCATTGTCGGTGCAAGGTTTTATCTGCACCTAGTCGGTGCAACTCTTGGTTAGTCAAAGGCATTGGAACTTGACTCGATGCAAGTCCTGTAGACAGCTAAAGTAGATTGGTGCAACGTTTGCTTCATTTCTCATCGGTTCCTTTCTTGCCCGTCTTAGTCGATGCTTATTGCTTTGACTCGGTGCAAATTTTTCTCTCTGGAGAAATCAAGTCAGTACATCTTTGCATTTTGTTGCTTCCTGTCCATGCATATCTGTTGCACGATCAGAGTCTATGGTCTGTGCTAATGACGTCATGTGTCTTCTCAAGTCAGTGCATCTCTCACTTTGACTCACTTCAACTCGGTGCAACCTCTTGTTCACCTTGTTACAAGTCAATGCAACTGTTGATTTGGGAACTTCTACTCAGTGCAGTTTCTGGCTTCTTACTCATTACACTGATACAAATTGTGCTAAGTGTGTGATAAAATGACTATCTCTTTTCTGACAATTTGTCTGTGCATTCACCAGGAAGATGGCACGTGATCCGAGGTAGATAGAAGTCCAGAACATTCCCACACTTACCCCAACCTTTTAGGTAGGAAACATGGTATCCCCACCCCTAAGGTTCTGGATCAGACATATATATATATATGCTGAGGAAAAGGGTTCAAAGAAGGATGGAACAGTGAGAAAAGAAGAGCAGCTTGAGAGCAGTGGAAAAAGAGAGAAGATCAGAAAAAGCCCACTCCATCCAGAGCTGAGAGAAAAAATTTCTGAGAGAGAAAGAAGTGATTGTGAATGTGAAGTTCTGCTTCTAAGGAAGCTATATTGCTTTTGTTTTCAGAGAAAATTGCGGTTCATCGATTGTTTTTGTTTTCGAGTTTCCTTTATTGTCATGCCGTTCTGTTACCCTCCACTGTTCGGAGGAAGGGAGAGATTCTCTAGTTCCTTCCATTGTCTTGGAGGAAGAGATGTTCGATCCTCTGGTTGTGTGAGTTACTTGGGAGTAACTACACAGGGTTCCCTTTGCTGCATGCAAAGGAAGGGAGATTGGTTCTCCAGTGTTTCACTTCTGGTTGATCAGAAGTCTGAGGAGGGTGATCCTCAGAGCAAGCTGTCTGGTAGCGGCTGTTGCAGACTGAGTCTGCTGTGTTGCGATTGAATATTGCAAGGAAACCTTACTCGCCTAAGTAAGGGGTGGACGTAGATTGCAGATAGCAATCGAACCACCTAAAAAATTCCATGTCTCTCTGTGGTCTTGCTTGCTCATGTTGTGATGCTCTCCATCTACTTGACACATTCCGTCATTGTGGGTTACTTTCTCGACCTCATTTCTTACTTTAGTCATCACTGTTGCCTTTTTTCGAAGTCTTCTTCACTGCTATTTGAGGGGTTGATAAATCGTGTTTGAGTTTATCAAATTTTGGGAGTAAGCTATTCATCCCCCCCTTCTATCTCACTTTCCGCTGTGCATATCAATTGGTATCAGAGCAGGTTTTCATCATGTGGGCCAACGGTCAGGGTAATCCTAATGGTCCTCGAAGATTCATGGTTGAGGGACAATCTATCAGCCGCCCTCCGTTCTTTGATGGTAACAACTATCTTTTCTGGAAAAATAGGATGGAAGTATTCATTAGGGCGCAAAGCCACAAGCTGTGGAGGGTGATCACTACAGGACCATACGATCTGCCACTGAACGAGGACGCGTGGACAGATGATCAAGTCAAGCTCTTGTCACTCAACTGGACGGCCCTGAACATCATCCAATGTGCAGTACATCAAGATGAATACGCCCGCATCTCAGCTTGCAAGACGGCCAAGAAAATGTGGGATGCGTTGGAGTTAATCTATGAAGGTACACCTCAAGTGAAAGCAACGAAGGTAAATCTCCTCACCTCTGAATATGAGATGTTTAAGATGAAATCAAAGGAGACCATAACTGAAATGTATGCCAGATTGTCTTTGATCACGAATAGTCTTAAGGGGTTTGGGAAAGAGATATCTGAGGGAGATATAGTCAGGAAGATACTTAGATCTCTAACCCCGACATGGCACACTAAGGCCATTATGATAGAAGAGTCTAAGGATCTGTCGACCATGACAGTCACCAAACTTATAAGATCCCTTATGACATATGAGATGAATTTTAAAAGGAATGGTGAAGGAAGCGACAGGAAGGGAAAGAACATTACCCTCAAGGTGTCCCGCAGCAAGGGAAGTAGCAGCAGTGAGACTAGTAGTTGCGAGTCTGACGGACTGTCAGACCTCTACCAGGAGGAGCAAGCAATGCTCACTCGACAATTCAAAAAATTCTTAAGGTATAAGGGAAAGACTTTTAGGAGGAAGAAGTCACACCCCTCTGGTAAGAACTTTGATTCCAGCAATGATAAAAATAAGAGCACCAAGAAAATTACATGTTTTCATTGTAGGAAACCTGGACATATGAAAGGGGACTGCCCTGATCTTCAGAAGAAGGATCCCGACTTTCAGAAGAAGAGCTCGAAGGTGCAGAAGAAGAAGCCACAAGCGATGGTCTACACATGAAGCGATGAGGAAGAAGATCCGGAAGCCAATTCCTCAGAGGAGGATGAAGAAGGAATTTGCCTGATGGCAAACAGTGAAGAGGAGGTAACAAATATCTTTGAGAATTATTCTATTGATGATTGGGAAGATGCCTATGCTGAAATGTTAGATAAGTTCAATTCACTCAATAAGGAGCATAGGGTTCTGAAGAGAAAATTTAATGCTAATATTGAAGAACAAACTCAAATCCGTGAGGAAAATCAGAAATTAAAAGAACAATTGGAAGAAATGACGTCTCTGAAAAAGGAAAATGAAAAGCACAAATCAGAGAACCAGGAAGTTCACACACATCTCAATGAACTCAAGATTAAATTTGAAGAAAGTCTGAATGAAAATAGTGTGATCACAGAAAAGTATGAAGCTGTGAAGAAAGTGAACATTGAACTTTTAAAACAATGTGAGTCTATGCAAAAAGAGCTGGAAGACAAACACAAGGTCTTAGAAAAATTTGTTCATGGAAAAACAAATCTGGATTCTATACTGGGAACAAGGGTTAATTTCAACAAGGAGGGTTTAAGCTATAACCCAACTAACAAGAGACCCTTTCAGTTCAAGACCACAACCTTCTGCCTAGAGAAGGGAAAAGAAAAGCTGGACACACCATCTAGCTCAAACAGTAATCAAAACATTCAACGTCCAAAAGAAAATTCAACAAATAATGTTGGACGACCATCTAAAACAAGAATGAACTTTGTGAAGAACTTCTCTAAGCCCATTTACCAGAACAGAAGTGGTAGCTGGACTAGGCAAATGTATCAGAATAAAAGCTGGAACTACTATAAAAGAACGGGTCCGAACAACAGTTACTGGAGAAATAACACTCACCCTCAAAAATTTGTTAATCAACAAGCGCACAGAAGATACCCCAGGGATGAGAAGCCTAATAACTGGAATAGATTTCATTTCTCCAGACCAGCTGGACATAATTCTGGTCACAATTTCAATAGACCCGAAGTTAAGATGCAAGAGAAAAACAAGTTCAAACAACTCTGGATTCATAAACATCTGCTTAAAGATTTGAATGATGTCTTTGGACCCAACTTATCTTGGGCTCCAAACCACTTTGCTTGATTTCGTTTGTGTAGGTCTGCCTAGCAGCTGAGAACAACAAATGGTATCTTGACAGTGGCTGCTCCAGGCACATGACAGGAGACCGATCCAAGTTCAGCAAGTTAGAAATGAAGGTAGGGGGTCTGGTCAAGTTCGGAGGAAAGAACAGAGGTAAGATCATTGGGGTTGGAACAATTGGTAAGTCCTCCACTAACTCTATTGAGAAAGTCTTACTTGTGGAAGGTCTTCAACACAATCTGATTAGCATTAGTCAATTATGTGACAAGGGTCACAGGGTTGTGTTTGACAACAACTCATGCAAAATCTTTGAAATAAATTTTGATCATGTTAAGTTTGTAGCAAACAGGACTAATAATGTCTACATGGTAGACTTAGATGTTGAGTCTGAATCTAATCTCTGCTTATCTGCTAATTCTAAAAGTGATGCTTTTGATTGGCATAGACGTTTAGGCCATGCTAGCTTTTCTACTTAGAATAAATTGATCAAGCATGATATAGTTAGAGGCATGCCTAAAATCAAGTTTAGTTCAATCTTAAAAATTTGTGATGCCTGTGCTTTAGGCAAACAGACTAGGAAGTCCTTCAAACTAAGATATGCGCCATTGTCTTCAAGACCAATGGAACTTCTTCATATGGATCTCTTCGGTCCTACTAGAACTCAGAGTCTTAATGGAAGTAGGTTTGGTTATGTGATCATTGATGACCACTCTAGATTTTCATGGATATTTTTCTTAGCCAACAAAAATGATGCTTTTCAAAAATTCAAACAATTTTTCAATAAGGTCAAACAAGAAGGAAAACATAAGATTTGTTCAATTCAATCTGACCATGGAGGTAAATTTGAAAACTCCATGTTTTCTGACCTTTGTGAAAGTGAAGGACTAACACACAAGTTCTCTTCTCCTAGGACACCAGAGCAGAATGGAATTATGGAGAGAAGAAATCGAACCATTGTGGAGATGGCCCGAACCATGCTGATTGAGAGTCAACTACCAAGAAAGTTTTGGGCAGAGGTGGCTAATACAGCAACTTATACAATCAACAGGGCCATGGTAAGACCAATTCACAAGAAAACCCCCTATGAGCTATTGAAAGGTAAGAGGCCAAATTTAGCTCATTTCAGGATTTTTGGTGCTAAATGCTTTATTCATAATAATGACAAGAAAGACTTAGATAAGTTTGATGCTAAAAGCTGTCCTAGAATATTTTTAGGATACTCTGAAGTGTCAAGAGCATATGGGGTCTTTAACATAACTGATCAGAAAGTTGAAGAATCTCCACATATCATTTTTGGTGAAGCAAAAGATGCTACTAACATTGAAGATGCTGACATGGATTCCAACCACGATGGAGAATTCCTAGAAGACAAAGAAGAAGAGGAGGTTCAGTCAAATGAACCATTAAATGCTCCCAACCAGGTAGGGCCAGCTGAAACAGGTGAGTCTTCAATAAATGTTAGATACCTTAAAGATCACCCAATAGATAACATCCTAGGCAATCTTGAAGATCCTCTTAGAACTAGGTCTCACTTTAGGAATGTTCATAATCAAGACCTAATTACTTTGGTCTCTCAAATTGAACCCAAATCAGTAGAAGAGGCCTTAAGTGATCAATCATGGATTAATGCTATGTGTGAGGAGTTAGGTCAGTTTGAAAGAAATAATGTCTGGGAGCTAGTTCCAAGACCAGAAAACTCTAATGCCATAGGAACTAAGTGGGTGTTTAAGAATAAAATGAATGAAGATGGAATCATTTCTAGAAATAAAGCCAGACTAGTAGCCAAGGGCTACTGTCAAGAATTTGGAGTTGACTTCGATGAGTCCTATGCACATGTTGCTAGGATGGAAGCTATAAAAATATTGTTAGCATTTGTATGCTGCAATAATATAAAACTCCAACAAATGGATGTGAAGAGTGCATTTTTAAATGGAGTTATCAAAGAAGAAGTTTTTGTTGAACAGCCCCCCAATTTTCAATTCTCCACTAAACCTGACCAAGTTTTCAGATTGAATAAAGCCCTGTACAGTCTAAAGCAGGCTCCTCGAGCATGGTATGAAAGACTGACAGAATTTCTAATCAGCAAGGGCTACCACAGAGGTAAGGTGAATCACACTTTATTTTCCAAGAGCTCAAATAAACACCTCATCATAGTTCAGGTATATGTAGATGTTATTGTCTTTGGGTCAACCAGCTCTAAACTATGTAATGAATTTTCTAAATTGATGTCTGCTGAATTTGAAATGAGTTTGGTAGGTGAATTAAAGTATTTTCTTAGCTTACAGGTACAAGAGTTAGAGGATGGATGCTTCATCAACCAGACCAAGTACACATTGGACATTCTCAACAGGTTTGGCATGACCAACTTGAAGCACATTACAACACCAATGGGTACCAATACCTCATTGGATGCAGATGAGACAGGTAAAGAAGTAGATGCCAAGCTCTATCGAGGTATGATTGGATCTCTACTTTATTTGATAGCTTCAAGACCTGATATACAGTTCAGTGTAGGAATGTGTGCAAGGTATCAATCTAGACCCACTAAATTGCATTTAGCTGCAGTGAAAAGAATTTTCAGATATCTGTCTGCTACACACACCCTTGGTTTATGGTTTCCTGCATCACACACACTAGATCTAGTTGCATACACAGATGCAGATTATGCCAGGTGTAAACTAGATAGAAAAAGCACTAGCGGTCACTGTGAATTTCTTAGTGGGTGTTTAGTATCTTGGGGTTCCAAGAAACAACATTATGTGGCCCTCTCCACTGCAGAGGCTGAATACATGGCTACAAGGAGTTGTGATACACAAGTAATTTAGATTAAACACCAGCTTCAGGACTATCAAGTAGACCTGGGGTGCACACCCATTTACTGTGATAATACCAGTGCCATCAATCTAGCCAAGAACCATGTCTTGCATTCCCGCACCAAACACATAGAAATAAGGCATCATTTCATAAGAGATGAGGTTTCTAAAAACACCTTTGAGCTGATTCATGTAGGCACTGCTAATCAAATTGCTGATATCTTCACCAAACCTCTGGACAATGACAAATTCACCACATTAAGGAGAGAATTAGGCTTATTTAAAGTATCTTAATTGCTAATCTCCTATTATTGAATTGTTTTATTTTGGCAAGAGATTATGTGAGTAGCCTATCCTAACAGTGAGGGGGAGTCCTGAGAATATGCTGAGTAAATTCCTTTAGTGCATCGATTGAGGGGGAGCTGGGCAGTTAGTGATTTTTGACTAATTCAAAAGATTGACCAAGCATGTGTCATTGCTAGTTCTCATGATTGAATGAGTGTGGTTCAATCTCAGACTATGGAATCTCATTCATCTCTTAAGTCTATAAGTCTGTGTAACTAAAGTCCAGCTAGAATCTTTTCTCTAGTAGTCCATCAAAGATCTGGATTAAGTGTTTGAAGTGTATTATCCTACATTGTCAATGATTCCGGTTCAGGCTAAAACCTGTATGTCTTGACATCAATCCAGAACAACTTGAAATCTAGACTTCAAGATTCATTTAAAAGAAACAGTTCTTCTGGTATTGTCTTCAATAATTTCATCTCCACAATATAAGGGTTCAACTAAATGAATAAAGGTCTATGGTTTGATCACTGAGAAACTGGGAGCTTCATCAATGAAGTGAAGTAATTCCCAAGTCATGAGGTGTCAAATTCAAAAAAAAAGGGGAAGAGCCATCTCTGTAAAATAAATTTGTGCTTTTGATCATCACAAAGCAATGGTGACAAGGTGGTGAGTAATTGGGGACTCTGGCCTCTGATCAAGGTGTTTCCTCACGTAAAAGCCCAATGTTACTAACTCTATTCTCTAAAAAGGAGAGGTAATGAGGTACTCACATTGATTAACTAGGGATTCAGGTCTCTGATCAAGGTGTCTCCTTAATGTCAAAAGTGTGATTTACCAACTTACTCATTGGTCTTATTGAAAAACTCTATAATATTCCTTGTCTTTGTGCAACTTACTGGAACGCTTGTCCTCAATACCATGAGAACACATTCTCTGCTTTTGTTTCTTATCGTCTACTGAGTATTGTTATTTTGTTCAGCAATGTCTCACCATACTTGGTCATCCCGGCTCTACATCATATACCCTGTATGTGGATAGACTTCCCTCTCATTCTACTTCTCTATTGATTACCAGAGTTCAATAATCTTCTCTTGAGTTTAGTACCTCACTTATTCTCTAAAGATATGCTCTTGAGTCTTTCTACACTAAGAAGCCACTGTACTTCTCCCTCATGTCTCCAGCAATTTCATATATCTTTCATTTCCTTTTGATGATGTCAAAGGGGGAGAGAGGTCCTCTGTCAACTGGAAAGAGGTCATCTGAGAGGTTCAGGGCATTGGTTAAGGGCAGCATTGGTTCAGGGCATCTATTGCATCTGAGAGTGAAGCGTGTTTGCAGAGAAAAGAGATACAGAAGATGGTGTCTCAGGGAGAAGTCTTCTGGTTTATTAGTATGCTCTTTTTGGCTTGCTCTTGATTATTTTTGATCTCCTTCTTAATGCCCTGACATTGCTTGATTCATAGTGTTTCCATCATCAAAAAGGGGGAGATTGTTGCATCCCTACGGTTTTGATGATGTCTCACATTATAAATCAATTTGTTTCAATTTCAAATCAGTTTGTTTTTATATGGAGCATTTCTTTAACTCTAAGCATGAAGGAGGTCTGTGCTTATAGCATGATTTAGGTCCGTGCATTACATGATTTTCATCCTTTTGCTTAATGCATATTAAGTCAGTGCAAGTTCTGCATCTCTTACATAAAGTGCTTGCCTCGGTGCAAGTCCTTGATCATGTTCATATGTTGTCTATATGCATTACTCTAGGTCGTGTCCACTAAGGTCCATGCATATCATGTCTCTGCATCTCACCTTTTGAGGTCGGTGCAACTCTTGGGTCGGTGCAATTCTTGACTAGAATGCTTTGGTCAGGCTGGTCATTTCTACATGTCAGTGCAAATTCATCTCAGTGCAAGCTTTGACTTGTATCTATCTTTTTCATCTCAGTGCAAATGCATCTCGGTACAACATTTGTATTGTATCTCTCTTTGCCATCTCGGTGCAGCTCCTGCTTGGACTGCATATCCCGACTCAGTGCATATTTTTAGCTTCTGAATAACATGAAGTCGGTGCATCTTCTATTACATTACCATTCTCGGTGCAAGGTTTGATCTGCACCTAGTCAGTGCAACACTTGGTTAGTCAAAGGCATTGGAACTCGACTCGGTGCAAGTCCTGTAGACAGCTAAAGTAGATTGGCGCAACGTTTTCTTCATTTCTCATCGGTGCCTTTCTTGCCCGTCTTAGTCGATGCTTATTCCTTTGACTCGGTGCAAATTTTTCTCTCTGGAAAAATCAAGTTAGTACATCTTTGCATTTTGTTGCTTCCTGTCCGTGCATATCTGTTGCACGATCAGAGTCTATGGTCTATGCTAATGACGTCATGCGTCTTCTCAAGTCAGTGCATCTCTCGCTTTGACTTACTTCAACTCGGTGCAACCTCTTGTTCACCTTGTTACAAGTCAGTGCAACTGTTGATTTGGGAACTTCTACTCAGTGCAGTTTCTGGCTTCTTGCTCATTACACTGATACGAATTGTGCTAAGTGTGTGATAAAATGACTATCTCTTTTCTGACAATTTATCTCTGCATTCACCAGGAAGATGGCACGTGATCCGAGGTAGATAGTAGTTTAGAACATTCTCACACGTACCCCAACCTTTCAGGCTGGAAACGTGGTATCCACACGCCTAAGGTTGTGGATCAGACATATATATATATGCTGAGGAAAAGGGTTCGAAGAAGGGTGGAATAGTGAGAAAAGAAGAGCAGCTTGAGAGCAGTGGAAAAAGAGGGAAGATCAGAAAAAGACCACTCCATCTAGAGCTGAGAGAAAAAATTTCTGAGAGAGAGCGAAGTGATTGTGAATGTGAAGTTCTACTTCTAAGGAAGCTATATTGCTTTTGTTTTCAGAGAAAATTGCGGTTCATCGATTGTTTTTATTTTCGAGTTTCCTTTATTGTCATTCTGTTCTGTTACCCTCCACTGTTCGGAGGAAGGGAGAGATTCTCCAGTTCCCTCCATTGTCTTGGAGGAAGAGAGGTTCGATCCTCTGGTTGTGTGAGTTACTTGGGAGTAACTACACAGGGTTCCCTTTGCTGCGTGCAAAGGAAGAGAGATTGGTTCTCCAGTGTTTAACTTCTGGTTGATCAGAAGTCTGAGGAAAGTGTTCCTCAGGGCAAGCTGTCTGGCAGCGGCTGTTGCAGACTGAGTCTGCTATGTTGTGATTGAATATTGCAAGGAAACCTTACTCGCCTTAGTAAGGGGTGGACGTAGATTATGGATAGCAATCGAACCACCTAAACAATTCCCTGTCTCTCTGTGGTCTTGCTTGCTCACGTTGTGCTGCTCTCCATCCACTTGACACATTGTGTCATTGTGGGTTGCTTTCTTGATATCATTTCTTACTTTAGTCATCACTGTTGCCTATTTTCGAAGTCTTCTTCACTGCTATTTGAGGGGTCGATAAATCATGTTTGAGTTTATCGAATTTTGGGAGTGAGCTATTCATCCCCCCCTTCTATTTCACTTTCTACTGTGCGTATCACTCTCCTCCACCTCATCCTCTACCCAAGCTTCCACCTCCACTACTTTTCCACTCCCCTAGGTGCCATCATTCCCCCCCACCAAATCCCACCAAATATCTCACCTCCCTAGGAAAATATTATTCTTCCCAACACAATCCCACTCTCCCCAACATAATCCTCCCTCTTCCCCATGCAATCTTCCATCTCCCAAGAGAAGTTTGAATATTTTACCCTCCACTCTCTCCTCCCACAAGCCCTAGACCACCCCAAATAGGGAAACCATCATCCCCCTTCCCCTCCCTCCTAGTCCCAAATTCGTAGCTCACTCTCTCACCACCTGCTAGACCACCTCCCTGCCCCCATTCTCCCCCTCCCTCACCTTGGTTTGCCCCCTTTTATACCCCCTAACACCCAAGGGTTGCCTCCACACCCATCCACCCCCTTTCCCCTCCCATTTACCTCATCTCCCATCTCCAACCTACACTTCTTAGTTCGCAGGCAGTAGAGTATCAACATCTTGAAGATTCAGCCACGACGTCATCCCGGCATCCCTGGAAGCCCAAGTGGTACTGTTGGAAGCGTCTCTCCACCCTCTATGCAACGGCAGTGGTCTTGTTCCATTCTGAGCTCGTGGCTTCCCAGAGGATCTGATCTCCCCAGACTGCGCGCCTTCCTCCAAACTACCAACCTGAAGCGGTTTGCATAGGCTCCCACGGCTATCATTTTGAAGATCTAGGAGCAGGGCTTGGCTGAGATCTTCTACGACGAGTCTACTTCCTGAATCAAGAAGCGGCACCCCGTTCGGCATCTAGAGCTAAGAGTTCTCATTTTTCTCCCCCGGCTGCGCTGCTCTGTCCACTATGGGACTGAACATACCCCCGATCACTGTTCGGGCTGTTTCTATCTACTCTGACCTCCTCTGGTGTCCCCGTGGATCTCCATTCGAAGAGGACTCGTTAACGAATCCAGTGAACCTGGCCCTGCCAAAATCAGAGCTCAGGAGCGCCCGTGGTGACTTCTTCTTCCTGCTATAGTGGTACCGTAGCATTCAGAATCATAGAACAGAGGCCCGCTCGCGACCCTGCCCCGTATAACGTCGTCATCCAATAATTTTCCCAAATATTGGACATCCTCCTGGGTCAACTACGAAGGTTCTCCAACTGGTTTCGTCAACAATAGAGTCCGGGAAAGGCCACAGCGGCACCGACTTCAACTGCCTGTCCCCTGTTCCAGAGGGCGGACAGATCTGGCAACTTTCTTTCAATTAGCTCCTAGATCGATCCTCCCCACCCCGCCCAGTCGGCTTATAGCCCCTCCCTGTGGGAGTTAGTGTTTGAATATATATGTGACTTCCCCTCCCGTCATCCCCCCCCTTGCATGGGGAGTAGTGTTGTAATCCTTTAAACAGGTTCAAGCTACACCGGCGCGGCGTGTGGGGAACCCACGCTTCCCCGCTCGCCCACGTCTCCGAGTGGGACCGGTTTCTTCAAACTGGTAGAGTAAGTGTTCCAACCCTTTCTTCCCCTAGTGCTTGTTCTTTCAATATTAGTTCATAGCTTCGCTGGCCCGTGAGAGTGAGTGCTCAATCCGCAAGCTCCTCTGCTTCAAGAGATCACCCTGGGAGAGAGTGTGTAACCCATGCCCTCGGCACAACGTTGGCTCCATTGAATTGGGCCTCCATACCCTTGGGAAAACCCTTGGCCTTGCTGGCCCTCTACCAGCAAGGGCCCAGCCCTCACAACCTCCACTCGGCATCACCGAGTTACCCCGGGACTTGGGTGAGTGTCGGGTGAGTGGCCGCCGATATCGGTCCGTTTCAATTACGAATTGTGCTTGCTTGATAAGGTCCAAGGTGCATCGGTCTTGTGACTATCACCCCCTGTGGAACGCACTAGGTTTCGTTTGGTTCGGAAATATCGTGAGATATCGGTGGTCTTTTTATCGGTTTATCTAGTGCGAGGGCGTGCCAGTCACCTAGGTGACAATGTGTTCGGGCTTCGAGACTGGAGTGGTCCGAAGCCCGGGGTGCACTCCATCTGACTAATCAGACGATTGTGGATATCGGGTCGGGACTGGAGACCCGCCGCGCCATAAAGGCCGCGACGTTAATTACATCCCCTCAGAGAGGGGAAGACCTCTGATTAATCGCCAAGAAAAGGGGTCAAATGACCTAGATATCGTTTTTCATTAAAGCATGCGAGTTGGGTTGACATGATTTAAACCCACCGCATCGGTATGCAAAACGGTGTTCAAAACCATATAAATACTTGCCGCGAGTGCGGCGAATTTAATGAAGGTGCGAGATTAGATCCCGGTATATATACATCAGCCACTAACAGGCAATTCCAGTATTCGGTCGAGAGTCCATATTCGAAGCATCGAAGGTAACAACAAAGACATTCGGATATCTGCCGTAGGTACGGCACGCTTCACGTGGGTGCGGGATTGGATCTCGGAAGAAGTGGGTCAAGCTGATGAACTATCGGCCCAAGAGGTGCACGGATCATGACCATGTCGGGGATCCCGAGGTCCACGTCCGATACCACGGGGCATCATTGCTTTTCTCTTCACGCACAGTCTGGGGGAGCGGGTTGTTAAGTGTAAAGCCAAAACTCGGCAACGTGCGCCCTCGCACGCGGATCGACCTGCGCGGTCAGGTCGCGGGGTTCTCGGGGGGGTCAAGGGGGCAACGCCCCTTGCGGGGGTTTTCGGGGGCAGCGCCCCCGGAACAAAATTTGGATTATAGTGGAGGGGAGACTTTTGATTAGTTTTCTATTAGCTTGAATTGCATGTTTTCTTTTATTTTCTTGATCACCTTCTCTCTTCCAGGCACGCCGGATTAAGTGATATTGAAGGGGGGCATGCCGGTTAAGGATGCCACAAGGGGAAGGGCGCGCCGGTTTAAGGACACTACAAGGGGGCTGAAGGGGCGCGCCGGTTTAAGGGAGTTCAAGGGGGGCGCGCCGGTTAAGGTCCAGGAAGGGGGGCGCGCCGGTTAAATGGACTAGTACAAGGGGGGCGCGCCGGATTGCTGCAAGGAAAAAAAAATAGGTTTTGAGTGTGGGGTTAAACCGGCGCGGGGGGGTACCGCGCCGGATTAACCCGCGCCGGATTAGGGGGCGCCGGATTAAGCATTGTATAGCTTCTTTCAACCCGTTTGTGCTCTGTTTCTTCTTTCCTTCAACTGTAAGTTGATTTATTGATTGGTTTGTTCATCTTATTGATGAATTATGTTTGTGGAAAGAAGATTTAAGTGTTTTAAGTGTTTGTTCAGGTGGATTAGCGTGGATGCTTAAGTGTTCGTTCAGGGGGGTTCAGTTCACAGAGTTTTACTATGTGTTTCTTTTCTTTCATCCGTAGGCAAATTCTATGATACATTTATTCATTGTTCTTGGTGTTCTTGACCCTGACGAAAATCGGGCAGCACCTCCCCTAGATCGGAAGGGTCTGGGGGAAAAGATGGGGCGCGCCATGCGGAGAGAACTCCGACGGCCCCGAAACATCCCGGTGTGTGCATAAGCAACTGCACCAGTAAAGTTACCCCATTTGGGGCCGGAGATCCCGAGGGCTAGCCTACAAGGGAAACCGGTGACCCATGGGTTGTTGCGATCGTATCGACTCCCCCCGTTCGGGGCCGGAGATCCTGAGGGCCAGCCTACAAAGGAACTCCGACGACCCGAGGGTTGCCGTGATCGCGTGGCTGAAGACCACGTGAGAGCCGAAGTCGACACAAGAACACGGCGGTAAAAAAAGAGAGAGCCACTATGGGCTGAGTATTGAGGGGGATTGAGGCATCAAGATCTCCCAAAGGGGAGTTTTCCTTTCATTTCACAACAGACCGAACTCCGCTTACATTGAAAGGGAATACGAAGACAAAGGTCTACATATGAAGATCACCAAAAGGAAATCAAAGGGGCAGAAGGAAATGCAAAGACAAAAGGGGGGAAGCGAGCTCTCTTCCCCTCACCTCTCTTTTCTTTCACCCTCTTATCTCTCTTCACACTTCGGAGCAGGGCTTCGCCGCCAGTAGAGCGTCCCTCCTCTTTTTTGCTTCTTGCCTGGGGCTTGTATTTATAGGGAGAGCAGGGAAGCAAGCTTCCCGTTTCTATGGCTTTTGTTCTGTTCGCAGTTGCCGTTGCTGACGTCGCTGGGGTCACCGTGTCGAGTGCCGTTGTCGTGGACGTCACCTCCGCCGCGGCTACAGTGTGATCGGGAGAGGGGCAGAGGCATGGCCTCCTCCTCCGCTGGCACATCCACCGCGAGCCACGTTGCTATCATCATTTGCTGAAGAATGGCCGGCCGACGGACGGAATGAGCACAAGGCGGGATGGGGCTCGAGAACTTCCATTCACGGCATATGCTCGGTTGCCCGCCGGATCGAAGTGGGAGCTTTAACCATTTTAGGCTTGTTTGTCATCATGTCATTCCCAGGAAATAGGGGACCGCATTGATGACGGGATGGCTTCACTGCACGCCGGATAAAGGCCTCAGAGAAAGGCTTGTTTCTAAACTAAGCGCGCCGTATTAACACTCCAAGATGGGCGCGCCGGTTTAGTGCATTCAAAGGGGTGACCCTTCAACGGGAGCATGCCGTTTTAACATAAAGCAAGGGAGTTCACGGGGCACGCCGGACTAGCATCTTGTAAAGGGCGCGCCGGTTTAAGGCCCCCTTAGGGGCGCGCCGGTTTAAGGCTATTGGAAGTGGCGCGCCGGTTTAAGGCTATTGGAAGGGGCGCGCCGGTTTAAAGACCATATAAGGGCGCGCCGGTTTAGACTTCGTCTCGGCTTCGCGACTATTCGGATGGATGCTTATCCTCTTGTATTGCTTTAGTCATAATGCACCGTCGTCGGGGTGTTTAGTTCAGGGCCTCTGCATCCCGATTTGGAACTTCGAGTGATCCCCGGCGCGTGCCGAACACGTGTTCAAATTCCTGAGTTTCTTTTGATTCAGCCTTTGGCAATGCCGACTGGAGAGCCGGGGCTGTCTCTTCAACACGAGGGGATTCTTTGTCGGGTGACGGAGCACCGGGTAGGTATTCGTCCTTCTTGGAGGGGGCACAGGGTGTATTCAGCCTTTCCATCTTCGACTCGCTCTTGAGTGCTGAGACGTGCATGTCGTATGATCATCATCATTTTTTTTGACGTCCACACCCCCTAGGTTGTGTCACATCAATTGGTATCAGAGCAAGTTTAGACTTGTCTATATCAAGCCTAAGTCCTAGGACCATTGCATTGAGTCAACCATCCGTCAAGTCTTTCCCCTCCCTTGCATGTCCACCCGTAGTGGAGCCATGGATCGACCCGATCCATCCTCTTCGGTTCCCCCCGTGGATCCCAATCCCCAACTTAATCAAGATGCCCGTAGGGAAGAACCCCAAGGTCAAATGGACCGGGTGGATGCCAAACTTGCCACCATCCTTGCCCAACTAGAGTCCCTTTCCACTCGGCCTTCTCGGCTAGAAGAGCATGAGCCCCACCCAAGGAACAACGGTGCAAGAGCCCACCCTCCACATGCTGAAATTGATAGGGAGGATAGGAATGTTGACCCCTACCATGACTATGAGAGGCCTCGCCCCCACCAACCTAATGAAATACATCCACGGGATGACCACCCAAAGAACAATGGTCCAAGAGCCCACCCTCCACATGATAAAATTGAAAGGGAGGATAGGGATGTTGATCCCTACCATGACTATGAGAGGCATCGCCACCACCAACATAATGAAAGGCATCCACGGGACGACCCGGACGACCCCCTCTTAAGGATGATCAAGGTAGAAGCCCCAAACTTTGACGGTTCCCATGAACCAAGTGCCTACTTATAATGGGAGACTGCCATGGACCAATACTTTGAATGGTAACCTATTGTAGATTCCTTTAAAATCCACACTTTTGGGGTGAGGTTAAAAAGGAAGGGAAAAGGGAAACATTAAATAATGGTGGAGATGAAACAATGCACGAGGTGCACAAGGGGAGTGTGTGATCGCCAGAGGGTTTACCTCAATAAAAAAAGAATAAGATCGCATGTACCTGGTGAAAGATGGGATGCGGGATGAATGTGGATCTCCTCCTCCAACTCCAATCGGCCGGCCGACGAAGTGGGTTTTCTTGATTGATTACCTTGTAAGGAAGACAATGAAAGACAAGCAAAAGAAAGGGGATCAGCCAAAGTGCCGTAGTATCAGTCAAGAACCAACATAAAAATGATGAAAAGACATCAACATGCGCACCTTCTTTTTTTTGTTTTCTTTTTAAACCCCTTAAGAAGACTTAAGGGAAGGGGAGTTTGATGATAAAAAGAAATGCAACAAGACGTGAACAGATGTGAAGGGTGAATAGAGATATAAAGGACGGAGGGATGATTGTATGAATGAAGTAAAACAAAAGAGATGAAAAGATGAGAAACCCTGCTGTCCCTGGCGACAGTAAAGGGAAAACCGAATGAATGTGTTGATGGATGTAGATGGACGAAGCACCGGATGCAGCCCGATCGAAGGATGCAGAGGGGAGGCAGCAAAGGACGAAGAAGGCTCTGCTCGTGATGGATATTCAAGCTTCTGAGCGCTTAACCCTCTGAATGCTTAAAGTGCTTAACCTTCAACACGATCGATCAAGGCTTCAATTTATAGTGCCTCAAGTGGATGTGATCAAACCAAGGAATGATAAGAACAGGCAATGAGGCATCCAGGGAAGGATCAAGATCGAGCAAGAGTCCATGGATGGCAGGGAACTGTGAGGGAAAGATGGAAAAAGGAAGGACTCTGGAGTGAAACACGCCTTAATACAGGGCGTCTTTTATGAATTGACGACCTTCACAGAGACGTTTTCTTGAAACACGACCTAGGAAAGGGCGTTTCTTCCTGGATATAATTTTGGAAATAAAACCTTGCCTTGTTTGAAAACTGAGATAACACGCCTGAGATAACGGCGTTAATTAAAATAACGCCCTGAGAAAAGGCGTTACTCACAAAATGCCTTTTATTTTGAAAATAGATAATTTCAGAAATTAAGGGATAACACCATGAATTGACGCCCTCATGTACGGTCGTCCTTTCTTTGAAAACGCCCTACAACAGGTCGTTATTTTTGAAATTAACGCCCTTAATCAAGTCGTGACTCACAAAAATACAGGAAAAATGCAGAAAAACTCACCAAAATAGAAAAACTTCATGTTATAGGAATATTGAAGTCCACTTGGGGCATTTATATAATAACATGAGATTTGATCAACAAAACGTCAATTTTGGCGTGTCTACAGCTGCCCCGCCTTGGCGTCTGCTTTGCAAGGGAGTGAGACGGAAATGGAGCGAAGTGTAATGAAAGGAATGAAGTGGAACGAACTGATAAGGAGACGCCAAGGTGTGATGTGACACGCCTCAGACACTAAGCATTAGAAATCTTTCTGAATGAAACAACTCTGAGTGGTTCCAAGGAAACAATCGATTTGTTGGATAAAAAAGGAGGTTAAACTAAGTAATAAAAGGTGTGCGCGTGGGCACGGCAGGGAAAGACCATTGGAGAGCGATTACCAGCCAATGTGGACGTGCTGCAACCAAGGTAAATTTTGCAGAAAAGTAAAGAGAATTGGGGTAAGGATCCAACAAAAGGAACACTTTCAAGGAATCAGCCTGAATGGCTTCAAATAGAACGAAGTACTTGATTTAAAGTGGAATATCTCATGTCAATTCAATCGAGAGCGAGTGAACTTCATTATTGCCATAATATGAAGATTTTCAGCATGAAACTCAAAGTCCTACATGATGCATGCTGGGCTAAAAGAAAAGGTTAAAATAAATTAAAAATAGAAAATAATCAAGGATAATATTGCCAAGCTGTTTAGGTCTGGTCAAGAATCCATATTTCTGAGCTAACACTAAGCCGAAACCCGTTTATCCACGTATCAACTTAGAAAGTGGAACCATCGTCCCAAGCTTTTAACAGCTCGACGGCCTATCCGTGTGATCAAGATTTTCCTGAAATCGTTATCGTTTTTGATGAAGGGGAACTCAAATTTCAGGTTCATCAGAACCACAAGGTCCTTGACATAATATAATAGCGTAGATATCATATAGTAACAATGCTTACAAGAAACAGATACACGGTGGCAAGATGTTGCTCCTATGAGTGATCCAAACGCCTCGAATCCTGCAAACTTCTGCACTTTAAACTTATTAGCCTTTTTCCATCAATTCAGAACATGACATGATCATAAGTGCTTAATCATACACAATTTCATCAAAATAATAGCACTTAGGTTCATTAAAGCGTCAAAGCATGAAGAGGTCAAAATTCGTAATCCAATAAAACACGCCTAAGAATAGGGCGTTAACAGCATGAAAGCGCCTGACCATAGGTCGTTAAACATTTAAAACACGCCCTACTCAAAGGCGTAAACAGTAACGAAAGCTTAGAAAAACACGCCCCATGCTAGGGCGTTAAATATAATACGCCGTCTGTCAGGTCGTCAATTTTAAAATCGACGCCCTAACCAACGTCGTTAATTCAGCACGAACTTCCGTTTCCTAATTTAACAGCACAGTCCTTAACCCAATCAAATTCTAACTTCCAACAGCCTTACAACTCTCTAAATCTCTATTAATAGGAGGCCCTCCTTCAACATAATCAACCAAAACCCTACAGCCGCCGAAACTCTCTGTTCTTGTTCTTCTTCTTCTTCATCTGCTCTGCAGGTTGCACCGCCCAAGCCTCTCCTGACGATGGACAGGGCACTGAAAAGGCCAAAATTCTCAACTCCCAGGATTAACGATATCCAAGGTCATATAAGCAACAGGATATGCATGAATCAGGTTAGTTTCAACCTTCTTTATTGTGCGTATTGTTCAGGCGAACTGCTCATATGCTTATTTCTTTGTTACTGAACATGTCATATGCTCATATACCTCTTCTTTTTGTTTTCTTCCCCTCCTCTCACAGGAGTACCCAAATCTTCCAGGGGCTAGAAGATATGTCCAAATCAAATGGTTGCCCCTCATCCTCTCCAAATTCACATCAGACATGAGGGTATATGTAGCTAGATGGCATCTCTTGGGGTTGATAACCCATGCCAAGCATTATGATCAAATCCACATAGATTGGGCTGCCATAGGAGCATTGATTGAGACATGGCATCCTTCCACCCATACTTTCTTATTTTCCACTTTTGAGGCCACCATCTTGCTGGAGGAAGTAGAGATGATCCTAGGCTTGAAAAAGATGAAGCACGGAGAAGAAGAAAAGATGGCCATCATGCCAAGGCCCATCTCCTCCCACGAGTTGCTAACCTCGTTAATACCTAGCCCAAACCTAGTGAATCAAATCAAGGTCACTAAAGGAGTTAACCTCTTGAAGCTCGCCTCGTGGGTGTACAAGAGAGCGGATCAAGCTAAAGAGGAAGAGGAGATAGAAAGAGTGACCAAAGCCTTCGTGGTGTGCTTGGCAGGAGCACTCCTATTCCCATCCACGGAGGACTTTCTAGAGGAGTCCCAATTGAGCGCAGTGGTGAGCTTATGGGAAGAAGAGAGAGTTGGACCGGCGATCCTAGCATATCTCTATAGCGGGCTTACAGCGGCGTCCATGGGAAGGCCCATTTACGGGTGCATGCTAGCACTCTCAAGTTGGGTTGATCTACACTTCAAATTCGACTCAAGCCACGAAGCCCAACAACCCTCAAGAATTTTCTCAAAGAGCCCACTCTCATATATAACCGGCTCATTAGGTATAAGCAATAGAGTGACCAACCGAATTCCTCAAATCAAGAAGAGAGGGGATTGGAGGGAGCACTTAAAGGTAATGCCAAAGAATCTTTTTACTTGTGCCCCGGGTGTATTCAAAATGCAGGAACTTCGTGCACGCTTCTCCATCGGGACGGACCTTCGTCTTATCGGTGCTTCGGACTTCGTTTTATATAATGCACACCGGTGCCTTCCTCAGCTTGGGCTCCCAAGGCAACACTTAGAAGACATCTCTCATCTTCCTCCAATCAAATCAAGGGATCTAGGCAACAATGAAGATGGTGAGGAGGTTATCACCATTCAAGCTTTATGGAGGCTAAGCAAGCTTCATCAACCTGTAGAAGACTTGGATGAAGACAAAGAACAGTGGAAAAATTATGTAACTTCATTGAGAAAATTAAGGCCCAAAGTGGCTCATTAGTCATTGTAGTTCCTCTTTTCAAAATAATAAAGATTGTTTTCTGATTGAGCCAACTGCCACTGTGATTATGATCGAAATCATCCAAAAAACTGTGTTTCTGTTGTGAATAACGCCTCCAAGAGCGTCGCGAATTAACAAATACACGCCTTATTTCAAGGCGCTTCAATGGGCCCTTCGTCAACAATTGACGCCTGCGACAGTGGGCGTTACTTTGAATAACGACCTCAAGAAAGGCGTGAACAGATTCAAACCCAAAAGAATATAATCGTTGACCCATCAAAAATAACGCCTTTTCCATAGTCACGTTTCAAGAATAACACGCCTTTACCAGAGGCGTTACTTCAAACAGCAATGATGACTTCCCTCACATCAATCAACGCCCATTCAATGCGTCTGACGACGGTTATCGTTCCCCATGCAAAATAAATTAACGCCTTAATCATCGTCGTCAATTTCCATAAAACGCCCAGAGAATGGACGTGAATTCTATTATAAACGCCTTTCTCAAGGGCGTGTCTCAGTTTCGAAACCCAAAAGCCGTCGGGCCCCTTCTTCTTCCTCCTTCCATTCTTATTTCGCCCTTTTCTCTGCAAACCCTAACCGAAGCCCTCAAAGCCTCTCTCTCGTTCTCTTCCCTCACTCTCTCCAACTCACTCAATCTCATTCCCCCCTAGACCCTAGCCATGGCCAAACGCCAAAGAGTTAGCGCCCCAGATGTGGTTGACCTCGACGCCTCCCACGCCCAAGAGGAAGAGATTTCCGTGGAGGAGCTCGCCGTCGTGGCTTTTGAAGAAGAGCCGGCGACGGCCGACGGCGACGAGGCCGACGGAGCAACGGGCGAAGCAATAGAAGAAATAGAAGATGCAGAAGGTGGAGAAGAAGAAGGAGAAGAAGAAGGACCGCCGTGCACGGCGGCGGTCGCTCCCTGGGGGCAACTCCGGCGGCCCAGACGGCCACTGCCACGGCCACAACCCCAGAAACACAAGAAGGTAGGTTCCCCCTCCCCAATTCCATTTTTTTTATTTTATTTATATTTTTTCTTGATTTTTTCATAGCCCTCGGGCATTAAACCTGCAACTCAGAAAAAAACACGCCTCCCATGGGGGCGTTACTTACAAACGCAACGCCCTAATCCAGGGCATTAATTATTTTTAATTTTTGAAAATTAATTATCCTTCATGAAAAACGCCCTGAAGCATGTCGTTTCTTAAAACTTATGATTTTTCATGAATTCCATGCTCATTAAACAATTTCCAAAAATATTTTCATGAATTATTTCGCATGCTGTCAGTTATTTGATTTTTCTGTTAAATTGAGAAACCCACGCCCTCCAGTAGGGCGTTAATTGAACAAGAGACGCCCAAACCAGAGGGCGTCGCTTCATTCATTAACGACCCAAAATTAACCACCTTTAGGAAAACGCCCTACCACAGGGCGTTAATTCAACAAGAAACGCCCAACACCAAGGCGTGATTAGGAATATATTTCAGAAATAGCAAAACAGCCACCAAAGAACGCCTAAGACTGAGGCGTGATTAACATAAAAAATGCCCTCATTAAGGGCGTTACATTAAAGTTCATTCTGAAAAACGCCCCCCACAGGGGCGTGAATTTATCAAGAAACGACCTGAGGGTGGCCGTGAATTCCAAAAATGCTAAAATTCAATATTTAACCCAAATCAAATGTAATTCCACATGGATACTCAAATAATTAATAATTCTCTTTTAATACATGCAGGGGTTGATGAGGACCCGTATCTCATGGGTCATGGTCTGGGCAGCATACCAGGGTCTCCCCGACTTCCAGAGGGTTAGGGTAGAGGCCATGGGATTTGGGGCTTTTCTATCCATTGAGCCTTTTAGACCTGACCTAGCACTGATCCAGGTTTTGAGGGAGAGATGGGATAGGGTTAGCCGGACTTTTCTGATGCCCTGGGGGCATATGGTTCCTAGTTTAGAGGATGTAGCCAGGATCACAGGTTTACGGGTAGATGGTGAGGCCGTGAGTGGGTTTACCTATTCTGACTATTCAGAGATGGCCCAGAGGCTACTAGGGCTTGAGATGGTCTACGTGGGACCTAGCGAGTGTAGGACCATTTTCCGTACGGACCTGACTACGGTGATGGGTCTAGGAGATGCCAGGCATAGGTCGGGGGAGACCTTAGGTGAGTTTGCACAGCGACTGACCGACGGGGTGAGAGTGGCATGCTGCCAGGACCCGACTGACCATGAGAGAGCGGACCGAGACCTGAGGAGGTTCCTGCTGCTGCTGCTCGGGAGATTATTGCTGGGGACGAAAGCCGATGTCATCAACTGCCGCTTCTTAGGCATCCTTGAGGATCTGGAGACGGTTGGCACATATGCTTGGGGAGCGGCCCTGCTGGCGCATTTGATGGCCGATCTGTCCACGGGGACAGGCCGTGAGACGACCGTCAGTGGCTTCTCACCTCTTCTTCAGGTATGCAATTTCTCATTTCTTATCTTTTCTTTGTTATGATGCATGTGAATATAGTACTAATTGCAATGCATTGATGCAGGTGTGGAGCCACCTATACATGCCGATGGGGCGCGTTGACCCACGGCCAGGAGCTGAGGGATCCTTCCCCCTGGCGCAACGATGGGTGCCTGTTATCTTTGGCGCCCCACTTGACTACGAGTTGTGGGTTCTACGGAGAGAGTTCCGCGACTTCCCTCCCTCGCTGGTATGTATGAATGAATGATATGCATTTCTTTTTGTTATTTATTTGAATATGATGAAATGATAATGATGCGTGTTCATAAATGCAGGTGCAGTGGAGACCCTATGAGGGGATGACCGATGAGGGCCAGCCTTGGGTCGTATCGGGGCGACCTCGCTTCGGGCGTGAGCTGTGGCTACACTGCTTGAGCGAGATTGAGCCGTTACGGCTTCGGCTGGTGATGAGGACCCTGGGCCTGCCCCAGGAGTGGATCGAGGTCGGAGAGCCTCGAGGGATTGGCAAGAAGACCCGCGGTCGCACCAAGACGACCGACTGGAGGGTGCGATTCGAGGAGCAGTACGCCGACTGGCAGCGAGGCGGGACCACAGTCGTTTCCCACGTGACTGACAGCTCCGAGTACCTCCGGCGCTACTGGGAGGTTCACGCCGGCAGACCTCAGATGAGGGTCTTAGGGGTATGTATGAATGCACTTATTTCTAAATTAAATGCAAATGCTTATGTACTATTATGCGATTAACATGTAATGAATGCAGGATGCGAGGGACATAGCGGTGATAGATGCACAGACCCACCTCCACATCCTGGAGGACCAGCTAGCTGCCACACGGGCAGACTTGGAGACCCTGGTGAGTGTTTAAATTATTCCTATATGCAAATGAATTTTTTTCTTTTGTTGTGTTGAATTAATGATTAGCCACTGACGGTCTTAATGAATGCAGCGTGCCCAGCAGGGAGTAGCAAGGAGAGATCCAGGGGAGGCCTCCAGCTCGAGGGGGCCTAGTGCAGAGGTGACTGCACTGACGGAGCAGCTGGCTGGTGCGATAGCGCGAGCCGAGGTGGCGGAGCGTGACCTTGCTTCACGGGTAAATTCTGAACTTGAAACCTCATTCAAATAATGATTAGATATAAATTGTGCACTGATAAAAATTCATTTTTTTACAGAGTGAAGAGCTTCGAGCCACTCTTATCTGCGTAGAATCCGAGCGACGAGCTCACAGGTGCGTGACCTACCTTTAGTCACATGTTGTTATTTCATTTCATGAATTATTGAACTGTGGAACTGATGATTTGTTTACCTGTTTGTAGGCTGCTCAGCTGAAGGCGATACGTACCGAGTTGTCGATTCGCGATCAGCGGATCGTAGAGCTTCAGCGGGCCTTGCAGCAGCGCAGTGAGCTTCCTCAGGACGTAGCCGAGCTGCGGGTTGCCCTGGAGCTGGAGAGGAGGGAGCGTGCTCGGGAGCGCGAGGAGCGGGCTCGTGAGCGGGAGGAGCACCAGGCGGAGCGTGCCCGGTTCTAGGAGCAGTTGTTGGCACGAGAGCGTGAGCTGGCGGACTCGAGGACCCAGTTGATCCTTTCCCAGGAGCGGCTTCGAGTGTCCGAGGAGCGGTTGCAGCGAGGCCGTGAGCGAGCACGGGCTGTGGGGTACTCCTTTACCAGCTCCACCTTTGTGGCGGGTTCTTCCCTCCGAGAGAGGAGCGAGGCAGGAGGACACGTTCGGGTTCCGGCCTCTTCACGGGGGCCTATGCCTCCTCCACCGGCGCCAGTTCGGGATGGTGAGGAGGAGGTTGAGAGCAGGAGAGTAGAGGAGGGTGGAGGCGAGAGTTGAGAGTTCTGTACTTGTACTCCTCCACCTTCACACATGTACATGATAGACATGATGATACATATATATATATGAGATTTGAGCTTTTGTTACCTGAGCATTTGTGTGGTTGTGGACTTGTGTTTGTGTACTTTTTTCTTCTCTCGTTCCTCGTGTTTGCTTTACTTTGCCTTGTATCTGCGGCTACGGTTTTCACTTGAACAAACAGGTTAATTCATCTGTTCGACTTGGCCCCTTGCCCGGTGAGCAGAGGGTGTAAATATTTTGACCTTAATAATGGGTCAAAGGGCCAAGCCTTTAATAAGGCAAAATGAAATAATCAAAACTCGGGGATGCCTCATGCAATCACACGTATGCAAACAATAATTAAAAGATGTCCAGGCAAGAATGCAATTCATGCAACATGAAGAATTTATTTTTGTTCTTTTCAGTATGTATATATATTTTTTTTGAAGATTTTTCTAAAAAACACGCCTTAGATTAGGCCGTTACTATCGTGAAAGACGCCCTTGGAGATGGCGTTACCGTGCAAAGATTATTGAATTTTGTTGAAAACACGACCTTCCAGGAGGCGTTATTTTTAAAGAAACGACTATGATCTAGGCGTGAATCAGCATAAAAGCGCCTTGAACAAAGGCGTTAATTTGTATTCCTCCCAAATTGGGCTGATAAAGAAATCAAGGTGGTGGGCCCTACTTGGTCATCTTCTAAGTTCCATTAACCTTTCTTGAATAATTAAAAGGGGAATTGGCGTGAATATGGTTAAACTTATACACAAGATTTTGTACAGTGCATTCTCTTCAGTTTGTCTCGACCATTCTGCTGGTTCATGACTTTTCCAAAAATAAAAGAGAAGCTATGAGGAAGCTCACAAAAGATTCAAAGATGCCTGAGGCAAAGCTACCTCCCCTATCCTTATGCCTGTTGGGGTTCGGTCTTTGGCGTAGGGACGCTTTGTTGCCTTTTTTTGCCTCTTCATAATGCATGCATACGCCCAAGGTTTTCCTAGCGGGGACTTTGCCCTCTTGACATGATTTTCTTTTTCACCATTTGACTTTCACTTCAGAATTGATTTGCATTGAATAGATTTGAACTGATGAACAACCTAATTGTACTTGGGCTTTTGTGGCATTTGTTCCCTTTTGGGCCCTGACTTCCTCCTACTAGGGCGGCGGATAGGCTTGGCGTGTCTACCTCAAGACCTCCCTTCCTCCCTTGTGGGCCGAAGGAGAAAAGAATGGATATCGTCTTTCGCCTTTAGTTTGATTTCGACTTTCCATCAGATTTTGCACTGCTTGAGCTCAAGAGTAAAGTGTGTAGTGTGTGCGGGGTCAACTCCCATTTTAAGTTAGCAAGACTGACAAATGGATTTTGGATTTTGACCTTTCGGACCGGTGACTTTTGCATGTTATGTCAGCCCAAAAGGGAGAACCATGAAAGAAAACTCTTTTGTTTTGGATTTTGGAAATATTCAGATTTTTTTTTTGGATTATCTGGGAGATTTTTATTTTCTTTGGATTTTTGTGAAGTTTTTAATTTTTGTTTGGATTTTTGTTCAGGGGTAATATTTCTTGAGATACAAGCCATTCCAGGGGTGAGTTAATTCCTCTCCTTCAGCATTAACCAGTTTATAAGCATTGCCAGGATAAACATCTTTTATGACAAACGGCCCTTCCCAATTTGGTTGGAGCTTTGAACGAGGGCCACCCGGCTTTACAAAAATTCTTTTGATTACCATTTCACCGACCTTAAATTTTCTCTCAATTACCTTCTTTTGATAAAAACGTGAGAGCCTATTTTGGTAAACGCGCGCATGCTCAGCGGCGACCAGACGCTTCTTATCTAGGAGTTCCAATTGGGCAAGGAGTGAATCACGACGTTCATCGATAGAGAGCTCCTCATCCAATTGTACTCGCAAAGAGGGGATAAGAATCTCATAAGGGACTACGGCCTCCATTCCATAAGTAAGGGCAAAAGGAGTTTGCCTAGTGGGGGTTCGAATGGAAGTGCGGTAAGCCCAAAGAGCTTCAACCAGCTTGTCTGGCCAATCCGAGAATTTATTAGCCTCGCACGTCTTCTTAACAATCTTGATTAAAGTTTTATTAGTGGCCTCTGCTTGGCCATTGCCCTGCGAGTAATAGGGAGAAGAATGATGCAATGCAATGTTATACCTGTTGCAGAGATCCTTGAGATCTTGGGAGATAAATTGAGGTCCATTGTCGGTGACGATGGTGCTTGGGATGCCGAACCTCGTGATGATGTTCTTCATGATAAATTTGCAGACGGTTGATGCTTTAATTTCCACGTAAGCTTCTGCTTCCGCCCACTTGGTGAAGTACTCCGTTGCCGTGAGAATGAATGATTTTTGCTTGGTCAGGAGGTTCGAATCGCCAAGAGGTCCAATGATATCAAAAGCCCACATGAAAAAAGGCCATGGGGAGGACGTAGGGTGGAGTGAAGAAGCAGGAGAATGAATCTTGTCGGCGTGCAGTTGGCACTTAACACACCTTCGAACATAGATAGAACAATCCTCTTCAAGAGTGGGCCAATAGAACCCTAGTCTAAGAATCTTCTTAGCTAGCATCTGGCTGTTCACATGACCACCACACACACCAGAATGCGCCTCTTCCACAACTTTCCAAGATTCATCATCATCGAGGCATCTCAACAAAACACCGGTGAGCCCTCTTCTGTAGAGCACACCTCCAACCAAAGTATAACGTTTGTTGGATTGTGTGTCTTCCCTAAGTATTTTGATGATGAGCAACACTATGTTAATTGTTCTTGTTATTTTTGATCAGATATCTTGCACTTGAGATATCCATGTGCACTTGAGTTATCCATGGTTTTATATGAAATAACTGCTAAAGAGGTAACACTTCGTGTGTTCATTCATGTTCTGTCTTCGTGCTGTTTTTTCCTCAAACATCATGTAGTTCTTGCTTCGCGTTTTCACCTCGTGTTGAATTAGCCTTGTTGTCGTCTGTTTGAGTGTTGTTCTTTCACCTCGTGCAGTCTTTGATTACTGTGTTGTTTCCATGTCATCCTTTGTATTCCTGTCTTCGAGTCGTTTCTTTGCATACTGTCTTCGTGGTCGATTGGCACTTCATCTTGGTTACAACACCTCGTGTTGTACTGTTTGACTTCGTGTCGGTTTCGGTTACAGTCCATGTTGTTTTCATGTCGTTCTCTTTTATTGCCACCTCGTGTCGTTTTTATTATTAAGTCTTCGTGTCGTTTTTACCTCGTGCAGTGTTATCCCGTGTCATTTACTGTTTCGACCTTGTGTCGTTATCAGCCCGTGTTGCTTACATCTCGTGCTATTTTCACTATCCTCGTGTTGTTCTCACTGCATGTCGATTACTGTCTTCACTTAGCATTATTTTTATGATTCGTGTCGTTTTTCTGTGTAGTGTGTGTTTGTCACCACTATACTTCATGTCGTTGCTTCTTACTTCGTGTCTAACTTCACTTCGTGTTGTTTTTCACCTCGAGTCGTTTCCTTATACTCTGTCCTCGTGTTGGTCTCTCGTTTTAGTCTTCATGTCGGCTTCTGTCGTAAGCCCGTATTGTCCTCGTGTTGTTTTTGTATTCGTAACCTCGTGTCTCTCTTGCGTATAACCTCACCTCGTGTCATTATCTTCTGTATATCTGATCTGTTACAGAATTTCTCGTGTCGTTCTTATGACATCTGGAGAAATAGTCACGTCGTGTTGTTGTTACTATACCTCATGCAGTTTTGGTCTTAATAGCCATGCAGCGTATTAATGGACTTAATCTCATTACAGGTCCGAGGAAGAACATTCCACACTCCAGGGCTGCACGTGATCCGAGACAAGAGGAACCAATTTGATAAAGGCACGTGACAGGATACTTCTGGATCGAGCGTGGGAGGCACACGCATTTCATGCCCTATCCATCTGCTGTTGATGCTATAAATAGAATCCTTCGTCCTCAGATGAAAGTTATCGAAGTAGAGAGGCATAGAAGAAAACAGGGAAACAGAGAGCCCTTCGATCCAGGAAAAAGAAAAGAAAGAAAAAAAAAAGGAATAGCAGAGAGAAATAGAAAGAGAGCAGAAGAGTGTTCAGAAGAATTGTTCTGACTTGCGGATCAAATCCGAAGTCTATTGCTCTATATTGAGCTACATTGTTTCCATTGTCTGGCATTTTTGATTTCCTTCGTTCGTATTTTTCGTTTCTTGTTCTTATCTTTCTTCAACCGTTATTGTTTGTGTTTCCGATCCTCTGGACTGAGGTCGGGGTCCTCCTGTGAGATCAGGAGTAGGGAGAGTCAATCTCCGGTTTGCAAGCAGCAGGTGAGCTGCTTGTAGGTACCCTCCGAGTTGGGAGGAAGAGGGGTCTTCGACCTCTGGTTCACTAGTAGCAGGGCTGCTACTAGTGGGGTTTCCCTCTTGGTAAAGAGGAAGAGAGACGTGAGTCTCTGGGTTCTAGTGACTGCTGATCGCTAGAGGTTCCCTCCGGGTAGGAGGAAGAGGAGAGGTTGTTCTCCTGGGAAGCTGTGTATCAGCAGTTGTTTGGCAAGCTGTGTTGCCCAGCCTTTAGTGAAGCCACACTCAGGTTGAGTGTGGGGTGGATGTAGGTCTGAAGGACTGAACCACCTTAAAATCCTCTGAGCCCTTGTGTGATTGATCGTGATAATATTGTGGTATGCCTTCTATTTGCTTGAGCTATTAACTGCACTGCATCTTCTACGATAGTCAAAACTCGAGGTTAGCTCCGTTTAGCAATATACTCTGCAATAATTTTTAAATCTACGAAAACAGTGATCTATTCATCCCCTCCCCTTCTAGATCACTTCATATTGTTCTTATCACTTGGTATCAGAGCCGGTTTTTCCCAGAATGTGGTCCAACGGCCAGGGAAACGGATCCAATGGTCCGCGCAGTTTCATAGCTGATGGGCAGTCTATCACCCGCCCCCCTTTCTTTGATGGTAATAATTACTTCTTCTGGAAGAACAGGATGGAGGTCTTTATCAGGGCCCAAAGCAACAAGCTATGGAAAGTCATTACAGATGGTCCATACACCCTTCCACCGAATGAAGATATGTGGACAGAAGATCAGGTCAAACTCTCCGCACTGAATTGGACAGCTCTTAACATCATACAGTGCGCCGTCCATCCGGAAGAATATTCAAGGATCTCAGCGTGCAAGACTGCAAAGAATATGTGGGATGATTTGCAGTTAATTCATGAGGGCACATCTCAGGTGAAGGCTACCAAGATCAACATACTTACAACTCAATATGAGTTATTTAAGATGAAGCCAGAGGAGCCGATCACAGAAATGTATGCCAGATTATCTGTGATCATCAACAGTCTGAAAGGCCTTGGAAAGGATATTCAACAAGAAGACATAGTCAGGAAGATCCTTAGGTCTCTAACTCCCGTCTGGGATACCAAGGTGACTGTAATAGAGGAATCAAGAGATTTATCCACCATGACAGTAACCCAGCTGATTGGTTCTCTCATGACCCATGAAATGAATTTCACACGAGGAAATGATGGGCATGACAGAAAGGGAAAGAATGTTGCTCTGAAGGTTTCACGACATACTAAGAAGAGCAACAACAGCAGCAGCAGCAGCAGTGATGATAGCAGCGAAGGGTCTGATGGATTCTCAGACTTGGACAAGGATGAGCGAGCTATGCTCACCAGGCAGTTCAGAAAGTTCCTAAGAACAAAAGGAAAATTCTACAGGAGGAAGAAATTTAATGCTGCAATGAAGTCTCCTGAACGAAGATTTGAGAAGAACCGGTCTGCTAAGAAGATCACTTGCTATCATTGTCAGAAATCCGGTCACATGAAAAGTGAATGTCCAGAGCTACAAGCTAAGGCTCCAGGACACCAGAGGAATGTGGTGCACAAGAAGAAGAAGGCCATGCTGTGCACATGGAGCGATGAGGAGGAGGACCCAGAAGCCACTTCGTCCAGTGAAAATGAAGAGAAGACCTGCCTCATGGCCGACCATGAGAAAGAGGTAACAAATTTATTTGAGAATTTTACTTTGGATGATTGGGAGGACGCCTATGGCGACCTGTTAATTAAATATAATTGTTTAAACAAGGAGCATAGAATGCTTAGACGTAAGTTTCATTCTCTGTCTGAAGAACACTCTTCTATTGTCACTAATAGCATGAAAACCAAGGAGATGGCCACTGAGCTAGATCAGGTTAAAGGTGAGATTGAGAGGTTGAGAATGGAAAGAGAAGAGAATCTAGCTAGAATAGATGAGCTGAAGTGTAAAGCTGAAGAGTCTAAAGGAGAGATTAGACTGATGGCTGAAAAATACGAGGTAGTTAGAACAGTTAATCAGGAACTCCAGGACCAATGCAATGAATTTCAGAAGGAGATTGAGGACAAAGAAAAGGTGCTTGAAAAGTTTACAGAGGGGAGAAACAACCTGAATGTCCTTCTGGGGTCGAGGGTAAACTTCAATAGGGAGGGATTAGGATACAATCCTACTAGTAAAAAACCCTTTGAATTTAAGACTATCACGTTCTGCCCCGCCAAAGGCAAGGAGAAACTGGAAACACCATCCGGTTCCAAATCTGTCTCTACAATGAAGTCTTCGACCAGTAAATTCATTCACTCCACTGGTCAGCAGTCTAAGTCAGGAAATCCTGAGACAAGCACTGCTCATGTTCAGCAGGCGTGGAACAAAGGTTCTCACAGGACCAGTCCTATAGAGGCCACAAAAAGAGCGAAAAGTTTTGTTAAGAAAACTCATCATGCTAATTATCAAGTAGAGCATGGCAACGATCATCAGTTTCAGCACAAATTTTATTGGAGTAAAAATGCTTACATGAATTATGCTCAACACACTCGCACATCTTCTAAGAGGCCAACCAACAATGTCTTTGTTCAGAAACAGCATAGTTCAAATAGGAATAAGCTTATTCAACACCCACCAAGAAATAACAAAAAGGAAGAATCAACCCACATAAATCCACTGAAGAGAACTATAAAACAAATGTGGATTCCCAAGTGCTTTCTGCATAATCAGAAAACTGGTTTTGGACCCAATTTGAATTGGGTCCCACATTACTCTGTCTGAATTATTGCAGGTCAGCCTGGCAGCTGAGCATAACAAGTGGTATCTTGACAGCGGCTGTAGCAGGCACATGACAGGAGACCGGTCCAAATTCAGCAAACTAAAAATGAAGTCTGGGGGCTTGGTCAAATTCGGAGGAAATAACAGAGGAAAAATAATTGGAATTGGCACGGTTGGTAAGTCCTCCACTAACTCCATTGAAGATGTGTATCTTGTAGAAGGACTTCAGCACAACTTGGTAAGTATAAGTCAACTTTGTGACAAAGGACACAAGGTACTCTTTGACCACAACTCGTGCACTGTTTTTGAGCTGAATTCTGATAACATCATGTTCAAAGGTCATAGAGTAAATAATGTGTACATCGTTGATCTTGATGATAATTCTGAAACAAACTTGTGTCTGTCTGCTAATTCTGAATAGGTTGCTTTTGACTGGCATAGGCGTCTAGGCCACGCTAGTGTGTCTACCTTGAATAAACTGTCTAATTATAACCTAGTTAGAGGTTTGCCCAAAATAAAATTCCAGTTAGGGTCCAAGCTCTGTGATGCTTGTGCTCAAGGTAAACAGACTCGTGCAACTTTTAAGTTGAGAACTGAGGGTCTCTCATCTAAACCACTACAGCACTTGCACATGGATCTCTTTGGTCCTACTCGAATACAAAGCTTGTCAGGTAAGAGATATGGTCTAGTCATAGTTGATGACTTCACTAGATTTTCCTGGTTGTTCTGTTTAGCAAATAAAAATGAGGCTTTTGTTCACTTTGAAGAACTTTTTAATAAAATCAAACTGCAAGGTGAACATAATATCATTACAATTCAGTCTGACCATGGAGGAGAGTTTGAAAACTCTTCGTTCTCTGAATTTTGCTCAAGAGAGGGAGTGACTCACAGATTTTCTTCTCCCAGGACACCGGAGCAGAATGGAATTGTTGAGAGAAGAAACAGGTCAATAATTGAAATGGCCAGGACTATGCTAATTGAGAGTGGACTTCCAAGGAGATTTTGGGCAGAAGCTGCAAATACAGCATGCTACATTTTAAATCGAGCATTGGTAAGACCTACTCATAAGAAAACTCCTTATGAACTCCTCAAGGGTAAGCTGCCAAACATTTCTTACTTTAAAATTTTTGGTTCCAAATGCTTTATCCACAATAATGGTAAGAATGGTTTGGATAAGTTTGAAGCAAGAAGCTCTCCTGGAATTTTTCTCGGATATTCAGAAACCTCTAGGGCTTACAGAGTCTTCAATAAAGATGAGCAAACTGTTGAAGAAACACCTCATGTGGTGTTTGATGAGAATGTTCTATCTGACAAAAGGACAAATGATGACAGGGAGTCACCTGATGAGGGAGATTTCTTGGAGAAAATTGAAGTAGGAGAGATGCAGCAAACTGCACAACCAGAAAACTTACAACAAGAAGAAGCAACTGAAGTAGGTGAACCCTCAGGTGAGGTAATATTTCACAAAGATCATCCTAGTGAAAATGTCATAGGTAATTTGCATGATCCCACTAGGACAAGGTCTCACTTTAGAACTGTCCAAGAACAGGACTTAGCTGCTTTGACATCTCAGGTAGAACCCAAGACTGTGGAAGAGGCTTTAAAGCATGATTCTTGGGTAACCTCCATGGGTGAAGAATTAAATCAATTTGAGAAAAATAATGTATGGAAACTAGTTCCTAGACCTGAAAACACTCATGTCATTGGCACTAAATGGGTCTTCAAAAATAAGATTGATGAAAATGGTGCTATCTCTAGAAACAAAGCAAGACTTGTAGCTCAAGGCTACAGTCAGGAATTTGGTGTGGATTTTGATGAATCCTATGCACCAGTAGCTAGGATGGAAGCTATAAGAATTCTGTTTGCATTTGCATGCTCTAGAAAAATTCGACTACAGCAAATGGATGTCAAAAGCGCATTCTTAAATGGGTTATTGAAGGAAGAGGTATATGTTGAACAACCTCCTGGGTTTAATTTCTCTGTTCAGCCTAACATGGTTTTTAGGTTGAATAAAGCCCTCTATGGATTGAAGCAGGCTCCCAGAGCCTGGTATGAGAGACTTTCTGAGTTCCTTGTGAGCAAGGGGTACACTCGAGGTAAGGTTGACCAAACTCTCTTCACCAAAAGTCTCGGAAAGGAGTTAATTGTGGTCCAGGTATATGTTGATGATATCATTTTCGGATCTAACAACTCAAAATTATGTAAAGATTTTTCTGAGTCTATGTCCCAAGAATTTGAAATGAGTCTAGTTGGGGAACTAAAATATTTTCTTGGGCTGCAGGTCAAACAAATGGAGGATGGTTGTTTCATAAATCAAACCAAGTATACTCTGGAGATGCAGAAAAGGTTTGGAATGACCAACCTCAAGACAATCTCAACACCCATGAGTACCAGCTCTTCACTGGATTCAGATGAAAAAGGTAAAGAGGTGGATGCTAAACTATATAGAGGTATGATCGGTTCACTCCTCTACTTAACTGCATCCAGGCCCGACATTCAATTTAGTGTAGGGATGTGTGCCAGATACCAGGCTAGACCTACTGAATTGCATCTGGCAGCTGTAAAGAGAATCTTTAGATACTTATCTGCCACTCATGATCTAGGTCTCTGGTATCCTGCATCATGTAACTTAGATCTCATTGCATACACTGATGCAGATTATGCAGGATGTAAATTGGACAGGAAGAGCACTAGTGGTCACTGCGAATTTCTAGGAGGGTGCTTAGTCTCTTGGGGATCCAAGAAGCAACACTCTGTGGCTCTCTCTACTGCTGAAGCTGAATATGTGGCAGCAGGGAGCTATGGCACACAGGTTATATGGATAAAACACCAGCTTCTGGATTACTCGGTTGAGCTAGGTTGTACTTCTATCTTTTGTGACAATACTAGTGCAATAAACATTGCAAAGAATCCTGTACTTCATTCTCGAACTAAACACATTGAAATCAGGCATCATTTTATTCGAGATGAAGTAGCAAGGAAAACTTTTGAGTTGATCCATGTTGGCACTAACTCACAAATTGCAGATATCTTTACTAAGCCACTGGATACTGAAAAATTTAGCACTATGCGCAGAGAACTAGGTATTTACAGAATTTCATGATTGAAGATTTGATTTCTGAATACCATGTCCTGTGTTATTATGCTTATCATTTTCATCATGGTGTTCTTTTTGAAGTGCATTGAGGGTTGTCTTGGCTAAGTCTGTATTGGGGTCAAGTTCTCAGGGGGAGATGATTTATAATTGGTGTCTTGATCTTTGACCTATTTTGAACATACTCTGAACGACATTTTGCTGACATCATAAGAGAATCAGGTTGATTAGGTGTATAAAAGAAAATGTTGGATGCTTTACTCTTTAAGGCTGTTCATCTAATTTCTTGTTGGAATTTTCAGCTGTTAGTCCCACTGAGATCAAAATCTGAATTCAAGATTAATCTTCATACACTGTAACTGTCTTCTGATCTAGTCAGTACAGCATACCTACTTAGTCAATGGTGAGTCCAAAATGAGGTATTGTGTGTTTTAGTCTGAATCACCTTGGATCTGGTGTATTGTTCTCAAACGGACTCAAGCTTCATTAACAAGGTTTTAAGAGCTGGTAAATAAAAACAAAATTCATAAAAGGGTTATCAACTTTGTTAACTGCTCATTGAGAAACTGGGTTTTTCATCAATGAAGTGAAAGCTTCCCATGTCATGAGATGGCAGTAATCATCTGGTCTTAATAGTTGTCTTGATCATACAGAGCTATGGTACATATCTGGTTAGTAACTGGGGTGTCTGGCCTCAGATAAAGGTGTCACCTTAATGTCAACACCAGCTAGAATACTATCTCTGTCTTCTTATCAGAAGGGGTAATGTGGTCCTGCCACCGAGTAACTGGGGATTCTTGCCTCTAAACAAGGTGTCTCCTTAATGTCAAAGGTGTACTTGACAGACTTATCTCTGATCTTGACCATTTTTAAAGATCCTGCTCACTTGAAGTATAGCTTTTGATTTGTTTGTTCTCAATACCACTGGTCATTGTCTACTGGCTGTTTTACATAATACTCTCTCAGTAAAGACTTATTTTGATCAAACTGGTATCTTGTACCTCACTTGCTTAGAATCTGGTTCTGTGTATGGAGCAAATCCTTAGTCACAGTTTTTGCACAGTCTGACTAACTGTACCTCAAAAATCCTCACATAAAATTAATGGCTTTCTTGATTGACTAAACATCTCAATAGTCTCCATTTATCTGCCTTACTCTGTCCTGTTTTCTCTCTATCGTCAGCAATTTTCCCTTCTCTGTATCTTCAGATTTGACCCTAGTTTTGATGATGTCAAAGGGGGAGAGAATTGAGTTAGTTATCAAGTCTGAACTGTTGCTGTGTTCAGGGGGAGTGAGGGGGAGTGTTCAGGTGAGGGGGAGTGTTCAGGTTTCATCAAGGGAAGTAAGGAAGCAAGTATGCTTTAAGTTGTCTGCATTAAATATCCTGAATTGATCTCTTTTGAACTTATCTCTCACACTTAATATAGTGTTGCCATCATCAAAAAGGGGGAGATTGTTGGATTGTGTGTCTTCCCTAAGTATTTTGATGATGAGCAACACTATGTTAATTGTTCTTGTTATTTTTGATCAGATATCTTGCACTTGAGATATCCATGTGCACTTGAGTTATCCATGGTTTTATATGAAATAACTGCTAAAGAGGTAACACTTCGTGTGTTCGTTCATGTTCTGTCTTCGTGCTGTTTTTTCCTCAAACATCATGTAGTTCTTGCTTCGCGTTTTCACCTCGTGTCGAATTAGCCTTGTTGTCGTCTGTTTGAGTGTTGTTCTTTCACCTCGTGCAGTCTTTGATTACTGTGTTGTTTCCATGTCATCCTTTGTATTCCTGTCTTCGAGTCGTTTCTTTGCATACTATCTTCGTGGTCGATTGGCACTTCGTCTTGGTTACAACACCTCGTGTTGTACTGTTTGACTTCGTGTCGGTTTCGGTTACAGTCCATGTTGTTTTCATGTCGTTCTCTTTTATTGCCACCTCGTGTCGTTTTTATTATTAAGTCTTCGTGTCGTTTTTACCTCGTGCAGTGTTATCCCGTGTCATTTACTGTTTCGACCTTGTGTCGTTATCAGCCCGTGTTGCTTACATCTCGTGCTGTTTTCACTATCCTCGTGTCGTTCTCACTGCATGTCGATTACTGTCTTCACTTAGCATTATTTTTATGATTCGTGTCGTTTTTCTGTGTAGTGTGTGTTTGTCACCACTATACTTCGTGTCGTTGCTTCTTACTTCGTGTCTAACTTCACTTCGTGTTGTTTTTCACCTCGAGTCGTTTCCTTATACTCTGTCCTCGTGTTGGTCTCTCGTTTTAGTCTTCATGTCGGCTTCTGTCGTAAGCCCGTATTGTCCTCGTGTTGTTTTTGTATTCGTAACCTCGTGTCTCTCTTGCGTATAACCTCACCTCGTGTCATTATCTTCTGTATATCTGATCTGTTACAGAATTTCTCGTGTCGTTCTTATGACATCTCGAGAAATAGTCACGTCGTGTTGTTGTTACTATACCTCATGCAGTTTTGGTCTTAATAGCCATGCAGCGTATTAATGGACTTAATCTCATTACAGGTCCGAGGAAGAACATTCCACACTCCAGGGCTGCACGTGATCCGAGACAAGAGGAACCAATTTGATAAAGGCACGTGACAGGATACTTCTGGATCGAGCGTGGGAGGCACACGCATTTCATGCCCTATCCATCTGCTGTTGATGCTATAAATAGAATCCTTCGTCCTCAGATGAAAGTTATCGAAGTAGAGAGGCATAGAAGAAAACAGGGAAACAGAGAGCCCTTCGATCCAGGAAAAAGAAAAGAAAGAAAAAAAAAAGGAATAGCAGAGAGAAATAGAAAGAGAGCAGAAGAGTGTTCAGAAGAATTGTTCTGACTTGCGGATCAAATCCGAAGTCTATTGCTCTATATTGAGCTACATTGTTTCCATTGTCTGGCATTTTTGATTTCCTTCGTTCGTATTTTTCGTTTCTTGTTCTTATCTTTCTTCAACCGTTATTGTTTGTGTTTCCGATCCTCTGGACTGAGGTCGGGGTCCTCCTGTGAGATCAGGAGTAGGGAGAGTCAATCTCCGGTTTGCAAGCAGCAGGTGAGCTGCTTGTAGGTACCCTCCGAGTTGGGAGGAAGAGGGGTCTTCGACCTCTGGTTCACTAGTAGCAGGGCTGCTACTAGTGGGGTTTCCCTCTTGGTAAAGAGGAAGAGAGACGTGAGTCTCTGGGTTCTAGTGACTGCTGATCGCTAGAGGTTCCCTCCGGGTAGGAGGAAGAGGAGAGGTTGTTCTCCTGGGAAGCTGTGTATCAGCAGTTGTTTGGCAAGCTGTGTTGCCCAGCCTTTAGTGAAGCCACACTCAGGTTGAGTGTGGGGTGGATGTAGGTCTGAAGGACTGAACCACCTTAAAATCCTCTGAGCCCTTGTGTGATTGATCGTGATAATATTGTGGTATGCCTTCTATTTGCTTGAGCTATTAACTGCACTGCATCTTCTACGATAGTCAAAACTCGAGGTTAGCTCCGTTTAGCAATATACTCTGCAATAATTTTTAAATCTACGAAAACAGTGATCTATTCATCCCCTCCCCTTCTAGATCACTTCATATTGTTCTTATCAACGTTGAGCCACTCTCCTAATTGCTTTCTTTTCTTCAGCAGTGGCTTCTTCGGGATAAGACTGATCATTACAGTATCTGGCAATCTCATAATACCAAGGCTTTTCTTCGTCAGCCAACTCTTCTTGCCAATCCAATAGCATGACCTCTCTACCTTCAAGAGCTTCTTTCCGTCTAACCTTCTCAAGCACCTGATCCCTAATATCAAGAAAAGCACGATCCCTAATGGCTGGAGTATCACGCTGATGAATCAGGGGGACATGAAAATCACGCTCAGGAGGGAAGACTAAAGCGGAGGCTAAGGAAGCAAGTGCGTCGGCCAAAATGTTCTGGCTACGCGGGACATGAACGAAAATCAATTTAGTGAAGAGTTTGGCGTAAGCTGAAGCGAGTTCTTGGTAGGGCTTGAGCTTAGGATTGATAGTGCGGCACTTGACCAACACTTGGCGTAGAATAAGCTGACTGTCACCGACGATTCGCAAATGGGTGACACCATATTGATGAGCGGTTTTAAGACCGGCCAAAAGAGCTTCATATTCGGCTATGTTATTGGTGACGGGAAAAGTGAGCCGAGCAGCAAATGGAATGGTGACTCCTTCGGGTGTTAAGAGAACCATGCCGATCCCTCTTCCTTGAGAATTAAGAGCTCCATCAAAATGTAATGTCCACATAGGATCTGGGTGGTGATTAATGGACATTAATTCTTCATCCGGGAACTCTGAATTGACAGGATCAAAGCGGGGGAGAGGGTGGTGAGCAAGATGTTCGGCAATGGCATAACCTTTGATAGCTTTTTTCTGAATGTAAGTGATGTCAAATTGAGAAAGGAAGCTTTGCCAGCGTGCTAATCGATCAGTGAGGACAGATTTTTCAAGGAGGAATTTGATTGGATTCATGCGAGCAATGAGGTGAACCTCGTGAGCTAGGAAATAGTGTTTTAGCTTTTGAACTACCCAAACCAAAGCTGCACAAGTCTTTTCCATGGCTGAGTATCTCTGCTCACAGGGGTTAAGGAGTTTAGATAAGTAGTATGCTGCCCTCTCTTTACCTTCCTCATCCACTTGAGCTAAGACAGCACCTACGGAGTCATCCAGGACTGAAACATAAAGAATAAGTGGTTTGCCTGGAATTGGCGGCCTCAGGACAGGAGGATTGACCAAATAATCCTTCAATCCGTCAAAGGCTGCCTGACATTTATCATCCCAATTAAACTTGACTCCCGGCTTAGTAAGCTCGTAAAACGGCCTACATCTTTGTGAGTGCTGGGAGACGAAGCGGCGAATAAATTGCAACCTCCCGATTAATCCTCGAACTTCCTTCAGATTCTTGGGAGGAGGCATATCTCTAATGGCCTTTGCCTTGTTGGGATCAACCTCAATTCCCCTCTTGCTAACGATAAATCCAAGTAATTTCCCTGAAGAAACGCCAAATACGCACTTCTTGGGGTTCATTTTCAATTGAAATTCTCGTGATCTCTGCAAAACCTTAGCCAGAACCCCAGGATGCTCAATCCTTGTCCTTGATTTCACAACCAGGTCATCCACATACACCTCAATATAAATATGAATCATGTCATGAAAAATTGCCATCATGGCCCTTTGATAAGTGGCTCCAGCATTCTTAAGTCCAAAGGGCATGACCACATAACAATATGTGCCCCATGGTGTAGTGAATGAAGTTTTCTCTTGGTCTTCTTCAGCCAGACGAATCTGATTGTAGCCTGAAAAGCCGTCCATGAAAGAAAGAGTCTCAAATCCTGCCGTGTTATCAATCAGCACATCAATATGAGGGAGGGGGAAGTCATCCTTAGGACACGCCCGGTTGAGGTCCCGAAAATCTATGCAAATTCGAACTTTTCCATCTTTCTTCATAACCGGGACAATGTTAGCCACCCAATTGGGATAGAGGACGACTCTAACGAATCTAGCCTTATGGAGTTTATCGACCTCTTCTTTCATTTTCAAAGCCATGCTAGGGTGGAAATGCCTCAACCGTTGTTTTACCGGGACAGATCCTGGCTTAAGTGTAAGACGGTGTTCAACGAGCGCAGGGTCTAATCCAGGCATATCTTCATAGCTCCATGCGAACGTGTCCTTGTATTCTTGAAGAACTAAGATGAGCGCCTTCTCTTCGGAGGACGGCAAATTTTTGCTTATGAGGACAATCCTAGGGTCTTCCTCGGTACCCAAATTGATTTCTTTGGTAGGTTCTTCTACTGAGGCTGATGGTTCGTCGAATCGTCTCATACCACTAGCAAAAGCATCAGCCTCGTCCTCATATTCTTCATAACTTTCATCCCCTTCTTCAATAGGGTCTTCATCATTCATGATTTCATAAACGCCCAAACCCTCATAAGAAGCCACAAAATCCTCAATTTCTAATTCTGGCAGGATAATTGGATCTTCCACAAACTCAGGGAGAGCTAAACAAGCTTGGCACCTAATGGCCAATTCCAACAAAAATCTACGAGGAATCTGCTTACCCTTGGCCTTCTTGTGTGAATTTACCCCATGATTTTTATTAGAAGAAGAGGAAGAAAGGGAGGAAGAGCAACTAGCTTGATTATAAGGGAAAGAAGGAGGTGATAAAGTGGATACAGGAGGTGATACAGGGGAGGGCCCCTCACCAGAGGGGGAGAAAAGATTTATCAAGGAATCTTGGAAGAGCGGCCCCTGGGTTGGGACGCGCTCGGGAGAAAAGTATGAGGTCTCCTCAATAGAAATGGAGGATTGGAATGTTGGAGATTTGGCGTTTTTTTTTTCGTTTTCATGTTTTCCTTTGTTTTTATTTTCTTTCTCAAGTAAAAAGCAATGTGAAGGGGGAATAGTGGGAGGAGTGGAGATTGCAAGTTTGGAGAAAGGTTTAATCAAAGATGGCCCATACGGGGGCGAGATGGAGATTTTGGAAAATCGCTCGAGGAGCGAAGGAGCAATAGGGAAGGAAATCTGAATTGAATTGGGAGATAAGTTGATGGTAATCGGTGGTGGTCGCGGCACGTGACCAAACCAACGGGAATAGAGAGGAGCCAACACCAATGGATGCACAGAAGTGAGGGAGAAAAGGCCGGCCCACAGCCTATCCACGGAAAATCCTTCTTCAAAGGGGACATCTGGCTCCCCCGTATCTGTGTAGTCACTTAACATCTGCCTTTTATCTGTGATTGCGGCAGGCATTTCAATCAGTTCTTGAACCAATGGCGGCCATTCTGGATCTGTCGGCATGAACAGGCGGCTTAAAGAGAAAGTGATGTCATTCATGTCAAACCACCTGTACCAGTCACATTCCGGGTCACCCATTTTTCTTCTTTTATCTGGCCTTAAAGTCTCCAAGGTTTTGTAAGTGGCCAGCGGGGCAATGTGCCGCGCAAACTGTCTAGCGTGCACATCCTGACAATCAAGCAATGATGTAATGATGGTAGTTTGTTCATTGTTCTGAACGCCACCGGTGACAAAATGTGTCTTTAAAGTCCAGGTGAGCGGCTGGCGATCTGGCTTGAAGGTGGACGTCATAACAGCCCACGGCTCTCCTTCATTCTTGTCCGGTGCTTTGTAGCCTAAGCCGCCTCGTGCAATCACTTTTTGAGGCTTAATGGGCCTAATCTTGCCCTGGAGTTTGGCACCCAGGCCCTTGCCATCTTGATATCCCATCCTTATCAGAATGTTCCAGCCGGGGGTATTCATCATATTTTTCTTTTTCTTCTTCCCCTTAGCAGGCAGGGGTGTCATGGCAACGGTGGTAACAGTCTCAGATAGCATCGGTCGTGGACAGTGAATGTCCAACACAGATAATAACGGCTTGTTGGCTGGCCACATGGAAGGAACTGATGAAGCTACATGTATGTCCTCCTCTGGTAAGATCGGCACGCTGGTCACCTTGATAATGCGGCCCTTGTGCGGAAACTTAAGGCACTGATGGTTTGTAGAGGGCACTGCGTCAAGCTGCTGAATATAAGGGCGACCCAGGATACCATTAAAGGTCGGGTCCATATCCAGAATATGGAAATCTGCCGTAATGGTGGCTGGACCCAAACTGACTTTGAGAGTAATCATACCCAGAGGGGGTTTCTTTGTATTGTCATATGCTGTGACAGTAATGGTGGATGGCCATATCTGGCTCTCAGGGATACCGCATAGCTTCAGAGTGCTCGGAGGCAACACATTGATAGATGCACCGGTGTCTACCAAACACTGCTTAACAGCCACTTTGTTGATATCAACCGTGATACATAGGGCATACTTTCTTGCCGGTAGAGGTGCTAACTCATGTTCATGGAATGTGATTGCCGGCTGACTGCTGGTAGGGGTTAAGACTGTAATTATCTGTTCAACCGGGAGGTCCTCATTGACCATAACCTTCTGCAGGTATTCCTTCAAGGCCAACTGATGAGTGGTGGACCTCTTGATTAATTCAAGAATGGAGATTCTGGCTGGAGTGCGATCCAGGTGTTTTAACAGATCATACTGAGTTCCCGGCACTGAATCTTGTTCCTGTTCCTGCTCTTGCGTCCCCTGTACGGGCTCTAGCTCTCTCTGTGGGAAAACACGGTGGAACATCCGTCCACTACGGAGCGGCGCTACGCCTTGACGCGCCTCTGTCGGGGCAATATTAGGAGGAGGGTTGGAAGAGGAGGAAGGAATGTCGGTAGCAGAGACCCTGCTAGGGGATACCAAAGGGGAATTCAATAAAAGGGGCGCCCCCGTAGGAGGCGTAGTAGTGGTGTTTAATAGAGATGCCCCCGCGGGGGGCATGGGAGGAGTATTTGAAGAAGGTGCCCTCGCAGGAGGCGTGAAAGAAGAAAGGGATATCCGAATGCGAGGGGTATTGGCAGGTGGTGGAATAAGGAGGGATCGTGGCACAAAAGGTGGTTGTACTGATGGTGGGGGAACTCTTGCCGGTGTAGGAGTGGTAGAGGGGGTAGCGGGTGCTGTCGGTGAGCGGAGTAGGAGTGGCCCGGAGGTCGCGGATGTAGGATTGGTGGTGGAAGGTGGAATGGCAGGTTGCTGTGGTGGTAAGCGGTTAAGAAGAGAGCGAGCCGGCAAGGTCGCGGAGTTGGTGGTGGTAGGTGGGTTGGCGGGGCGTAAAAGAGAACGTCCCGATAGGAGACTAGAAGGAGAAGGAGGAACGCGCAAAAGGCGCGGAGTTTGATTTTGGTTTGGATCATGGTGGAATGCCCCGAGAGAGGCATTTTCTTCGTGCCATCCCTGCCCTCTCTCCACCTCGTAGAGAGACGTGACAGGGTTCACGTGTTGATTAGGAGCGTGCTCCGGCAATGGATTACGGACAATCCCCATATCCTGCTGGGGTGCTGGAGCTTGCTGTGGCTGAGCTTGCTGCGGAGCTGGCTGCTGTTGATGCTGATTTTGCTGTTGCCGATGCGGCCTTCTCTCTTTCATGGTGGCGATGACTTGCCTCATTTCATCCCAATTAATGCCACCCTGGTCATTCAAATCATAAATATGATCTCTGAAATGGAAACAACGATCAAGGTTGTGACCAGGGGCGCGGTTAAATGCACAGTAACGGGATGTGTCAACATTGTCGGGCCACACCGTTCTTTCTTTTGGTAGGACGAGCAGGTTGGCGGCCATCAAAGCATTAAAAATGTCAGGGAGACTCTCTGGGAGTGGCGGATAATGGGCCCTCTTGGGGCCAAGCGGTGGTCTCCGTTGTTGTTGGCCATAGTTGGAAGGTGGGGGGACCTGATGGTATTGAGGTGGTGCTGGAGGGTCGTTGCGAGGCGCTTGGCTCGGTGATGGAGCAAAAGAAGGTTGGGGTGTGAAGTGGCGCTGTGGAGCGGAGGTAAAATGGGGGTTTTGCTGTGGAGGTGGCGGAGGTCGTGGGTTTGACTGGTGGTGGGGGTGGCCAACTACGCCAACCTGCTCGTTTGTGACAGTGCCCTCAGTCGTGGGCCCACTGTTGACATTTGTATTCTTTTTAAACAGCCGAGGCTTCGGCTCAAACATGCCCATGATGGGCGAATCCTTCATTTGTGTTTGTATATAACGAGCTCTTTCATAGAGCTCTTCCATAGTTGTCAGCCGATTCATGGCCAAAATGTGCCGGAATTGAGGAGTTGCATTGGAAATGACCATTTTTACTTGCTCTTGTTCCGACAATGTGTCCTTCAATTTTTCGGCCATAGACCGCCACCTGTCAGCAAATATAATGAAGTCTTCATCGGGCTTCATTTTCTCAGCGACCAGATCTGTAACAGAAAGGGAAGGTCCCACCCGGTCTCTGTACTTTTGCAAGAATTTCCTTTGGATAACATCGAAATCACCGGCATCAGCTGGCTCCAGAGAATAAAACCATTCGAGGGCGGGTCCCTCAAGAGATCTTCTGAATAAATAGGCCAGAGAGGCCTTATTGTCTTGCCAGAAAGAAGTCTCATATCGGAAGTCCTTTAAATGAATGAATGGGTTACCGGTCCCATTATATCGCCGGAAATTCGGCATTTCAGAAGGTGGTAAATGGAACACTGGCAACGTAAGAAGAGAAATTTCCGGAGCATTCTTGGTTGCTGTAACCTTCTTGAGCTGCTCCTCCATGCTGGCTAGCTTCTGAAGCAAGAGAGTGTTGGTATCGGGCTCGACTGGGGCCTGGTTTTGAATAAAAGAATGTGGTATAGGCGTTCGTAGAACCCGAGGAGGTTGGGAGGATTGATGCCTAACTGCTGAATAGCTCGCCTGCTGGGCCGGCATGGCCGCAGTAGGCGTTTGTGGACGAGAGGAGGGGGGATGCAAGACCGCCTGGTCATTAATGATTTGATGGCCACTCACAGCCGGAGGGGGATTAGAAGAAGAAGAAAGGATAGATTTCCCCTTTAAGGCGGCCTGAATGGCTTGCCGTTGGGAGTCGTCCAACTGGGAGAGAGCTTGGATCAAATCTGAGACATTAATAGATGGGGAAGGGTTCCCCGAAGTGTTGGAAGATGGAACTTGAGACGAAGGGTCCGCCTCATGGACAGTGGTATCGACCACATGGACTTGTGAGTAATGGGGGTGAGGAGGAAGGTAGTTCCCCTCATAATAAAAAGAATCCTGGGGAGGGTCCTCATATTGACCAAATATGTTCTCATTCTCATCATCATAAGAGTACCCGTGGCCTGACATGTTGATGGTTTTTCCTGAACGGAGCTTCATTCTTAAGAAAGAGGATGTTCAATGAAGGAACCGGCACAAAATACACAATCCAAACAAGGCAATCAAGTCACTCAACTATGTTTATGCAAACAAGGTTGGCAAGAAACGCAAGATTTTAATGTTTGATGTTCGAATTTAGGGTGGATTATTTGTGAAGGTTCACTCTTTTTGCCAAATGAGACCTAGTTTGATCCGAATGTAACCTCCGGGTCAACTAAGTTCTTCTCTCTTTTAACAACGTATAGGTTCTCTAAACTCCAGGTACTTCGAGGGTACAACCAGCCCGGCGTCCGTGAGGGAATCCACGGGTGCGGGGACTTATGGAGGTCTTGGAAAAGGGATTTCCAGTCCAAAGAGACGGAATGCTCAATGGAGGGTCGTCCCGATTCCAAGAAGGGTGTGTGGATCCTAGGATAGAGAGAGGAGGTCTCTCAACCAAGCCAGCAAACCAAGATGATCCAAGCAGTAATATAATATCAAGACAAATGCTAAGCAATGAATAATAGCCAATCTGTGAAAAAGAACAGTAAAGACACGCCCTTGGAAAGGTCGTGTTCACAGCAAGAGGAAAGACACGCCCTGTGGCAGGTCGTGACTAAATGAAAACACGGCAGCGTGGCTGTCGTAAATTCTGTGAGGGGCTCACAGACCGTAGGGAACAAAACGCCTTAGGATGAGGCGTTATAAATAAAGGACGCCTGCAACTGAGGGCGTCAAAACTCAGGGACACGCCCTGATGGAAGGCGCTGATAATAGATGAAACGCCTCTGAGAGGGGCGTTAATTCACAGGCAATATGACAAGTATGCAGCGAACAGCAGTTATGATAAAGAGAAACGCCTTAATGACAGCTGTTGATAAGAAATGAAACGCCTTGAAGAGGGGCGTTATTCCACAGACAGTATAATCAGCATGCAACACACCGCAGTTATAGAAACATACGCCCTGGAGATGGGCGTTAATCTATGAAACACGTCCCTGTAAGGGGCGCTAAATATCAGACGAGAAAGTAGTGAAGATCAGGCAAGCAGATGCAATAAAGACACGCCCTTGAAGGGGGCGTTAATTAATAAAAACACGTCCCTGTGAGGGGCGTTAAATCAAAAGACGCCCTCGTCGAAGGCGTTAATAAGCAACAATTGACTGATCCGGGGAGTGTGCAGGGTGCACAATGGAAGGTGCCCGAGGGGCACAAAGGAAAGGGTACCGAGGGTACCGAGGGGAAAAGGGCACACGAGGGTGCCTAAGGGGAAAGGACACACGAGGGTGTCAATGGGAAAGGACACACGAGGGTGTCAAAGGGGAAAGGGCACACGAGGGTGCCAATGGAGATGGTAATCAACAAAGAAAATAGTGGATGTCCCACCGTGATCGCCAATTTGTAGATTCCTTTAAAATCCACACTTTTGGGGTGAGGTTAAAAAGGAAGGGAAAAGGGAAACATTAAATAATGGTGGAGATGAAACAATGCACGAGGTGCACAAGGGGAGTGTGTGATCGCCAGAGGGTTTACCTCAATAAAAAAAGAATAAGATCGCATGTACCTGGTGAAAGATGGGATGCGGGATGAATGTGGATCTCCTCCTCCAACTCCAATCGGCCGGCCGACGAAGTGGGTTTTCTTGATTGATTACCTTGTAAGGAAGACAATGAAAGACAAGCAAAAGAAAGGGGATCAGCCAAAGTGCCGTAGTATCAGTCAAGAACCAACATAAAAATGATGAAAAGACATCAACATGCGCACCTTCTTTTTTTGTTTTCTTTTTAAACCCCTTAAGAAGACTTAAGGGAAGGGGAGTTTGATGATAAAAAGAAATGCAACAAGATGTGAACAGATGTGAAGGGTGAATAGAGATATAAAGGACGGAGGGATGATGGTATGAATGAAGTAAAACAAAAGAGATGAAAAGATGAGAAACCCTGCTGTCCCTGGCGACAGTAAAGGGAAAACCGAATGAATGTGTTGATGGATGTAGATGGACGAAGCACCGGATGCAGCCCGATCGAAGGATGCAGAGGGGAGGCAGCAAAGGACGAAGAAGGCTCTGCTCGTGATGGATATTCAAGCTTCTGAGCGCTTAACCCTCTGAATGCTTAAAGTGCTTAACCTTCAACACGATCGATCAAGGCTTCAATTTATAGTGCCTCAAGTGGATGTGATCAAACCAAGGAATGATAAGAACAGGCAATGAGGCATCCAGGGAAGGATCAAGATCGAGCAAGAGTCCATGGATGGCAGGGAACTGTGAGGGAAAGATGGAAAAAGGAAGGACTCTGGAGTGAAACACGCCTTAATACAGGGCGTCTTTTATGAATTGACGACCTTCACAGAGACGTTTTCTTGAAACACGACCTAGGAAAGGGCGTTTCTTCCTGGATAGAATTTTGGAAATAAAACCTTGCCTTGTTTGAAAACTGAGATAGCATGCCTGAGATAACGGCGTTAATTAAAATAACGCCCTGAGAAAAGGCGTTACTCACAAAATGCCTTTTATTTTGAAAATAGATAATTCCAGAAATTAAGGGATAACACCATGAATTGACGCCCTCATGTACGGTCGTCCTTTCTTTGAAAACGCCCTACAACAGGTCGTTATTTTTGAAATTAACGCCCTTAATCAAGTCGTGACTCACAAAAATACAGGAAAAATGCAGAAAAACTCACAAAAATAGAAAAACTTCATGTTATAGGAATATTGAAGTCCACTTGGGGCATTTATATAATAACATGAGATTTGATCAACAAAACGTCAATTTTGGCGTGTCTACACCTATGTCTGACCCAAGGAGAGTGAGGTTGGCCAAGATGCACCTCACCAAATTAGCCAAGACTTATTGGCTAAACCAAGAGGGGTTAAGGAGGGTTAGGCGGGAAGAGCCTATTGACACTTGGGAAGGTATAAAGAACCAACTTAGAAGCAAGTACCTACCCCTATCCTACCACCAAATGCTCTTAGATGAGTGGCAAAGTCTCACCCAAGAAGGGAAGACTGTGGTTGAATACATTAAGAAATTTGACTCCTATCTTTTGAAGTGTGGAGTTCATGAGGACCCGGCCATCACCTTATCCCGATTTAGGAATGGGCTCCAAAACCACATCAAGAGGGAACTTTTCATGAGAGATGTCGACAACCTTGAACAAGCCTACCAAATAGCTCGGGATGTTGAGTGATTCTCTAGAATCCTTAGGTTTGCCCCTCCCCGACCGACCGACCCCAAAAGCATGGGGCCCCGAACCACCCCGGCCCCCCCTATAAAGGCCCCTACCCCAAGTGGAAATGCCCCATTACGGCCTTACTATCCCCCTCCCACCACCACTCCAAACAAGGCCACCCCTAGCCACCCTCCTCCACGGAGGGAAGAGAGTTCCAAAGGCCCAAATGTAGGAGGGACCACCCCGGGTAGTGGGCACCAACAATGCTATAGATGTCAAGGATTTGGACACTTCGCGGGGCAATGCCCATCTAGAGGGTTGCCTAGTTTGCTAGTTGAAGAGACTCCCCTACCCGAAGAGAAACTTGAGAGCATGATTGAGGTCCATGATGCCTCACTAGATTGGGAGGAAGAGTACGAGACCCAATTCCATGAGTCGGGTCTAAACCACACCATGACATCCACCGACTCCCATCTAGGAGTGATTAGATGTACCATCACCAAAGCCCAAGAGGAGGATTGGCGTCGAACCTCAATTTTTCACACCTTTGTTAAGATAAGGGGCCATGTGAGAAAAGTAATCTTAGCTAATGGGAGTTGTGTCAATGCCGTGTCCCCCGACACCGTTAAGCTCCTAAGGCTTCCTATCACTCCCCACCCAAGTCCATACCGGGTCTCATGGATCAACAACAATTTCATCCCGGTTGACACTCGATGACTTGTGCCCCTCACCTTCTCTTCCTACCATGGACAAATATGGTGTGATGTTATCCCCATGGAAGTAGGTAGCATCCTACTTAGGAGACCTTGGCTTTATGATGTGGATGCCACCATCTTGGGTAGGACCAACACATGCACCTTTGAGCATGAGGGAAAGACTATCCGTCTTAATCCCTCCCCGCCACGTCCCATGCCCAAGAGGGACACACTCCCTCAAGGACATCACCCCACCACACCACAAGCCTCGGGGAACTCCACCCCTCCGACACAATCACTCACCCAAAACCCCAACCAAGGTGAGCCTTCGGGGTTACCAAGGGTCTTCATCTCATCACCAAAAAAGAGCTTGAGGAGGAGATAGCTCAAGGTACGCCTTTATGTGCGGTGATCATTTGCCTAGGAGAGCCCACTCCCTCCAACCCCCATCCCATAGAAGTCCGGCATCTCCTAGAAGAATTTCATGAGGTGTTCCCAGAGGAGCTACCGGACCAACTCCCTCCCATGCGTGATGTACAACACGCAATTGATCTAGTTCCGGGAGCCACCCTTCCAAACCTTCCTCATTATCGCCTCAACCCTACGAAACATGCCGAACTTAGGAGGCAAATAGAGGAACTCATTAGGAAGGGCTTCATCTGCATTAGCAAAAGTCCATGTGCCGTCCCGACCCTCCTCACCCCCAAGAAGGATGGATCATGGCGGATGTGTGTGGATAGTCGGGCCATTAATAAAATCACCGTCAAGTATAGGTTCCCCATCCCTAGGCTTGATGACATGCTTGACATGCTAGCTGGAGCCACTATTTTCTCCAAGATCGACCTCAAGAGTGGCTACCACCAAGTTAGGATTAGGCCCGGAGATAAGTGGAAAATGGCCTTCAAGACCAAGGATGGCCTTTATGAATGGCTAGTCATGCCTTTTGGGCTCTCAAATGCCCCAAATACTTTTATGCGGCTCATGACGGAGGTCCTTAGGCATTTCATTGGGATATTTCTCGTGGTCTACTTTGATGACATTCTCATCTATAGTCAATCCCAAGAGGCCCTTAGGCAAGTTTGCACCGTCCTCCGACATGAGAGTCTATTTGCCAACCTAGGAAAGTGTCACTTCATGACCACATCCATCACCTTCCTAGGATTTGTGGTGTCTACCAAGGGTGTCTCCATGGACCCCGAGAAGGTCCAAGCTATTCTTGATTGGACGAAACCCCACACCCTTCATGAGGTCCGAAGCTTCCACGGGTTGGCCACATTCTATAGGAGGTTTATTCGGGGATTTAGCACCATCACCGCCCCTATCACCGATTGCCTCAAAAAGGGGACTTTTGTATGGACCAAATCAACCTCCAAAGCCTTCCAAGAGCTTAAGGAGAAGATGACCCAAGCCCCGGTCCTATGCCTACCCGATTTCTCCAAAGTATTCGAAGTCACATGTGATGCATCTGGGATAAGAATAGGAGGAATCCTTAGCCAAGAAGGGCACCCAGTGGCCTTCTTCAGTGAGAAGCTATGTGATGCTAGGACGAGGTACTCCACTTAGGACAAGGAGTTCTATGCCATGGTTCAGTCCCTCCGACATTGGAGGCACTACTTGTTACGCAAAGAATTTGTCATCTTTTCCGACCATGAGGCCCTAAAATACCTCAACTCCCAGCAAAAGTTGAATGCCCGACATGCCCGCTGGGTTGAGTACGTCCAATCCTACACATTTATAATCAAACACAAGGCAGGAAGTGAGAACCGCGCAGCGGATGCACTCAGTAGGAGGGTCTATTTGTTGTCCACTATCCAAGTGGAGGTTATCGGATTTGAGAGGCTCAAGGATGAGTACCCTTGATGTCCCGACTTTGGGCACATCTATACCACCTTGACCACCCATTCTAGTAGGGAACATGAGAGTTTTATCTTGGAGGATGGGTTCCTCTTCAAGGGGCCAAAGCTTTGCATACCACGGACCTCACTCCGTGACTTCTTGGTTTGGGAGTTACATGCCGGGGGACTAGCTAGTCATTTTGGGGTTCATAAAACCATCGCTCTAGTTGAGGGTCAATTCTTTTGGCCAAGTCTCAAGAGAGACGTAGCCAAGATAGTGGGCCAATGTCGTACATGTGCTTCAGCCAAATAGGTGAAGCAAAACACCGGCCTTTATATCCCTCTCCCCATCCCCGACCATCCGTGGCAAGACTTAAGCATGGACTTTGTATTAGGCCTACCCAGGACCCAAAGGAAACATGATTCGATCTTTGTGGTAGTGGATAGATTCTCCAAGATGGCCCACTTCATCCCATTCCCCAAAACCTCCGATGCCTCCAGAGTGGCCCGATTATTCTTTGATGAGGTTGTTCACCTCCATGGGTTAACCAAGACCATATTCTCCGATAGGGATGTCAAGTTCACCAGCTATTTTTGGAAGACCCTTTGGCACTTGATGGGTACCCTCCTTAAATTCTCCACGGCCTACCACCCTCAAACTGATGGCCAAACTGAAGTTGTCAATCGGAGTCTAGGGAACCTCCTTTGGTGTCTTGTTGAGGATCGTCCAGGGAATTGGGATCTCATTCTACCTCAGGCTGAATTTGAATACAACGACTCTATTAACAAGTCTATAGGGATGAGTCCATTCAAGGCTGTACATAGGTACAAGCCAAGAAAACCCTCTGACCTCATTCCCCTTCCCCAACATGCTAGAGTGTCTATTTCAGCTGAGTCATTTGCCCAACACATTAGGGAGTTGCATGAAGGAATTCGCAAGCACATCAGCAAGAAGAATGAGACTTATAAGAGGCAGGCTGACTCTCATCGGCGACACCAAGAATTCCATGTGGGTGACTTTGTGATGGTAAGGACGGAGATGCTCTCCCCCGGAGCCACCTCCAAATTGACGCCTCGTGGGGCTGGTCCCTTCCAGGTCTTGAGGCGCATTGGCACTAACGCCTATGAGATAGATCTTCCCGAGGAGTACGGAGTGAGCCCCACATTCAACGTGGCCGACCTAGTTCCATATAGGGGTCCCATGGTGGTGTCTAGTGAGGATATTGAGCCGACTTCCCCCATTGAGAGAGCACCCACCCGTGAGGAGAGTCCACTAGCCCGGAGAGCCCAGTTTGAGCGAATTAAATGAATATTGGATGAACAGGTCACTGTCACCAGGAGTAAGGTGTACGATCGCTATCTCGTCAGGTGGAAGGATCGACCTCCTTTGGAGGATTCGTGGGTTAGTCGAGAAGATCTCCAGCGGTTGGATCTTGACCTTCTTGAGCAGTACCACAGCAGGATGGACCCCTACTCGACGGAGTTGAGCTCTTCACAGCCCAGGGGATTTGATCGAGGCATCACCTACGACTCTCTTTGGCTCAGGTCGTTGTCACACTCCGGAGTTGTGTGAGCTCGGGCATCACTCTATGTGGGCCCAATTATCCATTTTTAGCTTTCTATTTTAGTCATTTGATGTATTTTCCCTTTTATTTGGGTCACTTCCCTAGGTCTTTGATTTATTTACCTAAGTTTGAGTGTTATTAGGTTGGTTAGTTGGTTAATGGGCCCAATTCATTAGGCTAGTGTTGTGCCCCTGTGTGGTTTTGATGATGGCTGACACACCATGAGTTGGAGTTTGGGTTAACTTAGCAGCTAATTGTTCATGCAGTGCGTTGATGCAGTTGGAGATTGGGTTGACGCATTGGCTGTCTGTTTACTTGCTAAACGATCTTCAAGTCAAAGTCTGTACACTCCCTTCAAGTCAAAGTATGTACACTCCCTCAGTGTACACACTTATTCTTTGGTTGCTCTAAAGTCTATACATCGTCCAGTGTATTACTGCATGCCATTAAGTCTGTATAGAGTCTTTGCATCGTGTGCCTCTCACAAAGTCTCTACATCGCATTTGGGAATCAAAGTATGTACATTGGCAGCAGAACTGCATCAAGTCTATACACTGCCCTTGTTTCAAAGTCGATACATTGTCTTTGTTTCAAAGTCTATACATTGCTGCCTTGTCCAACTCTGTACATCCGTTTGCCTGACTCCTGTTTCAAAGTCTACACATTCATTGTTAAGGCAAGTCTATACATTGACTCTTGGTCTTCAAGTAGATAAAGAGTCTTCATCTTGTGAAGTCTGTACATCGTCCGTTGTCTAGAGTTTTTGAAGTCTATACATTCGGTTCCTTGGGCTAAGTCTATACATCGTGGTCTTGAACCTTCAAGTCTGTACACTCCTTATTTCAAGTCTGTACATTGTTGCCTTGAAGCCATTCCAAGTCTATACAACGCCCAAGTCTGTACAGCGTGAACAGTGCGTCTTCTTCTCCAACTCTATACATCGCTCGCTCTATCAGCCTTTTATCACAGAGTCTATACACTGGTCTTCACTTGATGTCTGTACATTGGCTCAGACTTACCAAGTCTGTACACTGCCTTTGGGTTCTGTGCTTTTAGTGCGTTGACGCACTTGGCTGACTGCGTAGACGCAATTGTGCGTCTTTCGCTTTCTGTCTTGTTCACTATGTCGACGCTGACAAAGGATGCGTTGACGCATTGGCCAGTTGCCAAGGGCATGAGCATCTCACTTGAGGAGCTGAGGCGACGCTGCACGATGGAAGCGTTGACGCCTTGGGCTGATGTCCTCATGAAGTCTGTACACTTAGTTAAACTTTCAAGTCTATACATCATCTGATACTGTTATTCAACTGATTATCTGACAGGTTTAATGGATGAGGCCATCAAGACTTGCACGTGATCCTAGCGGCTGAAATGCTGACACGTGGACACAGCAGTTCAAACAATCAAGAAAGAAGCTCCTGGATTATTCTGGTGCGTCAACACATTGATCTAGTAGCGTGGACGCAGCAGTTCAAGTATCCCTTATTACAGCCTCTGGAGTACATTGGCAGCATCGACGCTGCAGCTCCATGCGTCAACGCCATGGGTTGGAAGCGTCAACGCAGCAGACTTGAGTTTTGCTGGTAGAATGTCTTTGAAGGCTGCGTCAACTCCTTGAAGCAAGTGCGTTAATGCCACCTCACTCCAGTTGCTGAGCGTACTGATGAGGGGGCACGTGATCCGATGGGAAAAAGGGGCAGGATGCTGACACGTGTTAGATAAGGGGTGCTACCCTGCCAAGTGGACCAATCAGTGGTCACTAGGGCATTTTCTACTCAACCTTCGGAGGCTCTGTTTCTGATATAAAAGCACCCCATCATCCTCTCGAAAAGGGTAAACTCTCCACAGAAGAAGAGGAAGCTCTCCAGCGAAGAAATCTGAGAGTGTGAGCAAAAGAAGAGAAGAGAAGCAGCAGAGCGAAGAAGAAGAAGGAAGAAGAAGAAAATTTTAGAGAAGAGAAGGAGAGCCTGCGAAAGAGAAGAAAATAGAGAGTGAGAGCAGAAGAGAAAGATTGAGTGAGCTGAGAAGAAGAAAGAAGAGGAAGAAAAGAAGAAGAGAGAGAGAGTTCACGGAGAAGAAAGAAGAAGCTATTGAAGATCTGTCCTTTGGCGTCTGGATTAAATCCAAGCCAGATCTGCTCCTTTGAGAGCTACATTCTTGTTCTTCATTTACAGCTTTTCGATCGCTGCGTATTTTTCGTTTCTTATTTTTTTTTCTTTTTCATTTGGTGATCCTTGTTCTTCCGATCCTCTGGTCTGAGGTCGAGTTCCTGCTGTGGGATCAGGAGTAGGGAGACGGGTGTGTCTCCGGTTTGTGCTGGTAGCAGAATGCTACTGATGATAGTTCCCTCTTGTGTGGAGGAAGGGAGGTTGGTTCCTCCGGTTTGCAAGCAGTAGGGGGGCAGCTTGTGAGTTCCCTCCGGGGTAGGAGGAAGAGAGGCTAGGCCTCTGGTGGATTGCTGGTAGCAGAGTGATACTGGCTGGCTCACTGGTTGCGGGGCTGCTACTAGTGGGGTTCCCTCTTGGTAAAGAGGAAGAGAGACGTGAGTCACTGGTTTCTAGTGACCGTGGGTTGCTAGAGGTTCCCTCCGTGTAGGAGGAAGAGGGGAGGTTGTTCCCCTGGGTAAGCTGTGTATCAGCGTCTGTTGGCAAGCTGTGTTGCCCAGCTATTAGTGTAGCCACACTCGGGTTGAGTGTGGGGTGGATGTAGGTCTGCAGGACCGAACCACCTAAAAACCCCTCTTGCATTGTGGTTTGATTGCTTATGGTTTGCTTCCGCTAGATGTTTGCATAGGGGTGCTCCAAGTGTTTGATCACTGGTTCATTAGATGATTTGATCAGATTTTGTTCTAAGTGTTTAATCTGTTGAGTGAGCGAAATTCTAATTGAGCGAAAGTTTATATTGGGTGAAAGTTTTTATAGGCTATATTCATTCACCCCCCCTCTGAATACTTGCACCGAACCCAATAATTGGTATCAGAGCTGGTCTCTGACTGAACAGATCTAACAATCTGCAGATGATCCTGCTAATTGTTGGTGCATTCTAGAGTGTGCTTTCTGTGCTCGTTATTTTGTTTCACCGGTTTAGTGCTTGGCCTTACTCACCTGGTCTCGGAGCTTCAATTTTTCTGTGCTTTCAGATTGTTTGCAATGGAACCAATCGTGCTGAAGGATAGCTCCATCAAAGCAAACAGATCCAGCCACAGTGGATCATTAAGCGAGAAAAGCAGCCTCTCGCGGTCTGAAATTGATAGAGACATTGAAAGGGTGACCAGTGAATTCAGGAAATTTCTGAGAGAAAGAGAAGGAAAGCTTGGTGAAGGCAGAAAGCAAACAAAGTATAATTCTAATCCTGCCAAGATTGTTGACACTAACGTTTGCTACACATGCAGGAAGGCTGGCCATGTGAAGACTGACTGTCCAAAATTCTCGAAATTCAAAGGAAACACCGAAGACAGTGATAAAGAAGGAGGAAAGTCAATATGCTTAATGGCCAACCGGGGAAGTGATGATGAGGAAACCTCATCTCAGGTAAGCTCCGGATCAGAAGGAGTTTCTTTTGATGAATTGATAATGATGTATGAAAATCTATTTAAAGTGTCCAAGAAATTAAAATATAAAAATGAATTATTGCAAGAAAAGAAAACTGAATCTGAACAAAGATTGAAACAGGAAATCAACATTCTCAAAAGTCTAAATGATGCTTTGCATCAACAAGTTATTTCATGTGAAACTGAGATTGTAGGTTTTGAAGCTAATACTGCTGATTTGAATTCTGAAATTGAAGATCTAAAAACCTCCCTGTCAAAATTTGCTAAAGGGAAGGAACAACTTACATTTGTGAAAAGTTCAGACTGTGCTAGTACTTCAAAATGTATTTCATCTAAGAAATCTCAGAACAATAAGCACAGGGCTGAACAAAAGAAAAAGGAAAATTGATGTGAAAAATCTTCTCATAAAATTCAGTCTAAAAAGAAAAAGAATATGCAGTGTTTCTATTGTAATAAGATAGGTCATATGATGCATGAGTGTAAGATGTTTGAATTAGATGACCTAGGTGCTACTACTGCACAGAAAATTCCTGCTAGAAATCATGTTTTTCAAAGAAGGAAAATAGAGTATTTTCATTGTGGCAAGATGGGCCACATTGCAGCCCAATGTTGGCATGCTCAGGGAAGGAAGTTTAACAATAAATCTGGTAAATTCCCTGTCAATAGAAATATTTCTGATAGAAATGAATTTATTTTTGAAAGAAAAACACTTGCATGGTTTGAATGTGGGAAGCCAGGCCATAGAGCTGCTGACTATTGGCTGGCTTATGTTGGTAATTAACAGAATCTTAATTCTGATAACAGAAAATTTCATACAAATGCACATAGAACTCGTGCTAATCAGAATGTGCATAAAACAAATCTGAAATCTGCTGCCTCTTGCTATTATTGTGGTATATTAGGTCATTCAATGAATAATTGCCATCTGATAAGATCTGATGACCTAAATGCTAAAAGGTTGTTTAGAACACCTACCAAAGGTGTCACTATTAACCATGCAGGACCCAAGACTAGTTGGGTACCTGCCCATGCAAAATAGTGTGCTAACTTGCAGGTGTGCGTTGGAAGCTGAAGAATAAAAAAAGGGGAAATAAACCAAGGCACCCAAGTTGATAAAACCCCATTCAGGTAAATTTCTCAAATCTGTTCAAATGAAAATTATGGTTGAGCTGAAAAGTCATAGCTTCATGCATACATGTTTTATTTTAATTGGTTTGACTCTTGCATTGATCTTTATGGGCTTTCTTGTTTGTACTGTGAGCTGTGTGCATATATGAGAATGGCATAAACATGCACATGACATACAATCATTGAAAATCTGATGCATATAGGAATGTTTGTATTACATTGTCATGCATGACCACTTGGTATATAAATGGAAAGCTACTAAAGGGCAGAGGAAATCTGTCTGGAGGTTCTTACTATGTGTGAGATGGTCTTTTAGGCCAAGTTCTCCGCCAAGTACCAAGGGTCAAATTTGCATATCAGAGAATGTCTGCATCTTCATGTGAATATTTTGCTTCATGCCCCTGCATACATGAAGATAATTGCATTGCATTTCTTTACATTGAAAATGCCAAAAAGATAGATTGAATGCATACATTTAAGGGGAGCATTATTCATACATCTGAAATCACTCAACTATTTTTAGATTTACTGCATAGCATGTTAAATCTATTGTTGCATAGTCATTCATCATCTACATTGTCTGCATGACATATAGGATGATTCAGTGTTTTTTTTGGTTAGAGGGAATCATTGCATAGCATATCACTTCTTTGAAAAATCAAAAAAAAAAGGGGGGAAGGGAAATGTCACTGCATATAGATAGGGGGAGCATGCTTAATCCGTTCCTCTCCAGCTATATGATTCATCTTGTCATATCTGAAGTGTCAGTGATTCCATCATTTAAAGTGGTATCAAATGATTTCTTGACTACTTCTGAAGTTGTTCATAATCTGAATGCATACCTTATTGGTATCTGTTTGTCTCTCCTAAATTTGCTGAATGAGAGCTTTTCCTCTATTCAGTCAACTTTGAACCTCTTTGCTCAAGAGCAGCTTGTTTGCTACAATTCTCCAGAATCCATGCTGTTTGTTGAATATTCTCACTTGAATCACTAAGATGAGATATGAAGTAAATCTTCAGCCTGAATACTACTTCATAAAAGTTAAAACATCTTCAATGAGGAACCTTCCATTATACATGCTTAAGAACATTTGTTAACTGGAACTAGTTTAAGTCTTATGTACTCCTGTTTGGACACAAGGAACTTGGAAATATCTGATTCAATCTCTTAATAAACTTTAACTGTCTGCTTCATGTAAATTCATGTAAGAGCTTCTGACATCTGAAAAGTTGATATCCTTGTCTATGTTGACTGAGATATATACTGTACTTGTTCTGAATCATGGACAGAGCAATCACTGTGGTTACTGAGAAACCTGTCCAAAGGATTGTGTCATGAAGTACCATGGTTAACTCTGCTTAAAGAAATGATTGAAAATACTGTGAAATTTGGTAGAGCAATGGCATTGTTGTATTGAGTAACTGGGGATTCTGGCCTCTAATCAAGGTGTATCCTCATGCCAAAGATACTTCCAATGCTACCTCTGTTCTCCAAAATGGGAGAAGCAATACGGTTGTCACACTGAATAACTGGGGATTCGGGCCTCTGATCAAGGTGTCTCCCCATGTCAAAAGGTATTGATAAACCAAAATTGTTCATTTAAAAAGGAAAATTATGAACAAGTGTAAATCAAATTCTGAAAGAATAATGTAAAATTCTGTTGCATTCTCTTATGTATCTCTTAAAACTGTCATGGAAAGTAAACTAAGTAAGATGAAAGTTGGTTGAACTAGAATTTTATATGAGCTTGTAGTTCCTTTCTATTAAGAGCTGGTTCAGATATGAGTACAATTCTTTTGAAAAACTTGTTTACATCATTCTTAAACCATATCTGAAAATCAAGGTTTCATAAGTTTTTATAATGGAGGACTCTAGAACTTAAAAATTCTGTTCTATGAAGTTAGTATCTGCTGAAAAGTTCAATATCTCAATTTTCACTAACTGATGAATCTACTCATCCTATGGCTCTTTATCACTGTGTTTTGATTCAGTTGTATTAGACTGGTTGTCATTTTTTTTGAGAAGCACTTCTCTCAGTTTATCATGTGTACTTACAGTTTTTGCATAACCAGAGTTCATCCTTGTGGATTTCTCTTGCATCATAGATCATAAGGGCAAGATTATCTGGTCTGTTTGAGAGACTATTTGCATAAGGGGACAATGTGCTAGATTGTCTAATCATGTTGTGTGTCTGCATTAGCTCTACATCTTCTGCCATGTCTAAGAGGGAGTATTTGTTGCATATGCATCACTGCATAAGTTGTTTAACTAAGGGGGAGAATTGATTTAAGTGCTTCTGATATTGTGTTGTCCTCATCTGCTGAACTATGTTGAGTGTCTCATATGACATCTCTGGATTATTTGTTTTGCTAAAGTAAAAGGGGCAGATTAGTCAAAAGGGGGAGCTTTTAATTCACTCCTTTATACAGTCGTATTCTTTCCTCTTCAACTCGTGTCTTTTTGCTGAAGGCAGAGGGGGAGAAGAATCTAATATGAGTCGTGTAACTCATAGTGTTGCCATCATCAAAAAGGGGGAGATTGTTGCGCCCCTGTGTGGTTTTAATGATGGCTGACACACCATGAGTTGGAGTTTAGGTTAACTTAGCGGCTAATTGTTCATGCAGTGCGTTGACGCAGTTGGAGATTGGGTTGACGCATTGGCTATCTGTTTACTTGCTGAACGATCTTCAAGTCAAAGTCTGTACACTCCCTCAGTGTACACACTTATTCTTTGGTTGCTCTAAAGTCTATACATCGTCCAGTGTATTGCTGCATGCCATTAAGTCTGTATAGAGTCTTTGCATCGTGTGCCTCTCACAAAGTCTCTACATCACATTTGGGAATCAAAGTATGTACATTGGTAGCAGAACTGCATCAAGTCTATACACTGCCCTTGTTTCAAAGTCGATACATTGTCTTTGTTTCAAAGTCTATACATTGCTGCCTTGTCCAACTCTGTACATCCGTTTGCCTGACTCCTGTTTCAAAGTCTACACATTCATTGTTAAGGCAAGTCTATACATTGACTCATGGTCTTCAAGTAGATAAAGAGTCTTCATCTTGTGAAGTCTGTACAACGTCCGTTGTCTAGAGTTTTTGAAGTCTATACATTCGGTTCCTTGGGCTAAGTCTATACATCGTGGTCTTGAACCTTCAAGTCTGTACACTCCTTATTTCAAGTCTGTACATTGTTGCCTTGAAGCCATTCCAAGTCTATACAACGCCCAAGTCTGTACAGCGTGAACAGTGCATCTTCTTCTCCAACTCTATACATCGCTCGCTCTATCAGCCTTTTATCACAGAGTCTATACACTGGTCTTCACTTGATGTCTGTACATTGGCTCAGACTTACCAAGTCTGTACACTGCCTTTGGGTTCTATGCTTTTAGTGCGTTGACGCACTTGGCTGACTGCATAGATGCAATTGTGCGTCTTTCACTTTCTGTCTTGTTCACTGCGTCGACGCTGACAAAGGATGCGTTGACGCATTGGCCAGTTGCCAAGGGCGTGAGCATCTCGCTTGAGGAGCTGAGGCGACGTTGCACGATGGAAGCGTTGACGCCTTGGGCTGATGTCCTCATGAAGTCTGTACACTCAGTTAAACTTTCAAGTCTATACATCATCTGATACTGTTATTCAACTGATTATCTGACAGGTTTAATGGATGAGGCCATCAAGACTTGCACGTGATCCTAGAGGCTGAAATGCTGACACGTGGACACAGCAGTTCAAACAATCAAGAAAGAAGCTCCTGGATTATTCTGGTGCGTCAACACATTGATCTAGTAGCGTGGACGCAGCAGTTCAAGTATCCCTTATTACAGCCTCTGGAGTACATTGGCAGCATCGATGCTGCAGCTCCATGCGTCAACGCCATGAGTTGGAAGCGTCAACGCAGCAGACTTGAGTTTTGCTGGTAGAATGTCTTTGAAGGCTGCGTCAACTCCTTGAAGCAAGTGCGTTAACGCCACCTCACGCCAGTTGCTGAGCGTACTGATGAGGGGGCACGTGATGTGATGGGAAAAAGGGGCAGGATGCTGACACGTGTTAGATAAGGGGTGCTACCCTGCCAAGTGGACCAATCAGTTGTCACTAGGGCATTTTCTACTCAACCTTCGGAGGCTCTGTTTCTGATATAAAAGCACCCCATCATCCTCTCGAAAAGGGTAAACTCTCCACAGAAGAAGAGGAAGCTCTCCAGCGAAGAAATCTGACAATGTGAGCAAAAGAAGAGAAGAGAAGCAGCAGAGCGAAGAAGAAGAAGAAGGAAGAAGAAGAAAATTTCAGAGAAGAGAAGGAGAGCCTGTGAAAGAGAAGAAAATAGAGAGTGAGAGCAGAAGAGAAAGATTGAGTGAGCTGAGAAGAAGAAAGAAGAGGAAGAAAAGAAGAAGAGAGAGAGAGTTCGTGGAGAAGAAAGAAGAAGCTATTGAAGATCTGTCCTCTGGCGTCTGGATTAAATCCAAGCCAGATCTGCTCCTTTGAGAGCTACATTCTTGTTCTTCATTTACAGCTTTCCGATCGCTGCGTATTTTTCATTTCTTTTTTTTTTTTTTCATTTGGTGATCCTTGTTCTTCCGATCCTCTGGTCTGAGGTCGAGTTCCTCCTGTGGGATCGGGAGTAGGGAGACGGGTGTGTCTCCGGTTTGTGCTGGTAGCAGAATGCTACTGGTGATAGTTCCCTCCTATGTGGAGGAAGGGAGGTTGGTTCCTCCAGTTTGCAAGCAGCAGGGGGGCTGCTTGTGAGTTCCCTCCGGGGTAGGAGGAAGAGAGGCTAGGCCTCTGGTGGATTGCTGGTAGCAGAGTGCTACTGGCTGGCTCACTGGTAGCGGGGCTGCTACTAGTGGGGTTCCCTCTTGGTAAAGAGGAAGAGAGACGTGAGTCTCTGGTTTCTAGTGACTGTGGGTTGCTAGAGGTTCCCTCCGTGTAGGAGGAAGAGGGGAGGTTGTTCCCCTGGATAAGCTGTGTATCAGCGTCTGTTGGCAAGCTGTGTTGCCCAACTGTTAGTGTAGCCACACTCGGGTTGAGTGTGGGGTGGATGTAGGTCTGTAGGACCGAACCACCTAAAAACCACTCTTGCATTGTGGTTTGATTGCTTATGGTTTGCTTCCGCTAGATGTTTGCATAGGGGTGCTCCAAGTGTTTGATCACTGCTTCATTAGATGATTTGATCAGATTTTGTTCTAAGTGTTTAATCTGTTGAGTGAGCGAAATTCTAATTGAGCGAAAGTTTATATTGGGTGAAAATTTTTATAGGCTATATTCATTCACCCCCCCTCTGAATACTTGCACCGAACCCAACAGCTAGGCCCAAGGGCACCCCCCTACCCCCTTGGTTATTTGTCATTGTATCAAGAGTCGAGGGATTATTGTAAAATGTGGGTTGCCAAAATATAGGACCCCATTCCCCCCATTTTATGTTAATGAAAGTTGCCATTTTATGAGTTCAAAATTCAAATTTCTTGTGGAGAGAATCCATTAGTAGGGTGAGAATCCCTAGGGAAAGAATCCCACCCACCCCTCTCTTTCTATTTCCCCCTTCCCCAAATTCAAATCCCACCTCTCTCCTCCACCTCATCCTCCACCTAAGCTTCCACCTCCACTACTTTTCCACTCCCCTAGGTGCCATCATTCCCCCCACCAAATCCCACCAAATATCTCCCCTCCCTAGGAGAATATTTTTCTTCCCAACACAATCCCACTCTCCCAAACACAATCCTCCCTCTTCCACATGCAATCTTCCATCTCCCAAGAGAAGTTTGAATATTTTCCCCTCCACTCTCTCCTCCCACAAGCCCTAGACCACCCCAAATAGGGAAACCATCATCCCTCTTCCCCTCCCTCCTAGTCCCAAATTCATAGCTCACTATCTCACCACCTGCTAGACCACCTCCCTGCCCACATTCTCCCCTTCCCTCACCTTGGTTTGCCCCCTTCCATACCCCCTAACACCCAAGGGTTGCCTCCACACCCATCCACCCCCTTTCCCCTCCCATTTACCTCATCTCCCACTTCCCATCTCCAACATGCACTTCTCAGTTCGCAGGCAGCAGAGTACCAGCATCTTGCAGATTCGCCCACGACATCATCCCGGCATCCCTGGAAGCCCAAGTGGTACTGTTGGAAGCGTCTCTTCGTCCTCTTCGCAACGGCAGTGGTCTTGTTCCATTCTGAGCTCGTGGCTGCCCAGAGGATCTGATCTCCCCAGACTGCGCGCCTTCCTCCAGACTACCAACCTAAAGCGGTTTGCAGAGGCTCCCACGGCCATCATCTTGAAGATCTGGAAGCGGGGCTTGGCTGAGATCTTCTATGACGAGTCTACTTCCTGAATAAAGAAGCGGCACCCCGTTCGGCATCCAGAGCTAAGAGTTCTCATTTTTCTACCCCGACTGTGCTGTTCTATCCACTCTGGGACTGAACATACCCCCGATCACTGTTCGGGCTGTTTCTGTCTACTCCGACCTTCTCTGGTGTCCCCGTGGATCTACGTTCAAAGAGAACTTGTTAAAAAATCCAGTGACTCTGGCCCCGCCTAAATCAGAGCTCAGGAGGGCCCGTGGTGACTTCTTCTACCTGTTGTAGTGGTACCATAGAAGTCAGAATCAGAGAACATAGGCCCTGCTCACAACCCTGCCCCGTCTAACGTCGTCATCCAAAAATTTTCCCAAAAATTGGACGTTCTCTTGGGTCAACTACGAAGGTTCTCCAACTGGTTTCGTCGACAACGGAGTCTGGGATAGGCCACAGCGGTACCGACTTTGACAGCCTGTCCCCTGTTCTAGAGGGCGGAAAGATCCGGCGACTTTCTTTCAATTAGCTCCTAGATCGATCCTCCCCTCCCCGCCCGACAGGCTTATAGCCCCTCCCTATGGGAGGTAGTGTTTGAATGTATATGTGACTTCCCCTCCCCTCATCCCCCCCTTGCATGGGGAGTAGTGTTGTAATCCTTTAAACATGTTCAAGCTACACCGGCGCGGCGTGTGGGGAACCCACGCTTCCCCGCTCGCCCACGTCTCTGAGCGGGACCAGTTTCTTCAAATCGATCGAGTAAGTGTTCTAACCCTTGCTTCCTCTAGTGCTTGTTCTTTCAATATTAATTCATAGCTTCGCTGGCCCGTGAGAGTGAGTGCTCGATCCACAAGCTCCTCTGCTTCAAGAGATCACCGTGGGAGAGAGTGTGTAACCCGTGCCCTCGGCACAACGTCGGCTCCATTGAATTGGGCCTCCATACCCTTGGGAAAACTCTTGGCCTTGCTGGCCCTCTACCAGTAAGGGCCCAGCCCTCACAACCTCTACTCGGCATCACCGAGTTACCCCGAGACTTGGGTGAGTGTCGGGTGAGTGGCCACCGATATCGGTCCGTTTCAATTGTGAATTGTGCTTGCTTGATAGGGCCGATGTGACACACCCTAAGGATAATGATCTGATACCATTTGATGTGAAACGACGATGGGAATGCAGCAAGACACTATGCTTCCTCGGACTTAATTCGCAAAACACAACTCAAGATTCGAGATTTCTTTGAAATTGGAGCGAACCACCGTGCACACCCGCAACCTGTGGTGACTCGGTGATGCCGAGTCGAGGTGGTGGAATAAGACCCTTACTGGTAGAGGTCCAGCACAACTAAGGTTCACCCTCCCGAAGGTATGATGCCCACAATCAAGGGCGGTCGGGTGCCTTGGGGGCACTAGGTCACTCACTCACTATTATCCATGATGACCACTCAAGATGGTGGATCCGGGAACGGGCACTCTCTTACTAGCCAGCGGACTAGCTTGACAGATATTAAACAAACAGATACTAGGGGAGCAAGGGCAGAGGCTCACCTGGTTGGTTTGAAGAAACCAACCTCATTCGGAGACGATGGGCGAGCGGGGAAGTGTGGGATCCCCGCACACTGCGCCGATGAAGCTTGAATCCTGTTTAATACAACCACTACACCTCACACAAGAGGGTTGACTTGGGGTGGGGATGTTGATTTACACACAAACACTACCTCCACGCAGGGAGGGGCGGTAAGCCAGCCAGGCGGGGAGGGGAGATTCGCCGAAATTGTGAAAGGAGAAGCCGATGTCGAATCTGCCTGCTTCCTGTGGTGGATGACTGACAGTCACTGTTGAGGTCGTAACTCCCGGTCTGGAATTTTTCCAATGATGAGACCAGTGGGGAACTCTTCGTAACTGGGGCTGGGATGCCTCAGAATTATGTTGAATTCTTCTGATGTCGTTGCTGGCCGTGGTGGAGGTTCGAACAGCACGACAGAATCTGGAACTGGCAGCTTCTGATCTCACACAGCAGGTTTCAGAGAGTGTCCCGATCGCTTCTAGACTCCGAATCATGAACCTCCAGAGTTTCTGGAACCGTTGACGAGCCCTCTTCGGAGAAAAACTGACGGCAAATCCGTCTGATGTCGGAGAGGACTGGGGGACTCAGAATAGTGGAGGCAGGTCGTTTCAGACTGTGGGAGGCAGACCCGCGCAGTCGAGGGAGAAAATTGGTAACTTTGGCCCACGGACGTGGAACAAAGCTCCACTTCTTGATTCTGAACGTCCACTGGACGAGGGAGAACTTTTTAGAAGATCTCAAGGCCGAATTCTTCTGTGGTCCGTCGTGGTACAAGCTCTAACCTGGTTCAGGTACTCTGCAGGGGTGACTCTGCGCCGTGGAGGGAGATCGGTCATCCCGGACAACCCCGGACTCAGAATGGGGCGGGATCACCTCGCATGCGAAGCTGATTGGACGAACTTTCCAGCAATGTATGATACGACTTCAGATGTTTCCGTATGACTCCGTGGTTGCTTCTGCAAGTCGACCCTTTCTGCTACACTCAAACTGAGAGCTGTAATTTAAGGAAGATGGGGGGAAAATGGGGTTTATGGGAGGGGAAGTGAGGTGGATGGGTATGGGGATGACCCTTGGCTGTGATGGGGTCTGGGAGGGGGTGTTCCAAGAAGTGGGAGGGGGAGAATGAGGCCTGGAAGGAGGTGTTTGCAGTGGCTGAGAGGGGAGTTGTGAAATTGGACTTGGAGGGAAAGGGGGAAGGTGAGGGGGCACAAGTGGGTGGGGGGGGAATGGTTTCCCTCCTTTGGATTTGGAATGGGTTTAATGGAAAGGGATTAATGGTAGCCTAGAGAATGGGAAGGGTTGCCTTGGGGAGGGGAAGAGGTGTTTGGGAGAATGGATTCCCCCTTGGGAAGGTGAAAGGGTGAATGGGGAAGGGGAAAGGTGTCTAGGAGAATGGTATTCCACCTAGGAGGTTGGGGGGGAGTAAATGGGAGGTATAGGGAAGGGAGAGGGGTTTAATGAGGAGTGAATGACGAGGAGAGAGAGAGAATTTCGAAATTTTGGGGGGAAGAGAGAGAAAGTGGCACCCTAGAGAGAGAGAGAGTAAGAGAGAGAGAGAAGAAGAGAGAGAGAGCTAGAGAGAAAGAGAGAGGTGCACTAATGCTTGGCAAATTCTATCAATACTTCATTAGCTTCAACTGGTGGGATTGGGGTCCTATTTATAGGAATCCCACAATTCTACATAAGTCCTCACCTTTTGGACTAATGACAAAAGACCAAGGGGTGGTAGGGGGAGCCCATGGGCCAAGCCCATTGAAGTGGGCCCATTAACCCACTAGGCCACCTAATGACACTTAGACTTAGATAAATGACTCACTAACTTAGGTACATGACTCAATAAAAGGGAAAATTACATGATTAAGACTCAGAAAGAAGTGAAAATTACATAGCTAGACTCAGAAAATTGAGATGAACACAATGGCGAGCATCGGGACCCATGGAGAAATGGGAAGTGGTAAGCGATGTCCCCATCATACTCTCGGGGAGCAGAGAACTCGACTTTGTCGAGTAAGGGTCGTCCCTGCTGCGGTACTGCTCCAATAGGTCAGGATCCAGCTGCTGGAGATACTCCCGAATCACCCAGGCGTCAACCGAAGGTGGCCGTCTCTTCCACCTAACCAGATATCGCTCATACGCCTTGCATCCGTGTGGTAGTGATATGTTCATAAAATATCCGCTCCACTTGATCACGCTGGTTTTCTCTGGCCAGATGGAGCTCTCGTTGGTGTGGGGGCTCTCTCAAGGGGTGGAATAGGCTGGATCTCCTCACTGGGTGTCACCGTGGGACCCTTGTAGGGCACCAGGTCAGCCACATTGAAAGTGGGGCTTACTCCGTACTCTTCGGGGAGGTCCAACACATAAGCATTTGTGCCAAGGCGCCTCAACACCTGAAAGGAGCCTGCTCCACGAGACCTCAGTTTTGAGACAATCTCAGTCCTCACCATCACAAAATCACCGATATGGATTTCTTGGTGGCGACAGTGGGAATCGGCTAATTCCTTAAGAACCTTGCTGCTCTTGTTGTTGTGTTTGCGAATGTTACCATGCAATGTCATGAATGATGATCCTATAGGGATGAAGGGAGGGCCTGGACAACCAAATTCAGCCCTATCAAGTGTTAGATTTGTTTTGACAGACTTAGGAGGACCAGGGCATCCATGAATTGACTTATCATGCTTAGAAACCATGTGGACCTTGATGTACTTAGGTGGACCGGGGCAGCCACAAATGGCCCTATCATGCATGAGGTGGATGAAGAGTGGGGGAGGACCAGCATGTCCAAATGTAAACCTGTCGTGCACTGGACCTAGTGTGTGAATGATATAAATGATGTGACTAGCCTTACTACATTATGCAAAATGTTGTGACACATGCATTACAATCAAGATGGTCCCATTTTTAGGTGGGGGTGGATTTGGGGGTTTCCACTCATAGGGGTCGAAGGGGTCCAAGAAGGTGGACATTTTGGGATAGGTCACTTCCTCATTTCCTAGGTGGATGTCACCCTCGGTCATGGCTCTCATAGTGTGAACTAAGTAGTGGAATGGGTGGGTTGGGTTCAACATGGTGGGTGAGGGTAGGAGGGAGTGGGTGGTGGGTAAGGCGGCTAGGTCCCATGGGTTCAATGTCTTCCATAGGGAGGGATCAAAGGGGTCATGGAATGTGTTACCAAGGAAGGGGTATTCTATCTCCTCAAGGTCTTCAAATGATGGTGAGTCCTCCTCCTCAAATGAAGTAATTGAACCGAAGTCCTTGGCGGGTTGGTTGGCCATGAATGGAGGGCTTGGCATCCTACCCGAAATAAGCAACTCTAATTCGCGGATAGCATCGGGCTCTTCGGGTGTTGGGAGGAATAAAAGAAGGTCGCTAGTGTAGCAACCCACAGTGTATATCGAGGAGATGGACCCGACACATAGGTGTAGGAGGTCAAGGCTCCTAGGTTGGTCGGCTATAGTGGTCAACATGCCAGTTAACTCCATTTGCCAAGATAGACCCTTAAGAAAATCCCCTAATGTTTCCACTTGATAGGATGATTGGATTATGGTGTGATAGGTGGGTAAGGGTACTATAGGAAGGTTTTGTTCCATAGGAGGGCAAACATGGGCCATGAGATCTCTAAATGGGTTCTCCTTTAGCCAACGTGAAAGGGGTTCTCCTAAGATGAGCTCGGCCCCTACTAGGGAGGGTGGTGTAAGGTGAAGACCACCATGTGAAGTTTCTTCTTCTTCCTGGACATGGGTGATCTCCATGGCGGGGGTTGGGTCCGGAGTGTTCACCACTATGGGGTCGGGTATGGGTTCCTCTACCAGGGAGGTGAGTGGGTCCTCTGAGGGCGAGATGATAACGGTTGGTGTATGGTGTACCCAGGGTGGTGAGTGAGGCCGGACTTGGGTTGGGGTTGGGAGTGGAAGTAGCAGGGGGCTAGGTTTGGGTAGGATAGGAGTTGGAAGTGGAAGGTGGGTTGGGTGAGTAACTTTGGGTTGGGGAATGGTGGCTGTCACGGGCCTAGGTGGAAGGGTGGACATGGGGTCCACGTGGGTTTGAATGGTGAGGGTGGAGTGAGCCATGATGCTTCTTCCACCTGGGATGGGAACTTCTCGGCCTAACCCATGACATTGTGATTCATATTCTTCTTCCCAATCGGGGGAGGCCTCATGTACCTCAATTACAATCTTATCCCTTTATGGTGTGGGGGTCTTATTCTCCAAGGGAATGGGAAGGTCTTTTGGGGATGGGGTGATGAAAGTTGGGGCATGGTGTACCCGGGGTGGTGAAGTTTGGGCCCTAACGGTGGTCTTGGGTTGGCTGGGGGAGAAAGGAGGAGTGGGAGTGCTCCTCGGGTTATGGTTCTCAAGGTAGGAGTGGGGAGGTCGGGGAGTGAAGATCTTCCTAAGCTCAATCTTCATCTCTTCCCATGATTCTATGGGTTCTTGCCGCCTAATCCTTCTTAAGCTCACTATGCGTTCCCACTCCTTCTTGGCTTATCCCCGAAGTCGCCCTGTGGCCCTGCGGACTCTAGTGTGTCCATAGACCCTAGTCCTATCAAAGTGTTTATTCATGAAGGTTTCCCACCTAACATAATCACTAGGATGTGACCCATCAAAGGTGATACTCTCATCTATAAGGATGTCCGAAAATGGGTGGTCGATCGGACCTTTGTGGAGGGTTGAGTGGGACCAAAGATAGGTAGCCATGTAGATGAACCGAATGACTCTAAATGCTTATGCGCCCTAGGACTAACTTGTAGAGAGACAATTTATGAACTTGCTCTGATACCAATTTGATGTGAAACACCCTAAGGATAATGCTCTGATACCTTTTTTTCATTTGATGTGAAACACCCTAAGGATAATGCTCTGATACCAATTTGATGTGACACACCCTAAGGATAATGCTCTGATACCATTTGATGTGAAACGACGATGGGAATGCAGCAAGACACTATGCTTCCTCGGACTTAATTCACAAAACACAACTCAAGATTCGAGATTTCTTTGAAATTGGACCGAACCACCGTGCACACCCACAACCCGTGGTGACTCGGTGATGCCGAGTCGAGGTGATGGAACAAGACCTTTGCTGGTAGAGGGCCAGCACAACTAAGGTTCACCCTTTCGAAGGTATGATGCCCACAATCAAGGGCGGCCGGGTGCCTTAGGGGCACTAGGTCACTCACTCACTATTATCCACGATGACCACTCAAGATGGTGGATCCGGGAACGGGCACTCTCTTACTAGCCAGCGGACTAGCTTGACGAATATTAAACAAACAGATACTAGGGGAGCAAGGGCAGAGGCTCACCTGGTTGGTTTGAAGAAACCAACCTCGTTCGGAGACGATGGGCGAGCGGGGAAGTGTGGGATCCCCGCACACTGCGCCGATGAAGCTTGAATCCTATTTAATACAAGCACTACTGTAGCACCCCGAAAAAAATTAAATGGAGAATATATGAAAATAATCATGATTATTAGTCATAGAAAACTATAAAAATTTAAAATTTTGATAAAGGAAAAGTGAAACTAGTTATTTAGCCTAAACGATAATAAATGGGCACAAATAAAAGTATAAACAAATGATCGAGAAATAGAAATTTAATATATTCTTTTATCTAGTTATGGTTTAAATTAAAGAAAATACGACTCCACTATTTAGAAGGAACCTTGTGCCAAAAATATATTTACATACTTATATAAAGACTCATAGGATCGAACCCGACTCTGATACCCGAGATGCAAAAGGGTAGATAAACCGATAAAAATTATATAGTAGCTCTTGGATTAATAAAGATATATAATTAGGGAGCCTTAACTATTGTCTCAATAGGTTTAAATTAAGCAGCACTAAATGGGATAAGAATATATATATATATATATATATATATATATATATATATATATATGTACATACATGGATTTCTAATTAGTTAGTGGGCTTTAGTATATGAGCTTTAGAATTCTCAAAAGGAGTTTTAATGGATTTAAATGAATAATTCAAAATATCTCTATATAAACCCTTTTGCAGAGATGGGCCTTAATAAAAGAATTAAAATGTTAAGGAATTCAAAACCCCACGACCCTTTCAAACAAAACCCAACCCCAAAATATTTCTAAGGTAATGGACTTAAAAGGAGTAGGGTTCGATGGGCCTTTGAACGTGAAAGGCCTCACCACCTACTGGGCTAAGATATATAGGTAAATGCAAGGGCTTTAAATAAAAAAAAAACTTTCCACGTTGATTCACGTTCGAAGCATTAGCATGGTATTAGGGCTTTGAACGTAAAAGCAGGAAGGCGGCTGTTGACTGGGTAGGGAAAGAATAACATGAGGAAGGGCTTTAAAACATTCCCTTGGATAACAACGAGCCATCCTCTAGGTTCCCTCCTCTTAGAAATATACTCCCTTATCGGATGAGCAAAGCTAAGATGATGCGTTCGAAAGAGTCATCCTACTGCTCGTGAAGAAGTAACATCTGCTTCCCAACATGAAGATCCCCCTACGCGTCCTCCTGCAGACATAAAGAAAAGCTTTTGAAGAAGCCTTCTATCAGCTTCTTCCTCTTGATGCTGTTGCCGTGCAGTTGCTTCAGCGGACTACTTCCTTTTTTTCTCCGCATCCTTCTTATCACTATCAGTTAAACACGTAAAGGTAGGCAATCTCCCAAGTAAAACATTACACAATCGTCATGCTAGATTAATAGAACATGTAGACTTTCTTTAGAAACATGCATATAGGTCTGTGATTTCATTTCTGGAATAATTTATCTTTTTATTTCATAAGTGGAATTAACGCCCTGGATAAAGGCGCGATTTAAATTAATGCCCTCCTCTTTGTCGTTAATTCCTGTGTGTTAATATTAATTACAGCACGTTAAAAATTTTTATATCTATCTAATCTGTTATCTAAAAATTTTAAAGTGCATATGATTAGAATCCCCATGATTATTCCTAAATTTCATGCATATAAATGTTGCATTGACTATAAACATTAATTAGTTAAACAATTTAATATGTTTTAACTATATACTCGGTGAATTATAAAATTTATTGTAGCTTGATAGTTATGGGATTTTACCTTAACGATTTGTTCGTGGCTGTCGGAATATCCTTTGGCCATGAAAATTTATGGGCGTACTATCGGGGTGGAGACTAAGGTAATGAAAGTGGTTGCACCGTTTTGCATGCCCTCTATCGCAAGATCCCCCGTCTCTTGTCGAAAAATTATTTTGAACATATGGTTAGGTAGAGTTCTTCGAGCCGGTCATTTCGGTATATTATAAGCCAAATTCCGACATCGTTTAATATAGAAACGAGAGGTTTTAAAAAAAATAAATTTTTGGAAGAAATGACCCACGTTAGGTCGTCAATTCAAATTTTGACGACACTGTTCATCGGCGTTAATTTAACATATATATATATATATATATATATTACATACATATATCCTATACATATCTTTGAAAATCCATTATTCTTAAAATATGTGACAGAAAATTTTAAAAAAAATATATTTAGAATCCTTGTATTTTTTTCCTAATTATCATATATTCTATTTTTTAAAATTATTTTAAATAAATCAATGTGCCTTTTAATGTGTGTTTTTGAAATTATTCAATTAAATAGGTATAAATGAAAATCCTTGCTAAATAAATTGAGCTAAAAATCATGAAAATTAACATTCCCCAAGAGGATGCTAATTAATAAATGACGGCACCCACGGGCGTTAAATAATACAAGTTTATTTAATTATAGAATAGTATGGACATGAATTCTATTATTATCGTATACATGTTCTCACCGTTTTCTTCCGTTTTTGACCCATACCGCGGGTCTTTTGGTACTCTCATCTCATGTCAGTAGATGGAGTCCCTGTTTCATGATTGGTTCACGCATACACCTCAACTCTTGGTGACATACGAGCCCTCCGTTGGACATTCCGTTCCTTTGGACTGGCAAGTTAGTCATTGGGACCTCCGTAAGTGTCCTCGTAGCCTTGGATTCCCTCAAGGCCGACTGAGCTGGTTGTACCTAATCACCTAGATTTCCAGAATGTCATGGTTTCATCTGGTTTATTGATATATCATCCTTATTACAAGTTCTGTCCTTAAACTCTTTGTTTCATGAAATCTATCTTAAAGTTCTTACATGCTTGATCCTTGAAATTCTTGGCCATTAATATGGAATTAGTCTAGACTAAATGTCAGGGGCTATGGGTCCCACTAAAATGACATTTTAAATGCTACGGGTCCTGATCTGACCCTATTGGGCGAGGCAAAGTCCAAACGTTACCGGTATACGATGATCGGGTGCAGGCATTCACCAACTCGGTTATTGGCATTTAGGGGCAATCATATAGTCGTGAGAACTCCTAAGTGTGCGACCAAATACTAACTAGTGCTATTTCCATGAGGGGTGGTCATATCGTCGTGATTTTCCCCTTAGTGCATTGGCCAATCCTATATAGTACTAGATGTGCAAACGCTCTCGTGATAGTGATGATCGGGAGTAATTGCCATCATAGTGCATCTTTCTACAACTTATTGTTCATCATGAAAAGATCTTGATTTGCCTTATTGGAGGGGTTATCATATCGTCGTGATATTCCCTTAGTGTCTTGGCAACTGCTATATAGTGCTTGTAGAAGTAATTGTCCTACTTCTATATCGATCATCATTGATGTTCTTGAATTATCCCATTGATAGTACTCGTTATCCTTCGCAATAATGGATACATTGAAGCTCTCATGATAGTGTTCGACATAGAGAGATGAATGTTATATTTCCTCATGAATGCTCTTAAAAAGTACTTGTTAAGATCTCGCTATACTCTCTTGATTGTCATTGTCCCTACTCTTCATGAGTTTATCTAGCATCTTGCTAACTCGTTTCATTATTATAGTTCTTGAATTTATCTCGTGTTATTATAGTTCTCGATTTCTATATCTCGCATGACCTGCATGAGCATGTTAAACTGTAATTGACTTAAAGCTAGCTTGGAGCATGAGATATTAAGTCCTACTGAGCGTTCGCTCACCCTGCATTTTTCAAATATTTTTCAGGTAATGACCTTAGTGACGACGAGACCGAACATGATGGGCAAGGGCAAGAGTGAAGAGTACCCCGACAACCTAGATGAACCATCTAGCGTGGTTATCTTGTGTCTTATGTTAAGTCGATTCAAGAGTCTCATTGTAATTTTTCTTTATTGAGTCTTTTCATTTATTATGGGCCCGAATATGTAAAGAACTTATATTTGAAATGAAATTTGTTATTTGTCTAAATTGTGTTTTGTGGAAATGACTATGCTCTGATTGACATGACTGTTTAACTGCCACGTTCCGAGCAAACGACACGTTCCGCTGCTATCGGTTTGGGGCGTGACAACTACACCTCACACAGGAGGGTTGACTTGGGGTGGGGATGTTGATTTACACGCAAACACGACCTCCACGCAGGGAGGGGTGGTAAGCCGGCCAGGCGGGGAGGGGAGATTCGCCGAAATTGCGAAAGGAGAAGCCGATGTCGAATCTGCCTGCTTCCTGTGGTGAATGACTGACAGTCACTGTTGAGGTCGTAACTCCCGGTTTGGAATTTTACCGATGATGAGACTAGTGAGGAACTCTTCGTAACTGGGGCTGGGATGCCTCAGAATTATGTTGAATTCTTCTGATGTCGTTGCTGGCCGTGGTGGAGGTTCGAACAACACGATAGAATCTGGGACTGGCAGCTTCTAATCTCACATAGCAGGTTGCAGAGAGTGTCCCGATCGTTTCTGGACTCCAAATCACGAACCGCCATAGTTTCTGAAACCGTTGATGAGCCCTCTTCGCAGCAAAACTGACGGGGAAGCCGTCTGATGTCGGAGAGGACTGGGGGACTCAGAATAGTGGAGGCAGGTCGTTGCAGACTGTGGGAGGCAGACCCGCGCAGCCGAGGGAGAAAATTGGTAACTTTGGCCCACGGACGTGGAACGAAGCTCTGCTTCTTGATTCTGAACGTCGACTGGACGAGGGAGAACTTTGTAGAAGAGCTCAAGGCCGAATTCTTCTGTGGTCCGTCGTGGTACAGGCTCTAACCTGGTTCAGGTACTCTGCAGGGGTGACTCTACGCCATCGGGGGAGATCGGTCATCCCGGACAACCCCGGACTCAGAATGGGGCGGGATCACCTCGCCTGCGAAGCTGATTGGACGACCTTTCCAGCAATGTATGATACGACTTCAGATGTTTCCGTATGACTCCGTGGTTGCTTCTGCAAGTCGACCCTTTCTGCTACACTCGAACTGAGAGCTGTAATTTGAGGAAGATGGGGGGAAAATGGGGTTTATGGGAGGGGAAGTGAGGTGGATGGGTATGGGGATGACCCTTGGCTGTGATGGGGTCTGGGAGGGGGTGTTCCAAGAAGTGGGAGGGGGAGAATGAGACCTGGAAGGAGGTGTTTGCAGTGGCTGAGAGGGGAGTTGCGAAATTGGGCTTGGAGGGAAAGGGGGAAGGTGAGGGGGCACAAGTGGGTGGGGGGGGAATGGTTTCCCTCCTTTGGATTTGGAATGGGTTTAATGGAAAGGGATTAATGGTAGCCTAGAGAATGGGAAGAGTTGCCTTGGGGAGGGGAAGAGGTGTTTGGGAGAATGGATTCCCCCTTGGGAAGGTGAAAGGGTGAATGGGGAAGGGGAAAGGGGAAAGGTGTCTAGCAGAATGGTATTCCACCTAGGAGGTTGGGGGGGAGTAAATGGGAGGTATAGGGAAGGGAGAGGGGTTTAATGAGGACTGAATGAGGAGGAGAGAGAGAGAATTTTGAAATTTTGGGGGGAAGAGAGAGAAAGTGGCGCCCTAGAGAGAGAGAGAGTAAGAGAGAGAGAGAGAGAAGAAGAAGAGAGAGAGCTAGAGAGAAAGAGAGAGGTGCACTAATGCTTGGCAAATTCTATCAATACTTCATTTGCTTCAACTGGTGGGATTGGGGTCCTATTTATAGGAATCCCACAATTCTACATAAGTCCTCACCTTTTGGACTAATGACAAAAGACCAAGAGGTGGTAGGGGGAGCCCATGGGCCAAGCCCATTGAAGTGGGCCCATTAACCCACTAGGCCACCTAATGACACTTAGACTTAGATAAATGACTCACTAACTTAGGTACATGACTCAATAAAAGGGAAAATTACATGATTAAGACTCAGAAAGAAGTGTAAATTACATAGCTAGACTCAGAAAATCGAGATGAACACAATGGCGAGCATCGGGACCCATGGAGAAATGGGAAGTGGTAAGCGATGTCCCCATCAAAGGTGTATCGGTCTTGTGACTATCACCCCCAAGGTGGTGTCACATCATGTCCATTCTAGCCCGCTTGTGAACACGATGCGGCAGTGTAGTCTTTTCGAGATGGAGGAGTATATCCATCCAATCTCTGGCGCCAAGTGTACATGGCGAATCCTGGAGCCGGAACTGGTTGACTGTGTGCTGGCTATTAGACCAAGCATCCTTGTTTTTCAAAAGAGTGATATCTTGTGGCTAGAGCCATATTACCCATTCCGATTTAGTCAGAATTTTGGCTATGATCAGAACATCCCTCCTTCTTCTTCGCAGTTAGCATTGCCGAATAGGCATAGAGCCGGCCAAGTAACAAATGACGATGCCCGAATATGGTGGGATTACTTCCACCGCCGGGAGGAGGTTTCATTCAGAGTCCCGGCTCCTGCTCGTTTCCCCCGCGTTACCCCTGAATATATCAAATGGTGGAACACGCGGACGGGGTTTGACAAGAGCTCCCGTCGAGACTGCTGGGCTATTGTAGAGCATCGATTCCTGGACTCCCAGCCAGAGCCGGTCCTGGACATTGATCCTTCTTACTTGAAGAAGTTGCGATCTTGGACCAATACGGAGGTGATGGCTTATCTGGAAGCCCGAAAGGCTATGAAACGTCACTCGCCTAGGGTTGACCTGAAGTTGCTCAAGATTAGCAGGGATGACTTTGTGAACACACTTCGGGGGCTATGCCGTGTGAGCAGTGAGCGGGTGGTCCTTCAACAAATCCCTCTACCAGTGGAGGAGCCTATCCCGCCCATGGCCGACTGGCGTCCTGAGCGTGACAGCTTGCACCCTTACCGGACTTTCATTAGAAGGGAAGATAGGCGGGACGCACTGTATAGCAACACCCCTTGGCTGTTTGCACTGCTCCGCTCCCATAAGCTCTTAGTGGGTGGCCCGAGCGAGGCTATTCTGGACCAGCCCCTTTTCATTTCCATCAAATATGCCGACAGATGGGGGTTGGACCATCTAGGCTTCTATTATCACTTGTCTTCTCATGGCCATGTGGACTTGGCGTCGCTGGTCGAGCAAAGTGAGAAGATAGGAGATGTGTGTTGGCTTGTTCGCGAGGCGGCCTCAAGAGACAAAGTGCCCTCGCTGTTCTATTGGCCCCTTTCTCCTTTCTATACGGGACCTGCAGGTATCTTTCATTCTTTCATTTCAGCCTTTCGACCTATTTCCTTCCTCCGTCGCAGTATGTGTCATTCTCACTCTTCTGCTTGTGCAGTTTGACTCACTTTAGAGGAGACCTGACACTTTAGGGAGTTGATAATAAAAGCTCAGAAGCCGACTATTGACATGTTTTCCCCCCTTCTTCCTTTCTTCTTCTTTACCTTTCTAAGTCAAGATATAAAGACAAGCAAAATTAAGGAAAGAAAGGTGTGGAGAGGTGTGTGTGTGATCGTGATCGCCACCAAGGCACGGAGTATCAAAGAGTACTACGTACCTTAGAAGGGGAGAAGACACTCGCCTGAACTAAAGCACTGTCAGTAGTACACGGTCCAGGGAGAACCGCCCAATGGATGGAACGGTCGCTCGATAGGCCGTTCACAGCGCAGGAAAGAGAAGTGGGACGAAGGCTGGACTGGCTCCAGAACGGTTCTCAGACGGCCGCTCACAGGATCTGGACGGCTCGTGAAGTACCACTATGACCTGTAGACGGACGGAAGAAGACCGTTCAAGACCGCCAGACTCCAAGTTGTAGGACTTGATCCTCCACCTCTTCCGGCCGGCCAGAAGGGATGGGCCTCGTGCTGTGCTGATGCTGACCTGTAAAACAATGTAGAGGACAAGAAAACAAAACCCAAATTAGCCCTGGAATGTGCAGTAACTATAGAAAAGAATGGAAAATTGACATAATAGCATGGAATGGGCGATACCTGGGGTGGTTTTTTAAACCCCTATAGGGCGTGAAAAGAATAGGAGGGTGTGAAAATGATGATGGTAAATGCAAAACATGGGGAGAAGATGATGAATAGAAGCACGTAATGAATGAAAAGACAGCTAAAAGCCTAGACCAAACACAAAATGAAAGACTACTCCCTTGAACCGGAGGCTTAGAAAGATGTAGAAAGCCTCCCTCCCTGGCTACATCTCACTCAGGAATTCGACAGAGCTTCGACATCGACGTTGGATCCCCCCATTTCAAGCTTGGACTAAGGGTGCTATTTATAGACCCCTGAAAGTCCATCCCCGAATTAGGGTTTTCCAATAAAAATTAGAGCGAGATAACAACACAAAATATCTAGATAATACTCCTATCTCCCGCCAGGATCAAACGACACCCCATTTGGTGGAGAAATCGAGGAGAAAATGGTAGAGAAAGATGGAGGTTTAATCACGCATGGAGAGAGAAAACCCATATAATTCACAGATCTCGGCCAGGTACGCGGTCGTTCGATAGGCCGCTCAGACTATTAAACGGTCCATTGATAGACCGTCTAATGCTGTCGGTGATAAATAAATAAAATATCAAATTATCCACCGAACTGACCGGCTATCTCGGCACTGGACTCTTTCGGATAAAACAGTGTAACGATAGACCACTCAACGAGTTGAACAGTCAACTATAGACCGTGTAACTGCGTGTCGGTGATAAATCCAAAAAATAGGATAAATAGATGATTATCTGGAAAATTCACCGGTTTAGGACTCTAGGAACTGGACGGTCTAAAGACAGGCCGTTCAATGGCAATAAACGACTGAACTTGGACTGTGCAAAGGCTTGTCGGTGGAAATTCAGAAAATCAAATAAATATCCAAAACGGTTCTAATCAGACCGCCCAAGCACTGAATGTCCAATTCTGCGACCGTGCATTTAAAACAACTACCCATGAAAACAACATGGTCGTGTAATGGTCCGTCCAACACACTAAGCGATCGAGTGACAGGCCGTGTGGGTCGAAATGCAAAAAAGCCAGAGATAAATCACCGTAAATTGCACACTGTCCCGAATCTGACCGTTCAATACATACATGGCCTAATGATAGACCGCACAATTGCTGGGCGGTTGAAATTGATAAATTAGGATAAATGAACCCATTTACCCTAAAATCAAGCGAAATCAAGGCCCATTAAGCCCGAATTCGATAGCAGACCTAGCTAGGGAGGGAGACACTCATAAAATAAGCCCAAAGACGTGCCCGAAAATAGTCCAGTGAGTAATGGAAAATAAATGATAGTAAAAAGAATGACCCAACTCATTGGCAAAAAATGGGTGTCAACAGATGCCCCTCCTTAACGTCCTCTTTGTAGGGGGCGAGCGGAGGTGAAGCGAAAGCAAAATGGAACATGGAGATGAAGCGAAAATGAAGCGGAGTAGACTGAAAAGTGGGCGTTAAGGTAAAAGACACCCATTTTTATTGCCAACGAGCGATAGGAATCTTCCAAAAAACTCTGAACCATACATAAGGAACGATCGGACCAAAACGACGCCAGTCTGGAGAAACTAACTAAACGAAAAGGAAAACACACGATCAACCTCATGGGGGACACAATCCCTCGGACCAATGAGGAGACCGAAGCAAGCAGCAAAACGTAAAGAAACAGATTAAAAACTCCAAACAGGGGCCTTCAGTCAACCCAACCAGGTGAATAGACCAGAGAAAACCTTCCAACTCTAAGTGGAATAGTTCCTCTTACTCAAGCACTGAATGCATAATTATCCATCATTGACGGGACATTTTCAGATAAACCATGGGTCATGAATGCTCAAAGGATGCATATGATGCATGATGTGCTAAAATAAAAGAAATCGTTAAATCGGATGCAAATAAAGCCACAAAATAAAAAATACTCGAGAATAATATTGCTAGATCGGTCAAATCAAGGTCAAGACATTGTCTGCAACCACGGCGTGCGAGACAGAACCGTCGTCCCCCAACTTTCCCAACCTAACGGCTTATCTGATGACTAAACACGTGAACCTGGATCATCATTGTCTTTGTTAAAGGGGAACATCAGATCCTGGAACACATAGATAACCAACTGGTTCTCAAGATAATATAGCATAATACCATTTAGTAATGCAATAAGAAATATAGGGATCGAAATACTTACCTGAATTACTTGTGCGGGCGAAATGGCATTTCTTTTGGATTTTCATTTTCTAATTTTTATGGATTTTTGAAATAAGATAACCAACAACATGAATAAACAAGCATGAACAAAATAAAAACATAACGACCACATGAACGAAACAACACAACATAACGAAGAATGAATGAGCGAGCAACACATGCAAAACACCACATAAACAAATAATAAGTCATGAGAACGGAGAAAATGGTGGGGCATGGCAACACACGGCGAGACAACACGCCATGCGGAATGAAGCCACATGCAGTGGGACAGAAATACGTAGGATGAGGACGTCTAAGACAACCACACAGGAGACGACATAACACATGTGAAATAACCACATGGGACAAGGACACATGCAACACATGGCGGAATGAGACAACACGTGGAACATGAGATGACCATAGATGGGACAAGGACACCTGGACGACGATCACAGGGGGACAACACGAGAAATGACAAAATATGTTCTTCAATCAAGCCCAAGATCTGACAAAGGAGAACTGCCAGATTCGCAACAGTGAGGTAAAATCCTCTCATGGAGATATGAGGAGAATTAGGTAAAAGCTAAGCACAAGCTGAAAAGGACATAAAAGCTCCAGAACAGATCGAGAAACCAGATTAAAGAAGATAACAGATCAAAAGATGAGTGTGAACAGGAGACAGAGCGAAAGCTGAAGAGCGAGAAAACTTCAATACCTGCAACCTGCACACTGAGCAAACAGATTACGTACCTATCCTCAAGACAAAATGCATGAGAAATAAATGACATATTTTTAGACTTTTGTAATTTTATCTAATTTTTTTGGGTTTTTGGATTTTTTTGGAATTTTTGTAATATCTATATTCTTTTTTAATTTTTGACATCTTTGAATTTTTTTGAGATTTTTGAACAATATTTGATTCTTTTAGATTTTGACAATATCTCATTTTTTTAGAAATTTTGAAATAGCAATTTGTAGCACCTAAGACGGGCTCAAACTACTGGCCAGGGATAATTATCCTACCCTTCTCATTAAAGAGCTCCCTTGAGCAGGGCGTGCATATGAGGGTGGCTTACCACAACCAACCACCTTTAAAGAACAGTGCCCCTACTAAGGCCATACCTGGGATACAACCCAGCCTAAGAGGGAGAAGTAGAAGAAAAATTAGAGACAAGCTTTATGCAAGATGGGAGACATCAAGATTCGACTTCCTTCAAGGGCACTACCCCTCAAAGATATAGTCTGTTGCGTCGGGGCTTTGTGTCTTTAATTTTTAAACCCCTATTTATCAGGCACGCATGCTACCGGGCTTATGACGTCCCGCGGGGAACTGTACTGCCACTCTTGTCATGTCTTCCAATCATAATTTTGCATATTGATTCATTGAATTTTGATTTTGAGAGCCCTTATTGGCTAGATATTACATGAAATCTCATTTTTCAAGGTCAAGACTGCCCCTATTTGAGACCTCTCTCGTATTAGGGAGTGCCTAGATTGGTCATCTCATCCGTCAATCTCTTGCCCCTGCACTTGGCCGAGCAGTGATAATAAAATGCCTTTGTACATACCCATGGTATGGCCAAAGCAGCAATGGTGTGCCTACGAGAAATCGGCTATGGCTTGCCGTGAAGTGTGTAAAAAACCCATACTCAAGATAACCCAAAACAATCAGGGAAAGAAACTAAACTCCCAGCGCGGAGCTATCACCAGCCTAAGAATGCTGCAGAAGCGAACTCTTTTTAACTGAACTAAGCAAACTTCCTAACGCCACTCAACCGTGTTGAGGAATTAATATTATAAGCATTATGAGCATGTGCATGAATGTTAGGAATAAATAATTGGAATGCAAGCACATTCTTGCACAAAATAAAGATACCTTGCAAATCTTATAGCGTGAAAATAGCATCCTGAAGTGATCTTGACCATCGAGCTTTGAGCAGCACGAGCTTTGTATTACTTGCTTGATAGGATCAAGACGGAAAGAACAGTAAGGCTTAAAAATTCCTCTACACGGAGGAGCGGCGGACATCATACTGGACGAAGAAGGATCAAAAAAAAGAGAGACGAGGGCTAGAACTCCCTCGTTAAGGCACAAAGACCCTGATAACAAGGAACCAAATACAAAATAAATAGAGGTCAGCTGAGATCAAGGCGGACTAAAGCCTCAAAAATAGCAAGAAAAATGGCAAGAACCCTGAAAGGGTGAAGAGGAGAGAATAGACAAACAATGAGAAGATTGTGGAAAAGGTAAGGGGGAAGAGGAGTGATCATCCGACGTGGTTGGAGAAAAGGAACTAGGACCACCCGACAGAGTCGGGGAAGGAGAATGAGAATCACACGACAGGTTCGGGGAAAGAGAATGAGAAGTTGAACCCAGGGATACCGGGGGAGGAGAATCAGAGAAGGACACAGGCTGAGGCCGAGAATGGAGAGGAGATGGAAAGTCCGGAGGTTCCAGATAGAAAAAGGAAGAACGAGGATTCGTGGACTCAAGATGGGAGGAGAGAATCATGGAGGGAGAATTAGGAGAGGGAAGATACACCACCCAGGGGTGGGAGCCGAGCAGAAGAAATGATGAGTGAAATGAAGAAGAAGGAAGAGAAGTGGGCCCCTGAGTGATGCGGGACGGATGACCGACTCGGGCTAAGATGTACGACCGACTCGATGTGCGACCAGCACTAGAACACTAAGGCAAGCCGGGCGGCTGACCACCGTGGTATTCTCCGGGTGGAGACGTCTCTCAACAGCGACTCTCTTGAGCCCGATGATCGTCCCTTGCAAGGGAAACGTGGGGATCGCGGCGATTAAGAAACCACCGTCGCCTAGGGTGCTAATTCGCGCTCGGTGCTCGATTGGAGCCACGGAACGGGCGCTCACAACTTACAATCGCGGTGAATTTGAACTGGCTAACGGCCCTAATCTCACAAACGCAGCAATGTAGAAAGTATACTAAACAGCAAATGTGAGGATCGGAACGAGCACGTACCTCCACGCCTAGGCGTGGGGAAGATTCCCGGCTAATTTTCGAACAACCCCGATATACAAATGCAATAAGATTACACTTTCAGAAATATTTGCCCACTCCACGCAGGGAGGTATAGGGCTACAAATGTCAATGTTGGGGTTGCTGGAACCCAGGTTGACGGGCCACACTCGCAGGAGGTGAGGAACGCGTGCCGGAGCCGCTCGGGTACACCGACGGGAAGCCGACCCGGTTCTGCCCGCGCTGGTCACCCTGCGTAGCAAGCTTGCGGAGGTTGGTACGACCAGATCCGACGCCCGATCGGAGTGCCGTTTGTTGGAGAATGTCGGCGACTGGATGTAGTATCTTCACTCCGAAGGGCGCAATCAGATGCTTTCAGATCTGGGCTCAGCAATAAAACTTCTCTGGTTCTGGTTTTGTGCTCACAGAACTAAACAACGACACCGTAAAAATATGAAATAATGGTTGCTGATGTCGGATCGGGGCGTTCTTTGTGGGAGAACGTCGGCGACGCCCTGAGGAAGAAATACTCTGAAGACCTCTCACACGGATCTTGGCTGCATGAAGATGGGGTAGGCTCTGAAAGTTGACTCAGATCTCAGCCAGACCTACTCAGACCTGCCTGCGTGATCCCACGAGATCTGTTGGCACGATCAGCACCGGTCACGGATCGAGGCGAAACCAGTGGCAACGCAAAGAGGACTTGAAACACTACGACTTCTCTTTGGAAAGCAACTGCATATGGCGTCGGAGTTGGGCTCCAAGAATTAATACACAGACATCTTTAGATCTGGACTGCACTCTGGGACAGATCTGCGCGCCGCCACGAGGAAAATCGCCCCTGGCGCTCCCGAACTCGGATCGACACGAAACCAGCGCTGAATCCTTGCTCACTCGTAGTAGTATTAGGGATAAATCAGGTGGAACCAGAAGATAAGAGGAAGAGGGGGGTAGAGGGTCAAGTCTCACGACCTGAATGTTGTCCAGTCACAGCACAGGGTTGGGAGTCACACCCAAAGAAGGAGAAGTGAATCACTCACTTAAGGCAATTTCTCACAAAATATTTTCATCAATCCTTAAACACACATTGTACAAGCCTTTAAATAGGCAATGGAGGGGAGGGGGTTGCGTGGGATACACAATGAGAGAGGGGGAAGGGTGCCATTACAATGTGATAGTGAAAGGGGGGGACAAGGGGCAATGGTGGCTCACCTAACTTTGAATTTTCTTGTAAAATGTTAGGTGGCAACCATTGGAAAATTGACCAGTAGCCTTCTAATACTCCCATGTGATAAATGGAGAGAAGAATTAAGAAATTTCTAGCCTAATAAGCCAAGGAAGGGGGCGCCCCCTTCAATGGGCCTTGAATGGGCCACTTTGGCTCATGGCCAGCCCATTCTCCTCCTCTTGCTTAAGGCCCCTTCCAACCTTGTAAACCCATGAGTGAAGCCCATGCTTGTATAAGGCCTCTCCCATTTAGAGAGCCCATATAGAAAGGGAGCCCAATTGGGCCTTGCTAGGCTAATGGGTGCTTCATATTGGTCCAAGGCCTTTCCTTTCTTAAGGAAAGCCTAAGGGCCTTTAACCACTTGGCCTTTTAAGGGTCTAGCAACCAGCCCAATATGAAAACCCATGTATAATCTTCAATACAAGCCCAAATTTAATGCTAAAAGTGTCCAAATGGAAGCCAAATTATCCCCAATTCGATGGGAAGCCGATGTAGTCCACTTGGCGCTCCGCGTATGACACCGTCGGTTTGCCGACGTGTCACGTAATCGCCCTGGTGTCCGCACCAATTCTCCCCGGGTGGGAGGAACTCGACCCCGTCGAGTAAGGGTCTTGAATCTTGAACTATCCGCATGTGATCAAGGCGTTGGTCATCGTTGGGGCATCCTCGCCAACGCACTAGGACGTGTGGATATGCGCCGTTCCTTGTGGTGATCACTTGCTCATCCAGTATACAATCTATATGCATGCGTTGAGGCTGGAAAGGTGGACTCTCGGGTGGTGTATCACTCACAATAGAAGGAGAAAGCCCAAAGCTCACTACGGATCACCGCGGGTTCCAATATGCTACCAGATCTGAAACATGGAACATCGAATTGACACCATAGTCACCCGGTAGTTCAATATTGTACGCATTTGGACCCACTTGTTTCTTGACCCGGAAAGGGTGAGGATCGTGGACTTAGAGTGGCTTTCGGTCTCCGGGAGGAAACCAATCAGGTATGACCCTGATCTAGACATACTCTCCCTTTGAATCCACGGATATGTAGCATGCATCGGCTACCTCCTTATATGTGCTTTGACTGGCCGTTTATTGACACGACTTAATGCAAACCATATGAAAGAAAATAAACCATAGAAACAAACACACACACTTGAACTTAGACAAACCTATGGTTATGCAGACTATGCATATGCAATGGTGGACCAGGACACCCGAACATGTGCCCCGTATACACTAGTGGCAACCGGTGGTTGGCGGAAAGTGGGACTCCTAGACATCCTACTTTGTCCCTAGCATGCAGCTGCCCATTGGATTTGGGAGACTTGGGAGGGCTAGGAGGGCCAGATGTAGGTGTATCGGGCTTGGTGGGCATAGGTGGCCCGGCCCGTGGGAAAGGGATGTGAAAGTGGACTTCCTCAAAGCGGTGGAGTGGAGGTTGTGGGCCAAAGGACCCATGAAGAAAGGGATCGAAGGGATCAAAGAATGTGTGGCCCCTCGATATGGATTCCCTCATCTGAAGGTCCCATGTGTGAAATTCTAGAAGGTGTTGATGGTCACCTTCATCCATCGACGTAGATGGGACTGTGTATAGTAGATAGGGCTCCTCCCTCGGGATAAAAGGAGTGAAGTCAGGCTCGGCCGGTAAGGGGAGGAGTAAAAGAACCTCCATGGTGATGTGGCACACAGTGTACACGGAGGTGATAGACCCTAAGGATGGATGTGTGAAGCTACGACCTATAGGTTGGTCAAAGCCTGGAGCCAACAAGTGCATAAAAGTTAATTGTCGGTCTAACCCTTTAAGAAGGTCATCCAATGTATCCACACGGTGACTAGACCGGAAAGTGGTGTGAAATGAATGGATTGGCATCAGAGGTAGGATAGGATCCATAGATGGGAGGGGAGATGGGACCAAACCTATCTTAAGCCATCTAAAGAGTGGCTCGGCTATGAGTAGCTTTCCCGTTAGAAACACGGGTAGCTCTGGCTGAGAAGGCTCCAAATAAAGATCGGAGAGTGAGGCTTCTCCAACCCTTTTGTCCCCTAGAGCTCGAGATGTCTGAGTGGGACACTGTCTTGCAAAGTGGCAGAATCCCAGGCAGTGATAACACTGCTGTCGTGAACCACTACGCTCCTTGATAAGTGCGTCCTTACCCTTATCCTCCTGACGGACAGGGGGTATAGGCAAAGGGGCTCTCGTGGGTGGGGAACGAGGATCCACTATGATGGGGAGGGGACCGTGGGATGGAACCATAGATGGCACCGGATTGGGACTACCGGTTGTTACCTCATTAGGTTCGTGTTTGGTTCCTCCCTGGCTAGGAGGTAGGCAAGGGGGAAGCAGGGACTCGATATAAGCACACTTCCTATCCACTTTATCCAAAATGAGTTGGAAGAGTTCGGCAATGGTGGGGTTTGGAGTAGGAGTAATGTGGTGGACTCTCCCATATGAACTCGGCTTAGTCGTGGACCTAGGCTCTTCTACATGCGCGGCGCGTTACCTCCGATTATGGCCCACTTGGGTGGATGTGATTGGGTGGGGTCGGTTGGAGGTGACCGGGCCGGGTAGGTAGACCTTCCTAAGTTCGTCCTTCATCTCATGCCACGACTCGATGGGCCTTTGCCTCCTAACCTCTCTCATGCGCTCAATGCTCTCCCATTTCCAGGCGGCTTTGTGGACAAGCCTCTCTCGGGCAAAACTAACTTGCATGGCATTGGACATGGTGTAACATTCAAAATATTTATCCATCGCGGCCTCCCAATTGAGGTACTCGCCCGGATCATTAGAGCCATAAAAATCAGAGGCTTCGGGCCTACGGAAGGGGAGAGGATGGTTGCCAAGCCCATGGGTGGACCAACGGCCATATTGCCCGGGTGATGGGGATTCCATGTGAATTCGGCGGAACTACATGCTAGACATGACAATGTGGGAATGCACTAACTAGGAACCTAGACTTAACCAACTATTCGGTACGCGGCGGAGCTAAGCGATCCGAAGATCACTCACGCAAGTGTGTGGCCTTCCCGATAGGCGGAGCCTAACGTTCGTGTCGCACCTTTTGATATACCGAGTAGAGGAATGCAAATGCAACCTTGGACTTAAATGACCCTAGACTTGAACGACGCTCTGATACCAATTTGATGCGGGACGGATGACCGACTTGGGCTAAGACGTACGATCGACTCGATGTGCAACCAGCACTAGAACACTAAGGCAAGCCGGGCGGCTGACCACCGTGGTATTCTTCGGGTGGAGACGTCTCTCAACAGTGACTCTCTTGAGCCCGACGATCGTCCCTTGCGAAGGAAACGTGGGGATCGCGGCGATTAAGAAACCACCGTCGCCTAGGGCGCTAATTCGCGCTCGGTGCTCGATTGGAGCCACGGAACGGGCGCTCACAACTTACAATCGCGGTGAATTTGAACTGGCTAACGGCCCTAATCTCACAAACACAGCAATATAGAAAGTATACTAAACAGCAAATGTGAGGATCGGAACGAGCACGTACCTCCACGCCTAGGCGTGGGGAAGATTCCCTGCCGATTTCCGAACAACCCCGATATACAAATGCAATAAGATTACACTTTCAGAAATATTTGCCCACTCCACGCAGGGAGGTATAGGGCTACAAATGCCAATGTTGGGGTTGCTGGAACCCGGGTTGACGGGCCACACTCGCAGGAGGTGAGGAACGCGTGCCGGAGCCGCTCGGGTACGCCGACGGGAAGCCGACCCGGTTCTGCCCGCCCTGGTCACCCTGCGCAGCGAGCTTGCGGAGGTTGGTACGACCAGATCCGACGCCTGATCAGAGCGCCGTTTGTTGGAGAATGTCGGCGACTGGATGTAGTATCTTCACTCCGGAGGGCGCAATCAGATGCTTTCAGATCTGGGCGCAACAATGAAACTTCTCTGGTTCTGGTTTTGTGCTCACAGAACTGCACAACGACACCGTAAAAATATGAAATAATGGTTGCTGATGTCGGATCGGGGCGTTCTTTGTGGGATAACGTTGGCGACGCCCTGAGGAAGAAATACTCTGAATACCTCTCACACGGATCTTGGCCGGATGAAGATGGGGCAGGCTCTGAAAGTTGACTCAGATATCAGCCGGACCTGCTCAGACCTGCCTGCGTGATCCCACGAGATCTGTTGGAACGATCAGCACCGGTCACGGATCGAGGCGAAACCAGCGGCAACGCGAAGAGGACTTGAAACACTACGACTTCTCTTTAGAAAGAAACTGCATATGGCGTCAGGGTTGGGCTCCAAGAATTAATACACAGACATCTTTAGATCTGGACTGCACTCTAGGACAGATCTGCGCGCTGCCACAAGGAAAATCGCCACCGGCGCTCCCGAACTCGGATCGACACGAAACTAGCGCTGAATCCTTGCTCACTCGTAGTAGTATCAGGGATAAATCAGGTGGAACCAGAAGATAAGAGGAAGAGAGGGGTAGAGGGTCGAGTCGCACGACCTAAATGCTGTCCAGTCACAGGACAGGGTTGGGAGTCACACCCAAAGAAGGAGAAGTGAATCACTCACTTAAGGTAATTTCTCACAAAATATTTTCATCAATCCTTAAACACACATTGTACAAGCCTTTAAATAGGCAATGGAGGGGAGGGGGCTGCGTGGGATACACAATGAGAGAGGGGGAAGGGTGCCATTACAATGTGATAGTGAAAGGGGGGGACAAGGGGCAATGGTGGCTCACCTAACTTTGAATTTTCTTGTAAAATGTTAGGTGGCAGCCATTGGAAAATTGACCAGAAGCCTTCTAATACTCCCATGTGGTAAATGGAGAGAAGAATTAAGAATTTTCTAGCCTAATAAGCCAAGGAAGGGGGCGCCCCCTTCAATGAGCCTTGAATGGGCCACTTTGGCTCATGGCCAGCCCATTCTCCTCCTCTTGCTTAAGGCCCCTTCCAACCTTGTAAACCCATGAGTGAAGCCCATGCTTGTATAAGGCCTTTCCCATTTAGAGAGCCCATATAGAAAGGGAGCGCAATTGGGCCTTGCTAGGCTAATGGGTGCTTCATATTGGTCCAAGGCCTTTCTTTTCTTAAGGAAAGCCTAAGGGCCTTTAACCACATGGCCTTTTAAGGGTCTAGCAACCAGCCCAATATGAAAACCCATGTATAATCTTCAATACAAGCCCAAATTTAATGCTAAAAGTGTCCAAATGGAAGCCAAATTATCCCCAATTCGATGGGAAGCCGATGTAGTCCACTTGGCGCTCCGCGTATGACACCGTCGGTTTTCCGACGTGTCACGTGATCGCCCTGGTGTCCGCACCACTGAGTGCACAATTGACGGCCCTTAAACTTACGCCGCTTCCTCTTCTTAGCAGAAATTTCCTTGTAATGGGCTTGCTTGGCACGGGCATGGACCCTCGGGCTCCTCATCTTGAAATGTCTTCTCAAATAACGGGTCCATCTTGCAGACGGCCTGGCCTGATTATGAACATGCGTCCTCATTGGGGCGGTTGCCCCTAGACACCCAGTGCTAACATCATGTGGACATTCTTGAACAACTACCTCCTCAAATGAATAAATACCAGAAAACCTCAGAGTCTTGTCACTTGGCACTAGCAACATGAGATTCGACATCTCCATTCGGCAATCGGACTTGAAGCATAACTCCCCTACCAGAAGAGCAGGATGAAGCTGAGGAAGATCAATGCACGGCGTTGACGTGGTCGGCTTACCAATAAACCGAGGGAGATTGCATAATAAGTGCATAACATCCTTAGAAAATCTTGAAAATATGGCCAATTGCCCCATGAATATAGAATTCATCATTTCCTTGGTAGCCGTACGAGTTAGCACAATCCGAGTAGAGAACCCCTCTTAGCCAGTGAACTGAACAACAATGGAGCGAGGAGAAATAACAACATCGATAGTGAATCCCCCGGCGAGCAATGAGATTGCCACCGGCCTCGCTTGTGAAGAAACTTGCACTATTGCAAGGGAACTCTTCTCAGCAACTGTCTCCATAGGAAATGCAGGCTCACTCTCCCCAAAATGGCCGGGGACAAAGACTTGGATCGACATTCGGTAAATGAAATCTTGAATCTTGAAATGCATAACCAGCAACGAATTATCCTGATCCGGCTCATCATCTCCCTGGGGACTAGACCCGAGGGGCACCAGAGGTAGCGTGCACCCACTCCGTGGGGTGGAAGTAGGTGGAGAAAGGAGTGGAGAAGGCTTGGAAGGCGTGGGTGAAGGTTTAGAGGGTGTAGAGATCTCGGGCTATGGAAGGATAATGGCAATGATAGGCTGGGGTGGAGGCAAAGACAAAGGTGGAGGCGTTGGAGGGGGTAAAGGTGAAGGTGGAGGTGTAGGTATAGCCTGCTCAGGCTCGGGCAACGATGGCGAAGGGGATGGCAAAGGCGGTGGAGATGGTGGAAGTGATGGAATAAGGGTCTTCGGGGGAGGAGGCAGTGAAGGCGGTGGTGATGGGTTAGGGAATGGTGAGGATGGTGGAGATGGTGATGTGGGCAATGAGGGTAGTGGAGGTGGTGGAAATGGAGAGGGTGAAGAGGAGGGTCATGGCACCCACCGTCGACGTATCGACACGACGCGTCGAGTGGTGTTAGGAGTGGAATTGGTGGTAATGGAAATGGAGGAGGAAAGGGTGGCACTTGCCTGAGTAGAGGCTTGGGTTGGTGGAGGTTGGGGAGGTTGAGTAGGAGATGGTGAAGGTGAGGGGGTGATAGGATCGGTGTGCTAGATTCAGAGGGGGGGTGAATGAATCCCACCCTTAAAAAACTTTTCGCTCAATGAAAACTAGAACACTAACTAGAACAAGATAGACAAACTGGATAACTAATCAGAATCTCTTTTGAACCGAAGAACAAACATCTATCTCACGCCTAAACAATCAACTAGTGGAAGCGGAAGAAGGTAATCAACCTACTACAAGATAGCAATATGAACTCTCAGACAATCTGTGAAAGGTGGTAGAAGACATGTAGCTAACGCACAAGGAAAACCACTGCACATATAATTTTTTAGGTGGTTCGGTCCTCCAGACCTACATCCACCCCTCACTCCCAACCGGAGTGAGGCTTCCACTAGCACAAGCTAGAAACTGCAGACTCAATCTGCGAACAGAATGCTGCCACACAGCTTGACCAGGGGAACAACCTTCCCTCTTCCTCCACACTGGAGGGACACCCCTAGTGACTCCCAGCCACTTGGAAACTAGAGACCGAAGTCTCTCTTCCTCCATACCAGGAGGGGACACACCAGTGACTCCCCGTCACCAGCAAACCAGAGGTCACAGACCTCTCTTCCTCCAGATCAGGAGGAACCCGACCTCTATCCAGAGAATCGGAATAACAAAGATAACCAGAGTGACAAAAGAAAAACAAAAACAAGAAATGAAAATAATCACAGCAAACAGAAAGCTATAAAGCGAAATCACAATTTGGCTCTCGCAGGAGCTGACTGGCCTGGATATGATCCACGGTCCAGTATGAACTGATCTGCTGATGAAGCTTCTTATCTCTCGATCTCTCTTCTTCTTACTCTTCTTTAACTTCTCTGCTTCTTTCTCTCACTGTCTTCTCTTCTTCTCTCAATCCTCACGACCTCTCTCTCTTTCTCTTTTTCTTCTGCTGCACTCTTCTTTCTTCACTCACAGTCTCGATCAGCCCTCTTCTGTTGATTGCATTCTACAGATGAAGAAACTTCATATATATAGCAGCAGCAACAGGTGCTAGGGCATGTGCTTTCCACTTCTCCCGCCCAATTGATGCTACCACGTGTCAGCATCTCAGCTTCTTGGATCATGTGCCAGGTGCCCACCTCGGGTCACATGCCCAGACACATTAACCTCGTCCAATAATCCCGTCAGTTAATCAGTCGAAGACAGTATCAGCTTAAGGCAATGTTCAGACTTCATTAAACAAGCAAGGCAAGCATGGATGGCTGTACAGAGTTGATCGTGTGAGGCAAGATAAGTGTACAGACTTCTTACCACATGTTGTAATATGCATATATGATGCAGTGTATAGACTTGCAGAAAGCAATGCATACACAATGATGCAATGTTCAAACTTTGCTGAAGACTGCCAGTCGATGTATAGACTTGGCTGCGTGCAGGCTAGCAGAGGATGTATATACTAGCTGTGCAGGCTGCCTGACCATGTATGGACTTTGGCTGAAGGCAACGCTGAAGCAATGTTCAGACTTGGCATTTGACTAAGTACGCACAACGACAAAGGATGCTCAGGCATGTAGTTAAAATGTATAGACTTGATAGCAGATGCACACAATGTATAGACGAGGTTCTGGCATCAAAGTATGCACAACATAAAAGACGCCTTCTTCCTTGGCGTTTGATTCAAAAGTGACGCCACTTCTGGTGGTCATCAAATTCCAAGTTCATCTGAATGTATAGACTTCGATGAGAACAATGCATGAACGTAGTGTATAGACTTGCTGAATACCTAGCTATCGTGCGGATGTATAGACTTGTGTTATGCAGCCTAAGTATGTACAGACTTGATGAGGTGCTAAGTGACAGAGCTGGCTGTACAGACTCTGAGGAAACACAAGCAGCGTTGTATAGACTTGAAAAGCGTGAACACTGCGATGTGCAGACTTAGCGATGTATAGACTTTAGTCACCAATGTACAGACTTGGCCCAACTAAGAACCGATGGATGTATAGACTTTACGAGTACAGTCCAATGAATAGACTTTGCGAAGCACAGTCCAATGTATAGACTTTGCGAAGCACAGTCCAATGTATAGACTTTAAACGAAGACCAATGTATAAACTTCAATGCAAATGCCAAGACCATGTACAGACTTGAAAGCTTCGAAGCACACGATGTTTAGACTTTATGATGCATACGCCAAGGCTATACACACTTGAAGAGACGATGCACTGTAGGCTGCCAGACTCTGTACAGACTTGCAGCTTGAGACACTGACAGAGACGGTCCACTATATAGACTTCAAGTCCAAGTGAGACAGTGGATGTACAGACTTGGGCTGTACAGACTTTGACTCAAATATGCATATGAGACGCTGAATAAGACGCAGCTATGTATAGACTTTACAGTGAATGCAAATGCCAATGTACAGACTTAGAAGTGAAAACCAATGTATAGACTTGAACATCTTCAAGGCACAATGTGCATACTTTACCTGTGTATAGACTTCGACTTCTGAACGTAGGTAAAGACTGGGAATGTATAGACTTGACGAATGGCTTGAAACACAGACACGCTGCCAATGTATAGACTTGCACAGTGCTGCCAATGTATAGACTTGCACAGTGCTGCCAATGTATAGACTTGGCCCAACTAAGGACCGATGGATGTACACACTTCAGCTAAGCAAGCTATAGTGAATGTATGGACTTTATGAACGATGCAAACGGCTCTGTACACACTTGAAGTAATGCATGCCGATGTACAGACTTCAGTTGAAGCCAATCGAAGAGTGTATAGACTTTATGAATGCATATGCCAAGACCAATGTACAGGCTTGAAGAGGATGCAAGCAGTGTATAGACTTAGTCTACGACAACGGACCAATGTACAGACTTAAGGTCACGCATGCAATGCAGTGTGTGAACTTTGAAGTGCTTACAGCTGTGTAGACTTCAAATGTAGAGACTTTGTACGTGTGTGTTGGCAGTGTATAGACTTGGAAGTCTAGGAGGGGTCGACCCATCTAAGAAAGGGGTCGACCTACTTTTGCATGCAGTGTACTGACTGTATGCTCAATGCAATTGTGCTGACTCTATTATATGAATGCATCGACCAGATGTCAGATAAATATAGTGGAATGTCATTCACAAGCACATATTCACAAATCCATGAACACATATGAATGCACTTAAATGAATCAACAAGGTCTTTCATGCACACATACATATGGTGACTTATAGTGTTTGCTATCATCAAAACCAATCATCAAGACCACAGGGGCACAACAATCTCTCCCTTTTTGATGATGGCAACACTATGAGTCACGCTGACTCAAGTCACTCAAGTCAAAACATTCTCCCCCTTTGACTTCAGCAAAAAGACATTAGTTTGAGAGAGGAAAAATAAGCAGATATGAAACAATTGAAATAACATTTCTCCCTTTAACTACATGAAAGCACATTCTTCCCCAAAGAGCAATATGACTCAAATCAATTTCTCCCCTTTTATTTTTTTTTAAAAAAAATCATGCAGAGGTATGAATGCAGAGATGCAGATGCAGCAAGAAATGCAATACCTCCCCCTAAGAATATGAATGCAGGGTCACAATTGATATGAACATGATTCAATGTGACAAGGAAGCTCCCCCTGAATAGATACCAATTGATATGCATCTGTTGTATTTCTCCCAATTGATGTGGTTGAGAGGGAGACCACAGTGGCATTCAAGGGTAAGTTCAGGTCAATGAACCAATGACAGTGAGGAGAAGAGTTTCAAATAAGATTTTCAAGGAGATATCAATCTCATAAATCCAAAACATAATTTTTCAAAGTCTTCCATTATAAGGGCTTATGAATGAATTTTATTGATCAGCATGGTTTAAACATGATGTATGCAAGGTTTATCAATAAAATTCTGTATTGATATCTAAAACCAAGGTTTAATAAAAATGAACCAAGCCCTCATAATTCTATCTTGATTATCCTCCCTTTCTCTTACACAATCAAATTTATTGACTTCTTTCAGAAATACATGCACTAGTATTGAGATCAAGCAATTATGAAGTCATGAGATTTTGTCTAGGGTTATAACAATTTGATTTTTGCATCAATATTCAAATATTGTAATTTGTTCCACAAATTTTCATGCTACAAATTTTACGAGCACTCTAGTTCAGTTTACACTTTGTAACTAGAGGATATACCTTGATCAGAGGCCAATATCCCTAAGCACTTAGTGTGACTAACAGTCATGCTTTATATGAACAGAGGTAGCATTTACACATCATGACACACTACAAATCATTTCTTTTATGAGTGAGTTGTATTTCTCAGTGTGCATGCCATTGCTCTGCCTGATTAACAATCATTCTTAAGCAGAGTTAACTATGGCACCTCATGACACAGTCCTTTGGACATGTGTTTCTCAGTGACAAAAGTCATTGCTCTGACTGAAATTAACACTTTAGACAATTCAGACAAATTCATTTGCTTCAAGTCAATAATAATTTCATGTACTTAACCAATTAAAGCCATGTATTCAATAGTGTAGATTTCAGAAGATTTTACAAGACACATCATGAAATAGTTGGTTAAGGTTTATTAAACATGATTTGGATATTTTTAAGAGAATTACAAATAAACTCCATGAATACATTAAACTTAAACCACATGAGTTATTTCAGACATTCATAAAATCGTATAATAGAAGATTCCTAGTTCAAGTGTTTTCAGATTTATGATCGAAATAGTACCATTGAAATCTTCATGAAAGACTGATAGAATTCTGATACCAAATGATAGAAGAGATTTTGAAGCTCAATATTTTCAGAATATGATCAAGGTTTGTCAATAAAATCAATAAGGAAGGATATCCAATGAATTCTGACAAGTGTATGCATTTGACAACCTACATGCCATGCATTGACTCCTCCTGACAATATGCATTCAGTCAATCTTTTTGGCATTTTTCCATGAAATGCAATGCAATTAACTACATGTATGCAAAGACATGCAAAGACTCAACATTGTTTGCTATGCAAAGACATGCAATTAACTACCCCTGAAAACATATAATGTTTGCCATGAAAACTGAACATATGTCTTTGTGACTCATGCACATACAGACTGCCCTATCAAAGCAAAATGACCCATGGTACTAGGCAGAGCACTTGATCTAAAAGGCCACCTCACACATAGTAAGAACCTCCAGATAGATTTCCCTGCCTTTTGGTAGCTTACTATTTATATACCATAGTGGTCAATCATGATAATTCAACATGCAGTCCTATAAGCAATCCAGATTTTCAGTGAGCTATGCAACAGACAGATTTCAAACAACATTCATATGCAGTTCAGGTTTTCAGATATTGCAAGTTTATTCTCATTTCAATGTCTAAACAGACAATTCAGTATGAGCATTGAGAGACTTGAATATTCATAGTGTTCAAAAGATGACAAATATGCAAGAGCACATCAAACCAGATATGCAATGAATTTTATTATGCAAGAGAAGATTCAACCAGAGTTGTGCAGATGACACATGTAGCTATGTATGCTTAACAGATTATGCAAACATCTAAACCAGATATTTTAGATGGCAAGGTTTAAAAAATAAGTTTTCAGAACTGACCTGAATAGTGCAATCCTAGGGGTTTCATTCTTGAATGCCTTGGTTTATTGCCCCTCTTTATTCTTTAGCTTCCAAGGCATACATATAACACAAAGCTTATTTTGCACAAACAGGTACCCAAGAGGTCTTGGGTCCTGAATTGACAGTGACATTTCTAGCAGGTTTTCTCAACAAGTTTTGTGCATGAAGGTCATCAGATTTCATTAAATAGCAATTATTCATTGAATGACCAAAGCCACCACAATAACGACATGAAACAGAATTTTTGTTCTTATTGTACACATTAGCATGATCATGAAATCTATGTGCATGAGAATTAAAGTTTCAGTTGTTTGCATGAAGGTTCTGTCCTTTGTCATCATTCGGCCAGCAATTTACAGCTTTGTAGCCAGACTTTTCATATTCAAAATGAGAAGAGTGATTTCTTCTCTTAAAAGGTGACCAGCACTCTCTAGCTAGATGGCCTGGCTTCCAACAGTTAGAGCATGCAACAGACTTTCTGTTAAAGATAAATTCAGGTTTATCAAAAAAATTTCTATTTGTAGGGAATCTACCAGATTTATAGTTAGACTTCCTTCCCTGAGCATGCTAACATTCAATGGCCCTGTGGCCTGTCTTTCCACATTCAAAGCATGAAATAGAATTTCTTCTACCAGCATTCAACCAACATTCAATGGCCCTATGGCCTGTCTTTCCACAGTTGAAACATGCAGAATATTTTCTATTTACAGCAAATTTATTCCTATCAACATCATTATGGTTTGCAGGGAATTTAGCATGATGTGAAAAAGACATTTCCTTACCATTTGCAAACCAGCATTGTGCAATGCTATGTCCTAGTTTGCCACAGTGCAGACATTCAGTTTTCCTTTTCTGAGGTGAAGGATTTTTATCATGAAATCTCCTAGCATTCATATCATCATTCTCCATCAATTTACAATCATGCATCAAATGACCAAATCTATGACAGTAATGACAGATCATTTTCTTTTTAGATGCATGTGAGTGTGTGTGAGGATTGTGATCAACATGCACTGATGTATCCTTTTTATTTATTTTCTATTTTCCAGTCCTTTTCTGATTTTTATCCTGTTTTTCTGTTTTCTTAGCCTTGTACTGAGTTGGAGATGGGGTAGAAGGCTTTTCCTGTTCAGAAGATTTAACAAAAATAGTTTTCAGGTTGGTTCCATCAACCTTCCTCCTAACTGGATTGTAACCCAGTCCCTCTTTCTTAAAATTAACCTTCGTTCCCAGCATTTTCTGAACAATGGGCTATTTGTCTTTAGAGGTTGTGGCTACATTTGAAGCATTTACAAATGATGTTATCAACTTGCTCTGAAGCTCTTTCTTGTTGATCTTATTGTAGCCCAGCCCTTCCTTCCTAGGGTTGATTTTTATACCTAGTAGCTTGTCTAGGTTTTTCTGCCCATCAACAAACTTTGACAGAGAGTTCCTCAAGTCTTGGATTTCATCTTCTAAAGAGGCAATGTGTAACTCGTAATTGACAATCTCTTGCTCACTGCAATTCATAGCTTCATTCAAAACTTTGTTAGCAGTTTTATATTTCTCAACTTCCTGTTCTAGATTGCTCAGTTTATCAGAATCTTCAATGCAAACAGTTTTTCCTCTTTCTAAGGCTAGAAGTCTCTCAGACATAGTGGAGTTCAGCACTTTTAACTTCTCATTTTCTTTAACCAAAGTATCATTTTGAATTAACTCATCAAGAAGAATCTGGTCATCTTAAGATACTTTTGGATTATTTGGAGTTTCATACTCCCTTTGCAAGTTTTCAATGTTTTTCTGCAACTCCATGTTTACAGATTTTATGGCATCAGATTTTTCAATCAGCAATGTGTTCTCCTTTTTAAGTTTCTCTAATTTTTCTTCATTTTCTTTAACAGATTTTCTAAGAGAGTCATTTTCAGATTTTAGCTTGTTTAAATCTGAGTTCACACTTTCGAAATTTTTCAGCAATTTTTCATACTGGTCATGATAATTTACAAGAGTCTGATTATCATTATTTGAACTGAGTTTCTCTTTGAGTTTAGATATCTCATTTACATGATCTTGATTCTCAATTTTCAGCAACGAAATTTGTTTTTTCAGCATTTGAAAATCAGACATACAAATATCATGAACATTTTTCAATTCAGTACAATTTTTATATGGAGAACTTGAACTATCTAACCCAGTACCCTTCTTCAATTTTTTATACTATTTTCTTAACCTCTCATGTGACTCTAATAATTCAGCATATGCATTCTCCCAATCATCTAGACAGAATTCTCGAAGAGATTTACCTCCTCATCATCATGTTCTTCTTTTTGATTGCTGCTTTGTCCACTTCCTCGAGCCATCATGCAGCTTGTTTGATTTCTTTTCCCGGCTCTCTTCATCATCTCCAATATATCACTTGCAGATCTGCAATCAAGGAAACATGAATGAAAGGCTTTGTCAGTAGCTGCCTTCATCAGATTCCAAGCCTTCTGATTTTCTGCACACATAGATCGATGCTTATTAGTCCATTTGGACTGATCTTTTGGTAGTCTATGTGGATCATGTGAAATTAGTTTCCACAAATCTGGATCAGTAGTCGTAACAAACATATGCAAGTTTTTAAACCAGACATTAAAGTCCGTACCACTAAAAATCGGTGGATGAGCCATGAAGACAAATCAACAGGCAATTTTTTTAAAAAACAATATGTAGAAGACAATGATGCACCAAAACGCTAGCAGGATCCTCTGCAGATCGTTGGATCTGTAAGTCAGAAATCGCTCTGATACCGATTGATAGGATCGGTGCGCTGGATTCAGAGGGGGGGTGAATGAATCCCACCCTTAAAAAACTTTTCGCTCAATGAAAACTAGAACACTAACTAGAACAAGATAGACAAACTGGATAACTAATCAGAATCTCTTTTGAACCGAAGAACAAACATCTATCTCACGCCTAAACAATCAACTAGTGGAAGCGGAAGAAGGTAATCAACCTACTGCAAGATAGCAATATGAACGCTCAGACAATCAGTGAAAGGTGGTAGAAGACATGTAGCTAACGCACAAGGCAAACCACTGCACATATAATTTTTTAGGTGGTTCGGTCCTCCAGACCTACATCCACCCCTCACTCCTAACCGGAGTGAGACTTCCACTAGCACAAGCTAGAAACTGCAGACTCAGTCTGCGAACAAAATGCTGCCACACAGCTTGACCAGGGGAACAGCCTCCCCTCTTCCTCCACACCGGAGGGACACCCCAAGTGACTCCCAGCCACTTGGAAATCAGAGACCGGAGTCTCTCTTCCTCCAGACCAGGAGGGGACACACCAGTGACTCCCCGTCACCAGCAAACCAGAGGTCACAGACCTCTCTTCCTCCAGACCAGGAGGGACCCGACCTCTATCCAGAGAATCGGAAGAACAAAGATAACCAGAGTGACAAAAGAAAAATAAAAACAAGAAATGAAAATAATCACAGCAAACAGAAAGCTGTAAAGTGAATCACAATTTGGCTCTCGCAGGAGCTGACTGGCCTGGATATGATCCACGGTCCAGTATGAACTGATCTGCTGATGAAGCTTCTTATCTCTCGATCTCTCTTCTTCTTACTCTTCTTTTACTTCTCTGATTCTTTCTCTCACTATCTTCTCTTCTTCTCTCAATCCTCGCGACCTCTCTCTCTTTCTCTTTTTCTTCTACTGCACTCTTCTTTCTTCACTCACAGTCTCGATCAGCCCTCTTCTGTTGATTGCATTCTACACATGAAGAAACTTCATATATATAGCAGCAGTAGCAGGTGCTAGGGCGTGTGCTTTCCACTTCTCCCGCCCAATTGATGCTACCACGTGTCAGCATCTCAGCTTCTTGGATCATGTGCCAGGTGCCCACCTCGGGTCACGTGCCCAGACACATTAACCTCGTCCAATAATCCTGTCAGTTAATCAGTCGAAGACAGTATCAGCTTAAGGCAATGTTCAAAATTCATTCAGCAAGCAAGGCAAGCATGGATGGCTGTACAGAGTTGAACGTGTGAGGCAAGACAAGTGTACAGACTTCTTACCACATGCTGTAATATGCATATATGATGCAGTGTATAGATTTACAGAAAGCAATGCATACACAATGATGCAATGTTCAGACTTTGCTGAAGACTGCCAGTCGATGTATAGACTTGGCTGCGTGCAGGCTGGCAGAGGATGTATATACTAGCTGTGCAGGCTGCCTGACCATGTATGGACTTTGGCTGAAGGCAACGCTGAAGCAATGTTCGGACTTAGCATTTGACTAAGTACGCAAAAATACAAAGGATGCTCAGGCATGTAGTTAAAATGTACAGACTTGATAGCATATGCACACAATGTATAGACTAGGTTCTGGCATCAAAGTATGCACAACATAAAAGACGCCTTCTTCCTTGGCGTTTGATTCAAAAGTGACGCCACTTCTGGTGGTCGTCAAATTCCAAGTTCATCTGAATGTATAGACTTCGATGAGAACAATGCATGAACGTAGTGTATAGACTTGCTGAATGCCTAGCTATCATGCGGATGTATAGACTTATGTTATGCAGCCTAAGTATGTACCGACTTGATGAGGTGCTAAGTGACAGAGCTGGCTGTACAGACTCTGAGGAAACACAAGCAGCGTTGTATAGACTTGAAAAGCGTGAACACTGTGATGTGCAGACTTAGCGATGTATAGACTTTAGCTACCAATGTACAGACTTGGCCCAACTAAGAACTGATGGATGTATAGACTTTACGAGTACAGTCTAATGAATAGACTTTGCGAAGCACAGTCCAATGTATAGACTTTGCGAAGCACAGTCCAATGTATAGACTTTAAACGAAGACCAATGTATAAACTTCAATGCAAATGCCAAGACCATGTACAGACTTGAAAGCTTCGAAGCACACGATGTTTAGACTTTATGATGCATACGCCAAGGCTGTACACACTTGAAGAGACGATGCACTGTAGGCTGCCAGACTCTGTACAGACTTGCAGCTTGAGACGCTGACAGAGACGGTCCACTGTATAGACTTCAAGTCCAAGTGAGACAGTGGATGTACAGAATTGGGCTGTACAGACTTTGACTCAAATATGCATATGAGACGCTGAATAAGACGCAGCTATGTATAGACTTTACAGTGAATGCAAATGCCAATGTACAGACTTAGAAGTGAAAACCAATGTATAGACTTGAACATCTTCAAGGCACAATGTGTAGACTTTACTTGTGTATAGACTTGGACTTCTGAACGTAGGTAAAGACTGGGAATGTATAGACTTGACGAATGGCTTGAAACATAGACACGCTGCCAATGTATAGACTTGCACAGTGCTGCCAATGTATAGACTTGGCCCAACTAAGGACCGATGGATGTACACACTTCAGCTAAGCAAGCTACAGTGAATGTATGGACTTTATGAACGACGTAAACGGCTCTGTACACACTTGAAGTAATGCATGCCGATGTACAGACTTCAGTTAAAGCCAACCGAAGAGTGTATAGACTTTATGAATGCATATGCCAAGACCAATGTACAGGCTTGAAGAGGATGCAAGCAGTGTATAGACTTAGTCTACAACAACGGACCAATGTATAGACTTAAGGTCACGCATGCAATGCAGTGTGTGAACTTTGAAGTGCTTACAGCTGTGTAGACTTCAAATGTAGAGACTGTGAACGTGTGTGCTGGCAGTGTATAGACTTGGAAGACTAGGAGGGGTCGACCCATCTAAGAAGGGGGTCGACCCACTTTTGCATGCAGTGTACTGACTGTATGCTCAATGCAATTGTGCTGACTCTGTTATATGAATGCATCGACTAGATGTCAGATAAATATAGTGGAATGTCATTCACAAGCACACATTCACAAATCCATGAACACATATGAATGCACTTAAATGAATCAACTAGGTCTTTCATGCACACATGCATATGGTGACTTATAGTGTTTGCTATCATCAAAACCAATCATCAAGACCACAGGGGCACAACAGGGGGTAGGTGGAGATGAAGAGGGTGGTGAGGTAGGCAACGAGGTAGGCAAAAGCATAGGTGAGGGAACAGGTGATGGAGTAGGCGACGGAGCGGGTGCAATGCCAGATAAGGAATGACAGGGGTGCCCCTGGTCTTGTAGTGGAGACGGCTGCCTGGGTGGCGACTGCTGCTGCTGCTGCTGCTCACTGCGGAGATTTAAAATAACTTCATGCATGACAGCCCAGTCAATCATCTTCTTGTCTTCCAAATCATAAACAAGTTCCTAAAACTCGTGGCAATCCTCAACCAAATGCCCCTGCTGGCGATGAAATTCACAACATTGGAGCAAATCTCTGACCGCGGGTCGGCACGGCATAACCAGAGGGAGCTGCAACGTGTGAGCGGCCATCAAAGCCCTGAAAATATCTGTAAAAGAGTCCGGCAACGGTGGAGAAGGAGCCCGCTTTGGGCACGGCGAATGCCGAGGGATATGGGAAGGTGATGGAGAAGGTTGCAGGGATGGAAGCGGAGGTTGCGTAGGCAATGGCGCATGGCTAAGGGAAGGATTTGGTGAAGGCATATGCAGAGCGGGATGCGGAGGTATATAGACAGCATCCACCTGCTTGGGGTATGGTGTTTCCTTGACCAGAGGTGGAGGTTCATGCGGGTATGAAGGGGCGAAAGGCTGACTCGTGGAAGGATATGTGGTGGATGGCTGACTCATGGAAGGTGATGGATAGGAGGCGTATGTGGGCATAGAAGGTGGAGGGGACTCGGGGTCAAGGGAAACTAGGAGTTGTTGGCGGGTGAAGTGGGCTCGGCTATAAAGCTGCTACCATGAGGTGATATCGTTGAGGGCTAAGATGAATGGATATTCAGGCATTGCATTTAAAATGATCATCTTGATTTGCTCTCCCTCCGGAATATGCCCCGGGACTTGAGCGGCCAAGCGACGCCAGCGGTCGACGAAGGTAGAGAACTCCTCATCGGGCTTCATCTTCTCATAGGCCAGATCAACCAAGGAATATTTAGGCCCAACCTGGTCTTGATACTGCTAAAGGAATTTCTCTTGAACGGCTTGGAAATTCACCACTTGATCTTGCGACAATGCAAAGAACCAATCCCGAGCCGGGCCTTCTAAAGACAGACCAAACAGATAAGCCATCAAGCATTGGTCATGTCAGAATTGGGCCGACTCATAAAGAAACTCCTTCAAGTGCATGTAGGGGTCACCGACTCCACTATAGCGGCGATATGCGGGAATTTGTGAACGCGGTGGAAGCTAAAGACCTTGGAATGCAAACATTATGAGAATAAGAGAATAAGAGGGAGGCCCGTTATGAGAATAAGGCCCATTAAGATGATTAGCAATGAATTTTTGGGCCTGAGCCGGGGCCGTTTGGGAAGCAAGAGATGATAGGTGGGCCATGACATTTGCTTGCGGATCGGAAGGGCCACGAGAAGATGGGCCCGCGTGGGAAGAGGAATCCACACGGGAGTAGGAAGACGGGGAGGAAGAAGGGTAATATACAGGAGAAAAATGGCGCTCCATGACGGCAAATGGAGACTTTATACAGGAAAAATCAGGGAAATACAATGAGGGAAGCAAAGGGCTCGAGATTTAAAGAGGGGGATTGACTCAATAATGCAAAGGAGAAAAGAAAGAAAAAGAAACCTAGGACAATGAGACTAAACCAATGGACGCATAGAATGATCTAGCGTAAATGGGCCTAATAACAAAATTTATATGGATGATGGGGGATGCGGCACGAAATAACACAAATGGGCTTGGACAGGCCCAAACAGACAATATGGGTGTGAGGGGGGTTCAACCAAGATCAAACAAGTTGATATGATCATCAATTTTTATTTTTCCAAAGTTTTGATGGGCCTTTTAATGATTCGAATTAAGGTCAATTCCTTGAAAATAGGAAACCTATAGGGAACAAGGTCCAAACTTTGGGTTAATCTATGGTTAACTCTCTCATGACATATGCAAAACGCACAGCTACGGGGTGGAAAAGGTACAACCGGCCCGGCGTCCGTGTGGGAATCCATGGCTCACGGGGACTTACGGAGGTTCCGGGTAAGGTCGCCTAGTTAGCTCCAAGGAATATGGAGATGAGAGGTTCCCCTACCAAGGTAGGAATGCAACTACAATGTGATAAAAATGCATGAATCCTATGCGCACCAGAGTGCATGCAAAGTCTAGCCTAGAACTAGCAAACAATGACCAACCAATTATGACAAGTGTGGGAATAATCAAGCAGAAATAAATAATAATCAGGGGGAGATCAAACTAGCACCCAAAAAAGTATAAGATGATCTGGAATAATGATCAACATGATAATCTCGGGTGCACTGTAGCACACAAACGCGGTCTGGTGGAAGACCGCTCAGGAGATAAACGGCCAGGGAAGGACCGCGCAGTGACACACAGTAATGAAAAGAACTAAACTGAAATGAGCTGAGGTCGCTAAGACAGCAGCGTACCTGACTGGATGGTCTATCAATCGACCGTGCAAACTGCAGAACGGCCCTAAACAAACTGCAGAGAATCAGTAAAAAACACAAGTATGTGAAGACCAGTAACGTACCTGAGCCAGCAGACGTAAACGGCCCTTTGACAAACCGTGGAAATTAGTGAATGGCCCAAACAGACTGCTGAAACTAACAGACTCACAGAAGCACAGACACTTGTGAGATGGAAATGGACGGTCTATCGTCCGACCGTGGAAATAGAGCAGCGGCCAGAATGATACCGCGCAATCAACATCAGCGTGACAGAAATTAAATAGCAGCGCACCTGAGACTGAGACTGCACGGTCTATCGCCCCACCGTAGGAATGATTGAGCGGCTCGGAAGGAACCGCGTACACTTCTGAGGATAGAAACTCGGGGTGGACGAAATAGCAACCTAAAACAACTTAGAAAGCCTAACCAAGCGCAGAACACAGGTCAGCAAAACAACATCACGATGGGCACTAGGTGTCCCACCGTGATCGCCAAAAAATGAGATGTTGACATGTTTTCCCCCCTGATGAGGACATCACCAACACTTTCATATGATCGAGGATCCCGATGCTCGCCACCTATGCTACATCTTGTTCGCCACTTTATTCCGATTCATATGATGTATTTTTCATTTTATTATTACGTAATTTTCCTTTTATTTGAGTCAAGTCCCTAGGTTAAGGTGTCATCTACCTAGGTTAATTGGCATTAGAGTGGTTAATGAGTCAGTTGGGCCCAATTATATGGGCTAGGCCCAGGGGCGCCCCCTTCCCCTTGGTTTAGTGTTGAAGTCCAAAAGTTAGGGACCTAAGTTAAATTGTGGGATTCCTATAAATAGGACCCCAATCCCTCATTTGTAAGGTAATGAAGTATTGATAAAAGTTTGCCAAAGCATTTGTGCATCTCTCTCTCTCTCTCTAGCTCTCTCTCTAGCTCTCTCTCTCTAAAGGGGGCGAACCCCTCTCTCTCTCCTCCCCTCTCTCTCCAAATTTTGAAATTCACTCTCTCTCCTCCCTATTCACCTCTAATTAAGACCCCTCCATCTTCCCCATACCTCCCATTTAATCCCCCTCCAACCCCTAGGTGGAAGCCCCTTCTCCTAGGCACCTCTCCCTCCTCCCAAGCAACCTTTCCCCTTCCCCATACAACCCTTCATTTTCCAAAGAGAGAATCCCCTCTCCCAAGTAACCTTTCCCCTCCCCAAGGCAACTCCTCCCCTTCCCAAGGCCACATTAACCAACCCCATATTAAACTCAGTTCAAATTTCCCTCTCTCTCCAAGCCACTTGCGTCCCCCTCTCTCTCTCTCACCCTCCACCCTTGGCCGCAACCCCCTCCCCCTCCACCTGCTAGCTGCGACCCAGCCCTCTTCTCCAGCCTCTCCACCACCTCTATCCACCTCCATCCAAGCCCCACAGCCATTAGCCCTCTCCCCATTGCAGCCCCTTCACCCCTCCCACCACTATCAACTTCATTCACCAACCTACTCTATACATTTCGTAGGCAGCAGAAGAAGCTCCACTTTCAGAGATTGCCCCGGTGCTGTCCGACATCATCTGGAGGTGCACCATACATCGCCGGAAATGTCTTCCAGTCTTCTTCGCAAGCGAGGTGGAATCGTCTCATTCTGACTTCCCTACAGATCGTGGTGCCCATTCTCGTCCGACTGCGCAACCGGGACCAGAACCTGGACCAGAGCCACAGTGCAGAAGCTACCACGGCCACACCCCACAACTTCTGATAGCGCCACTTGGCCGAGAGCTGCTACTATAAGGCATCTACCATCACCAACAAGCGGCATCCCGTTCGGTATCAGGAAGAGCAGTTTCCAATTTTTCTCTCCCAGGTGCGCAGAACAGGCCATCAAGGTCTTGTCCTGACCCCCCCTCACTCAACGGACCTCTCCTCGCCACCCTGACATCATCTGGTGCCCATCTTAGTTGCTACTCGGAGGAGACTCGTCCACGGTCATCCTCGACTTGGTCCTACCACGTTTGGACTTCGGGAGCTGCCGTGGAGACTTCATCCATCTGCTGCTACACCCAGGGAGCAGTCCGAGTCTGATTGCATGGACCCTGTTCCAGAGCCCGTCCCGGCCGGTGTCGACTTCAGAAGTGCCAAAAAAATTCACAGATGTACCTGGGTCTGTCAGTGACGTTTTGGCGCCAGTCTCGTCGAATTATGAGTTCAGAGGAGTGAACGGCGGCGACCACTCCGACCCCCTGTTTTGCTGTTCCAGACTGGGACAGAATCGGCAAGGTGCTACATCGGCGCGATCCATGCTAATCTCCCCTCCCCGCCTGGCCGGCTTAGCGCCCCTCCCTGCGTGGAGGTAGTGTTTGCTTGTACCCTACTCTCCCCACCCCAAGTTCCCCCTCCTGTGTGAGGAGTAGTGCATGTATTAGCAGGTCATCGGCCGAAGCTTCATCGGCGCGGCGTGCGGGTAACCCACGCTTCCCCGCTCGCCCTCGTCTCCGGCTGGGATCGGCGTCTTCACGCCGATCAGGTGATCTCCTGGTTGCGCTCCTCTTGGTTAGCACTTCTTGCTTAACTAGTATTGCTTCTTAGTTCCGTCGGTGGCGAGGGAGTGCCCGATCCAAAATCAATCAAATCGAATGTCCACCGCGGGGTGAGTTGTGAGAGAGCCACTACATCCCACGCCCTTGGCGTGCTGGCCGCCCACGGAATTGGGCATCCTAGGCCCTTAGGGGTTCATCCCAAGCTAGTCAAATCCCCGGAAAGGCGAGGTCCATCCTCAGACCCTCACCACGATCGCCGGTCCACCTACGGACCCGGGTGTGCGCGACGCAGGTGAATCCGCTTGAGTGGGTCCGCCGTTCGGTTCGATTGCTTGCAAATTTAAGTCCGAGGGGTCGTGTCACATCAATTGCTATCAGAGCAAGTTCACAACTTGTCTCTCTACAAGTTGGTCCTAGGGCGCACTCGCATTTAGAGTCAGTATTGGGCCACCCAGTGCATCATCATGTACACTCCACATTGGTTAAGTCCCCTCAACACGGCCTCCCACAAGAGTCCGATTGACCCCCTCCTCATGGACATCATCCTAGAAGGGGACCTTAGTTTTGACGGATCCAGTCCTAATGCCTACCTAAAGTGGGAGACTACCATGGATAAACACTTTGATAGGACTAGGACCTATGGACACGCTAGAGTCCGCAGGGCCACAGGGCGGCTTCGGGGACAAGCCAAGAAGGAGTTGGATCGCGTAGTGGGCTTAAGAAGGATTTGGAAGCAAGAACCCATAGGATCATGGGAAGAGATGAAGATTGAGCTTAGGAAGATCTACGCTCCCCGACCTTCCCACTCCTACCTTGAGAACTATAACCCGAGGAGCACTCCCACTCCTCCTTTCTCTTCTAGTCAACCCAAGACCACCCTTAAGACCCAAACTCCACCACCCAAAGGACCCTTAGATTCATTGGAAGAGATAAGGATTGAGATTAGGAAGATCTTCACTCCTCGACCTTCCCACTCCTACCTTGAGAACCATAACCCGAGGAGCACTCCCACTCCTCCTTTCTCCCCCAGTCAACCCAAGACCACCGTTAGGGTCCAAACTTCACCACCCCGGGTACACCATGCCCCAACTTTCATCACCCCATCCCCAAAAGACCTTCCCATTCCCTTGGAGAGTAATACCCCCACACCCCAAAGGGATAAGATTGTAATCGAGGAACATGAGGCCTCCCCAGATTGGGAAGAAGAATACGAGTCACAATGTCATGAGTTAGGCCAAGAAGATCCCATCCCATGTGGAAGAAGCACCATGGCTCACTCCACCCTCACCATTCAAACCCACATGGACCCCATGTCCACCCCTCCACCTAGGCCCGTGACAGCCACCATTCCCCAACACCTTCCGCTTCCAACTCCTATCCTACCCAAACCTTGCCCTCCACTACTTCCACTCCCAACCCCAACCCAAGTCCGGCCTCACTCACCACCCTGGGTACACCATACCCCAACCTTTATCATCCTGCCCTCAAAGGACCCACTCACCTCCTTGGTAGAGGAACCCATACCCGACCCCATGGTAGTGAACACTCCGGACCAAATCCCCGCCATGGAGACCACCCATGTCCAAAAAGAAGAAGAACCCACACATGGTGGTCTTCGCCTTACACCACCCTCTCTAGATGGGACCGAGATCATCTTAGGAGAACCCCTTGTTAATTGGCTAAAGGAGAGCCCAATTAGAGAGATCACAGCCCATGTTTTCTCCCCCATGGAGCGAAACTTTCCCATAGTTCCCTTCTCCTCCTATCACACTACCATCCAATCCTCCTACCAAATAGAAACTTTAGGAGACCTCCTTCACGGCCTAGCATGGCAAGTGGAGCTGACTGGTATGTTGACCACAGTGATTGACTGACCTAGGAGCCTTGACCTCCTACACCTATGTGTCGGGTCCATCTCCTCAATCTACACTGTGGGTTGCTACACTAGTGACCTTCTTTTACTCCTCCCTACACCCGATGAGCCCGATGCTATCCACAAACTTGAGTTGCTTATCTCGGGTAGAACAACCAGCCCTCCATTCATGGCCGACCATCCACCGAAAACTTTGGCCCGATCACTTTACTAGAGGAGGAGAATCTGCCATCAAGGGGTTGTGAGGACCAAAAGGACCTAGAGTTCCTCTCCGTAGGTGACCCTTACCATGACCCCTTCGATCCCTTCCGTCCGATCACTTTACTAGAGGAGGAGAATCTGCCATCAAGGGGTTGTGAGGACCAAAAGGACCTAGAGTTCCTCTCCTTAGGTGACCCTTACCATGACCCCTTCGATCCCTTCCTATACCCACCCACCTTACTCACCACCAACCTGTCCCTACCCCATCCAACCTTATTGGACCAAGCCCACTCCATTTTCCTAGACCCCTTTGACCCCTATGAGTGGAAAATACCGCACCAAGCCATACACATAGAAGGAGCCATTTGTATGGGAATGCATGTGCCACTACATTTTGCATCATTTGGTAGGGCTAGTAAGCCCAGTCATCTCATACATATCACTCACACTGTAGGCCCAATGCATGACTGGCTCACATTTGGATGTGTTGGTCCTCCCACATTCGTCATAACTCTTAAGCATGAAAGGAGCATACATGGATGTCCAGGTCCCCCGGTAATTATCACAATCATGCACGATAGATCCACCTATGGTGTCCCCGGCCCCCCCGAGTCCATAAGAGTCTTCATCACATCTATGCATGATAGGTCTATGTACGGTTGCCCCGGTCCACCTTTGCATGCTATCCACTTTCACACCCACTCACCGCATTATGATGCATGGCATGAGCATACACGCAAGCAATTCTTGAAGAGCGGTGAGGTTCACAAAGAGTAGACAAGAGCTCGTGAGCGCCGCTTGGAATTCCAAGTAGGCAATCTGGTGATGATGACATTGGAGTGGCTCTACCCTAGGGTCACATCCAATTCGAGGGCACGTGGACTTGGACCTTCCCAAGTTCCGAGTGACTTTGGCAACCCGGCTCTCAGGTTGGACTTACTAATGGGTTTTGGGATTCACCCCATTTTCCACGTGGCGGATCCGGCACCCTATATGGGCACCGCGGAGGATCCTAGTGAGTGCCTCGAGCCTTTATCTTCCTTTGAGAGGGACACCCTCGGAGAGCCACCAAAAATCAGCCTGAGAGTCCGACGTGTGCACACGGAGGTAATACTAGGCAAGCAGGGTTCCATCGCCAGCAAGAGGGTGCGCCTGAGCCACCTCGAGAGGATGAAGGACCGTACCCTGGTCGCGGACGCAGGGTTGAGTTTGGAGGTTGAGGTTCACTCTGAGCTGTTTGAGAGGACCACTTCCCCGGTGGGCCCGTACTCGACGGAGTCGAGTTTTCCGCACCCCGGGGGTATGATGAGGACATCACCAACACTTTCATATGATCGAGGATCCCGATGCTCGCCACCTATGCTACATCTTGTTCACCACTTTATTCCGAGTCATATGATGTATTTTTTATTTTCTTATTATGTAATTTTCTTTTTATTTGAGTCAAGTCCCTAGGTTAAGGTGTCATCTACCTAGGTTAATTGGCATTAGAGTGGTTAATGAGTCAGTTGGGCCCAATTATATGGGCTAGGCCCAGGGGCGCCCCCTTCCCCTTGGTTTAGTGTTAGAAGTCCAAAAGTTAGGGACCTAAGTTAAATTGTGGGATTCCTATAAATAGGACCCCAATCCCTCATTTGTAAGGTAATGAAGTATTGATAAAAGTTTACCAAAGCATTTGTGCATCTCTCTATCTCTCTCTCTAGCTCTCTCTCTATCTCTCTCTCTCTCTCTAAAGGGGGCGAACCCCTCTCTCTCTCCTCCCCTCTCTCTCCAAATTTTGAAATTCACTCTCTCTCCTCCCTATTCACCTCTAATTAAGACCCCTCCCCCTTCCCCATACCTCCCATTTAATCCCCCTCCAACCCCTAGGTGGAAGCCCCTTCTCCTAGGCACCTCTCCCTCCTCCCAAGCAACCTTTCCCCTTCCCCATACAACCCTTCATTTTCCCAAGAGAGAATCCCCTCTCCCAAGTAACCTTTCCCCTCCCCAAGGCAACTCCTCCCCTTCCCAAGGCCACATTAACCAACCCCACATTAAACTCAGTTCAAATTTTCCTCTCCCTTCAAGCCACTTGCGCCCCCCTCTCTCTCTCTCACCCTCCACCCTTGGCCGCAACCCCCTCCTCCTCCACCTGCTAGCTGCGACCCAGCCCTCTTCTCCAGCCTCTCCACCACCTCTATCCACCTCCATCCAAGCCCCACAGCCATTAGCCCTCTCCCCATTGCAGCCCCTTCACCCCTCCCACCACTATCAACTTCATTCACCAACCTACTCTATCCAGTTCGCAGGCAGCAGAAGAAGCTCCACTTGCAGAGATTTCCCCGGTGCTGTCCGACATCATCTGGAGGTGCACCATACATCACCGGAAAGGTCTTCCAGTCTTCTTCGCAAGCGAGGTGGAATTGTCTCATTCCGACTTCCCTACAGATCATGGTGCCCATTCTCGTCCGACTGTTCAACCGGGACCAGAACCTGGACCAGAGCTGCAGTGCAGAAGCTACCAAGGCCACACCCCTCAACTTATGAAGGTGCCACTTGGCCGAGAGCTGCTACTACAAGGCATCTACCATCACCAACAAGAGGCATCCCGTTAGGCATCAGGAAGAGCAGTTTCCAATTTTTCTCTCCCTGGTGCGCAGAACAGGCCATCAAGGTATTGTCCTGACCCCTCTCACTCAACGGACCTCTCCTCCCCACCCTGACATCGTCTGGTGCCCATCTTAGTTGCTGCTCGGAGAATACTCGTCCACGGTCGTCCTCAACTTGGTCCTGTCACGTTTGGACTTCAGGAGCTGCCGTGGTGACTTCATCCATCTGCTGCTACACCCGGGGAGCAGTCCGAGTCTGATCACAGGGACCCTGTTCCAGAGCCTGTCCTGGCTGGTTTCGACTTCAGAAGCGCCAAAAAAAATTCACAGACATACCTGGGTCTGTCAGCGACGTTTTGGCACCAGTCTCGTTGAATTCTGAGTTCGGAGGAGTGCACGGCGGCGACCACTCCGACCCCCTATTCTGCTGTTCCAGACCGGGACAGAATCGGCAAGGTGCTACATTGGCGCGATCCACGCTAATCTCCCCTCCCCGCCTGGCCGGCTTAGCGCCCCTCCCTGCGTGGAGGTAGTGTTTGCTTGTACCCTAATCTCCCCACCCCAAGTTCCCCCTCCTGCGTGAGGAGTAGTGCATGTATTAGCAGGTCATCGACCGAAGCTTCATCGGCGCGGCGTGCGGGTAACCCACGCTTCCCCGCTCGCCCTCGTCTCCGGCTGGGATCGGCGTCTTCACGCCGATCAGGTGAGCTCCTGGCTGCGCTCCTCTTGGTTAGCACTTCTTGCTTAACTAGTATTGCTTCTTAGTTCCGTCGGTGGCGAGGGAGTGCCCGATCCAAAATCAATAAAATCGAGTGTCCACCGCGGGGTGAGTTGTGAGAGAGCCACTACATCCCACGCCCTTGGCGTGCTAGCCGCCCACGGAATTGGGCATCCTAGGCCCTTAGGGGTTCATCCCAAGTTAGTCAAATCCCCGGAAAGGCGAGGTCCATCCTCGGACCCTCACCATGATCGCCGGTCCACCTACGGACCCGGGTGTGCGCGACGCGGGTGAACCCGCTTGAGTGGGTCCGCCGTTCGGTTCGGTTGCTTGCAATTCTAGGTCCGAGGGGTCGTGTCTCATCAAATTGGTATCAGAGCATCATCATCCTTAGGCATGTTGCATCAAATGGTATCAGAGAATCATCATCCTTAGGCGTGTCGCATCAATTGGTATCAGAGCATCATCATCCTTAGGCGTGTCGCATCACCCCCTTCTTCCTTTCTTTTTCTTTACCTTTCTAAGTCAAGATATAAAGATAAGCAAAATTAAGGAAAGAAAGGTGTGGAGAGGTGTGTGTGTGATCATGATCGCCACCAAGGCACGGAGTACCAAAGAGTACTACGTACCTTAGATGGGGAGAAGACACTCGCCTGAAGTGCAGCGTTGTCAGTAGTACACAGTCCAGGGAGAATCGCCCAATGGATGGAACGGCCGCTCGATAGGCCGTTCATAGCACTGGAAAGAGAAGTGGGACGAAGGCTGGACTGGCTCCAGAACGGTTCGTATACGGCCGCTCACAGGATCTAGACGATTCGTGAAGGACCACTCTGACCTGCAGACGGACGGAAGAAGACCATTCAAAACCGTCAGACTCCAAGTTGTAGGACTTGATCCTCCACCTCTTACGGCCGGCCAGAAGGGATGGGCCTCGTGCTGTGCTGATGCTGACCTGCAAAATAATGTAGAGGACAAGAAAACAAAACCCAAATTAGCCTTGGAATGTGTAGTAACTATAGAAAAGAATGGAAAATCGACATAATAGCATGGAATGGGCGATACCTGGGGTGGTTTTTTAAACCCCTATAGGGCGCGAAAAGAATAGGACGGTGTGAAAATGATGATGGCAAATGCAAAATGTGGGGAGAAGATGATGAAAAGAAGCACACAATGAATGAAAAGACAGCTAAAAGCCTAGACCAAACACAAAACGAAAGACTACTCCCTTGAACCGGAGGCTTGGAAAGATGTAGAAAGCCTCCCTCCCTGGCTACAGCTCACTCAGGAATTCGGCAGAGCTTCGACGTTGGATCCCCCCGTTTCAAGCTTGCACTAAGGGTGCTATTTATATACCCCTGAAAGTCCAGCCCCGAATTAGGGTTTTCCAATGAAAATTAAAGAAAGATAAAAACTCAAAATATCTAGATAATACTCCTATCTCCCGCCAGGATCAAATGGCACCCCATTTGATGGAGAAACCGCGGAGAAAATGGTGGAGGAAGATGGAGGTTTATTCATGCATGGAGAGAGAAAACGCATATAATTCACAGATCTCGGCCAGGTATGCAGTATTTCGATAGGCCGCTCAGACTATTAAATGGTTCATTGCTAGACCGTCTAATGCTATCGGTGATAAATAAATAAAATATCAAATTATCCAATTATCCACCGAACTGACCGGCTATCACGGAGCTGGACTCTTTCGGATAAAATGGTCTAATGATAGACCACTCAACGAGTTGAATGGTCAACTATAGACCGTGTAACTGCGTGTCGGTGATAAATCCAAAAATAGGATAAAAAGATGATTATCTGGAAAATTCACCGGTTTAGGACTCTGGGAACTGGACGGTCTAAAGACAGGCTATTCAATGGCAATAAACGGCTGAACTTGGACCGTCCAAAGGCTTGTCGGTGGAAATTCAGAAAATCAAATAAATATCCAAAACGGTTCCAATCAGACCGCCCAATCACTGAACGGCCAATCCTGCGACCGTGCATTTAAAACAACTGCCCATGAAAACAACACGGTCGTGTAATGGTCCGTCCAACACACTGAACGGTCGAGTGATAGGCCGTGTGGGTGAAAATACAAAAAATCCAGAGATAAATCATCGTAAATTGCACACGGTCCCGAATCTGACCGTTCAATACATACACGGCCTAACAATAGACCGCACAATTGCTGGGTGGTTGAAATTTATAAATTAGGGTAAATGAGCCCATTTACCCCAAAATCAAGAGAAATCAAGGCCCATTAAGCCCGAATTCGAGAGCAGACCTAGCCAGGGAGGGAGACACTCATAAAATAAGCCCAAAGACGTGCCTGAAAATAGTCCATTGAGTAATGGACAACTCGAGGCATCAACAAATGATAGTAAAAGAAATGACCCAACTCATAGGCAAAAAAACGAGTATCAACAATGCCGTACTTCAAAACTCCCGAGGCGGCTCCGACCATGTTGCCACTGCCCTCTGGTGATTCGCGGAAGCGAAAAAGGTCCCAGGTGAGGGAGGCTATTGGCAAGGCCAAAGTGGCGGTCACGCGGATGACGCGGGCCCGTCAGAGACAGGCTGCGAGGCAGGAACCAGTGATTGTTCCTTCACAGGCAATATCGTTTGAAGAATCTGAGGCCTCTCGTACGTAGGGGCCTGGAGTTGGAGGTATACTCTTCATTTTTGTACTCTATTCTTTGTTCTGGCCGCATCGGCTGATTCTTTCTTTGCAGTTGCCGCCACTCCTGGTGCGGTGGTTGGACAAGAGGCAGCACCGACAGCTCCGGTCGAGGGGAATTTGCCTTCTCCGACACCCAGCCACGAGACGGAAGGTAATTTGTAGTTCATTCATCGAATTTCTATGGCTTATTATGTTTTCAGTCTGCCTGACTGTCCTTTGCTTGAACTTTTAGTTGAGCTACGACCTTCTTTGCCTCCCGCTACCGGGGTTGCTGAGGAAGCCTTTGTTGGGGAGAAAGCCGTTGTAGGGAGTGAGCCCACCCCTGAAATTCATTCGACTGGCGCTCCCGTTGCAGAATCGACTGAGCAAGCCTTTGCCGAGGGAGATGTTTCTACCGGAGGAGTGCCTATTCCGACAAAGGAGCGTCAGGCACCGGCAGAGAGCTCATTATCTTCGGAGTAGGTCGACTATGGTGGCGACTCCAGTGACGGGGAGTTCCCGCCCGTGGAGATGGAAACTGAAGATGCCGGGGCGTCTTCAGCTTACGAAAGTGATTACGCAACCTTCAGTCCGCCCTGGCTGGCATGGAGCGGCCTTGGGCCATCTGGTCCACTCATAAGCGAGGGGGCTGGACCTATGGAGGCCATGATTTCTACTATCGCAAGCTTGAGCTTAGTGCCGGTCGTGGTAGGGAATCCTCTGCCGCTTTCACTCCACAGCTCCTCTCATTATCTTCTATATCAGATGCCTGACACATGTTGTATTCATGGTGCAGGCTGATGTTGTACTGCCAACTATAACGGTGCAAATACCTCTACCGGCTTTGGGTGCGGGTCAATCGACATTCCCACCAGTCTTGCGGCCTATCACTTTGCGATATCCCAAGGATTATGCTGCGGCAGTAGGCTTGGAGGTTTCAGGGGCAATTGTGGGCGCCACTGAATCGACTGAAGCTACGAAATCCCAGCCGCCTATTATCGACAGAGAGCTGCTCCCGGAGGAGAGCAGTCTTCCCGAAATAGAAGTGGGAGAAATTGTTGAAGAAGAGGCTGGAGCTCCTAGGGCTTTAACCCTCGTTATAGAATCGGCCTTGGTGGAGGCCAGTCAGGCTGGGCGCGAAGAGCAAGCATCCTCAGCTGTTGAGATTCTTGGTGCAGCTGCGCCGCAAGAAGTTGGCGGGGAGGTTGCTGTTATCGAGACTTCCTCCACCATGTTAGCTGCGGGGGTCAGCTCTAGTGTGGGCGCCTTACAAGTTATGCCATCGTCATCTTCCGAACCGACCGACGACATCTGGGCTACCGTTGAGAGTAGAGTAGATTTTCAGCTTTCCGACACGTCACCACTTGGTCTACAGTCGTCGAACGACCTGGTGTGGTAGTTCTTGGGAACCCTGCAATAGACTGTAACAGCCAGCCGAGATTTAACCTATGTGCAGCTGAGGGGCTTGGTAGAGCACATTTCCCATTCGCTAATGGCTTTTGGCTACCCCACGGACAACTGGACACCGCAGGTGGTCTTGTTACTAAAGTATGTGAACAGAAGGGAATTCCTCAGCCGAGAAGTGGCCGATCAGCTGATGGCCATAAAATTCGAACGGACCGAATGTCGGACCGCTCTTGCCTCCTTAAGAGAGACCATACAGCAGATGAGAGGTGCAGTTAGTGCATCGACCCAGCGCCGGACTTCTTTGACAGCTAGGATAGCTGAACTTCACGCCGAACTTTCCCAAGTTGAGACCGAGCTACTGGCAGCCGAGCGGCAAGAAGTCCAGAGCGTAAAGGAGGCAGAATTGGCAGAAGGATGAGCCACGTCCCTTGAAGAGAAGTTAGTGCAGTTGGGAGCTGTCGAGTCTCACCTGCATGAATTAACCCGTCATCCCACCCTGGCGATTTTGGAGCTCGAAGACATCTTCCGATGCCCGCTGTAGTAACCCCTTTTTGTTTTCTTCTTCTTTTTGGTGAACTTCTATGTATCTCGGGGGATGCCCTGAGTAACATGTATTTTGTCACTTCATAGAAATGAAATTTCTCCATTCACCGTTTAAGCCATGACTTCATTCCCCTTCTTTCTTTCTTAGCCAATTAACTTAGCCGAGATATATGAGTTACTAGGACAGGAGAGCGCTCGCGCCTTCAGTGAATGTGTAAGGGGTTTGCTCCACCATAGCATAACTATTCCCGGGGCCTATCCTTTGCCAGGACTAGCTAAATGTCCAAGGGTAGAGGCAAGGGTCGATTTGCAAACCTCGCCGATGGTGACGAAGTTGGTGAATAACACTCTTGTTGGTGAGTTTGAATGCTAGAGGCAAGGAGCATGTTCATTTATTGACGAGGACTAAAGATCCAGGTTAAGGGAGTGTTGACCGGTCTTGTCGATGATGACAAGGGTCAAACATGGTTTATTCATCGACACTGGTTAAATGCCAAAGAAAAGATAGGTTTATTCATTAATGAGGACAAAAGGTCTATGTTAAGGGAGTGTTGACCGGTCTTGCTGATGATGACAAGGGTCGGAACTGGTTTATTCATTGACATTGGTTAAACGTCGAAGCAAATGGGTTTATTCATCGGTGGGACTTGGAAGGATATTCTACCTTGACCCTGAGGAGGGTCCTCTGGATGGAGGACGTATCATAATCATTGATCATTCTTTTTTTTTCTCTCTTCTTTTTTTTTTCTAAACCACATTACCGGTACAAGCGCCCTTTCAGGTTTTCGCTGGAATCGGCCCCCTCTTACTTTTTCCCACGTGCCCTCTCAGGTTTTCACGTGGCGGGGTACCCGATTTTACGTGCAGCGCCCTTTCGGGTTTTCACCGCAGCCGGGTTATAGCCATTTTTGCCCTTACTCAGAACATTCGAGTAAGTCTGGCGAGGCACCTCTATTTTAAGCCTCACCTTTTCTCTTCTTCTTTTTTTCTTCTCTTTTTTTGAACTTGATTCACGGCACAAGGCCGGGATGGACAAGGGCTTGTTCGTCAGCAATGGCTGATTGCCGAAGATAGGACCGTTTGCTAACATGGACGAGAGGTCCGAGTTAGTGGAATGCTGACTGGTCTTGCCGATGATGACAAGGGTCAAACATGGTTTGTTCGTCGGCATTGGTTAGATGCCGAGGCAAAGAATGTTTGTTCGTTAACAAAGACATAGGGTCCAAGTTAGGGGAAAGGTTGACCGATCTTGCCGATGATGACAAGGGCCAAACATGGTTTGTTCGTCGGCATTGGTTAGATACCGAGGCAAAGAAGGTTTGTTCGTTAACGAGGATGAAAGGTCCGGGTTAAGGGAAGATTGACCGGTCTTGCCGATGGTGACAAGGGTCAATAACGGTTTGTTCATCGACATTGGTTAAATGCCGGGGCAAAGATATGTTTATTCATTAACGAGGACGAAAGGTCCAAGTTAAGGGAAGTTGACCGATCTTGCCGATGCTGACAAGGGTCAATAACGATTTGTTCATCGACATTGGTTAAATATTGAAGCAAAGATAGTTTGGTCATTAACGAGGATGAAAGGTCCAAGTTAAGGGAAGCTAACCGGTCTTGTCGATGGTGACAAGGGTCAGTAACGGTTTGTCCATCGACATTGGTTAAATATCGAAGCAAAGATGTGTTTGTTCATTAATGAGGATGAAACGTCAAAGTTACGGGAAGATGACCGGTCTTGCCAATGGTGACAAGGATCAATAACGGTTTGTTCATCGACATTGGTTAAATATCAAAGCAAAGATATGTTTGTTCATTAACAAGGATGAAAGGTCTAACTTAAGGGAAGCTGACTGGTCTTGCCGATGGTGACAAGGGTCAATAACGGTTTGTTCATCGACATTGGTTAAATATCGAAGCAAAGATATGTTTGTTCATTAACGAGGATGAAAGGTCTAAGTTAAGGGAAGCTGACCGATCTTGCCGATTGTGACAAGGGTCAGTAACGGTTTATTCATCGACATTGGTTAAATATCGAAGCAAAGATATGTTTGTTCATTAATGAAGACGAAAGGTCCAAGTTAAGGGACGCTGACCGATCTCGCCGATGGTGACAAGGGTCAGTAACAATTTGTTCATCGACATTGGTTAAATATCGAAGCAAAGATATATTTGTTCATTAACGAGGATGAAAGGTCTAAGTTAAGGAAAACTGACCGATCTTGCCGATGGTGACAAGGGTCAGTAACGGTTTGTTCATCGACATTGGTTAAATATCGAAGCAAAGATATGTTTGTTCATTAACAAGGATGAAAGGCCCAAGTTAAGGGAAGCTAACCGGTCTTGCAGATAATGACAAGGGTCAGTAATGGTTTGTTCATCGACATTGGTTAAATATCGAAGCAAAGATATGTTTGTTCATTAATGAGGACGAAAGGTCCAAGTTAAGGGAAGCTGACCGGTCTTGCCGATGGTGACAAGGGTCAGTAATAGTTTGTTCATCGATATTGGTTAAATATCGAAGCAAAGATATGTTTATTGTCGACGGGGACGGAAGGCCTGAGTCGACAGTTTTGGAGAAGTAGACCCCGGCGGGACTGGTGATGCTTTTTGGTTTCATTGGGATGCGGGTGAAGAGGAACTTAAAATTATCACATTACTGACTTAAGTGCTTTTTCGGGTTTTCACCGAAGCCAACCCCCTCTTGCTTTTGCCAACGCGCCCTTTCAGGTTTTCGCGTGGCGGGGTATCCAATTTTGCTTGCGACGCCCATTCGGGTTTTCACCACAACTGGGTTATAGCCATTTTTGCCCTTGTCCAGAGAATCTGAACAAGACTGGCGGGGCACCTCTGTTTTAAGCCCCATTTTTATTTTATATATATATATATATTTTATTTTTTTTGACAGAGGTAGGAACATGATGATGGGTCGATGTGCGACGTTCGACCCTGAGTGGTGGCATATGACCGTTAGCTAGGACATGGGGCCCTACACCGATAGAAAAGGGGTTTATTCGTTGGCAAGGACAAATACCAACGCAAAAGAGTTTTTTTGTGCTGATTCGGACGTAGGGTCCATAATGGCGATATTGTATGAAGGTCAGCTAGGACACGAAGTCTTGCACCAAAAGGAGTTTATTCGTTAGCAAGAGGGTAATGCTAACGCAAAGAAGGATTTCTGCGCCGATTCGGACGTAAGGTCCATAATGGCGATATTGTATGAAGGTCGTCTAGGACACGAAGTCTTGCGTCGAAAGGGATTTATTCATTAGCAAGAGGGTAATGCTAACGTAAAGAAGGATTTCTGCACCGATTCAGATGTAAGGTCCATAATGGCGATATTGTATGGAGGTCGGCTAGGACACGAAGTCTTGTACCAAAAGGGGTTTATTCGTTAGCAAGAGGGTAATGCTAATGCAAAGAAGATTTCTGCGCCGATTCGGACGTAAGGTCCATAATGGCGATATTGTATGAAGGTCGACTAGGACACGAAGTCTTGCGCCGAAAGGGGCTTATTCGTTAGCAAGAGGGTAATGCTAACGCAAAGAAGGATTTCTCCGCCGATTCGGACGCAAGGTCCATAATGGCGATATTGTATGAAGGTCGGCTAGGACACGAAGTCTTGCGCCGAAAGGGGCTTATTCGTTAGCAAGAGGGTAATGCTAATGTAAAGAAGGATTTCTACGCCGATTCAGACGTAAGGTCCATAATGGCAACATTGTATGCAGGTGGTGTCCCCGATGGATGTATGCGGGTCTCCAAAGGATCCCGGGTTTAGTGCTTGTTAGGGATGTTCCCGGAATTGCGGACCAATGGCCTGATAATCAGTCTGAGCTGACTAGACATTTCAAAGATCTCAGCCAGGGCGGAGTGCCACTAGGCCAAGGTAGGTTTCGGTCATTCTGGGAATGTCGGTGGGACTGCATGGTACAGCTTCATACATTTCCCATTAAGAGGGGAGAACTGAACTACTCCCTTGTGATCTACAAGAACGTTGGCACCGCCTTCATACACTCGACGGACAATATACGGCCTGACCCAATTTTCAACCAACTTCCCCTTGGGGTTGGAGGCCATCACTTCTCTTCTTTTAACCATTACAAGGTCACCCTTCTTTAATTCTCATCCTTTGACTAGCTTATCGAAAGCGCGGGCCATGCAAGCTTGATAGAGTTGAATATTTTGTTGCGCTCGGAGACGCTTTCCTTCGAGCTCAGAGAGTCTTCCAATTTTCTTTCTACATTAGTTTGTTCGCTACTAGCCAACCCATGATGGATGACGACTCGAAGTGATGGGACTTCCAGTTCAATTGGCACCACTGATAACGCGGAAGCGTATGTCGTTACTACACGCGTGCTAACAATCTTAAAACTGAACTCGCACAAAATGATCAAAGGAGAACGTAGTACTATGGAAAGTACAGGTCGAATCCTCAGAGAAGAAGAGATTTTTAGAGTTAAAAACCTTGGAGTCCTATGGAAAACACTTGTGATTTTACTTTGCTTAAAGAAAAGAGTGCATGGAAATAAATCTATCTAAAGAATATGAGAGGGATTGAGAAGAGAAATTTGAAAAAGGGAGAGAGAAAAGGGAACACAATTTGCCAAAATAAATTTTATTGCTAAAGACATGAAAATTATAATATATAAAAATTGAGATTACAACCAATATAAACTACGAGATAAGTGAAGAAACTAGAGCCATGAGAGGATGATGAACGCCACTGTCTCCTCCTCGTCGAGCCTTGGAGAGGATCGCTCCGCCTTGAAGGAGATCGTCGTGGAAAGAGGTGAATGAAGAAGCCGTCGTCGTCCACGTCATGAGCCTTGGAATGTTGCCCGCCTTGATGTGCACGTCGCCATGAAAGGAGAGTTGTGGAGGACAAACTTTGGAAAGAAATATAGAGAGGAATGTGGAAGGGTTTGTGTGGAGATGAAGAAGGAAGGAGATGAGAGAGTAAAACAGAAATACTAAAAATAGAGTAAGAATGAAATTAAAATAACTTTGAAACCAAGAAGAATTAGAGGAAGGTGAAGAAGATAAAGTTGAAGAGACGAAAGAGAGGAAGAACTTTGATGAAGGGGGTAGAGAGAGAAAACTTGAGGAAGAGGGTAAAATCGGAGGAAGGAGACAATGGGAAAAATGCAAATGAACAATAAAAAGTGCAGAATAGAAACTTATAAAATTAAGAATAACGTGAAAATGAAGGAGAATTGGAGAAATAGGAAGAAGAGAGATTTGAAGAAATTTTAAGGATCTAAAACTTTTGTGAATAAATGAGAGAGAGAAAAAAATCACTAAGGGGAGAAAACTGGAGAAGAACAGGGGGACGTAGGTTCAGGTGAACAGTAAATGTGGAAGATAGAACCTTAAAAACTAGCAGATAGCGTGAAAACTAAGGAGAATTAGAAATTGACTAAGAAGACAAAGTTAGAGAGCACTTAAAAATGAAGAAGTTGCGTGAAGACAGCAAGAGGAGAAGAGGAAGAAAAGGGGGTGAAATAAGGGAAAGAACAGAGAGAAACACTAGCTCGTAGATGACTAGGACAGCACAGTGAAAAAAAATAAAATAACTTAAAACCCAGAGGGAATTAGAAGATGATGCAGAAGAATAAGTTGTAGAGAATTTAACAATGAAGAACTTGCATAAAGATAAAAAGTGGATAAAATGAACTTACATGGGAGAAATCGGCGACCTAAGATGTGAGAGGGAGAGGGAGAGTGAAAAATTACCAAAAAAAGAACTCCCTTTCTCCTCCTTGTCATGGGCTATTTATAGGCAAAGTTGGGTCAATGGAGGGTGGAGATTGTATCAAAAGGAGATGGATGGCTGAGATTTAGGTAGAAGATGATGTATGGGGAAAAGAAAAAGGAGGTGGGCACCCCCTTTCCCAAGACTCATCATTTCTCCCCTTTATTTCAAACTTTGAATTTTATTTTTCCTCCAACCAAAATATGTAATTCTTCTCCTCAATTTCAAACTTTTGAAATTTCTTTTCCCTCCAACCAAAATATAAACTTTGAATTTTAATTTCCCTCTAACCAAAATATGTGCTTCTATGTTTGGCTTGGTCAAAGTGGTGATGACAGTTTTGCCCCCAGAGTTTCTTGCAATTACCTTCAGTGTCTTGCACACACGTAATTGTAATTTAGTCCATAAAAATTACCATAATATGCACATAAATCTCAAATGCTCATGGTTATGCAATAGAGAATTAATACTCATGGCCCTCAACTTCAATTTATTAAATAATATCACCACATTAATCAATTTACGTGAAAGCTCCAATTTAAACGCGGAGTTGAGGTTAACTATGAAATATGCATAATTACCTAATTATATGCACATAAAATGGTGTGCATGCGATGAATTATCATAGAAAATAGACACTTATCACACCCCCCAACTTACTCATTGCTAGTCTCTTAGCAATGTAAATAAATTAAAATTTAGGACTAACAAGAGTTTGTAAAATTCATACTCTTATATCCAGCTCTCCCTTTATAGAATCAACCAAAGATTATGAATCTGGAATCATTAATGCACATTAGCCTTATGTAGGAACTTAATAGTACATGATCAAGAATTCAAATTAAAGCTCAATAGCACTTGTGCATGTGTAACTACCAAATCCACAGCTTAGACAATCGCATCCCCCATTTGCTATTCCAAGCAAATACCTTTCAACCCTGCACCTCTTAGATCAGAGCATTAAGTATATTAACTTTTTGTCTGCCTTATTACTTTGTCCTTTTGAGATTTTTTATACCACACATGATGCTGCACTACCCTTCACTGCTCAACGTGAACCTCGACTTCGCAGATCAAGGTTCCCTTTTCTGTTTTACGCGAACCTCAACACGTCTTAGGTGAAATATGCCCAGTTACTAAGATTAGGGGTATTTTTCAGGGTGTTTTTTTTCTTTTTCTCTCTTTCTTTTTTTCTTTTTCTTTTTTTTTCATAGTGCCATTGCGTTTATTTGATAGATAATTTGATAGAAAGCTTTGTAAAAAGATCTCTTTTCTTAAGAAGTGCAGAATATCAGATAATATACCAAAAATAGCAGAGGGCTTGTCTTGCTTGTTTCATTAGTGTGCAATGTGACTTTCTTTTTTCTAAAGTTCATATGATCTTTAAAGAGATTCTTATATCAATTTTTCATGGATAGATTGGCTAAATTTCCCACCATCCTTCTCCCTAGTCTTTTCTATTCCAGAATTACTTTTAATTTAAGCATGAATCATGAAACTCAAAATAGGAGTTAAATCTTTCTACTTTCATGCAACGATGACATGCAAGAAAGAACTCCTATTAGGTTGTTCTATATGCATCATGAAAATTTTTCTCTCCCCCTCAACTTGAATGACATTGTCCTCAATAACATATAGAATTGAAAGCAATAGAACAATGTATCAATAAATACTTCTGAGTAGGAAAGAGACAACCGGATATGCTGGATGAAACCTCCATCAATGTCATGGACGGCGATGACTTCCTCTCCTTGGCCTTGACCTGACTACTAAAACAAACTCAAACAAAAACGTCAAACAACAAAAACCGTGGGTTGCCTCCCAGAAGCGCTAAGTTTTTCATCTTCAGCCAGACGCATGCATAAGAGGTGCAAGCTCCATAACCAATGAGTTGAGTTAAGAATGAGCCACCACGTTATCTTATATGTTTTCAATTTCTAGTATTTGTGCCACGAGAAGACAAGATTATATATGTATGCATGTGGCCCAAAAATGTGCTGGTCTCGAACATTGTTGATTTTAAAATTAGTCATATTTGTGAGCCAGTTCTCTTCTTTAAAGGGTATGTAACGATTAATGGTCAGCAATCGTTCAAGATTGGGATGGATCCTTTGCCCAGTATCTATCCATCGGTCTCCTTGTCCTATATCTACCCACCTGACTACCCATTTAATGACTTCTTCCTCCAAAGAAACTTGGTCAAAGACAGGCAGCTCATGAGCATTAAGGGCATTAATCAATTGATCTTCCTGAAGGGGAGTTAAATCAAATGTGAATATGGTTGACATATCCTCTTCGAGTTTAAGAGTGTCATATTACAGAGGCGTAGCTTGCAGGGGGATCAAAGTGGAAGGAGGTGTGAGCCCAAAATCTATCCCATCTGATGAGTCAAACTTTATGGGGTAGGGCTCAGGGGTTAGATCAAATGTGAAAGTTTCTAAGAAGGCCCCTTCATCAAACTCATCAATTGAATGAAGTTTATCAATCAAACTTTCCAGTAATGGGGTGGATATACCAAATGTAAACCTTTCCAACAAGGCCCCTTCATCACCCTCATCAATTACATTAAGAATATCAATCGAATGTTCCAATGGTGAGGTGGGAAGATCAAATGTTAATCTTTCCAGCCCGGACCCTTCATCATAGGTCACTTAAAATGTGAATTTCTCTAAGAGGGTCCCTTCATCACACTCATCAATAGGAGGAGGATGTTCAGAATTCGTCTTCATTAAATCAACAATATTATTATCCACAAAGCACTCCCCCTCTTCATGCGTTTCCTCAAATGGGCCTTTGATGTTTGGAGTGATGTTCTCAATTTCTTCAAGTGAAGCCCCATTATCAATATCTTCTAAAATGAGATTATCAGTTTTGTTCTCCACAAGTGGGGCCTCTAAATGAAAGATGTATTTTTCATTCAAAGGCCCTTCACCATTCTCTTCATCATGAGGGTTATCATTCAACATATCTGCAACATCAACTTTACCCGCTTCTTTATGTTTTTCCTCACATAAGTTAATGATGGCACTCTCCACATCAAAGTGTTCACATTATTCTATCATAGGGAGAATGTCAATCAAAGCTTCTAATTGTGGGACCATGAGATGAAATGAGAAATCTTCCAATGCGGTCCTTTCATGATATTCTTCCAAGTGAGGAGGGTCACATTCCAATACCTCGTCATCATCATTTTCAACTAGATAACCCTCTTTTCTATATTTTTCCTCAATTGGGCCATTGATATTCTTAATCTCATAATTTTGAATGACATCTTTTGGCACATCATTTAATTCACCCCTAACTTATCTTCAACCAACTCATTGTGGCTCTCCTCATAAATGGGTGTGGACTCCTTACTCAAATAAGCCATCTTGCTAGTCACCCCAAATTCTCTTTGATGTAATTCTTCCCCAATTCTCTCATTAACTTGGTCAAGAGTTTCATTCAGCAAAGGAACCATGGGTTGTTGGCAAGAATAAATGTGTTGGGTGAATTGAGGGACTTGATCTTTAAAGGTTTCATCAAGGGGGTTAGGCAATTGGTCCATTGACAATTCATGTGTGGCTCTTGTGAGTTGGTCCACTTTGGTTTGGAGGGAGCCAATGCTTTGTTGATTATTCAAGATGATTTGAATCAATTGGTTGAGTTTTTCTTCATCATTGTGACCATTGTATGGAAGGGTGGAATGGATGTGTTGAGGGTCATATTGATAAGGGATAAATGTGTCCTGCCCTCCATATTGATTTTGATCAAATTGGATTTGGAGATTTGGCTCGGGAGGGCATGGAGCTTGATCTTCAGGATTTTCCCAAGAGAAATTGTTTTGATCTTCCCACTCAAGGTTAGGGGTGTAAGAAGGTGTATGGAGGTTTAGACATGTTGAAACATGTTCATGAGGAAGGAATGGCATATGGTCCCCTAAATAGGATTGAGTAAATTGGTCCTTGTTTTGGGGAAGAAAAGGATATTGGGCCGACATGCGTGTGGAGTTTTCTTGATGGGCTGACCAAAAATATGGGCTTTCATTAAATTGGGTGGAAGATGGGTGTTGGGTCGGGTACTCACCAACATAATGGGCCAGCTGAGCCCATGTGTAATCATCTTCAAAGATAGGTGGTGTAAAGGAGCTTGGGCCCATTGGGATGAATTGATTTTGGGTCAAGCAGTCAGTTTGATTAAAAACCCGATCCATGGATATGATTTTTTTGTTTGGTTTTTATTTTATATATATATATATATATATATATATATATATATATATATATATATATATATATATATATATATATATATATATATATATATATATATGAAGAGGCGAGATCTCGCGCTGGGTCCTGAGCGGGCTATGGATCACCAGAAGATGAATCTGCAAGATAGGGAAACGTATTAGAGGGCCCAGGGGATCTCCCTAGGGCAAAACCCTCCGATGGCTAAGTCAATAAAGCTATGGTGGAAGCAATAATGGGGGGAGGAGAGAGCTGATGCGCGAGAATCCTCTCCACCAAAGGGTGAAGCGAATCGTGCTCAGGAGCTTAGGGTGTGTGAATGCTTAGTTCATCTTACCATCTTCCGGAGGGTATCCCTTGCTTAAATAGTGCGCCGCCTTCAGGAGTCCTGTAAGCTGAGGGGTTCCCGGCGGGAGTTACATCTTTAACGGGGGCTTTCATGGCCTGATCGTGGGAACGTTATCCCCTTGGAGTCCGACGGCTCCCCTGACTCTCCCGCTGGCGGAGGACTCTGAACGGCTACACCTGCAGATAATCAACCGGCCTTACCGAGCCTCGGGGATGCTAGCTCATGTCCGAGCGATAGGCATGGCCCGACGAGGGTGGGGTCGGATAGGTCGGCTGGAGCCTATCTCTCTCGGACGGGGAGAGGGCTTTAGGTCGGACCTTCCTTGGGACCTGACCGTTGTCTCGGGCCCTCCGAGCCTAGAAGGCCGCCGGGGAGAGTTAGTTCCTCGAGTCTTATTTATTGGGCTTTTCTCCCTAAGTGGGCCCTGTGGGCTATCACTTGGGTGGGCTCGCCCGGTTGGACCTCGTGAGTCTTGTTGGGCTGCCTTTGTGGTGGGCTGTGGAAATCCCCCTCTCCACTTGTCCCCCTCCTACTCCCGAGCCAAGGAGGCTCGGATGAGTATTTTTTCGAGGCTTTGGACCGGCGTGGCTCAGGTGGGTGGAATTCCGTTGGCGTTATGGGGCCGCTTATAGCGGTCGCCGAGGCCCGTAATGATGATCCTGACGGATTCAAAATGAAGGGGCCCCCCTTTTCTCGGAGCACGGAACGGCGCACCGCCACCCTCAGGGGTTTATAGGGGGCGCTGTTCATCATTCTAGGCTTCCAGGGTTTTAGGCTTTCCTTGCTTCTTGATGCGTCGTGAGAGCACAGCGGAGACGCGGAGCCTTGCGGCGGCGTTCGAGGAGTTGGCGAGGATAACCGCAGAGGCGGTCCGGCAACTTCCTTCTCCCCCGGAGTCTTCAAGCTCGTACGAGGGATCTCTTCCTGACTCGATGGAGGATCAGAGTCCGGAGCTTGTGCCGGTGAGGCGGGAACCCGTCCCCAACTGTAGTGAGTTGGGGGAAGCGGAGGTGCGGAGGCTGGAGCATCGTTTCCGCCTGCCTCTCAGATACAGCTTTATCGTCACCACTCCATACGAGACGAGTCTGGATGATCGTGATGAGCTCATTTGCACCTTCCTTCTGGCTTGGAAGAGTGGATTTCGGCTTCCTTTCGATCTTTATGTGCTGCAGCTTCTTAATTTTTTCCGGTTGGCGCCTATTCAGTTGGTGGCCAACTCCTATCTTCTTCTTTCGGCCTTTGGGATTCTTTGTCGTCAGCACGACATTTTCCCTTCTTTGGACCTCTTCCACTTCTTTTTTGAGTTGAAGGCGCACCCGTCGGTGGGGAAAGGCTTCTACTTCATCCAGGCGCGGAGGAATAGGAGCTGCATCTCGCTTGCGGCGAAGGACTCCTCGCACAAGGGGTGGAAGACCCAATTCTTCTGGGTGAAGGTGGTGGCGACGGACGAGATCTGGAGATGCCGGACCTCGCCCAACTTTCACCCGAATCTGCCCCCTCGCCAGGAGGAGTTCCCTCCCCACGTGGAGCAGCAGGCTGCCTGTTTGCTGGAGAACCGTCAGTCGACCGAGGAGCTGGTGACGCCGGAGAACATCGAACGGTGTCTTCTCTCGCGGTTGACGTCGACAGGTACGGCTCTTGAGGCTCTTCTTCGAGGGTGGTAGCTCTTTTCCTCCTCTTGACTGGGGCTTCTTCTTGTTGCAGACGTGAGGCGGGAGCCTCTAGAGGAGGCGGCCGAGGTCATCGATCTGGGAGACCACTCGGCAGCCGATGAGCCCGATGTCTCGGCGGGTCACCTCCATGCCCGAGATAAGGGCAAGGGGGCGGCCCCCGAGGGGACTTCTCGATCGACCGGCCTGAAGCGCAAGGATCCCCTGGTGGGAAAGTTGCGGGAGGCCGTGAAGGCCAGGAAAAGGGCCAAGAAAGCCGGCCTTCCTACCGCCGTCGGGGGCGATTCTGGCTCGGCGGCGCTCCCCCCTCGGGGGCGGGATGGGGCCGACCCCTCCGGGCTGGCTCTCCCATCCGCCGGGCGAGAGGGGGCCGAGGAAACCAGGGGCCCCGCAGAGGGAGGTGATGGGTCGGCTCTCCCCTCTGTGGGGGCAGAGGGGGCCAATGCCGGTGTGGCCGGCGCTGGGACCGAGGGATTGGTCGGCGCGGATGGGGGTTCACCCGCGAGGGCGTCGTAACACCAAGTGCTGGCAGTTGCTGGTGCGGTTGATCCCACGGCACCGGTCGAGGGTGGGGGTTCGCCCGGGGAGACGTCGCAACCCCAACCGACCGTGGCGAGCGGGGCGGTCAGCTTCGCTGCCTGAACAGGGTCTTCTGGCGGGGTGCCCAGGGCGGAGCAGTCCCCTTTACCGGAACCTCTGGTCAGGCTTGGTATCTCGGGCGACTTGTACCGGCTCTACCGATCGATCGCCGAGAGGACGAGGGGGGGAGAAAGGCGCAGCACTCCCGCCGGGGTCCTTGATATCCTGATGGAGGGCGGCCTGGTCATAGCTCGGACAGCGGCCGTGATGGCAGAGGCGTACGCCCAGACAGAGGCGGAGCGGTCGAGGCTCGCCTGGACCCTTGGTGGATGCGAGGGGAAACTAGCCCGGCTCGAGGGGGAGCATGAGGGGCTCCGGCGGGAGTTCCTCGCATTCCGGGAGTTGGCACGGTCGAGCCGACGGGAAGCCGAGGCGCTGGCCGAGCAGCTAGCAAGGGCCTGAGAATCGCTCGAGAGGAAGAGCAAACATCTAGAAGACGAGCGTCAACGTCACATCGAGCTGGACGGCCTCTGGGAGCTTGAGCGCGGTGAGCTGCAGGATCGGGCGGAGGACGCGGAGCGCCTTCGCGCTGAGGCCGAGGCGGACCGAGCCTGGGTGGAGGGTCGGACAATCGAAGCCGAGCGGAAGATGACCGAGCTAGAGGAGCGTCTGGGGAGGGCGGAAGAGCATGCGGCCGAGGCGGAGCGGGCTCGGGTCGGGCAGGTCGAGGCGGAGGCGATCGAGCGCTACAAAGGCTCGAAAGCTTACTCGGCCGACCTGATTGAAGCCACCCTACCCTACTACGAGGTAGCGCTCCGCCGGGGTGCCCGAAAGGGATTCAGGCAGGGCTATCGCCGGACGATGAGCTATGCCAATGAGCACCTTGCCGGGGGTGATTTTCCTTACGGCCAGAGTTATGACTCGGATGAGTCAGTTTCCAGCTCCTCATCCTCGGCCGGGGAAGAACCGGAGGAGTCACCTCCAGCGGGGTCACCAACTCCGGAGGCTCCAGGAGGGCTCACGACCGAGACAGTTCTCGCACAGGCGAGGTCAGTGTCCGGGCCGACCGTCACCGAAGGCACCGGGGGTGACGCGTCCCCTACTGCTGTTCCCAAGCTTCAAAGTGGGCCCGAGGCCTGATGTATTATGCTTTATTTTGCCCCTTCCCCTTTTTGTCTGTTTTTCCTTTTGTAAGAGGATTTCTTTATGGGAGGCAATAAAGGACTTACTTCGTTTGATCGTTATCTTTGCCGTGATTTGGCTGGCGTATCGGGGGCAGTTGGAAGGTGCCGATATTTTCTGCACCGTTCTCGCATGTCGATTCGAGAGACTTCCGGCGGGGCGTCCTTTCATTCCACCATGCTTTGAAAGTCGAGGCGCTTCGCGAATCCCGCTAGGGCGGGGGCCGAGGAATTGGAGGTGACCTTCCAAGGGAGGTCCTATAGCGTGTTTTCGAGGGGGGAGTCATTTAAGGCGCGTGGCCTCCCTTGGCCTATAAAAAGGACCGAAGGGTGCTCCTTCCCTCTTAACACTTAGGACTCTCGCCGGCGGTTTGCTCTTGTTCCCTCGTTTTCGCTCTGCGTTGCGCCGCCGCGATCGGAGCATGGAGGACCCTTCAGAAGATGACGCGGCGGCGACGGGGAGCGGCCGGTTCCAGCTGTCCTGGAATATCGGTCGGGTCCCACGGTCGCCGCGCGTGCATGAGACGGGTTCGACGGTCGCCGCGCGGATCTGGAGAGGGCTTCGACGTGCGGGGGCATGCCGTTTGCCTCCTCTTGACTCCGGCGAGGCTTTCGGGCGGACGCCGAGATAGAGGGCGGATGGGGGAGTTAGGGATGCCGGCCGCCATTCCCCTCCGTGGGAGGGGAGGAGGCGGCTCCAGTCCCTTCCTCACCCCTGTCCGCAGCCTCTTTCTCTCTCTTTTGTTCTTCATTTCTTTCACTCTTCGGGGGCTGCTTGCTTTCTATTCGCCTCCAAAGAGTTGGTAGTTTGGCAGAGAGGAGACCTTCACGGTGCTCCTTTTTCCAGGTTGTTGCCAACTTGGAAGGTAGCCTTCCTCGCGTGAAAGGTGGCCTTCTCCTTGCTGTCCCTCTGTCACCTTTGTCACGGTCCACCCGAGCCAACTGGGTCGACCATCTCTTGTCCGAGCCAGTTTCTATGCGAGGCAGAGTCAGTGGCTGGGTGCGAGAAGGTCAAGACCGGGTGGGTCGGGCGATGGCCGTTTGCCGCGGTGCTAGATGGATTTTTGCTTTTCACTATGTAATGTACTGGCAGTTGCCTTTCTGATGTACCAACAGTTATCTTGAATGAATGCAAAAAGGGGGTTTATTTTACCCGATTTGTCGATACAGTTTTTAGAAATAAAATCTGCGTAATGTGGTTGCGTTCCATGTCCGGGGAATGGGTTCCCCTTCCATTGCGGCTAACCTGTACGCACCTTTCCCGAGCGTCTCGATCACTCGGTAGGGGCCTTCCCAGTTGGGGGATAGCTTGCCCGCTGCCTCCAGTGGTCGAGATGCTTCGGTCTTCCTGAGGACGAAGTCCCCTGGTTGGAATTGTCTGCCTCGGACCTTGGTGTTGTAGTACCGAGTGAGGCGGCAGTGGTATTCCGTAGCTCGGACGTTCGCGATCTCTTGGAGTTCGTCTGCCAGGTCGAGGTTCTCGAGCAACTTCTGCTCGTTTGCCTCGGGTGAAAAGCTGATCACTCGGAGAGACGGATTGGCGATCTCTAACGGAACAACGGCTTCGGTGCCATATACCAGCTGAAAAGGGGTCTCACCGGTTGCCATCCTGGGGGTCGTTCGGTGCGACCATAGTACGCTAGGCAGTTCCTCGAGCCAGCTACCCTTAGCCTTGCCGAGTCTGGTTTTTATGCCCTTCAAGATGGTCTTGTTGGCATTTTCAACCAGCCCGTTGGCCTGAGGGTGGGCGACCGAAGTGAAGTGGTTGCAGATATTTAGGTCGACGCATCTGTCTCGGAAGTACCGAGAGTCGAATTGCCGCCCGTTATCGCTCACTATCACTCGGGGGATGCCAAAGCGACGGATGATCGATTTCCATACGAAACCCCAGACGACTGTCTCTGTGATCCTAGCTGTTGCTTCAGCCTCGATCCACTTGGTGAAGTAGTCGATGGCGACGATGATGAACTTCTTCTGGGATTGAGCCGTTGGGAATGGCCCAAGGATGTCGATCCCCCACCGAGCGAAAGGGTAGGGCTCGGTAAGGGTGACAAGTTCCGTGGCCGGCTGATGGACCAAATGGTCGAACCGCTGGCAACGGTCGCAATGTTGTGCGTAGGCCGTGCAGTCGCGCTGCAGGGTCGGCCACTAGTACCCCTGCCTTAGCAGGATTCTGGCCAGCGACCGACCTCCTGAATGTGCTCCGCACAGGCCTTGATGAATCTCTTCAACAGCTTGGCTTGCTTCGTCGGGACCGAGACACTTCAGAAGGGGCCCGGAGAACGATCTTCGGTAGAGAGCGTTGTCGAGGATGACGAAGCGCCGAGCTTGGTATTTCATTTGGCGGGCTTCCCGAGGGTCGGCGGGCTCCCGGGAGTCCCGTAGCCAGGACAGGTAGGGGGAGCGCCAGTCGCCGGGAGTGGCCGAGTCAATGGCGAGGAGCTCCGAGTCTATGCTCGGGCGCTCTAGCTCTTCTAGGAGGATCGATCGTGTACCTTCCGGGTCTGGGGAGGAGGCCAGTCGGGAGAGGGCGTCCGCCCGAGAGTTTTGCTCCCGAGCTATTCGGACTACCTCGAACTCCTCGAACTGCTGGGCCAGGCTCCGGACCAACTGGAGGTATTTGATCATAGGTACCTCTCGAGCTTCGTACTCGCCATTGACCTGGCTTGCAACTAGCTGGGAGTCGGTGTGGATCCTGACTCGCTCGGCCCCCAACCGTCGGGCCATGCGGGCTCCCGAGATAAGGGCCTCGTACTCGGAAGCATTGTTGGACGCCAGAAAGTTGAACTTTAGGGCGTATTGCAACTCTATTCCTTCGGGGGACCTTAGGAGGATCCCTGCGCCGCTACCGACCGAGTTGGACGATCCATCGACGAACAGCTCCCAGGTTGGCCCGGTTGCTGTCGGAGGCCTGTCCTCGACCGGAACGGTGCTCTCGGCGATGAAGTCGGTGAGTGCTTGTCCTTTGATAGCTGATCGCGGCCGATACGAGATGTCATAGGCCCCGAGCATGATGGCCCATTTGACGAGTTGCCCCGAGGCTTCGGGATGGGCCAGAATCTTCTTCAGTGGCTCGCCGGTTAGCACGGTGATGGGATGCCCCTGGAAGTAGGGTCGGAGGCGCTTTGCAGAGGTAACCAACGCTAGCACGAGTTTCTCGGTTGCGGGGTACCTCCGCTCGGCCTCGCCGAGCACCTTGCTGGTGTAGTAGACCGGCCTCTCGACTCCCGAGTCATTTCTGACTAGGACCGAGCTAACCGTTGATGGCGTCGCCGAGAGATAGAGCAACAAGTCCTCACCCGGGACGGGCTTGGAAAGCACCGGGGGCGAAGCCAGGAACTCTTTGAGCTCGGCGAACGCTGTTTGGCATTCCCCATCCCATGCGAACGTAGCAGATGCTATCTTGGGCCCCCTCATCAGCTTGAAGAAGGGCAAGCATCGTTCGGCCGCACGGGACAGGAAACGACTGAGAGCAGCGACACGCCCCGTCAGACGCTGGACGTCTTTAATGCATGTGGGCGGGCGCATGTCCAGGATGGCCTGGACCTTGTCGGGGTTGGCTTCGATCCCTCGCTGAGTGACCAGGAAACCTAGGAACTTCCCGGATCTTACTCCAAAGGCGCACTTGGCGGGGTTGAGCTTCACGCAGTACTTCAGGAGGGTGCCGAAAGTCTCGGCAAGGTCGGTGAAGTGATCTTGGGCCCTCGGGGTCTTGACGAGCATGTCGTCGATGTAGGCCTCGACGTTCCGACCTAACTGTCCCTCGAACATATGGTTGACCAGTCGCTGGTATGTGGCTCCAGCATTCTTTAATCCGAAGGGCATCCGGGTGTAGCAGTACACGCCGTAGTCGGTGATGAAGGCGGTCTTCTCGACATCTTCAGGGCTCATTCGGATCTGATGATAACCCGAATAGGCATCCAGGAAACTGAGTATCTCGTTGCCCGAGGTTGAGTCAACCAATTGGTTGATGCTCGGTAGCGGATAGCAGTCCTTGGGGGTGGCCTTGTTCAGATCGGTGAAGTCTACTCACATTCGCCACTTGCCTGTAGTCTTCGGCACCAGGACGACGTTGGCTAGCCACGTTGGGTACAGGACCGGTCTGAAAAGACCAGTTTCTTGTCCCTTGGTGACCTGCGCCTTGATGATCGCCTGTTTCTCGGGCGCATGCTTCCTTCTCCGCTGCTGTATGGGTCTCACGGTGGTGTCGAGGTTGAGCTTGTGCGTCACAGTCTCCTCTGGTATACCAGGGAGTTGATCATCGGACCAAGCAAAGACCCGAACATACTCAGAAAGAAACTCCTTGTATTGCTGCTATTCCTCTGGTGGTAGGTCGGCGCCGATCCTTACTCCTAGGGCCGGGTCGTCGTTCAGGAATACCGTTAATAACTCGTCACCAGGCTCGGTGGTCACGACTCTTCCTTCGACTCCCCTGGGGCCCTTATCCTTCCCGTCCGGCCTTGAGGCTTCCACCGAGATGTTGTAGCACCTTCTAGCCGTGGCCTGGTTACCTCGGACTTCCCCCAACCCATTTTTGGTGGGAAACTTCATTTTTTGGTGATAGGTAGATAGCGCGGCCTTTATTCGGCTGAGAATTTTTCGGCCGAAAATGGCGTTGTACGCTATCATACCTTTAATCACTATGAAGTCCAATATGACCGTAACGGTTTTGGGTGGGGTGCCGATAGTGACCGGCAGGCTTAGGGCTCCCTCGGGGTAGGTGGCCAGACCATTAAACCCGCAAAGGGGCGTTCGGATCGGGCGGAGTTTGGATGGGTCTTCCCCCATCTTGAGAAAACAGTCATAAGATAATACATCGGGGGCGCTCCCATTATCAACCAAAATCCTGTCTACATTACAGTGATTTATCGTGGCCGAGATAACGAGGGCATCGTCATGCGGGGTGCTCAACCCTTCCAGGTCTTGGTCGGAGAAGACTATGACCTGGGGCTCCATCGGCGGGCCTCTAGGGGGCTCTAAGGCTCTGCTGGCTCGCTCGGCATGACGTTTCCTCCCTCGGCTGGTGTCGCCGCCCGATGCCGCTCCTCCGGAGATGACGTTGATGTGGAGCCCTCGGGGGGCGTTGTCGATCTCCTCTGCGGCGTCTCGGTCTTCTTTGTACCCGGTCGTGAACCGGGCTAGGTGCCCCAGACGGATGAGGCGCTCGATCTCGTCCTGGAGCTGATGGCAATCTCCGGTGTGGTGCCCGTGGTCGCCGTGGAATAGGCAATGCCTGTCCCGCTTGCGGTTCTTCGACCTCATTGGCTCAGGCTAGCGGAGAAGTCCCGAGTCTTTGATGTCTTCATAGATCTCGTAGACTGACGCGGTCAAGGGGGTGTACCGCTCGTACTTTCTTTTGCGCTCTCCTTCTCGATCGCGCTTCTTACTCGAGCCAGGATTTGGCTCGGAGGTCCGCTTTTTGTCCCCCTCCCGATCCGAGCCGGTTGCGTCTCGGCAGGCGCTGAGTACTTCTTCGCACTCGGCGTGGCGTAGTGCCAGAGTCACTAGCTCGACAAGGGTCGAGGGAGGGTGGAGGACAAGCTCACGGCGGAGATTCTCGTCCCGGGTGCCCCCGGTCAGTGCGGTTGTGGCTGAGGCCACATCCAGGCGGGGGATCCTGAGGGCTTCCGATTTAAATCGGTGGACGTAAGTCTGGAGCCTCTCCCCTTGCGCCTATTTGAGGGCCAGGAGCCCCGCTACTGACCTTGGGGGGGCGCTACCGGCGAAACTCTCCTTGAAAATTCACCCGAATTGCCTGAAGTCTCGAATGGACCCAGGGGCGAGGGCCCGGAACCATGCCTGAGCACCTTGGACCAGGGTGGCCACGAAGGCTCGGCATTTGATGGGATCCGCGTTCCATGAAGAGTCACCAGGGCGTCGAAGCTATCGTAGTGGTCGGCTGGGTCGCCCTGGCCGTCGTAGAGTTTGAAGTTTGGAATGGAGGCTCTGGGAGAGACCTCTGCCTTCAAGATGTACTCGGAGAAAGGGGATTTCTCCTCGTCCTCCGGGAGAGAGGTCTTCTGCAGGGCGCGGAGGGCGCGCTCTTGCTCTGCAAACTGTCTCTCGAAATCTCACAGCCGGAGGGACAGCTCTGGCTGCAGTCGCACCGTGGGGCTGGGGGGGCGTCTTGGCGATCTCCCGGGGCACTAGTGCCCGGGCGCGGCGGCCTCGCCCCCTGCTTCCCTGTCCTCGGCGTGGAGGAAGCCTCTTGCTCCGCAGGCGGAGCTTGCGAGGGTCCTCCGACGTCGTTGCGGAGGAGCTGTCGGCCACGGAGGGTGAAGCGGCCTCCGGCGGTGTGCTGCGTCGCACTCCTTCGAGGGGGACTTCCTGACGGGGCGCGAGACCTTGCGTCCCTGGCCGCCTAGGCCCTCATGAGCTCCACGAGGACGTCCATCTTTTCATTGAGGGCCTGGAAGGCGTTGGCGCCGCCGTCGAGGGGTGCCCCTGTCTCCGCCGGGGGGGGTGGTGGCCTGTTGGTGGGGATGCTGGCGTTGGAGGGGGGGCTCTGCGAGACCCTAGAGGGGGCGCCTCCCACCGCCGCCGCAGCCTTACCTGCCCCACCGGCGGATCTCCTCCCTGAGCTTCTTCTCACCATCTTGACTTTTCGTGCGTTTCCCATAGACGGCGCCAGATGAAGAGGCGAGATCTCGCGCTGGGTCCTGAGCGGGCTATGGATCACCAGAAGATGAATCTGCAAGATAGGGAAATGTATCAGAGGGCCCAGGGGATCTCCCTGGGGTAAAATCCTCCGATGGCTAAGTCAGTAGAGCTATGGTGGAAGCAATAATGGGGGGAGGAGAGAGCTGATGGCGCGAGAATCCTCTCCACCAAAGGGTGAAGCGAATCGTGCTCAGGAGCTTAGGGTGTGTGAATGCTTAGTTCATCTTACCATCTTCCGGAGGGTATCCCTTGCTTAAATAGTGCGCCGCCTTCAGGAGTCCTGTAAGCTGAGGGGTTCTCGGCGGGAGTTACGTCTTTAACGGGGTCTTTCATGGCCTGATCGTGGGAACATTATCCCCTTGGAGTCCGGCGGCTCCCCTGACTCTCCCGCTGGCGGAGGACTCTGAACGGCTGCACCTGCAGATAATCAACCGGCCTTACCGAGCCTCGGGGATGCTAGATCATGTCCGAGCGATAGGCATGGCCCGGCGAGGGTGGGGTCGGATAGGTCGGCTGGAGCCTATCTCTCTCGGACGGGGAGAGGGCTTTAGGCCGGACCTTCCTTGGGACCTGACCGTTGTCTCGGGCCCTCCGAGCCTAGAAGGCCGCCGGGGAGAGTTAGTTCCTCGAGTCTTATTTATTGGGCTTTTCTCCCTAAGTGGGCCCTGTGGGCTATCACTTGGGTGGGCTCGCCCGGTTGGACCTCGTGGGTCTTGTTGGGCTGCCTTTGTGGTGGGCTGCGGAAATCCCCCTCTCCAATATACATATATAAAACACTAACTAGGATGAAGAGAGATAAGAGGAGGATTTTTTTGTTTTGTTTTGCTGACTCTTTTTTTTCTTTTTATCCAAACACAAACAACTTAACACACAAATTACCTAATGACCTAGATGTGACCTAGACCTACAAATAGAGTTTCACTAAATGATTAAAGTGTAACTTAAGTTCACCCTCAATATTTTCACCAGCCAGGTAAGGGGTGGGGTAGTGGGAGGCTCCCCCTACTTTCGTAGGGACCTAATTAGAGAACCACTAGCCCGCTTAAGGCATTTATCATCTGACCGTCTTACCTTAGGCACCGGTTTCTACAAGAGTGTAAACTCAAATAGCACAAGAGCCATAGTGTGAACCTAGGGCTAATGTCTACTGAATTTTATTTAAGGCTTAGGACATGTAAATATGCAAGGGAAATGTGGTTTGTGGGCTAAGGAAGGGTGATGAAATCCCCACCTTATCTTGCTTATGGGTTTTGCCCTTAAGATAATTTAAAATGAAATGTAACACCACAAATTCAAACAAGGGGCTCTATGCAAATATGTATGAGCATGTGTTCAAGAAGAAGTTTGGAAGAACTCACCTTGCCCCCGTAATCTCCAATAATGCAATTGATAAAAAAAATTAAACACAAAGAAGAAGTATATCCTAAATGATGCATGACCTAAAACATGGATAGTGTGGTTTCTAATCTTGAGATGAAGATTTTATTGAGTTTAAGTGATTTTTTTTGTGACCCCTGTCTAACCATAAAAATGTAATGAAAGACAAAATGAGTGGGATAGGTTTGAAGACTTACTTGATGCGCAATCCCTCGTCCAAAATGTTTGTTTGTTTATTTATTTTTTTAGAAAAGAAAAACTCACCTCACATTTCTCTCACCTTTTTTTAGCATTTTCTCTTTTTTCTTCATTTATTTTATTTTCCTGTAAAATCAAGAAAATAAGATAAATTAGTATAAATATATACACAAGTGAAATAAAATTTTTAACTCAAAAATCATAAGCTCCCCGGCAACGGTGCCAAAAATTGATGCCACATGACATATGTCGTTTAAAAGTATCGTGTCACACACAATTTCAAAATTATTTAACGCACTCACTCACTTAAAAGATTTAGAAATCTGAGTAAAATGGCGAGAACGGGTCGATCTCACGAGGAGGAAGAGACTTTTGTTAAGTTGAAAAACTTGTAATTTTTTTTTAGTAAATCATGGAGTGAGTAGGATAAAGTAGAAACTTAAAATTGTTTGAAATAAAATCTAACTAAAGAACGTTGGAGGGTTGAAGAAGAGAAAATTGGTAGAGAGAGAGACGAAGAGAAAGAAATAAAATTACACAAAATGAAACTTGTATTGCTATGAATTAAAAAGTACAATGTCTATGAAAATAGGATGACAACCAATATAAAATAAGATAAAAGTGAAGAAACTAGAGCCATGAGAGGATGATGAACGCCATCATCTCCTCCTCGCCGAGCCTTGGAGAGGATCGCTCCGCCTTGAAAGAGATCGTCGTGGAAAGAGGTGGATGAAGAAGCCGTCATCGTCCACGCCATGAGCCTTGAAACGTCGCCCGCCTTGATGTGCACGTCGCCATGAAAGGAGAGTTGTGGAGGATAAACTTTGGAGAGAAATATAGAGAGGAATGTGGAAGGGTTTGTGTGGAGATGAAGAAGGAAGGAGATGAGAGAGTAAAATAGAAATACTAAAAATAGAGTAAGAATGAAATTAAAATAACTTTGAAACCAAAAAAAATTAGAGGAAGGCGAAGATGAAGAAGTTGAAGAGGTGGAAGAGAGGAAGAACTTTGATGAAGGGGGTAGAGAGAGAAAACGTGAGGAAGAGGGTGGAATCGGAGGAAGAAGGAGACAATGGGAAAAATGCAGATGAACAATAAAAAGTGCATAATAGAAACTTATAAAATTGAGAATAACGTGAAAAAAAAAGAGAATTGGAGAAAGATGAAGAAGAAAGATTTGAAGAAATTTTAAAGATCTACAACTTTTGTGAAGAAATCAGAGAGAGAGAAAAATCACAAAGGGGAGAAAACTGGAGAAGAACATGGGGACATAGGTTCGGGTGAATAGTAAATGTGGAAGATAGAACCTTGAAAACTAGAAGATAGCGTGAAAACTAAGGAGAATTAGAAATTGACGAAGAAGACAAAGTTGGAGAGCACTTAAAAATGAAGAATTTGTAGGAAGACAGCAAGAAGAGAAGAGGAAGAGAAGGGTGTGAAATAAGGGGACGAACAGAGAGAAACATTGGTTCATAGATGAATAGGATAGCACAGTGAAAAACATGAAATAACTTAAAAACCAGAGGGAATTAGAAGCTAATGCAGAAGAAGAAGTTGTAGAAAATTCACAACTGAAGAACTTTCATGAAGACAGAAAGAGGAGAAAATGAACTTCCGTGGTAGAAATCGGCGACCTAAGATGTGAGAGGGAGAGAGAGAGTGAAAAATTGTCAAAAGAAGAACTCCCTTTCTCCTCCGTGTCATGGGCTATTTATAGGCAAAGTTGGGTCAATGGAGGGTGGAGATTGTATCAAAAGGAGATGGATGACTAGGATTTAGGTAGAAGATGATATGTGGAAAAAAGAAAAAGGAGGTGGGCACCCCCCTCCGTGGACTTTGGGCACCCCCTTTCCCAAGACTCATCATTTCTCCCCTTTATTTTAAACTTTGAATTTTCTTTTCCCTCCAACCAAATTTGTGCTTCTTCTCCTCAATTTCAAACTTTTGAAATTTTTTTTCCCTCCAACCAAAATACAAACTTTAAATTTTAATTTTCCTCCAACCAAAATATGTGCTTCTATGTTTGACTTGGTCAAAGTGGTGATGACAGTTTTGCCCCCGGAGTTTCTTGCAATTACCTTCAGTGTCATGCACACATATAATTGTAATTTATTTCATAAAAATTATCATAATGTGCACATAAATCTCAAATGCTCATGGTTATGTAATGGAGAATTAATGCTCATGGCTCTCAACTTCAATTTATTAAATAATATCACCACATTAATCAATTTGCGTGAAAGCTCCAATTTAAACGCGAAGTTGAGGTTAACTATGAAATATGCATAATTGTCTAATTATATGCACATAAAATGATGTACATGCGATGAATTATTATAGAAAATAGACACTTATCAACCACCGCCTCTGACCCATATACAAGGGAGAATGGTGAGCAGCCAGTTGGGGTCTTATAAACTTTACGATAAGCCTAAAGCGCCTCGTACATCCTTTCTTCTCAATCCTTTTTGTTGGAATTAACAGTCTTCGCCAGCAAAGTGCATAACATTTTGTTGAAGGCCTCTGTGATGGGAATCAACTCCGAGCATGTACATGCTATTTTTGTATTTGTATCCTTTTATTTATTTTTATATCCTGGGGGAAGCAGATTCGCAATTTTAAGGCTTTATGAGCCTATTTGTTCTTCCTTAAGATTATGTGAGTTTATGTGCAAAATGCCAGTAGGACCTGCAAGGGGGCCCCCACTCTTATCACATTGGTCCACCTCATCCATGTGGGGCTGGTCAAAGGCCAAGGTGGCATCTAGAAGGTTTTACAAGTCAATTGACACATGGGGGAGACAAGTGATTTAAAATGTCAAGGGTAGGCCACCTACCACACCCACCTAGTCAAGGGGGCGCCCCCCCTATTTTGTTCCATTTTAATTTTTTTAAAATGCCATTAGAACTAATTAGTTCTATACCTTGTATACCCCTCCCAAGCCTAGATCTGAGGGCATTAGTAGTCATTTTCCATTTATTATATAAGGCATGTAATTTCCATTTGTGTGAATTAATGAGAAGAAAAAAATTTATTGAATGCTTGGAGCAGATTTGCGCCCCCCTCTCTCTCCCTCTGGTTCCTTCCTCTTCCTTCAAGATTTCAGGGTGGAAACCCCTTCTATCTCAGCCCCTCTATCTCTAGATTCATCTCTGGTGCCGCCGCCGCCGTTCGTGTCGCCATCGAGCCACCGCGAAGCCGATTCCGAAGTGATGTCTAAGATTCTATTCTACTAGATAGAGGTTCACTCCGAGATTTTTAACACCCAACTCCGACATCATATGGAGTTGATATTTTCAGGGTTGGTTCCCCACTTTATCCCCAACCTACAGTAAAATTATCCTACTATTTTACTTTCTTTTTATATTTTTATATTTTTGTGTTTTTCTATCTTTCAGATCTGTCCCTTTTCAGATCTGTGTAGCAGAAGCTTAGTTCTTCCCCCTTTCGACCCCCTTTTTGATTTTTTTTGGAATCCCCAAATGTATGGGATATTCTTTACACCTTCTCCATCCTCCACAAATTTTTTCCAAATTTCAAAAGCCCTCTACCATTTTTTAGAAATTGTGTCTTTCCCCCAAATTCAGTTCTGTTTCTGTTGTCTAGATCCGACCCCGGGTCAGTATAAAATCCCCAAAAAATCAAAACTTCCACCAAATCTTGCGTAAGATATATCCCCGTTTTCCTCTCTTCCGTTTCTCCAACTTTCATGAAGGGCTCAAAGGCTGAATCGAAGATCTACAGTGCGGTCAATGCCAACTCTCAGGAAAACATGGTTCTATCCAGAGTTTTCAGATCCTGTGAGTCAACAGCTTGAAAATTCGACAACGGCCATCAATGGAAAATTCAAGTTTCTTTCTCTGGCCATAAATCGAAGGATTTCAAGTCAGTTTTCCATCGGTACTTGTTGTGCGTCGATCCGAAGTCGGGAGTGACCGCAGTAGCAGAATTCGTCAGGACGCGCGGGTCTGAAACAGTAGTTCAGATCCGTGGGCAGCAACTCCGATGAGTGAAGATCGGAGCTGCCCGGCCTCCGATCGGCGAACCAGCATACCGCCATCCCAGAGAGCGCCCCTCCAGGCGTCCCCACCACAGTGGTGCCACCCTGATCTCACACGGCCCCACTGACCAGCATGTAGGTCCCACGGTCGTGAGTACGCGTGCCGCCGAAGCTCCACAAGAAGCTGCCCGTCAACCCGAACCCGCTACTCCCAGGTCCCATTGTGTCGCCCTTTACCTCCCTGCGTGGAGTGGGCATTCATATTCATTGTTGTAATATTTGTGTAATAATTGTTCCGGGGGTATCAGTTCGGCCGGGGTCATCTTCCCCACGCCGAGAGCGTGGAGGTATCGTGTTCGCGCCTTACTCGACACTCTGCTTAGTTCGTATATGCTTTATATGCCACTGCTAGAGAGCATGATAGGGTAACTTAGCTCGCTATTTATTGTTATTCACTGCTGCGAGAGAGAGTGATACCGTCCCGTGACCCGATCCGGGCACGAATTTGTGAGTTGACCACCCTAGCTCTTTGCCGATTTCTCAACCCTGCACGTCCGTACGCTTCCCTCGTTAGGGACGATCGCGAGCTTGCTTAGAGTCTGAGGGTCGCATATCCACTTGGAGTCGAGTCTATGGTCCGTCCCGCATCACTCTGCGAGCCCATTGGCTTGAGGGTTGTAGGGGGACGACGTCCTCCAATCAATCTTATAGTTGTCAGCCAGTCGATAAACCTTTTGGTTCCTGAAGTTGCTGCCATTGTCAGAGATAATTCGGCTGGGGACTCCAAACCAGAATATTATATTCTGTCGGAAGAATCTGACGACTAATTCTCCCGTCACTTCTCTTAGTGCTATTGCTTCTGCCAATCTGGAGAAGTAATCTGTGGCGGCTAAGATGTATCTGCACCCTTATGATGATGTTGGTAACGGTCCTACCACGTCCGTGCCCCATTGAGCAAACGGCCAACTTGGTAGGGTGGGGTGTAGCGGCACCGGCGGTCTTCTTGACACGTTGGCGTGCTCTTGACACTATTGGTAAGCTTTAGCAAACTTGCAACAATCATTGAAGATAGAGGGCCAGTAATAGCCCAGCTTCTTTATTTTGATCTTCATTTTCAGACCGGCCTGATGTGCCCTGGCTGACCCGGCATGGACTTCTTGCATTACTTGCCAGGCTTCTGCTGGAGACAAGCAACGGAATAAGATTTTATTTTGGGCATCTGCCATTATTCGGAACAAAGTTCCGTTCCTCATTTCATAACAGTCCTTGACCCTCAGGAGCTTCATTCTTTATTCTTTTTCTTTCGGGAGCTGTTGGTGGCAAAACCAACATAGGAGGTGTTCCCGCCAGTCGGGCTGTTGGATTTCTTCTACAACTATTGCTTCATTTTCTTGTTCATCACCCAGGACCTCAGTCATGCTGGGGACTTGTCGTCGGTTAATTACTGCTATATTCAGGCGTGTATCTGGTGGGACCACCAAAGAGCTCGCCAACTTTGCGAGGGCGTCTGCCTGGGCATTTCATCCTCAGTTGATGTGCTTGACTCTGATGAAATAGAACCTTGCCATCATGTGGATTGCCAGTTGATGATAGGGTAGGAGTTCCTGCTTCCGCACCTCGAACTCTCCTTCTAGCTATTTTATAACTAGCATGGAGTCCTCGAATGCTTCAAGCATCCGAATCTCCATCAACAAGGCAATTTGTAACCCAATGATTAGGGCTTCATATTCTGCTTCATTATTTGTGCAAGGTTTGTTTATTGAACATGATGTATATATGACTTCTCCTTCTGGAGATTTCAGGACTATGCCTGCCCCTGCCTTGACTTTGGCCGATCCAGTTGCTGGGGTGTCAATTCTGGATGCGCCATCAAAGTACAATTGCCATAAGGAGGGTCGCACATGGTCGGCTTCTAGGGTTTTATCATCAGGGAGTTCTGTCTCTAGTGGACAGTCTTCGGGTGCTGGATGCTCAGTGAAGAAGTCCGCGATGGCCTGATCCTTGACAGCTTTCTGCGGTACATAGTGGATGTCAAACTCCATGAGAATGATTGCCCATTTGCCTTGGCGGCCCTTGAGTGCCGATTGAGACAAGATATATTTCAGCGGATCAGCTTTGCATATCAGCTTGATCTCGTGCGACAGCATATAGTGCCGGAGCTTTTTAACGGCGAAGAGCAGTGCCAGACAGATTTTCTCGATGAAGGTATATTTCTCCTCGGTCCTGACTAGTCTTCGGCTGAGGTAGTAAAGGGCTTTTTCTTTCCCTTCTTCATTGTTTTGGGCAAGCATTGCCCCCAGTGAGTAGTGCGTGGCTGCTATATATAGAACCAACGACCGTCCTTTCACTGGTGCACCCAGCACTGGAGGGGTCTTCAAGTAATCCTTTAGCTTGTCAAAGGCTGTTTGGCATTCTTCATCCCAATAAAAGGGAACATCCTTCATCATCAACTTATGAAAAGGGTGGCATTGCCCCGACAAGTTGGATATAAATCGCCAGATGTACACTAGGCGGCCTTGCAGGGATCTCAGCTCAGAGAGGTTCCTTGGTGGGGGTAACTCCTGAATCGCCTTAATTTTTACGGGGTCTATTTCAATCCCTCGATATCTGACAATGAAGCCCAAGAACTTTTCGCTCGACACCCCGAATGCACATTTCATAGGGTTCATCTTCAGTTCATATTGCCTGAGCGTCTGAAACACCACTCGGAGGTCTTACAGATGGTCTTCTTTTCTTCTGGTCTTGATCACCAAGTCATCTATGTAGCACTCAACCTTGTGGTAGAGTAGTTCATCAAATATTCTGGTCATCGCCCGCTGATAAGTTGCACCAGCGTTCTTCAGTCCGAACGGCATCCTTTTATAATGATAGATACCTTTGGGAGTTTGGAAGGCGGTGTGGACCCGGTCATGTTCTGCGATCCATATCTGGTTGTAGCCGGAAGACCCGTCCATGAATGACAGTGTTTCGTGGCCGGTTGTGGCGTCAATCATGACTTCAGTGATCGGCACCAGAAAGTCATCCTTGGGACATGCTTTATTCAGATCTCGAAAATCAACACATATCTGGATCTGCCCATTCTTCTTTTTCACGAGCACAATATTAGCCAGCCACGTGGTGTATTGGTTTTCTTAGACAAAACCCACATCAATGAGTTTGTCCACTTCTTTGCATATCTGAGTGATGAGCTCTAGCCTCATACGTCGTGGAGGTTACTTAACTGGCTCGACCTCAGGGCTTATAGCTAGCTCATGTTGTGAGACTGTGGGGTTGAGTCCTGGCATTTCTTTGTAGGTCCAGGCGAAACAATTCCGATATTCTTGTAGCAGTTGGACATACAGCTTCTGTTCTTCAGCAGCCAACTGGGCAATGAGAAAGGTCGGCCTAGGGTCGGCCTCATCTCCCAAGTTAACTTCTATCAGTTCGTCGACTGTGGCTTGGCCTCCATCTTCAATTTTCGAGGGCGCAGGCTGAAGGTCGACAAAATATGGAATATCATCTTCGAGCTCGAGTACCTCGGCCTCTTCATTCTGTTCCACCTGGGCTTCACCAGTGATTTCTGATTCAGCTAGTGGTGACTGCGTGAGCTGTTTTATTGGCAGATCTATAGCCGCTGTGGTTTCAAGAGGCGAGCTAATGACCTCGGCCCTTGCAGATGTGTTTGCAGTCCTGAAGGACTGGCAGTTGTTTGTTGTCGCGCTAGAGCAGCATTGCAGCTTCATAGCAGAAGACAAGAGTACCCCGTCTCCTTGGATTGCCATATCTTCGGTGGAAGTGGCCCTTTCTTTTCTAGCAGCATGCATCTCCTGATCAGTTTCGGCAGAAGCTTCTCTGGTCGGTACAAGGGGCGCTGACGTCATTATCAGAAGAGGGCCACTGGAGGGAGACAACCCTACTTCTTTCGCATCTTTGGCTTCGCTACTGCTGGCCGTGTCAAATCTGGCTTGAAGAGCCGCTTCTTCAGGACATACTTGCTCCCAGCATCGGCAAGGCATTATAGCCTCTGATTCTGAGTCTCTTAGTTGAGCAGGTTCAGTATGTTCGACCTCCGTTGGGTACTCATCGAAGGTTGCCCCCAGTGAGCTATCTTCAGCAGGGTAGAAAGTGGAGATGGTATCCACTTCGTATCACCCTCTATAATAATATTCTTCAAGGGTGAAGCATAACCATGGATGTTGAGAGACACGCCTCAATTCTTTGTCCAGGTTTGCGGGATACCACAGCTTTTGGAATGCTTCTTTCTCCTTGCGGGGCTGGGTGGAAGGGATATGCTGCTTCTGGAACATCTTGGCCATTCGTTTTGTTGTGAACGTCAACCCCCGAACGGGGACTAACAAGTTCTCCATATCTTCAGGAAGATAGCAATCAGTGTCTTCCCGTGTAGGATGCTCCTCAGGCATGTAAAACAAACTGCTGGGGCCGTCAGACTGAGTCACCTCCCATGCTTTGAAAGGCTCGACAATGCTATTGTCGAGGCCGACAATTGGCTTGGTGAGGCCTTCTGGGACCCCGATGTGGTCGTGCTGTTGGTCGACCTTGGTTTCATTGGTCCGGGGATAGGTGGCAGGAGGCGCTGCTCTGCCCACGTCCCCGGTGATGGCGATGTGTGAAACCATCTTGGGATTGATGTACCCGGGCGGCGACGGTGGGAACCAGTCGTCGTCGAAAGTGCTTCTTGTTGCCCTAACAAGGGTCTTAGCTTCAGAGGTCTTCTATGGCCGTTCTACATACAGAGGAGCATCTAGTAGGTGACACTCGAATACTTCGAACGGGTGGGGGTCGACAAATATCCTCCCCTCCTTCCCCTCCTGGGTGTATTTGATGCATTGGTGTAGCGTGGAGGGCACCACCATGTTCTCATGTAGCCAGGGGCGGCCAAGCAGTGCCTTGTACGAGGTGTGGGAATCGATGACATGAAACCGCACCCTTGTAGTAAGATCCTCCAGAGTGAGTGTGAATTCTGCTACTCCCAGCGACACTTTACACTTTTGGTTGAAGCCGGCGATAAGCATATCTCCGACTTTATTGAGGCGCACGTTGAAGTGGTACCTCTGATATATCCTGTATGGTAGGATGTTGATAGCTGCTACGGGATCTACCAGGATTCTGCTCAGCTTCCGACCATTCAGCTGTCCTCTTATATACAATGGCCTGTTGTGGCTGACGGTGGGGAGTAGCATGTCCTCCTAAGTGAAGGTCACATTGGCTTCCGACGGTGCTTCAGCCAAACATGCTTCATATTGGGCAGGCGTCTGCAAAGCAATGATGATCGCCTGTCGGGTCTCTTCACTCAGGGAGAGGATTTCCCAAACAGTGAATCTCGCTGGGAGCTTTTTCAACAACTTGACTACCTGGCTTCCTGCTCGGACATTGTACAGCTTCATTTCTTCTGCCCACCTGGGCTTGGGAGAGTCTTGAGTTGCGGCCCCTGATGGGCCTGCTTCATCGGGCTCTGAGGCCGCACCCTCCTATTTGGTGTCGTCTTCCTGCTGTCCCTCATTGGCTGTCGTTTGGTGAGCTTCATCTTCATATGGAACTCCAGAAGGCTGTTGGAGCCTTGTGGACATCGAAAAATGTCGATGAGGATCATACGGCATGCACGTCTCGACACTCGAGAGCAAGCCGAAGATGGAAACGCCGAATAAACCTCATGCCTCGCCCGATCAGGACGAGAACTTGCTTGGTGGTCCGCTACCCGTTAAGGAAGCCCCCCCAGGCAGAAGATACGGCTACAACTCCATGACCGGCCATGCCGAGAGCTGAATCAGAGAAAAGTCGAGAACTCCGGCACAGTCTCGGGATGCACCGAAAGTCACGCAAAGTCTGGGACCGAGCCCCAGAGGCTGCAAACAGAATATTATAGAGGCCATACATTGCAACTAGAACATTTCGAGAATGCCAACATTCGAATAAATGGCTGTGACTTCGAAAAGAATCCATTTGATGCTTAAAACAGTGCGGAAGGGCCTTAAACCGACGCGCTCTAAACCAGCGCGCCCCTTCAACATCCTAATCCGGCGCCCCTAAAACCGGCGCGCCCCATTTCCCATTTGCCCTTGCTGTTGCCTTAATACGGCGCTCTACCTTTGCTTGGCATACCCGGCGCGCCCCTTGCAAAGCTCTAATCCGGCGCGCACAACCCCGCGTCGTTTTACCTCCGAGGCATCCCATCCTACATCCGATCCCCTATTTTCAGGTGTAAATAGAAGGAACTTACCTGAAGTGGGTGAGCAGCCTACTCCTAACCGACGTGCAACCGCCTGAGCCCCTGCAGCTCCCAGGAATGGAGGGCTTCGAGCTCCGCACCGAACGTCGCTTCTCTGTCGGTCACCGTCGGCCAATCCTGTGGAGGCAACTCCCCTACTCTATTGCTTCCCCTATCCGCAGGCCACTCAAGATCTTTGAGCAGGAGAAGGTGAAGAAGAAAGAGAAGGGAGGACCGCTCCAATCCTTACTCTTATAAAAAGAGAGGCACACTCCACCGGAGGAAAAAAGAGACGAGTCCATTCGGCAGAGAGGCTGGTTCGCTTGGCTGAAGGCAGGCCACCGTAGGAGAAGGAAAGCTTCGTCCCCGTGCCGGAGAGGTGAAAAAAGAGAGGAGAGTGAGAGTGAGAGTGAGAGGTGAGTCCGAGGGGGGGGAGCTTGTGCTCTGTTCCCCTTCTCCCATTCATGTATCTCCTCCTCTTGCCCTCTAAATGTATTTCTCTCTGCCCTAGGGTAGATCCCCCTTCTGTATTTCGACCTTCCCCATCTTATGGATGAATAAAAGGAAGTATGTTGGCAAGCACGGTTCTTGGCTTTAGCTCTCGTCCCCCGTTTTCTCCCTATCTTCCATGCATCCAGGGTCTTTGAAGCCTGCCTCTCCATGGCATGGCCTTCGAAGGAACCCACATGAGGGATGAACATTCATGGCCCTCTTGAGGCACACATTTGTCCCACTTTGAGGAATCACCACCAGTAAGCTGCTGGAATTATTGAAGGCTTGTCCTCGAGTCTCCACATGCACTTATGGGTTAACGGAGGCCTTACTCCGAGTTTTGAGGTTCACCCCGGAGCAATCCGTTTGGTGTTCCCCTATTTTCTCTGGCAAAACCTTAGTCCTGGGGAGATGCTGCCCAAATTTTGCCAGACGAAGAACACTTAAGAACAAGCGAACAAACTAAGTTCTCTGAAGATAAGAATAGCTCATGTCTGAAGCCGCTTCTGAAGCAAACTGAACCTCTGAGTTCCTGCATAATAAACCCTGCAAGTAAAACATTCAAATCGACATACTCAGTCACCTCAACAAATGATAAGAAGCACTCTCTTGATTTAAAGCATCAATTGAACAAACAATACATCCATTGGATCAATCTACAGGTTAAAGAAATAAGAACAAAAGAAAAAAGAATCAAACAGAATGAAATAAAACCCATAGAAGCTATCTCGGCGTGCTCCTAATCCGGCGTGGGTTAATCCGACGTGGTACCCGCCCGCGCCGGTTTAGCTTCACACTCAAAACCCCCTTCATTTTCTTGGCATCTATCCGGCGCGCCCCCTTGCATAGCCCCCTTAAACCGGCGCGCCTTACTATTCATTACCATATTCCGGCACGCCCTTGGCATCTCTTCCTTCTTGCCATGTAACCGACGTGCCCCCCTTTGACATCTTTCACCGGCCCTCCCCTTGGCATCCCCTTATCCGGCGCGCCCCTTGGCATCCCCTTAACCGGCGTGCCCATTTGCTTCGTTAAACCGGCGTGCCTCATTAAAAAAGAGGGCGATTAACTAAATAGAAGAAAGGCTTGAAACTAATGAATAAAAGAAAAGAAGAGACCTAAACCGATAAAACAAATAAAAACGGATAGGAAACCAATAATCAAAAGTTGCCCTGGCTATAACTAAAATTTTTGTTCCGGGGGCTCCGCCCCCAGAGACCCCCGCAAGGGGCGCTACCCCCTTGACCCCCGGGACCTGACCAGGCAGGTCGAACCCCGCGACCTGACCGCGCAGGTCAATCCACATGCGAGGGCGTATGTTGGCGAGTTCGGGCTTCACACTTAACAACACGCTCCCCCAGACTGTGCGTGAAGAGAAAAGCAATGATGCCCCGTGGTATCGGACGTGGACCTCAGAATCCCCGACATGGTCATGATCCGGGCACCTCTTGGGCCGATAGTTCATCAGCTTGACCCACTTCTTCTGAGATCCGATCCCGCATCCACATTAAACTTGCCGTACCTACGACAGACATCCGTACAGTTTTATCGTCGTCTTCGATGCTACTAATGCGGACTTCCGTCTGAACATGAGATGGTCCGTGAGTGACCAACATATACGTATCTATGAACATTTTACGTCCCAACGTGAGTTTGTTTAAGCGTGATCCGAGATCATTGTTCTTGCTTTATTACCATGAATTTCAGGCCGTAGGGCCCTTATTCCCGACAATCAATCAAGGGTGTTCCCCCGTATGGGGGATGTAAGTAACGCCGTCGCCTTTATGGCACGGCGGGTTTTTGTCCTGACATGAACTACACAATCGTCTGATTAGTCAGATCGAGCGCACAATAAATCATCACCTAGGTGACTGGCACGCCCTCGCACTTAATAAACCCAATAAACGAATAACCAACGATCTTTAATAAAAGTGCGTCCACAAGCCTCGGGTGAGTATCCCCGACTATGGGGTCGGCATTCTGACATGGCTGCTCTCCCTTTGACATTCTTAGGAATTCTAGAAAGGAAGGAGCGGTAGTGTTGCCCCTACTCTGACTGTATAAACCTGAAAGAGGAGTGATTTGGACTCCCTTGACCTCCGGAGGGGGTATCTTATAGGGTTGCTCTCCCCTGAAGATCATGTTGTGGTTGGTGGGCGACTGACGCCCCCATTTTTGACCCGACCGGGTTGTATATGCAGCGGTCACTGCTTAAGCCTGGCTTGCCCCGGCGGCGGGTGCAAAGCATATTTCCTCCTCATCTTTCTCACCGGGGAGATTGAAGAGGGTAGATAGGGTATTGCAAGAAAGGACTATATCCTTTGTGGTCTTGTTGGCTTTTCTTTTCTTTCTTCGTCCCTTTTTCTTTCCTTCGGTTGGTGCTTGCCCCCAGAACATGCCGCCATCCTTATCTGATGCTTTGTCAGCTTCCTGCTCTTGCTTTAATGAGAGTTGTTCTAACTCCTACCACGGGACATGATCCCGCACCAGTAAATGCTCCAGTTTGGGTTGTACATAATCATCTAACCCATTTATATAGTCTTACAGCCGCTGGGCTTCTGGACTAATTTCCTTGAACATTGGCAATGGAGTTTGTCTTCTCCGGTTGTGTGTAGATATTCTGATGACTGTAGGTGGATTGGCCCACACATGTGTTGCCACTGGCAGAGTGGGTCGTGGTGTGACACCACGGATCTGTGCCCCCACTTTTGGGTGAGATGTGCCTTTGTTATTGATTTTTGCAGGGGCTTGCTGTCATCCCTATTGTTCTTTTATTGGTGTCAGAAAGTAGGCCTCATAAGCATGTTGAGTGCTAGCTTTCGCGATCTCTTCAGGTAATGCCTGATACAGAGAGACCATGTTGACCGCGGCTCTCCTCAGAGGCGCTTCATGAGGTTGTGGAGGGTCAACCTTGTACTCCCCCAAGTCTATTTCTTCTTTCTTGACCATGCCTTCAATGATATCCTTGAAAACATAGTAGTCTTCAATTGAGTGTCCCAACATCTGGTGATAGGGGCAGAACCTTGGGCTGTCTTTTCTTTTCAGGTCTTCTGACCTTTTCGGTTCGGGCAAGATAACCTTATCATATTGGGTCACCCAGTCAAACAGAATCCTATTTTTCTCTTTCGGGAAGGAGTAGGCTTTCTTCATTTTATCCCGAAGTGAGGGACCCACTTGGTCGTCTTCGGCTTTAGCAGGCTGAGGGGCAACCGCCTTCTTGCCTTTATCTTTTTGTTGTTCAAATGACTTGATGTCAAGAGTGTTTACTTCTTTAGGTGTTGAGCGCTGCGCTGTTGTTTTTGCCTTCTATGTAGTGGTAGCAGTTGATGTAGGGGCAGGTCTTACTAGGAAGGCTTCCACCTCAGCCACGACGTTGTTCAAACGGTCGAATGACCAGATCTCCATGCCGATCATCTTTTCTAATACCTCTCTCCTGAGGTTTTGTTTGCAAATTTGTACAACGTCCTCCTGGTGCGGGGGCCACTTGCATCTCATTCTGAGGTTCCTCCACCTCTTAATGTATCGAAGGGCTATTTCATCTGCCCTTTGTCTTGTTGAGTAGAGCTCGGCGACTATGACCTCCCTCTCAGTGACATGGAATCGTTCTCTGAATTTCTTCTGCATATCTAGCGAGTCGCTGATCAACCCGATCGGGAGGCTGGAATACCATTCAAATGCGAACCCAGTCAGCGAGGACCCGAAAAATTTTAGCAGATATGACTCGTTGGTGGCTAGATCGCCCATGACGGTCATATAGTAGGCGACGTGTTCTTTCGGGGATCCCTTCCCATTGAACTTAGCAAATTCAGGTGGCTTAATGATCCCAGGGGGGAGCTGCTTCGCAGCATGATGTGGTGGGTATGGCACCCGGTAGGCATCAAATGTGACGTAGTCACCTTCACTTTGCTCGGCAAGCGTCAGCTCCATCATCCTTTCCACCATCAACTTGTTCATGGTAGTAGGATCGACCGGTTCTGGATAGAAGTGCGCCAGCTGCAGATAGGGGGTAACCAAGGTGGTCACCTGCGGATGAGGACGCAGTAGTGGAGGCGCCTGATGTACCTATGATGGTACTGGCGATATCAGAGGTTGTGGTGGGCGTTGCTGAGCGGTCGCCAAGCTGGGCTCTACCGGCTGGGGCAAGGTATAAAGTGGTGCGATGTCGCTTGGGTTGAAGGCTCCCCGTGATGATTCGATCTATATCTCAGGTTGCTTAGAAGTTGAGGCTTGCTCTGTCTTCTCCATCAATTGCTTCTTCAGAAGCTCTATCTCCTGCTAATATCTCTGGAGTATCATTAACACCGACAGGTCCATGGCTGCTGTGGTGGGGATGGCTTCTGTCGTTTCCCCTGATGCACCTTCAGGAGGGGTATCTAGCAGCACGCCCTCTTCTTCTGTTGTCACCACATTTGCAGTTAAGATGGTGGACCCATCAGTTAGGACTTGCTTTCCCTTTGCCGCTGCCAGCATTTCTCTTGCGGCTTCTGCTCTTCGAGTGTTTGGCCCGGGCCTTCCGGCCAATCGAGCCAGCTCCTGAGGCTCTTCAGGTAATTGTCCATATCGGCCGGACACTCTGGCCACATTGCAACTAAAGACTCGCATTTCTCTCGTTTGGCGATGGACCCTCCTTCTCAGATGCTGAGGGAAGGTCAGTCTTGCAAAGATGGAGACTCTTCCTTCCTCCTGCTAATGAGGGGTGGCTTTATCGGCTTTGATCTCTAAGCCATCTTCATACCCATTGTCATCGACTGACGACGTCATCCTTCTTTCTTCTTCTTCTTTTTCTTCGATTGCCATTGGTGGACAATCGTCTTCTCTCGCCATGGCTGCTTGCAACAGCCGTTGCTGGCCCAATGAGGGGTTGCCAACCCATACCTCTGAAATAATTCCTGACCATGCTGGTCAGTTCTTCTTGCCCTAGTCCCTGATGCAGGACTAGGGATGGTTGTCGACCTCTAATCGGAGGGATATAGGCTAGCCGAGCTCTTTTGGAAGGTCGTTCAAATCTTCTCCCTACTATGGGGATATCAGCTTGTCGGGCACATTCCCTAAGACTTGCCCGGTGAGGAGGATCCGCGATAGTCTCTTCTCTTCTTGGGGCAAGCGCCCTCTCATTCTTCTTCCTCACCTGGGCGGGCTTGGAGTGGTAGTAGACAGGCTCCTCTCGGCGAGCAGGTTGGACCCTCTTAGGGACCCATACTTGTTTAAACTTCTTTGGCCTCGGGGTCAGCTCCCCCGGGCTTTAATGGTCTCCTTCTTCTTTCTCAGCCCTCCTCCCGGAAAGAGCCTGGAAGGAGTTGCGGGTTGGCACAGCGGCAACCACCCGGTCTGGAATTGCTTGGGCCTCACGTCCATCTAGGAAGATCTGGACACCCCCAATCAAGATAGATTTCCTAGACACTGACAATCATCCGGTCATAGGGATAGCAGCTTCTCGGCGGGAACTCCTCTGGCGGAGATTCCCGGGCTTGTTGTGATAAGCGGGGCAAGCCCCCTGAGCCACATGATGCACCATGCAGCTAATCAACTGAGTCCATCTTGTCGCCAGACTCTTGCAGCTTCGGGCGTTGTGGGCCCTTGTCTTCATATCAGCTTCATGTTCGATCGGCTCCGGAAGCTCAACCTCCAGCATGTCAGCGAAGGCTACCCCCAAGAAGTTGGGGAAGCCGACCACCTGTGGGAAGGAACCAAAAACTGTCGACACCGCCAGGTACCCAGCGACAGCATGGCTGGCCACGATCTCGGGGCCAAAGGTCAGCGCAGCGAATCCAGCAGCCATAGTCACTTTCTCCACAGAAACAGAACAAGCAAACGATCAGCATTCTTTGGGGGGGCCTCGGGGCCCATTTATTTCGGCAAAGAGATGAGAGGAGACTCAGTCCCACCTGGCATGCCAGACTTGTTTGATCGGGAGAAAATTGATTTTATTTATTTGGTTTATTCGCGTGGGCGTGCCAGTCACTAGGTGACAAGTTTATTATGCGCTCAATCTGATCCGGGTCGGGTGAAAGTGAGATTCGTGTCGGGACCGGAAGTCCGCCATACCATAAAGGCTATGACGTTAATTAAATCCTCCGATAAGGAGGAAAACCTCTGATTAATTACCGAGATAAGGGGTAGCCCGAGGCTAAAATAAAATGTAGGAAAATGCATGTGATGATGAGACTTTCAAGGCCGAATGAAATTATTTGCCTGTCGTTCTCTTAATCATATAGAGCAGGCATAATTCATTAAGTTCGAGCCCTTAGTACGAGGCGGAGGACATGGGTCCGAAGACCACCGTCATGCATAGCTGAAGCTTCCGGTCGGGTATAACCCAACCTTCCGTCAGTGCCATTTGATATACCGAAGTCCCACTCAGGCAAGCACGCATCAACGTAGCATGTAGGAACACATATCCATATCTAATGCATAGATTAGCAAAAGCATGATGACATGATTTAAACTGAAAAAGTCTCTTCTTATTTGGTTTATGGTTGATCGCATTGATCGACCCATGCCATGGAAGGTGAGGGTTGGCTCAAGAATGAGAGAGGAGTTAAAACGGCACGAAAGATGCATTTTTTTATTCAAAACCGGCGCAGTTAGGCGTAGGTAAAGGGTTAAAACGGCGCGAGGTAGCGTAGGTACAAGGGTTAAAACGGCGCGGGGAGGCAAATGGCCTTAACCAGCGCGACCCGCCCGGTGCGCGTCGGATTAGGGCGCGTCGGGTGGTGACCATCCAAAATTTAGGGGATTTGATTGTAAGGTTAAATCGGCGCGGGGGGGGGGGGGGTACCACGCCGTATTAGGGCCCGCCGGATTAGGGCCGAGCCGGGTTAGCTAATTCTTGGGTATTTTTCAGTTTATTTGAACTATAAACATGTGTTGAGTTGATTGATGAGTTAATTGGGGTCCAAGATGCCCTTGAGACAGGGTTGAGACTCGTGCGAGGTTCATACTCGAGCACGGAAGTTCATTATCTTGGGAACATGTCTTATTAAGCCCAAGCTATGAGGGCAATTAGTCAAACAAGTCTGACGAAATTTTGGCAGCACCTCTCCATCTCCATAGGATTACTGGGGGAAAGCGGAGGCATACCCACATAAATGGAGTAAGCTCCTTAATACCGGGTGGCACAACGGCGGCCGACAGACCCGAATGGATGGAAGACCCCGAGGGCTAGCCTACGAGAGGCACCAATATTCCATGGGCCGAAACACGATTAAGAGGGACGACCAGTGAGGGAGGAAACCTCGAGGGCTAGCCTACGAGGGGCACACATCCCATGGCCACCACCATTCCTTTTGGGATAGTGGGTTTAGTGTCAGGTGATAAACCCGATTAATATTCATCTCTGATGGTTCAGGGGGAAACATGTCATCAGTGGACATGCCCTTATGAACCGGTGGTGACTCAGAAACGCCGATGAGAATGTTTCCCTCCCCCAGGCTGCTAGACCATTGCGTATAGGGACAGTAGAACACGGCAGTAGTCATACATAATAAGAAGTAGTAATCAAACCATTAGACCATCCAAGATCAGTCATATGCATAATACAGTTAGCTAGTCAGCTAGTTAGCGGATTAGCATGTTGACAGGTTAGCATACGAACTGAGCGATTGGAAGGAGCAAACGATCGAACAAGAAAAGGGGATCCCGCAACATAAATGACCATGATAGGGAGAACCCCCTCACGCACATAAACTTTAGTGATGGCTCTTTTCTCCCTACCCCATGGCTATGGATAGGGAGGTGCTGAGAAGCCATTCCCAGGGCCAAAGGGGAGTGTATCTATATGCACACCTCCGGCATAGAGAAACATATTGGCATACGGAGCATGCGATGCGGTCTACGCAATAGAGAGAATCCCAGGGAGAAGGGGATATTGCTGTAGCCCCTTTGGGAATATCCCAGGGCACATTCGGTGTCAATGAGGGGAATCAGACGACAACACGCGATGAGAGATTGAATGCACTCAAAGAAAGGAGGCAAAGGGAGCACATACGCATATCAGAGCTTCATTCATACTCAAAACTGATCACTTAACCCAAAAAGGTGTATGGGGTTACATATTCTGATACGGCTCGGCGTTGTCGCACGAAGCCGATCAGATCCCCAGATCAAGCCCAAAAGAAAGGAGAAAAGAGAAAGTAAAGAGAACCGAAGAACAATGGGCTCATCTCATTGCCCGGGGCATTACAAAATCATACACGAAGAGATTCCGTGAGGGGGAAAGAAGGAAAAATATAGATAGAAAGCTCCGCCACCCACCTATGTTAACGGCAGTGAAAATAGAGTATCGGAGAGAATCGTCTCTTCTCCGGCTCCAGGCTCCTCCTGGCAGACAGACGAAGCAGACTGTGAGGGGTGGCGGCTCTCCGACTCTCACCCCCAGAAAACCTTCTTTCTTCCCCAATTCTCTTTTCTTTCTATTATCTCTCTCTCTTTTCTTTTTTCTTCCTCTCTTTCTTCTCCTCTTTCTTCTCCCCTTTCTTTCATTCGATCGATGATTGGCTTATATAGCCTGGCCAATGCGTAATCTTTCTCCGGCATGAGAAGATCACGCCGACGAAGGATTCAGGTTGCATTTGCGTGCCTGGAAGAGGGAACACCGGAAAGGGGAGCGCGCCGGGTAGGGGCGCGCCGTGTTAACTCCATTTATCGTGTTCGTTCGACACGAGCCTGACAGTGGGCCCTGGACTGGCTTCGAGGGTCACTATGATCCTTCATCTCGCCATGTTCTTGCAAAACCATGGTGAGAAGTATTGACAGAGCTTTCAGGCCACTGAACAGCTGCTTTCGACACCTCATGCATCTTTAGTTCAGACACGTGGGTTTTTCGCTGATATGGCCTTCGGCACAGTGGTTTGTGCTGCTGGCTCGACTTAACTTGCATTGGTAACTTTCTCGGGGAGTGAGATACTACCTAGGGTGCTTTTGCCTTTACTGGGCGGTCATTCGGTCACTAACAGACCTAATTTGTCGAGAAGCCGTACCCATGCCAGGTTGTCCGGGACTTCTGCTGACGGAGCCTCCGGTTCCCTATTCTGAAGGGCGAGAGACGTGCTATCACCTCAGGAGGGTCTCTTGTCAGGTGGCGAACTACCGGGTGCATTCTCGTCCTTGGTCGGACGACGGATATTGTTTATGCGGCATGACCGAGTCAATACCGGTTCATTAGGTAGGCCTGATGACACTACCAATTTCTTGTGAATTCTTCTTGATTCTTCTAAGGTGAAGTCCCTGGTGTTCATTTCGGGTGACCCGAGGCTCCGGCAACTCGATAAGACCCTTGTGTGTTAGTTTCCTTCAGCTTCTTTGCTTCAGCGGGCCGCGTCATTCTTGCCATTTAGGCTTGATCGTCATTGAGCATATTTTGAGTGCCAACAGGGCTCGGGGTTGGAGGCCCGAGGAAGATGCTGAGGCAGCGACCAAAACCCGGGATGTGAGGCTCTTGTCGGAGGTCGGTTGGAGGCCAGCCCGAGAGCTAACGCTTGTCCAGGCCGGAGGTGATCTGGGACCCCCACAGGGGCCAGTGGTGGCTGTCCTGAGCCTGGTGCTCGGATGGGCCACCAGTACCGGAGAAGTGCGTGGCGCATTGGCCACGGGAGCTGGCAAAGGAACTGAGACCTGCTGAGGAGCAGCCACAGGGATCACGCCCAAGAAGTAGGGTGATCCGATAACAGGGGCAAAGCTGCTGAAAGCAATCGACATCGCTAAATAACCCACCCGCGCATTGGTGGCGATGACAATGGGGCCATAAGCAACAGCCGCCATGGTTGCTGGAGCGCTGGAACACTAGTGACTGGGGGGCGACAGTTGCTGATAGTTGCCGGTTGCGGTCCGTTAGCTGGGGTGCAAACTGAGAGCCGCTAGGAAACACGCAATAGTACCCCCCTCTGCCTCTCCTGCAAGGATGGGAAAAGGGAGGGCTAGCATAGGCTTTTCTTCAGCAAAAGAAGGAAGGCGGGAGACGTCCCACCGGGTGTGCCATCCTCTTGGTCGCGGGGGTTTTTTTTTGCCGATGACTGGGGTGAAGGTAGGAATATAGTGGGGAAGGAAAATATGAGAGTTTGATATATCTCGGGTATTCTCCTTTACGGTTTCATGCCTCTCACGGCGGTACCGGGCACTCTCCTTTTACGGAAAGTCAAAAAGGGTCGAATGGCACGGAAATATGTAGGTGTAGGATAGCTGGACAGGGTGCGGGCGTGCCAATCGATTTCTCGACAATCACCTATGGTCAAGAAATCGGTTGACACGTGGATAGAAGGGGTTCCACGGGTGCGAGTGCGCAGGCAATTGTGGGAATCATGTACTGGACGTCTTTCCCCACCAACTGCAAGCGATCAATGTTTATTTACATTGGATTGAATCCGAACACCTTTGTTCTGTGCTGAAGAAAAGTCTGTATGTGTCTACAGCCATGGGTAGGGGGCGGGAGCATTCCGCAGCTGTGGGTGTATTTTTGACTGGGAGGTGTTTGCGGGGGTCAGGGGTACTAGGCGTACATGCTGAGTGATGGACATAGAAGACTGGGGCCCGCATACGGGCACTTGTGTTTAACTGGTTTGATACTATATAAGAGCCACACGAGCTTTACAAATGGGCCGAAGAGGCTGAAATAAAATGGGTGCAAGCCGCGGGACAATTTTGACGCGTGAGTCGGCTCCCGTCTCAAAGCGTAACAAGGCGGATATCCGCGTGTTTTACAGAGGCTCTCCATGAGGAGATTGAGGCAAACCCGACTGCCTAGGTGGCAGGGGCGGTCGTGGGCTAGCGCCTGACGGAGGTTGGACGTAGCTCAAGGTGAGCGGTCGGGTCTGGGCCTCGGAAGGCGAATGTTGTCATGCTGGGGAGTTGAGGCCGGCCCCGAAAATGATACTCCAGGGCTAGGGTCCGGCTAACTCGAGTCATCGGTCAGAGTGGTCGGCGGCCAGCTCGGGGCGAGCAGCAGGCACATGGTTCCGTGTCAGAAGGGGGTATGGCATCATGGCGTAAGCGTAGCCACCATGGGTTGTCATACGCGGGCGGACCCGGAATACGGGTGTGTTTGCCGTTGTCATAACGCCTTATGCGCGAATGGAGTGGACATGTGTGCGATGGCTAGACGCCGCGTGAGGGGAGTACGTGTGACATACCCTCAGTGTGTACAAGCCAACCAACAAGCCACCCACGTGCGTACTTAGCTCCTCGCGTCCCTGAGCCTTGCTGTATGCCTGCGGAGGAACTCCGAGGGTGCAGCAGTTGGGTCATGGGTTGTCCTGTTGCTGTCTGTTCTTTCATATGCCCTGGTAAGGGATAGAATTTATAGGAAGTTGAAGCAACAGGGGGAGGGTTTAGGCGGACCAAGTTGGGGGTCCAACTTGGTCCGGGTAAACCCTCAAAACACACATTTTTTTTGTTACGGAGTGGGGGAGGGAGGGTTTAGGCGGACCAGCCCAATCGGCTGGTCTGATCCGCCTAAACCCTCCACGGATGGATTTTTTTGTTAAAAAATCTTTTTTTTGTTTGTGAATGGGTTTGGGTGGACCAGCCTGAGGGGAAGGCTGGTCCGCCTAAACCCCATGGGGGTTGGCGCGACCGAGGGCTGGGCTGGGTTTTTTTGCAAAAAAAACTTTTTTTATTTCCACAGGGGTTTAGGCAGAGCAGGGCAGAGAGAGGGGGGGGCGGCGGCCCCACCCCTATAAAATCTAGATTTTTACCCTATTTTGTCCTAATTTGACCAAGTGGAGGAGGACAAAGGATACTGGAAGGATATTGGCCGCTAGAGCATACTAGTTGACCGGTCGCGTGTGTGCGAGGAACACGAGTGTTGACGTGGGACTAGCGCGATCCCGAGCTCCGGGTTCTTCATCGTCGAATCCTTCCACCCACGGGTACGGTGAACGAATCCTTGCACGGAATTGGGGCCGGGGAAGGCCGTGGGGTCTTTGGACTGGGAGGAGGGTGCGCTCCCCAAGGGAGGGGTTTGCCCTCCCGGGGCAAGGCCACGCCGGGGGTGAACTCCCCACGGGTGAGTCGCGGCCCCGAGGGATGGCCCTCGGGGGTCTTCTTCTATTGTCTGGGAAGCGTCCGCGTATGCTGGGATTAGTCCATGGGGGTTGTTATTGTGGAGTCGTGGTTGCCGCTCGCGAGGTGTTCATGTAAATGCCCGACACACCCCGGGCTGCCGAACGGCCTGGATAACTGGATGAGGGGCCTTGAAATGGGCGTTGTGCTGAGAACATAAGCTCGTGGGAGCTGCGAGGAGGTACTTTGGGCACGTGGGCCTGGTCTCGAGGCGTGTGCCACGTTGCACGGCTAGTTGGCAAGGTAGCCTCGGGTTAGCTCGAGAGCTAACGATAAATGGCTCGTCACCGTGTGTCTGAGGGTCGGGGGTGGTCTCGACTTATTGGAGGGTCATTGTAGGACCCAACTAGCATGCTGGAGCCCTGGGTCGGCCCACGGTTTGTTGTAGAAGGGCTGGGACATACGCGCCCAAAAGGTGTTCGGGGAGATGCCCGACACCCGTGTCTGAGCCGTATACACGTGCCGCGGGCCTCTGAAGCCTGTGGTTGACTTAGTTAAGTCTCCCTTTGACCTTGGAGGGTTACAAGAAGGCATCTTGGGTGTGGGCCCCGGCCTTGTTGCTGGGTGCCGTGTGGCATGGCTTGTAGGCGGGGCGCCCTCGGGTTGGCCCAGGTGGCCGTGTAGAAAGCGGGAAAAACTAGCTACCGAATGATCAGGGGTATTCCCAACCAATTGTTGATGTCGTCGTATGTCATGGCTAACTGGTTGGGACCCTTGGTAGGGCCGAGCAAGTTGTAGGAGAGGGTGGGTAGTCCATGCCTTAAAGGTGTTCGGGGAAATTTTCGAACCCTTATCCTTTAATATTTTACTGGGAAATTGTTTGAGTATAACAGTGCCCCAAAAACTTTTGGGGACCGAGGCAATAGGGGCACATTGTAAATTGCCCCTAAAACTAATCAAACTGCCCCTAAAGGTTTTTAGGGCATTTATCTCCATTTTTCGGGGCACTTTTGAAATACCCCTGAAGGTCTATTTTCTTATAGTGACATCTTGAGGCAGATGGAATGGCTTTCACTAGAGTGCATTAGAGGGGTGACCACCTGACTAGTCCTTTCTTAGGACAGAAGAGACAGTTTTTCGGGCAGAGAAGTCCTTTGCAGATTTGGTCCCTGACATGGTCTTCTTCAAAAGGATGTTCTGATATGTTATAATGAGATGGCAGAACTTCTGACCAAGGAACCTTCCTCCATACCTCAAAAGGTGTGTATTTGGAGGTTTATGCCTGAGTTTTTTATTCTCTGGATGAGCTTCAGAAACTATGCAGGTCTGACAGATAAAGCCTCAAAGTCTTCTAGTGCGTCGACGCAGCAGGCCATCGTGTCGATGCAGCTTCATAGTTTCTTTGAGTTGTTGGCGAGTTGGATCTCCATGGGTCGATGCAACTTCATAGGTGCGTCAAGGCATCCTCTATGAAACTAGCCTTACTGCTAGAGATGATCAAGTCAATGCAGCATTACTGTGAGGTCGGAGCAGCTGTGAAGGTTTATCAGATAAGGCTTGGAAATCTTTTGGTGCGTCGATGCAGCACCACCTGTGCATCGAAGCAGCAGTTGAACATTTCCTGTCAGATGACTTTTGTGAAGATCCTGAGGTCGACCTCCTGTAAAGGTGAGGTCGAAGTAGCGTGGCATGACAGAACGTCCATGAGAAGGAGTCGACACTTTTGACTTGAAAGCTTGAAGAGGTCGGAGCATCAACATGGTGAGGTCGATGCAGCAGCATGACCTGAGGTCGGAGAAGTTATGCCTTGAACTTGCAATTCTTAGCTGAATTCTACCTTTGCACCTTGAGTTACTTTCAACCTTGGCAACTAAGTTCCATCATATGCAAGCTCCTTGCCCTTGATGTTCTTTCCACTTTTTTTCAGCCTCATATCAATATCGGGAAAGCCCTTATCACCTTAGAGTGAACATGTACAAAGCTTCTCATTTGAATTGCCATTTCTGCAAGTGATCTTGTTGTTGCTTGCAGTTGCTCCCCAAGTCAACTTGGCTGAGTGCCTTGTACTCAAGAAAGTCTTTTCATGATGAGCATAGCATGGAGGTATGAACAACATTTATCATACATGTTGAAGCATAGTTGAATCATTTCAATAGACTTGTAATGAATCAAGCTCAGACATCATCAAAACAATATATATCCAACAAAAAATAGCCGTTAGAAGTGACAAATAACTCATAGCCTCATCAAGTGGTTTGTGAGCGAAGGCTACGTCAACACATGGGCAAAGCTGCGTCAACGCACCACACGTCCCTTGTCAAAGCGGTTCACTGAAGTGTCAACCCTAGGAGTCGACTCTTCTTTTTCCATGTTCTGTTTGGGAACAGCTCAGCCAGCTGCATCGACCCTGTGCTCTCAGGGCGTCGACGTAGGATTACTTCCAGAAGACTTCTTCAACACACTTGCCAACTGATGCGTCGACCTTACCTCAATAGCAGGTCGACGCAGGCGGCTTTCCAGAAGCTTTTCAAGCTATTTCTGTCAAACACGCCAGTCATCCAGGGAATAAAAATATATGGCGTAAACCTCCAAAAACATAATTTTTAAGGTCTAAAAAAGTTTCCTAGGATAGTGGACTATCCTATTCATCATGAGGTTGCAGTACAACTTTTGGGAGAAAACTTTTGGCAGTCTACAGATTTGGGAAAAGTCAGTTGTCACTGTACTCTACCTTTTTGCTCACAGCCAATCAGTTTCTAGTCTATGTAAGAACCTGGGAGAAGACCAGTCTGTTGGATGGTTAAGAGAGGATCTAGAGGGGGGTGAATAGATCCGGGTTTACATAATGAACAGTTTTAAGCAATTTTCAAGATGAACAATGATGAATCAAAAACAAAGCATAGATCTGAACTGTAAACCATGGGTTACGCAGCGGAATGGAAATCTTGGAAACCCTGTGAATGGAGATAGGAGAGATGGAAGGAGAACATCACACCATTGCACAAAGATTTAAGGTGGTTCGGCTGTCTTAAGATAAATCTACGTCCACCCCTCTCCCAACTAGGAAAGGTTTTCACTCTTTGGCCAAAAGAAGTGTTACCATACACACACACACACGCACGAGGAGCAGGCTTCTCATGAGGTTGAAGTCCTTACAATACACGGGGACAAGTCCCATAGAAAAGATTGATCTAAACAGAAAGAGAAACAAAGGATAAAACCAAAACAAGCTGCAAGTGCATTTGGGTCTAGAGAAAGGGGACCATGAAGAATATGGCAGATGCTAACATGCACTCATCTCTTCTTTTTTTCTATTCTCCTCTTTCTTTTTCACCATGGCTTCAGCCTGAAGGACCTAGCTTCAGTTCATAGAGAGCTCTTTTTCAGCCGCTCCCTTTAGCATGAGGTCTTCCCTTTATATAGGCACAATCAGTCCCACCAGAAGATGTTCCAAACTGCCTGCGATTGGCTCTTCATAAATTATAATTTATTTTCAAGGATCCTTGTCTTGGCAGCCTCTGATTGGCCATAGAATCAGCAGAAATGATGTCCAGCAATTCATCATTTTGGTAGACCAGAAGGTGTGAGAATAGGAGCTCCCAAGAAAATCTGCAGTAGAGTCCTTTTGTCCTGTGCAATCTCAGTGACAGACCATTTCATTGGGTGGAGGCAACAAGCTGAGTACTTGAAAAGGGACAATTCCTTGATAACGTAACTTGCTTTTCCATTGACCAAAAGGGCCGATATAGCAAGCTAATGATGACAAGGATGGTTGATTACGCAGAGACCTTTCCAGACCTCAATAGATGTGAGTTTTGGCATTTGCGGTTCCTATTTATGCTCTCTTGATCCAATTCTGAAAACAGTGTAGGTTTGCTAAAAAAGGCTTTGGAACCTGCTCAGTGAGGCATTTCGTCGAACATGTGCTCTTCTCCATGAGGTCGGTGCACATTTGGAGAGCCATTAGTTGAGATCGGTGCATATTGGAAAAACAAGGTCAGTGCACATCTGAAAAACAAGGTCGGTGCACATTTTAGGGTTGGTGCACATTTAGAACTAAGCATACCACACATTTAGAACTTAGCATACCAAAGTCTGTGCACATTTGGAAGGTCGGTGCACATTTCAGTCTGACCCATATGAAGGTCGGTGCACACTTCACTAGCTCGTAGCTAAGGTCGGTGCATGTTTCATATTTCCTCATATGCAGGTCGGTGCACATTTCAGTCTAAGCCATATGAAGGTCGGTGCACACTTCACGAGCTCGCAGTTAAGGTCAGTGCATGTTTCATATTTTCTTATATGCAGGTCGGTGCACATTTCAGTCTGAGCCATATGAAGGTCGGTGCACACTTCACCAGCTCGCAGCTATGGTCGGTGCATGTTTCATATTTCCTCATATGCAGGTCGGTGCATACTTCAGTATGAGCCATATGAAGGTCGGTGCACACTTCACCAGCTCGCAGCTAAGGTCGGTGCATGTTTCATATTTCCTCATATGCAGGTCGATGCACATCACTATTGGCTTCATGCAAGTCGGTGCACATTACTGTTGCCGCCCAGTCAAGGTCGGTGCATGTGAAGGACATGGTCGGTGCACATAAAGCTTTTGGCACAATTTCTTCACACCTGGATACATCAAAAGATGTCATGAATTTCTAAGCCATGTGACATAATCAAAATAGTATAATTAAGCATATTACACAGATGCTCAACATTCTCCCCCTTTTTGATAATGACAACAAGGGGTCAAGTTCTTACCAAAGGTAGTGCATAAAATATGCTATGAACAAAAAGATGCAACGAATGCAAACTCCCCCTTAATGAAAATTTTCCCTAAAGATGCAAAACTATCCTTTAAAGCGAACTCCCCCTGAACACACTCTCTCTCCCCCTTTGACAACATCAAAAATGGAGAAAATGAGTAAAATATCAGAGGAGAGGTTCAGAACTAAGACACATGGGGAATCTGGTCCATCAAATTGAAGTATTTCCCCACAGGCTAGCATTAAAGGACAATGAGGAGGAACTGAGGGATTAATATCAAAAACGCATGCAAGCACAGTTGAAAACAAGGAATGAGCCAAGGTATGCTCACAGAAACTAGTAAGGCTGATATATCTTGAGAAAATTTGAAACATAATGTTCCCGATTCAGTTTTATCTCAAGAAGCCAAGTGACATGAGAGAAACAACAGCCATCAGTATTGAAGTCAACCAAGATATAACAAAGAGACTATGAAAATAGGCACCTCTGGGAAGCAAATTTAAGATGTATTGACAGTCAAGTTGAACTGGCACCATTTGACATGGAGAGTCACATTTGTTTCAGTGCAACATCCCCAGTTACTTAGTGTAATTTACTATCGTGCCGTATGGGAACCAGAGTTGGCCTACCACATCATGCCTAACCCATTAGCACTTCTTTGGTGAAAGGGTGCAGATTCTCAATGGAACCAGGCTATTGCTCTCTTTCTTTTGGTTTGGAGACGTTTGTTTCTCTTTTTGAATCGATTTTGAAGAGCCAGAGCAGAGATAGTCAAGAGCGTGCTTTTGACATAAGCCACCTCATGTCTCAGGTGGAGTGTACCTAGTTACTCAGTACACCAAAACCATTGCTCTGCAATTAGTGCCTTGAACTAGTGTCTCATGAAAAGTAATGGTGGACCACAATACAGAGCACGTAAGAAAACATGGTCATTGGATGGGCATGAACAGACCATGCGTCAGGGTATATCAACCATAGTAGACCAATGAGGTCCCCCCATCAGGGTTCAAAGATTCAAAATTGTAGAAGGTTGTTGAGTTTAAGCCCTTTTATTCAAGGATTAGCCTCAATGCTAAGTGTAGGGATTTTTTCTGAGAGTGGCCACTCAAGGAATGGATCTTAGAGAAGAACCTCTCATGAATTAACTTGCTTCCCCTGAATCCATGTGTGCAAAAGAAGAGAGAGTGCAGAATGTTGAATGCAGGTTCCCTTGATACTTGGCGGAGCACTGGCTTCACGCATAGTGAGTGTTTCCAGGCAGACTGAACCTGCCCTTCCCCACATCAGTATTTTATAAACCAAAGGGAACATCACTTATGGCAGCATGTAGACATATGAGATGCAGCTAGCTAGACATGCACAATGGACTAAAAACAAAAAGACACCTTATGTGGGATGCACTTATTTCAAATGAGAACAATTAAGTGGGAGAATGACACAAACCTAGTTCTCTTCTCATGGTGGTAACTTTGTCAGTGCTCAGAGGTTTGGTAAAGATATCTGCAATTTATCTTTCAGATTCAATAAACTAAAATTCAAAGTTTTTCTTGTTTACCTCATCTCAAAGAAAATGATGTCTTACTTCAATATGTTTGGACCGAGAATGCTGGATGGGATTCTTAGCCAGGTTGATGTCGCTTGTATTGTCACACAATATAGCCGTACATCCAAGATTTACCTCATAGTCCTAGAGTTGATGCTTGATCCATAGCACTTGGGTCCCACAGCTACCTGCCGCTACATACTCTGCTTCAGCGGTAGATAGGGCCACTGAGTGCTGCTTCTTGGAAGCCCAAGAGACCAAGCAGCCCCCCAAGTAATTGCAATATCCACTAGTGCTTTTTCGATCAAGTTTTTCACCCGGCATAATCAACATCAGTATATGAGATTAAATCAAAGGAACATGATGCGGGATACCACAGTCCTAAGTCATGTGTGTTAGCAATGTATCTTAAGATTCTCCTAACAGTAATCAAGTGAGACTCTTTTGGATTATCTTGAAACCGAGCACACATGCACACACTGAACTGTATATCAGGTTGAGACATAGTGAGATATAGAAGGGATCCGATCATACCTCGGTATGTTTTAGGATCTACAGACTTGCCATTTTCATCTACATCTAGGGATGCATTTGTCCCCATGGGTGTGGATATGGCCTTGGTATCCTTCATCCCGAACCTCTTCAGGATTTCCAGTATGTACTTGGATTGGTTTATGAAGAGGCCTTCCTTAGACTGTGAGACCTGCAATCCAAGAAAAAATCGAAGCTCTCCCATAAGGCTCATTTCAAACTCTTCTGTCATGAGTTGAGCAAATTGGTTGCATAGGGTAACATTGGTTGATCCAAAAATTATATCATCTACATATACCTGTACAATGATGATATGGCCATTCATTACCTTGGTGAAGAGAGTTTGATCAATCTTACCTCTGATGTAGCCTTTGTCAGTTAAGTGTGAACTGAGTCTATCATACCAGGCACATGGAGCCTGCTTCAGGCCGTATAGAGCCTTGTTCAGCTTATAAACATGGTTAGGCAAATCAGCAAGTTCAAAGCCAGGGGGCTGTTCAACAAAGACTTCTTCCTTTATCAGCCCATTCAAAAAGGCACTTTTGACATCCATTTGATATAATTTAATACCTAATGAACATGTAAAGGCTATCAAGATTCTGATGGCCTCTAATCTAGCAACGGGGGAAAAAGATTCTTCAAAATCAATGCCAATTTCTTGATTATAATCCTTGGCCACTAACCTGGCCTTATTTCTAATGATGGCCCCCTCCTCATTGAGCTTATTTTTAAAAACTCATCTAGTCCCAATGACCTGCAGGTCGGTGGGTCTGGGAACTAGATACCAGACGTGGCTCCTTTCAAATTGATTGAGTTCATCATGCATGGCATTAATCCAATTTACATCTTGTAGGGCTTCTTCAATGCATTTGGGTTCAAATTGAGAGACTAGAGCAATGAGGTCTTCATTATGAACAACTTTATGGAAGTACCTGGTCCTAAGGTGATCATGAATACTTCATATGATATTCTAAACATGATGGTCCTTTAGAGTGCGAGCATTTATAGAGGACTCACCTATCATGGTTGATGGTACAGAGATTTCGGTTGGCTGACCGGTTTCTTGTCCTGTAGGTTGTGATTCCTGATTGTTCACCATAGGTTCTTCCTTGTCTTCTAGAAAGCTTCCGTCAGCATCCTCCCTTTCCCTTATCATGACCTTTTTATGTGTATCCGTTGATGTCTCAGCAAACACAACATGCGGAGTCTCCTCCACGGTTTGATTCCTAACATTGAACACCCTGTATGCTCTTGATGTTTCTGCATAACCCAAGAAAATCCTAATGTCACTCTTGGCATCAAATTTATCTAACTCTAATTTGTTGTTATTATGCACATAGCATTTTGCACCAAATACCCTGAAATAGGCCAGGTTGGGTTTCTTACCTTTCAACATCTCATAAGGGGTTTTCTTACTCTGTGATCTCACCATGGCCCTATTAATAATGTGAGATGCAGTGTTTGCTGCTTCAGCCCAGAATTTCCTTGGAAGTTGGCTCTCAATCAGCATGGTCCGGGCGATCTCCATAATCGTGCGATTTCTTCTTTCCACAATGCCATTTTGTTCTGGGGTCTTGGGAGAAGAGAATCTATGAGTTAGTCCTTCTTGATCACATAGTTCAGAGAAGGATGAATTTTTAAATTCTCCTCCATTGTTAGACTGAATGGTGGAGATTCTGAAATTTCCTTCTTGCTTCACTTTCCTAAAGAATTTCTGAAACACAGTAAATGCATCATTCTTGTTAGTGAGAAATAAGATCCATGTGAAGCGAGTGTAGTCATCAACAATCACATATCCATTCCTTCTCCCATTAAGGCTGGCTGTTCTAGATGGACCGAACAAGTCCATATGCAGGAATTCATAAGGAGTAAAGGATAGGGGGTCACTCCTTGATTTGAAGGTTTTTCTAGTTTGCTTACCTCGGGAGCAAGCTTCACAAATCTGATCAACTTTTGTATAAGCCAATTTAGGTAATCCCCTCACCATTTCATGTTTGGACAGTTTGTGCAATGTGCTATAACTGACATGTCCCAGTCGACGGTGCCACAAGCCTACATTACTGAGTTGGCTGGCCGACAGACATAGTCCTTCAAGACTAGGGGCATCAAGGTCTATCATATAAACATTATTGACTCTGTGTCCTGTACAAAATACATATTCATAATCTTTCTCAAGGATCCTGCATTCATTGGCGTCAAACAAGACCTTATGACCTTTGTCGCACAGCTGCTTATACTAAGCAGGTTGTGCTCAAGTCCTTCAACGAGCATCACATTTTCAATTGATTTAGAGGGATCCTTACCCACGATGACTGTGCCAATTACCTTGCCTTTATCCTTACCTCCAAACTTGACTTTGCCTCCTTCCTTTTTGATTAAATGGCTAAACTTCTTATTGTCTCCCATCATGTGGGGTGAGCAGCCGCTATCCAAGTACCAACGGTTGTGATGGGCTGCTAGGCAATCCTGCATAGAAGATATTGGGCAGAGGTTCTTGGAACCCAAACACATCTGGGTTCAGAGTCATAGCTGACAGTATGCAATAAATTTTTTGGAATCCACACTTGCCTGAAAACTTTAATGTTACCCGATTGGTTGCAAGCATGATAAGCAAAATTCATGAAATTCATGGGGTGTGAGTTAGGCTGAGATTGTTTCTAGGTTTTTCAAAATAATTGAACTTCTTATGGAAGACACCCATGCTGGGCTGACCATTGAATCTACTTCTGTCATAGTGGGGATTTTTCTTTTCAACGTGGTAGGGGGCTCTACCTCGAGGCATGTCCCAAGTGCTTCGACCTGAAGGATGCCAGGGCATGCTAAAGCCTCGGCCTGTTGATCCAGACCAACGACCTCTCCCTTTGGCAAACTTGTGTTGAGTCTGGGTTTTAACAACATTGGGCCTGGTCTGATGACTGGTGCCTAGGTCTGATTGAGTAGCATGTTGAGTGTGATTTTCTTCCACGGGTTCTTCACAAATCAACTTCCCTTTCCCTTTCTCAAGACAATGGAGACAGTTTTGAATTCAAAAGGCCTTTTATTGGTAGGATTGAAACCAAGCCCTTCCTTTCTAAAATTGACCCGGGTACCTAAAATAGCATCTAGATTAGATTTTCCCAGAGTCATTTTTTATAGGATAGATTGTTTTCCCTTCAACTCTTCTTCAATCGTTTCCATGTTCTTTTGCATTATAAGATTAACAGTGTTAACGGCCTCATACTTTTCAAGATTAAGTCTACTCTTCTTTTCCCACTCTTCGCATCTTTGGTTAGTCTGGCCTAATTGTTCTTTAAGAGCAACGGTCTCTTCTTTTAAGACTAACAAATCTGAGCAGGTGATTTCAACTTGTTTCTTTAGTTCTTCATTCTCAACTCTTATGGTTTCCAGCTCCTTTTTAACGGAATCATTTTGAGCAAGAGAGTTAAGTTTCTTCTTCAGATGCTTATTCTCCTTTCTATACATTTCATATTTTTCAAGAAGATCTGCAGATGCATCTTCCCAATCCTCTATAGAGAAGGTCTCGAAAGGATTCCTTACCTGATCCTCACTCTGGTCGCCCATAAGGCATAAATCATCTTCATCTTCATCCGTAGAGAGGCTTTCTTCCTCCTCTTCTTCATCACTCCAAGTGGAGACCATGGCCTTGGGCTTCTTTCCTTTGGCCTTGGTCAGCTGCCTCCTCAACTCAGGACACTCTCCTCGCATGTGTCATGGTTTCTTGCATTGGTAGCAAATCATAGTGTCAGACTTCTTAGGTTGTGTAGATTTGAAGTTAGAATTTCTACTTACCTGGGGGTACTTCTTCTTCCTCTGGATGTTACCTCTTCTTCTTAAGAAATTTTTGAACTATCTGGTGAGCATAGCATGGTCGGCCAATGATGACTCTGGGATTTCATCTTCATCCTCTTCATTTGAGTCGTCTGGGTTCTCAGAGACCTTGAGCCCAACAGTCTTCTTGGGTCTGATATCTTCCTCACTTCGCTTGAAATTGATCTCATATGTCATGAGCGAGCCTATCAGTTCATCAATAGTTAGTGTAGATAAATCCTTTGAATCTTTAATGATAGTGACCTTGGTGTGCCATGTTGGGGTGAGAGATCTGAGGATCTTCCTGACAAGTTCAGCTTGAGCAAATTCTTTACCTAGAGCTTTCAAGTTGTTTGTTAACTGAGCAAATCTTGCATACATTTCAGAGACAAATTCTTCTGGATTTATTCTGAACATCTCATATTCAGAAGTCAATAGGTTGGCCTTGGTGGCCCTTACCTCAGATGTCCCCTCATAGATTAACTCAAGTTTATCCCACATTTCTTTTGCGGATTTGCAAGTTGAGATTCTTGAGTATTCTGTGTGGTGGATAGCGCATTGCATGATATTCATGGCGCTCCAATTTGTGGTGGATTTTTTGATCTATTCAGGGGTCCAGGTGTCGTCTACCTCAGGTAAGACAAAGGGACCCTTACTAACCACACGCCAAATCTGGTGATCCTGGGCACGCAGAAAGACTTCCATTCGGTTCTTCCAGTATAGATAATTAGTACCATCAAAAAATGGTGGTTTGTTGACGGCCTGGCCCTCAGCTACATAGCTACGAGGGACACTCCCGTCGGATCTCCCTGGGTCATTGGACCACATATCTAGGAACCCGCTCTAATACCAACTGTTGGATGGTTAAGAGATGATCTAGAGGGGGGGTGAATAGATCCGGGTTTACACAATGAACAATTTTTAACGATTTTCAAGATGAACAACGATGAATCAAAAACAAAGCACAGATCTGAACGGTAAACCATGGGTTACGCAGCGAAATGGAAATCTTGGAAACCCTATGAATGGAGATAGGAGAGATGGAAGGAGAACATCACACCATTGCACAAAGATTTAAGGTGGTTCGGCTGTCCCTAGACAAACCTACGTCCACCCCTCTCCCAACTAGGAAAGGTTTTCACTCTTTGGCCAAAAGAAGTGTTACCACACACACACACACACATGAGGAGCAGGCTCCTCACAAGGATGAAGCCCTCACAACAGACGGGGACAAGTCCCACAGAAAAGATTGATCTAAAAGAAAGAGAAACAAAGGATAAAACCAAAACAAGCTGCAAGTGCATTTGGCTCTAGAGGAAGGGGACCATGAAGGATATGGCAGATGCTAACAGGCACTCATCTCTTCTTCCCTTCTATTCTCCTCTTTCTTTTTCACCCTGGCTTCAGCCTGAAGGACCTAGCTTCAGTTCATAGAGAGCTCTTTTTCGGCCACTCCCTTTAGCATGAGGTCTTCCCTTTATATAGGCACAATCAGTCCCACCAGAAGATGTTCCAGACTGCCTGCAATTGGCTCTTCATAAATTATAATTTATCTTCAAGGATCCTTGTCTTGGCAACCTCTGATTAGCCATAGAATCAGCAGAAATGATGTCCAGTAATTTGTCATTTTGGTAGACCAGAAGGTGTGAGAATAGGAGCTCCCAAGAAAATATGTAGCAGAGTCCTTTTGTCCTGTGCAATCTCAGTGACATACCATTTCATTGGGTGGAGGCAAAAATTTGAGTACTGGGAAAGGGACAATTCCTTGATAAGGTAACTTGCTTTTCCATTGACCAAAAGGGTTGATATAGCAAGCTAATGATGACAATGATGGTTGATTGAGCAGAGACCTTTCCAGACCTCAAAAGACGTGAGTTTTGGCATTTACAATTCCTATTTATGCTCTCTGGATCAAATTCTGAAAATAGTGCAGGTTTGCTAAAAAAGGCTTTGGAACCCGCTCAGTGAGGCATTACGTCGAGCAGGTGCTCTTCTCCAAGAGGTCGGTGCACATTTGGAGAGCCATCAGTTGAGATCGGTGCATATTGGAAAAACAAGGTCAGTGCACATTTGAAAAATAAGGTCGGAGCACATTTTAGGGTCGGTGCACATTTAGAACTTAGCATACCAAAGTATGTGCACATTTGGAAGGTCGGTGCACAATTGAAGTTCTTCAATAGAGGTCGGTGCACATTTCAGTCTGACCCATATGATGGTCGGTGCACACTTCACTAGCTCGCAGCTAAGGTCGGTGCATGTTTCATATTTCCTCATATGCAGGTAGGTGCACATTTCAGTCTAAGCCATATGAAGGTTGGTGCACACTTCACCAGCTCACAGCTAAGGTCAGTACATGTTTCATATTTTCTCATATGCAGGTCGGTGCACATTTCAGTCTGACCCACATGAAGGTCGGTGCACACTTCACCAGCTCGTAGCTAAGGTCGGTGCATGTTTCATTTTTCCTCATATGTAGGTCGGTGCACATTTCAGTCTGAGCCATATGAAGGTCGGTGCACACTTCACCAGCTCGTAGCTAAGGTCAGTGCATGTTTCATATTTCCTCATATGCAGGTTGGTGCATATCACTATTGGCTTCATGCAACTCGGTGCACATTATTGTTGCCGCCCAGTCAAGGTTGGTGCATGTGATGGACAGGGTCGGTGCACATAAAGCTTTTGGCATGATTTCTTCACACCTGGATGCATCAAAAGATGTCATGAATTTCTGAGCCATGTGACATCATCAAAACAGTATAATTAAGCATATTACATAGATGCCCAACACAGTCTGTTCCTCTACTCTGCTACATGCTGGACCAATCATAGACCACCAGGGAAAGAGGTATCTAGTCAAAGAACTCATTTGTTTATTCTGATTAAACAATGGCCTAGAAGATCCCAAGCCAATGGAAAGCCTCCACAGTATACACCAGGATCTGCAGATCTATTCCAAGCTTAAGACCCATGATCCATCGATCCAGAACTTGGCTCCAAGGATCTGAATGGCTTAGATTGATTCCTCCATGTTCCAAGGTGCTGACTCCAAACTTCCCTCTATAAATATGAAGCAATGGCCACCTTGAAGGAGTTGTCTGAGCAGTGCATTAAGGTATCATCCTTTAGCTCGTCCCAAAGAGAGGAAGAAAAGAAAGAGAGCGGCACTAAGCTTTATAAGAAAAATCTGAGAAGAAGAAGAAGAGAGAAGTGAGTAGCCCATAGTGAGTAAGAAGGAAGAAGAAGAGGAACGTCCAAAGCATCTGAAAAATAGTCAAGTGCTTCCTTGGAAGCTACATTATGCTTTATGTTTATGTTTACATCCTTCTCTAATTTTCATCGTCATATCCGTATATGTGCATGTGCTATGTTTACGGCATTGCCCGATGCTCTGTTTAGATATCGAAAGTGTTTTTGCTGCACTTGCAGCTTGCTTCTTTTTTATCCTTGATTATGTGTGTGTATGTGGGGTTCATCCCCTTGGAAGCTGTGAATTAGCAGAGCAAGCTGTGAGGCTCAGCAGAGCAAGCTGTGAGAGTTAGCAGAGCAAGTTGTGAGGCTCAGTAGTTGAAAGGGATTTGTTCCCTCGAAGCCGTGGATCAGCAGTCAAGCTGTGTGTCAGCAGGAAGCCTCACCGGGTTTGGTGAGGGGTGGACGTAGGTTGCGGGTCTACAACCGAACCACCTTAAAAGTCCCTTGTGCAGTGGTGTGTCCTTGTGTGATTGCCTCCATTTCTTCTACCTTCTTTTCACAGGGACTTATAGCTTTATTTCTGCATTTCTGTTATGGCCGAACAGGGCACATAATGTGAAGCCTTCACCGTCTACCAGCATTGTTGCTGTTTGAACAAAGGATCACACTCTCGTTCATGAAGGCTCATCTCATACCTAAGAAGGATCTAATGAGTAATGTATTTCACTGTGTAATTCTTATGGAACCTTGTTATCTCAGGTTTTTTTAGTTTAATGGATCTTTACTTGATGGGTGTCCCAGGGATAGTCTGTGAGCTCCAATGTGCCCATCACTGTGAGCATTCTTATCCCTATTTAATGATCAGCAGACCTATGCTTCGTAGTGCATCAGATCGGTCTATCTGCTGATTACTTAGTGTATGCTTCATCAGATTGTCATCTCTCAATCTTGAGTAGCTTGACACCTTGTGCATCTATATCAACCACCCATGTCAACGTATCATTGCTATATCCGTTGTGCCATCCAACCAGAAATTATGTCTGGTCAAATGTGTTTTTAAGAGGGTAATTTTTATAAGAGCATCTATTCAACCCCCCCTTCTAGATCCGGTTGCACCCCAAGAGACCCAACAGGTTCAAGAGTTGACTCCAAACTCACCTGCCATCAGAAGAGATTAAGGGTGACAAATAGCTGCTTACGGGGGACAAATAAGCCACAAGGGTAACAAATGACTCTACACGGGTGAAAAATAAGTGATGAGGTGAAGAATGAATGAAAGGGTTGAAGGTTGAAGAAACGATGAAGCCAAGTCGACTTTGGATGAAGGCCAAGTTGACTTCGTTCAAGCTCAACTTCAAATTCAGTCAAATTCACCCAATCAAAGGTCAAACCCAGTCAAGGACACCTATCATACAAGGGAAGTATGTTCCAAGCCCCAGAATTCACACAGTCAACAAGTCAACATAGTCAACAAATCAGAATAGTCAAATTGGTCAACATAGTCAACTCAGCAAAGCACCCAATCATCATGGTCAACAAAGTCAACAGAGTCAACAGACTCATAGAAGCCAAGCCAATGAGTCAACAAAGCCAAGCCAACAGTCAACATGCTATTACAATACCTTTTCACACAAAGCAGTCAACACTAGAGTCAACAGTCAACCAGCCACAAAGGTGACAAATGGTCAACTAAGGGTGACAAATGGACTGCTAGGAGTAACATATGGCTAGCTAACGGTGACAAATAGCTAAGGCGACAGCCAAGGCAGAAGTGGAAAATATGTAAGGCGACGGCTCACTGGCCTAAGGGTGACAAATGTATGGGTAAGGCAGACAAATACTCAACAAGGCTGACAAATGACTCAATAAGGGTGTATAATGGATCGACATGGGTGACATGTGAAGGAAAAAGGCTAAGGCAGAAGAAGGCGACGGCTATCAAGGATAAGGGTGACACATAGCTCCTTAAAGCAGACAAATAGATTAATAAGGGTGAAAAATAGCCTGCTAAGGCTGAAAAATAGCTTTGAAGGCTGAATTACAAAAATACTGTGTCCGCCACATGTCCAGCTCGAAGGCCAATGATTTGGCACGTGATCCCAGATATTCCTGGCATCTTTTCAGAGGACACCTAGAGAAGAATATTCTCAACCTTTCCACCTGGACCAATCAAAATACTGTTTGAAGAATATTTATTCTGAAATACCTCCTGCCTTGCGAAGAAAGCTTCCTATGTGGGTGTACTGCATGGATATTTTTGACAGGTCAATCAGAGGCCATCATACCTCATCTTCTTTGGGCCAATCAATGGCCACTCTTCCTGGGATATGGAACCTCGATGATAGAAAAGAAGAGTGTGTGCAAGGAAGAAGGAGAGCTATAAGCACAAGGGGGCTGCGAAGAGAGCAGAAGAAAAGGAGAGAAGAGTGAGCAGCAGGTGTTCGAAGGATATCTGTCAGAGAGAAAAAGAGAGGAACATGAAGACTTTCCGAGGAAGAACAAGAGAAGGGCAACTGAAGAAAAGAGCTAAAAAGAGAAGAGCTAAAGAGAAAAAGAGAGAAGAGTGAGCATCCCACTTCGAAGGAGATTTGTGAGAGCGACTGTGAGAATAAGAAGAGAAAGAGAGAGAGAGAGAGAGAGAGAGAGAGCTTGTGAAGTTCTTGTGTGCAGACGGAGTTCACTACAGATTTGATGTTCCTTGGCATCTAGATCAAATCCAAGCTATTGTGCTTTCCTCGTAGTTACCGTTACTATGTTTCCTTCTTTGTTCTTTTGTTTTTGTTTCCACTTCTATGAGTTTCTTCCGATGCTCTATTTAGAGGTCGGGTTAAGCAAACTGTGAGGCTCAGCTATCTAAGCAAGCTGTGAGGCTCATGTGTCTAAGCAAGATGTGAGATTCAGCTATCTAAGCAAGCTGTGAGGCTCATCGGGTTTGTAGCAAGCTGTGAGGCTTAGTTGTGCAGCAAGCTGTGAGGCTCAGCGGTGTAGCAAGCTGTGTTGCTTAGCGGTTCAAGCTGTTAGTCAGCGGAAGCCTAACTGTGGTAGAGTGGGGGGTGGACGTAGGTTTGCTTGGTGCGGACTGAACCGCCTAAAAATCCCTTGTGCCGTGTGGTTTGTTTGTGAGCTTGATCATTCTCTTCTACTCCTCTTCACAGGGTGTTGTGTGTGCTATTTATGCATTCGATATGTTCAGTGTTTCACCGTGTGCTAAGTGTTCGATATAGGTCTTATATGAGTCTTCAGCTTTCTTTTGTGAATAGAGGTTTTAAGTATTAGCTTCCGTTCAGTTTGAATTGAATTGGGTTTGTGTGGTCCTTAAATTGAGCCTAATTTTTAAAAGGGGATCTATTCACCCCCCCTCTAGATCCCATATTGCACCCAACAATTGGTATCAGAGCGGGTTCCCACAATTGGTCCAACGACCAGAAAAGATCTCGAAATGGTAATGCTCGTACTTACATAGCTGAGGGGCATTCAATTAACAGACCATCATACTTCGATGGTTCTTATTATCTGTACTGGAAGAACAGGATGGAAGTATTTCTGCAGTCTCAGAGTCATGAACTATGGAGAGTCGTTACCAACGGTCCATTCGAACTTCCAGAGGATGAAGGTGCATGGACCAGAGAGCAGATTCGCTTGTCAACTGTCAACTGGACTGCTATGAACATCATGCAGTGCGTGGTTCATCCAGAGGAGTACTCAAGAGTTTCAGCATGCAGATCAGCCAAGCAGATGTGAGACAAGTTAGAGTTGATATACGAGGTAATGTCCTAGGTAAGAGCCACCAAGGTAAATATGATGGTCTTAGAATATGAAATGATTAAAATGAAGCCTGATGAGACTATTAAAGAAATGTTTTGTAGACTTTCCCAACTCACTAACAGTCTTAAGGCATTGGGCAAGTATTATACTGATAGTGATATTGTTAGAAAGATTCTCAAATCCCTTTCTCCTGTGTGGCATACTAAGGCCACTATTATTGAAGAATCTAAGGATCTGTCTACTATGAAGGTAGATGAACTGATTGGGTCATTGATGACCTATAAGATAAATCTCAAGAGAAGTGAAGAGGATGAGAAGAAACCCAAGAAGATAGCTCTCATAGGGTCTGATAGCAGCGGAGAAAGTAGTGAGGATTTGAGTGAGCTATCGGCATCTGAACAAGCCCTCCTCACTAGAAATTTTAAAAAGTTCTGAAGAATGAGTGGTATGTTTGGAAAGAAGAAGAAACACCACCAGGTGAATAGAGGGTCTCATTCAAAATCTGGTATGCATAGGAAGACTGATAAAATTGTGTGTTATCATTGCAGGAAGCCAGGGCATGTTCGAGATGAATGCCCAGAGTTGTTGAAAAAGAATTCCAAGGCCAAGGAGAAGAAATAAAAGGCCATGGTTACAACTTGGAGTGATGAGGAAGAGAGTATTTCAAGTGAAGAGGAAGAGACAGAAATCTATGCACTCATGGCAAATGAAAGTGAAAGTGATCACGATAGTGATCAAAATGAGAATGAAGAGGTAAGCTCTATCTTCGAGAACTTCTCTATAGATGATTGGGAGCATGCTTACACTATCTTGTTTAAATCACACGAACAATTGAGAAAACAAAACAAGAAGTGGAAAAAGAAATTTGAGCAGATTAATTCCAAGTCTTCATGTGAAAAATGCTCTAAAATGGAAGAATTAAATATAGCTTATGATTTTGATGTTCAAATGCACAAGGAAATGATTGGCTCTCTAAGGGAAGAAAATAAAAATCTTCTAGCCAAAATTTTTGAAATTGAAAACAAATAGAAAACATCTTACGATGATCAGAATTTGATTGATGAGTTAATTCAGAACGAAAAACTTATAAAAGAAACTGAGATACTGAAGGAAGAAATTAAAAAATTGAAACATCTAAACACTACCCTGTCTGACAAATTGGTTGCCTTTGAAAAGGGTAAGTGTGTGATTTCTGATGGTTCAGATAAGTTGACAAACCTTGAAACTAAAATTGAAACTCACAAATCTATAAATGCCATGTTAAACGGAAAATTGGCCAAATCTGAGGAAGAAAATGTCAATTCTGAATTGCTGATTGTATCTCTGGAAAATAAAATTCAGGATCTTAAAAATTCATTGTCTAAATTTATTGATGGCCAAGAAAATTTGGACAGACTATTGGGAGTTAGGGTAAATTTTTAAAAGGAAGGGCTGGGCTACAATCCTGTTAACAAGAAATCCTTTGAAAACAAGTTAAGGACATCTTTTATCAAAGCTTCCAATGTATCCACCACCTCCAAGGTCAAACAGCCCACTAATTAGAAAACCAAAAACAATGTGAATGCCAAGAATTTCAATGCCAATTACCATGTTCAATGTTTCTATTTTGGAAAGCATGGTCACATTATGCATACTTGCTCTGTCATGAAAAATGATGATTTGAATAATGGTAGGAAGCATGTTAGAAAATCCCATACTATTCAGAATAGGAAAATCCATTGCTTTTGTTGTGGTAAGATAGGCCACATTGTTGCTCACTGTTGGTTTGCCAAGGGAAGGAAAGATTCTTATTCTAAATCTGTTAAATTCCCTACAAATGAAAAGATTGTTGATAAAAATAAATTTGCTTCGAAAGGTCAACACATTGTGTGCTTTAATTGTGGAAAGCATGGCCATACAGTCAAGGACTGTTGGCAGAAGAAAAATTTTCATGATAGACACGATAACAGATTTGGTTATGATCAGAAATTCCATGCTCATGTTTTTATGCACAAAAAGGACACCAAGCATGTTGTTTCATGTCATTACTGTGGTAGATTTGGGCACTCAATGTTTGATTGTCAATTGATGAAATTTGATGACCTCAATGCCCGGAAGTCATGGAGAGCATCTACGAGAGGTGTTACTAACTTCTCAGGACCCAAGAACACTTGGGTACCTAAAAATTCAAAATGAAGATCTATTTTGCAGGTGTGCCTTGAAGAATGAAGGAAATAAAGGGGTTCAAATAAATTCAAGGCACATGAAGTTTGGTAAAAACCCCATTTCTAGTTTTATAGCTTTATTTGTTGATTGTTATTTCCCTCCTGATAGCTACATTTCTGGACATATCAGATTCATGTGTTCAATGTTTCAATTGGTTGAAAAATTAAGGGGGAGTTTGGCTAATTCATTTTGTCATGCAAGTTCTGTTTTAAATTGAAAATATGTTGCATACATTTTCACATATGCATATGCAATTTGCATTGTCATGCTTAATTTGAAAACCTTGTTGCTCATACAGGACTGCACTGCATTTGGTATGCATATTCATGTTTGACCCTATGGTATATAAAATGGTATGTTGGGAGAAGGGCATATCATTTCTGTCTAGAAACCCACACTATGTGTGAGGTGGTCTTCTGACCTACGTTCTCAGCCAGGTACCATGGGTCAGATTGCATATAGAGCACTTTGAATATTCATGAGCTTAATTCAATAAATCCCCACATGGTCTTCATGTTACATTTGATGTCTTCAGTGCATCTAGATAGGGGGAGTCCCTGCATTTTATAGTTCATTCATATGCATATGTTTGCTTTCATGCATATCATTTGTGGCAAAAAATTCCAAAAAGATTGTTTGAAATGCATGCATACACTTAGGGGGATCTAAAATAAATTAATCTGAAAACAATGTTTAAGCTGTACATATCTCTCTTTCTGAAAATACCCTACATCTGTTGAGGAGGAGTCTTATCTGAAAATTCTCAAGGCGACTTAAAAGGTTTCCCAAGTCGAGTTCATCTGTTATTTGCTCTCTTGCTATGCCTACATTTGAAATCACCCTCTGCTACTTGCTTGGATTTCATTGCCATTCCCTTGAGCTAGTCACCTTGGAAATCTTTCACATATGTTACCTACTCTTGAAGACACCTTCTGCCTATTGCCTGCCCACTTGAATGCTTTCACTTGAAGTCAACCTCTTATTGCTACATTGTCTCTGGCTGTCTATTACCTTCTTGAATCACCCAAAATTCAGAAAGATTTCAATCTGTGTACCATGACCATAAATCTGAACATCTTGAAATGGGAATCTTCTATTATACAGGATTATGATGTCCAAAATAATAGGTTGGTTTGAGTTTAATGAGTTCATTGAGTTTAAAAATTAAATGTCTTGAGAATATATGTGTTCAGCTTTAATAGGCCTTAACCAGCTTTCACATGTTGTGTCCTATAAAATCTTATTTTTTTTCACCACAAAGCATCTAGTAGGACGAAGGGAGAGTGCACCCCTTTCCAAAGGAAAGAAATGTTCTCACTCCACCAACTCACCACTAGATGTGATTTTATTGAATATTGGAATTGTAAAGAGTACAAGAGGGGTTAGCATGCCCCTGAGATACAGAGAGAAAAGTAAAGATGGTACAATCTAAACTCGCCGAACACGAATGTTCGAAAATCGTGAGACATCAGCTTTAAGATAACCTCTGGCCAATATAGGCAGCTCTCTCATTGACAAAAACTCAGAATTATATCCAATACTCGTAGCGTGCTTTGCCAATGAATCGGCTAACTGATTAGCTTCCCTGTAGATATGGACTAAAAGGCATTGGAATGAAGTAAAGAGATCTTGAAGATGCTTCCACCATGGGAGAAAAGACCACGGTGGGATTCTTTGGCCTTTAAGTAGTTCAGCCAATGCCATGGAATCTGTATATATAATAGAAAGAGGAATGCTATGAAGACGAGCCAACCTAAGACCATCAAGCAGAGCTCTCCGCTCTACCACCATGCTTGAGCCATAACCATAATAGTATGAGAAACCTAGCAACAGATTGCCTCGGGTGTCACTAAAACAGCCACAACCTCCGGATAACCCAGGATTTCCCTTACTTGAACCGTCTACATTAAGAGAATAAGCCACAATAGGAGCCTGCCAGCATACTGTGAATGCTTGAAGAGTTATGTATTTGATGATTAAGCCCATATCATGGATATTCTGCAATAGATATCGACTGGGTCCCTGTTTAAAAGTAATCTGCCGAAGCACTTGCATGGCATCCTCTTGTATATGCAGAGCGATTCTAGCAGGATTAGTCTTAATTCCCTCAAATTTGCTTCGGCATCTTTGCTTCCAGATTTCCCAAATAATAAGCATAGTCATTAATATGTTGATATAACCCTGCGGATTAGATATGGCAGATTCACTAATGATAAACTGTAATCTACTGTTGATGGAGGAAATATTCATGTAAGGACTGTCAACAAGGTTGCTAAACTTTGTCCACAAAAAGGAAGCTAGCTCACTGCTAATAAAAAGATGATCCAGGCTTTCAATAGAGGAAGAGACCTGACAACAATTGCAGCAAGATGCTAATTGTATGCCACAGTTCTGTATTCTTTCATCAACAGGAACTGCATGATTGAGCAATTTCCAGTAAAACAGTGAGGCTCGAGGGGGATAGCTTTGGTGCCAAAGCTTTGCTGAATGAGCATTAACATGTTGCCCTTTAATATAGCTATATGTGGATTTGAAGTCAAATTTGCCCAATCTGGTAAATGACCATATAGGGATGTCTTCTCCTTCTTCAATCACATATTTGGATAACTCAGTTCTCAGATTGGAATCAGTGATCCTCTGCCATATAGGGTGTTGGGGATTTGCCAAAGCTTCTTGAACTGAACAGTTTTCTGCTTGAGAAATTACCTGAAATTGAAAATTGTCTTGCAGAGATATTCCCTTGTACCATGTGTCTTTAATGAAATTGGTGGTAGCACCATTGAAAATAATTTTCCTCATACCAGCCAAGAGGATCGATATAGATTTTTCAAAGTCTCTGATTTTAATTCCAGCAGGAAATGGAGACTTGCAATCTGAGATGTGCTGACCATGAATGTATTTCATCCTGATAAATCTAGCCCAAAGAGAGTTGTTATGAAGAGAATTCCATAATTGTTTGACTTGAGAGCATTGCTGAATATCCAACAGTCTTCGTATGCCCAGCCCACCCTCTGGATGGGGGTAGCATACTTTATCCCAGGATATCCAATGTTTCATGTGAGCCGACTCCAGGCCTTGCCAGAGAAAATTAGCACAAATGCTTTCCACTTGCTTGATAATGGTATAAGGTATATTTGCAGAGCTTGCAGTATATATAGGAATAGCCGACAAAATAGATTTAACAAGAGCAACTCTACCAGCTTGAGATAGAAATTTGCTCTGCCAACCGGCCAGCTTATTGTTGATTTTATCTAGCAAGTATTTAAAATGAGGGATTCTAGTTCTACCTTTAAAAAGTGGGATGCCAAGGTAGATACTACTACCAGTTTTATGTTGGAATCCTGTCACTTGGCTGATCCTTTCAATAGCCTGACTTCTCATATGTTTAGAGACCATAAATGAGCTTTTGCGAGAATTGATCTGTTGTCCTGAGGATTCTTCATACTGTTTCAATAATCTCAACAAGGCCTTGATGGATGGAAGTCCACCATTCAAGAAAATAATGGAATCATCCGCAAAGAGAATATGGGAGATGGGCATGACATTACGAGATAAATGAAAATATTTGCACTATCCTGACTGAAACAGCTGAATTAAGCCCCTACTCAGAACCTCTTCGGCCAATATGAAGAGAGCAGGAGCTAAGGGATCTCCTTGTCTCACCCCCCGAGTAGATTTAAAGTAGCCTTGAATTTTGCCATTGAATGAAATAGAGAACCAACAATTCATCAATAACTGAGCTATGAATGAAGTAAATATGCTGGAGATGCCAAATTTTCTCAGCACAAGAAGAATGAAATCCCATTCAATGCGGTCATATGCTTTGGCCATATCTAATTTAATAAGCATATTATGGCCTCTAGCTGGTCTATCTATTTCCATGAATAGTTCTCTAGCCAACAAAAAATTATCAGTGATACCTCTACCACTCACAAATCCACTTTGATGTTCTGAAACAATCAAAGGCAGAATACTCCTCAACCGATTGCTAATAACTTTGGAAACCACCTTACAAGAAAAATTGCATAGACTAATCGGTCTGAAGTCGGCAAAGGTAGTGGGGTTTCTGACCTTAGGAATCATGCATAAAATTGTTGAAGTAGTTCCTTTCGGAAGACCCCATCCATGAAAAAAACTCTGGACTGCAGATATTACATCTTCTCCTATAATTTCCCAACAGTAGGTGTAGAAGTTACCTGTAAACCCATCAGGACCAGGGGAACTACTGCCATTTGAGGAGAATACAATGTTTTTGATTTCCTTTTTCGATGGGATGGAGCAGAGATAGTGCTTCTATTCTTCTATAATCATAGTAGGAATGCCAGAGATGAGCTGCCCATTGATAGTGTGGGGTTCAGTGGATAGAATAGATTTAAAGAAGTTTATTGCTCCATTTAATAACTCTGTCTGATCTTCCACCCAGATGTCATTGATCTTCAACTTCTGGATATGATTCCGTTGTCTTCTGACTTTAGTATAGTGATGAAAAAATTTAGTATTACGATCACCACAATTAAGCCACTGAACTCTAGATTTCTGTAACCAAAACATTTCTTCTCTGTGTAAAACAAGTCTCAATTTAGCATTGGCTTTATTTAATCTCTCCCGATTTTCTATAGAGGGACTTTCATTATAAGCATCTTGAATTGACAGAATATGTGTCTCAGCCGCCTCCTTAGCTAGCTGAATGTCACCAAAAGTCTCTTTGTTCCATTTTTTTAGAGCCTCTTTCAAATGTTTAAGCTTGTTCTGAAAGGAGAGAAAGGGATGACAAACATCATCTGACTTGCTCCATTGGGATTTAACCAAATCCAAAAACTCAGGGTGAGTCTGCCACATTTGATGATAAATGAATCTCCCAGGAAGAGCATAACTAGGACACATATTTAATAGCAGAGGAGCATGATCAGAAGGGCCTCTAATGAGGTGTTGAACAGATACATTGAAACTGGAATTTAGCCAGCTTTCATTATATAAGACCCTATCAAGTCTTGCCCGAATATGGTTAGATCCAATTTGATTATTGGTCCAAGTATAAGATGATCCAGAAAATCCAGCATCAATTAATCCTGTAGCAGTGATAAAACTTTAAAAGTCTAGCATTGCATTAGCTGAAGACATTAAACCTCCAAACTTTTCTTCTATAGATATAATACAATTGAAATCCCCACCAATAAGCCAAGGGACAGAAATCTCAGGGCTTACAGCCATAAGAGCATCAAACAACTCCCTACGAGCATAAGCATTATAAGATGCATATACTGCAGTAAAATACATGCAGATATTATTATCTTCCTTCAGTGCCACAGTAATAAATTGAGGATGTTTCTCAGTAACCTCAATGCAAGCGTCAGTGGAATGAAACAACCAAATATTGGAAGAAGATCCATTATTCCCACATACAGAGTGAAGGTTGATTTTACGGGCTACCTTTTTAGCACGACTAAAATCTATGCGAGGTTCTAGAATAGCAACCAAGCTATTTTTAAGAGCTTTAATGATTTGACCAAGACTTCTAATAGTCGCCTTATTCCCTATACCTCTTACATTCCATATTAGAGCTGAATCAATCATGTATTTATGTGAAGGAGTTTGTTGCCAGCACCTTGGCTTTGGCTCTGGTGAGTCGAGCATCACTAAATAATTCCCCATGTATTGCATATATTTCAGAAGAATCTTTGCTTTGAGGGATTTTAACTGGATGTTTGCTGCATTGGGTGATCATTTTAGAATTTTCAGACTCAGCTAAAACTGAAATTTCATCAGAATTAATGATAAGAGGATTTGTAGAATTCTGATCAGAATAATTTGCCAACTGCTTTGTTATCCTTGGCAAATGTGTATGATTTAAAAGTTGCTCCTCTGAAATACTACTCAGCTTCGCTACTCCTTGATCTGATAAAAAGACCTTGGCCATGACATCTCCTCCTGTTTTCTGATCACCTGCCATAACAACAGAATTATTCATTGACATTGGATCAAGGATTACATGTAACTGTAAATTCCCTGTTGCCTCTCCGCAAGAATGCTTAGGTGAATGCTGAATATCTTGCTTATCCTCACTGCAGGACTCTAGAGAGTCATCTGAATTATTTTTGCTGATTGATGGAATCTCCATTACGACTGATTGCTGAGTAGCAAATTTTAACATCTCATCCTCTGAATGCATAGGATCCTGGGAAGATACAATAACCGGAGGAATATCTGTAGTGTGAGCCACCTCTTGCATTTCCACAGCCTGGAGAAGAACTTCGAATTGGTTTTCCAAAGCAATATTATGTCGAACATTTTGAGGACCATTGATTCGAGGTTTGAAAACTTGTCGAATGGTCTTATTTTCAGTATCTTTAGGTACTTGAGGTCGACTAGCTCTGCTCATTTTCTTTTTGCAATCGCCAACAGAATGACCAAGCTTGTGACAAAAGCTACATAAAGTAGGAACTCGGTGATAGCTGACCTTTTGCCAATACCCCACACCATCCATATCTATCCACACACGCTCCTTCCGCGGAGCTGAGAGATCCAATTCAATATAAACTAAAGCTTCAGAGGTATCTGTCAAAGTTAAGGTCCGCTCATGAATCTGCAGAACAGGACCAAAATTGCCAGCGATGGAACGAAGGCAGTCTTCCTGATACAAGTTCGCCGGCAAACCAGGAAAACCAATCCATACAGGCACCATTGGTGGATCAACTTCGAAATTAAAATCAGGGGTCCAATGAAAGAACCGGAATAGAAAACCTTTTATATACAGATTTTTCTGTATGAGGAGCTTCAAAAAATCCGCCTCATCATCAAATCGAAGAAGAATGTGCCTCAAATTTAGTTTGCTGATGACAAACCCTGAAGATATTCCCAGCCGCTGCATTATACAACTTTTTAACTCAGTAAAAGAAGGCCTACCATATGAACATTTGGCCACTATTGCAAACGGTAGGAGCTGCAGAGAAGCCTGAACTTCAGCCTTGGAGAAGAAAACGGCAGGTTCGCCTCGGTCAGTGAACGCCGGTTTCTTAATCGGGATGGAAATGCTTGTTCTCTTCGCAGACTCCATGAGAACTTGCGCAAATGATTTCCGTGGAACATCTTGATAAGAAAGGAGATTGATCTCTGCAGAAGATCGAAGAACCCCCGCCGGCGCCAGGGAACCCCACGCCACACCAGCCATGGCTGGCGCCGGGGGGCAAATTGAAGGAGAACAAAGAAAGAATGGCAGGAAGACACGAACCAGAGCTTCTCTCTCTAGAATCTAGAGAGAGAACCTACCTCTACAACTATGTAAAGCATCCTATAAAATCTTCTAAATCTGAAAGTTCTATAATCATGGCTATCTTTGGTTGAGATACTTAGATTAAGTATTATTTTTAATCATAGAACAACCTGAAAATTCTAAAGGGCAGCACATGATAAAATTGTGTTTCAATGCTCAAGTAGAGCAATGGCTAAGGTTACACTAAGAAACTAAGGCCTTCATCAAAGAAATGAAGTGGACTTAGTCATGAGGTGTCCTTGCTCTCTCTGTTCTAATTGAAGCAGGATAGTTAGTGTCACTGAGTAACTAGGGGTACAGGCGTCTAAACAATGTGTACCCTTAAGTCAAAAGGTGTGGACTATACTTGATTGCTCTTAAAATTTTTATGAGCCAAAAAGAAAAATCCAAAAATGTGACCAAAGGTCAAGAAAAAGTGCTGAAACCCTAAAGACTAAATAAGAATTGTCAAATATGTTTAACCTCAATACTAATTTTAGTAACTCCTAGAGGAGTCATTGGTTTTGAATAAGTAAGATAAAAGGAGGTTAAACAGAGTTCTAATATGGAAAATTGGTTTATTTTCTATTAAACATGAATGCAGAATTTTTTTCAAAAGAACTTTCATTGATAAACTCCGAACTTATTAGATTTGAACCATGCAATTAAATAAGGAACTGATCATAAGCCATTTATAATGGAAGAGTATGAAAATTAATCATTTTTCATTTATGAGATTAGTATCAGATTAAGAACTCTTTCATTCTTATCTACTGAAATTGCTTATATGAAAATCAATCCAATTTGCTTGCCTTTGTTTTCTCTCTTTGGTCTTCCTACTTTGTACTGATCATGTATCAAAAGGGGAGTAAACTCAAGCTGATTTCCTTCAAAGCCTTCTTGTTCAATTCATCTCCATATCCCATATGTGCTCTCAAACTATCTGATTTGATGATGTCAAAGGGGGAGAATAGTTTGTGAGTCATTAATTGTGGGAGATGATGCATGTTTTGTATTGCATGTTCATGACTGTCACATTGATCCATTTGATTGCAATGACTCATAGTGTTGCCATCATCAAAAAGGGGGAGAATGTTGTTTCCCTATATTTTGATATTGTCAAAACTATAAGTCATGTACACTTTATACATGCATATTCTATGAGAAGTCAGTTTTGATGAAGATTCATGCATGAGCCTTTCATATGTTTTGATGAAATCATGTTCTTCATAAATACATGCTTCATGAGTTTTGTGAAGACAAGATCGATTTTGGACAAATGATTGGCCAAAATTGTGAAAATCAAGAATTAAAAAACACAAAAGTCTATCGTTAACAAATGGCCAGACAAGGGCGACAAATAAGGATTAAGGGTGACAAATAGGTCCCCACTGGTGACAAATAGGTGTTTACGGGAGAAGAAGAGCAAAGAAGAAGAAATGTAAGAAGGAGAGTAGACTCCTTTTGGTTCTGTTGGATAAATGATGTTTTGAGGATGCCTGAGTATGATTCCTTATAATACTATTGAATTGATTCAACTATGCTTTAATGTGCATGATAATGCTTTTGATGCCTCCAGGCTATGCTCATCATGAAAAGACTCTCTTGTATAAAGATCTAAAGATTAAAGGAGGATTAAAGAGTGATATTGCCAGATCAAGGCACTCAACCAAGTTGGCTTGTGAAGCAACATCAAGCAAGCCACAAAGGTGACAAATGGTCGACTAAGGGTGACAAATGGACTGCTAGGAGTAACAATTGTCTAGCTAATGGTGACAAATAGCTAAGGTGACGGCCAAGGCAGAAGTGGAAAATATGTAAGGCGACGGCTCACTGGCCTAAGGGTGACAAATGAATGGGTAAGGCAGACAAATACTCAACAAGGCTGACAAATGACTCAATAAGGGTGTATAATAGATCGACATGGGTTACATGTGAAGGAAAAAGGCTAAGGCAGAAGAAGGCGATGGCTATCAAGAATATGGGTGACAAATATCTCCTTAAAGTAGACAAATAGATTAATAAGGGTGAAAAATAGCCCGCTAAGGCTGAAAAATAGCCATGAAGGCCGATTACAGGTTTCTTGTGTCTGCCACACGCCTAAGCTCGAATGCCATTAAGTTGGCACGTGACCCAAGGTTACTTAACAGAAGAACATTCTCGTCCCTGCCATGTGGACAAATGTCAGAAATACTTTCTCTCTCCTAACACGTGGACCAATGGGAAAAAGAAGGAATCAGGTTCTTTTATCTAGTAGTATTCCGGAGCCCATATTCAATATATATTGGGCTTTCTTCTCCAAAGGGGAGTGCGCTGCAAGCACAAGGGGGCTGCAAAGAGGGCTGAGAGAAGAGAGAGCAGAAGAGAAAGAGAGAAGAGTGAGCAGCCGATGTTCGAAGGATATCTATGAGAGACAGAGACTGTGAGAAGAAGAAGAGAAAAAGAAAGAGAGATTTCATGAAGATTTGTGTGCAGCCAAGCTTACTGTAGATATGTTGTTCTTTGGCCTCTGGATCAAATTCAAGCCATTGTGCTTTCTTTAAAGCTACCGTTGCTATGTTTCTTTCCTTGCTTTTATTTTTAATTTTTCACTTCTAAGAGGTTCTTCTGATGCTCTGTTTAGAGGTCGGGTATAGCAAGCTATAAGGCTCAGCTGTGTAGCAAGTTGTGAGGCTCAGCGGGTTTGTAGCAAGCTGTGTGGCTCAGCGGTTCAAGCTGTATGTTAGTGGAATCCTCACTCGGGTTAAGTGGGGGGTGAATGTAGGTCTGCTTGGTGCAGACTGAACCACCTAAAAATCCCTTGTGTTCGTGGTTTGTTTATGTGCTTGATCCTTGTCCTCTACCTCCTTCACAGGTTGCAGTGCGAGCAGGTTCTGAACTGTAGGTTCCCTATACGCTAAGTGTTCGAGAGAAGTTTTGAATAGTGTGTGAGCGGTTTTTTATTATAGTGATCTCATTGTATGCTAAGTGCTCGATATCGATCTTGTATGAGTCTTCATCTGATCGATTGGGTTGTTTCATATTATGTGTTTTCTAGTAAATTTGAGTGGGCGGTTTTTAACTTGAGCATAGTGGGCGCGAGTTTTTAAAGTAGACATTATTTTTATAAGGGGATCTATACAGCCCCCCTCTAGATCCCATATTGTACCCAACATGATATGCAACGGAAGTTCTGGGAGCGATTCCACGTTGCTGAAAGGGAGGTGACCGCGGCTGAATTATACGCATCCAGGAAGAAGAATGACGAAACAACTCTGGAGTATATCAAAAGATGGCAGAATCTTAGCATGAGATGTAAGCGTCCGCCACACCAAGAAGATGTAGTCCAGATTTGTAAACAAAATCTGCAGCAAGAAGTCCTCGAGAGGATGATAGGAATGGAAATAAGGTCCTTCGACCGATTAAACAACATTGTGGCGGAGATCAAGGCCTTCCTCTCAAAATATTCTTCTGCCGCTTCTTCCTCCAGACAGAAAGCCAAATTGGCTGATAAGCGGCCCGTGCCCAAGGAGGCTCATACTGTAGACTTCAAGGCGTTTGAGCAGCAGAAAGACAAGGATAAGGGAGTCGCCAACCCTCCTCTGGCAAAGCCAGTTGAATGACAAGAGGGCTCATCCTTCCGAAATAAAATGAAGAAGTTGTACTTCTTCCCCAAGGAGAAGACCCGGGTCCTGTTTGAAGGGACTACCCGCTACAACAAGATCACACTCCCGGACCCAAAGAGGCCAGGTGATGCTAGGAGAAAAGATGATCCTCGCTTCTACCCGTACCATCAAATGCTCGGGCAGCCCATAGAAGACGGTTATGTCTTTAAGGACGTCATTGAAGGTCTGATTAAAAAGGGGGAGCTACAGATGGGCAAGTATAAGGTAGATCCTCCGTGCCCGCATGAAATGCCCACATTGGGGCCAACCACCAATATGATATCCCTATATCAGCAATTTCCCGAGGAGGTGGCAGAAGCTTGCACAAAGCACACCTATGAGGCTTTTGTGCTGACCCCAGCAAAAGACCAGGAGGACTGGCAGATGGTGCCGACAAAGGTAAAAAGTAGACTGACATCCCACCCTGCTCCGGGAGTCTGAATACATGGCATTATGCCCCAGCCAGCTTCACCTGCTATGACCCCATTCTGGCATGATACGGCCCCTCGAATGGTCATTAGGAGGCAGACCGATAATAGGAAGAAGCAAGTCCCATTACGGGTATACAAAGAAGTCAACCCGGCAGTCAAGCAGTTGTAGGCGATCATAGACGGGTTGGACGAATATGAGCAACCCAAGATTCAATCGGTGCAGGTAAAAGAATATGTCCCTTGGGAACATCTAGAGTCCCTTAAGCTAGAAAAAGAAGCTGAAGATGAATTTTGCGGAGGAATTGCCCCGAAAGATGCTCCACAAGAGCAGATGCCTACAGAGAAAAGAAAGAAAATGAAGAAAGCAAAGAACAAAAAGAAAGGCAGCGCCATCTCCTGCAACACTTTATAGGCTTTGTTTAGCGTGGCCCAAAGCTCTGAAGAAGGTGATGAAGACAACTATTTTGCGCCAGCTGAAGCAAACCAGGCCGAAACTTCCACCTCCCAACATGCCACTTGGTCTGGGAGGAAGTAGGGACGTCTTGGTGCGGACACACGCCCCAATACGCATTGGTGGCCGAGGATACGCCGGGGCCTGCTCAGCTCATGAAGGACGTGGACGCATCGGCCGAGCCGTCACATTTATTTCACATTTTTAGGCCATGTTGGGCGCTATTGTAATCCATGTTGGACAATTATGTTAAATATGGCAAATGTGCTAGGCTAGGTATTGGGCTAGAGTTAATGGGTCTTTGGGCCTTAATTGGGCCAAAAGGGGCTTCAATGTGAACATGCCTAATGGGTTAGCATGCTAGGTATGAAAAGGGAAATGGGATGGAGGCTAGGTGGCTAGTGGAAGGGGGTGCCCCCATTTCTTGGTCCAATGTAGGCAACCTACCAAACTTGGACTTCCCACCTTTGAATTTTCAAAGGGAGGAAGCTTCCTTCCCCTCCCCTTTATCTCCCTCTCCCCCACCTAAGTCCATGGTGCGCACCCCCTCACCCGTCCCCTCTCTCCCACGAAATTCCCAACCCCCACCCCTTGCCATGCTTTATATAAACATGTGTATAGTGTCATTTGTGGAGTTATTGAAGAATTAAGCATTTTTGCCAAGAGCATGCCCAAGGGCACCCCTTTCTCTCTCCCCTCTCCTTTGCAGCATGGATTTGCTATGTTTCTAGGGTGGATTCCCTACAAAACTTGGTGGATTCCAAGTGATCTCTCCTCCCCAGAGTGTGAAGCTCCGCCGCTGCCGCCATCGAGCCACCATCGCACCGCCACCGTCGCTTCATCGGAGTTTTGTCCAACCCTAAATAGAAGCCTAGTGCATGATTTTTAGCTCTTAATCAGGAGCTCAGATCGTGTTACAATTTTGAGGGTAAGCTCCCCACGTCTACCCCATCCTCCACAAAAAAATTCAAGTTATTTCCCCCTCGTTTACCATTTTTACCAATCTGTTCTTCCCACCCTTAGTAACCTACCTCCTGTGTAGATCCACCAGCTAGCAAACTACCCCTTCGCCCTTTTAACCCACTTTCCCACTTCAGATTGAGATCAAATTTTAACTGGGAGTTCTGTCCACCAAAGTCTTCGTCCCCAATTTATTTTGTGATTTTAGAAATTTTCTTTCCCATCCAAAAAATCACTGCATTTTTCCAAAATCTGCTCTGCCCTTGCAGTCCAGATTCGACCCATCTCTGTTAGAAAATCCCTTTCCCATATCAAACCTCCACCAAAATTTACAAAAAAAAATACCCTCATGTTCCTTACCTTCCCATCTACCATCCATAAAAATTTCATATCCAAACTCTACCGTTTGATCTTCGGTCAACCCTCATTCTCAGGCAGATCCAAATCTGTCCTGCTAGATCTGAATCTGAGAGCCAGCCTGTTATAAATTCCACCACGGCCACTACAGAGAGATTAAAATTCTTGTGACAACCAAGGGTTGTATATCTCTGAGAGAGCTTTCCAACGGCGCTAGTCTCACGTCGTTCTGAGCTCAAGTCTGATCGCAACAGCCATTCTCGCCGGGTCATGTAGTGTTGTGACAGCATAACAGGTCCGTGGGCAGCAATCAAGAACGCCCCTGGTCGCACCGCCTCGCCTCCCACGAGATGAACCAGCGCGATCCCTTCCTAGGGGTCGTCCCTCCAAGAGTCCACACCACAGCGGTACCACTCCCAGCCCGTTCGGCCCTCCGACCAGGACGTGGGCCCCATGTTCATTGGCATGCGTTATCGCAGGAGCTGTCCAACACGCTGCCCGTCAACCCAAGATCGGTCCTCCCGGGCCCCACTTGTACCCAATTACCTCTCTGTGTGGAGTGGGCAGTAGAATTCATTTCTGTAATTATTGTAATTATTTGTATCGGGAGTACGAATCTTGGTCGGGATCGTCTTCCCCACGCCCGGAGCGTGGAGGTAAACTCGCCACTCTCTCTATCGCATTTGCTTATTTCGTATTTATTTATATATGCCGCTGCAAGTGATAGGTTACTAGCTCGATTCAATTTAATCACCGCTATGAGAGAGAGAGAGCAAAACACATCCCGTGACCCGATCCGAGTACGAAAGTGAGCCGACTACCCGACTCATCGCCGGTTCCTTAACCGCGCAAGATCCCGCGTTTCCCTCGCATAGGGACGTCCGCGAGCTAGAGTCTCAGGTTTGCGTCCCGTCCTGCATCAAATTGGTATCAGAGCCAAGTTGAGTCTACGGTAGTCTTTGTTTAAAAAAAAAAAAAAAGAGTCTAAGTCTAAGTTGGTCCAAGGTTGCATTTGCATTCCTTTATACGATATATTAAAAGGTGTTGCCCGAACGTTAGGTTACGCCTATCGGGAAGGTCGCACATTTGCGAGAGAGGATCTTCGGATCCCGTAACTCCGCCAAGTACCAGATATGGGTTGAGTCTAGGTTTTTAGTCGAGTCGGTACTCCAACTTCGCATTGTTGTTTTAGGGTCGTGTCTAGTCCTAGAGAGTCCGGCCTTATCACCGTGCGTCTGCATGTCCACTACCCGCCACCACCATGGCCATCCCCCGAGACCATGCGTCCGATTGGTCATCCTTGGTGGCCGAATTCAATGCTTTCAGGGCCCGACACCTGACCCCTAAGCCAACAACCGAGTCGTTCCAGCGACCTATAGTGTCCACTACCATCCTACCTAATGGGTTGCATACGGAGATCGACTTCATCAGTAGGGTGTCATCTAACTGTGTCTCACAAGACATAGTTGAGTCGCTCTCTATGACCATAGAGATTGTTCTCAATGGTGGATTAGCATTTGTAGAGTTCCAATGGAGGTTCGGCCCCGTTCTTTATGACGATGGAGCATGGTTCAAGGTCGATACACTTGCTGGCCCATGTATCATTTTAGGGCAAGATTGGTTGGAAGAAAGGAGAGCGACCTTTGACCGGGATAGGAGGACCTGCACCTTATATCCACCTCACCTACCCGGCGAGTTCATCTTCCACGACAGCATTCAGCCGACCACCTCTGTGTCACCCACCACCCAGCCCCAACGGTCCATTCCGCCTCCTGACTCAATCCTACCACCTCTCCCAGAGCCCACCCATGTGGCCCCCTGTAGTGGGATTAGCCATTTCTCCGACCCGTGTCCTTCACATTCAGTTACCTTAGAAGACAACCATTCGGAGGATGCCTCACCCGGGCCTATTCTAGTGAGTTATGAGGCTTACCAAGAGTTGGCCGAGGAGTACCTCGCTGATGTTTTGGGGTTAGAGAGTGATCCAATAGATGGCCAGAGACTGTTAGTTACCCCAATTCCCCCTGTCATCCCGGACCTGTCTGTCCCGCCCACTTTGTCCTTGGAGGACCCCACCATCCCACTTCTACCCGTCTCCCCTACTGTAGCGCAGCCACTAGCGACGACCGTACCACTGTCGACACCCTATGTTCACACGGTATGGTTGGATTTCTTCCACGCGTATAAGAGACAGTATCCGAATTTCCTTTTTGTCGTGCTTCACTTTAGACGTCCGGATTACATTCCCGTCACCTGCCTCTTGATCCTCCCGTACTTTCATACCCGAGGGCGAGTCTTCTCAAATCGGTGATGGTTGACAAGGGATGAAACTCACGGCATCAAGTTGTGGGTCAGTCTATCTTTACACCTAGTGTATGCAGACGGTGTCCAACATTCCCACCGAGCCTTCCTTAGTAAGTCTCTTGCATGTGTCGTCAGTTATAAGAAGTCATTCGTTGCTGTCTCTCCGTCTGTCCGCATACCATAGTCTATGAGTCGATTTTGCTTATTTATACAGTTTGTCTGTCGAGAGCATAGTGAGTCTGCATACATCAAGTTGAGTTGGTCTATTGTCAGCTCGCGTTGTCAATCCCTTTCAAGTGTGAGGCAAGTCGGGTCTAATGCGTACGTTGTAGACTTACTGGAAGTTGCGATCGGCTCTACCTCAACATATCAGATCTAGTCACATAAAGGGACCCATCGGTGATTCCTAGTGAGTCTTTGAGCCGCCTCATCCCCTTTGAGAGTGACCCCACCTTGGAGTGTCCACCGTTAGCCTCACTCCCACAGTAGCATGCGTATATCGAATATATACGGGATGAGCAAGTGATGATTACTTGGAGTGGAGCGTACTCCGCGCTACTAGGTCGGTGACAGATCCGCCGGAGCCACACGAGCAGCCGCACCCCTTACTCGACGGGGTCGAGTTCCTCCCACCCGGGGAGAATTGGTGCAAACACACGCCGCAATACGCATTGGTGGCCAAGGATACGCTGGGGCCTGATAGGATCGGTGCGATGGATTCAGAGGGGGGGTGAATGAATCCCACCCTTAAAAACTTTTCACTCAATAAAAAAAAATCTAGAACGCTAACAAGGCAAGATAGACAAACTGAATATCTAATCAAATTCTCTTTTGAACCAAAGAACAAATATGTATCGCGCACCTAAACAATCAACTAGCAGAAGCAAAAGAAAGTAATCAACCCACTGCATAGATAGAAACAAGAATGCTCAAGGTAACCTATGAAGGAGGTAGAAGACAAGGAACAAGCACACAAACCCAACCACACTACACAGACGATTTTTAGGTGGTTCGGTCACCAAGACCTACGTCCACCCCTCACTCCAAACCGGAGTGAGGCTTCAACTAGCTAACGCTAGAACAGCAGACTCAGTCTGCAAACACTTGCTGCCAAACAGCTTGACCAGGGGAACAACATCCCCTCTTCCTCCAAACCGGAGGGAACCACTAGTGACACCCAGTCACTAGCAAACCAGAGACCGAGGTCTCTCTTCCTCTGAAACCCAGAGGGAACACCTGGACTTGCAACCCACAAGACCAGAACCGGAGATGAATCTCCCTTCCTCCAAATTGAAGGGGAACCCACAAGTGACAACCTGTCACTTGTAAACCGGAGACAAGTCTCCCTTCTCTTGAGACCACAAGAGGAACATCGATCTCTAACCAAAGAATCGGAAAGCACAGTGATCAAATAAAAGGAAAACAAGAAATGAAAATACAACAATCGGAAAGCTGGAAACACAATGTAAAATGTAGCTCTCGCAGGAGCAAGTCTGGCTTGGATTTGATCCAAATGCCAGTGAACAGATCTTCTGAAGAATCCTCTTTCTTCTTCTTCACGAACCCTCTCTCTCTCTTTCTCTTTTTCTTTTTCTTCTTCTGCTCTCTCACTCTGGCTCTCAGCTTCTCTTTCTCGATCTCTCTTCTGCTCTCTCTATTCTTCTGCTCATGCTCACTCTTCTTCTTTCTTCTTCTTCTTCTTCTTCTGCTTCTCTGCTGCTCTCACCTTCTTCTATCACAGTCTCCATTTTCCATCACTCTTACTCGATCGCTTCTATTTATATCAGCAGCAGATGTAGGGCGTGTGCCCTCTCTGTCCAGATAACCTAGGATCACGTGCCAGGTGCAAACCTCGGATCACGTGCCCAATCATCAGCCTGTACAATGACAGAGTTACTTCTGTCGATCAACAATGAATGTATAGACTTAATGAAATAATGCATGAACAAAACAGAAAGGAATGTGCAGACTTCTGTGTGATGCATGAAGGAATCGAATGTATAGACATGCAACAAGGGAGTGTATAGACTTGATGTTTACATGCATGAGAACTCAATGTACAAACTTGCTGTGCCTGCACCAGACGACACCAGTGTACAGACTTGAATGCTCGAAGCACACAATGTATAGACTTTGAAGCATGTGAACACGGCGATGTATAGACTTGAAGTGAATGCAATGCAGACACAAGAGTGTATAAACTTTCAATGCGTGCGGCGATGACAATGAATGGACTTGTGTGTGTAGGCTGTACAGACTTGATAGCGTGCATGCTGCAAGGCAATGGATGTACAGACTTGACCGATCTGGCTATACAGACTTGATGTGTGTGTGCTAGACAATGTATAGACTTGGGTGACGATGCATGAGACGATGCATTGTATAGACTTAGCGATGCATGCACAAGCCAACGATGTACAGACTTTGCCAATGTATAGACTTTAAGTCCAATGTAAAAGGCTGTACAGACTTTGAGACTTAATGCATGGTGGCGAATGTACAGACTTTGTCTGTGATGTGCAGACTCGCTATGTCTGCGACACATGCAATGTACAGACTTGATGGCGTGAAGTTCTGAATGCATATGAGAAAGTAGTGTATAGACTTCAGATGCAGCATATAGGAAAGTATGTACATTGTGAGAATGTGTAGACTTTGAATGTCTTCATGCGACCTCAATGTACACACTTGACAAATGATGTATGAACATATCAGAAAGGAATGTGCAGACTTCTATGTGCGAGCAGTGTGCAAACAACGTATAGACACTGGCTGTATAGACTTGAGCAAGTGCAAAAAATGTGCAGACTTGATGCACGAAGTGTGCACAAGAACACGGATGTACAGACTTGCTACGGCATCAAAGCAACCATGACAGTGTACAGACTTGTTGTGTGAAATGCATGCGATGCACATACTTGCATGAGACGCTGAAAGAGACGCAACATGAGATGCTAGATGATGTATAGACTTTAAAGCTCAAGTGAGACTGTGGATGTACAGACTTTAAAGCTCAACTGAGACGGTGGATGTACAGACTTTATGTCCAAATGAGACGCTAAGTGAGACGGACCTCACAGGCTGTACAGACTTGCCAGTGCAACGTAGGTAAAGATGCCAATGTATAGACTTGAGAGTTCAACGAGAAATGCACTGACGATGTACAGACTTCCAATATGCTCAAGTCCAATGTATAGACTTGACAATGCATGGACTATAAATGAACAAGCATGCATTGTATAGACTCTAAAAGAGACTGTACAGACTTGGTCCGATGTACAGTGCAATGTGTAGACTTTGACGAACATGCAAGTGAGCGATGTACAGACTTGCTAGACGATGCATGCACAAGACGCTAAGGAATGTACAGACTTTGCGAGCTCTGTACAGACTTGATCTGAATGCATGGACTATGCCCTTGGAGAATGTACAGACTTCGAAGAAGGCATGCACTTACTATGTTATGCTTGGGATGTACAGACTTCGTAGAAGGCATGTGCAGTGATGTATAGACTTGTTAAAGTAATGCATGCAGACTTGCTATGCATGAATGTATAGACTTTAATGTATATGCAATGCAAGGGCTGTACAGACTTCAATGTAAAGACTTGCGAGTGCAGCAGCCAAGGATGTGTAGACTATGCAGCGATGTACAGACTATGCAGCAACGAATGTGCAGACTTTGTGCAGTCTACAGACAATGTGCAGACTCTGTTACATGAATGCATCGACCAGATGTCAGACAGATATAATGGAATGTCATTCACAAGCACACATTCACAAATACATGAACACATATGAATGCACACATTCACAAATACATGAACACATATGAATGCACTTAAATGAATCAGCAAGGTCTTTCATGCACACATACATATGGTGATTTATAGTGTTTGCTATCATCAAAACCATAGGGGCACAACAATCTCCCCCTTTTTGATGATGGCAACACTATGAGTCACACTGACTCAAGTCAAAAACGTTCTCCCCCTTTGACTTCAGCAAAAAAACATTAGTTAGAGAGAGGAAAATTAAGCAGGTATGAAACAATTGATATAACATTTCTCCCTTTAACTACATGAAAGCACATTCTTCCCCAAAGAGCAATATGACTCATACCAATTTCTCCCCCTTTGTTTTTTTAAAAAAAAAATCATGGGAGAGGTATGAATGTAGAGATGCAGATGCAACAAGAAATGCAAGAACTCCCCCTAAATTTATGAATGCAAGACAATTATCCCCCTTTAAGAATTTCTATGCAGCATGATTCATATGACAAGGAAGCTCCCCCTCAATAAATGGAACCTTATGAAATGAATGAGAAGGAGACCACAGGGGCAATCAAGGATAAGTTCAGGTCATGATGAATCAAGGACAGTTAGGAAAAGAATTTCACTAAGCTCCAAACACAAGGAATTCAACAAGATTTTCAAGGAGATATCAATCTCATAAATCCAAAACATAAGTATTCAAAGTCTTCCATTATAAGGGCTTATGAATGAACTTTATTGATTAGCAGGGTTTAAACATGATGTATGCTAAGTTTGTCAATAAAATTTTGTATTTATATCTAAAGTCACGATTTAATAAAAATGAACCAAGCCCTCATAGTTATATCTTGATTAGCCTCCCTTTCTCTTACACCATCAAATTTACTGACTTCTTTCAGAATAACATTCACTAGTATTGAGATCAAGCAATTATGAAGTCATGTGATTTTGTCTAGGGTTATAGCAATTTGATTTTTTTGCATCAATATTCAAATATTACAATTTGTTCAACAAATTTTCATGCTACAGATTTTACGAGCACTCTAGTTCTGTGCACACCTTGTAACTAGAGGATATACATTGATCAGACACCAATATCCCTAAGCACTTAGTGTGACTAACAGTCGCTTTATATTAACAGAGTTAACATTTACACCTCATGACATACCTCAACTCATTTCTTTGATGAGTGAGATGTATTTCTCAGTGTGCATGCCATTGCTCTGCCAGATTATCAATCATTCTTAAGCAGAGTTAACTATGGCACCTCATGACACAGTCCTCTTAGACTTCTTGGTCAATGGACATGGTTTCTCAGTGACCAAAATTATTGCTCTGACGGAATTTGCCCTTTAGACATTTCTAAAAACTCATTTGCTTCAAATCAATACTAATTTCATGTACTTAACCAAATAAAGTCATGTATTCAATAGTGCAGATTTCAGAAGTTTTTACAAGACACAGCATGAAACAGTTGGTTAAAGTTTATTAAACATGATTCAAGTATTTTTAAGAGATTTAAAGACAAACTCAATGGATACATTAAACTTAAACCAGCTGAGTTATTTCAGATAATCATAAAATCATATAATAGAAGATTCCTAGTTCAAGTGTTTTCAGATTTATGATCGAGACATGCCCCATTTAAATCTTTATGAATGACTGATAGAAGAGATTCAGCAAGAATAAGTGATTTTGAAGCTCAATGTTTTCTAATATGATCAAGGTTTATCAATAGAATCAATAAAGAGGATATGCACACCAAGCAAGATAACAAGAGGTCTGGCATGTTTCAGGATTTTAAAGGATAACATGCAATGAATTCTGACAGGTGTATGCATTTGACAATCTGCATGCAATGCATTGACTCCCCTTGATAATATGCATTCAATCAATCTTTTTGGCATTTTCAATGTAATGATATGCAATGCAATTAACTACATGTATGCAAAGACTTGCAAAGACTCAACATCGATTGCCATGCAAAGACATGCAATTAACTCCCCCTGAAAACATGCAATGTTTGCCATGAAAACTGAACATATGTCTTTGTGACTCATGCACATACAGACTGCCCTATCAAGCAATATGACCCATGGTACTAGGCGGAGAACCTGGTCTAAAAGACCATCTCACACGTTGTAAGAACCTCCAGACAGATTTCCCTACCTTTTAGTAGCTTACTATTTAATATACCATAGTGGTCAATCATGATAATTCAACATGCAGTCCTATAAGCAATCCATATTTTCAGTGAGCTATGCAACAGACAGATTTCAAACAACATTCAGATGCAGTTCAGATTTTCAAAAATTGCAAGTTTATTCCCATTTCAATATCTAAACAGACAATTCAGTATGAGCATTGAGAGACATGAATACTCATAGTGTCCAAAATATGACAATTATGCATGAAACACATTAAACAAGATATGCAATGAATTTCAAAATAGGAAATGCAGAGAGTTTACCTAAAAAATTCAGAAAGGGGTTTTCTTTTGAGTGCCTTGGCTTATTTACCCCTCTTTATTCCTCAGTCCCAAGGCACACCTATAAAATAATGTTCACTTTGCACAAGCAGGTACCCAAGTGGTCTTGGGTCCTGAATTAACAGTGACATTCCTAGCAGGTTTTCTCAACAATTTTTGTGCATAAAGGTCATCAGATTTCATCAAATAGTAATTATTCATTGAATGACCTATTTGACCACAGTAATGGCATGATTCAGCAGATTTCAAGTTCATTTTATGCAAATTACTGTTGTCATGAAGTTTATTAGCAGAGAGAGAATTATGTTTACTATAATGATAGCAAGATGCAGCATATTTCAGATTTGATTTATGCACATTCTTATTAGCATGAATTCTATGTGCATATGCATGAAAAATTTTGTTAACAGAATTGAAATTCTGTTTACCAAAACAAGCCACCCAACAGTTAGCAGCTCTATGGCCTGGCTTCCCACAGTTATGGCATGTAAATTTTGCAACATGGGGTTTAGCAGAATTCTTCTAAACATGCCAACAGTCCTTGACTGTATGGCCATTCTTCCCACACTCGAAGCATCTGATATGCTTACCTTTAAAACCATTTCTACCCCGAGTGTCCCAGCATTCAATGGCCATGTGGCCTGTCTTTCCACAATTGAAACATGCAGAATATTTTCTATTGTCAACAACTTTATTCTTATTAAGACCATGTTGGCTTGCAGGGAATTTAGCATGATGTGAAAAAGATATTTTCTTACCATTTGCAAACCAGCATTGTGTAATGTTGTGTCCTAGTTTGCCACAGTGCAGACATTCAGTTTTGTTTTTCTGAGGTGAAGGATTTTTATCATGAAATTTCCTAGCATTCATTATGCCGGCCCTCATATCATCCTTCTCCATCAATTTACACTCTTGCATCAAATGACCGAATCAATGACAGTAATGACAGATCATTTTCTTTTTAGATGCATGTGAGTGTGTGTGAGGACTGTGATCAACATGCACTGATGAGCCCTTTTTGATTATTTTCTATTTTCCAGTGTTTTTCGGATTTTTATCCTGTTTTTCTATTTTCTGAACAATGGGCTGTTTGACCTGTGATGTTGTGGCTACATTTGAAGTATTTACAAATGATGTCATTACTTTGTTCTGAAAAGCCTTTTTATTTAGATTATTGTAGCATAACCCTTCCTTTTTGACATTGACTTTTACACCTAGTAGCTTGTCTAGGTTTTTTTGCCCACTCACAAACTTAGACAGAGAACTCTTCAAATCTTGAATTTCATTTTCGAGAGAGGTAATGTGTAACTCGTAACTGGCAATCTCTTGCTCACTGCAATTCACACATTCACTTAGCACCTTGTTAGCAGTTTTATATTTCTCAACTTCTTGTTCCAGATTGCTCAGTTTATCAAGCTCTTCTATGTAAACAGACTTTCCTCTTTCTAAAGCTAGAAGTCTCTCAGACATAGTGGAGTTCAGCTATTTTAACTTCTCATTTTCTTCCTTAAGCTTATCATTTAGAATTAACTCATTTATTAAAGTCTGATCTTCTGAGTTAACCTTGCTTTCTCTCCCAGCTTTAAACTCCTTCAATTCTTTTTGTTGTTTTTCAAAATATTTCTATAATTTCATATTTACAGATTTGATGGTATCAAAATTTTCAATCAGCAAATCATTCTCTCATTTAAGTTTCTCTAATTTTTCTTCATTTTCTTTGGAGAATTTTCTGAGAGAATCTTTTTCAGACTTCAGCTTGTTTAAATTTGAGTTCACACTTTCAAAAATTTTCAGCAATTTTTCATACTGGTCATGATAGTTAACAAGAGTCTGATTATCATTATTTGAACTGAGTTTCTCTTTGAGTTCAGATATCTCATTTTCATGATCTTGATTCTCAATTTTCAGCAACGAAATTTATTTTTTCAGCATTTGAATATCGGACATAAAAGCATCATGAATATTTTTCGGTTCAGCACAATTTTTACAATCAGAATTCAAACTGTCTGACCTACTACTCTTCTTCAATTTTTTGTATTGTTTTCTTAACTGATCATGAGACTTAAGCAACTCAGCATACGAATTCTCCCAATCATCTAAAGTATAGTTCTCAAAAGGGTTTACCTCCTCATCATTATCGTCCTCTTCTTGATTGCTGCTTTGTTTACTTCCTCGAGCCATCATGCAGCTCGTTTGATCTTCTTTCTCGGCTCTCTTTATCATCTTCAATATATCCCTTGCAGATCTGCAACCAAGGAAACATGAATGAAGAGCTCGATTAGTCGCGGCCTTCATTAACTCCAGTGCTTTCTGATTTTCTGCACACATAGATCGATGCTTGTTAGTCCATTTGGACTGATCTTTTGGTAGTCTATGTGGACCATGTGAAATCACTTTCCACAGGTCTGGATCAACATATTTAACTTGAGCACGGAAAGCACTATGCCATTGGTTGAAATCAGAACCACTAAAGATGGGTGGATGAGCCATTGAAGCAGATAGCAAATAGATTCAACGCACAAAGCAATCGATAAGAATACACCAAAAGCGAAATAGCACCGAAAACTACAGGGTCGGATCTGCAGGTCGCTGGACCTACTATGCAGACACCCGCTCTGATACCAAATGATAGGATCGGTGCGATGGATTCAGAGGGGGTGAATGAATCCCACCCTTAAAAACTTTTTGCTCAATAAAAAAATCTAGAATGCTAACAAGGCAAGATAGACAAACTGAATATCTAATCAAATTCTCTTTTGAACCAAAGAACAAATATGTATCACGCGCCTAAACAATCAACTAGCGGAAGCAAAAGAAAGTAATCAACCCACTGCACAGATAGAAACAAGAATGCTCAAGGCAACCTGTGAAGGAGGCAGAAGACAAGGAACAAGCGCACAAACCCAACCACACTGCACAGACGATTTTTAGGTGGTTCGGTCACCAAGACCTACGTCCACCCCTCACTCCAAATCGGAGTGAGGCTTCCACTAGCTAACGCTAGAACAGCAGACTCAGTCTGCAAACACTTGCTGCCAAACAGCATGACAAGGGGAACAACCTCCCCTCTTCCTCCAAACCAGAGGGAACCACTAGTGACACCTAGTCACTAGCAAACCAGAGACCGAGGTCTCTCTTCCTCTGAAACCCAGAGGGAACACCTGGACTTGCAACCCACAAGACCAGAACCGGAGACGAATCTCCCTTCCTCCAAACTGGAGGGGAACCCACGCAAACCAGAGACAAGTCTCCCTTCTCTTGAGACCACAAGAGGAACACCGATCTCTAACCAGAGAATCAGAAAGCACAGTGATCAAATAAAAGGAAAACAAGAAATAAAAATACAGCAATCGGAAAGCTGGAAACGCAATGTAAAATGTAGCTCTCGCAGGAGCAACTGGCTTGGATTTGATCCAAATGCCAGTGAACAGATCTTCTGAAGAATCCTCTTTCTTGTTCTTCACGAACCCTCTCTCTCTCTCTCTTTCTCTCTTTCTTTTTCTTCTTCTACTCTCTCACTCTGGCTCTCAGCTTCTCTTTCTCGATCTCTCTTCTGCTCTCTCTATTCTTCTGCTCAGGCTCACTCTTCTTCTTTCTTCTTCTTCTTCTTCTTCTGCTTCTCTGCTGCTCTCACTTTCTTCTATCACAGTCTCCATTTTCCATCACTCTTGCTCGATCGCTTCTATTTATATCAGCAGTAGATGTAGGGCTTGTGCCCTCTCTGTCCAGATAACCTAGGATCACGTGCCAAGTGCCAACCTCGGATCACGTGCCCAATCGTCAGCCTGTACAATGACAGAGTTACTTCAGTCGATCAATAATGAATGTATAGACTTAATGAAATAATGCATGAACAAAATAGAAAGGAATGTGAAGACTTCTGTGTGATGCATGAAGGAATCGAATGTATAGACATGCAACAAGGGAGTGTATAGACTTGATGTTTACATGCATGAGAATTCAATGTAAAGACTTGCGAGTGCAGCAGCCAAGGATGTGTAGACTATGTAGCGATGTGCAGACTATGCAGCAACGAATGTGCAGACTTTGTGCAGTCTACAGGCAATGTGCAGACTCTGTTACATGAATGCATCGACCAGATGTCAGACAGATATAATGGAATGTCATTCACAAGCACACATTCACAAATACATGAACACATATGAATGCACACATTCACAAATACATGAACACATATGAATGCACTTAAATGAATCAGCAAGGTCTTTCATGCACACATACATATGGTGACTTATAGTGTTTTCTATCATCAAAATCACAGGGGCACAACAATCTCCCCCTTTTTGATGATGGCAACACTATGAGTCACACTGACTCAAGTCAAAAATAGGGCCCGCTTAGCTCGCGGAGGACATGGACGCATCGGCCGAGCCGTCACCTTTATTTCACATTTTTAGGCCATGTTGGGCCCTATTGTAGTCCATGTTGGACAATTGTGTTAAATATGGCAAATGGGCTAGGCTAGGTATTGGGCTAGAGTTAATGGGCCTTTGGGCCTTAATTGGGCCAAAAGCGGCTTCAATGTGAACATGACTAATGGGTTAGCATGCTAGGTATGAAAAGGGAAATGGGATGGAGGTTAGGTGGCTAGTGGAAGGGGGCGCCCCCTTTCTTGGTCCAAGGTAGGCAACCTACCAAACTTGAACTTCCCTCCTTTGAATTTTCAAAGGGAGGAAGCTTCCTTCCCCTCCCCTTTGTCTCCCTCTCCCCCACCTAAGTCCATGGTGCGCACCCCCTCACCCCTCCCCTCTCTCCCATGAAATTCCAAACCCCCACCCCTTACCATGCTTTATATAAACATGTGTATAGTGTTATTTGTGGATTTAATGAAGAATTAAGTATTTTTTCCAAGAGCAAGCCCAAGGGCACCCCTTTCTCTCTCCCCTCTCCTTTGCAGCATGGATTTGCTATCTTTCTAGGGTGGATTCCCTACAAAACTTGGTGGATTCCATGTGATCTCTCCTCCCCGGAGTGCAAAGCTCCGCCGCCGCCGCCATCGAGCCACCATCGCACCGCCATTGCCGCTTCATCGGAGTTCTGTCCAACCCTAGATAAAAGCCTAGAGTGTGATTTTTAGCTCTCAATTAGGAGCTCAGATCATGTTGAAATTTGGAGGGTGATCTCCCCACGTCCACCCCATCCTCCACAAAAACATTTAGGTTATTTACCCCTCGTTTACCATTTTTTCCAATCTGTTCTTCCCACCCTTAGTAACCTGCCTCATGTGTAGATCCACCAGCCAGCAAACTACCCCTTCGCCCTTTTCACCCACTTTCCCACCTCAGATTGAGCTGAAATTTTAACTGGGAGTTCTGTCCACCAAAGCCTTCGTCCCCAATTTATTTTGTGAATTTAGGAATTTTCTTTCCCATCCAAAAAATCACTGCATTTTCCCAAAATCTGTTCTACCCCTGCAGTCTAGATCCGACCCATCTCTGTTAGAAAATCCCTTTCCCATATCAAACCTCCACCAAAATTTATAAAAAAATTACCCCCACGTTCCTTACCTTCCCATCTACCATCCATAAAAATTTCAGATCCAAACTCTACCGTTTGATCTTCGGTCAACCCTCATTCTTAGGAAGATCCAAATCTATCCTGCCAGATCTAAACTTGAGGGCCAGCCTGTTATAAATTCCACCATGGCCACTACAGGGAGATTAAAATTCATGTGACAACCAAGGGTTGTAGATCTCTGAGAGAGCTTTCCAACGGCGCTAGTCTCACGTCGTTCTGTGCTCAAGTCTGATCGTAGCAACCGTTCTCGCCAGGTCGCGCAGTGATGTGACAGCATAACTGGTATATGGGCAGCAATCAACAACGCCCCCGGTCGGACCGCCTCGCCTCCCATGAGGCAAACCAATGCGATCCCTTCCTAGGGGTCGTCCCTCCAGGAGTCCTCACCACAGTGGTACCACTCCCAGCCCGTTCGGCCCTCCCACTAGGACGTGGGCCCCACGTTCGTTGGCACGCGTTACCGCCGGAGCTGTCCAACACGCTGCCCGTCAACCCGAGATCGATCCTCCCTGGCTCCACTTGCGTGGAGTGGACAGTAGAATTCATTTCTGTAATTATTGTAATTTTTTGTACCGGGAGTACGAATCTTGGCCGGGATCGTCTTCCCCACGCCTGGAGGGTGGAGGTAAACTTGTCACTCTCTCTATCGCATTTGCTTATTTCATATTTATTTGTATATGCCGCTGCGAGTGATAGGTTACTAGCTCGATTCAATTTAATCACCGCTACGAGAGAGAGAGCGAAACTCGTCCCGTGACCAGATCTGGGCACGAAATTGAGCCGACTACCCGACTCATTGTCGGTTCCTCAACCACGCAAGATCCTGCGTTTCCCTCACATAGGGACGTCTGCGAGCTAGAGTCCCAGGTTGGCGTCTCGTCCCACATCACGTCTGCCCCCAGCTAACCACAATATCATGTTCAGGGGTGAATAGCCGTACCAAATCTCTGAACTTGAGATAAAGGGTGCAAGAGTCCCACCTCCGCTGGGCCTTTACCCTAAAGATACAAGCGGCCAGGGAGTCCCCTCGTTGGCTGAGTTTTTTGCTAGCAAAGAAGGGCAAGCAACCATGCCAACAGACCGAGTCAAAGGCCAAGAACACCTCCACCCAAGCATCAGGTGTGCCGTCTCTGGCAGATAAAAGTGGCGAGGGCATCGCCCCTATTGCCAAACCCATCTAAATAAAAGAACCAGCTGATCAGGTGTGTCGAGATCAGATAATTCTCGAAGACGAAGATAGACCACCTTCCAAGCTAACCACTCCGGCACCAAGTTGCAGCAAGCACATCAAAGCTAAAGAAGCGAGGCTGGCCAATGTAGGAGCCGGTGCTCGGATATTGAAACAACTGAAGAGAATTCCAGCAAGATTCAGCGTATGGGATATACTTTCCCTAGATGAAGAAACTCGACAGGCCATCATTGCAACCTTGCAAACATCGGCGCATTTCAAGAGCAGCTTTGCCTAGATGTGTTCAGAAGCTGCTGCTACCTTTGCCGATGAGGATATGCTCTTGCGAATGGCCAACCACAATAGACCCTTATACATGAAGGGGTAAGTAAATGGCCAGCCCATAAATAGAATTCTAATTGACCCAAGGGAAGCAGTAAATATACTCCCTTACCGGGTCTATCAGAAGCATTATTTCAACGTACACTTGATCAAGGTCAGTGATATGAAGATTGCTAGGTTCAACTAGAAATTCGAAGTCCCCATGGGTGTGGCAAAGTTCGAGCTTTCATTACGAGACTTCACCACCAAGGTGTAGTTCCATGTCATCAACTCTGACACCTCATACAAGGCACTACTTGGGCGGCCGTGGCTGCATCAAAACCGGGTGGTGCCGTCTACTTTGCACCAATGCATCCAATACCCCCGGGATGGAAAAGAAGAAAGAGTATTTGTTGATTTTCACTCCTTTGAAGTGCTTGAGTGCCATCTGCTCGACGCCTCGCTTTATATGGAGAAGTCGAAGCAGACTTCCCAGTCAACTCAGAATAAAGAAAAGAAGATAGTAGAAACTAGTGATTGATTCCCTCCACCCCCACCTGATTACATGGCACAGCAGGAGGTGTCACACATTGCTGAAGTCAAGGGAGTGATCAGGGCAATCCCATCTGATGTCTACCCCGAGCCAGAAGCTCCAGAGCTCAAGGATATGCTGGGTTATATGAATGTCCCTCCGGGGATCATAAGGCCGTTAACAGATATAGACTGTCCAACAGTTGAATTGCTGAAAACCCTTGAGGTTCCTAATCCCGAGGGACAGCCCATGATGTTTTACGCGGCTAGTGAACAGCCGGTGAAAGGGGATGATGATTGTAGATTCCCCGAAGAAATTTAGTACTCGATCGTCCCGATCATGGGGTTGCCCGATATATCCGGTAAAGTGGTGAAGATGGCCAGGAGGCATCATATTCCCTTCTACCAGGCCGAAAGCCAAAATCAGATGTTCAAAAAGTTGTGGTATCCACCCAATTTGGACCAAGAATTACTATAGATTACCTAGCACCATGGCCTAGGTTTCTCGATAGAAGAATACTACGAAGCAGATATGATATCTATCTTTGCCCCAGCCGGTGATAACCCTCCAGAAGATCCAGATGTGCAGAAAGCTCGAAGCCAGGAGCAGCACATCCCTCTGAACAGTGAAGCACAAGATGAAGAAATACACCTTTGGAGTCCATCTCTACATAGGGATGTGAGCACGTCCACTTCTGAGGGGCCGGTCCCAGCTATTCGTTGTGACGGGGTGTTGTTGCCCCCGCCCGATGTTAGAACGGAGGGCATTGGTCTAAGTCGCGCTCCAGATTTCTCTCAATATGACCCTGCTATGCTCGCACTATTATACGAGCAACAACAGAAAATTAAAAGACTAAAAAGGCAATTAGCTGAAGCGACCAGACACCTGTCTGATTTGACAAGGGGCATTCTCCCACAGTTATGCAACCATGTAGTCCTGAAGTGTTCGCTTGTAACCAGAGCGGAGTTATTTACGCACAAGCAGAAGGATGATGAACTTGTCCTGAATTATATCCGAAGATGGAGAAGCCTCTATGCAAAATGTGAGCCTCCACTGTGCCATGGGGCTGCTATCCAGATTTGTAAACAAGGTCTAAAGCAAGAAATTCAGCAAAGGATAATCGGCATCAAAGCTTAATCCTTTGATCAGCTCAGCATGATAGCAGCCGATGTTGAGGCCTTTCTGGCAAGGTACTGCCCCGCTACCGCTGCGGCGAAGCTGGAAAACGGATATGAAGGCGTTAACCTCGATGCTTTCGAGCAAATAGGAATGAAGGCACAAGAGGTGGCCGGCTCTTTGACCAGCAAGCCTACAAAGCAAAGTTCCTCATTGTGAGAGAAAATGAAGAAGCCTTACTCCTTCCGAAGAGAAAAAACAAGGTGATTTTTGAATGGGCTTGTCACTATGACAAGATTACTCTGCTAGAGCTCAAGAAGCCAGAGGATGCCAGAAGAAGTAACGAGAGTCAATTATACCCTTATCATCGAATGTTGGGGCATTCTATCAAGGACTGATATGTATTCGAAGATATTACCCAAAGTCTGATCAAGTAGGGTGAACTTCATATGGGGGAATACACAGTAGACCCACCTCGCCTGCGGTGGAACACGTTTTATTTTATACATTTATTTATTTTATTTTATTTTATTTATTTATTTTATTAATTTATTGCGTAGGCGTGCCAGTTACATAAGTGACAAATTTATTATGCGCTCGATCTAACTTAGTCAGACGAATGTGAAGTCCGTGTCAGGACCGGTAGTCCATCATACCATAAAGGTTATGACGTTAATTACATCCTCCAAGAGGTGGAAAACCCTTGATTAATTGCCAAGGTAATGGGCCATTGAGGCTATATAAACGTGCAGGCATAAATGAACCAGCGAGAGTGATAATTCATAATGCGGGAACAAAATATAAGCTCGAGCACACATTTCAAATTCATTCACTACCAGGAGCCCTCGGTACATGGCGAAAAATGTAGGTCCGAAGACCACCATCGCGCATAATGAGAGCTTCTGGTCAGAGCTAGTCTGACCTTCGGCATATTACCATTTGATATACCGAGGCCCGAGATAATGACAAATATTCGACAAGCATGCATGCGAAACAAACAAGCAAAACAGCAAAGATAAGTGTGTTCAAACACAATTGCACATTCAAATAGAAAGCAAGCTCAGCTAATTGATTTATTATTATTATTATTTATTTCTTTTGGATTCATGATTTATTGAGGTTGAGCTCATTAATCATTTATTAGAAGGTCTTATCAGGCTTGGACAAAAGCCAGAGGTTGACTGGGGAGGGGATCAAAGAAGGCTGACCCAAGGACTGAGGTCGGTGCAGCAATGGGCCGAGGTCGGTGCAGGTTAGGGCTAAGGTCGACGCAGCAAGGGGCTGAGGTCGAAGCAGCTAGGAGTTGATGTCGAAGTAGTTGGGATTGGAGGTCAGTGCAGTTGGGCTAAGGTCGATGCAGCTGGAGGTACGGTCGGTGCAGCTGAGGATTGGAGGTCGGTGCAGCAAGGGCTGAGATCGGTGCAGCTGGGGGTTGAGGTCGGTGCAGGTTTGGGCTTAAGGTCGATGCATGTTAGGCGAGGTCTGTGCAAGTTGGGGGGCAAGGTCGGTGCAGGTTGGGTTTGAAAACGGTGCGGGGCATTGAGATAGGTTAAACGGCGCGAAGGGGGCGCGCCAGATTAGAGCCCATGGGGTTGGAGTGATTTATGAGTGAGGGATGAAAGCGGCGCGGGGGGGGGGGGGGGCGGATTGGGGCGCGCCGGATTAGGACCGCACCGGATTGAGGGCAGACTTTGATTTTTTTTCTTCTGAATGGTTGGATTGCACCATGATTTTGCTTAGTCTTTTGACGTTGATTAGGGATTTATTCATTGAGTAAATTCAGATTTGATTGTCCTGCAGACACAACAAACCAAGACTTGTGCGAGGTTCCTACTCAAGCACAGTCCGCAACAAGCTTACTGTCCCCAGAACTGAGGCTCCATCATGATTCAGACTAAGTATTCAGTCAAAAATTTGGCAGCACCTCCCCATACCCAGAGGGTTGCGGGGGGAAAGTGGAGGCGTTCCCATAGAAACTGAAGTACGCTCCTTAATGTTGGAAAGCCAAACGGTGACTGGCGGACCCAGATGGATGGAAACCCCGAGGGCTAGCCTATAAGGGGTGCCAATACTCCATGGGCCAAAGACATTGTCCAAAAGGGAAGACCAGAGTGGGGGGGAAACCTCGAGGACTGGCCTACAAGAGGTCCCTTACCCACAACCACCACCACTCCCAGAGGAATGTGGGTTTAATGTTGGGTTAAAAGACACATTCTTATTCACCTCAGGTGGCTTATAGGACTCCGCGCTACAGGTGGATTGGATCCTATAGCCTGGTGGTGATTTAGAAGGAAAGCGATGTGAACGTTCGATGGGGGTGTTCCCCCTCCCCGGTTCTTGAGTCCTAAAGATCGAGACGGAACATGGTATTCGCATTAAACCTCTAATTTTTACCCATGAAATTGAGATAGGGAACATGCCAAATTGGGTAGACCTTCCCCCCATCCTACTCGGGGCAAAGAAATCACAGTAATATATTATTCATCCACTACACTACTAGCGGTAGGCTAGACATGGAAGAAAGCTAATTAGTTAGCATTTCGGAGTCAGCCACGAGCCAGGGAACCACAGAAAATGTAAGAAACAAACACTCGAGCGACAGGCGGGTGACACGTGGAAAAATGGCCATACCCAGCGGCCTCGCACCCAGATTATAGGGGTGACCCTATTCTCTCCAGTTCATGACTGTGAACGGAGGGGTAATAAGGAAGCCAACCCCGAAGGGGGGGGGGACGGAGATGCACATATATGTATATCTCAGTCGGTGAGACCAACGACGAGCATATGGTGTATTTAACATAGCTACCACACCGAAAGAGAGCCCCGGGGAGGGGGGTAACGTTAATGTAGCCCTTGGTTATCCCAGGGCATGCTCGGCATCGATCGAAGAAACCAGATGTTAATAAACGATACAGAAGTAAATGTAGCAGAACAAGAGGAGGGATTCAGACACAGCTTAAGGAATGATTAAAGAAAAGGAATATATATTGCATTCGGCCTAGCGTTGCCACACGAGACCATTCCATTACATCTTTGCATCATAAGAGGAAAAGAAAAAGAGCCAAAGGCTAAACTAAAAAGGAAATGAAGGGGAATGCGGGCTCATATCATCGCCCGTTTTATTACAAGCCATAGAGGAGATATTGACGAAGGGAGGGCTAGATGAAAAATGAAGGCGATATCCCGCACACCCACCTCCGCTCTTTACAACAAAATAGAGTATCAGAAATCTTCCTCTCTTCCCTCGCTCCGAGCCTTTCCTCTCTGTTGGCGAATGGTGGACGACTGCCCAAGGATGCCTCTCTCAGCTTTTTTCTTATTTTCCAAGCTTGCCCTCTCTGATTCCCCTACTCTCTTTTCACTCAGGCACTATCGGTCTTCGTCTCTCATCCATCCTCCTTTTTTCCTCTATTTTACCTGCTCGGAATGGCCCTCTCTTATAGGCCAAGCAGAAGTTGACTCCATCCGGCGCGGGGGAGTGGAGAGCGTGCCGGTTTAGGAGCATTGCCAAATGCGCGCCAGTTTAGAAGTATTGACATATGCGCGCCGGTTTAGAGGATCATTGTCGTATGCGTGCCATTTTAGAGGAGCGCGCCGATTTGGGAGCGTGCCGGGTTAATCACCTTATCACATTTGTTGAGCCGGGTTTCAGCTTGTGGATCTCGGACTTGTTCCGAGAGTCAACTTGAGTTTTCATCTCGTCGTGGCCCTGTGAGACCAACGTAAGAAGTGTCGGGGAAGCATTTAGGCCGATGACTGGCCAATTCCGGTGTTGTCCATGCCTTTAGTTCGAACTCTCGGGTTTCTTACTGATACGGCACTCGACACTGTGATCCGTTCTACGGGGCCGACTTCATCTATATTTGCAACATTCCCGGGTAGTGGATCACTACCCAGGGTGCTTTCACCTTGACTAGGCTGCTGTTCGGTCACTAACGGACTTATTCAGTAAGAAGACGTACCCGTGCCGGGTTACCCGGGTCTTCCGCTGATATGGCCTTCGACACCTTGTTCCGAGGGGCCAGAGACATTTCTCCACCTCAGGAGGGTTTCTTGTCTGGTGGCGAACCACCAGGTACATTCTCGCCCTAATCGGACGACAGACGGGGCTTGTTCGGCACGACTGAGTCGATACCGGTTCATTGGGCATGCCGAACGGCACTGCCGATTTGTTGTGGATTTCTTCTGACCATCCCGAGGTGGAGTACCTGACACTCTCGTCAGATAACCTGAGGCTTCAGCAGTCCCAGAGGACCCTTATGTATGGATTTTCTTCAACTTTTGCACTTCGGCGGGCCATATCCTTTTGTCGTTCAGGCGTGATTGCCATTGATAATATTTCGGGTGCCAACAAATGCCCCCCAGCCGCGGGTGTCGCAAGTGAGGAACGAGTGATGCGGGACCAGTGGATGTACCCAGAGTGAGCATATTCTTTGTCTGATCAGCACAAAGTATTTGTTTGGTGCGGTCGAGATGCTGTTGGAGTGGCACGACCCCATAGTGGCCTTAAAATGGCGCGGTCAAGACTTTGGCCGTTAAAACGGCGCCGCATGCTTAAAACGGCGCGCCCTTTAAATGTGTCTTGATTCGACACGGGGGTTCAAAAATGGCACGCCTTTTCTGTTTGAATTTGGGCGGCAAATGCAAAAATGACATGCCCTTTAGCGCGCCGGATTAGACCATTGAAGCCCTCCCCTATATATCTTCTCTTCTTTCTCTTTCTTCCCATTCCCAACTCATTCGCATCTTGAGCTTCTCTCTCTTCTCCTCCTCTCCTCCCACAGCGGCGAGTGTCCTCCCCTTCGAGTCTCGCTTTGGCGGCGGCGGTGGCGAGAGCAGGTGAGGGAGAACTTCATTCTTTTAATTCAGAGGATTCAGACCCCCTCTTTCCAAGCCCCGAGAGGCTCCTAATAGGCTTGTCCTCGGAGCTACTACCTTGGCTGTCCTGTTCGGCCCCGGTGTGACACCCACGGCCTATTTCAGGGACCGTCCCTTAGTGGACGTGTTCCCGCTTCCTTCTGGCAAGCTCCCGGGCTGGGGAGACTCTGCCATATTCTTGCCAGAAAAATTTTATCTTCAACAACTATTTCCTGACTTTGTTTATTTTCTTTTGTATTTCCTTTGATGCAGATACCATGGCATCTGATTCTTCTTCCACCTCCCATGCTGTGGTGACTTGGAGGGACATTGATTCTCTGGACAGAGGCCATGACAACCTGGCCATAGTTGCAGAGTCTTCTGATTCAAAGACCGAGACGGTAGATACTGATCGCCTATTAATCATTGGGAGCGACTCCTTCAAATATGATCGCCCTGACGGCTGCAGAGTGAACCACCCCAAGGATAAGCACCTGATGTCTTTTATGAAGCGGTTCAACCTTCAGGGGAAGTCGGATCTGTTCCTTGCCCAGAAGGCCGAGGTGGCGTTACTCGTCGAGCGGGATAGTCTAACCGACTTTGTTGTGCGGGGAAGACGCATATATTTGCCAGGCGAGCCCAGGAAGTGGAATGCAATGCTTGGACTCCAGGAGCTGACTCCATAGGACGGGCTGTTGACTAGAGCCCTTGAATTCGTTCTAGCCAGATGGAACGAGACTGCAGGTCGTGTTGACCGAGAAAAGCCATCTTTCGATCTATTCTTGGCCCCACTAAGATGGGGGTACATAGAGGAGCCCTTCTTGCTAGATTGCTTAGCCATGCGCTTCAAGCACCAGATTTCGGTAGGCTGGTTTGCTGACCTGAAGGCTACTGATGACCATGCCTTTCGGCCAGGAGCAGTGGAATTTACAGATTATGTTCTGCAGCACTATGCTCCTATTTTGATCAAGGCAGGCGTATACCATAGTGTCTATGGATCAATGTACCGCTATCCCACCTCCAAGGGTTTGTGTTATGGTATGATTCAAGTGTTATGTCCTGAGTACAACACCTTTTATACTTCAGAGGGAGACACATCGCTGGACCCTTGGAGTCTCTCTCAACTAAGCGGCCTCTCGATCAACGGTGAGTGGTATGAAGAGGTTTGTTGGCTGGACTGGTTGAAAGATCAGATAGACGGTGAAGGGCGATACCTGACTGGTTTCGCCTACCGCTATCTGATGAAAGCATATCGTACTCTCTACTGTTCCTCGTATGATACCAGGGAAGCACGCAATCCTGGAGAGAAGAGGCGCGTGAGGATGGGCACCTGGCTCCAATATTTCTTTAGAGGGGAGCAGAAATACAAAGTCTTCCCCTCGATAGTGCCGGCTCCTGTCCGGCAAAAGAAGAGGGTTCGGCGGCAAGCCGCTTTCCCATCCACATTGAAGGGAGGACAACAAGGAGGGCCCAACCCTGCCAATATTGACGCAGTCACTCATTGTGCTGCCTACTTGACATATTGGATTTGCTCCTTTGCTCTTCCACAGGGCGACGAGAGTGTGATCCAGGCTGAGGCCATTTACCCTGCCTGCCTGATGGCATGGGGCATGGAGCTCTCACTGTGCTCGGTGGCACTGTGTTTAGTATATATAATGCTGGGGGACTTGCATCGATCTCGTCTTCTCAGGAATCTGGGGAGGGTCGGTCCATTGCACTTTTTCAATGCCTGGGTTTGTACCCGAAAGCTGCTCCTCGATCACTTCAGTCGGCACAGCTAGTTCCCAAGATGATAGAGTTTTCCAGTGTTGAGCCGACTCAAACAGCAGACTAGCTTTTCGCTATTCGGGGCAAACTGACCGAAGTTCCAATAGACTCGCCCGGAGTTTTGCATTTATGGAGCTTGGCTGCCCACTCCAACCCATTAGTGAACAAGATGCGAGAGTGCAACCTCCATGAGACAGAGGTGTATGTCCACCTCATTTCTGACGCCAAGTGCACGAGGCCAATTCTAGAGTCAGAGCTAGTTGATTGGGCATTGTCAATAAGGTCGAGCGTCTTGGTTTTCCGCAAGAGCGGTATTTTATGGCTAGAGCCTTACTACCCATTCCGATTCAGTCAGAATTTTGGTTATGACCAGCACATTCCTACTTCCTCTGCTCAGTTCGCGATGCCGAAGAGGGCCCGGGCTGGCCAAGTATCGAATGAGGAGGCTTTCATATGGTGGGACTATTTCCATCGCCGAGAGGCGGTTTCATTTAGAGTTCCAGCCCCTGCACGCTTCCCCCTGTGTGACTCCAGAATATATCAAGTGGTGGAATGCACGCATCAACTTTTATACAAGCTCAAGAAGAGAATGTTGGGCTATTGCTGAACGCCGATTCTTGGGCTCTCAGCCGGTGCCGGCTTTGGATGCTGACCCAGCCTACTTGAAGAAGTTGAAATTCCAGACAAATGCTACAGTGGCAGCTTATCTGGAGGCTCACAAGGCTGCCAAACAGTGCTCGTCCAAGATCGAGCCCAAGCTGTCGGAGATCAACAAGGACGGCTTCTTGAAGACACTTCAAGGTTTATGCCGCGTAAGTGGTGAACGATTGATTCTTCAGTAGATCCCTTTGCCAGTGGAGGAGCCTCTACCCTCCACGGCTTCTTAGCATCCTGAGAGCGACCGACTATATCCTTACAGGACCTTCATTAGAAGGGAGGACCGACGGTCGACACTCTACAACAGTACCCCATGGTTATTCGCATTACTGCGCTCTCACGGGCTTTCAGTAGGTGAACCTAGTTAAGCCCTATTGGGTCAACCTCTTCTTCTTTCTTTCAAATATGCCGACGCATGGGGGCTGGACCACCTCGGCTTGTATTATCATCTATCTTCTCGAGGCCATTTGGACTTAGCGTCGCTGGCAGAACAGTGTGAGTTGATAGGAGATGTTTGTTGGCTGGTTCGCGAGGCTGCTTCAAGGAACAAAGAGCCTTCGCTGTTTTACTGGGCTCTCTCCCCTCTATACACGGGGCCGGCAGGTATCTTTCATTCGTTGCCTTCATATTTTGGTTCGATTCTTACTATAATGAATGTCATTCTTTCTCACCCTTGTATATGTGCAGTTCGGCTCACTTTGGAAGAGACCAGGCACTTCAGGGAGCTGATTATAAAGGCTCAAAATCCAACATATTTTGAAACCCCAGAGGCGGCTTCGACAATAATACCTTTTCCCCCCGGTGATTCACGTAAGCGAACGAGGTCTCAGGTAAGGGAGGCGGTGACTCGAGCAAAGCAGGCCCGTCGACAGAAGACTGTAGACCTGGAGCCAGCAGTTGTTCCTCCAGCCATAGTCTCATTTGAAGAATTCGAGGCTTCTCGTCTGCTAGCACGCGTAAACCGGGGTATATCTTCCATTCTGCACCCCGCCTCTATTTTGGTGGTATATGCAAATTCTTAATTTGTAAGTGCAGCTACCTCGTCTGCAATGGCTGTGCAAGTGACTGCCACCCTTGCGGGAGCTGAAGAGAGAGGGGATGGAGTGCAAGCAGCTCCCCTTGAAGAAGACCTACCTTCTCCTACACCCAGCCATGAGATAGAAGGTAATTCACAGTATATCCCCTTGCGGATTTCCATGGTTTATCACACTTAGGGCTCGCATGAGTGCTTCTTATTTTAGCTTTAGTCGAGATCCGACCACCTTCTCCCCCTGTCGTTGAGTCGACAGAGGGAGTTTATGTTGAGCAAGAGATAATTCTAGGAAGTCAGCTTACTCTTGAAGTTCCCCCGCCTGTCATTCCCGCTACAGAGCAGGCTGAGCAGGCTTCTATTGAGCAAGACACTCCTTCAGTAGGCTATCCGGGTGAGGGTCGCCCGCTCTTAAAGGGAAAGACCCTGTGCTAGTTCAAAGCTCATCTTCATCAAAGCCGGTGGATTATGGTGGTGACTCCAGTGACAGGGAGTTTCCAATGGTGGGGACAGAGACCGAAGATGCCGGGGCATCCTCTACTTATGAAAGTGATTTCACAGCCTTCAGTCCTCCACAGCTGACGTGGAGCAGTTTTGGGCCACCCGTTCCTTCCGTAGGAGAGGGGGTAGGGATGATGGAGATGATGGTCTCTGCCACCGGAGAATCGAGCTTAGTGCAGGCTGAGGTAAGAGGACTCCCTTAACTCCCTTGCTTCTTCTCATTGGTCATTACATCAAACCTCTGAACTGTGTTATGTTTACTTCTTTCAAAGGTTCCTGTTATTCAGGCCGACGCGACCTCGCCTGCCATGACCGTGAAGGTATCCCTTCCATCCCTCGGTGTAGATTTGCCAGTATTCCCACCTGTCATGAGGCCCATTGCCCTACGGTATCCCAAGGATTATATTATGACAACGGGTTTACAAGTGCCCAGCATAACTGCCAGGTCTGATCAGCCGGCCATGACTTCGGAGAAGCAGCAACTTGCCATTGGTGGAGAATTGGTTGAAGACACCCCTGCAATAGAGGCAGGAGAGATTGTGGAAGAAACTGCCAGTGCCTCCATAATTTTGGCCCTTGCCACTGAATCAGCATTGGTGGAAGTCGGACAAGCCAAAGATGGTGACCAGCCCCTTCCTGCTATCGAGACTCAAGACGCAGTGCCCTTGCCAGAGGTTGGGGGAGAAATTATCGCTATTGACAGTCCATTTGTTGCATTAATCGCTGGGGCCGGTCAAGTGCAAGCGCCATACAGGACATACCATCATCGTCCTCAGAGCCGACCGATGATATATGGGCCACAGTCGATAGCCGCGTAGAATTTCACCTCCTTGATATGCCATCGCTCGGTCTGCAGTTACCAAGAGACCTAGTGTGGCAATACTTGGAGACGCTGAGGCAGATCGTGACGACCTGCCAGGATTTGTCTTATGCACAGCTGAGAGACCTGGTGGAACACCTCTCTCACTTGCTATTAGCTTTTGGCTGCCCAATGGAGGACTGGACGCAGCGAGTGGTTCTTCTTCTGAAGTATGTAAACACAAGAGAGTTCATCGGCCATGGTCTAGCGGATCAGCTGGCGGCCCTAAAATTCGAACGGGCTGAGTGTCAGGCTGTCGTTCAGTCTTTGAGGGGGACTGCCCGACAGATGCGGGATGCGGTCGATGATTCCACTCAATGCCGTACTTCTTTGAAGTCTTGGATAGCTGAACTGCGTGCCGAACTCACCCGGGCTGAAGCAGAATTGGAGTCAACTGAGTAGTTGCAAGTCCAGAGCATAGAAGAGGCGGAGCTGGCAGAAGGGCAAGTCGCGTCGCTTGAGGAGAAATTGATGCAGCTGCAGGCTGAAGAATCCCGTCTACAAGAGCTGATTCGTTATCCCTCTCTGGGGATTTTGGAATTTGAGGACATCTTCCGTCGCTCATTGTAGTAGTTCCTTTTGTTTTTCACCCTTTTTTGTGAATTTTCATGTATACTGAGGAATGCCGTGAGTACTATGTACCCTTTCTTTTTATGCCAATGAAACTTCTTCATCATTTACTTTGCATATCTGCTATTGAGCTACATCTTTTCTTTCTTTCTTTCCCCTTTTTGGACATGGGTATGTCGCTAATTTGCTCAGTCTGGGATACATTAGCTTGCTAGAGCAGGAGAGCGCTCACGCCTTCCGGGAAGGTATGAGGGGTTCGCTCCACCATGGTGTAACTTCTCTCGAGGCCAAATTTAGGCTAACATGGGTAAGAGCTGGAGGATAAAAAGAAGGGGTTTATGGGTCGATAGGGCCAGAGGGCGAAGCCAATAGTTTGTTCACAAATCTCGCCGATGATAACGAGGTTCGCAAATGACACACTTGTTGGCGGGCTTAAGTGCCAGCGACAAGGGGTGAGTTTATTACTTGACAAGGATGAAGGGTCCGAGCCGATGGTTTGTTGTCGATTTCACCGATGATGATGAAAATTTGACGGTAGGTTAAATGCCGAAGCAAAGGAGGTTTGTTGACCGACATGGATGAAAGGTCCGGGTCGACGGTTTGTTCATCGACTTCACCGATGGTGACGAAAATCGAAGGCAGGTTTATTCATCCGCATGAGTTAAATGCTGAAACAAAGGGGTTTGTTGATCGACATGGACGAATGGTCCGGGTCGACGGCTTGTTCATCGACTTCACCGATGGTGACGAAAATCGAAGGTAGGTTTATTCATCGGCATGGGTTAAATGCTGAAGCAAAGTCATTTATTGATCGACATTGATGAAAGGTCCGGGTCGACGGCAAGTTCATCGACTTCACCGATGGTGACGAAAATCGAAGGTAGGTTTATTCATCGGCATGGGTTAAATGTCGAAGCAAAGGGGTTTGTTGATCGACGTGGATGAAAGGTCCGGGTCGACGGCTTGTTCATCGACTTCGCCGATGGTGATGAAAATTGAAGGTAGGTTTATTCATCGGCATGGGTTAAATGCCGAAGCAAAGGGGTTTGTTGATCGACGTGGATGAAAGGTCCGGGGCGATGGCTTGTTCATCGACTTCGCCGATGGTGACGAAAATCGAAGGTAGGTTTATTCATCGGCAAGGGTTAAATGCCAAAGCAAAGGGGTTTGTCACAGCATAGGGGTAAGGCTTATGCTGGTGGGACGTGACATGTCACGTCCCGAGATTTTGCAGCAGAAACAATCGGGAACGTGAACTGTCGGCTAGTACGTCCCTAGCAAGCAATATAATCAGAGCGCAAGACAATCACATAAAAAGTAATTGCACAATGTAATTCACTAAAATCCTTCAACTTTATTACTTCATAAACTAATCCCAAATTACATAAGAACTTTGATTCTCATTGCTAGACTCAAGAAAATTAAAATTACATTCTGACTCGACTAGACATGAATAACTAAGGCTTCTCTCGATCACATGTCCTTTAATCGCTTTCGGATCCATCACTTGAGTATTCTGAATCCGTCCCACTAGAATTTCTTGAAAAAGATTGGAAAGTAGGGTAATGAGCACACTTGTCCAGTAGGTATCTTTGTATCAACATGTAGGCAACGTTAATTAAAGTAATTAATGTTTTAGCTCTAAAGAAATAAGATAAATCATGTAGATACGATGAAACAATGCTAGTAAAGCCAAAATAACAAGACATGATCAATAGTGGCATATGAAAATATGAATGAGCAAGTATATAGCAAGGCAAGAATATAAGTTTTGGCCTTTTCATGAACAAGAATGTAACAAGAATGTACTTTTCATAACCATGAAGGCGACCTTAGTGTGCACACATACAATGTGCACCGGCCTGTGTATGCAGCAATGACAACGTGCACCGACCTTTGTATGCAACAATGATAATGTGCACTGACCTTAGTATGTACTAATGACAACGTGCATCGACCTTTGTATGCAACAATAACAACGTGCACCGACCTTTGTATGCACAAATGACTATGTGCACCGACCTTATGCGCTTACATGTAGACATGCACTGACCTTCATATGCAGTATGTATGAACATACACCGACCTAGATATGCATCACTATAAGCATGCACCGACCTTCATATGCAGTATGTATGAACATGCACCGACCTACATATGCATCACTATGAGCATGCAACGACCCTCATATGCAGTATGTATGAGCATGCACCGACATTAGTGAGAAACACATACATGAGAAGCTATAAGATATTAAACAGTGTTGCCATTATGAAAAGTAGATTCAGAGTTTTGTTGCCAAAAATTGAAGACAAAATGTATTGTTGCCAATCATCAAAACCTAATAAGAAATTAAATTTAGAGAATCAAGTTAAAGGAGACACAACATGAGACACATTATCCCACACAATCTTCCCACAACATTCTCCCCCTTTTTGATGATGGCAACACATTAAACTTTGATATTCATTTTGATGGCAACAATGACTTTATCAAGATCCAGAAATATGCACACTATGCAGAAAATATAGTTACTGCAGTTTATCAGAACTCTTCCCAGGCCAATATGATACTTAGAATAAATCTCTCAAAGAAAATCTCTCCCCCTATGCCCTTTACGTACCCCATCAGAAACCCATCACAAACCATCAAAAACTGCATTTCAAACCATCAAAAACTGCATTCTCCCCCTTTGCCATCAGCAAACAAGGAAATGGTAGAGATGAGGAAAAATAGGATAGCATCAAGAAGGAGGAAAGAGAAAGAGAATTCTGATTAACATTCTGAGTGATAGTTCATTAATATAAGCTGACAGAGCTCAAATTCTTCAGATATAAGATTCTATGTACTGCATTCTTGATAGAATTTTGGTTTAATAGTAATAAATATTAGAGTGTATCCACTGGACTCTTGAATATGTCTGCAAAACCCTTTAATAGCAATAAACAAGAATCACATTAGTCATGAAAGAGTTGGCCTTACTATATCCTGCTTGTTCAAAAATCAGTGAATTTCTTTAGGAGTGACAAGGATATGTATTGAGGTTAAACAATATGACATTTCTGAATTTTCACTTTAGGGTTACTGCAGAGGCATTCTATATCTTTTTGTTTCCATAATTTTGAACAATTAGGTGTCATTTATGCCTTTTATCATAAGGGTACATGTTGATTAGACGCCAATATCCCTAGTTACTCAGTAAAATATACCATCATGTTTCATATATCAAAACAATAGAAATAGTTTACACCTTTTTGCATAAGGGTACACGTTTATCAAACGCCAGTACCCCTAGTTACTCAATGAAACTACCCATACTCTTTTGACCTTTGAACAGAGATAACTTGAAGCACTTCATGACATGAGTTTTTCTCTATTATTTTGATGAAGTACCGAGTTTCTCAGTGCATTCAATCATTGCTCTGCATGTACATATTTTGACTTATTTTCATAATCTTGCTGCCCTTTGTATTTAGAAAGACTTGTTTAAAAATAATACTTATTCTAAGTTTCTCAACCAAGAAATCATTAATCCAAGAACTTTCAGATATTTGAAGACTTTATCAGACATGTTATGAGAAAAATGGTTGAGAGCTATTAATTATGATAAACAAACCAGTTCATTGAATTCAGTCTTTAGACTCTAAAATTTATCAAGTTTAAACCAACAGTTCATTCATGAAACAATAGATGATTCTTATAAAAGAAGATTTTTGATTTTAGTAGCTTAGAATGATGAACCGATTATCAGACTGTCATTATTTCAGAAGCACAGAACTACAAGGACTTTCCAAGAGATTGAATTCAATGAATGAATTGTAAGGAATTAATAAGACTTTCCATGATCAGGAGAACAAAGTCAGGATTTTCAGAATTTGAATCGGGACTAAAGAGAGATCACATGATCTGACTCAAAATTATTATTAACTTCCCCTGTCTATATGCATTGATATTTAGACACAACATGTGGAGTTAAGGACTCAAAAAAACTCTTGATTCAGGGTACTTGGCGGAGGACTGACCTCTACACATAGTATAGGTTTCCAAACATAAATTAATTTGTCCTTCAACCATCATACCATTTATATACCACTGAAGACAAGATGGACATGACGCAAGGAGGTCACACAGTTGCCTTGATTAAACAGCATAAACCTAACATGAACTCCCTCTTACAAAATTGACTCCCCCTAACTAGATGCACTTACTACTGGACATATCATTTTAGGCACATAAGAATGAAACTATCACAACCATTTATCTAAACAGACATTCATGCAAAAAAATTGCAAATACCAAGTTCTCTTCTCAAAAACTTAAATCTTTCATTACCAAGAGGCTTGGTAAAAATGTCAGAAATTTATTTTTCTGACTCAATGAATTCTAATTCAATTTCCTTTTTATTTACTTTATCTCTTAGAAAATGGTGATTAATTTCAATGTGCTTAGTTCGTGAATGGTGAACTGGATTTTTAGTAAGAGAAATAGCACTGGTGTTATTACAAAGAATTGTAATACAGCTAAGGTTAATGTGATAGTCAACAAGCTGCTGCTTAATCCAAAGGACTTGGGCTGCACTATTTCTTGTTGCCACATACTCTGCCTCAGCAGTGGATAAGGCAACAGTATGTTGTTTCTTAGATGCCCAAGATCCTAGACAACCACTTAGATATTGACAATATCCACTAGTGCTTTTCCTATCTATTCTACACCCTGCATAATTTGCATCTATGTAAGCTAGAAGGTCTAACTCACACCTAGTAGGATACCATAAACCAAAGTTTAGGGTGCCAGATAGATACCTAAAGATCCTTTTCACAGCTATCATATGTGATTCCTTAGGACTAGCTTGAAAACGTGCACACAAACACACTGAAAATTGAATATCTGGGCGAGATGCAGTAAGATATAACAAGGAACCGATCATACCTCTATAGAGTTTGGTGTCTACCAATTTACCTTCAGGGTCAACATCAAGGCTAGTTGATGTGCCCATCGGTGCTGTTATGGCTTTGAGGTTTTCCATCTTGAATTTCATCAGTAAATCCTTGATATACTTCTCTTGGGTTATGAATGTCCCTTCTTTAGTCTGACAGACCTACAATCTAAGAAAGAATTCTAATTCTCCCATTGAACTCATTTCAAACTCAGTAGTCATTAATTCAGAAAACTCCTCACACATAGAAGGCTTGGTTGACCCGAACACTATATCATCTACATAGATCTGAATAACCAGAATATCTTGATCACATACCTTTGTGAATAATGTCTGATCAACCTTACCTCTGGAGAATTCTTTATCTGTGAGGAATTTGCTCAGTCTGTCATACCAAGCTCGGGGTGCTTGCTTCAATCCATAGAGTGCCTTCTCAAGCTTATAAACATGTTCAGGAAAATCAAGACACTCAAATCCATGGGGTTGTTTTACAAAAACATCCTCTTTTATTTCACCATTTAAAAATGTAGATTTAACATCCATATGCTAGAGAGTTATTCCTAAACTGCATGCAATTGCCAAAAGAATCCTAATGGCTTCTAGCCTAGCTACAGGGGTAAACGATTCTTCAAAGTCAATGCCAAACTCTTGATTGTACCCCTGAGCTACAAGCCTAGCCTTATTTCTGACTATATTGCCCTACTCATTAGTTTTATTTCGAAAAACCCAATTAATACCTATAACATTAATTGCCATGTGTGGGTTTAGGAACAAAGTGTTAAACCTTGTTCCTATCAAATTGACTAAGTTCATCATGCATGGCATTTATCTAATGTTCATCCTGTAGGGCACTTTCTATATTCTTTGGTTCTATCTGTGAAACTAAAGCAAATGAGTTTAATTCATTTTCAATTCTGAAATGTGCTCTAGTTCTAGGGGGTTCATTCAAGTTACCAATTATGTTTTCTAAAGGATGATCTCTGAGAAATCTTACATTGGTAACCTGATTACCTAGATGTTCATTTACCTCTCCCTGAGCATCAGATCCTTCTGCTTCAGCCTCTTCTGCAGATTCTTCATTTTGTTCTTCTTTGGTTTCCAAGATATCTCCATCAACTTTATCCCTGTATAAGCCAGTTTCAGTCTTAATTGCAAATTCATCAAAAATAATATGTGGAGATTCCTCAACAACTTTAGAATTAAGGTTGTATATCCTATAGGCTATGGATAGTTCAGAATAACCTAGAAAAATTCTAGGTTCACTTTAGGTTCAAATTTATCAAGGTCTCGTTTAGAGTTGACATGAATAAAGCATTTGCAACCGAAAACCTTGAAATGTGCTAGAGAAGGCTTCTTACGCTTAAGAATCTCATAAGGAGTCATTTGTGTAGAGGGTCTTACCAGGGCTCTATTAATGATGCAACATGCAGTATTAATAGTCTCAACCCAAAACTTCCTAGGTTAGTTCCCTTCTACTAGCATAGTCCGAGCCATCTCTACTAGCGTTCGGTTTCTCCTTCCCACCACTCCATTTTGCTCTGGAGTCCTTGGTGAGGAGAACATGTGATTGATGCCATTTTCTCTACAGAAATTATCAAATTGTGAGTTTACAAACTCACCTTCATGGTCAGACAATATATTAGAAATAGGATGTTCACATGTCTATTTTATTTTATGAAAGAACTCTTGAAATTCCTCAAATGCATCATTCTTGTAAGACAAGAAAAATACCCAAGTAAATATAGAAAAGTCATCAACTAACACAAAACCATATCTTTTTCCAGATAAACTAGATGTTCTAATGGGTCCAAATAAATCCATTGCAATCAGCTTATAAGGTTTAGAAGATAGATTTTCAGTTCTGGACTTAAATAACTTTCTGGTTTATTTACATTGGGTGCATGCCTCACAAATTTTATTATCTTGTTTGACATAAATTTTGGGAAGACCTTTCACCATGCAATGTTTATTCAATTTATGAAGCACACTATAGCTGGCATGACCTAACCTACGATGCCACAAGTAGGCTAAGTCATCCTTATTGACAGTGAGACATAGATTGGTGTGTGCTACATCATCTAAATCTACCATATAGATGCTATTTACTCTCTTGCCAGTAAATTTCATAAATTCATAATTGGGTTTAAAAATAGTGCATGCAAGAGAATCAAAAACAACTTTATGGCCTTTATCACAAAGCTGACTAATACTAAGCAAATTATAAGTTAGCCCTTCAACTAATAGAACTTCTTCAATAAAACAAGAAGAGCACTTACCAACCTTTCCTGACCCAATGATCCTTCCCTTGGTATTACCTCCAAATGTAACATGACCAACATCTTTCTTCACCAACATGCAGACTTTTCTTTTATCCTCGGTCATGTGCCTGGTGTTGACATGTTTTTCCCCCTCCCTTTCCCTTACCTTTCTATATCAGGATATAAAGAGCAGCAAAAATGAGGCTCGGAGAGTGGAGAGGTGTGTGTGTGATCGTGATCGCCACCAAGATGTAGAATGCAAAGGAAATGCACTCGTACCTTGGAAAGGGAGAAGACACTCGCCCAAAGTGCAGCACTGGTAGTTGTACACGGTCCAGGAAGAACCGCTCAATGGATGGAACGACTGCTCGATAGGTCGCTCACAGCGCTGGAAAGAGAAACGGGACGAAGACTGGTGTGGCTCCAAATTGGTACGCAGATGACCGCGCCTAGGATCTGAACAGTTCATGGAGGATCGCCCTTCTCTGCACACAGACGGAAGAAGACCGTTCAAAGCCGCCAAACTCCAAGTTGTAGGACTTGATCCTCCACCCCTTCGAGCCGGCCAGAGGGGATGGGCCTTGGGCTGTGCTGATGCTGACCAGCAAAACAACGTAGAGAACAAGAAAACAAAACCCAAATTAGACCTGGAAGGTGTAGTAGCTATAAAAAAGAATGCAAAATTAACATAATAACACGGAATGGGGAATATCGGGGGTGGTTTTTAAACTCATATGGGGGGTGAAAACAATAGGAGTGGTGTAAAATGAAGATGACAAATGCAAAACGTGGATGAAAAGGTGATGAAAAGAGCATGCAATGAGTGGAGAAATGATCGGACACCTAGACTAGAACACAAAGAAAATGACTACTCCCTTGACCGGAGGCTCAAGCGGACGTAGAGAGCCTCCCTCCCTGGCTACAGCTCGCTCAAGAATTCGGCAGAGCTTCGACATCGATGTTGGATCTCCCCCCTTTTCAAGCTTGGACTAGGGGTGCTATTTATAGACCCCTGAAAGTCCAGCCCCGAAATTGGATTTTCCACTAAAAATTAGGCCGTGATAATAAAACAAAATATGTAGATAATACTTCTATCTCCCACCAGGATCAAACGGCACCCCATTTGGTGGATAAACTGCGGAGAAAATGGCGGAGGAAGGTGGAGGTTTAACCACGGATGGAGAGAGAACAACCAAATATTCCACAGATCTCGGGCATGTACGCGGTCGTTCGATAGGCCGCCCACACTAATACGCGGTCCATTGCTAGACTGCTTACCTTTGTCGGTGATAAATAAATAAAATAACAAATTATCCAATTATACATCGAACTGACCGGCTGACCCAGCATTGGTCTCTTTAGGATAAGACGGTCTAATGATAGACCACTCAATGAATGCCACGGTCCAATGCTAGGCCGTGTAAACCGTGTCGGTGAAAAATCCAATAAAATAAGATAAATATATAATTATCTGAAAAACTCACCGGCTTTGGACTCTGGGAGCTGGACGGTCTAAAGATAGGCCGTTCAATGGGAGTAAACGGCTGAACTCAGACCGTGTAAAGGCTTGTCGGCAAAAATTCAGAAAATCAAATATATATCCAATAAATCGTTTCGAGCATCTAAACGGTTCAAAAGAGACCGCCCAACAATAAACGGCCAATCCTATGACCGTGCATTTAAAACAACTGAGGTCGACGCTAAAAAAGGATGGCGTCGACGCTAGTGCCAATGGGGTCGACGTTAGTGCACTGCCCATGAAAACAACAAGGTCGTGTAATGGTCCGTCCAACACACTGAATGGTCGAGTGACATGCTGTGTGGGTAGAAAAACAGAAAAGCCAGAAATAAATCACCGTAAATTTCACACGGTCCCGAATCTGACCGTTCAATACATACACGGCCTAGGGATAGACCGTGCAATTGCTGGGCGGTTGAAATTGATAAATTAGGGTAAATGAGCCCATTTAACCTAGAAACCAAGCGAGATCAAGGCCCTATAAGCCCAAATTTGAGAACAGACCTAGCCAGGGAGGGAGATACCCATAGAATAAGCCCAAAGACGAGCCTGGAAATGGCCCAATGAATAATGGACAACTTGAGACATCAATAAATGGTGATAAAAGGAAAGACCCAACTCATAGGAAAAAAAGGGTGTCAACAGATGTCCCTCCTTAACGTCCTCTTTGCAGGGGAGCGAGCGGAGGTGAAGCGAAGGCGAAATGGAACATGGAGATTAAGCGAAAATGATGCGGAACGGACTGAAAAGCCAGCGTTAAGGTAAAAGACACCCGTTTCCTCGCCAATGAGCGATAGGAATCTTCCAAAAAACTCCGAACCAAACACAAGGAATAATTAGACCAAAACGACACCAGTATGGAGAAACTATCTAAACGAAAAGGAAAACACATGACCAACCTCATGGGGGACACAATCCCTTGAACCAATGAGGAGATCAGAGCAAGCAGTAAAGAAAAGTAAAAGGGTAAACTAACACTCCAGACCGGGACTCTTAGTCAACCAAACCAGGTGAACAGACCAGAGAAAACCTTCTAACTCTGAGTGGAATAGCTTCTCTCTTACCAAAATCATGAACGACACAATCATTCATCACAAACGAAACATTTTCAGACAAGCCATTGGTCATGAATGCTCAAAAGATGTGCATGATGCATGTTGGGCTAAAATAAAAGAAATCATTAAAACGAATACAAATAAAGCCATAAAATAGAAAATACTCGAGAATAATATTTCTAGACTAGAACGATCGAGGTCAGGACACTATCTGCAACCACGGCGTGTAAGATAGAACCGTCGTACCCCAATTTCTCTAACCTAACGGCCTATCCGATGATTAAACGTGTGCACCTAGATCATCATTGTTTTTGTTATAGGGGAACATTAGATCTTGGAACACGTGAATGATCAGCTGGTTCTCGTGATAATATAGCATAATACCAGATAGTAATGCAATAAGGGACCTAGGGATCGAAATACTTACTTGACTTACCTGTGCAGGCGAAACGACATTTTTTGGATTTTCATTTCTGATTTTTATGGATTTTTATCATAAGATAACCGACAACATGAATAAGCAATCATGAACAGAATGAAAACATAACAACCAAATGAACGAAAAAATAAATAACATAACGAAGAATGAATGAGCAAGCAACACATGCAAAACACCACATAAACAAACAATGAGCATGAGAACGGAGAAAATGGTGGGGCATGACAAAACACGGCAGGACGACACACACAGTTGGGACCAGATCATGGCGGTACAACACACCATGCAGAACAAAACCACATGCAGCGGGACAGAGATAAGTAGGACAATGACATCTAAGACAACCATAGGGGAGATGGCATAACACATGTAAAACAACCACATGGGACAAGGACACATGCAACACATGGCCGAACGAGATAACACGTGGAACTAGAACATGCATGAGATAACCATACATGGGACAAGGACACCTGGACGACGACCACAGGGGGACAACACGGGACATGACAAAATATGTTCTTCAATCAAGCCCAAGGTCTGATGAAGGAGAACCGCCAGGTTCACGATCGTAAGGCAAAAATCCTCTCATGGAGATATGAGGAGAATTAGGTAAAATTTAAGCACAAGCTGAAAAGGACATAAGCTCCAGAACAGATCGAGAAACCAGATTGAAGAAGAGAACAGATCAAAAGATGAGTGTGAACAGGAGACAGAACGAAAGATGAAGAGCGAGGAAACTTCAATACCTGTAACCTGCACACTAAGCAAACAGATTACGTACATGTCCTTAAGACAAAATGTATGAGAAATAAAAGAAATTTTTTTAGATTTTTGACACATTTTTTTGTTAATTTTTGATTTTTTTTATTTTTAATAATATTGATTTTTTTTTTATTTTTGATAATATCTGATTTTTTTGGATTTTGACAATATCTCATTTTTGGAATTTTTGAAATAGCAATCTACAGTACCCAAGACGGGCTCAAACTACTGGCTAGGGATCGTTGCTCCTACCCCTCTCATTAAAGGCTTCCCTTAAGCAGGGCGTGCATATGAGGGTGGCTTACCACAACCAACTGCCTCTAAAGAACGGTGCCCCTACTAAGGCCATACCCGGGATACAACCCAGCCTAAGAGGGAAAAGTAGAGGAAAAATTGGAGACAAGCTTTATGCAGGATGGGAGACATCAGGATTCGAATTCCTTCTAGGGCACTACCCCTCAAAGATACAGTCTATTATGCCGGGACTTTGTGTCTTCAATTTTGAGACCCATGTTATTAGGCATGCATGCGACCGGGCTCATGACGTCCCGCGGGGAACTGTACTGCCACTCTTGCCATGCCTTTGATTCATAATTTTGCATTGACTCATTTTGATTTTGAGAGCCATTACTGACTAGATTTCTCATGAAAGCTCACTTTTGAGGGTCAAGACTGCCCCTATTTGAGACCTCTCTCGTATTAGGGAGCGCCTAGGTTCGTCATCTCATCCATCAATCTCTTACCCCTGCACTCGATCGAGCAGAGAAAAGAAAAGACCTTTGTGCATACCCATAGTATGGTGATGCGGAACGGTGTCGACGTGCAGTGAGAAGGTTCAGCTGGAACCGTCGTCGAACAAGTGGTGGGCTAGGAATGTCCTACAGCCCAGATTGGTAGAAGCAGATCTGCGCGTGCTAACAAAAATATCCGCCAAAATTAACTCCGACGTCAGAACGAGATATCGTCAGCAGCGGTGAGTAGCAGACTTGCGGGAGGACGTCTTGGCCAAAGGGCGTGCACTGATTCCTGTCGTGGAAGCCAAAAAATCCTCTGCAAGTCGCAACTGGTTATGACGCTGAACCACGCAGGTTGGCCTGCACAGTCCCACGAGATCTGATGCCACGCACAACACGAAGGTCGAAAAAATGGGGCGGCATTGGTGGTGCTGGAAAGAAGACAGAGAGACGCACAATGGCTCCGAATCTCAGATCCAAAGTCGATAAAAGGCGGCCTGTAGAAAATTCGCAAGAAGAGGGACGAGTTCTGTCTCGTGCAAACGGGCAGCAGTGCGCGACTTCAACGGAAGAATTGTTACCGATGACACAGAACTCCGATCAACACGAAACCAACGCTGAAACGGTCGTGACTTGAAGCATCAACCTTGAAAATTTTACCAGGTCTAGATTTACCCCGGAAAGGCCTCAAACGTTGCTGCAACTTGGTGTCATTTTCTGGGCGGACAGAACACAGCAGCATGGAGAGAATATGGGGATGAGGGGGCGACGCTTGGAAGGAGGAAAGGCGGAGGGGCTTGGCGTCTCACCCGGCCAAGGGATAGAGGTAGGAGTGTAGGTTTCGCACCCTCCCCTTCACAGGGACCAGCTAGGGTTTGCCTCTTCTCAAGGCACGGTCATCTCCATCTCCGAGACAAAGGAATTACTATAAAATTCGCAGCTATAGTTCATCATTAATTAGAAAAGTGGGTTTACATGACTATTTATAGGAGTCATGCTAACCCTAACCCTATTTTACCTACCTATGACTCAAATATCCCTACACTCACAAAATAGTGCAAAATTCACACCGAAAATTACACAAAAATAAAAAGACTCAATATTCGCTCGAAATGAACCCAATAAAATATGAAAATTAAAATTTTAATCCTACCAACTCATGACCATCAAGTAAGACTCAAATAAAATAAAAATGCATAATAAAAATAAAAATGACTCTGATACAACTCTGATCGTCTGATGTCTCGAGTCCCACGCCGCGTCAATCTCCCCTGGTTCGAAAAAACTTGTCCTCGAGTTTTGAAGTGCTGGAGCATGAGGAAGATGATCGTCGGTGGGTGGGTGGGATGCTTGGCTTGGATGACGATCAGGAAGAACTCGGGCCGCTGCTGTCCATGGCCTTGTAGAATTCCTCCCAAATCGCATCGACAAATGATGTAGTAGGCAGAGAAGTTGCTGTGAGGGGAGGTACGGATGGTGGCTCGGTGGCGACCAGCAGATCGACTATGGCGGGCAGCGCCGGGGTGGCTAGTAAAACCTTGGGGGCAGACAATACTTCATCCAGGGGGTCGGCTGGTAACACAGCGGGGGCTGATAGCACTTCATCTAGGTGTGCGTCAGCCATGAGTTGGCCTCCAGCTTCGTCACATGCATCGATCGATGTTGGAGGGGCTTCATAGGCTTCAATAGGCTGCGACTTTTCTTCTTTAGTTGGTGGAGAGAGCAGCAAATTATAGAATGTGAAGACTTCCGGTAGATGCTTAGGATGTACTCGGCAAGTACGCCACTCCAGGTCGATGCTGGCATCCCTCTCATCCAGCCAAGGCTTCTCGAGTATTATGCACGGGCCTGCTAATGTGCCAATTTGACACCATGCACCATCAAAGTATAGGACCCGACTGAACCTCCTTTGGAACTCCACAAAAACTTGATCGCCATCAAGAACAATCTCACCGATCTTGGAAAGGGCGTCGACGATATCCGGGGAGATCCAATTCCATGACTCCATCTCATGGAAGTTGAGCTCGGTGATGGTGCCATTTGGTAGGAGTGCTGTAGAGATTACCAGAGGGGGAAGCATACCTTCCTATTCAGGACCCGGCTTGTAGGAACAAGCTGGAACCCACTCTGATGCGGGACGGACTGAGGAGACGACGCTATATGAGACAGACACGACTCGACCAGCAACGACACGACTACTAGAGCGACCTCGGCTCGACACTAAGAGCTCCTATAGGCTACACGTCGCTAACAGAAGTGCAAACTCACTCGTCGTCCCATGCGAGGGAAAGCGTGGATCGTGCGCGGTTAAGGAACCGGCAGAGTTCAAGGTAGTCTGACTCAACTTCCGGACTCGGATCGAGTCACGGGACGGGTCACTCTCACACTCACAGTGGCGACATGAACACACGGGCTAGGAACCTACACTCTCGCAGCGGCATAAGACCATATACTAGCTAAGCAAAGTAATGCCGAGAAGTTTAGACCGTTACCTCCACGCACCCGGCGTGGCGAAGACAACCCCGGCCGATTTATAGACTCCCGGTTAAACAATTTTACAGCGGTACAAATATTTGACCCACTCCACGTAGGGAGGTAAAAGGTCACATGCGGGGCCCGGGAATCACGCGAATCGGGTTGACGGGCAGCATCTTGATGTCGTCCGGCGGTGCCGAACTCCGCATTTTCGTGCTGTCCGGACGGCGCGTTCTACGGGTCCGTGGGGCCCACGGATGGTGCTGTCCTCCCGGCCAGCTGGGGTGGGGACCGCTGTGATGGGGACCCCTGGTGGCGTGCCTCCCTGGACGGCGGTCGGCCGGAAACTCCGGTCGGAGGCCGAACGGCTCCGATCTCCAAGTTGTGAAGTGGCTGCCCACAGATTTTGGTTTCTATTTTCCGGCGCGCGCTCCGGCGAGATCGGCCGCTGCGACCAATCCCGATGTCGGATCGGGGCACAGGAGCTATCGTTGGAAAGCTCTCTTGAAATCCTTAAATATAGGCCCAAAGATAGGACCTGGATCTGCGCGGCTCTAGACTTTGTTGAATTTTGAAGTTCCTGTTGTACAGTACCCAAACACTCAGATTAGCAAGTGAGTTGTCTGAGAACTGCCGTTGACTGTAAGGTATACATCCGATTCAGCTCCTGAGATCTTCACCAAAGTTGTAGAAATTTGAACAAAGAAAACGGAAATAATTTTTGTTGAAGGATTCGTGAAGGCTATGATTTGTTATGATTTTAACACCGGCGAGTGGTCGGATCTAGAAACTGGCAGATAGTACTGTAGATGGATCAGAATATGAATTTCGAAAAATATGAGATGGCCTCACGAAATTCCAAGAAAATTGGGGACGATGGGGTTGGTAGATATAACTCCCAGTAAAATTGGGAGCTCTTGAAAAAATCAAAATATGGGTCGAACACTGGAAACTCAGGAAAGATGGAAATCAGATATGAAACTGGCAAAACTGAAATCAAAAGTTGGACGAAAATGGAAAATTATAAAAAGTGAACTAGAAGGCCAACCGAATTTTCTGTGGTGTTGTTGACATCCCAAGAACATCCCCTCCAAATTTGGTGCCTAGAAGATCACGAGGGAGAGCTGTAAAATTCGGACAAGCTGCTGGTGCACTGCGCAGACAGAATACCGATGAGAACCGTGGCGGTGCGAGGGCGGCATGATGGCGGCGGCGGTGATCTCCGGTCTGATAAGGGAGGCATCACACCTCAGAATGGCAACCTTCACAGCTGCAAGGGGGAGAGGGAAGAGAGAGGAGGGGTGCGCCCAAGGGCTTGCTCGAAGAAAATTTCTGATTTCAAATGGCATTAATTCTACTAAAATACTTAATATATGGTACTTATATGAAATGGCAAAAGACTCAAAATACCCTTGGACCTAGGATTCTGGGGAATATAATAATGAGTAGAACTAATTAGTTCTAATCACCATTTTACAAAAAATAAAAAGATTGATGTTGAGAGGGGGGCGCCCCCTTGACCAAGTTGGCAAGGTGGGTGGCCAACTTTGACATCTTAATACACTTGTCCCCCACTTGGCCCACCCTTCTAGAAGCCCACCATTTGAATGGTTGACTGACCCCACATGAGCCCTAGGAGTGAGGTGGATCAATGGGAGGAGGGATGGGGGGCCCGTGGGACCCAGGGGTCCCATATTACAAATAAACCCCTCTTGCAATCAAAATTACAAACCGAATAAAATGAAACAAACACACATTACACACAAACAAAGTCTAAACAAATATGATAAATGTCGGGACTCAAGGGGGAGTCTCCAGGCTGTCTCCGAGCCAGATGGAAGCCGCTGTCGCTCGGGTGGTGCTCCGTGTACGGTATCGGTGGCTCGCTGACGCGTGCCGCTCATGTGCTCTGGTGTCCGCACCACACTCTGATACCACTTTTGATGCGGAACGGTGTCGACGTGCAGTGAGAAGGTTCAACTGGAACCGTCGTCGAACAGGTGGTGGGCGGGGAATGTCTTGCAGCCCTGACTAGTAGAAGCAGATCTGCGCGTGCTAACAAAAATATCCGCCAAAATTAACTTTGACGTCAGAACGAGATATTGTCAGCGGCGGTGAGTAGCAGACTCGCGAGAGGACGTCTCGGCCAAAGGGTGTGCACTAATTCCTATCTTGGAAGCAGAAAAATCCTCTGCAACTCGCAACTGGTTCTAACGCTGAACCACACAGGTTGGCCTGCGCAATCCCACGAGATCTGATGCCACGCACAGCACGGAGGTCGGAATGGGGCAACGTTGGTGGCGCTGGAAAGAAGATAGAGAGATGCACAATGCCTTCGAATCTCAGGCCCAAAGTGGATATAGGGCGGCCTGTAGAAAATTCGCAAGAAGAGGGATGAGTTCTGTCTCGTGCAAACGGGCAGCAGTGCGTGACTTCACGGGAAGAATTGTTGCCTACGACACAGAACTCCGATCGACGCGAAACCAATGCTGAAACGGTCATGATTTGAAGCAGCAGCCTTGAAAATTTTACCAGGTCCAGATTCGCACCAGACAGGCCTCAAACGTTGCTGCAACTTGGTGTCATTTTTTGGGCGGACAGAACATAGTAGCATGGAGAGAATATGGGGATGAGGGGGCGACGCTTAGAAGGAGGAAAGGCGGACGGGCGGGGCGTCTCACCCGGCCAGAGGATAGAGGTGGGAGTGTAGGTTTTGCACCCTCCCCTTCACAGGGACCACCTAGGGTTTGCTACCTCTCAAGGCACGGTCTTCTCCATCTCCGAGATAAAGAAATTACTATAAAATTCGTAGCTGTAATTCATCATTAATTAGAAAAGTGGGTTTACATGACTATTTATAGGAGTCAGGCTAACCCTAACCCTATTTTACCTTCCTATGACTCAAATATCCCTAAACTCACAAAATAGTGCAAAATTCGCACCAAAAATTACACAAAAATAAAAAGACTCGATATTCGCTCGAAATGAACCCAATAAAATATGAAATTAAAATTTTAATCCTACCAACTCATGACCATCAAGTAAGACTCAAATATAATAAAAATACATAATAAAAATAAAAATGACTCTGATACAACTCTAATCGTCTGATGTCTCAAGTCCCGCGTCGCGTCATATGGCCAAAGTAGCAATGGTATGCCTCAGAGAGATCGGCTATGGCTTACCGTCTAGTGTGTGGAAAAACCCATACTCCAAGGTCACCCTCAACAATAGGGGAAAGAGACTAGACTCCTAGCGTAGAGCTATCACCAGCCTAAGGATGCTACAGAAGCGACTCATCTAACCAATCTTAACATAACTAAGACCACTCATTCATGTGAAGGAACCAGCAATATACTCATGCGCAGGAGAAATAGACATGATAGCAATAATAGCATATTCTTGCGCAAAATGAAGATACCTTGCTAATCCATATCATGAAAGTAGCATACTGAAGCAATCTTGACCATTGGGCTTTGAGCAGCACGAGCTTTGTTTTCCTCGCTTGACAGGACAAAAATGGAGAGGATAGCATGTAACGACCCGGAGATCTGGATACCGATAAACCGATACCAAGAACTCGGGGAAGCCACCCAAGAGGCTGATGAGGCCCCGTAAGGGTTGGAGGGTTTTGTCGAGAGGATGCATAACGAATTGGAATTAGACGAGTGCAATGTTAATTATAGCAACAATTTGAACTATAAACGGAAGCAATTAAAATATCAGAGTGATAAATATACATAATAGTCCAGATCCACAATATCCACAAGTCCGACAACTGAACAAAAGTCTAAATGTACAACTACACGGGGCATACCCCGGCCAAAAGTACAAGGAAAGGACTAACATAGACAGACAAACCACTGCTTTCTGCTAAGACCTGCCGTCAAAAACATGGGAAGTTCCGGGAGATGGCTGATGTTGCTCACCTGAAAGAGTAAGGGTGAGTCTCAGCCAGACTCAGTAGGGGTCACACGGATCCCTACCTCGCAACTAAAGATGTAAAAGTAGTTAAAATATGCATTGACATAATTAAACATGCAATGGCACAATAAACAACAGTTTAGTAAAGCTGTAAAACTATCTAAGCAGTTTAACAACAGCTAACTATAATGCCAATTGAATTTAAACGTGAGTACTCAAAATCTACCAATAGAATAAACTTATACATTTCCAAGTGACATGAGAAAGAAAGGACCACCAGAAAGAGAAACCAGATGCATCCACCGACGGCTTACACTGCGTCTCAAGCATCTACGCAAGTCTAGATCGCGACAAGCGAGATGCGTAACAGTACCAGAAACAAGTAACTAGTCAGAGTAACACTCGTCAGTTTCAATCCAAGCCTCTGACCACGTGTGCACACACCGGCTCATGCCTAGAGCCATGCCTCTAGCTAGTTTTCCCCCCCAGTAGGATGCTACTGTTAAGCAGGGGCCCACGGAAACTAGCTTAAAAATCGTACAACGGGACTATCCCGCCACCTCTCCCAGGTGGGCCGAGACTAGAGGTCGTCGGGCTACGACTAGTGGTTCCATCACAAGGAAAGAGAACTAATTCTATCGGGATCTAAAAACATGCCACAGTTCCTACAAAATAAATTAAATATAGCGAATATGCAATAATAAAAGCATAATTAAATGAATATGCTAATAGTTGAAATTTGCAAGAATTAAACGGTCAAGTACCAGCCGCTCCAGTCATACGCGGTCGTACGACTGGCCGCTCAATGAACTAAATGGTCACGATGAAGCCGTTCAATCATTACACCTCCCGGGGTTTTAGGACGCACGTTGTTTAATACTGGGCCGTTCAATGATATGAACGGTCCACCGACTGGCCGCTCAAAGGAATGGGTGGTCACTTAAACAGTCCCATGACTGGCCGTTCAATGGATTGAACGGACCAGCCTGGGCCGTGCCATCCAATTGGACGGACCACGTTGCGCCGCGCTACCTACACCGCCTTACTGTTTAAAGGGATTAAGCGGTCGGGACTCTACCATTCTACGTCTTACACGGTCCGAGATGGACCTTCCAATGGGTCTAAACGGTCTAGAAGTTAACCGCCCTAGTGGCTACACGGTCCCATAATGGGCCGTTCAAAGGGTCTACACGGTCATGAGAGAACCGTGATTGACTGAACGGTCACGGAGTGGACCGTGCCATTACCATAGTGGCGAGAACGGGGATTCCTCCATGGAAACCCCTCCCGATCGATCCAAATCGACGGGTTTACAAAAACTAAGCTAACCTGCCAAGCCTACAACCCATCCACCACATTCCAAACCATCAAAACTTAAAGACAATGGCCATGGTATAATTTTCAAGAATTAAAATGAAAATACAATGCCCGTGGAATATTGTACAGAAATCGAGGAAAATGACGGGCAATGGCGATGCATGGGGTACCGACACAATCCTAACGAGTCAAGGAATCCATCCCCCTACCTCGATCGCGATGAAACCGACGTTCCGGCGTCGAATGGCCGAAGGAAGTCACGTCATCCTCACGCCCGCACACGCCTCCATGCTCCGCGGAACGAGGCAAGGCTGCCGTCAATGCGATCCTCGCATCACGAGCAATCCGATGACGTCTGCCACGCCTCTGTCTGCAGCTCGGTTGGACCGTGCCCCGAGAGAGAGGGCATACGATCACGAGAGAGAGAGAGAGGGTGAGGGAGAGAGAAAAAAGAGAAATGGGGAGAGAGAGGGTCGACGGTGGGTTAAAAAACTTTTGTTATAATATTTTTTTATTATTTTTAACCATTTTTTGCACTTTAAACCCTCAAAGAAGAAAAATGATAATTCTGCCCAATTAATTTCTAAAATTCTTTAACTAATTGGATTAAATACTAGAAAAAGCCCATTAATTCCCTAAAAATCACGTAAATTCATGGAATAAATTCTATATTAGAACCGGTAAAGATCTGTTAAAGAACGGGTCTTGCATAGCAAGCTTGAAAGCTTCTGCAACATAAAGGATCAGCAGACACCATACTGGACGAAGAGGGATGAAAAGGAAGAGAGAAGAGGGCTAGAACTCCCTCGTTAAGGTACAGAGACCCTGATAACAAGGAACCAAATACAGAAGAACCAGAGATTAATTGGGATCATAGCGGTCCAAAGCCTCAAAATCAGTAAGAAAAAGGGTGAGAACCCCGAAAGGGTGAGGAGGAGTAAGAAGAAAGAAGAGAATAAGAATCATCCGACATGGTCGGAGAAGGAGAGTAGCGATCACCCGCCAGAGGCGGGGAAGGAGATGCATGAACACCCGACAAGGTCGGGGAAGGGAAATGATAGAAACCCGACAAGGTCGGGGAAAAAAAAATCATAAACACCTGATAGGGTCGGGGAAAGAGTACGAGAAGTAAGCCCCGGAGATACCGGGGGAGAAGAATTAGAAGAAGTCCCGGGATCGGGAAGATAAGATAACATAGGCCGCAGCCTAGAATAATGAAAATGTAGAAGATCGAGCGGCTCCAAACTAGGAAAAGGGAAGTGGGGGTTCACAGACCTGGGAAGAGAGGAGAAGATGATCAAAGTAGGATTGGACGAAGGAAGATACACCGCCCAAGGGTGGGAGCTGAGCAATAGAAATGAGGAATGAAAGGAAGGGGAAGAGGAAGAAGTGGACCCCTGAGTGCGCAATACGCGGCCCTTAAACTTGTGCCGCCGCCTCTTCTTAGTGGAAATCTCTTTGAAACGAACCCGCCTGGCACGGACCCGAGCTTTCAAACTTCTTGATTTGCCGTGTCTTCTCAGATAACTGGCCCACCTAGCGGATGGCATGGCCTGGTTATGAACATGCGGCTTTATCGGGGCGGTTGCCCCAAGACACAGGGTGCTAACCATGGGTAGACATTCCTGAACAAGTAACTCCTTAGGATGAACATCAGAAAACCACGGAGTCTTGTCACTCGGCACTAGCAACATGAGATTCGGCATCTCCATTCGGCAATCAGGCATGAAGCATAACTCCCTTACCAGAAGAGTTGGACAAAATTGAGGGAGCATAATGCACGGCGTTGACGTGGCCGTCTCGCCAATGAACCGAGGGAGATTACATAACAGGCATAGAATGCCCCTAGACAATCTTGAAAATACGACCAACTGCCCCTTGAACACGGAATTCATTAAACTCTTGGCGGTCGCATGGGTTAGCACAATCTGAGTGGAGGATCCTACTTGGCTAGTGAACTGAACACCAATCGAGCGAGGAGAAATAACAATATCGATAGTGAATTCCTCGACAAGCAATGAGATTACCATCGGCCTCGCTCGGGAGGAAACTGACACTAGCACAAAGGAGCTTCTTTTGGCAACCATCTTCAAAGGTGAAGGCTCCCTATCCCCAAAATGGCCAGGGACCATGGCTTGGACCGGCATGCGACAAATGAACTCTTGAATCCTATAATGCAAGGTCAAAGCCTAGCTTGGCTTATCATCTCCCCGGGGACTGGACCTGAGGGGCACCAAAGGTAACGCACACCCGCTCCCTGGGGTGGGAAATAATAGAGAAGGGGTGGAAGAAAGGGGTTTGGAAGGTGTTGGTGAGGGTAATGCGAGTGGCGGAGGGATGGTGGTGATGATAGGTCTATGTGGAGGTAAAGGTAAAGGTGGAGGTGTAGGTGTGGGTTCAGCCTCCTCGGGCTCGGACAACGACGATAAAAGGGGCGGCAAAGGTAGTGGAGATGGTGGTGGTGGAATAGGGATCTTTGGGGGAGAAGGCGACGAAGGCGGTGGTAATGGTGGTAAGGGCGACGGAAGTGGCGAAAGGGGTGATGTGGTTGACGGAGGTGGTGAAGGTGAAGGTGAAGGGAGTGAAAGTGGTGGTGAAGTGGAGAAAGTGTCAGGTTGCGGCGCGCTTCAACGTATCGCTACGATGAGTCGAGCGGCCTTAGGAATAAAAGTGGAAATGGAGGGTGAAAGAGGGGTACTCGCCTGAGCAGAGGCTTAGATAGGTGAAGAGGATGGGACAGGAGAAGGAATAGGTAACGGAGTGGGTGCTTCATTAACTGAAAGATCACAGGGGTGCCCCCGGTCTTGAAACGGGGATGGCTGCCTGGGCGGCGCTTGCTACTGCTGCTACTTGATGCGGAGCGGGCGGGTGGTTTGGCATGGGATTTTGGGGAATCCCGAGTTCAGGTGCAGGCTGCTGCTGTTGGGGTTGTGGTTGCTAAGGTTGCTGCTACTGCGGCGCTGGCTGCTGCGGCCTTGGCGCCTATCTTCTTCTCTCCTTGATGTCTTCCATCAACTTCTGCATTTGGGCCCAGTCAATTCTTTGCCCTTAATGTAAATCATACACTAAATTAAAGAATTGATAGCACCTTTCTATGGTGTGCCTGGGCTGCCGATGATATATGCAATACTTGGACTGGTCGACGGTTGGATTCCAATTCAGGAGTTCCGGAGGGAGCTAAAGATCACCAGTGTACATTAAGCCCGAGAATATATCTGGGAGAGTTTCGAGAAGTGGAGGGTAATGGACTCTCTTAGGACCCGGCCGAGCAGGTGCGTAACCATTGGGTGGCGGGACGTTATGGTACTGCGGCGGCTGTTGTGGCTGCTGTGGGGGTGGTTGTTGTGGACGAGGAGTAGGAAATGATGGTTGGGCATTTGATGGAGCGGTGAACTGGGGATTGCGGGGAGGTTGCTGGAAGCATGGTGGAGCGGGTTGGTTGGGGAATTGGACAACCTATACCTGCTCGTTTGTCTGGACTCCTTTAGTGACTGCGCCTTGAGGCTTTCTGGTGGTTTTGGGCTTCTAGGCCTCAAATAGGGAATGAATGGGGGTGTCCTTAAACTGGGTCTGGATGAACCGGGTCCTACTGTATAACTGGTGCATATTTGATATATCATTCATTACCAGAATGTTCCGGAACGTAGGTGTAGCATTTGAAATCAACAATTTTACCTTCTCTTCTTCTGAGATTTGCCCAGGAGAGGCCATCTGCCTCCATCTATCTGCATAAGTTGCAAAATCTTCTTCGGCCTTCCTCTTTTCGGCCACTAGATCGGTGAAGGAATACACCGGGCCCACCCGGTCTTGGAATCTCTGTATAAATTTTTCTTTCACAATTTTAAAACTCTCTGCCTCCTCCAACGGCAGAGTGTAGAACCATTCCAAAGCAACCCCATCCAATGATCGGCGGAAAAGATACGCCATGAGGCGGTCGTCATGCTGGAACTGCGCCGACTCGTACAAGAACTCCCTAATGTGAATAAAGGGGTTGCCATTCCCATCGTACTTGCGGTATGTGGGGAGCTCCGACTGGGGAGGAAAACGAATATCAGGAAAATTGGGAATAGGGATGTCAGCAAGGGATTGTGGGCTGACCCATCTATGAAGGAGGTCGATCTGTTGCTGCATGGCAGCCCACTTATCAAGGAGTTCCCGTTCCCGGGAAGAAGGAGATGAAACTAGGAGAGCGGACCCGACATAAGGGGCCGAGGGATAAACCGGCGGAGGGGGAAGCCCGTAGGAAGGATAATGGGCCAGGGAAGGGCCCATATAGGCATGAGTAAGCTGGGTAGCACCTGCTTGCAGATGAACAAAATCAGCTGGAGCCACGAGAGCCTGCGGCACTGGAGAGACGGTGGTATAAGGATCAGAATGAGACGACAAGGGGATCTGGGTCTTCCCCTTGTCAAAAGCATGACGATCCGAGGTAGAAGCCTGGCCCACTTCCATACTGGGAAATCGAAGGGTCCAGGGATGGACCGGAGTAAGATCGATGGGCGCAGCAGTGGCGGCCCCTAACCCAACAACTGAAGATGGAGTGGCGGCAGCAGACATGCCATGAGGAGAAACGGAAGACGGGGCATCCTGCCCCTGCAAAGCCTGATGAAGAAGGTGGAGCTGGGTAGGATCCAACTGAGCCATCATGTGGAGAACATGATTGGCCGAATTGTGGGTAGAGGAATCGTAATGGGAGGGTTGACCACCCTCAACAACAATGATCGGAAGAGGAGGGGCGGACCCCTCTCTCCCCTGCACAGTGGTGACCCTAGTTGGGTCCTCCAGAAGTCCCTGAGGAAGACAGTCCTCGTGGGAGTGGGAGAAATTATAGGAAGACATGGTAGGGGAAGAATCAAACAACGGGTTGAAGTAGGAAAAGAAATGGGAATTGCCCGCTAGGAGACGATCCTATGGGAGTGAAGCAACTCCACATGTAATGGATACCCTGAAACTAAGAGAAGATAATACCTAATAAACACCTAACTGGAGATGACTAACAAACATGCACAATCAAAGAAGAGATGAGAGGCAACCAATTATCAACCAAATTAAGATGATGTGAAAGTTTTTATGTGTTTCCCCTTTTAGAACGTTAATGAAATGAATTAAATGAGATTCTCTCAACAAGGAGGTTCCTTGTAGGAATAGGATGGGGACTTGGTTGACTCTAAAGATACTCCCTCTCTCACGGATGCAACCTAGACTCGGGGTGGCAAGGTACAACCTACCCGGTGTCCGTGTGGGAATCCACGGCTCACGAGGGCTTACGGAGGTCCCGAGTAAGGTCACCTAGTCGGCTCCAAGGAATATGGAGACGAGAGGATTCCCTACCAAGGTAGGAATGCAACCACTATGGAAAGATGTATGGTCCTATGTGCATCTGAGTGCATGCAAAATTTAACCTAAATCTAAGAAACAATGATCACTCAATTATGACAAGTATGACAATAATCATGCAAAATCAAATGACAATCAGGGGAGATCAGAATAGCACCAAACAAATATGAAAAAATATAGAATAACTGTAATACCCCGATTATTTATTAATTTTTATTGAGCTTTTATTAATTGAAAATTGAATTAAAATGAATTAATGTTTGAATTTCGAAATATTAATATTTAATTCATTAGAAAATAGAACTATAAAATTCGACTACCTTAGAAAAATCTGTAAAAATAGTAATTGGGTAAAAGATCATTTTTATAGCAATTTTGTCTTCTGGACTTGACCCAAATTAATTACGTAACCTTGTCTAATTAGAGGATTAATCCTGAATTTGACTTCCACCTACCCTTTACCTAATCGTAACTTAAAAC